>JAILYB010000120.1:1251478-2502957 GCA_021437785.1 Rhodomyrtus psidioides
TTGGGACGCGGGTGATTTCGTTTAACCAATGTGTAATTTGCGAGAATTTCCTAAATCGGATTCCAATGATCAGGATCGAAGGAACGAACGATAAACTCTCGCAATTACATGAATATTAAAGTCACCACAACTTAAGAAAAACCCCAAGGTCGATACGCGTAGCGCCTGCAAGAGTCGCCCGTCAGTTTGAGATAAATTGGAATTACAGTCGACAAGAGTTCGACATGAAATTGGATCTCGAGATTTGGGTATTGGACATTGAGGAATTCAAACATTTGAATTGAAATGGACGTCGCCTCATCGAGGGTGGTTTATATTGGAAAAATGGAATTTCGTACGAAAAGTGCCAAATGACCATTTTACCCCTCAACCCTTGGCATTGCCTTAAGAAGTTTATAAGGTCATTTTGGTCATTTTAAACCCCTAAGGGCTTCCGTAAATTTGATGTGGATATGGTCAAAGGAAGTCAAAGTCAATGGATCAACCAATGGAAGCTTGCCAAGTGTCAACCAAAGACGGCCTCATGCATTAAATGCCCATTAATTACCCATCTTATCTAATTGACCAAAGTATATTATTGGGGTGGAAAGCTCTCTCTCTCTTCATTTTGGCCGGCCACCTCCTCCCCATCTTCTTCTTCTTCCTTTTTCTTTCGGCCGAGCTGTTTTCTCGCGGACAGAGAAAAACTGCTTCACTGTTCTGGTCATAACTTTGTCGTCCGACATTGGATTGAGGTAAAACCACTGCCATCTGAAATATTATCTTCTTTCCGTTCCAACAAGATATTATAAACTCAATTTGGCCTAGTATTTCTTCCCGTAGGTCCGTTTGAGTGGGCAAAGGTTAGAATCTGACTCGATTTTGGAGAGGGACGATTTTTAGGTGCTTCCGGACTCCAAATGGCTCCAAATGTTTGGTGAGGTCTTCATAACATCTAGTACTCAAGTTATCTGAGTAGAAATGGCAATTTTATTGGAGGTTTAGGAGGTTTCATGGCTGATTTTGGATGATCTCTATTGAATAGAAAACTGATCGTCGTGCACCAAGAAGAAACCGAACTGTTGGAGGGCTTTGGGTTATTGTTTCTCTCCAAAATTCTTGGTGAGCTTCCTAAACACCTATATTGAGATGTTAGTAAGTTAAATTCATGGGAATTGGAGCCTAGAGTGGAAGTATGGATTGGTATGTGCGGTTTGGATTGAAACCGGTTCTGTTCTGTTTTGGGCGATTCTGTTGGGGATTCTTTAAGTGGTATTTTGGCTTCAAAATAACTCATGAGATCTTATAAGATGTTGTGTGAGGTGTTAATTGGAAGTATATGAAGTGGAGTGAGATTTAGAAGTGATTTAAGGGCTATTTTGAGCATGAAACTTCAAGTTACATTCTGCCCTGTATGTTGCTGCAAGAACCGAATACTTAGAGAGTTCGTAGAGGTATTTTCGTGTATTCTATCAATTGATAAGGCATCTTGAGTTGCCATTTGATTGGTTATTGAGAATTGGTATAGTGGAAGTGAGAATTGATTGGATTTTGATCCGAAATTGATGAATTTCCTAGGACGGCGCGTGAACTTGGATTGGCCATACGCTTGTGGAGTTGAGGAAGGTCGATCGGTTAGGACCTTTGCTAATTGCTTAAGGTAAGTGGTTCATAAACCCTTACTTGAACCCTAAGACGCTACTGGATGGTTGTTTTGTGTGTAGCATGACTGTATGATAAAGGCATGGTGATTGATAGTGTGTTATTGATTTGGCTGTGAGCCCTGTTATTGTTATTGAATCAACCGTGGGTCCTGATGATGAATTGGCTAAATGCCCTTGTGAACTACATTGCGGCCGAGGACCTTGGCGATGATTTGGCTAGATGCTTTTGTGAACTACATCGCGGCCGCGGGCCTCGGCGATGATTTGGCTTAGAGCCCTGATGATATCGATTGGCCTGTGGCCCCAGTGATATCAATTGACTACGAATTCCAGTGATACCGATTAGCCTGTGGCCCCGGTGGTATCAAGTGGCAATGAGCCCTAGAAGTACCGATTAGCCTGTGGCCCCAGTGGTACCATTTGACTAAAAGTCATTACGATATCGATTGGCCTGTGGCCCTGGTGATATCAGTTGGCAAGAGTGCCAGAGGAATACATCGCGGCTTGTAGCCCTGGCGATACATCGCGGCTCGTAGCCCTGGCGATGAGCAATGAAATGTCATCTTCGTAATTTGTGATATTATGAGTTAAATTGTGCTAATGTGTGAAACTTGGATCCTTTTCATGTGGTGTACTTGATGGTGATTTGCTATGCCAAGCATTTTGTGATAAATGAGGCCGAGATGCCATATGCCATTGCTTGACGAATTTTCTGCATTCTTGCATGATTGTGTAGTCTAGTGGGACTAGTGGTTTGGTCTAGGTTGGGTTTCACTTGCTGAGATTTATATCTCACCCCGTTAGGGACTAACATTTTTCAAGTTCCAAGCGATGGAAACCCGAGGTTGCCATGGATTGGCATGAGAAGAAGATTCTAAAAGGAAATGGATATAAACTCATTTGTGATATTAGGAATTTTACTTCGATTTGTGGATTTAGAATTGAACCATGGGTATTGGAGGACTGTAACCAAAGAAAGTGAGTTTGTGATTATTGAGGGGTGTACCTTTTTATGTCCCAAGTCATCTGAATTTTGTATATGTATAGAGATGTCTTCTCGCTCCCATCTGTTTGTCTGATCATATGAGTTGTAACCTAAGGGGATCTTGGGAGTCAAGGTAAGGATCAGGGTTCGGGGCGTGACACCCTCTAAGTGATAACACTAATCATAACAATTGGTATTAGAGGCTGGTGCTCATATTTTGTGAAGTGTTTTTACTTCCGAGCTAACGATCTTTATGGCTAGCAATTTTTCTCCCATATGGATCGAAGGTGGAAGCAATAACAGACCATCATATTTTGAAGGGAAAGAGTACATCGATTGGCAAAACAAGTTCAGAGCATATTTCAAACGCCAAGATCCTCAGATATGGGATGTTGTCCAAAGAGGAGTGAATCCAAATGCAAATGCCACGACCGTATCAAATGCAGAGGATAGCAACCCTACGCCGATTGCCACTCTATCAACTACTGAGATTACCAAGAGAGATTCTCTTGATGCAAAAGCTATTTATTCATTTTATAGTGCTTTATCTCCTACTGAAAACAAACATATTGCAGATTGTTCCTCATCGAAAGAAATCTGGGACAATCTCTACATCACTTATGAAGGAACAGATAGAGTCAAGGAGACAAAAGTCAATTTCCTTCTTGGCCAATATGAAGCATTCAAATGAAGCCCGGAGAAACTGTAAAATAAATGTTTGACAGATTCACAGAGATAGTGAATGGTCTTACATACCATGGGCAACCTGTTTCTGGACCAATGAGAGTCAACAAGCTACCGAAAGCTCTCACAAAAGAATGAGACAATGTCAAAACTTCTATTCGAGAGACTCAGATGATATCTTCTCTATCTATTGGAACTCTTCAATCCTATGAGGAAGAAAGAGTTAATGAAGAGACAATGTCAAAAGGTAAGAAGTCCATTGCCTTAAAATCTAATGCTGATTCTGATGTTTCAGACTCAGAAGATGAAGATGACGAGGAGTTAGCACTCATGGTAAAAAGATTTAGAAGAATGGATAAGAAAGGCAGGAACTTCAACGACAGAAAGGATCTCAGACGATATGATCAGAAACGATTATTTGAGACCAAAAGCGAGAGCTAAGAAGTCATCTGCTATGAATGCAGGAAGAGAGGTCATATTAAACCAAATTGTTCTCTATTAAAGAAGAAAGGCAGGGATGAAAAATCCAAGAAAGCCTTGAAAGCAGAGACTTGGAACGACACCGAATGTGAAAGTGATGAAGAGTATGCGAACATATGTCTCATGGTAGACTCAGATGATGATCTCCAGGTAACCATTCAAATATTCCTGTTGAGGTATCAAATTATATAGACGAGCTATGCTTAAAATATAAAGCGACTCTTAAGAGACTTTGTGAATTGAAAAAGGAAGTAGCTATCTTTAAACAGAAAGATATTTCTCAAAAAGATAAGATAAAATTTTCTCGAAAATGAATTTTTCCAATTGAAAGAAAAATCTGATTGTGTGTCTAACGAAAATATTCGTTTGAAATCTGAAATTGAAAATCTTGAGAAAGAAATTGATTCCTTGAGAAAGGAAAGAAATCTTTTTGACATAGAGAAGAATTCTTTGAAAAAGGAACATGATGTATTTGAAAAAGAAAATGTTTCCTTAAGGAAAGAAATTTCAAATATTCATAAAAAATTCTCAACCGGTTCTAAAACATTGCAGCAGATACTTTCTATACAAGTCCATTATTATAATAAATCGGGATTAGGTTTTAAAAAAAAAGTGACGTGGAAAATCATTTTCCTTCTATTAAGGAAAGAATCAGGAGAAGACCTCCTAAGAAATCTTATGAGAACCATTTTAGAAAACAGTTTGTGAAATTCAAAAGTCAAGATTTATATTCTTGTACAAACTGTGGTGATACTAGACATTCTCGCAGTTACCATTCAAAAATCAAGAGATCAACTCGAGATATTCTTAGATATGTAAATGTTGCTAACCCCAAAGGACCCAAACAGATCTGGGTACTAAAGAAAACTTGAATTTTATTGATCATTGCAGGTACTAATAAGAAGGAAAAATAAATGGTACCTTGATAGTGGGTGTTCTAGACATATGACTGGAGATGTCACCAACATTGAGATGTTCGATGGTGGAAACGTTTCTTTTGGAGGAAATAACAAATGAACGATTATTGGCAAAGGAACCGTGAAGATTGGAAATCTTATTATCCATGATGTTTCATTGGTTAAGGGTTCGAATTTCAATCTCATTAGCATTAGTCAACTATGCGATATTGGATACAAAGTTTATATTGCAGAAAATAAGTTCTTAGGTATAAGTCAAGACAATGAATCTTCGTTCACTGGACGAAGACATGGTAATATGTACCTGCTGGATACAACGTTCGAGGAAGAAAAATATCTTTTATTTGTCAAAGACGACCCAGAACTTTGGCACTGAAAGCTTAGACACATAAGCCTCAAGCAAATATCAAAGCTCTCCAAAGAGAAGCTAGTAAGAGGACTCCTAGAAATCAAGTTTGAAAGGACTAAGCATTGTGAAGCTTGCACACTAGGAAAACAAGTAAGAAGTTCTTACAAATCTATAAATGAAGTATCTACTGACCGTGCTCTGTAGCTGTTACATATAGATGTTTTCGGACCCACTCGAACTCAGAGTATTGGTGGTAAAAGATACTATTTAGTTATTATGGATGATTATACCAGATTTACTTGGGTTTTCTTTTTTGCACATAAAAGTGATGTTTTCTCATACTTTGAAACATTTTCAAAGAAAGTTCAAAATGAAAAATGTTACTCTATTTCAAGCATCAAAACAGATCATGGAGGGGGATTTGAAAATCATTACTTTACTGAATTTTGTGATCAAAATGGTTTTCAACACAATTTTTCATCTCCATACACTCCACAACAAAATGGAGTTATTGAAAGGAAGAATAGATCTTTACAAGAAATGGCACGAACTCTTTTAATTAAGAGCAAAGCTCCATCGTATTTTTGGGCAAAAGCTGTCTCCACTGCTTGCTATATTATAAATCGATTTTTTCTTAGACCATTACTTGAAAAAACCCCTTGTGATATTTACAAAGGAAAGAAACCAAATATTTCATTTTTCTATATTTTTGGGTGTAAATGTTATATTCTTAAAAACTCAAGTGATCGGCCAAGTAAGTTTGATGAAAGATCGGACGAAGGAGTATTTTGGGATATTCGACTTCAAGCAAAGCCTATTGAGTCTTCAACAAGAATTCTCAGACAGTTGAAGAATCCATGAATGTAAAATTCGAAGATGAGTACACCACTCAGAAGATCATTACTGATAATGAAGCGTAAGATGATCATAACCAATCATTTAAGACGCAGAACTCATCATCTGAGGCTGAAGACGCAACTGAATCTTCTCAGAACTTGGAAGATAAGCAACCAGCTGCAACTTCTGAAGATCCAAATGCCGAAGAATCAGTTGAGAATGAGCTTGAAAAGTCAAAGAAAAACTGGAAATACAAATCCAGTCATCCTAACGATCAAGTCATTAGAAACATTGATGAAGGAATTAGAACCAGATCTAAACTAAGAAGTGCAATAAATGCATTTTCTCTGGTTTCTGAATTTGAACCCAAAAGAATTGAAGAAGCTCTTGTAGATGAAAGCTGGATTGAAGTTATGCAACAAGAGTTACATCAATTCAAACTCAATGAAGTATGGGAATTGGTGCCAAGACCAAAGAATCATTCTGTCATTGGAACCAAATGGGTATTCAGAAACAAATTAGGTGATAAAGGCAAAGTAACCAGGAACAAGGCAAGACTTGTTGTCAAGGGGTACTCTCAAGAAGAGGGAATTGACTATGATGAAACTTATGCCCCAGTAGCAAGACTGGTGTCCATTAGACTTTTACTCGCCTATGCTTGCTATCACGACTTCAAACTATATCAAATAGATGTCAAAAGTGCATTCCTGAATGGATATATCAAGGAGGAAGTCTATGTTGATCAACCTCCAGGTTTTGAAGATCCAAAATGCCCAGATCATGTATTCAAACTTCAAAAGGCACTCTATGGACTCAAGCAAGCTCCACGAGCATGGTATGAAAGGTAAAGTAATTTCCTTACCAACCAATATTTTGAGAAAGGTAAAGTTGATACAACTTTATTTATCAAAAGGGATGGTAGCGAAATTTTACTTATTTAGATTTATGCAGATGATATTATATTTGGTTCATCTAACAAAAATCTCTGCAAAGAATTTTCTCAGATCATGCAGAATGAATTTGAGATGAACATGATGGGAGAACTTACATTCTTCCTAGGACTGCAAGTCAAGGCACTTTCATGCATCAAGAGAAATATGCTCTTGAACTGGTAGAAAAGTTTAGTCAGGAAAACTCCTAGGAAACTGTTTTGCCCATGTCCTCTTTATTTAAGCTAGATAAGGATGAATAAGGCAAACAGATTGATCAAAAGCTCTATAGAAGCATGATCGGTTCATTACTATATTTAATTGCTTCTAGACCTGACATTATCTTTAGTGTATGCATGTGTGCTAGGTTCCAATCAGATCCCAAGGAATCACATTTTACAGCTATCAAAAGGATTATTAAATACATAGGAACTTATCATAATTTGGGACTATGGTATCCTAAGACTTCAGATCTTACATTACATGGATATTCAGATGCTGATCTTGCAGGTTGTAAATCAGATAGAAAAAGTACTTCAGGAACATGTCAACTACTCGGATCAATCCTGGTGTCTTGGTTCTCCAAGAAACAGAACACCGTAGCTATATCGATTGCGGAAGCTGAGTATGTTGCCTTAGGAAGTTGCTGTACACAAATTCTACGGATGAAGCAACAACTGAAGGACTTTGGTGTTCAATCTCACAATGTGAAAATTCAATGTGACAACACCAGCGCAATCAATCTCATCAAGAATCTAGTCCTGCACTCACGAGCTAAGCATATTGAAATCAAGCATCATCTTATTCGTGATCATGTGCACAATGGTGACATTAGCATTCAATTTCTTGATTTGAAGAATCAGATAGCTGACATATTCACCAAGCCACTTGATAAGAATACATTTGAATATATCAGACAAGAATTATGTATTACTATTATGCCTGTTCAAGCTGCTATTTAGACATGAAGATTTTGCTTCAGAGCTTAAAGAGGTATATGGAAGAAGCAAAAGATGCCAAAACTTCATCTGAAGAAGCTCTATAACTACAAGGAACTCAGAACTTAAAGCATCATCTGAAGATGACATCTTATGAGTGGAGAACAACTAAAGGTTTGATCATTCAAATTTTGAGCACGTAAGTAGTTATATTTCTGACAACAAATAAGGTATACATCTTCATAATCTTTCTAAATATTCTAAAATTGTTGTGATTGTATTAATTGTGTTGATTGTTGATTGAATTAATACATGCTCCTCAAAATTTTTCAACTATGTTCGTAAAACGGTTTTCAAACTTGTCTTCTTTTGAAATATCAACCGCTTCAAAGCGGTTTCTAAAAGTACTAAGACAAAAACTCGAAATGAACCGTCACCTTCTTCCATGATTCGGCAAGAACAAATTCAACCCGAACTGGGCTTTTCCTCTCCAATTACTTACTGTCGACCCCAAATCCGAACTCATTCCTTCACAATCCTCTGACAAATGGCCTCCAAAGAGCAACCCTCAACAAGAAACTCCTCCGACGACACCAGCAGATTAAGCTCACCTAACTCTAGGGCTGAAATCAACCCCTCGAATCCTCCTGAGATCTCAAGAGTGGACGTGGGAAGTCAAGAACATACGGAACCAAGCACCTCTAATCAATCACACAAAGATATTGAGAGAGACATCAAGAAGAGACATGAATTCCTTTATTCTCTCTCTGCCAAGGTATCTTCAGAAACTTCTATTCTTGAGAAAGAGAAAAGAATCTATCTTGTTAGGAACATTACTCTTACTATTCGTAGTATGAGAGCTCAATGAAAGAATGAAGAACTAATAAATGCCCTGATAAGACAGAACAGATTCACAAATGAAGTAGACTTAAAGATCTGTGAAGAGTTGCTAACTGAAAAGGAATGCAAAGTAGCAAGTGATTTAGCCAGAAGTGAAGATAAAATTATGCGGAAGTTAGGAAAAGGAAAAATAAAAGTTGGAGAAACTTCTGCTAGAGTGGAAAAAAAGGACATTGCTGATGAAAAGAGAAGTGATGCAGAAGATGACGAGAAAGTCTATGAGAAATTTGAGGGAATGGAAATTAAATTACTTAGTGTTAGAGGTTACAAGGATAGAATGTTCAGATCAGAAGATCACCATTATATGTATAAGCTATTAATCAATAGGTCTTCAATGCAGAACAGACCTGCTGAAATTGATTCCTTAGAAAGGACTAGTTTGAATGTTCACCTTCTCCTTAATGATTCACATATCAAGACTTTGTGCACTTTACAAAGCCCTTGCTATCCTCATCTTACTGCTTACTTCTATTTAAATTTTTGTATGCCTGATAGAGACAACATTCAGTTTTCTCTATTTGAGAAAGTTTACACCCTCAGTGTCACAGAACTGGCATTAATTCTAAAATGTGAGCAGTACCATTTCACTCATATTTTCGTTTCTGATAGTGAAGTCTTGAACGTAATTTCTTCGGCAAAAGTACACTTTTAGTGCCAAAAGTTATGTACGAAGATCACTTTAGTGCCAAAAGTTTTAAACGGACACTTTAGTGCCAAATTTTTTTTAAAAACGATCACTTTTAATGCCAACTTTTTTTAAAAAAGATCACTTTAGTGCTAGAGATGACGTGGTTCACCGAAAATCCGACATGTGTTATTTTTATTATTTTTTAAGTTGACATGTCACATCAGAGTTGGCACTAAAAGTGATCATTTTAAAAAGAAGTTGGCACTAAAAGTGTTCGTTTTTTAAAAAAGTTGGCACTAAAAGTGTCTGTTTGAAACTTTTGGCAGTAAAGTGATCGTTTTAAAAAAATTTAGCACTAAAAGTGTCCGTTTGAAAGTTTTGGCACTAAAGTGATCTCCATACACAACTTTTGGCACTAAAAGTGTACTTATGCCCAAAGTCTTCTAACCCCTTAGCAATCCGATCCGACAGATCAACCATTAATTCTGATCTATTACCTATGATTGGTGTTGTTCTTCATAAGGTAATTCTAAACTATCTTCGACCCAAAAGTCTATCTCGCACTATGACTCTTTATTAAGGAAAAATTATTTGGGCTATCTTAAACAGAAAGACATTCTCTATTCCTCATATAATTTTCCTACACATGCTAAGATTAGTAAGATAGAGTAAAGGCAAACTACCTTATGGATCCTTGATAACCAGAATTCTTCATGAGCTGAAGATTGATATACCCATCAGATTAAAATATCTTTATTTAAGACAAGGAAGCATGGCAAAGTTATGCTGACCAACATGGGGTATAGTTTGGTTAAAGGTTTATGAAGATATCGAAAACAATGTTGTAACCATTCATACCTCTACCACAGCATCAACACATGCACAACTGGATCTTCAAAAGAGGAAAGTAGAAACACAGAATGAAAATTCTGTAATTAATGTGAAAAAGAAGAAGAAGATAGACCACGTGGTCATACTTGACTCAGACATTGAGAGTTCTAAGGATGACAATCTCCGGAAGGAATCATCAAGTGCTGCTCTTCCAACCAATGATGGTTTTGATGAGAAAAGCAGAATGGAGATTCTCGTAGAACTATTGCAGTTACAGCAACAAACAGATCAAAGACTGGATGATCTCAGAAATACTTTGTAATAAGATATTGCAGCTCTGAATGCCGAGGTGGATGCTGAGATTGACTTGAGGAAGCACTCTGCATAGGAACTCACAGCTTCTTCGCTTAATCATGTGGACAGAGCTATTCTCAAACTGAAGGAGGATATTGATCAGAAATTTAGCCAACTATCCCAGTTTGTCCTTGTCCAGATTCCCCTAAGCCAAGTCCAACTAGCTTCAGCACCATTTATCTCTCACCCACCTCAAAAAGACTACAAAGATTTTTCAAATATTTTTAATCTTTTTGTGTTTTGTTTCTGATTGTTAGTTTGCCAGTTTTCTTGGTGCTATAATTATTTGAATATTCTCTCAGTACTCCATGATATTTACTACTATATCATTCATGGGGAGTACTTATTGTTCTCTCGTGATGTACGTTACCCTCTATGCTTTACTGGATATATCTTATGTTCAAGGGGAGTACTACTCCATCTATGTGCTTTAGTATCTATGCTTGATCTCATATGTCATTCATTTGCCCTTTTGTGTTGATTACAAAAAGGGAGAGAAAAGATACAAAAATTATAAAAAAAAGGGGAGAAAGGGGGGAAAGAACATCTGTGATAGCAGGTTACAAGACATGATGTTGCATACAACAGGAACAAGTTCACACATGATATATTTATCTCTATGGATATATTTATATCTATGAATGTTCTATGAATGTCATATTCTGTGAATGATAAGTTGTATCAGGTACAATAGTTATAAGAAGTATGTGAGAGCACATACAAACATGATATTTACACAGGTTTTCACAACTGAAAATATGATAACACAAGTTCCCATGTTCAACAAAAACAAGATATGAGAATAAGATTTGTAAAGAAATATAATTTATTTTCCTAAACCGAACAGGCGAACAAATTCTTTACTTTGAGTATTTTATCAATATGTATGTTTGGTAACATATTTGCTAAAACAGGTTAACTTGAGCATATTAAAACCGTCATAATCTGAGCATGTATTGAACTACAAGTTTTGAGCTATTGTGTATCAAGTTTATATCACAAACAATATGCTCATATTTACCATGTCACTCAAGATTGTTATGCATGTGATTAAGTTCTATAGAAAATCAAGTAGAATCACATGTCTATGCTCTAAAAATATACTTGTGCTTAATCTCTAAATTTTAAGCATTATCGCAAGTTCTGAGACTGCTAATGTTGTTAAAATATTGACTTCATAACTTATTCTTGCTAGAAGAACAAAAGACATATTGATAAAATTCGTTCTTGGCAAGGTTATACTAAGAGTAACTAGATCCTAGTTGCTCATCCTTTTATTCAAATCATTGTTACTTTTGTGGATAGTTTTGTCATCATAAAAAAAGGGGGAGATTGTTGAGAAAAACCCCTAAGTGATTTTGAAGTTGACAAAACAATCCAAGTACTCTTAAGTTTCGAGATAATGTCGTGGAATACTTGTTTTACAGATTATCCTTTAGTACGGGGATGCACCGAATTGAATCTGTAAAAAATGTTTTGCTCAGATGAGATTTCTGAGGGACTTAGACGTTGGTTCGAGCTCAGATGTTGAGTGGGGATAGCTTAGACGTTGGAATGACGCTCAAGCTCTGAGTGGATGTTGACACCTGATTTTTGATCAGTCTTTCATAGTTTATTTTTAAAAAATTCATAAAAAATCTATAAAAAGTTAAAAAAATTAAAAAATCATCTTTGGTAGCCTTGACCAAGCTAAAGGAACCATTTTTGATAAAAAATAATTTTTCATATTTTTAATTTTTTTTAATATTTTCCAAAAATAGAAAAATACATGAAAAATGAAGAAAAATAGCGTTCGCTGTCGTAAAAATATAGAAAAATAGTCAATATTTTTATTTTAATTTCTTTTACATTTTGAACTCATAAATAGTCAAAATTCAAGTTCAATTGCATGTGTTTCTTCACGACGCATAGAGTTGAATTTAGCAAAAAAATGTCATTCAAGTATTTTAATTTGTAAATTTCTACATCTTTTTTAGTCTTGACGTCCAATTAGATCGACCACCATCTACAATAAATGCCCCTTGCTGAATATTTTCGTTTTTGTTTCACATGATTTCATGGTGTAAAACGCCAAGTGGATCCCCAAATATAATCGGGTCGGCATGAGCTCGATAGCTAGTCCAAGACCAAACCAGGGCACGGCGAACCCCATGTGAGTACTCTCGAACTCCTTCGATGCTTCCTAATGCTTTTATTAGGTTAGATCGTGTGTAGAATGGCTAGGACAGCTAAATCATTCTTGAGCTGTGATTGATAAATAGGACCTTACTAGAAATGCCATGTGATTTATTTGCATATCTAGATTCCTTGAGTTGGGCATTTTATTACTGATTGTGATTGCTAGGATAATCACTCTTATCTACATGAATTTCTAGATTTAGGGTTCATACCTTACTCATCCGCATGAATCTCAGGCTAGAAAATTCAGTCAACTTAGGTACCGAAAGGGCGTCAACTCTGACAGTTGGTGTAACTAAGTCCCCGAAACCATTTCTCTGGTTCTCGCAGAATTGAATAGAAACTCCCAACTATTCGATTGGGTGGTCCAATCATACCCTAAAAAAATGATTGGTGGCGACTCCATGGCATGCACACTTAGCACATGTCACTAGACCACACTGAAAGTCGATCACGCATACCTCCGTTGCGATTTGGGTAATGGGCCTTGGGAGAGGCCCGCGTCCGACCAGACAGGACGGCCCATTAGCCCTCGAGAGCCCGACAACCTCAAGAGGGTCGCGACAGACTGGCGACTCCACTGGGGACTGGTTCTTAACCATTTAGTGGACTTGAGCCGAATAAAAAGTTGATTGATTCTCCTAACCTAATTTTATGCAGATGCTCTCGAAAGTGAGGTGTATATGCTAACGAATGTGTTAGATGTTTTTGTAGACGGGAGAAATAAGGGGTGAAGTGCTTGTTAACTTTGTTTTATGCAGGCAGGAGTTTTGGATGTATGATTGTGTGGATGTTTATATTGAAGCGGTGATTGTTAAATAAAATGCATGTCTATTGCTTTAGCACGACACAATGAATACACACAATTGCGCCTAAAACCCCGGGCGCCCTCTTTAGGAACACAATAGAAGGAATTGAAAATGGAATCTCCGTGAGGAAAAACATGGGGTAATCCACTTTTCAATTCCGCTCACTTTGAACTATGGATTGAGTCCCAATGCAACGATAGTTGTGCAATGGAATCGGCTCTTCCCAGAATTCGAGGTGAGAACCTTGGCTTTAGGTACCAAGCCCTATCTTTTGATTTTTAGGAGTTTTCCCTCACTTGTCTCATGCGTTTGTCTATGGAAGGTTAGTATACCTAACACTGCTAAAAATACAGAGAAGCTTGATTTTCTCTTAAGTTTGGTTGGTAAGACTTTTCTATCCCTCGAACTTGTTACAGCTCTTAATCATTATATTCATTGCATAATTCCGGTGATTGGATTAAATGCCATTTTGAGGATAGATAGGTGTGTTTTCCTCCCAATGTTCTTGATGGAAGATGAAGATGGTGTCATCCCATTACGAGCGCCAAGTGGACAAGAAGAGCCTGCTATGGACATCATTGAGGTATCATCTAATGAAGATGACGATTTGGAATAGGTGATCCTGAAGTCACGTCTCAAAGATAGAAACTGGGGCATCTCTAAGTATTAAGATCACATTCCTTTGTTTTAATTTTCATTTCTAGCCTTCTTGTATAAGATTTATTTTGCTGAGATCCTCTCTATCTGATCCCTTAGATTGATTGTATTAGGGATCTATTTGTGTTTATATACATTCAGATTGAAATTTGTTGTATTTCTATTGACTTGTCATTGGAATGTGATAGTGGCATTTCTTCTAATCACTCGAATACTCCAAAATCAATTTTATAATTCCTTTGGATGAAATTGAAATTGGAAGTCTTATACAACCTTTTGGCCGTATAGGGCAATACAATCCCAATTTCGCCAGAAGGAACTATAAACTTGAATTGGTTCATGCATGTTTTGCATCATTGGTAATCCACAATAATTGATCAAGAGTATTCGTGTTTTTCAAATTTAATGAAAATATAGATATCCAAATTACTCTCGTTCTTAGCAAACGGCTTTAATTTGGATACCGTATCTTCAATTGAATTTAAAACACATCGTAATTGTGTACTTTTGAACATTCCATTGATTTTCTTGGAATTGATCAAAGGCGATTATCGTGAATTACATTCCTTTCAATGATATGCTTTCCTTTGAGGAATATTGATAAAAGCTTTTGCACAAGGCCAAAACCCTTGTAAAAGCTCTTATCCCTATTAATCACAAGTAAGCATAAAATTGAAAGGATTTATGCTTTATTTTTCAAATTCTTTCTTCTGATTCTGCCTTTTCATTTGAAACAGGTTAAAAACAAGTAGAGAAGAGAAGTCTTTTTGTGGATAATCGCGGTGGGAGGTTCCTTTATCCGATCATAAGCAAGATTAAAAAATCAAGATGTACACGCTCGAATCATCAATGTCAAAGCGCAGCTTGCCTAGGTTGAGAGTGGTCAGGTGTTCGAGAAAGTCAGCCATACAGAAGTTGAGACACACACATTAGAGCTTTCATTCATTTCGCTCAATCGAGGGACCTTAAAAGCAGATCATACAAATCATCGGGGTGGAAACATAAAACCGCAATGAGCCCTAATTAGCATCACAAAGGAACCAAGTTGGCCCTCCATATTATTGATGCTTTGCTTATACTCACCACCTCGAGACTCGAGATCTGCAAGCTTAAGAAGAAGGCGTTTACATTCCCCTTTAAGCTCGGCAACCTTGGTCCCGTGATCTTCGGCGGCTATTTCCAGGTCCCGAACTAGTCCTCTCCCATGGGCTATATCCGCGGTAATGCTGTCAAGCCTTTCTTCCTGCCACTCACATTGAAACTTCAACACGACATTACGACGGTCGTGCTCATAGGTGGTCAGGGATAAGGCCAAACGCTCCACCAAATTTCCCCTCTCGCGAAGCAACATCGAGACTCGCTTGTTGGCGAACTCAACAGCCTTTCTGTGACTATCGGCCACAAGGTTGGCCAACACCAAGCAGTTGGACCGATCCTCATAGCGAGCTCGCAAAACGTGAGCCACGGTAGCTTTTCGATGAGCGACACGGTAAGTCTCTAAAAAGTTTATAAAGAGGGTTGGGAAGATTCTATATTCCCTCTCTAAATTTGTGCCCTCGATGGAGGTGGTGTCTATTTCCACGAGCAAAATGCGGATTTCATCTTCAGTTTCTGGGTGATCGGCTATATGAGCATAGCCTCGACCGAGGAGGTTATAGAGTTTTTCCCACTGGGCCAAAATTTCGGCCGAGAAAGCACGAATAGGAGAGGAGGTCATTTTCGTTGGAGTGAGGGAGAAGAAGATGAGTGTGGTAGAGTGATTAAAATAAGAAAAGGCAATTATGTAAGAGTGTTAATCTTCTCTGCATTAACTCCTCATTTTATAGCAACTCGAGAATGAAGAAAGGCACAGCAATAATGCTCGTGGAGCCAAGTTAATTGGGTAAAGCAGTGGTGGCTCTTTCGGTGAACCATCAGATCTGTCCCAGTCCGCGATTTCAGGCTTGATAAACCTAAAAAAGTTGTAAAAAGATATGTCGGTGTCACCATATTAAAATTGAGCGGGAGTTAAGCGCAACTATCGAAAAAAGTTGCGAAAGGATTTGGCGGTCCCATCATATTAAAAAACTGAGCAGGAGGCGAGCGTAGTTCCACCTTTTTGAAAATAAGTGGGAGACAGACATGGATATCGAGAAAAGGAAATCGATTTGGTGTCCCTCCACGTTGAAAAGAAGAAAGAAGACGACAAAGCGGGAAATACGAAATCTTGGGAGCAACGCTTGCCTGATGATCTTCATCCATGTTTAAAGAACGTTTCATGGGCATACAGAACCACTCAAAAGAAAATTTAGAGAGAGTGAGCATACATGAGAGAGTAGAGAACCCTGAGTGAGCAAAAATTGATCGAACATTTTTCGATCCACCATGTTTGAGGGTTACCATCAGTTGCTAGAGGCGACTGATCCAAAAATCTCAGAAAATGAACTACTGAGAGATCTCGAAGATTCCAGGATGGCGTCTGGTACCAGAACCACAGAACCCAACCCTTTCGGCAACGAAGTTCAGGATCTCAGCAGCGACGACAACAGCAGCAGCGATGGTCAATCCCGGAAAAGGAAACGTCGCCAGTGCCACACTCAGAATGAAATCCAAGAGCTTGAAGCTTTCTTTAGTGAATGCCCTCTCCCGAACATGAAACAAAGAAATGAATTGGGCCAGAAGCTAGGGATGAAACCTTTGAGGGTCAAGTTTTGGTTTCAAAATAAGCGAGCCAAATTGAGGGCTCAACACAGACGTCAAGAACTTGCGATTCTAAAGGAGGAAAACGAAAAGCTTCGAGCGGAGAACATGAGGTATAAGAAAGCTCCCAGCACTATCGCTTGCCTTAATTGCGGTGGCCCTATCACTCTCGGCGAAATGTTCCTTGATAAGCCTTATATGAGGATTGAAAATGCTCATTCACCACCCCACTCCCTCGAACCATCTTCGATACAATCGGATTTTGTTGGAGATATGCATGAACAAATCAATTCTACGAAGTCAATATCGATGCCTTCTAAAGGATGTGATATGCGTCACCATGATTGGAGTTTCCTTAACGATGAGCTTACTATCACGACCAACCAATCCAAAGCTGATGAATTCCCTCCACAACAATTTCCGGCTCGATCAAATTCTACTGGAAATAGGCCAGAGAGCAATAGCCAAGTTGTCAACACTGTTCCGGGTCGCAAGAAGACGAGGGTCAATTGGTCCCCCGAGCTTCATCTCAAGTTCCTTAGTGCGGTTCAGCAACTAGGGATCAACTCAGCATATCCAACGCGCATACTTGAGATCATGAACATACCAGGACTCACTAAAGATGGAGTCGCGAGTCACCTCAAGAGCTACAGAAGGGCGCTAAGACAGCGCCACACAGCACTGAACCTGAAAGAACTCAACTTGTGCCTAAACACTAGGCATGGCTATAACTACAATGCCCCTGAAGTAAGAAATACCCTGCCGAATCTAGGCACCGACCAAGCTGGTAGCAGCACCATCGACTACTTGGGCGCTAATCAGAATATTCCCTCGAATCATCTCAGCACCCCTCAAGAGTATATGCCACAAGTGCAGCAGGTACGAACTCCTTGGTTTGAGCAGCAACTTTTCGCTAGTGCTCTTCCTATCCCCGATCAACATATTGCGCCTAGTGTTCAAAGATCTGCCCGGCTTGGGCATATGATTTCGGAAGATCAAGCGGGCGGATGCTTTGAGGATTTTTGTTTCTCCCATTCCCAAATGGAAGGTGCTTTTGATAGTGAACCGATCAATCATCCTCTTATAATCTCGAGCAACGACGAAGGTTCTAGCTCGAAGAATCAGATCGCTCACAACAGAAACATGAATCCTTCAACGCCAAGCGATGATGGTCAACCCGAATATCAGTTGCTCGAAGAATCAAAAGATTTCCTTGATGAGGAGCTCCATATCTGGATCGATCAGTTTAAAACTGATGGACTTATGAAGTTATGATCCAAAATGACGATTATATGTCTGATTCATGGTGTAGCTGGCTGATCACCGAGAATCCTCAAGGGAACTAGGCACATGTGAATGGATGTATCATTAATCTTTCTGTCATAAAGTCTTCCATGCAAGATAATCTTCCTTAATGCCTAGAGTTAATCTGGGGCAGCGATCAGTACTACCTGCGAGCATCATCATGCTTGAGTACGACAATCCCTTGTTAGATTAGAGTCGAGGCGAATCAATTGAACGCCACGAAGAAAAACATTTAAAGGCTTCACATAGGAAAATGCGAGCAAAAGCCCGAGCGAGCTCAAAGACGGTTAGCTCTGTATCGTTCTAAGGGACCTTTAGTCGTTATGAACTCCAAATTGAGCTTGTTTCATTCTCGATGGGGGTCGCTAACTGCTTCAAGAATTTTATAACAAAAAACGAACCAGTTAGGGACGCCAATAGTGCTGTGTCCTGGTAGTCAGTGAACTGGAAGTGGTACGAAACGTCAGGAGTTCGATCTCAGGATTGAAAAATCATTTTATCAGTTTGTCTATCACCCGATGAAGTTCAAAGAGATTCGACGCAGATGACTATAGAACTTGGGGCAATTCGAAAATCATCGATTCATTTTCATCAAGCGGCGAAGTTGGTATTGTAAAATGTGAAGCATGCAAATGACAAATCCGAAGTAGAAGGAGATGAATCATGATTCGCTTATCCAAGGTCGGGATTTCAACCTTCGACTAAAGCCAAATCTAGGATGAGTTTTTGATCTTGCCTACTCGACAAAACCCATCTCCACTGAAAATGGGGGCAAACCATTCCTACATCTGGAAAGCATGTCGAAGCCGAAGACATCAAATTCATCGTTTGATCCGTGGGGCAAGTCCCCGAAGCGATATTTATCATCCGCAGAGCGTAATGGAATCCATCCTTTCAATGTAAAACACATTTGGCCGCGGAGCCACCCATTTGGTAAAAAGAACGTATCGTTCCTAAATGATTTTCAATCAGATGCGGGGATAATGTTCTCTCATTTTTCTCTCAGGTGATGAACAGAGATGAGGCACCCAAGAAGCCATGCATTCAAATAACAAAACAGTGCATGAAACACGCCCAAAAAGATGAATGAATCTCCTCCGACGTAAATCCTCGAGGTGGATTCGTTGCCCAACCAGACGAAGAAATCATGGCCACAAGCTTAAGGGCCGGCTTCTACAATCCGCACATTGGCATGCAGAATGGAATTCAAATCAAGAGTAAAGTAGTATCGTCCCAATTTGTTTTGAATTTGGAAACCCAAAATAATGCTTAATATTTATCCTTGGCAGGAGCTCGCCATCAGGGCAGACATGTAAGTTTCATTTTTCTCCAAAAACCAAGAAGTCGAAAGAACTTTAGAACACCCAACAATCTTGTGTTACTATGTGAAGTGCAGATTTTCACAACCCTTGTACACTCGTTGGAGCATATGACCAAGGGTAAGATGTATCGTTCCAATTTTTGTAAAGTTTTAAAATATACAATGACATATCCCTTTTATATCTCCAGGATCTCCAGCCTCGATGGGCAGGTAAGTATCCCTTTTCCCAATTCATTGGAGATTAAAAACTTTCAGAATTAATTCGATTCTCACATCTAAAAAGACATAGAATTCTTACTTCATTGACATTCATGTTTTAAAACATGAGATTGTCTGAACATGAATTACACATGTATGGTGCATCATAAAATCCCTTTGAAGGATAAATCTTGATGAAATGAAATGAATTTTTCCAACAAGAGTCGTTTGAACTGTTCAAAAGGGTTTTTTCTCATAAGAGAAGCGAGCCTAATCCAAACACGTCCCATACACACTTGAGAGATGAGGAGATTGGAAATGATAGCGAAACCTTAACCTATGGATATAAGGGTCATTCGCAACGATTACATGGATCGAGATGACAGAGGCATTTATTTCTTCATTCCAAACACTACAGATGCCCATTGAGAACCCCATTGAACGGCGATTTTCATTCTCAACCCTGTCAAGAACCACCCCACATTGGGGCAAATGAAGGTTAGTCCAACAATATCAGAAAGTAAACGGTTAGAAATTTTCTTGCTCGGACTAACATAAATCTTTGTGTGTTGTTTATATGATAATCCAAGTGTCATAGGATGACGAGAATAATTCATTTCTCTATCCTACACACTGTTATCCTTTGCACAACCAAGTTGAGCCAGCAAATTCATTTCATCAACCTATTGGTGATCATTGCATATTCCAAAGCAAAGGCAACATCACTCTAGGAATGGAAGCGTGCCAAAGTTTAAGTTGCATATCTAGCATGATTGCCGAAAATCCTAGCTCCAAAAGAAAAGAAAAACACGGGATTAAAAAAAGGGGGAAAAGAAAAATCCCTAGACATCAAGAAAAAGCAAAGTGCCTGGTAAAAAGCAAGGCTGATGTCTATTCAAAATATCCCCAGTAAAGTCTAGAGAGACGATGAAAAGACCCTGCAAAGGAGTTAGATCAAGATGACTACTCTCCAAATGATGTCGTGCTCAAATTGCAAACACACAAACAGACGGTCTCTTAATGTAACAAGAGACGCTTTTAAACATCCTTGTGCGCTCTAAAAGAGGAGTGTACACTTCAAGAAATGGAGATGTTCTTCGAAGGACATGTGGCAAATTTGCAATGATCACCAATGTCAAACCCTTCACAATTTCTGAGCAAAAAATAAGCCTTTTTCGGTCCCCAATCCTTCCAATGTTACAACCCTGAAGTAGTCTTATCTGACTAAGACACTTGGGTTAATGTATAACTTAGCTCAAAGAAGTACGAGCAAGACTATTTCTTTCTCATTTTGCAGGGTTCTTGACTTGTAAACCCGGAGCAGATAGTGAAAAATTTCGTTCAACGGCCTTGACTCAAAAGTGAGTCCCCTTTGGAAATCGATATCCAAGCCTAACACTACGGTCCCGTGAAAGACCTCCTGATCGGTCGAAATGTATGCGTTGCGAATGATCCTGAAACCCAGGCACAGGTCGGTAGGAAATTGAGCACTTTCCCTATTAAAGATCATTATCACAGAGCAGTGAGGAGCCTTATTGGGTGAGAAATACTCCAATGGATGTTTTGAGCAAACTCTTTTTGAAATTTTCAAATTGTTTGATCTAGAGTTTCCGTGCAAGGAATTTATGATCACATCTGTATATGGCAGGAATGTTTTGGATAACCTCCAACAATCAAAATGCACATTTCATGACTAAAACTTAAGTCGTAGAATTTTGTCAGTTAGATAATTATTGTCTTCCCAAAGATTACTAATATCTTCTTGGCGAGGAAAATTTTTTCAGGTCTAAGCTTTTTACAGGACTTTTGGCCACCCCAAAGACTGGGTGCGTCATCCTTAGGTGAAGCCTTTTAGTAGGCAAATCTTTTCTAAGACCGATCCACAGAATGATCGAGTCTCCGACTAGCCCCGAAGAGCGGGTACGTCATCCTTTGATTCATATCAATTTGGAATCTCATAAATGGTAGAAACCGCCTGAAGGGTCAACTCAATGGTAGAAACCGCCTGAAGGGTCAATCAACGGTAGAAACCGCCTGAAGGGTCAACACAATGGTAGAAACCGCCTGAAGGGTCAATGTATGGTAGAAACCGCCTGAAGGGTCAACCAATGGTAGAAACCGCTTGAAGGGTCAAAACAATGGTAGAAACCGCCTGAAGGGGCAATGTATGGTAGAAACCGCCTGAAGGGTCAACCAATGGTAGAAACCGCCTGAAGGGTCAACTCAATGGTAGAAACCGCATGAAGGGTCAATGAATGGTAGAAACCGCCTGAAGGGTCAAAGGACTGGTAGAGACCGCCTGAAGGATCAACCCAATGGTCCGATCCACCATACGGATCAAAACCTTGATGAATCCCGAACGCGGGAGGAGTCGTTTTCCCTAATAAGCCTTACATTAGGCAAGCCATTTCTAGTTTAGTCCACCACACGGATCAAAACCCTTGGCAAATTCCCAAATGTGGGATGCGTCTTCCTTAGGTTCCTATCAGTTAGGAATCCCATTATGGTTTGACCTACCATACAGGTCAGAGCTTAACATCCCCAGGACACTCCGATGACAAGTCCTTAGGAATCTACTTGAACCCATCAGACACAGCAAATGCCGCAAGCATTCGGCAGGTAAGGGGCAGGGAAGTCTATCTACTCCTTAACTTTCTTACATCATATCAGGGAATTGAATGAGCACATCTCTTTTTAAGGAAAAGCACACATTGATGGGCATGAAAACTGGATGTCATGATTTCTTTTCTTTTCCCAGTCGAGTTGATCGGAACACAGGTGTCACCTTGTCTTTGAGAGAAACCTCTGACGAAATTCCTCTCAAAGAGGGGCAGCTGTTGACACCTGATTTTTGATCAGTCTTTCATAGTTTATTTTTAAAAAATTCATAAAAAATCTATAAAAAGTTAAAAAAAAATTAAAAAATCATCTTTGGTAGCCTTGACCAAGCTAAAGGAACCATTTTTGATAAAAAATAATTTTTCATATTTTTAATATTTTTTAATATTTTCCAAAAATAGAAAAATACATGAAAAATGAAGAAAAATAGCGTTCGCTGTCGTAAAAATATAGAAAAATAGTCAATATTTTTATTTTAATTTCTTTTACATTTTGAACTCATAAATAGTCAAAATTCAAGTTCAATTGCATGTGTTTCTTCACGACGCATAGAGTTGAATTTAGCAAAAAAATGTCATTCAAGTATTTTAATTTGTAAATTTCTACATCTTTTTTAGTCTTGACGTCCAATTAGATCGACCACCATCTACAATAAATGCCCCTTGCTGAATATTTTCGTTTTTGTTTCACATGATTTCATGGTGTAAAACGCCAAGTGGATCCCCAAATATAATCGGGTCGGCATGAGCTCGATAGCTAGTCCAAGACCAAACCAGGGCACGGCGAACCCCATGTGAGTACTCTCGAACTCCTTCGATGCTTCCTAATGCTTTTATTAGGTTAGATCGTGTGTAGAATGGCTAGGACAACTAAATCATTCTTGAGCTGTGATTGATAAATAGGACCTTACTAGAAATGCCATGTGATTTATTTGCATATCTAGATTCCTTGAGTTGGGCATTTTATTACTGATTGTGATTGCTAGGATAATCACTCTTATCTACATGAATTTCTAGATTTAGGGTTCATACCTTACTCATCCGCATGAATCTCAGGCTAGAAAATTCAGTCAACTTAGGTACCGAAAGGGCGTCAACTCTGACAGTTGGTGTAACTAAGTCCCCGAAACCATTTCTCTGGTTCTCGCAGAATTGAATAGAAACTCCCAACTATTCGATTGGGTGGTCCAATCATACCCTAAAAAAATGATTGGTGGCGACTCCATGGCATGCACACTTAGCACATGTCACTAGACCACACTGAAAGTCGATCACGCATACCTCCGTTGCGATTTGGGTAATGGGCCTTGGGAGAGGCCCGCGTCCGACCAGACAGGACGGCCCATTAGCCCTCGAGAGCCCGACAACCTCAAGAGGGTCGCGACAGTGGAGTATTCATGTGCAGTAATCAAAACTTGAAGATGACTTTGAAATGTGTTTATTTGATACACTACAACAGATACAATCGAGCTGGATCATTCTTGAGGATTCTTAGGGATAGAGATCAATCAAGGATACGAAATCAAGGAGACACACATACGACTTTCCAAATGAACAAAATCATTTATGGAAACCCAAGATCATAATTGTATGGGCGATTTGATCCGAACGAGGAAGACTTTCCTTTGGCGATCCCTAATGGCTACGAGATCTTTTTTTGGTATTTGTCTTGTCCAAGCGGGAAGTTTTGGAGAGACCTCTTCTGGAAACCTTGCAATGGTTAGATTGAAGGTGGATGAGTATAAAAGACATCTCAAGGTCGAAGGGATAAAAGGTCGGCGTTAAGAGGGAAAAGTCTTTATAATTCTTAAATCGGGAGTACTTCATTTCGAATACACTTCTTGATTCATCCATTGTAATTGTGAGGAGGTGTACACAAGAATGTAGAACGGTAGGTGTGGTATCCTGCGTGTTAAGGAGATCACTAAGCTGTAACCTTTCGAGAAGTTTACTAGTGGAATCCAGCCAACTGGCTGATAGCCGAAGAAGTGGACGTAGACTTAACCAAAGCCAAATTACTATAAACTCTCTGTGCATTTTTATCTATCCCTACTCTGATCATATCATATAATATGTGATAGTAGAACTGGATATGAATTGTCTATATTGATACACTGTGTTGCCATCGTTTGAGACGTTATATAAACGCTTGTGCAATTGATATTCCGCGAAAAGCTTTCAAATTCCACTATCATCACCTATTTACCCCCTCTAGGTGATAACGCTGGCCACAACAATTTCGCAAAGTTTCGTAGCATGTAGCTCGAGAAAACGCCCTCGGACGAGACTCTAGCAAAGAGACATCGGCGCCGGTCGTCTTCTCCGGTACCCGTTGACCTCGGTCAATGCTGATGTGGCGCCACGTGGCATGACACGTGGTGGACACGTCAACGAGGTCGTTAGAGGTTGACTGATTCTGTTATTTGATCGGACGACTCAGAGTTGGCCACGTGGCAGCACTTGAGCCATACGATTGATAAATAGAATTTTTGATTTATTTTCAAAAATAAAAGTCAATTTTTAGAAAATAAAAAATAAATAGTTTGATCGGACGATTGAGGATTAATCGAGTCGTTGAATCGTGGCCGTAGATCTAGGTAATCAGATCGGATGGTTCTCATTTAGTCGGCTTTCGATCTGGGCCATTCTTTTTAGTCGATAGATCTAATGGCTGTGGATTAGCCAAGTGATTTAATAGGAACCGTAGTATTAGATTGGAAATAAAAAAATCAAAAGAAAATTAAAAATTGGCGAACGACGTCGTTTTGGCCTTCAGGTCACGCGGGTCCAGGTCTGGGCCGGGTGTCCGGTCCGCGTGAATCGGGCTGACCCGGTCCGCATTATCTTTTTTAATAATAAAAAACATTTTCAAATATAAAAATGGTTTTAAAAAAATAAAAAAATTTCTATAAAATTCTAAAAAAATGTTAGAAAATCCTAGAAAATCCAAAAAAATAAAGAAAAAATTGTAGAAAATTCCTAGACACTCCAAAAATTCTCAAATATTGAGAAATGACCACATGCAATTGGTCAATCATATTTTTGAGATTTCTTACCATTTCTTTATAAAATTGACGATTATACCTTTTAGGGGTAAATCGCCTCCGCTGTATATCTGAGATAGGTCGAAAATGCCTAGATTAGGACTAGGGTTAGTTAGGTGGCCAATCCTTATGCTTGGATTTTCAAACCACACTTTTTTCCTAAAATGATGATTTTACCCCTTAAAGGATAATAGTTTTCCCTAATCCAATTAATCATGAAAATTGCTCGAAATTAGGATTTGGGTCAGGTGGGTGACCAATCCTTCTGTTTTAGATTTTCAATTCTCATTTTCTTTTTCTAAAATGACGATTTTACTCCTCAAAGGGTAAATTGTTCCCAAAATTCCTGAAAATTCTGAAAATTATCGAAAAATGGAAAATGGGTCAGTTGGGTGGCCAATCCTATTTTCGATCCCTTTTGATTCCAAATTTCTTCTGAAGTGACGATTTCTTCCTTTTTGGCAAATTATCCCCAAATTTCTTCAAAATTACGATTTTGCCCCCTCATGGGCAAATCATGTCTAAATCACTCTTGAGCTATGATTGATACTTTTCTGGGCCAATAGGGCCTTACTAGGGATGCCATGTTGCATTCATGCGTATGCCCTGACTCATTGATTTGCGCACCTTCTTTTACTGATTGCGAGTGCTAAGGTAGTCATTTCTATCTACATGAACTCCTAGATTTAGGGTTCATACCTCACTTTTCTGCTTGAAATCTTGGGTTAGATAATTCAATTAACTTAGGTACCAAAAGGGCGTCAACTCTGATAGTTGGCGTACTAAGTCCTCGATCTCATTTCTCTAGTTCTCGCAAAATCGAATAGAAACTCCCAACTATTCAATAGGGTTTCCAATCATACCCTTCACGAAATGATTCGTGGTGACCCCTTGACTTGTACATGTATCACATGTCACTAGACCACACCGAAAGTCGACCACGTATACCTCTGTTGCGATTTAGGTAATGGGCCTTGGGAGAGGTTTGCATCCAACTAGAAGGGACGACCCATTAGCCTTTTGAACAGTTGAGGGTTGCGACACAACACATCATAGGTGTCGGCTAAATATATCCATATCGAACATATCAATAGGGACAAAGTAACGACATTCAATAGTTACCGACTTTTAATTAAACTTCATAATTTGCAAAGTTTCAAATACAGTCCCCTTTAGCTTAGAACTCTGCATCTTTCAGTAAGGAAACGAGAATTTCGTATGTGTCTGTTCGCTCGTATTGCAACAAGGAAGATCTTTTATCGAAATTCGTTCTTCGATTTTTATTAAGAAGGTTTTGTGGCTCAATCCTCATAGAAATATGTTTGGCGAAGAACAAATCACACAAAGAAGATATGGATATGGACGAAAATGTATGGTTTGATAATGGGTTTGAGATCAACAAAGGAACCATATTAGGTTACAATACTCCTACGAAAGTTGTAAATGACTTTAAATGAAACTGATCTGCAGAAACTAAAGGTGCATGAAACTGAAAGTACGAAGGAAGCTACATTGCAAAGGAAATTTGATGTCTTTGTGTGTGTTGTTGGGGGGTGGCCTCTCTCTTCTTTCTTTTGAGTATTTGTATCCCCTGTGCCTTGCAACTGCTCGGGCGGTTACCATTTTCAAATCTCGAAATCTGGCATCTTCAATAGCTACTCCTTTTGCCCACGTTCTTCATGGCGTTTGTCCTCCAAAATTGATCTTCAACTGCTCCCATGATTTTAGATTTGAATCGCTTAAATAACTTCCCATGATCCATTCGTGTCCATTACTTTCGCTCCTATCACATAACTTCCTGCTTACGTATGTGACCATTCTCCATCGGCTCTTCATAGCTTTCAGGAATTTACCAAATCCTGACTCCTTACCGAACTTCGGTAACATGTTGTCTCACTGCCCACTTCCCGAATATCAGGTTCTCATAGTCCCCAGCGTTCCGCGGCCGACTTGTTGATTCTCGGTAAGTTATTCTTTATTTTACCAACACAAAATAGAATCAAGATTTAATGATTTTGAGGCCTATTCGGTACTTTTATTTATTTAGTGTCAACAAATGCCCCTTTTAAAAGAATTAAAAGAATTTCAATTCTTTTAAATGCCAAGAATGAAAATTCATTTACATTTACTTTAGCTGCATATTCATTGCCTTGTTCTTAGCAATCTCAATCCCTCTTTGATTGACTAGGAATCCCAAAAAGTTTCATGCTTGAACTCCGAAGGCATACTTAGTTGGGTTCATCTTCAACTTGGGCTTCCTCATCCTAATAAAAGCTTGTTCATGGTTGTCGCGACCCTTCGCGGATTTTCGGAGCGAGGGTTAATGGGCTGTCCCATCTGGTCGGACGCGAGCCTCTCCCAAGACCCATTACCCAAGTCGCAATGGAGGTGATCGACCTTTAGTGTGGTCTAGTGACATGTACTATGTGTCCATGCCAAGGAGTCGCCACCAATCATTTTGTGGAGGGTACGATTGGAAACCCTATCGAATAGTTGGGAGCTTCTATTCGATTCTGCGGGAACCAGAGAAGTGGGATCAGGGACTTAGTTACGCCAACTATCAGAGTTGACGCCCTTTCGGTACCTAAGTTGACTGAATTATCTACCCCTAAGATTTCATGCAAATGAGTGGGGGACGGACTCTAAATCTAGGAGTTCATGCAAATAGGAGTGACTACTCTAGCACTCACAATCAGTAAAAGAAGGTGCGCAAATTATGGTTCCAAAACATGCGGATAAATCATAGGAATTCGGCATGTCATCCATAGTAAGACCCTATTAGCCTAAAGAAGTGTCAATCAAGGTTCAAGGATGATTTAGACATGATTTGCCCATGATGGGCAAAATTGTAATTTTTTCTAAAAGGAATGAGACATGAAAATCCCAGATAGAAGGATGGGCCACCCACCTGACCCATCACCTAATTCTGGCAATTTTCACGACTCATTGGAATAAGGAAGACAATTTACCCATTGAGGGGTAAAATCGTCTTTTCAGGGAAAAGGATAAGATTCGAAAATCCAAGCAGAAGGATTGGCCACCTAACTAACCCTAATCCTAATCTAGGCATTTTGACCTATTTCAGATATAAAGCAGGGACAATTTACCTCTAAAGGGCATAATCGTCAATTTTCTAAAGAACAGATAAGAAATCCCAAAATAGGATTGACAAGTTGTCTGTGGTCATTCCTCAATTTTTTGAGAATTTCTAGAGTGTCTAGGAATTTTCTATAATTTTTCCTAATTTTTTTTGGATTTTATAGGATTTTGTAGCATTTTTTTTATAATTTTCTAGAATTTTCCATTTTTTTTTGGATTTTTAAAAATCATTTTCAAATTTTTTATTAGAAAAAGAAATTATTCGAATCGGGTCGGGTGACCGAGCCCACGACCCACGAGTGGCCGGCCTAGCCCGCACGGATCCGGATCAGCCTCACCAAAACGGCGCAGTATCGCAATTTTCGTTTGAATTTTCGAAAATTCCCGAATTTTTTTATTCATTTTTCAGAATTCCCGCCGTGATTCATCCTAAGACTCAGAACGCGTCACTTGTCGGCCAATCCACGCTCTGATGTAACACAAGGAACCAACGGTTGTGATTGAGACATATGGTCGGACTACAGCCATCCGATCTAGAACATTTTATTATCATAAAATGATTTTTATTTCAAGAAAAAGCCATATCTCGACACGTGGCATATCCACCACCGTCTGATTAATTATTTTTTGTTATTCGATTATAACTGTGGCGTCCCAGACCGCCACCCTCCGGTCATAGGTCTCTAATAACGATAATTAGAGGTTAAACTAATAATAATCAATAGACTAAGTCTATGATCCACAGGCCACAATAAAACAAGACGATCCTTAATAGAATTTAACATCTCAGAAAAATAACATGAGGCAAAGAAACATAAGGACCACAACTTTCATTTAATAACATCGTATACGACCACAAAGGAGTTCATATAATATAAAACAAAAGATGACTCTGGTCGTCGTTCCATAGGCATACTGGGATGGCAAAAAAAAAAAAACTACTCCATCAACCTAAGTAGCCGGCTATACCAAAAAGTCGCCAAGACCGTCTCCAGTCCTCAATCCTCCTTGGACTGATCAGTAGGGAACATCTCCTCATCCTCGGACTCCTCGAGTGGCTCGGGCGGCGGGACGTAAACATCTGGCATAGCAGGCTCTGGAGGAGGAGGAATAGGTGCAGCGACAACAGGAGCATCAAGAACAGGTGGAGGAGGCACAGGGGCTGCAGAAGGCACTAGAACTACAGACACTACAGGAACTGGGGGTGCATCGAAAGTACTCTCAGAAAAAGGACCAACTAGTCTATTACCCTCACGGATATATATAGCATACCAACGATAAATGGTTAAAGCAGGCTCTCCCTCATCGACCCACATAGTATGAACATGTACTACAAGCTTCAGATGTGGTACATCAAGGTGTATCATATCACGATAGTAGGAATTATAGTCATAAGGAACTCCAAAACGCCTATGAACTGTCGCCATGGATGCTAATATGAAAATGTGTCCACAAACGTTGGTTAGCGCGACGGCTAGCAAGAAAACATTCAATCCCACCATAGGGGTCCTAAGACTCCCTAGGACAACTATAGAACAATTCTATAACAGTATAGTACAGTAACATTTCAGAATTCAGTCAAGGATCATGCAATGCAGAAATGCCATGATATCATGAAAATGGCATGCTCTTCGCTCATACAACCATCGCCAAGCCCAATGGCTTGCAGCGACCCCTACTCCAGGGCGTCCTCGACGCATGGTACGACTCTACCCAGCACACAGCACATGGTCGTCAAGTACGTACAAATCCCAGCACATAGCACATGGGCGTCATCTCAATTCAATGCACTGAAGAGCAAATACTCCACATATCTCATCATATATCTGTCAGGTACCACGTACCAATGCATGCTCAGCCATGATTCACAGAATTTTCAGTAATAATCCTGCGCACGATGTAACAATGCCAGGCCAACAAACAAGCATGCCAATTCATAAAGAAGACATGATCATGAGATATGATGTCACAATTATCAATCGAGCAAAGCATCACAGCTAAAATTTTAATGACTAGGAAGACAGTCAATTCATCCTTGGTAGCACTCGGGTTAATCAAGTTATTGGCCATTAGACAACTATTTCTAACAAGAAATTTAATCTAGGCTTACGACAAAAGATAAAAAAAGAAGAAGAAGGCTTCGATCACTTCCCACAAAATTTCCATCATAAAGAACTCTAGTCAATTCCTCATCAACTCGTGCCACAAATTCTATTATGATTTTCATTGCACGGTCACGGTTTCCTCCTTAGGACCGAGATGGATTTTCTTCAATCTAAATAGCCAACACACCCTAAATATACCAATTATACTACCACGGTAAACATGGTGAGAAAACGAGGTAGAACCGAACTCAATTATCAAAACTAACTCACCAAAACCGAACCTATTACTACACTAGAACGAAACAGATTTTTCCTTTCTCGAGAACACGATCAATCCATTTTCTTAACTAGCCTCTTTCTAATTAACTTAAGAACTTGTATTGAGGCTCAATCCTAATCCGTGTACACAATGGAACCGAGAGAGGCAGCGTATTTTCTTCTTCGAACTCAGTACCAATACCAATCCTGCGATTTCTCTTCCTACCAATTCAGTCTAGGTAAGGGTCGTCACATATACAACGTCCAACCTTGACTCTTAAGATTTTCTCCCAAAAGGTCATGCAAAGAATCATCAACTTAGCCTACTCCACTACCAAAATCAGAACCGTAACTCATAGACTGCTATCCGACCACAGAATTACTTTTTCTTGCTCTAAGTCCATGCATGCACTCCTTAAAGGACACGGGACTACACTGCATTTCTATCCTACGGCGAAATTGAAGGAAATCTTGCCTTTTTCTTGCTCGAGCTTGAAGCTTCCTCTTCGGTTTCCTTCGCACTTGCCGAGCCGTCCCTTCTTCTTCTTCCTTCTCGTTCTCGGCAGCTCGCTCCTCTCGCTCCCGAGCTCTCTCTCTCTCTTCCTCACTCGCGGACTCTCACTCTCGGTCGTACTCTCGAACTCCCTCTCTCTCTCCTTCTAGCTTGCTTGGCCGAAAGAAATGGGAAAAGGGGAGGGGAAGGTGAAGGGTTGCCTTTTGTTGCATGCTCATGGAAGCTCTCAAGTGACACTTGTCACACATGCATTTCCCGCCTAGTCTTCGCTTGCCACATGGCATTACCCCTAGTGGCTACTAATCATTGTCATAAAATTAGATATGATTGATTACCAATGTGGCTTCTTGCAATTTCCCTAGGAATTTCGCCCAATAACAATTCATGCAAGAAGAATTCATGCGCCACTTGGCGTTACCCCCATTGCTCCATTATCTAAGTAAGATTTTGACATGACACTAGACCAATGGTTGGCCTTGCTTCTCACGCCAACTCCTAGGTCTTCAATGGCCAATAGAAATTTCATGCGTCACTAGTCCATCCCTTCCATGGCCGAACATCAATTGTTCATCAAGCTTGGGGAATTTTCGAACATACTCTCATGCATTACTCATTCCTCACGAATTCTTATTAGTCGATCGTCCTTGCACATCTTAATCCACGACCACTCCATTAATGGTGCTAAATTATCTAGTCCTGACCGGGAACTGTAACATGACGTGGAATTATTCTTCGCTAATAAATTATCAATAGAAATTTCAATTAACGTTTCTAATTTCCTCCGTCATCTAGGTCGTCTGAAGAAATTATTATTTTCTTCCTGTCTTCTAGGTCATCTTGACCAATCTTGCTTTCCTTGCCTTGACTCGTATTCCAGAATCCTAAATCCTTGCGTCAAGAGTCAGCTTCAAAACCCATTTGACCATTTCTGGTCATTAAGAATATAATAAACGGGGGATGCCATAATAACAACCCGCGCTGACGTAGAAGCCATGTGTCTGACACGTCATCGCCACGTAAGCATTGACCAGGTCAACCACCGTTGACCAGTTAACGCCTCATCGGGGAAGATGATCGGCACCGGCGCTCTCTCGCCGACGCCTTGTCGGAGGGCCATATCTTGTCCTTCCGACGTCCAAAACTTACGATTCCAGCGCCAATTGAACCCTTTAGTCGAGCTCTACAACATACATGATGCTTGACATAGTAGAACTACATTTTCCATACCAGCAACTCCGACCGTCGATACTCTCTGGCGAGAGTATCGCCTTAGCCGTTCTACACGTAAACTGGCTAATCTAAACTTTCAAGTAGCATCCAAGTAGTTCCAGAAGACTTGCCTGACCATCGCGGAGCTTTGGTTTGGTCTAAACCGAGCCATGGAGCTCGCGACCGATCGGAGAGAGTTAGAGGCCGGCTCAACGGTTCAAGCAATAAAAATGCATAAGAGCAAAGCGAAATGAATTAGCAACACATGTGGAGTAGATCGCAGGCCATAGCGCTCAAAATGATCGACGCGAGCCTGAGTTGCCATGTGAGGCCGAGCGAGAGCTTGATGAAGAGTTTCACCTTTCTAGGCCATCTCAGGCGAATTTGACAGGTTTGCGAGCTTCCTCAAGATGTCAGCAAGCTCAGAGGATGGTTCGCCGACTTCGATTTTGCTCTGAATGTGGCGACGAAGACTTAGAAGTTTTAGCCGAGCTCGGCGGCGAAGGGGCTCTCAAGACCTCTCCCTCTCTCTATTTTCTCTCTCTAGGTCTGTTAAAGTCTGTTGGCCATCAAATGGAACCCTCCTTGTGGACTGTTATCGTCTGTTTTCTCTTTTTTAAAACACTTCTGCTGCTCCACGAACTATCCTGTGAAAAACGAGCTCGTCGAGCTCCCATTGCATGCCGGAGACACGTGCATTTTGGCACGTCGGCGTCAAACTAGATCCGGCGAATGTGTTGGGACTCCTTTGCGCGCATGGGTGTGTCAATTTTCAGTTTGATTTTGGCCTTTATTTTTCTATTTTCCCCTTCCGTTCACGAAGGAGGAGAACTAGATTTCCTTATGTGCGTTACCTTAAGCTGGCTTGGTCAATCGGGTTGACTGGGTTGGGTCAACTCGACTCAGTTGACCCGGTTTCATCTCTTTTAGTTCAATTGACTTCCTAGTCAACCTATTCTCATGAAATTAACCTCGAAATTGAAAACTACAACATGGATATCATCTAGTAATGCCAATTTTGATCAAATTGTTCTACATTTATCCAAAAACCCCAAATCTCAAGTTTAACCCACATATGAAATTTGCTCAATTAAGGCCCTAAATGACCAAATTCGGTTAAATTAACCCCACCAACAGATTCAGAGAGGTAAAAAATCTGTGGATCAGGGTTCATTCATGCAAGATAATTCCTAGATTAAGAATAATTTTATTTTTTTCAAGTCCAGGGACTAAATTGTAATAAAAGTATGCAATTTTGCTCAATTCGTACAATTAAGCAATTTATGCGAATAATTGGGCTAAATTGCAATTCAGGACAATTGGATTGAATGTCAGGACCCCTAAAATGATGAAATTGCAAATTAAAGAGACTCAAAACGTATTTTTTGATAAATTCAACCCTATGTGTTACAAAGAAACACACAAAATTGAACTTGAATTTTGACTTATGATGATGTCAAAATGACAAGGGATTTAAAAGAAAAATATAAAACACTTTTTCATATTTTTGTGACCTCAAATGGTATTTTTTTCCATCTATTTTCTTATTTTCCAAAAATACTAAAAAATGCGAAAAATATGAAAAATTATTTTTTGGCAAAAATGGTTCCTTAAGCTTTGTCAAGGCTCCTAAAGTTAATTTTGTAATTTTTAAACTTTTTATGAATTTTTCAAAAATAAACTGGAAAAGACTGATCCGAAATCGGGTGTCAACAGCTCCCCCTCTTTGAGAGGAATCTCGTGAGAGGTTGCTCTCAAAAACTGGTGGCACCTGAGTATAGATCGACTCAACTAGGAAAAAGAAAAATGGATTCTTGACATTCAATCTTTCTTGCCCTACTCAACTCTGTTCATTATGTTCTAGATAAAATGAGAGAGTTAGAGAGAGTGGAGATACTCACCTGCTACTCACTTGACTGATGCTCGTGTGGCATTTGCAGTGTCTGGCAGGATCAAGTGGGTACCTAGGGACTTGTCTCTTGAGTATCCTAGGGAAGTTAAGCTCTAGCCTGTATGGTAGGCAAAACCATAATGTAATTCCTATCTGAAAGGAACCTAAGGATGACACACTCGCTCTTTGGGGTTTGTTGAAGGTTTGATCCGTATGGTGGATCAGACCATGAATAGGCTTCCTATCTATCTGGAACCTATGGATGATGCACCCGTTCTTTGGGGTTTGTCGAGGGTTTGATTCCGTATGGTGGATCAGACCATGAATTGACTTCCTATCTGTCAGGAACCTAAAGATGACACATCCGTTCTTTGGGGTTTGTGAGGGTTTGATTCTTTATGGTGGATCAGACCATGAATATGCTTCATATCTGTTAGGAACCTATGGATGACGTACCCATTTTTTGGGGTTTGTCGAGGGTTTGATTGCGTATGGTGGATCAGACCATGAATAGACTTCCTATCTATCAGGAACCTAAGGATGACGCACCTGTTTTTTGTGGTTTGTTGAGGGTTTGCCTTCTTTAAGGTTCACCAAAGACATGACTTGTTCTGTGACATTTCGAATTCCGACCCCTCTCGAGGCTATGGAATGGAAGGATATCGATCGGTGTATTTCAGTGGTATCTCTCTCAGAGCAGGCCACTCTTGAGTTAACTGACTGAAAGGGAAAGACTAACGCGAGGTCGGGTACGTGGACCTGAGGATTTTGAATAAGAAATTGCGTTTTGACCATAAGGATTGTCGAGGGAATATTTTAGGCCAGCAGATATCGATCTAGGAATGATCATGGAATGCCTTGCTAGCGTTATACGTTGGGACGCGGGTGATTCCGCTTAACCAATGTGTAATTTGTGAGAATTTCCTAAATCGGATTCCGATGATCAGGATCGCAGGAGCTAACGATAAATCCTCGCAATTACATGACAACCAAACTTGGAGTTTCGTATACCAAATAGCCCTTAAATCACTTTCAACCCCCAATCTATTTCACATACTCATTAACACCTCATATAACATCCTAGGTAGCCTCTTAAGTCAATTTGATGTCAAAAATACCCTTTAAAGAACCTCTAACAGGTTCGGTCAGAACAGGACAGCAGCACCACCAAAAATTAATTTGATCCAAACTGTATATATTAATCCAAAACTCTACCCTATGTTCCAATTTCTCCCAAAATAACCTTTCTAGAACCTCAACATATGTGTTAAGGAAGCTCAACAAGAGTTTTGAAGAAGAACGACACCTCGAAGACCTTTGAACAGCTCGGTTTCTTCACAACCCTCACACGGTCAGAATCTGTTCGCTTATCATCACCTTTGTTCAGCCATGAACATACCCTAAATTCTCAATAAAATAATCATACTTTCTCAATCAACTCAAGTACTAGATGTTATAAAGACCTCACCGAAAATTTGGAGCCATTTGGAGTCCGGAAGCCCCTAAAAACGTCCATCTCTAAAATCGTGTCAGATTCTGACCTTTGCCCGCTCAAACAGACCTACGGGAAGAAATAATGGGCCAAATTGAGCTTATAATACCTTGTTAGAACGTCAAGACAATAAGAATTCAGATGGCGGTATTTTTACCTCAATCCAATATCGGACGATAAATTTATATCCGGAAAAGTAAAACAGTTTTTCTCTGTCCGCAAGAAAACTGCTCGGCCGAGATAGGAAAGGAGGAAGAAGAAGAAAAAATTGAAGAGGAAAAGGAGAGAGAGAAGGTCACGGCTGAGCTGAGTTAGGAGAGTGGTCCATCAAATTATTGGTGCCAATTTGTCAAGATGAAATTTAATGCCATTTAATGCTTGGCTTCACCAAAGGTTGACACATGGCAATGCTTCTAGAAGACCTTGACTTCCTTTGACCTCATCCATACACATTTTCGGCAGCCACAAAGAGGGTCTAAATGACCATTCCGTCTTTCCATTTTTCTCAAGACAAGGGCAACGGGTCGAGGGGCAAAATGGTCATTTGGCACTTTTCGTCCGAAATTCCATTTTTCCAATATAAGCCACCCTCGATGAGGCGACGTCCATATCAATTCAAATGTTTGAATTCCTCAATGTCCAATACCCAAATCTCGAGGTCCAATTTCATGTCGAACTCTCGTCAACTGTAATTCCAGTTTATCTCAAACTGACGGGCGATTCTTGCAGGCTTTAGGTGTATCGACCTTGGGATTTTTCTTAAGCTGTGGCGACTTTGATTGTCATGTAATTGCGAGGGTTTATCGTTCGTTCCTTCAATCTTGATCATCGGAATCTGATTCAGGAAATTCTCGCAAATTACACATTGGTTAAGCAGAATCACCCGCGTCCCAACGTATAACGGTAGCAAGACATTCCATGATCGTTCCCAGATCGATCTCTGGTGGCCCAGAATATTCCCTCGACAATCCTTATGGTCAAAGTGCCATTTCTCATTCAAATTCCCCAAGTTCACGTACCCGACTCTGCGTCAGTCTTCCCTTTTGGTCAGTTAACTCGGGAGTGGCCAACTTCGAACGAGTTACAACTGAAACACATCGATCGATATCCTTCTATTCAATGGCCTCGAGAGGGTCGGAATTTGGAATGTCACAATTCTTCCCCCTTAAAGAAATTTCGTCCTCGAAATTTGCCATCTTCTCAATTATCCAATCTCTTGGGGTACAAATGCCTCATCACATTCTCACTTGTCAAAATAACTCCGTTCCTTACCCAAAAAAAAAACCATTGCAATGACACGCTATTTTGCCCCCATGCCACTTGACATATCACCTCCTTCAAACGTTCTCTCATAACATTAGAGATTCAAGACTTTATCAACTTGCTCTTTATTAACCAAATCGAGTTACAACCTTCTCGATTCCACTCGAAAATGTAATCCATCAACTTTCGTGGCCCCGTCTCTTCCTCTTGTCGGGATGTTTAATGCTCGACCACACGTTAGACTAATTCAACATTCGATCAACATCATTGATAGTATTAAGGAAATCTCGGCACACCTTTATGCCATCCCAAGGAACCCCTTAATTCTCCATATTCTATTCATTTCCATACCCGTTAGATAACAGGGTCCGATCATGGCAATATCTCGATTCTTTTCTGACCACCAGATTTGACGCTTTAGATAGCCATCAGCCTAGTCCATTGACAAAATCACAATTTAGAAGTTGAATCTCTTATTTCTCGAGGGAAGATATGTCCATCCATTACCAATCACACAACACTCAATTCTCAATTATATGCGTCCGCTACTTAAATCCCCATTCCTTAGCGATATGGATATTGTAGTAATAACCCTTGGGTATTCTCTTTGTTCCCCGTGACTTATCATCAATTCTCTCTTAGGCAGTTATGCTCTCAACTTCTTATAGTTTACATAACTTTGAGGTCTTTCTTTAAACAAGCAACGCTCTCATATCCATAAGCAATTTTATACATCAGCGTTGCCTCTTGTTCGATTCCCCTCGGGAATTACTACCTTATTTTCTTGTGATAGATACAGACTCAAAATCTCCTTCCACCCAAACAATGTTTCCCAATTTTGTCGCAAGGATATTCACAATCCAACTCCAATCATATACTAGGCGTTCTCACTCATGTGGTCTTACTATCCCGGCGCATTCGCATAGTCTGTTTCAGTTGGCCTTGCTATACCTCAAGTTCCTTCCTTGCATCACTTCATTATGGTTCTCTCGACCCTTTTTATTCCAAATAGGAACGCCATTATTAGTATAGTCACCATTTTGACTCAAGTCCTCGAAAACTCTTTTTCACGTTCAGTTATTCATTCACGTTACATCACGTCCTTAGTCCATTTCATCAATGGAATAACTTTTGTGGGGAATCTTCCCACGATCCGTCTGTAACAATTCACCAATCTCAGGAAATTTCAACTTCCAACAACCCACATCGACTCTAGTCCATTCATCACTTATTTCATTTCTTAAGTGCTCCACAGGGGTTTCACTTCCCAGAAACTTCACGATTGAGGAATCTTACCTCATTAGGTCCATAGCTTGTGCTCTTCATATTCCACATACAACGAGCATCTCCTTAAAGTCCATAGGACACTCTCGCAGGTTATTCACGTTTCTTATGACTCCTTAAATGAGTCCGATTATCGTCCCTCAAGACAGTAACAACCAATCCAATTATTCCTTAGATAATCAAGCTGACTATTATCAACTTCTTTCTACCAGGTGTCAAATCTTTCAAACTATTCCTCACACTTTTCACTTGAGAGCTCAAACCTTGGCCATATGCTCTCATGAGTCCGCACTTGGATTCTGTAACACTTTGCTCATTTTTGTCACTCTTTCCTGAGGAAGCATTAGTGCCTTGACCCATTGGTTTCACAACCAGCTAGTGCGACCTTATCTCAATTTCGTCCATTCAACTGAACGTCAACATCATCCTGGAATTCAACATTGTCTACATGACAGTTTCTCGAACTTCCCATCCAAGAATTATTCAAGTTCTGCGTCTTATTTCTCAGTCTAGACGCTCAATCTCAATACCGAGACAATTAGGATTTCATTTTCCTTCCACACTAGGATCTCTCACCCTTTTAAGGAACTATACCCTTCAGTGGCATTCTCTCACTTCGAATCCACCTTGTCCTTCCCATTTCATAGGACGTCAATCTTGGAGTTTGCGCTAACCGTGGTGTTTTACTCCAAGATTTCCAAATGTCACCAGACTTGACATTCTTCTTTCAGTGACTCAGTCACCGCAAGTGACAAGATTCGTTCATCTTTGGTCTCCACCAGTTCACATATCGAATACTCAATTTGATTACTTCGAGTCACTTTGTAATTACTGTCTAAGCGCTCTTTTCGCTTACTCAATCATTCACTAGAATCACAAGTCACTAGGACCATCACGTCCATTCATCCTTTCTTTTCATCAACGACCATCTCATGGTCCAATCGCCCTTTAAGAACGACGCCCTAACGTTTAGGGGTGATAGCTCGTAATGCCACTTCCAGTGGTTCCGTTCCAATTTCAAGCATTCTCATTTTAATCAACAATGTTAGACAACTAACATATCTCTTTCCTCAACTTTCCCCACGACAGAAGGAACAACATGCCGGTTTCTCATTACGAGATCTGCGCCAAGGTAACAACCATCCCTTACAGGCGCATTCTGTGGAAATCTCTATATTTATAGCCCATGAACGGAGATCCTCTTGTTTATTCATCTTTCAATGATCCACTTCTTTCCTTGGGATCTATTACAATTCCTCCGAATCAAGAATAACAGCTAGCCATAAGGCTCTTAAGTTCCAATCCATTCAGGGATTTTCTTATCTTATTCAGGGGTCCTCGACCACTCTTAGTACATTTAGACAACCTGGAGGACTCCGCCTCACATTGATCGATCATCTTCAGATCCTCTCAAGACTTTTAGGATCCAAACAACCTTTGCTCTCACGCAATCCCAGGAGGATACTTTCCGTCAAACAACTCAACAGAGGTAGTCCAGGAAGATATCATGCCCTCAAGAAAACCCTTCCACTGGTGACCTTTCACCAATTATCAATAGCCTCTTAAGGCTAATAACTGCCACGATCACTTTCTTTCATTAGTGTACCCAAAACCTCTAAGGTTTTCTCACAAAACCCTCAATTTAAGGGGAGGCAGTTTCAAATTTCATTCTTTCACCAAACTCAATAATTTCAATCTTATACATAGCTTCACAAGCTTTTCAAAACTCTCGTGATTTTTCCCACATATTCACTTTAGAATGAAATAACTCAGTGTCACCTTTCTTGTGACCTCCATCACTTACTTATCAACACTAGCATCTGTCACCATAGTGACTTAAGCAATCATGGCAGCTCCTCCTCGAGCTTGCCTACCCAACAAATTTTCTCATTTCCATTTAAAGTTCTCACGACCCCTTATTACACTTGGGTCTCGCACGATCAACAGAATCGAGCCATATTCTCTTCCAATACTCATACCCCAGTCGCTCATCTTTGCTAAATTCTCACGATCCATCTCAGTTCTTGGATCTTCTATACCATGTACTCTCGAGTCTAATGCTCTTCTACGATCGTACTTTGGTCGTTCAACCTTATTAGGTTCTCATGTCACTAGAATCACTATGATTTCCTCCAGGAATCAAAGACTTAAGTCATCTACTCATGTCTAGCAGTCTCAGGCTGCTCGTCTCATTATCTTTCACCATCAATCATCTAGTGGCTTCTAAAAAACTCTCAACTGGTTGCTCATTATCCAAGGATTTTAACTCATCCTTAAGCAACCACCACATAACAAGCCAGCCTCCACGAGGTAAATTCTCAATCAACAGCCAAATACTAGGCAAGCCTCAACTAGGCCAACATCAAACAACCACTTACAGCATCACTTCTATGAGTCACACGCTTATGCATTAAGCATAAGGCATCTACCGCTCTAGCATAAACACAACATGCTAGCTCAATCTCAGCAGGCATTAGATCAATGGAGTATAAACTCCTCACGATGTCTAATCTCTCAGTTAGACCTTTGCCATAACAACCATAAGATGCCAATTACAAAACATGCCAATCATAACATCAGTCTTCTTTCTCAAACGACACTCACTGTCAAGCACGAAGCTTTTAATCATGCCAATCACAGGCGTCATTACAAATGCCATGCTACTTTCGATGATTCACTTTAAGAATCATTCTCGTGCCATACATCTCTTAACCACAATCAAACTCAACCTGATACCTAGGCTTTCCATTTCAATTTATGACTTGGGTCATTCCTGCCTCCTCGCTATCTTAGAAGCCTGCCAAGAGCCACTCCTTGTCCGAACCTCTCTGTCCGAGCGATCACTCCTCGCCATCATCAGACCTGGTTGTTACAGGTTGTCCCAAGTCATACATCTACGGAGGAAGCCCCGTTCCATACGTCCCATAACATGCTTCCTTACGATTTATAGGTATCCCATCAACTCGTCCCATACCAAGCGACAGTTTATTAAGTCTGATAGTGATAAGCTCATGCATGCACCCTCGTCAGCTTTCGTTTCAAAGCCACAAACACATACGCCGTATATTCGTTCTCACCACTTGTCATACCATAATCGTTTCCACATCAAGCCTCAATTATAGAAAACCTATGGTTCCACCAATGACTGTCACATCTCACAGATCAATTGTCTATATTCAACCATATACCTAAAGTCTAGTCGTTATTCAAGTCAAATCCATATGCGTTTGATCACAACTGGCCTCTAATCAAAATATTCCTTGTCATCCTCCTTGTACACACCTCATCTCATATCATCCAAGGTTGTCAATAGCATTCGATAACTAAACCATCAAGATATAACGCAATTCAATCCTGAATCCACTAATGCCAGTCGTCTCTTTATAACTCATACTCCTCAAGTTGGGTCATTGACAAACCACAATCACAATCATATACTCTAATTGACCCTTCATTCATAAGCTGTTCTCTAGCAACCTCAAATCCAGGCTTATGACTACTCAGTCTCTACTCACTTCCTTGTGAGCCTTATTCATAAAATCACTCAAGATCATCCATTAAAACGACACTAGGACCATTAGAATACCTCACAAGTTCAAGCCTATAGTCCTCAAGATTCAACAATCAATGCCTAATTCTATAGGCCTCACTATCTAATTGTCCCCAAGTCATCACTCCTTATCATTCCAAACTTCAATCACATTGAATCGAGCTAACCTTGCTCTGATACCACTTAAACGGGGATGTCACCCCCCGAACCCGTTGAGCTCGCGAACATCCCACTGGTCGTAATCAAGCTGTGCCATCCAGGATCCTTCGGCCCTCATGTTCGTAATCATATACATACGGAAGCAAGAAACTACTCCGTACACAAATAAAATTAAGATGACTTAGGACAGGAAATAGTACATTTCTCGTATCTATATAATACACCTCAATTCTCATGAATGGTCAAAACCAAAGATTTAATTTCTACATCCACCAAACAATATACAATCTCTAAGGTCACCCAATGTCTTAAATACATTTGATCACATACTTCCTCGAATGTCACTCCTTTACAAGTTCGGGCTTTCTTCGCCTAGGACCTGAAAAAGTTAAACCTCCACTAGGGTGAGATATAAATCTCAACAAGTGAAACCTAAATTTAGACCTGAACACCAGTCCCCCTAGACCATGAAACTAATACCAGATACAGAACATTATCCAAGCAAATGGCACAAGGCATCCACCAATCAACTATCTTAGCAAGATAGGTATAACCAAATGTCACAGTTATACGTACTTAACCTCATGGGTTCAAGCTCATAATACTTAGCACATAAACCAATACTCATAGTCATTATAAGTTTCACAACCACTCCGCCCGGGCTCTCAGCCGCGATGCACTTCTCTAGCACTCTTGCCAATTGATGACTGGAACTCGTAATCAATTGATATCACTGGGGCCACAGGCCAATCGATATCATCAGGGCTCTAAGCCAAATCATCGCCAGGGCCCATGGCCGTGATGTAGCTCATAAGGGCATCTAGCTAAATCATCGCCACGGCCCACGTCCGCGATGTAGTTCACAAGGGCATTTAGCCAATTCATCAACAATAACAGGGCTCACAGCCAATTCAATAACACACAATCAATCACCATGCCTTTATCATACAGTCATGTTACACATAAAACAACCATCCAGTAGCATCCTAGGGTTCAAGTAAGGGTTTATGAACCACTTACCTCTAACAGGTTCGGTCAGAACAGGACAGCAGCACCACCAAAAATTGATTTGATCCAAACTGTATATATTAATCCAAAACTCCACCATATGTTCCAATTTCTCCCAAAATAACCTTTCTAGAACCTCAATATATGTGTTAAGGAAGCTCACCAAGAGTTTTGAAGCGGAAGAATACCTCAAAGATCTTTGAACAGCTCGGTTCCTTCACAACCCTCACACGGTCAGAATCTGTTCGCTTATCATCACCTATGTTCAGCCATGAACATTCCCTAAATTATCAATAAAATAATCATACTTTCTCAACCAACTCAAGTACTAGATGTTGTAAAGACCTCACCGAAAATATGAAGACCTTTGCCCACTCAAACGGACCTACGGGAAGAAATACTTGGCCAAATTGAGCTAATAATACCTTGTTAGAATGTCAAGACGATAAGAATTCAGATGGCGGTATTTTTACCTCAATCTAATATCGAACGATAAATTTATATCCGAAAAAGTAAAGCAGTTTTTCTCTGTCCGCGAGAAAACTGCTCGGCCGAGATAGGAAAGGAGGAAGAAGAAGAAAAAATTGAAGAGGAAGAGGAGAGAGAGAAGGTCACGGCTGAGCTGAGTTAGGGGAGTGGTCCATCAAATTATTGGTGCCAATTTGTCAAGATGAAATTTAAAGGCATTTAATGCTTGGCTTCACCAAAGGTTGACACATGTCAATGCTTCTAGAATACCTTGACTTCCTTTGACCTCATCCATACACATTTTTCGGCAGCCACAAAGAGGGTCTAAATAACCATTTCGTCCTTCCATTTTTCTCAAGGCAAGGGCAACGGGTCGAGGGGCAAAATGGTCATTTGGCACTTTTCGTCCGAAATTTCATTTTTTCAATATAAACCATCCTCGATGAGGCGATTCCCATTTCAATTCAAATGTTTGAATTCCTCAATGTCCAATACCCAAATCTCGAGGTCCAATTTCATGTCGAACTCTCGTCAACTGTAATTCCAATTTCATGTTGAATTTGAAGAAAAAAATAACAATTGAGTCTTTTAATTTGCAATTTTGGCATTTTTTAAGATCTTGACATTCAATCTAACTATCCCCTATTTCAATTTAACCCAATTGTTTGTGCAATTTGCTCAATTGCACGGATTTGACAAAATTACATACTAAAATTGCATTTTAGTCCTTGAAATTGAGCATAATTGAAATTACTTTCAATTCAAGGGCTATCATTGCAAATTGAACATGCTACCCAATGGATTTCACCATTTTAAATCGATTGGCATAGGTGGTTTAACTCAATTTGATCATTTGCACCCTCAATTACACAATCCCCAATTTCCAATCAAATGAGAATTTGGGGATTTTGTAGAAATTGATGAAAACTTTTGGGCAAAACCACATTTCTAGATAGAATTCATGCCCTAGATTCGATTATGAGGTTCAATTGAAAAAATTTCCTGTTAATTTGGATTTAATTTGAAAAATTGCAAGTCGGGGCCGGCTTGGACCGGTCTGACCGCCGGTTGAACCGGTCAAACCGGTCCAGAACAGTGTCTTCTTCTTCCTCAGAGAACCGTACGAATGAACAGTGTCAGGGTCAATTTCAATGGCTAAATTAAGGGAGAAAACGACCATGATTGGAAGAGTTTGAAGAGGGGTTTTGTTCCTCGAATCATTGCCCATCGATTCGAACCAAAAACACGAGCAATGGTTGCCAGAACGGAGAATAATCGGTTGGTCAAGGCTGCTGCACCTGCAAAAGTCAACGGCGACAGAACTCAGATGAAACTTGTCCAAATTCGTGCCAAATTCGCTTGAAATAGAGATCGCCGGATGACCAAACGGGACTGGACAGAATGCCCGTCCTCTCCGACGCCGTTTCGACCTAATTGCACGTGATCACACGTGCAATTGAGGCCGGTACACAGTCTACCATTCGGCACCAAAAATCCAACGAGCTATATAAGCTCATGATCGTTTTCTGTTGAAAAGGAGAACGGATTCAGTTCGAGGAGAAAAAACTGAATCGAGAGAGAGAAAGAGCTCACCTTCCCTCGCGGTGGTCGAAGGTTGGAGCTCATAATTGCAGAGCGCCGGTTGGGCCTTCCGAGGCAAAACCAAAGCTCCACGAGGTCGCTGAGAGATCGCCCAGAGTCCCCTGAAGCGATCGCCGCCGGCTGCGCCCAGTGAAATCGCAAGAACAGGTGAGTTGCAGTCCCGAGTTTTTCTTCAAGCTTCCATGGCGATTCGCGCATTTCTTAATCATTCATACAATTAATGTGTGCGTTTCATTCCCTGAACATCACTGACCATCATCGCGTATCTTGTTTGCATCGGTTTTGTCTTAACATGCCCAATCGAGTCTTCAAATCCAACCTCCATTGTCGAGCTACTGTTCATATTTCCCCAGCCGAATCTGGGCCGAGCGAGCTCAATCGGAGCTCGAGGTAAGTCTTCTGAACCTCCATTGGTGTTATTCTGTGACTGAATTTCTTTGATTTCGAGTGAATCGTATGATTGAGCTTCCATGGCCGTACTCGGCCATTCGCATGATGTTCTTGATTCTGTGAATAGGATGTTTCGATTCTTAGATATGTCAAACTAAAGCTAATCGCGAATCGATTGCCGTTGGTCTCGAGTGATTCCATTAAGATTTCACCGCACGATCATCGCCGGAGAACTACAGCCGTCCATTCTGCCGGAGTCGCGAGGTTGAAGACGAAGCTGACGTGGCGCGGTCAACTGGTCAAAGGTCTAGGTGGCAACACGTGATTGGTCCACGTGGATGTCGAGTCAGCATGGCCGTTGAGTCTGTTATTCAAATAAAAAGAATCCAACGGCCGAGAATAATCGAGTCTAATAAATGATGACCGTCCGATTAGAAATTAGGATTATTCGAAAATGATTTTAATCGTAAAATCAATCAGGATAAGAAACGGTGCCGTTTAGAGGAAGGATTAGGCGACGTCGTTTTAGGTTAATGAAAATAGACGGCTCAGATCAGATTCCACGTTCTAATCGTGGCCGTAGATTTAAGTAATTAGATCAGACGGCCCTGGTCGAGTCTCCATTCAATCTGAGCCGTAGGTTTCGGTAAGTCAATCCGAAGACCCTGAGTCAGCCACGCGGCGCCATGAAGGCCGTTAGATCAAATTCGACAATTCAAAAATAAAAAAAAGCATTAAGCGGCGTCGTTTTGGGCACGGGTCGCGCGGACCCGGGTCCGGGCTGGGCCGTGGGCGGGGTCACCCAACCCGGCCCGAATAATATTTTTTAAATAAAAAAATTCGAAAATGATTTTAAAAAATAAAAAAAATCAGAAAAATCCTAGAAAATCCAAAAAAAATGCTAGAAAATTCCAGAAAATTCCAAAAAATGTGGAAAAATATTGGAAAAATCCTAGACATTCCAGAAAGCACCAAAAATCGAGGGTTGACCACAGACAATTGGTCAACCCTATTTTTGGGGTTCCTTATCCAATTTTCCGAAACTTGACGACATTACCCTTTAGGGGTAAGTCGCCTCTTGTGTGCACGCTAGATAAGGCCGATAATGCCAAGGTGAGAATTAGGGTCGATTAGACGACCAATTCTTAGGTTTGGGTTTTCGAGTCCCGTCTCTTTTCTCAAAAATGACGATTTTGCCCTTTAGTGGGGAAATCATCTTTCTTGTCTCAATCGAGTTCTGAAAATTGCTTGAAGTTAGGGTTTGGGTCAGGTGGACGACCAACCCTAATATTTGAGATTTTCAGTTCCTCGTCTTTGTCCAAATGACGACTTTACCCCTCCAAGGGTAAAATCACTTGAAAATTCTAGAAAAATCCTGGAAATTCCCGAAAAATAGGAAATGGATTGGATTGATGGCCAATCCTATTTCCATTGTCTTTTGACTTCCCAATTCGTCTAAAATGACAGATTTACCCTTTTAAGGGTAAATTTTCCCCGAATTGTTCAAAATTACGATTCTGCCCCTCATGGGCGAATCATGTCCAAATCACTCCTAAGCCTTGATTGATATTTCTCTAGGCTAGTAGGGCCTCATTAGGGATATCATGCTGATTTCATGTGTTTTATCCGCATGTACTGGATCCTTGATTTGCGCACTTATTTCTATTGGTTGTGAGTGATAGGGTAGTATTTCCCATCTGCATGAACTCCTAGATTTAGGATCTGTACCCCACTCGTTTGTATGAAATCCTAAGATCAGATAAACCATTCAGCTTAGGTACCGAAAGGGCGTCAACTCTGACAGTTGGCGTAACTAAGTCCCCGAACCCACTTCTCTGGTTTCCGCAGGATCGAATAGACCACTCCCAACTATTCGATAGGGTTTCCGATCGTACCCTCCACGAAACGATTGGTGGCGACTCCTTGACATGTACATTCATCACATGTCACTAGACCACACTGAAGGTCGACCACGTACATCCAGCAGTTGCGATTTGGGTAATGGACCTTGGGAAAGGCCCGCGTCCGATCCAGCCAGCGATCGGGCGGCCCATTAGCCCGCTCCCGCCTCAGAGCCTCCGGGAGAGGGTCGCGACAAACTGGCGACTCCACTGGGGACTATTCTAAACCCAGAATCTTTGGTTACGAATTCCAGAGGACTTGAGCCGATTAAAAGTTGTTTGGTTTATCTGACATTGTTTTCTGCAGATGCTCTCGAATGTGAGGTACGTATGCTAACCATTATGTTAGATGTTTTTGCAGATTGGAGAAATAAGGGGTGGCGTGATTGTTGACATCTTTCCTGCAGGTTGGAGTTGGGAATGTATGTTTACTTTATGCATTTACTGAAGCGGTGTTTGATACAAACTGCTGTGCATGACTTTGCATTGTGATGATCACGACACATCGCACACACTGGCGGTCAAACCCCGACTGCAACCACCCTTAGGTTACCTTAGATAGGGAAATGATGCGAAAAGGATCTTGTGTTTGATGGCACTTGAGACTTTCGTATTCGTTCCCGCCTACCATCTGCATTGGCGATATCTAGCCCTCTTGGGTAGGTACCCTTGGGGAGGAATCTGCCTCGTGTGGATCGTGGGAGCCTGAGCGGTAGGTTCCTCACCTGACTTTCGGTTTTCTTTTTTAGAGTATACCCACTTGTCGCATGGATGGTTGGTATACCTAAAACCACCCATTAATACAGGGGGCATTCCACGTCCCCCAAAGTGTGGTTGGTAAGACATTTATCTCTAAACGTACTTTATTTCCTGCTTCATGATATGACTCATACATTGCATACATCCATATGCATTCGCATCACGAAGATTACTCGGGTGACTAACGAGAACAACAATGATTATGGGGTAGGATGTCGCTGTTCCCTAAGAGCTCGACGGAGTTGGTGACCTTCGAGTACTTGAGAAAAGTTACTCGCCCCGGACCAAACACGAGGCTACATTTTACTAGATTCGTGTATGGTCGGGAACTGACTGGACGTAAGCTGGGGTATGCTGAGGACTGTCAAACCCGCTACTATGCTGATAACCTCAGATTCAAGCGACAAGCAGACGAAATGATGAAGGATTATCTGGAGATGAAGAGACAACGTCGCAACCAGCTGGCTAGGGAAGCGTACGCTCGCAGGAAGGCTGAATTGCTGGCCAAAGAGAACATACCCATGATTACTTCTTGGGGTAGGAAGAGACACTCTGCGATCAAGACCAAGCCAAAGCGTATCACGATCAAGAAAGTAGAACCCGAGAAGGCTTCCGAAGTCATCCTACCCTGGACTAGAAAGTGGCCGGAGGAACTACAACCTCTCGACCAAACCACTGAAGATAACCCCCCTACCCTAGATTAAAGGAGAATTTCTGACCGACTGTCATTTGGGTAGACTTCTGAAGGAAGAGTGATCTAGACCCTCACGTTCCATTGTCCTTTATGGCTTTCTTGTTTGAAAAACCTTTCTTTACCGTTCTTCTATTAGACATCTTGACTGTAATAAGAGTACATCCCACTTTGCTCCTTTGATGTGTTGACCAATGGAACGTGACATTGCTGTTCCCTTTAGTCACTGAGTAAACCTGACTAAATTGCATAATTCACTTCCCTGAAATGCAAATTAGGCTTTGAGTCAGGCTTTCAAGACCTGAAAAAGGGTCCTAATCTCCATTTCTTCAAATTGAACTATGCAATCAAGTTAGCTCATGCATGCTTCATGACATCTGCATATTCATACATTTAAAGTAATTTCTGGTGATTGACCTTTTAAAATCATTTGCATATTTTAGACTTGATGGGAAAGAATGATATTCAAGTGTTCAAGATCCCCCGAGCTGAACTCCAATCATGGTGGGATGGCATGGGCGAAGCCAGCCAGAAGTATGCGGAGTCACGACTAGGATACCTACTGGACCTACTGAAGATTGAGTGCCCACCTGCCTTTATTCAAGCCATGGCGCTCTACTGGGATCCTACCACCGCCACATTTTGCATGGAAGGATTAGAGATCACTCCAACTATCGAGGAATACAGCGCTGTCATCGGAGTTGAATTCACCCCTACGCTCGTCCGACCCCCTATAGGACTTGAACCCCTAAGTCAGGTGGCTGAATTCCTTGACACAAACCTAAATGAAGTCAAAGTAGATGCGAAAAGCAATTCTGGAAGAGTTTCCCTGTCCTTCCTTATAGACCGATTTTCCCGCCTTCCTGCTTCTAAAGGAACCAAATCTGGTAGAGCCTTTATCTTGGCATTCTTTAGCTTTGTACTATTCCCAGTCTCAACTGTCACCTTCGACCCTATCATGGCTATAGTAGCTAGGCAAGTCTGTTGTGGGTGGGATTACTCAAACATCCTCCTTGCCGAAACCTTCCTCTCCCTAAATCGTTTCAAGAAAAGCAAAAATGGAATCTTTAGAGCCTCTAGTGATCTGCTGTACCTGTGGTTCACATCCCATATCAGACAATTCCACATCCGCATGGGTTTCACTGAAATCAGCCCTAATGCACACCCTCTTAAAACATTTGCTAGAACCCATACACGTGTTCCTAAGTTCAACTTCATAGAGTGGAAAAACTTCTTCAAAGTCCTAAAACCTGAGCAACTCCGATGGCGGCTAAGGTTGCCGACGCTGAGCAAGGTCAGATTGACCTGCGATGACGGAGGCCCAATCCCCTTGCTAGGATTCACGGGCGCAACTGCATACTATCCAAGGAGGGTGATTCGACAGTTTGGAGCACTTCAGGAGATTCCTTCTTCACCGCGACCTTGTGTCTTTTCCTTTGACTTACCAAGCCAGACCCTCACGGAGGAAGAGAAGAAACAACTTGAAGCCAGGGTGGCATCCATCATACTCTCCTTGAAGAATTCCCAGGCTGAAGAAATAAGTTGGCCAGAAGACATGACTCGAGAAGAAAATACTCATAGAGCCACCACAGAATACATTCAACATTTCAAAGCGATCCGACGAAGCCTTGTCGAGCCCTACATACCTGAATACATCGTGCCGTACGTACCTGGAATAGAGCCCTACATACCCGAAGACATGGGACCACTGTCGTGTTCAGAAGACGAGGAGCCCCAAGCTGAAGAGGGGAATCTATACTGGGATGATGAGGATACCTTAGGCTTCAAACGTCCTAGACTTGAATAGACTATTCTGTCAAGTGTAAAATAAGCAAATATTGTGATGCCTTCTCATACATTCTCATTTCCGTGGAATACTATCTTAAACACATGAGCATGAATGTGAACATGTTTTTACAAATGCATAAAAACTATCGTCAGAAATTACGCTTCTTTCAATTCCATGAATTCTTGTCGAGAAATGATTAAAAGAACTACTTACATGAGGCTAAGGCTCACAAGGTAGCCCTTTTTCTCATCTACTGGCAAGAAGCATGCAACTGAAAGAATTAACTGCTTCTTTTTGCTAAATAAGCGAAGCACTCACAGAGATCTTTTTAAACAGGTACACTCTCATCACGGAATTGCCAACGCATCGTTTCCGTACCCGCCTAAAGACGAGAATGGAACAGCAGGAATTGACTCCGCGCGTAGGCATGTTGGAATCTCAGATGACTGCCCTGGCAACTATGATGGCTGACATTAAGGCCATGCTGGAGACCAACCAAGCTAGACAGACAACCACCCACAATCAGAACAACTCAGGCCCTTCCATGGTACCTGATGTAACAGATAAAGAAGCAACCAGGGATACCCAACATACAGAGGAAAACGTTCATGAACCAAATAATCGGGCACAACAAAAAGCCTCGCCTGTTGTCATCAACCTTGAAAAAGAGGAGAAGGGAAAACAAACTGTGAAGACAGAGGCAGAGGCTAAGAGATTGGCCAAGATCGAAGAATGCCTGAGCAGTCAAGGCTATGAGCTGGCCCGCTTCGACAAAATATCTCCTTTTGCTAAAATAGAGACTCCTCCTGACTATAGGGAGCCAGAGTTCGTGAGAAAATACAACGGGACAGGCTGTCCCCGTGCCCACCTCAAGTACTACCTCCGCAAGATGGCGCACTACTCGGATTACATTCCGTTGTTAATGAACACATTCCAAGAGAGTTTGGCTGGCGCCGCTCTGGCTTGGTTTATTGAGCTAGACTTAGAGGATTATAACGGATGGGAGGACCTTGCAGAAGACTTCCTCAAGAAGTACAAATTTAACACGGCTACAGCCCCAACAAGAGAAGACCTCCTACGAACTTCAAAAGCGAGGGGCGAATCGATCAGGACATATGCTCAGAGATGGCGAGCCTTGGCTACCCAAGTAAAGCCTTCAATTCCAGAAGAGGAGCTGATCGACTTATTCCTAAAAGCACTCCCCTACGAGTACTTTGACAGACTGAACACTTCTGGATGTCAGACATTCGCACACCTGATTAAGGTTGCTGAGAGACTGGAATGGGCCTTGAAAGAAAGAAGGCCTCAGGAAGCTCCTACTAGGAAGCAGTACCCTCTGAGAAAGGAAAGAGAAGCCGGACTGGACATAGCATTTATACCAGATCCCCACAAGTTAAAGCCATTTGGCAATTCTAATCAGGCCAAAGGCGGATCATCCTGGTCAGCGCCAAAGGTACAAGAGCCTAGAAGAAAGCAACCCCAGAGACAATTCTCTCAGCTCCCGAGACCTTTATCCAAGCTACTCCCGATGCTGCTGGAGCAACACTTGGTGGCAAAAGAACCACCTAGGGCAAACCCCGCAAGATATCCTGGCTTTGATGAGAGCCAGACCTGTGCCTACCATATGGGCGAAAGAGGGCATAATGTGGATAACTGCTATGTCCTGAAGCTGAAAGTGCAAGCCCTAATTGATAGTCAGATTTTGAAATTTGACAATGCAGCCCCAAATGTACAAGAAAATCCGTTGCCAGATCATCAAGCAATAGGGGCAATATTCACTGAAGAAGAGGAGGATTACCTTAAACTGAAGGTAGATATGCCTAAGCTGAACACCCTGCTAACAATCGCTTCATCATACCCAAAAGAAGGGGAGATATCAACCGACCAAAAGAAGTTGTGTATCGACAAGATGAAGAGCTTGGGGATAGTGTCCGATATTACTGATGAAGAATTTGAAGGGATCGAAGCATCTCTATCTTTGAAAAGAAACCACTTCTTGATCACAGCTGGGCAGAGAAACACCTGTAGTACCTCACATGAGAACTTGGTAAGCAGCCTGGGGCCAGCTACTCAGTCAGAGGAAGAATTTGAAGAAGACAAAATAGAAGCCAGGAGGAGAAGTCTAGCAGACCTCAAGTTTATGGTTGACGCACTTGAGAAGAGCGAAATTATAGACAACCTGGGTCAAGATTCTGGAGGATACAATTTCAAGGTGAAATATTCAGCCCCTCCCAGCTTTTATCAGAAGATTGAAGACATCATACCAGACGGATGGGGAGGTATGGATGATCTCTCTCAACCAGAAACCTCAAACGGTATGGAAGAACTCGACAACGCCATATTGATGATCGAAGTAGCCACGGCCGTGGTGATCAGATTGGATGAGCTGGATAGCCTGAGCAAGGTAGAAGATTGCCCAGTGAGGCCTGTCGTAATTCAATTACCTCAGGAGGAAGAAAGCAACACGTCAGGACCAGAGATACCTCATCAGACAACTGTAACGATAAAAGTCCCCCTAGTAGAAGAGTATGATCCCAAAGCTGTTCATTGGGACTATGGGACCACACAAGTAGATGCAATAATGAGGTCTGGAAGATTTTATGCCCCCAGAGAGGGAGAATCCGAAAAAAAAGATGTCTCAAAGGAAGATGCCGAAAAGCTCGTATCGATCATCAAAACCAGTGAGTTTGAAGTGATAGAGCAGCTGAGGAAGATGCCCGCTCAGATATCCCTGCTAGACCTATTCATCAATTCAGAGAAGCACAAGAACGCACTATTGAAGGTACTCAATGAAGTACATGTCCCTGAAACAATCAATGAGGTACAACTAGGGGACTTTGTAGGAGCAATTCTCTTAAAAGATCAGTTGAGCTTCTCTGACGAGGACTTCCCCATGGAAGGAAGAGGGCACAACAAAGCTTTATACATCTCTGCCCAATGTAACGGCAAAAGAGTGGCACACGTATTGATCGATAATGGATCAGCCTTTAACATCTGTCCTTTGGCTACCATAAGGAGGCTGGGAATCAAGGAAGAGATGATCAAGACATCCAAGACAGCTGTGAGAGCATTCGACGGCATGAGGAAGACTGTAGAGGGAGAGATCGAGCTTGACGTATTCATCGGCCCGACAAAGTTCTCTATAAACTTTCAAGTAATGGATCTGCCCAGTGCATTTGGATTCCTGCTAGGAAGACCTTGGATCCATACAGCAGGAGCTGTCCCTTCGAGCCTGCACCAAAAAGTACGTTTCGTTGTAGATGGGAAGGTGATTACCGTACATGGGGAAGTCGACCTCCAGGCATACCAGAACAGTGCCATTCCCTATATTGAACCTGAAGAGAAAGCTGAAGCGAGCTATCACTCCCTAGAGTTGGTAGCAACAGTTCATACCCCAGTAGGGTCGAAGTTGAAAACTCCCTACATCTCAGAAGCCAGTCTTCTACCAGCTAAGATGCTGCTGGCATACGGGTTCAATCCTGAAAAAGGCCTAGGCAAACATAATCAGGGTATAAATGCCCCGCTACAATTGAAGGCTAATCCACATAAAATGAGCTTGGGGTATCAGAAGTATCCCATGAATGATTTTGTCCCGAAAGCAACAAGCCGAGGCCGAGGCAAAAGCCTGGGACGCCGTGGAGGCGAAAACAGCCCGAATAGCTCATTCATCGGTTCTCCAACCTGGAAGGGAAGGTCTCGAATGTTCAAGAATCCCTTAAATACCTACTTTGACCAGAACTCCAAATGGCTATCTGAAGAGGGTATCACTTCGCCGATGGAACCAGATCTGACAAATCCTTTTCTCGAAGATGACTCTGTGAATGTCATCATGGAGTGGTTGGACAGTGAAGCCACTTCTTCTGAGTAAATAGACTCTTCCTTCATCTTTAAATACTGTGTTTAGAACTTTCTGCATTTCACTGTATTTTCTTTCCTTATTGAACGCATAAGAAAACGCCTTTGGATCTCCGGCCGTTGGTCCAAATAGCACATCTTGTAACGCGGCCCATTTCGCATTCAATAAAACCACGCATGTTTTGTTAAGGACATATGGAACCACGAATCAGCCCGATGATGATAATGGTCTTCCATATAGAAGCTTGAGGCCTGATTTGCCATATGATTCCTAATCTTCAAAAGATTTTCAAGGGGCCGGGATATCCAATGACATGAGGATTAGTCCCATCTGTACCTACATCTATTTCGAAAAACTTTTTCAAAAAGACTTTACATAAGCATGCATGCCATTTTTACTGAGCACAAACTAACCATACTCATGACATTTCAGGCATATCATCTCAAACATGCATACCAGGTTGTTGCAAAATTCGGATCCCTCCATTAACCACTCCTATAACATTGAGGAAGATGAAGACGAGGATTACGCATCTATCCGTAGGGATTGGAACACCTTTGAAGAATCAAAGCCTCCTACCTCAGAAGAACCAATTGTCATTAATTTGGGAGACACCGTGAACGTCAAAGAGGTCAAGATCGGCGGACACCTATCCCGTGATGAAAGGCTCGAGTTCACCAAGCTACTAAAAGAATATCAAGACATCTTCGCATGGTCTTACGCGGATATGCTAGGCCTTGATCCTAAGATTGTGGAACATGCATTGCCCACGGATCCTGGCATCAAACCTGTCAAACAAGGCAGTAGGCGGATGAAAGCCGAGTTAGAAGACAAGATTAAGGAAGAAGTCATGAAACTCCTTAGGGTAGGCTTCATTGAAGCTATCCCATATTCAGACTGGGTTGCAAATATAGTCCCCGTCATGAAGAAAGACGGAAAAGTTCGGATCTGCGTAGATTACCGAGATCTGAATAGAGCAAGCCCAAAAGATGATTTTCCACTCCCCCACATTGATGTATTGGTGGATAGTACGGCGGGTTATGAATTATTCTCATTCATGGATGGATTCTCGGGATACAACCAAATCTCCATGAAACAAGAAGACAAACCCAAGACTGCATTTACCACACCATGGGGGAATTTTTGCTACAAAGTCATGCCCTTTGGATTGAAAAACGCCGGGGCTACCTACCAGAAGGATATGGTCACGTTATTCCATGATATGATCCACAAAGAGATTGAAGTATATGTTGATGACATGATCGCTAAATCCAAGAAAGGACAAGATCACATACAGGTATTAAGAAAATTATTTGAGTGCCTGCGCAAATACAAGTTAAAGCTGAACCCTAACAAATGCGTGTTTGGGGCAAGATCCGGGAAACTCCTTGGGTTCATAGTCAGCAACAGGGGCATTGAGATTGATCCCTCAAAAATCCAGGACATCCACGATTTATCAACTCCATCCACAGTAAAAGAAGTGCGAAGCCTTCTAGGGAGATTGAACTATATTGCCAGGTTCATCAATCAGCTGTCTGATGTGGCTAAGCCAATCTTCAAATTGCTTAAGAAAGGCGCGAAAATAACGTGGGACGCCGAGTGCAGCAAGGCATTCCAAATGATCAAAAACTATTTGATCACACCACCGGTGCTTGTGCCACCAATTCCCGGTCACCCATTGACCTTATACCGGACCATACGACAAGAGTCCTTGGGAGCCTTACTTGCCCAGACAAGCCCGATAGATGGAAAAGAGAGGGCCATTTATTACCTGAGTAAGAAATTCACGCCATCTGAAGCAAAATATATACCAGTTGAAAGGGCCTGCGTAGCAGCAGTATGGGTACTACGAAGACTAAGGCAGTATACCCTACATCATCACATTCAGCTCATAACAGAGAACGACCCCGTCAAATACCTCCTAGAGAAACCCGCTTTAATTGGGAAACTGGCAAAATGGCAAGTAATGTTGTCTGAATTTGACATTAAATGTTCTCCGCAGAAGTCGGTAAAAGGAAGAGCTATAGCGGACATGCTGGCAGAAAACCCATCGAGCACTGAATCCCCTGAAGTAACGAACACAGAAGGCCGAATTCTGAACTTAGCAGAGGATAAGTGGATCATGTATTTCGATGGTGCTGTTAACCTATCAGGGGCAAGCACTGGGGCAGTACTGATATCCCCAGATGGTCAACATTACCCTGTCGCGGCAAAGATAACTTTCCCTTGTACCAACAATATTTCAGAATATGAGGCGTGCATTCTGGGTCTACGACTGGCCCTTTCTATGGAGATACCTAGGTTACAAGTCTTTGGAGACTCCATGCTCATTATTCTACAGATACAAGGGAAGTGGAAGATGAAAGATGCAAAGCTCATCCCCTACCATGAATACCTTGAAGAATTGATACTCAAGTTTGAAGAAGTGTCATTCGAGTACCTATCAAGGTCTCACAACCAATTCGCAGATGCATTAGCCACCCTAGCCTCGATGTTACAAACGATTGAAGGGTTGGATATAGAACCTCTGAGGATCGGCATTGTTGAAAAGCCAGCTTATTGCATGCTAATCGAAGAGGAATGTGATGGAGAGCCATGGTACTATGACATCAAGAATTACCTCTTGAAAAGGGAATTCCCTGAAGGATGCCAGTCAGGAGACCGAAAATACATAACCAAGATGGCCAGCAAGTTCTTCCTCAATGGACAAATTCTATACAAGAGATCGTTCGATTCCACTCTACTGAGATGCGTAGATGCCAAAGAAGCAAATATTCTCATGAAAGAAATTCATGAAGGTGCGTGTGGGCCTCACATGAACGGCCACCTCCTTGCCCGGAAGATCATGCGGCTAGGTTATTATTGGATGACCATCGAATCAGACTGCTGTCAGCACGTCCGGTCATGCCACCAATGCGAAATATACGGGGATAAGATTAACGCACCCCCGAACGAACTACACCAAATGTCTGAAGTTTGGCCTTTCTCTATGTGGGGGATAGACATGATAGGGCCTATTAATCCTATGGCTTCGAATGGTCATCGCTTCATCTTGGTAGCGATTGAATACTTCACCAAATGGGTAGAAGCCAGTTCTTACAAGAATGTCACTGCAAGAAATGTGGCAAGATTTGTCAAAAGAGATATCATATCCCGGTATGGTACCCCTCAAGCGATCATCACAGATAATGGGTCCAACCTAAACAACAAGATTGTCGATGGTCTGCTGGATCACTTTAGCATTCGACATCTGAATTCATCTCCTTACCGCCCACAGATGAATGGGGCAGTGGAAGCCGCCAATAAAAACATCAAGAGAATCTTGGCTAAAACAGCAGAAAACTACAGGGATTGGCACGAAAGGCTGCCCTTCGCCTTGATGGCTTACCGAACGGCGATCAGGACTTCTACAGGGGCAACTCCCTATAGTTTGGTATATGGGACGGAAGCAGTTCTACCAGTAGAAGTTAAGATTCCCTCTTTGAGAATCTTATCCGAAGATAAACTCTCTGAGTCAGAGTATTTCAAGCACAGATATGAACAGCTGAACTTAATAGATGAGAAACGTCTTAAAGCCATTTGCCATGGACAAACTTACCAGAAGAGGGTAGCCAGGGCGTTCAATCGAAAGGTCAAGACCAGAAACTTCGAAGTAAATGACTTGGTAATTAGGAAAGTTTTGCCAAGTACTACCCATCTAGGGGGAAAATTCACTCCAAATTACGAAGGCCCCTACATTGTTAAGAAGATCCTCACGGGAGGAGCATTAATTCTTGTAAACTCCGAGGGAGAAGAATTGGGGCACCTTGTGAATTCAGATGCTGTGAAGAAATATTACCCTTGAAATAAAATCAGATTCTGGTCATATGCCCTGCCTCGAATTGAGCCTACTCTTCATGATAGTCTTTGCATAAGCATGTCACGCATCTATGCATACATTAGCATGTGTTCAATATTGCAGGATCCAAGGAAGCAGGGTCGCGATAAGTTGGAACGCATGATCAAGGAGACCTAACGTCATGGTGGTCAGGTGCACGTCTTCTTCTCCAAAGACTGAGAATTTCAAGAAATTTTAGAACAACTTAACCATCTTGTGTTGTTAAGAAAAATGCAGATTTTCGCGAATCTATCCACTTCCATAGGAATGCATGATCAAGGGTAAGGTGTATCGTTCTAATTTTCTGAAATTCGAGAGCATACACTGACATATTCCTTTTATGTTTTTCAGGAATCCCTAGCCGCGCTGGGCAGGTAAGTATTCCTTCCCTAATCTTTTAGGTTTACAAGACTGTCGGAATCCTTATTGATAGAATTTGAAGGCTTCTTGGAATCTAGCATGTATTCAAATCTCATGTCTAGAAAGACGCAAAATTCTCATGGTCATGTCATTGGCATTCATGTTTAAACTTGGAGGTTATCCGAACATGATTGAAATATGCATTGTGCATCATAAATCCCCTTGGAGGGTAAGTTTTGGAGAAAGCAAAATGAACTCTTCCAAACAAAAGTTGTTTAAATCATTCAAAAGGATGTTTCCTCAGACAAGAGGCAAGCCTGGTCCAAACACGTCCCATACACACTTAAGAGATAAGTGGAATGGTAAGGATAGCGAAACCTTAACCTACGGACGTAAGGGTTATTCGCAATGATTACATGGATTGAGACGACGGAGGCATTCGTTTCTCTATCATAAACACTACAGGTGACCATTGATAACCATTCGAACGACGATTTCATTCTATACCCCTGTCAAGAACCACCCCACAGTGGGGCAAACTGGAGGTACATCCAAAGGTATCAGGAGGTAAATGGTTAGAAGTTCTCTTGCTCAGACTTGCATCAATCTTCGTGTGTTGCTTGTCATTTTAACTTCTATGGTAATTCAGGTGCTTTAGGATGACGAAAAGCATTCGTTTCTCTATCCTATACACTTTTACCCTTCGCACTGCCCAATTGAGCCTATACGTTCATTTCACAAACCCGTTGGTGATCATTGCATATTCCAAGGTGGAAACGACGCCACTTCAAGAGCGGAAGAGTTCAAAACACAGGATTTGTGAAAAATTCCTAGATTGATGTTCGAGTGCTGAGATTCAAGCTATACATCTAGCACATTCATTTGAAAATTCTGATCCCCAAAAGAAAAGAAAAGATGGGGTCTCAAAAAGAAAGAAGAGAGAAAAATTTAATCTTGGGCATCAAGAAAAAGCAAAGTGCCTGGTAAAAGCAAGGCCAATGCCCATCCAAATACTTGTACACTTGTGAATCATGTGTTTGATCTTGTAAATGCCAAAAGGTGGCATGATACCTTTGTATAGGTCACTAGTGAGATCTGATTGTAAAAATTCCAAGGGAACTAGACTGCGAAAGATGCTCCCAAATCATGTCACACTCAGATGACGAAAGTGTAGACAAGATGTTGACGCCGTCTTGACATGAGAGAGACGTTCTCTAAAGACAAATATGCACTTCAAAGACTAAAGACGCTCTTTGGACAAGAAGGGACAAGATCGGCGGCAAACCTGCAGTGATCACCAATGTTAGACCCTTCGCATATTCTAAGCCAAAAATAAGCCTTTTTTGGTCCCCAATCCTACCTACGTTACAACCCCAAAAAGCCTGTTCTGATTAAGGCACTTGGATTGACATAGGGTTTAATGTCTAAGCTTAGCTCGAAGAAGTTCGAGCAAGATTATTTCTTTCTCATTTTGCAGGTTTCTTGACTTGTAAACCTGGAGCAGATATTGAAGACTTATCTTCGAAAGCCTTGACTTGCACGCAAGTCCCCTTTGAAAACCGTTGACCAAGCCCAACATTACGGTCCCTTGGAAGTCCTCCTGATCGATCGAGGTGTATTCACTGCGAATGATCCTGAACCCTAGGCGCAGGTTTGATAGGAAATTCGAGTGCATTCTTGGTAAAAGACCATTATCTCAAAACGGTGAGAAGTCCTTTTTTATGAGAATACTCCAATGGACGTTTTAACCAAACTCATGTGGGTAATTTCAGATTGTTTGATTCAAACTTTCCTCACAAGGGATTTTTGATCACTTCCGTATATTGCAAGGTGTTTTGGATAACCTCCAGCATCGTAATGCATTCATTGAAATTTTTCATGACTATGATATAAGTCATAAAGTGCTATCAGTTTGACATCAGATATCACTTAAAGACCATTGATGTGCCTTTGAATTCCTGGCAATCCCATATCTCAGAAGAGCACAACTTCTCTTGGTAAGAAAGAGTTTACATGTTCAAGCTTCTGTAGGACCCCTGGTATCCCCAGACCTCAGAATGCTACTTCTTTTGTGAAGAATATATTTCAAGTTTAAACTTCTGCAAGACCCCTGGTAACCCCAGGTCTCAAAAATGACACATTTCTCTAAGAAGGAGAGTTTATATGCCTGAGCTTCTGACGGATACCTGGAGCTCCCAGGTCTCAGAATGTCACCTCCCATGTCAAAAGGACAATGTTTAAAAATATCTCCCTATGTGAGATTCCAATATTATAGGTTTGATCTTTCTGCAGGATGCCTGGAGTACCCAGATCCCAGAATGTCACCTCCCACGTCAAAAGGACAATGTTTGAAATTATCTCCCTGTGTGAGATCCCAGTGTTACAGGTTGAAACTTTCTGCAGGATACCTGGAGCTCCCAGGTCTCAGAATGTCATCTTCAATGTCGAAAGGACAACATTCAAGATAGTCTTTCTGCGAGATCTCAGGTACCCCTTAGATCCCAGAAGAATCTTATCAAAGTTTTTGCAGGTTTAAGTTCTCTGCAGGATACTTGGACTCCCCAAATCCCAGAATAACGCCTTGCGTATCGAAAGGACAATTTTCAGAATCAGCTTTCTATGAGGTTCTAGGTAACCCCTAAACCCAGAATAGCCCATTTGGTAAAGCCTCAAGGTCAGGCACACCTCATTTGTATAAATCCTAGTTAATTCCTTAGAATATATGATCAAAATGTTCGACAATCCCTAAGAGACTGGGTGCGTCATCCATAGGTTCCTAACAGAGAGGAGTCCTATTCATGGTCTGATCCACCATACGGATCAAAAACCCTGACAATCCCTAAGAGACTGGGTGCGTCATCCATAGGTTCCTAGCAGAAAGGAGTCCTATTCATGGTCTGATCCACCATACGGATCAAAACCCCTGACAATCCCTAAGAGGCTGGGTGCGTCATCTATAGGTTCCTAACAGAAAGGAGTCCTATTCATGGTCTGATCCACCATACGGATCAAAACCCCGACAATCCCTAAGAGACTGGGTGCGTCATTCACAGGTTCCTGTCAAGTGTAGGAATCCCATTCTGGTACGGCCTACCATACAGACTAGAGTTTAATCGCCCTAGGATACTCAAAAGACGAGTCCCTAGGTATTCACTAGAACCCGCTATACACCGCGCAGGCCACACGAGCATCAGGCAGGCGATCAACAGGTAAGTAACAGGTGGGTCTCTCTACTTTCTCTCTCACGTCAGCAAAAGAATGAAGAGCAAAGCCTTTACCAGTGGGACAATAAAGATTGAGTGTCAAGATTCGTTTTTCTTTTCCCCAGTCGAGTCGGTCTAGACTCAGGTGTCACCTGTCTTTGAGCGAAACCTCTCACGAGATTCCTCTCAAAGAGGGGCAGCTGTTGACACCTGATTTTTTGACCAGGTCTTTTTCAGTTTTATTTTTGAAAAATCACAAAAAATTTATAAAAAGTCAAAAAAATTACAAAATCAACTTTGGTGGCCTTGGCCAAGCCCAAGGAACCATTCTTGACCAAAAAATAATTTTTCACATTTTTTATATTTTTTTAGTATTTTTGGAAAATAGAAAAAATACTTAAAAAATCAAGAAAAATAGCATTTGAGGTCACAAAAATATGGAAAAATATCCAATATGTTTCCTCTTAATCCCTTGTATTTTTGACCTCACAAAAAAATCAAAATCAGATTCAATTTTAGGTGTTCCTTTGTAACCCGTACTATTGAATTTGAAGAAAAAAATAACAATTGAGTCTTTTAATTTGCAATTTTGGCATTTTTTAAGATCTTGACATTCAATCTAACTATCCCCTATTTCAATTTAGCCCAATTGTTTGTGCAATTTGCTCAATTGCACGGATTTGACAAAATTACATACTAAAATTGCATTTTAGTCCTTGAAATTGAGCATAATTGAAATTACTTTCAATTCAAGGGCTATCATTGCAAATTGAACATGCTACCCAATGGATTTCACCATTTTAAATCGATTGTCATAGGTGGTTTAACTCAATTTGATCATTTGCACCCTCAATTACACAATCCCCAATTTCCAATCAAATGAGAATTTGGGGATTTTGTAGAAATTGATGAAAACTTTTGGGCAAAACCACATTTCTAGATAGAATTCATGCCCTAGATTCAATTATGAGGTTCAATTGCAAAAATTTCCTGTTAATTTGGATTTAATTTGAAAAATTGCAAGTCGGGGCCGGCTTGGACCGGTCTGACCGCCGGTTGAACCGGTCAAACCGGTCCAGAACAGTGTCTTCTTCTTCCTCAGAGAACCGTACGAATGAACAGTGTCAGGGTCAATTTCAATGGCTAAATTAAGGGAGAAAACGACCATGATTGGAAGAGTTTGAAGAGGGGTTTTGTTCCTCGAATCATTGCCCATCGATTCGAACCAAAAACACGAGCAATGGTTGCCAGAACGGAGAATAATCGGTTGGTCAAGGCTGCTGCACCTGCAAAAGTCAACGGCGACAGAACTCAGATGAAACTTGTCCAAATTCGTGCCAAATTCGCTTGAAATAGAGCTCGCCGGATGACCAAACGGGACTGGACAGAATGCCCGTCCTCTCCGACGCCGTTTCGACCTAATTGCACGTGATCACACGTGCAATTGAGGCCGGTACACAGTCTACCGTTCGGCACCAAAAATCTAACGAGCTATATAAGCTCATGATCGTTTTCTGTTGAAAAGGAGAACGGATTCAGTTCGAGGAGAAAAAACTGAATCGAGAGAGAGAAAGAGCTCACCTTCCCTCGCGGTGGTCGAAGGTTGGAGCTCAAAATTGCAGAGCGCCGGTTGGGCCTTCCGAGGCAAAACCAAAGCTCCACGAGGTCGCTGAGAGATCGCCCAGAGTCCCCTGAAGCGATCGCCGCCGGCCGCGCCCAGTGAAATCGCAAGAACAGGTGAGTTGCAGTCCCGAGTTTTTCTTCAAGCTTCCATGGCGATTCGCGCATTTCTTAATCATTCATACAATTAATGTGTGCGTTTCATTCCCTGAACATCACTGACCATCATCGCGTATCTTGTTTGCATCGGTTTTGTCTTAACATGCCCAATCGAGTCTTCAAATCCAACCTCCATTGTCGAGCTACTGTTCATATTTCCCCAGCCGAATCTGGGCCGAGCGAGCTCAATCGGAGCTCGAGGTAAGTCTTCTGAACCTCCATTGGTGTTATTCTGTGACTGAATTTCTTTGATTTCGAGTGAATCGTATGATTGAGCTTCCATGGCCGTACTCGGCCATTCGCACGATGTTCTTGATTCTGTGAATAGGATGTTTCGATTCTTAGATATGTCAAACTAAAGCTAATCGCGAATCGATTGCCGTTGGTCTCGAGTGATTCCATTAAGATTTCACCGCACGATCATCGCCGGAGAACTACAGCCGTCCATTCTGCCGGAGTCGCGAGGTTGAAGACGAAGCTGACGTGGCGCGGTCAACTGGTCAAAGGTCTAGGTGGCAACACGTGATTGGTCCACGTGGATGTCGAGTCAGCATGGCCGTTGAGTCTGTTATTCAAATAAAAAGAATCCAACGGCCGAGAATAATCGAGTCTAATAAATGATGACCGTCCGATTAGAAATTAGGATTATTCGAAAATGATTTTAATCGTAAAATCAATCAGGATAAGAAACGGTGCCGTTTAGAGGAAGGATTAGGCGACGTCGTTTTAGGTTAATGAAAATAGACGGCTCAGATCAGATTCCACGTTCTAATCGTGGCCGTAGATTTAAGTAATTAGATCAGACGGCCCTGGTCGAGTCTCCATTCAATCTGAGCCGTAGGTTTCGGTAAGTCAATCCGAAGACCCTGAGTCAGCCACGCGGCGTCATGAAGGCCGTTAGATCAAATTCGACAATTCAAAAATAAAAAAAAACATTAAGCGGCGTCGTTTTGGGCACGGGTCGCGCGGACCCGGGTCCGGGCTGGGCCTTGGGCCGTGGGCCGGGTCACCCGACCCGGCCCGAATAATATTTTTTAAATAAAAAAATTCGAAAATGATTTTAAAAAATAAAAAAAATCAGAAAAATCCTAGAAAATCCAAAAAAAATGCTAGAAAATTCCAGAAAATTCCAAAAAATGTGGAAAAATATTGGAAAAATCCTAGACATTCCAGAAAGCACCAAAAATCGAGGGTTGACCATAGACAATTGGTCAACCCTATTTTTGGGGTTCCTTATCCAATTTTCCGAAACTTGACGACATTACCCTTTAGGGGTAAGTCGCCTCTTGTGTGCACGCTAGATAAGGCCGATAATGCCAAGGTGAGAATTAGGGTCGATTAGACGACCAATTCTTAGGTTTGGGTTTTCGAGTCCCGCCTCTTTTCTCAAAATGACGATTTTGCCCTTTAGTGGGGAAATCGTCTTTCTTGTCTCAATCGAGTTCTGAAAATTGCTTGAAGTTAGGGTTTGGGTCAGGTGGACGACCAACCCTAATATTTGAGATTTTCAGTTCCTCGTCTTTGTCCAAATGATGACTTTACCCCTCCAAGGGTAAAATCACTTGAAAATTCTAGAAAAATCCTGGAAATTCCCGAAAAATAGGAAATGGATTGGATTGATGGCCAATCCTATTTCCATTGTCTTTTGACTTCTCAATTCGTCTAAAATGACAGATTTACCCTTTTAAGGGTAAATTTTCCCCGAATTGTTCAAAATTACGATTCTGCCCCTCATGGGCGAATCATGTCCAAATCACTCCTAAGCCTTGATTGATATTTCTCTAGGCTAGTAGGGCCTCATTAGGGATATCATGCTGATTTCATGTGTTTTATCCGCATGTACTGGATCCTTGATTTGCGCACTTATTTCTATTGGTTGTGAGTGATAGGGTAGTATTTCCCATCTGCATGAACTCCTAGATTTAGGATCTGTACCCCACTCGTTTGTATGAAATCCTAAGATCAGATAAACCATTCAGCTTAGGTACCGAAAGGGCGTCAACTCTGACAGTTGGCGTAACTAAGTCCCCGAACCCACTTCTCTGGTTTCCGCAGGATCGAATAGACCACTCCCAACTATTCGATAGGGTTTCCGATCGTACCCTCCACGAAACGATTGGTGGCGACTCCTTGACATGTACATTCATCACATGTCACTAGACCACACTGAAGGTCGACCACGTACATCCAGCAGTTGCGATTTGGGTAATGGACCTTGGGAAAGGCCCGCGTCCGATCCAGCCAGCGATCGGGCGGCCCATTAGCCCGCTCCCGCCTCAGAGCCTCCGGGAGAGGGTCGCGACATCGTGCCATGTCACATTGCCTCAAGTTTTGAGGGTCCACAATTGAGTCTTTTTTAAAAGAAATGGATGTTAATCTCAAACGATCCTTTTATTTCACCTACATGACAGAAGGAATGAATAAGTCAATTGTTGCACAAAAAGCTCTAATTGAAACTATCACAGATTTACTATCCTTAGAGTATATTTTTTCAGCTCCCATCATTTTGAGCATCAGAGATAAAGGAACGTTTCTCGATGATCCCATTCATTTTTTACAATCACCTGCAAGTATGGGTAACCATATCAATTCAAAAACAAATCAATTTAATTTGGAACGAATACATCCTTTTCAACTTAGAGAGAGTCGATCCAAATTAGGTTGCCCCTTCTTCATGTTGTCTGTTTAGGGCTTATCATAGTCGATTCATCTTGTCTTGGAAACCCAATGGGTGGCATCTGATGAAGGTGCATTTCCTTTCATCTTATAGGGAAAACAAGTCTCGCATCATTGGCCTTCAATAATTTTGACCTATCGGCAAAAGAAATAAAGGAGCAAGTCAAGTATAACACTCGAAGTTTTTATTGGAACGATTACCGTTTTACCATAGTTCCATCACATCTTGCATGTGATCAGATCAAAGGATTCTCAATAAATGTCTATCATGTACAACCTGTCAGAAAGGAGACACACTTAGTATTTTACGTAGCAAAGATATCTCTCAATGAGGTCACCTCTTATAATGAAAGCATGGCAACAACACATATCCCTTAATCCCTATTTACGGGCTTCTAATGTCCCCCAAGATTTCAAGATAAGGGGAGACATCATTGAAAGATCGATTCATAGTCATCAATCGAACGCTCATTTAATTCCAAAGGTTTAATACGCAAATGGGGGTATTAATCTTGAAAGATTGCTTTGTGACATTTTTCTTGTAAAAATCATGTGATTCTTGTTTTAAGAAATCACTACACAAAATGTGATTGCAAACATGATTTTAACTTTGTGCCCCAAAATCTTGAGTCGGAAGAATTCTAGACGTCAAAAAATGCCATCTTAATCCATGATTGAAAATTTGGACGAGCCATCTATTCCATATGGATGGATTAGAGGTGTTTCAGTTTTGTATCCAAAATTTATTGTTAAAAGTCATTGCCATAAATTTTCATTTGCAAATTCAAACACCTAGGACATTCGGTCAATTCCCACGAATTTTCAATCATGAAATTTCACTAGGAAATGAACAAGTAGAGGGAGAAATCATACTTACAGTGATTGGCGAGATTTTTTTTTTAGGTATACCAACCTTCCAAAGACATACGCATGAGACAAGTGTGTGTATATTCTAAAAATCAAAAATCAGGTGAGGAACCTACGGCTCAGGCTCCCATAATCCAAATATGGCAAATTCCTCCCCAAGAGGGCTAGAGATCACCAATTTGGATTGTGAGCGAGAACGAATACAAAAGTCTCAAGTCCCATCAAACACGAGATCCTTTCGCACCATTTCCCTATCTAAGATAACCTTTAGGTGGTTGCAGTCGGGGTTTGACCGCTAGTGTGTGAGATGTGTCGTGATCATCACAATGCAAGGTCATACACATCAGTTTATATCAAATACAGCTTCAATATGTGCATAAAAATAAACATATATTCCCAACTCCAACCTACAGGAAAGATGTCAGCAAATTCTCCACCCCTTATTTCTTCAATCTGCAAAAACATCTAACACGATGGTTAAGGTACGTACCTCACCTTTAAGAGCATCTGTAGAAAATAGGGTTAGATAAACCACTCAAATTTTTAATCAGCTCAAGTTCTCTAAAATTCCTAACCAGAGATTCTGGTTTGGAATAAGTCCCCAGTGGAGTGGTCAGTCTGTCATGACTCTCCGCGGATTTTCGAAGCGAGGGTTAATGGGTCGTCCCATCTAGTCGGACGCGGGCCTCTCCTAAGGCCCGTTACCCAAGTCGCAACGGAGGTATACGTGGTTGACCTTCAGTGTGGTCTAGTGACATGCACTACGTGTGCATGCCAACGAGTCACCACCAATCATTTTGTGGAGGGTACGATTGGAAACCCTATCGAATATTTAGGAGCTTCTATTTGATTCTACGAGAACCAGAGAAGTGGGATCGGGGACTTAGTTACGCCAACTATCAGAGTTGACGCCCTTTCGGTACCTAAGTTGACTAAATTATCTACCCTTAAGATTTCATGCAAATGAATGGGGGACGGACCCTAAATCTAGGAGTTCATGTAGATATGAGTAACTACCCTAGCACTCACAATCAGTAAAAGAAGGTGTGCAAATCAAGGATTCAAAATATGCGGATAAATCACATGCATTTAGCATGGCATCCCTAGTAATGCCATATTAGCCTAGAGAAGTGTCAATCAAGGTTCAAGGATGATTTAGACATGATTTTCCCATGAGGGGTAAAATCGTAATTTTTCAGAAAAGGAACGAGACATGAAAAAGGATTGGCCGCCCACCTGACCCATCACCTAATTCTGGCAATTTCCACGACTCATTGGAATAAGGAAGACGATTTACCCTTTGAGGGGTAAAATCATCTTTTCAGGGAAAATGATGAGATTCGAAAATCCAAGCAGAAGAATTGGCCACCTAACGACCCTAATCCTAATCTAGGCATTTTTGACCTATCTCTAGGCTAATAGGGCCTCACTAGGGATGCCATGCTAAATTCATGTGACTTATCCGCATGTTTTGGATCCTTGATTTGCGCACCTTCTTTTACTGATTATAAGTGCTAGGGTAGTTACTCCTATCTGCATGAACTCCTAGATTTAGGGTCCGTCCCCCACTCATTTGCATGAAATCTTAAGGGTAGATAATTTAGTCAACTTAGGTACCGAAAGGGCGTCAACTCTGATAATTGGCGTAACTAAGTCCCCGATTCCACTTCTTTGGTTCTTGTATAATCGAATAGAAGCTCTCAAATATTCGATAGGGTTTCCAATCATACCCTCCACAAAATGATTGGTGGTGATTCCTTGGCATGCACACGTAGTACATGTCACCAGACCACACTGAAGGTCGACCACATATACCTCCGTTGCGACTTGGGTAACGGGCCTTGGGAGAGGCCTGCGTCCGACTAGATGGGACGGCCCATTAACCCTCGCTTCGAAAATCTAGGAGTTCATGTAGATAGGAGTAACTACCCTAGCACTCACAATCAGTAAAAGAAGGTGCGTAAATCAAGGATCCAAAACATGCGGATAAATCACATGAATTTAGCATGGCATCCCTATGAAGGCTCTATTAGCCTAGAGAAGTGTCATTCAAGGTTCAAGGATGATTTAGACATGATTTTTTCATGAGGGGTAAAATCATAATTTTACTAAAAGGAACGAGACATGAAAATCCCAGACAGAAGGATTGGCCGCCCACCTGACCCATCACCTAATTCTGCCAATTTTCACGACTCATTGGAATAAGGAAGATGATTTACCCTTTGAGGGGTAAAATCGTCTTTTCAGGGAAAATGATGAGATTCGAAAACCCAAGCAGAAGGATTGGCCACCTAACGACCCTAATTCTAATCTAGGCATTTTCGACCTATCTCAGATATAAAACAGGGACGATTTACCTCTAAGGACATAATCGTCAATTTTCGGAAGAACGGATAAGAAATCCCAAAAATAAGATTGACCAGTTGTCTGTGGTCATTCCTCAATGTTTTGAGAATTGCTGGAGTGTCTAGGAATTTTCTATAATTTTTCCTAATTTGTTTTTATTTTCTAGGATTTTTTTATCTTTTTTATAATTTTCTAGAATTTTCTATTTTTTTATTTTTAAAAATCATTTTCGAATTTTTTTATTAGAAAATGAAATTATTCGGACCGGATCAGGTGACCCAACCCACGACCCACGGGTGGCTGGCCCGGCCCGCACGGATCCGAATCGGCCTCACCAAAACGGCGTCGTATCGCAATTTTCGTTTGAATTTTCGAAAATTCTCGGATTTTTTATTCATTTTTTAGAATTCCCACCGTGATTCATCTAAAGGCTCAAAACGCGCCACTTGTCGGCCTATCCACGCCCTGATGTAACACAAGGAACCAACGGCTGTGATTGAGACACATGGCCGGACCACATCCGTCCGATCTAGAACATTTTATTATCAGAAAATGATTTTTATTTTAGGAAAAAGCCAGATCTCGACACGTGGCATATCCACCATCGTCGGATCAATTCTTTTTTGTTATTCGGTTATAACAACCCGTGTTGACATGGCAGCCATGTGTCTAACACGTCAGCGCCTCGTAAGCGTTGACCAGGTCAACCACCGTTGACCGGTCGGCGCCTCATCGGGGAAGACGATTGGCGCCGGCACTCTCTCGTCGACGCCTCATCGGAAGGCCATATCTTGGCCTTTCGACGTCCAAACCTCACGATTCTAGTGTCAATCGAACCCTTTAGTCAAGCTCTACAACATACATGACGCTTGACATAGCAGAACTACATTTTCCATACCTGCAACTTCGATCGGTGCTACTCTCCGGCGAGAGTATCACCCTAGCTATTCTACACGTAAACTGGCTAATCTAAACTATCAAGCAGCATCCAAGTAGTTCCAGAAGACTTACCTGACCATCACGGAGCTTCGGTTTGGTCCAAAACGAGTCATGAAGCTCGCGACCGATCGGAGAGAGTTGGAGGTCGACTTGATGGTTTGTTGACACCTGATTTTTGATCAGTCTTTCATAGTTTATTTTTTAAAAATTCATAAAAAATCTATAAAAAGTTAAAAAAATTAAAAAATCATCTTTGGTAGCCTTGACCAAGCTAAAGGAACCATTTTTGATAAAAAAAAAATAATTTGTCATATTTTTTTAATATTTTCCAAAAATAGAAAAATACATGAAAAATGAAGAAAAATAGCGTTCGATGTCGTAAAAATATAGAAAAATAGTCAATATTTTTATTTGAATTTCCTTTTCATTTTGAACTCATAAATAGTCAAAATTCAAGTTCAATTGCATGTATTTCTTCACGACGCATAGAGTTGAATTTGGCAAAAAAATGTCATTCGAGTATTTTAATTTGTAAATTTCTACATATTTTTTAGTCTTGACGTCCAATTAGATCGACCACCATCTACAATAAATTCCCCTTGCTGAATATTTTCGTTTTTATTTCACATGATTTCATGATGTAAAACGCCGAGTGGATTCCCAAATATAATCGGGTCGGCATGAGCTCGATAGCTCGTCCAAGACCAAACCAGGGCACGGCGAACCCCATGTGAGTACTCTCGAACTCCTTCGATGCTTCATAATGCTTTTCTTAGGTTAGATCGTGTGTAGAATGGCTAGGACAGCTAAATCATTCTTGAGCTGTGATTGATAAATAGGGCCTTACTAGGAATGCCATGTGATTTATTTGCATATCTAGATTCCTTGAGTTGCGCATTTTATTACTGATTGTGATTGTTAGGATAATCACTCCTATCTGCATGAATTTCTAGATTTAGGGTTCATACCTTACTCATCCGCATGAATCTCAGGCTAGAAAATTCAGTCAACTTAGGTACCGAAAGGGCGTCAACTCTGACAGTTGGTGTAACTAAGTCCCCGAAACCATTTCTCTGGTTCTCGCAGAATTGAATAGAAACTCCCAACTATTCGATTGGGTGGTCCAATCACACTCTAAAAAAAATGATTGGTGGCGACTCCATGGCATGCACACTTAGCACATGTCACTAGACCACACTGAAAGTCGATCACGCATACCTCCGTTGCGATTTGGGTAATGGGCCTTGGGAGAGGCCCGCGTCCGACCAGACAGGACGGCCCATTAGCCCTCGAGAGCCCGACAACCTCAAGAGGGTCGCGACAGACTGGCGACTTTGCTGGGGACTGGTTCTTAACCATTTAGTGGACTTGAGCCGATTAAAAAGTTGATTGATTCTTCTAACCTAATTTTATGCAGATGCTCTCGAAAGTGAGGTGTATATGCTAACAAATGTGTTAGATGTTTTTGTAGATGGGAGAAATAAGGGGTGAAGTGCTTGTTAACTTTGTTTTATGCAGGCAGGAGTTTTGGATGTATGATTGTGTGGATGTTTATATTGAAGCGGTGATTGTTAAATAAAATGCATGTCTATTGCTTTAGCACGACACAATGAATACACACAATTGCGCCTAAAACCCCAGGCGCCCTCTTTAGGAACACAATAGAAGGAATTGAAAATGGAATCTCCGTGAGGAAAAACATGGGGTAATCCACTTTTCAATTCCGCTCACTTCGAACTATGGATTGAGTCCCAATGCAACGATAGTTGTGCAATGGAATCGGCTCTTCCCAGAATTCGAGGTGAGAACCTTGGCTTTAGGTACCAAGCCCTATCTTTTGATTTTTAGGAGTTTTCCCTCACTTGTCTCATGCGTTTGTCTATGGAAGGTTAGTATACCTAACACTGCAAAAAATACAGAGAAGCTTAATTTTCTCTTAAGTTTGGTTGGTAAGACTTTTCTATCCCTCGAACTTGTTACAGCTCTTAATCATTATATTCATTGCATAATTCCGGTGATTGGATTAAATGCCATTTTGAGGATAGATATGTGTGTTTTCCTCCCAATGTTCTTGATGGAAGATGAAGATGGTGTCATCCCATTACGAGCGCCAAGTGGACAAGAAGAGCCTAAGTATTAAGATCATATTCCTTTGTTTTATTTTTCATTTCTAGCCTTCCTGTATAGGATTTATTTTGCTGAGATCCTCTCTATCTGATCCCTTAGATTGACTGTATTAGGGATCTATTTGTGTTTATATACATTCAGATTGAAATTTGTTGTATTTCTATTGACTTGTCATTGGAATGTGATAGTGGCATTTCTTCTAATCACTCGAATACTCCAAAATCAATTTTATAATTCCTTTGGATGAAATTGAAATTGGAAGTCTTATACAACCTTTTGGCCGTATAGGGCAATACAATCCCAATTTCGCCAGAAGGAACTATAAACTTGAATTGGTTCATGCATGTTTTGCATCATTGGTAATCCACAATAATTGATCAAGAGTATTCGTGTTTTTCAAATTTAATGAAAAGATAGATATCCAAATTACTCTCGTTCTTAGCAAACAGCTTTAATTTGGATACCGTATCTTCAATTGAATTTAAAACACATCGTAATTGTGTACTTTTGAGCATTCCATTGATTTTCTTGGAATTGATCAAAGGCGATTATCGTGAATTACATTCCTTTCAATGATATGCTTTCCTTTGAGGAATATTGATAAAAGCTTTTGCACAAGGCCAAAACCCTTGTAAAAGCTTTTATCCCTATTAATCACAAGTAAGCATAAAATTGAAAGGATTTATGCTTTATTTTTCAAATTCTTTCTTCTGATTCTGCCTTTTCATTTGAAACAGATTAAAAACAAGTAGAGAAGAGAAGTCTTTTTGTGGATAATCGCGGTGGGAGGTTCCTTTATCCGATCATAAGCAAGATTAAAAAATCAAGATGTACACGCTCGAATCATCAATGTCAAAGCGCAGCTTGCCTAGGTTGAGAGTGGTCAGGTGTTCGAGAAAGTCAGCCATACAGAAGTTGAGACACACACATTAGAGCTTTCATTCATTTCGCTCAATCGAGGGACCTTAAAAGCAGATCATACAAATCATCGGGGTGGAAACATAAAACCGCAATGAGCCCTAATTAGCATCACAAAGGAACCTAGTTGGCCCTCCATATTATTGATGCTTTGCTTATACTCACCACCTCGAGACTCGAGATCTGCAAGCTTAAGAAGAAGGCGTTTACATTCCCATTTAAGATCGGCAACCTTGGTCCCGTGATCTTCGGCGGCTATTTCCAGGTCCCGAACTAGTCCTCTCCCATGGGCTATATCCGCGGTAATGCTGTCAAGCCTTTCTTCCTGCCACTCACATTGAAACTTTAACACGACATTACGACGGTCGTGCTCATAGGTGGTCAGGGATAAGGCCAAGCGCTCCACCAAATTTCCCCTCTCGCGAAGCAACATCGAGACTCGCTTGTTGGCGAACTCAACAGCCTTTCTGTGACTATTGGCCACAAGGTTGGCCAACACCAAGCAGTTGGACCGATCCTCATAGCGAGCTCGCAAAACGTGAGCCACGGTAGCTTTTCGATGAGCGACACGGTAAGTCTCTAAAAAGTTTATAAAGAGGGTTGGGAAGATTCTATATTCCCTCTCTAAATTAGTGCCCTCGATGGAGGTGGTGTCTATTTCCACGAGCAAAAAACGGATTTCATCTTCAGTTTCTGGGTGATCGGCTATATGAGCATAGCCTCGACCGAAGAGGTTATAGAGTTTTTCCCACTGGGCCAAAATTTCGGCCGAGAAAGCGCGAATAGGAGAGGAGGTCATTTTCGTTGGAGTGAGGGAGAAGAAGATGAGTGTGGTAGAGATTAAAATACGAAAAGGCAATTATGTAAGAGTGTTAATCTTCTCTGCATTAACTCCTCCTTTTATAGCAACTCGAGAATGAAGAAAGGCATAGCAATAATGCTCGTGGAGCCAAGTTAATTGGGTAAAGCAATGGTGGCTCTTTCGGTGAACCATCAGATCTATCCCAGTCCGCGATTTCAGGCTTGATAAACCTAAAAAAGTTGTAAAAAGATATGTCGGTGTCACCATATTAAAATTGAACGGGAGTTAAGCGCAACTATCGAAAAAAGTTGCGAAAGGATTTGGCGGTCCCATCATATTAAAAAACTGAGCGGGAGGCGAGCGTAGTTCCACCTTTTTGAAAATAAGTGGGAGACAGACATGGATATCGAGAAAAGGAAATCGATTTGGTGTCCCTCCACGTTGAAAAGAAGAAAGAAGACGACAAAGCGGGAAATACGAAATCTTGGGAGCAACGCTTGCCTGATGATCTTCATCCATGTTTAAAGAACGTTTCATGGGCATACAGAACCACTCAAAAGAAAATTTAGAGAGAGTGAGCATACATGAGAGAGTAGAGAACCCTGAGTGAGCAAAAATTGATCGAACATTTTTCGATCCAACATGTTTGAGGGTTACCATCAGTTGCTAGAGGCGACTGATCCAAAAATCTCAGAAAATGAACTACTGAGAGATCTCGAAGATTCTAGGATGGCGTCTGGTACTAGAACCACAGAACCCAACCCTTTCGACAACGAAGTTCAGGATCTCAGCAGCGACGACAACAGCAGCAGCGATGGTTAATCCCGGAAAAGGAAACGTCGCCAGTGCCACACTCAGAATGAAATCCAAGAGCTTGAAGCTTTCTTTAGTGAATGCCCTCTCCCGAACATGAAACAAAGAAATGAATTGGGCCAGAAGCTAGGGATGAAACCTTTGAGGGTCAAGTTTTGGTTTCAAAATAAGCGAGCCAAATTGAGGGCTCAACACAGACGTCAAGAACTTGCGATTCTAAAGGAGGAAAACGAAAAGCTTCGAGCGGAGAACATGAGGTATAAGAAAGCTCCCAGCACTATCGCTTGCCTTAATTGCGGTGGCCCTATCACTCTCGGCGAAATGTTCCTTGATAAGCCTTATATGAGGATTGAAAATGCTCATTCACCACCCCACTCCCTCGAACCATCTTCGATACAATCGGATTTTGTTGGAGATATGCATGAACAAATCAATTCTACGAAGTCAATACCGATGCCTTCTAAAGGATGTGATATGCGTCACCATGATTGGAGTTTCCTTAACGATGAGCTTACTATCACGACCGACCAATCCAAACCTGATGAATTCCCTCCACAACAATTTCCGGCTCGATCAAATCCTACTGGAAATAGGCCAGAGAGCAATAGCCAAGTTGTCAACACTGTTCCGGGTCGCAAGAAAACGAGGGTCAATTGGTCCCCCGAGCTTCATCTCAAGTTCCTTAGTGCGGTTCAGCAACTAGGGATCAACTCAGCATATCCAACGCGCATACTTGAGATCATGAACATACCAGGACTCACTAAAGATGGAGTCGCGAGTCACCTCAAGAGCTACAGAAGGGCGCTAAGACAGCGCCACACAGCACTGAACCTGAAAGAACTCAACTTGTGCCTAAACACTAGGCATGGCTATAACTACAATGCCCCTGAAGTAAGAAATACCCTGCCGAATCTAGGCACCGACCAAGCTGGTAGCAGCACCATTGACTACTTGGGCGCTAATCAGAATATTCCCCTGAATCATCTCAGCACCCCTCAAGAGTATATGCCACAAGTGCAGCAGGTACGAACTCCTTGGTTTGAGCAGCAACTTTTCGCTAGTGCTCTTCCTATCCCCGATCAACATATTGCGCCTAGTGTTCAAAGATCTGCCCGGCTTGGGCATATGATTTCGGAAGATCAAGCGGGCGGATGCTCTGAGGATTTTTGTTTCTTCCATTCCCAAATGGAAGGTGCTTTTGATAGTGAACCGATCAATCATCCTCTTATAATCTCGAGCAACGACGAAGGTTCTAGCTCGAAGAATCAGATCGCTCACAACAGAAACAGGAATCCTTCAACGCCAAGCGATGATGGTCAACCCGAATATCAGTTGCTCGAAGAATCAAAAGATTTCCTTGATGAGGAGCTCCATATCTGGATCGATCAGTTTAAAACTGATGGACTTATGAAGTTATGATCCAAAATGACGATTATATGTCTGATTCATGGTGTAACTGGCTGATCACCGAGAATCCTCAAGGGAACTAGGCACGTGACTGGATGTATCATTAATCTTTCTGTCATAAAGTCTTCCATGCAAGATAATCTTCCTTAATGCCTAGAGTTAATCTGGGGCAGCGATCAGTACTACCTGCGAGCATCATCATGCTTGAGTGCGACAATCCCTTGTTAGATTAGAGTCGAGGCGAATCAATTGAACGCCACGAAGAAAAACATTTAAAGGCTTCACATAGGAAAATGCGAGCAAAAGCCCGAGCGAGCTCAAAGACGGTTAGCTCTGTATCGTTCTAAGGGACCTTTAGTCGTTATGAACTCTAAATTGAGCTTGTTTCATTCTTGATGGGGGTCGCTAACTGCTTCAAGAATTTTATAAAAAAAAACGAACCAGTTAGGGACGCCAATAGTGCTGTGTCCTGGTAGTCAGTGAAATGGAAGTGGTACGAAACGTCAGGAGTTCGATCTCGGGATTGAAAAATCATTTTATCAGTTGGTCTATCACCCGATGAAGTTCAAAGAGATTCGACGCAGATGACTATAGAACTTGGGGCAATTCGAAAATCATCGATTCATTTTCATCAAGCGGCGAAGTTGGTATTGTAAAATGTGAAGCATGCAAATGACAAATCCGAAGCAGAAGGAGATGAATCATGATTCGCTTATCCAAGGTCGGGATTTCAACCTTCGACTAAAGCCAAATCTAGGATGAGTTTTTGATGTTGCCCACTCGACAAAACCCATCTCCACTGAAAGTGGGGGCAAACCATTCCTACATCCGGAAAGCATGTCGAAGCCGAAGACATCAAATTCATCGTTTAATCCGTGGGGCAAGTCCTTGAAGCGATAGTTATCATCCGCAGAGCGTAATGGAATCCATCCTTTCAATGTAAAACGCATTTGGCCGCGGAGCCACCTATTTGGTAAAAAGAACGTATCGTTCCTAAATGATTTTCAATCAGATGCGGGGATAATGTTCTCTCATTTTCCTCTCAGGTGATGAACAGAGACGAGGCACCCAAGAAGCCATGCATTCAAATAACATAACAGTGCATGAAACACGCCCAAAAAGATGAATGAATCTCCTCCGACGTAAATCCTCGAGGTGGATTCGTTGCCCAACCAGACGAAGAAATCATGGCCACAAGCTTGAGGGCCGGCTTCTACAATCTGCACATTGGCATGCAGAATGGAATTCAAATCAAGAGTAAAGTAGTATCGTCCCAATTTGTTTTGAATTTGGAAACCCAAAATAATGCTTAATATTTATCCTTGGCAGGAGCTCGCCATCAGGGCAGACATGTAAGTTTCATTTTTCTCCAAAAACCAAGAAGTCGAAAGAACTTTAGAACACCTAACAATCTTGTGTTACTATGTGAAGTGCAGATTTTCACAACCCTTGTACACTCGTTGGAGCATATGACCAAGGGTAAGATGTATCGTTCCAATTTTTGTAAATTTTTAGAATATACGATGACATATCCCTTTTATATTTCCAGGATCTCCAGCCTCGATGGGCAGGTAAGTATCCCTTTTCCCAATTCATTGGAGATTAAAAACTTTCAGAATTAATTCGATTCTCACATCTAAAAAGACATAGAATTCTTACTTCATTGACATTCATGTTTTAAAACATGAGATTGTCTGAACATGAATTACACATGTATGGTGCATCACAAAATCCCTTTGAAGGATAAATCTTGATGAAATGAAATGAATTTTTCCAACAAGAGTCGTTTGAACTGTTCAAAAGGGTATTTTCTCATAAGAGAAGCGAGCCTAATCCAAACACGTCCCATACACACTTGAGAGATGAGGAGATTGGAAATGATAGCGAAACCTTAACCTATGGATATAAGGGTCATTCGCAACGATTACATGGATCGAGATGACAGAGGCATTTATTTCTTCATTCCAAACACTACAGATGCCCATTGAGAACCCCATTGAACGGCGATTTTCATTCTCAACCCTGTCAAGAACCACCCCACATTGGGGCAAATGAAGGTTAGTCCAACAGTATCAGAAAGTAAGCGGTTTGAAATTTTCTTGCTCGGACTAACATAAATCTTTGTGTGTTGTTTATATGATAATCCAAGTGTCATAGGATGACGAGAATAATTCATTTCTCTATCCTACACACTGTTATCCTTTGCACGACCAAGTTGAGCCAGCAAATTCATTTCATCAACCTATTGGTGATCATTGCATATTCCAAAGCAAAGGCAACATCACTTTAGGAATGGAAGCGTGCCAAAGTTTAAGTTGCATATCTAGCATGATTGCCGAAAATCCAAGCTCCAAAAGAAAAGAAAAACACGGGATTAAAAAAAGGGGGAAAAGAAAAATCCCTAGACATCAAGAAAAAGCAGAGTGCCTGGTAAAAAGCAAGGCTGATGTCTATTCAAAATATCCCCAGTAAAGTCTAGATATACGATGAAAAGACCCTGCAAAGGAGTCAGATCAAGATGACTACTCTCCAAATGATGTCGTGCTCAAATTGCAAACACACAAACAGACGGTCTCTTAATGTAACAAGAGACGCTTTTAAACATCCTTGTGCGCTCTAAAAGAGGAGTGTACACTTCAAGAAATGGAGATGTTCTTCGAAGGACATGTGACAAATTTGCAATGATCACCAATGCCAAACCCTTCACAATTTCTGGGCAAAAAATAAGCCTTTTTCGGTCCCCAATCCTTCCAATGTTACAACCCCGAAGCAGTCTTATCTGACTAAGACACTTGGTTTAATGTATAACTTAGCTCAAAGAAGTACGAGCAAGACTATTTCTTTCTCATTTTACAGGGTTCTTGACTTGTAAACCCGGAGCAGATAGTGAAAAATTTCGTTCAACGGCCTTGACTCAAAAGTGAGTCCCCCTTGGAAACCGATATCCAAGTCTAACACTACGGTCCCGTGAAAGGCCTCCTGATCGGTCGAAATGTATGCGTTGCGAATGATCCTGAAACCCAGGCACAGGTCGGTAGGAAATTGAGCACTTTCCCTATTAAAGATCATTATCACTGAGCAGTGAGGAGCCTTCTTGGATGAGAAATACTCCAATGGATGTTTTGAGCAAACTCTTTTTGAAATTTTCAAATTGTTTGATCTAGAGTTTCCGTGCAAGGAATTTATGATCACATCTGTATATGGTAGGAATGTTTTGGATAACCTCCAGCAATCAAAATGCACATTTCATGACTAAAACTTAAGTTGTAGAATTTTGTCAGTTAGACAATTATTGTCTTCCCAAAGATTACTAATATCTTCTTGGCGAGGAAAAGTTTTTCAGGTCTAAGCTTTCTGCAGGACTTTTGGCCGCCCCAAAGACTGGGTGCGTCATCCTTAGGTGAAGCCTTTTAGTAGGCAAATCTTTTCTAAGACCGATCCACAGAATGATCGAGTCTCCGACTAGCCCCAAAGAGCGGGTACGTCATCATTTGATTCATATCAATTTGGAATCTCATAAATGGTAGAAACCGCCTGAAGGGTCAACTCAATGGTAGAAACCGCCTGAAGGGTCAATCAATGGTAGAAACCGCCTGAAGGGTCAACACAATGGTAGAAACCGCCTGAAGGGTCAACCAATGGTAGAAACCGCCTGAAGGGTCAAAACAATGGTAGAAACCGCCTGAAGGGTCAATGTATGGTAGAAACCGCCTGAAGGGTCAACCAATGGTAGAAACCGCATGAAGGGTCAATGAATGGTAGAAACCGCCTGAAGGGTCAAAGGACTGGTAGAGACCGCCTGAAGGATCAACCCAATGGTCCGATCCACCATACGGATCAAAACCTTGATGAATCCTGAACGCGGGAGGATTCGTTTTCCCTAATAAGCCTTACATTAGGCAAGCCATTTCTAGTTTAGTCCACCACACGGATCAAAACCCTTGGCAAATTCCCAAATGTGGGATGCGTCTTCCTTAGGTTCCTATCAGTTAGGAATCCCATTATGGTTTGACCTACCATACAGGTCAGAGCTTAACATCCCCAGGACACTCCGATGACAAGTCCTTAGGAATCTACTTGAACCCATCAGACACAGAAAATGCCGCAAGCATTCGACAGGTAAGGGGCAGGGAAGTCTATCTACTCCTTAACTTTCTTACATCATATCAGGGAATTGAACGAGCACATCTCTTTTTAAGGAAAAGCACACATTGATGGACATGAAAATTGGATGTCATGATTTCTTTTCTTTTCCCAGTCGAGTCGATCGGAACACAGGTGTCACCTTGTCTTTGAGAGAAATCTCTGACGAAATTCCTCTCAAAGAGGGGCAGCTGTTGACACCTGATTTTTGATCAGTCTTTCATAGTTTATTTTTTAAAAATTCATAAAAAATCTATAAAAAGTTAAAAAAATTAAAAAATCATCTTTGGTAGCCTTGACCAAGCTAAAGGAACCATTTTTGATAAAAAAAATAATTTGTCATATTTTTTTAATATTTTCCAAAAATAGAAAAATACATGAAAAATGAAGAAAAATAGCGTTCGATGTCGTAAAAATATAGAAAAATAGTCAATATTTTTATTTGAATTTCCTTTTCATTTTGAACTCATAAATAGTCAAAATTCAAGTTCAATTGCATGTATTTCTTCACGACGCATAGAGTTGAATTTGGCAAAAAAATGTCATTCGAGTATTTTAATTTGTAAATTTCTACATATTTTTTAGTCTTGACGTCCAATTAGATCGACCACCATCTACAATAAATTCCCCTTGCTGAATATTTTCGTTTTTATTTCACATGATTTCATGATGTAAAACGCCGAGTGGATCCCCAAATATAATCGGGTCGGCATGAGCTCGATAGCTCGTCCAAGACCAAACCAGGGCACGGCGAACCCCATGTGAGTACTCTCGAACTCCTTCGATGCTTCATAATGCTTTTCTTAGGTTAGATCGTGTGTAGAATGGCTAGGACAGCTAAATCATTCTTGAGCTGTGATTGATAAATAGGGCCTTACTAGGAATGCCATGTGATTTATTTGCATATCTAGATTCCTTGAGTTGCGCATTTTATTACTGATTGTGATTGTTAGGATAATCACTCCTATCTGCATGAATTTCTAGATTTAGGGTTCATACCTTACTCATCCGCATGAATCTCAGGCTAGAAAATTCAGTCAACTTAGGTACCGAAAGGGCGTCAACTCTGACAGTTGGTGTAACTAAGTCCCCGAAACCATTTCTCTGGTTCTCGCAGAATTGAATAGAAACTCCCAACTATTCGATTGGGTGGTCCAATCACACTCTAAAAAAAATGATTGGTGGCGACTCCATGGCATGCACACTTAGCACATGTCACTAGACCACACTGAAAGTCGATCACGCATACCTCCGTTGCGATTTGGGTAATGGGCCTTGGGAGAGGCCCGCGTCCGACCAGACAGGACGGCCCATTAGCCCTCGAGAGCCCGACAACCTCAAGAGGGTCGCGACATGGTTCAAGCAATAAAAATACGCAAGATCAAAGTGAAATGAATCAACAAGACATGTAGAGTAGATCGCAAGTCATAGCGCTCAAAATGATCGACGCTAGCCTGAGTTTCCATGTGAGGCCGAGTGAGAGCTTGATGAAGAATCTCACCTTTCTAGGCCATCTCAGGCGGATCCATCAAGTTTGCGAGCTTCCTCAGGATGTCACCAAGCTCGGAGGATGGTTCGCCGGCTTCGATTTTGCTCTGGGTTGGGTTAACCCGACTTAGTTGACATGATTTCATCTTTTTTTAGTTTAATTGACTGCCTAGTCAACCTATTCTCATGAAATTAAGCTCAAAATTGAACACTAGAAATGCCAATTTTGAGTCAAATTGTTCTACATTTATCCAAAAACCCCAAATCTCAAGTTTAACCCAAATATGAAATCTGCTCAATTAAGACCCTAAATGACCAAATCGGGCTAAATTAACCCAACCAACGGAGTCAGAGGGGTTAAAAACCTATAGGTCAATGTTCATTCATGCATGATGGACCCTAGATTAAGAATAATTTCATTTTTTTCAAGTCCAGGGACTAAATTGCAATAAACATATGCAATTTTGCCCAACTCGTACAATTAAGCATTTTAAGCGAATAATTGGGCTAAATTACAATTCAGGACAATTGGATTGTATGTCAGGACCCATAAAATGCTGAAATTGCAAATTAAAGAGACTCGAAACGTATTTTTTGACAAATTCAACCCTATGTGTTACAAAGAAACACACAAAATTGAACTGAATTTTGACTTATAATGAGGTCAAAATGACAAGGGATTTAAAAGAAAAATATAGAACACCTTTCCATATTTTTGTGACATCAAATGGTATTTTTTTTATTATCTATTTTCCTATTTTTCAAAAATACTAAAAAATGCGAAAAATATGAAAAATTATATTTTTGGTAAAAAAAAAATGGTTCCTTAAGCTTGGCCAAGGCTACCAACGTTTATTTTGTAATTTTTCAACTTTTTATGAATTTTTTTATGAATATTTCAAAAATAAACGAGAAAAAGACTGATCCGAAATCAGGTGTTAACAAAGTTAATCCAAATGATCTCTGAGTCGATTTGACTATCACATCATCAATGTAGACCTCTAGGAACTTAGCAATCATATCATGAAAAATTAAATTCATCGCCCGTTGATATGTTGCTATGCATTTCTCAATTCAAAGGGCATGACTACCCATTGGAAGGTCCTTATTGCCCCAGGACATCTAAATGCTGTCTTCGGAACATCTTCATTGGCAAAGAAAATCTGATTATAACCCGAATGATCATCCATCAAGGACATCATTTCGTTTCCCGATGCTGAATCTATTAACATATCCGCCATCAACATCTCATATTCATCCTTAGGAGTGACGTTATTGAGATCCCGAAAATCAATACAAACTCGCAGCTTTTCATTTTTCTTTTTTACTTGAACAATGTTCGAAAGCCACTTTACATGATGAACTTTGCCTTCAACAGCCTTTCTATATTTTCTTTGACTTTATGAACTACATCTGGGGCAAATCTTCTCGCTAGCTGTTTGTGTAGGCGAAATCCCTTCTTGATTGGAAGGTGATGTTCAATAACATCTCTTGACAAACTAGGCATGTCATGATAATCCCACGCAAAACAATCTTTATACCTTTTGATCAAGTTAATCAGGTCTTCTTTCATGCCCTATTACAAGAAAGTACTTACTAGTCGGTGACAGCCATTTTCTCCAATATCAACTTCCAGCAATGGGTCTTGAGCCTCTATTGACTTGTCATTTTCTCTAATTGGTGATTCCTCCCATTCTTCAATGCAATCTGAAGCTCAACACTTGATGGGCTATCTCCGCCAAGTACGCGAAGTACCTTTCACAGACTTCTTGCAATAATGACTCGCTTTCCATGAAGACTGTTTAGCTCTTCGATTGCCAAGCTAGACCTGGGGATCCACTCAATCTTACTATCCCCAAAGCGACAATATGCAAAGGATTGTAAATCCTTGGCGATTCCACAATGTGTTTTCCACACTGACAACCTTGCTGTTCTTGATGCATCTCAGTCCAATTTATTAAAGTAAGTCTCAAATCTGCTTCAACATATTTCACCATTCTAAAATGCTAATACTTGGTAAAGTGTTGAAGGTACACATTGATTGGAGTGTATCCAATCTCTCCAAAACAGCAAGTTGTATGACCTATCTGACTCTATCACAAAGAATGTAATATTTGATGTTTTGGATCCTATAGTTAGATCAAGCACAACTACCCCCTTACCTCAGTAACTTCTCCAAGAAAGTCAGATAATTGCACATTCGGTGGGATTATATCTTCATCATCCCTTCATAACTTCTTGAAGTATTTATAAGACATCAGATTCGGGGTTTCTCTTGCGTCTACAAAGATCTTGCTAACAGGACGGCCATTTGCCCTGTCTGAAATAACCAAAGATCTCAAGTGCCTAGCTTTATTCGATTATACTTTCTTGAACTTGATGGCTTCCTCATCAAGGAATTGAAACTCTCCCATCGCCACCTCTTTCTCCGAGATGTGCCCTGGATCTTCTTCCACTTTCAAACATGCTCCATATTCATGTGGAAGCTTTGCACTGACCATATTGATCCTCATTGGGGAGCAACATTCCTTTGGCATCTTAGAATGACCTGCTCTGCAATATTTACCATATTTGACCTCAAGTTTCTTTGACTTGGTTTTCCACGATGTTTCGAATTGAGATCCACAGTGAACTACCCAAATTTGATAATTTGAGACATATCTTAAACCTCCTTTCCCTTTACCGATTCAAGACGAGCATAACTTCCCGAACCAATCGTAGAGGCTCTTTCCATTTTAACGGGTTCCTTCTCACAAGGGTTTCGTTTCCAAACCCAATTGCATTGTCTATTTGATTTGGATGTCGAGGCTTGCAACGACATACTTCCAGTCTGACCATCTCCAAAATTCCCATGTCTACTTCTCATTCGTTGAAAGCATCTCTTCATGGTTTGGTAAGAGGCTTTACCAAGTAGCCTAGCTACCGACCACTTATCTTCAAGTGGATCATATGGAACCTTAACTGTCATCTTCTTTTGTGGTACTGGATTCAGTGGCGGATCATCAAACTCATCTCCCCAACCAGTTGGTTCAACTAGCAATGTTGGAGGTGGATAATCAGATGCGTTTCAATAGTATACCACATATTCGAATTTTCCACTCGGTTCCCCAAGTAAGCCTACTTTGGGATCTCCTTCTTGGTATCTTTGCCATAGACTCTTCTTCTTTTTGGGCTTTCCTAAGATTTCTTCTTTTTTGACAACTTGACATTTAATCTCCCGATCGAGAAGACCTTGCCTTTGATGATCAGGATAAGCTTCTTTCCTATTAGTCGGCTCGCTAGTATTTCTTTTCTCCGACACTTGTATTAGCTGTTCTAGTTGGGTTTCTTCCCTTCTTGACTATAAAGAAGGATATCTAGTGGATACTACCTCCGATTTTATTTGTGGTCTACCCTCTCTTCGAACGAATGACCCTGCTCTATACCTTCCTCTGGTTCCTCTCATAAACTAAAACCTGAGAACTTCCCGATTCTGATTCCTCAATTCTTGTTGACATCAGGCACACAATCTCTTGTTTTCATATCTCAGTGACTCATGAACATCAGCCATGATGATCATCTTTGGGAAAGGGTCTGTGTCCACCTCCATCGGAACTTTGCCTTGGTCTTCAACAAACTTAATCTTACCTTGGCGAATTGCCTCTTGAATCGTCTTCCTAAAGACAAAGAAATTCACTATATCATGAGTCATAGAATAATGTCATTTGCAATACCTTTTACCAGCGAACTCTTCTTTGGATGGAATTACTTGACCCTTAGCTAATTTGATCATCTCATCTACTAACAATAAGTCAAATATCTCATTCAGTTTAAAGATTTCAAATTAATAATTATTTGTTTCATTTGCTTTAAACTTAGACACATCTCCTACTTTAGCTAGCTTGAGAGCCGGTTACACATATAGCTTCTTTAGCACCATGGTTGCCACTGCTATTTCATTTTCTTCTTCAACAGGATTACCAAGTTCTATACCTTCAGCAAGGGCCACTATCTGCCAATTTTCCTTCATCGGCATTTTGTCTTTCTCCTTCAACAAATGTTCATACTTGGAAACTCGAACAGTTAACTGAAAAAGGTCATCAAAGGCTTGCTCTTCAAACCTTTCCTTGAGATTGCATTTAAGCCTATTAAAAGTCAGATTAGTAAATTCTTTCTCAGTGAGAGAAATTAAACATCTATTCCTAGACCTCTTGAAACGAGCTTCAAACGAATCTGCAGTATCTGTGTTGTACTGGTACATCCTTATCAAATCGGCTATCATCACTTCGGGTACTGATCGGTAAAATTGAGAATGAAATTGTCTTTCCATCTCAACCCACGTTTAGATGAAGTTCGCAAGCAAGTTAGTATACCAAATGAATGGTGTTTTTGATAACGACAATGGGAACAGCCTCAACCTGAAATACTCATTAGTTCCAGCATCACCGCGTTGTGCTAGGAAACGACCCACATGCTCAACAGTTGACTGATCTTCTTCTCCTGTGTACACGACAAAATCTGGCATTTTGAAGCCTCTTGGGTATGGGATAGTATCCTCCAATTCAAGATGTGGTTTTCTATACACAGGTCTTGGAGCCCCTCTTTCGGCTCCTAACTGCTGCATCACCAACTCAGCCACTCTATCTGGGTTCCATGACCTCAAATTTTGTTGGTCAAACCAAGGATCATGCCCCCTAGGGTCAGTTTGCTGAGGTCTGTTCATCGACTGATGCTTCACATTGAAGTTAATGGGTGGCGGTGGTCTGTAGAGGGGATTCTCCATCATGTGTGGATAATGTTGGGTTGTGGGAGGCCTCAAGGGTTCAACATTCGGCACATTCAGTGGAGATGGTATGTTCAGCACTGATTGTGGAATGGGAAGAGAAGGGTTAACCGTATTAACATCAATTGGAGCAGTTTGAGGGAAATTATAACCATTCACCGCATTCACTAAATTTGTTGGGGTTGGATTTGTCGCGACCCTCTCCTCGAGGAGCGAGGGGGCTAATGGGCCGTCCGATGTCGCCTGATCGGACGCGGGCCTCTCCTAAGGTCCATTACCCAAATGCAACGGCTGGATATACGTGGTCGACCTTCAGTGCGGTCTGGTGACATGTGATATGTGTACATGCCAAGGAGTCACCACTAATCATTTCATGGAGGGTACGATCGAAAACCCTATCGAATTGTTGGGAGCAGTCTATTCGATTCTGCGAAAACCAGAGAAGTGGGATCGGGGACTTTGTTATGCCAACGGTCAGAGTTGACGCCCTTTCGACACCTAAGTTGAATGATTTATCTAGTCTTAAGATTCATGCAAACGAGTGGGGTATGGATCCTAAATCTAGCAGTTCATGTAGATAGGAATGGCTATCCCATCAGTCACAGTCAGTAAAAATAAATGCGCAAACCAAGGATCCAAAGCATGCGGATAAATCGCATGAAAGCAGTTTGGCACCCTAATGAGGCCCTATTAGCCTATAGAAATATCAATCAAGGCTTAGGAGTGATTTCGACATGATTCGCCAATGAGTGGCAGAATCATAATTTTGAGAAATTTGGGGACAATTTGCCCTAAAAGGAAAAAATTATCATTTCAGATGGAATATACAGTCAAAAGATGGTGGAAATGGGATTGGCGATCAAATCCTTCAATTTCCTATTTTTCGGGAATTTTCAGAATTTTTCTGGAATTTAAAAGTGATTTTACCCTAAAAGGGGTAAAGTCGTCATTTTGGACAAAGATGAGAACTGAAAATATCAAATATTAGGGTTGGTCGCCCACCTGACCCAAACCCTAACTTTAAGCAATTTCCAGGATTTGATTGGAACAAGAAAGACGATTTTCTCATTGAGGGACAAAATCGTCATTTTGAGAAAAGAGACGGGACCTGAAAACCCAAACCTAAGAATTGATTGCCTAACCGACCATAATTCTTACCTTGGCATTATCGATTTTATCTCACTTACACAACAGAGGCGACTTACCCCTAAAGGGTAGTGTCGTCTATTCTTGTAAGAACAGATAATAAACCCCAAAAATAGGGTTGACCAGTTGTCTGTGGTCAATCCTCGATATTCGGGGATTTCTGGAATATCTAAGATTTTCCTACAATTTTCCTATATTTTTTTGGATTTTCTGTGATTTTCTAGCATTTTTTTAGATTTTCATTGATTTTTCTAATTTTTTTTTATTTTTAAAATCATTTTCTGATTTTTTTAACTAAAAAAATATTTCGGACCGGGTCAACCCGACCCACTCGGGTCGGAACCCGGCCCTGACCCGGATCCGCGCGACCCACGAGTCAAAAAGACACCGTATCTACCTTTTTTTATTATTTTTGGATTAATCGGACTTGATCCGGCGGCCCTCATTAAACCGCGTGGCTAATCCACGACCATCGGATGATCTGACTGGAATCTACGGCCTAGATGAAACGGGGACTCAACCAGGACCGTCTGATCAACCTACTAAAACCTACGGTCAGGATTAGAACTCAAGAATCAATCTGGACCGTCCACCCATATTAACCTAAACGACGTCGCCTGCCCACTAAACTAAACGGCACCGTTTCGGTTTAATATGATTTTTCGATTTAAAACATTTTAGAATAAACCTAATTACTAATTGGACGGCCACTAAAATTTAGGCTTGATTTATTTGAGCCGTCCGATCTACTTATTCAAATAACAACCCCCCAACGGCCGTGCTGACTAGACCGACACGTGGACCAATGGCCGAATGCCACCTAGGACTTAAACCCGCTGACTACGCCACGTCAGCTTCATCTTCAACCTCCCGACTCCGATGGAACGAACGGCCTAGCTTCTCCGGCGAAGATCTGACGGTGGGATCTTGATGAAATCGCGTGAAACCAACACTAATCAACTCGCAATCGTCTCTAATCTAACATACCTAAGAATCAAAACTTCCTATTCATAGAATCGCGAGCATCATGCAGAATGCTGAGTACGGCCATGGGAGTTCAATCGCTCAATTTACATCAAATCATTGCAATTCAATCACAGGATAGCATCAATCAATGTTCAGAAGACTTACCTCGAGCTTCGATTGAGCTCGCTCGGCTCAGATTTGGCTGGGCGACTTTGAATAGTGGTCGGCGATGGAGGCTAAATTCGAAGACTCGATTCGGGGTATTCAGGAAAAATCGATGCAAAATGAAGATGCGAAGGTGGTCAGTGATATCCAAGGAACGAAACGCACACATTAATTGCAAGAAAAAGCGCAAAATGGATGAGTCGCCATTGATGCACAGTGCAGAACTCAGAACTGCGTCTCATCTATTTTCGCGATTTCGTGTGGCACGGCTGGTGGCGATCGCTTCCTGGCGCTCCAGGCGAACTTCCGACGGTCTTCTTTAGCTTCGGTTTGGCCGGAGACGACCCAACCAACGCCTTGCAGTCGAGCTCGAGTTCTCGACGACGGGGGTCAGAGAACGAGCTCTGTCTCTCTCTGTCTCTGTCTCTGTCTCTCTCTCTCTCTCTCTCTCTCGATTTAGTTTCTCCTCCTCGAATTGAATCAACTTCCTCCCTCTCTCTCGATTCAGTTTCTCCTCCTCGAATTGAATCAACTTCCTCCCTTTCACGAAGGCTTCCGTGGACTATATACCATTTTTAATTTTTAGCGCCAATTCTGAGGGGACCAACAGACTCGAAATGGCACGTGATTGCACGTGCCATTTGGTCTAAACGGCGACGGAGACGATGGGTGTTCCGTCCATGTCCGTCTAGTTCTTCGGCAAGTAGTAATTCGTGCGAATTTGGCATGAATTTGTACTGAGTTTGGGAAGTGTTGACTTTCGCAGGTCTGCAGGATTGACCGGCCGATTACTCCTTTCTCCGGCGACTATTGGCCGCGATTCCGGCGTTTATCGACGGGGAATGGTTTGAGGAACGAAACGCCCACTAGTGCATCTCCAATTGTAGTCGATTGGTTGATCAATTTCCTTGTTGAAATCCAACCTTGTACTGTTCATTTGCACGAAGGCTTAATGAAGAAGATGACACTGTAGCGGACCGGTCCTACTGGCGGTCTGACGGGTTTGAACCTGTTCCGACTTGAAATTCTGAAATTAAACCCAAATCGATGGGGGATTTTTGCAATTGGACTTCAGAATCGAATCTAGGGCATGAATTTTATTCAAAAATGTAATTTTGCCCAAAAGTTCATGTCAATTTCAACAAAAACCCCAAATTTTATTTAATTGCAAATCGGGGATTTGCACAATTAAGGGTTCAAATGATCAAATTGGACCAAATTACCTATGCCAATCGATTCAAAATGATGAAAACCATTGGGCAGCAACTTTAATTTGCAATGATAGTCCCTGAATTGAAAGTAATTTCAATTTTGCCCAATTTCAAGGACTAAAATGCAATTAAGTATGCAATTTTGCCAAATTCATGCAATTGAGCAATTTTTGCGAACAATTGGGCTAAATTGAAATAAGGGACAACTAGACTGAATGTCAAGATCCTAAAAAATGCCAAAATTGTAAATTAAAAGACTCAATTGGCATTTTTTTTTATCAAATTCAATCATATGTGTTACGAAGGAACACATAAAATTGAATCTGATTTTGGACTTTTTGTGAGGTTAAAAAGACAAGGGATTTAAAATAAAAATATTGGATATTTTTCATATTTTTGTGACCTCGAATGCTATGTTTCTTGATTTTTCTAGTATTTTCCTAATTTCTGAAAATATTAAAAAATATAAAAAATACGAAAAATTATTTTTTTTTGTCAAAAATGGTTCCTTAGGCTTGGCCAAGGCCACCAAAGTTGATTTGGTAATTTTTTGACATTTTATGGATTTTTTTATGAATTTTCTAAGAAATGGCTCAAAAAACTGATCCAAAATTAGATGTCAACAGCTGCCCCTCTTTGAGAGGAATCTCGCGAGAGGTTTCTAGGGGTGAGCGGTTCCGGGTTCTGGGTAGGTTCCACCTAGAACCTGGAACCTACCCGCTACTACAGGTTCCTCAATTTCTGGAACCTAGAACCTACCCTATATACTCTGGAACCTGGAACCTACCCTGTCACAGGTTCTGGATCCGGTTCCAGGGTACCCTAAAACCTATCAATAAAAATCCATTTGCACCAAAATAGAAAAAAGTATGGGTGAGCGATTTCAGGTTCTATCCAGGTTCCACATATATTATTGATTGAACGATCAATGCGAATAATTACCTCTAATGACCACCATCTACTACTAAAATCTTTTAACTATAACTCATACATATATACACGACAAGTATAAAACAATAATAGAGTAAAAAACTTGATGATAAAGTAGTTTCAAATTACATACTCATTATCGTCCTTATGAAATCTCTCATAATGACGTGATGACATATACTAAAAAATAATATAAAAGATTGCTTCAGGTTCCAAGTTCCGGTTCCAGGTTCCACCTACTTGGAACCTGGAACCTACCCGTCAAAGCAGGTTCCCAAATTTTTGGAACCTAGAACATACCCTCTTACCTTGGAACCTGGAACCAATCGGTTCCTACCGGTCCGGTTCTACAGGTTCCAGGTTCTACCCTTGAACCATGCTCACCCCTAGAGGTTTCTCTCAAAGACAGGTGACACCCTAGTCTAGATCGACTTTACTGGGAATAGAAAAATGAATCTTGACATCTAATCTTTCTTGTCCCGCTTGTAAATCTTTCTTGTCGGTGCGAGAGGGAGAGAGGCGGGATAGAGATGCTCACTTGTTACTTGCCTGCCTGACGCTCGTGCGGCATGCGCAGTGTATAGCGGGTTCAAGTGGATACCTAGGGGCTCTTCTCTTGAGCATCTCATGGCGGTTAAACTCTAGCCTGTATGGTAGGCCAAACCAGAGTGGGATTCCTATGTTTGACAGGAACCAGTGAATGATGCACCCGTTCTTTAGAGATTGTCAAGGGCTTTGATCCGTATGGTGGATCAAACCATGAATATGACTCCTTTCTGATATGAACATATAGATGACGCACCCGTTCTGTAGGGATTGTCGAACATTTTGATCCGTCAGGGGGATCAAGCCGTGAATATGACTCCTTTCTGCTAGGAACTTATAGATGACGCACCCGTTCTGTAGGGATTGCCGAACATTTTGATCTGTCAGGGGGATCAGGCCGTGAATAGGATTCATTCCTGCTAGGAACCTATAGATGACGCACCCGCTCTGTAGGGATTGCCGAACACTAAGCTGATCCTATACTTTGAGGAACCAACTAAGGCTGATACAAGTGAGGTGTACCTAACTCTTAGGTTTACCAAATGAGCTATTATGGGTTTAGGGATTACCTAGAACTTCACAGAAAGTTGGTTCTGAAAATTATTCTTTTGATATGCCAAGTGTTATTTTGGGATTTGGGGACTCCAAGTATCCTGCAAAAAACTCAAACCTGCAAAAATTTTGATAATATTTTTCTGGGATTTAGGGGTTACTTGAAATCTTGTAGAAAGACGATCTTTAAGATTGTCCTTTCGACATTGAGGTGACATTCTGGGATCTGGGGACTCCAAGCATCCTACAGAAAGCTCAAACCTATGAAACTGAAATCTCGCAGAGAGATGATTCCGAACATTGTCCTTTCGACATTGGAGGTGACATTCTGGGATCTGGGGACTCTAGGTATCCTGCAAAAAGCTCAAACCTATAAAATTGAAATCTTATAGAGAGATGATTTTGAAGATTGTCCTTTCAACATTGGAGGTGACATTCTGGGATCTGGGGACTCCAGGCATCCTGTATAAAGCTCAAACCTATAAAACTGAAATCTTACAGAGAGATGATTCTGAAGATTGTCCTTTCGACATTGGAGGTGACATTCTGAGATCTGGGGACTCCAGGCATCCTACAGAAAGCTCAAACCTATAAAACTGAAATCTCACAGAGAGATGATTCTGAAGATTGTCCTTATGGAGAAAAGTCTACTTCTTGGACCTGGGGCTGTCATGAGTCTCATAGAAGCTTAGACGTAAGAGTTTATTCCTTATTTACAAAGATATTAGTCCTTTTGAGGTAATGATAATCATAATGCAGGTAAAGGTTCATTTTAACCTATGCAATTATGCAAAATGACTTAGGATGTTGGAGGTTATCCAAAACATCTCTATGCATGCGAAGGCGATCAAGGATCCTTGTGTGGAAAATCCTTGGATCAAATAATTTGAAGTTTCCAACCATAGCTTGCTTTCGAGCATTCTATTGAAATATCTCTGTCAGAAAGGGCTTCTTACCAACTTTTCTGACTTGGTTTTTTCATAACAAGAGCACTCGAATTTCCTAATACCCTGCACCTGGGTTTTCGGGCCGTTCGCAGCGCATACATTTAGATCAATCGGGAGGTCTTTACGGGACTGTAATGCTGGGCTTGGACATGGTTTCCGAAAGGGGACTCACTTTCTGAGTCAGGTCTTTTGAACACAAAAGTTTCTTCATCTGCTCCGGGTTTACAAGTCAAAAACCCTGCAAAATGAGAAAGAAATAATTTTGCTCGAGCTTCTTCAAGCTAAGCTTAGACATTAAACCCTACCTTAACCCAAATGTTTTAATCAAAAAAGATTTCTCAGGGTTGTAACACAGGTAGGTTTGGGGACCAAAAAGAAATGCTTATTTTTTGCTCAGAATACGCGAAGGGTTTAACATTGATGATCACCGCAGGTTTGCTGCCGATTTGGTCCCTTGCGGTTCAAAAAGTGCCTCAGTCTCTGAGGTGCGTGGGTAGTCTTTGGGAGAACTTCTTTCTCGCGTTAGTGCGGTGTCAACGTCTGAACATGACATAATCTGGGAGTGTCTTTCACAGTCAGATCTCATTAGTGACCTATACAAAGGTATCATGCCGTCTTCTAGCATTCACAAGATCAAACACATGATTCATAAGTGTACAAGTATTTGGATGGGCATTGGCCTTGCTTTTACTAGGCAATTTGCTTTTTCTTGATGCCCCAGATTGGGTTTTTCTCTCTTCTTTCTTTTTTTCATCTTTTGTTGAAGTCCCACCTTTTCCTTTCTTTTGAGGATCAGGCTTTTCAGACAAGTGTGCTAGACGTACAACTCAAATCTTAGCACTCAAACATCAACCCATGAATTTTTTCATAATTCCTATTTTTTGAACTCTTTCACTCTTGAAGTGACGTCGCTTCCGCCTTGGGATATGCAATGATCACCAATGGGTTTGTGAAACGAACGTAAAGGCTCAACTGGGCTGTGTAAAGGGTAAATACGGATAGGGTAGAGAAACGAATGCTTTTCGTCATCCTAAAGCACTTGAATTACCATAGGAGTTAAAATGACAAGCAACACATGAAGATTGATGCAAGTCTGAGCAAGAGAATTTCTAACCATTTACCTCCTGATACTGCTGGACTCACCTCCAGTCGGCCCCAATGTAGGGTGGTTCTTGACAGGGGTAAAGAATGCAATCGTCGTTCAAAGGGGTATTAATAGTCACCTGTAGTGTTTAGGGTAGAGAAATGAATGCCTCTGTCATCTCAATCTATGTAATCGATGCGAAGGGCCCTTATATCCTCATATCCGGGCTTTCTTATTCTCACACTTCTTTCATCTCTCGTGTGTATGTAGGACGTGTTTGGATTAGGTTTGCCTTCCATCTAGAGGAACATCCCTGCTAGATAGTTCTAACCAAGCTATGTTTTTGGAAAAATCACTTTATTTTTCTCCAGACATTTTACTCCACAGGGGATTTCAATGATGCATCATTGTTGACACCTGATTTTTGATCAGTCTTTCATAGTTTATTTTTTAAAAATTCATAAAAAATCTATAAAAAGTTAAAAAAAAATTAAAAAATAATCTTTGGTAGCCTTGACCAAGCTAAAGGAACCATTTTTGATAAAAAAAATAATTTGTCATATTTTTTTAATATTTTCCAAAAATAGAAAAATACATGAAAAATGAAGAAAAATAGCGTTCGATGTCGTAAAAATATAGAAAAATAGTCAATATTTTTATTTGAATTTCCTTTTCATTTTGAACTCATAAATAGTCAAAATTCAAGTTCAATTGCATGTATTTCTTCACGACGCATAGAGTTGAATTTGGGAAAAAAATGTCATTCGAGTATTTTAATTTATAAATTTCTACATATTTTTTAGTCTTGACGTCCAATTAGATCGACCACCATCTACAATAAATTCCCCTTGCTGAATATTTTCGTTTTTGTTTCACATGATTTCATGATGTAAAACGCCGAGTGGATCCCCAAATATAATCGGGTCGGCATGAGCTCGATAGCTCGTCCAAGACCAAACCAGGGCACGGCGAACCCCATGTGAGTACTCTCGAACTCCTTCGATGCTTCATAATGCTTTTCTTAGGTTAGATCGTGTGTAGAATGGCTAGGACAGCTAAATCATTCTTGAGCTGTGATTGATAAATAGGGCCTTACTAGGAATGCCATGTGATTTATTTGCATATCTAGATTCCTTAAGTTGCGCATTTTATTACTGATTGTGATTGTTAGGATAATCACTCCTATCTGCATGAATTTCTAGATTTAGGGTTCATACCTTACTCATCCGCATGAATCTCAGGCTAGAAAATTCAGTCAACTTAGGTACCGAAAGGGCGTCAACTCTGACAGTTGGTGTAACTAAGTCCCCGAAACCATTTCTCTGGTTCTCGCAGAATTGAATAGAAACTCCCAACTATTCGATTGGGTGGTCCAATCACACTCTAAAAAAAATGATTGGTGGCGACTCCATGGCATGCACACTTAGCACATGTCACTAGACCACACTGAAAGTCGATCACGCATACCTCCGTTGCGATTTGGGTAATGGGCCTTGGGAGAGGCCCGCGTCCGACCAGACAGGACGGCCCATTAGCCCTCGAGAGCCCGACAACCTCAAGAGGGTCGCGACAGACTGGCGACTCCGCTGGGGACTGGTTCTTAACCATTTAGTGGACTTGAGCCGATTAAAAAGTTGATTGATTCTTCTAACCTAATTTTATGCAGATGCTCTCGAAAGTGAGGTGTATATGCTAACAAATGTGTTAGATGTTTTTGTAGATGGGAGAAATAAGGGGTGAAGTGCTTGTTAACTTTGTTTTATGCAGGCAGGAGTTTTGGATGTATGATTGTGTGGATGTTTATATTGAAGCGGTGATTGTTAAATAAAATGCATGTCTATTGCTTTAGCACGACACAATGAATACACACAATTGCGCCTAAAACCCCAGGCGCCCTCTTTAGGAACACAATAGAAGGAATTGAAAATGGAATCTCCGTGAGAAAAAACATGGGGTAATCCACTTTTCAATTCCGCTCACTTCGAACTATGGATTGAGTCCCAATGCAACGATAGTTGTGCAATGGAATCGGCTCTTCCCAGAATTCGAGGTGAGAACCTTGGCTTTAGGTACCAAGCCCTATCTTTTGATTTTTAGGAGTTTTCCCTCACTTGTCTCATGCGTTTGTCTATGGAAGGTTAGTATACCTAACACTGCAAAAAATACAGAGAAGCTTGATTTTCTCTTAAGTTTGGTTGGTAAGACTTTTCTATCCCTCGAACTTGTTACAGCTCTTAATCATTATATTCATTGCATAATTCCGGTGATTGGATTAAATGCCATTTTGAGGATAGATATGTGTGTTTTCCTCCCAATGTTCTTGATGGAAGATGAAGATGGTGTCATCCCATTACGAGCGCCAAGTGGACAAGAAGAGCCTAAGTATTAAGATCATATTCCTTTGTTTTATTTTTCATTTCTAGCCTTCTTGTATAGGATTTATTTTGCTGAGATCCTCTCTATCTGATCCCTTAGATTGACTGTATTAGGGATCTATTTGTGTTTATATACATTCAGATTGAAATTTGTTGTATTTCTATTGACTTGTCATTGGAATGTGATAGTGGCATTTCTTCTAATCACTCGAATACTCCAAAATCAATTTTATAATTCCTTTGGATGAAATTGAAATTGGAAGTCTTATACAACCTTTTGGCCGTATAGGGCAATACAATCCCAATTTCGCCAGAAGGAACTATAAACTTGAATTGGTTCATGCATGTTTTGCATCATTGGTAATCCACAATAATTGATCAAGAGTATTCGTGTTTTTCAAATTTAATGAAAAGATAGATATCCAAATTACTCTCGTTCTTAGCAAACAGCTTTAATTTGGATACCGTATCTTCAATTGAATTTAAAACACATCGTAATTGTGTACTTTTGAACATTCCATTGATTTTCTTGGAATTGATCAAAGGCGATTATCGTGAATTACATTCCTTTCAATGATATGCTTTCCTTTGAGGAATATTGATAAAAGCTTTTGCACAAGGCCAAAACCCTTGTAAAAGCTCTTATCCCTATTAATCACAAGTAAGCATAAAATTGAAAGGATTTATGCTTTATTTTTCAAATTCTTTCTTCTGATTCTGCCTTTTCATTTGAAACAGATTAAAAACAAGTAGAGAAGAGAAGTCTTTTTGTGGATAATCGCGGTGGGAGGTTCCTTTATCCGATCATAAGCAAGATTAAAAAATCAAGATGTACACGCTCGAATCATCAATGTCAAAGCGCAGCTTGCCTAGGTTGAGAGTGGTCAGGTGTTCGAGAAAGTCAGCCATACAGAAGTTGAGACACACACATTAGAGCTTTCATTCATTTCGCTCAATCGAGGGACCTTAAAAGCAGATCATACAAATCATCGGGGTGGAAACATAAAACCGCAATGAGCCCTAATTAGCATCACAAAGGAACCTAGTTGGCCCTCCATATTATTGATGCTTTGCTTATACTCACCACCTCGAGACTCGAGATCTGCAAGCTTAAGAAGAAGGCGTTTACATTCCCATTTAAGATCGGCAACCTTGGTCCCGTGATCTTCGGCGGCTATTTCCAGGTCCCGAACTAGTCCTCTCCCATGGGCTATATCCGCGGTAATGCTGTCAAGCCTTTCTTCCTGCCACTCACATTGAAACTTCAACACGACATTACGACGGTCGTGCTCATAGGTGGTCAGGGATAAGGCCAAGCGCTCCACCAAATTTCCCCTCTCGCGAAGCAACATCGAGACTCGCTTGTTGGCGAACTCAACAGCCTTTCTGTGACTATCGGCCACAAGGTTGGCCAACACCAAGCAGTTGGACCGATCCTCATAGCGAGCTCGCAAAACGTGAGCCACGGTAGCTTTTCGATGAGCGACACGGTAAGTCTCTAAAAAGTTTATAAAGAGGGTTGGGAAGATTCTATATTCCCTCTCTAAATTAGTGCCCTCGATGGAGGTGGTGTCTATTTCCACGAGCAAAATACGGATTTCATCTTCAGTTTCTGGGTGATCGGCTATATGAGCATAGCCTCGACCGAGGAGGTTATAGAGTTTTTCCCACTGGGCCAAAATTTCGGCCGAGAAAGCGCGAATAGGAGAGGAGGTCATTTTCGTTGGAGTGAGGGAGAAGAAGATGAGTGTGGTAGAGTGATTAAAATACGAAAAGGCAATTATGTAAGAGTGTTAATCTTCTCTGCATTAACTCCTCCTTTTATAGCAACTCGAGAATGAAGAAAGGCATAGCAATAATGCTCGTGGAGCCAAGTTAATTGGGTAAAGCAATGGTGGCTCTTTCGGTGAACCATCAGATCTATCCCAGTCCGCGATTTCAGGCTTGATAAACCTAAAAAAGTTGTAAAAAGATATGTCGGTGTCACCATATTAAAATTGAACGGGAGTTAAGCGCAACTATCGAAAAAAGTTGCGAAAGGATTTGGCGGTCCCATCATATTAAAAAACTGAGCGGGAGGCGAGCGTAGTTCCACCTTTTTGAAAATAAGTGGGAGACAGACATGGATATCGAGAAAAGGAAATCGATTTGGTGTCCCTCCACGTTGAAAAGAAGAAAGAAGACGACAAAGCGGGAAATACGAAATCTTGGGAGCAACGCTTGCCTGATGATCTTCATCCATGTTTAAAGAACGTTTCATGGGCATACAGAACCACTCAAAAGAAAATTTAGAGAGAGTGAGCATACATGAGAGAGTAGAGAACCCTGAGTGAGCAAAAATTGATCGAACATTTTTCGATCCAACATGTTTGAGGGTTACCATCAGTTGCTAGAGGCGACTGATCCAAAAATCTCAGAAAATGAACTACTGAGAGATCTCGAAGATTCTAGGATGGCGTCTGGTACCAGAACCACAGAACCCAACCCTTTCGGCAACGAAGTTCAGGATCTCAGCAGCGACGACAACAGCAGCAGCGATGGTCAATCCCGGAAAAGGAAACGTCGCCAGTGCCACACTCAGAATGAAATCCAAGAGCTTGAAGCTTTCTTTAGTGAATGCCCTCTCCCGAACATGAAACAAAGAAATGAATTGGGCCAGAAGCTAGGGATGAAACCTTTGAGGGTCAAGTTTTGGTTTCAAAATAAGCGAGCCAAATTGAGGGCTCAACACAGACGTCAAGAACTTGCGATTCTAAAGGAGGAAAACGAAAAGCTTCGAGCGGAGAACATGAGGTATAAGAAAGCTCCCAGCACTATCGCTTGCCTTAATTGCGGTGGCCCTATCACTCTCGGCGAAATGTTCCTTGATAAGCCTTATATGAGGATTGAAAATGCTCATTCACCACCCCACTCCCTCGAACCATCTTCGATACAATCGGATTTTGTTGGAGATATGCATGAACAAATCAATTCTACGAAGTCAATACCGATGCCTTCTAAAGGATGTGATATGCGTCACCATGATTGGAGTTTCCTTAACGATGAGCTTACTATCACGACCGACCAATCCAAAGCTGATGAATTCCCTCCACAACAATTTCCGGCTCGATCAAATCCTACTGGAAATAGGCCAGAGAGCAATAGCCAAGTTGTCAACACTGTTCCGGGTCGCAAGAAGACGAGGGTCAATTGGTCCCCCGAGCTTCATCTCAAGTTCCTTAGTGCGGTTCAGCAACTAGGGATCAACTCAGCATATCCAACGCGCATACTTGAGATCATGAACATACCAGGACTCACTAAAGATGGAGTCGCGAGTCACCTCAAGAGCTACAAAAGGGCGCTAAGACAGCGCCACACAGCACTGAACCTGAAAGAACTCAACTTGTGCCTAAACACTAGGCATGGCTATAACTACAATGCCCCTGAAGTAAGAAATACCCTGCCGAATCTAGGCACCGACCAAGCTGGTAGCAGCACCATTGACTACTTGGGCGCTAATCAGAATATTCCCCTGAATCATCTCAGCACCCCTCAAGAGTATATGCCACAAGTGCAGCAGGTACGAACTCCTTGGTTTGAGCAGCAACTTTTCGCTAGTGCTCTTCCTATCCCCGATCAACATATTGCACCTAGTGTTCAAAGATCTGCCCGGCTTGGGCATATGATTTCGGAAGATCAAGCGGGCGGATGCTCTGAGGATTTTTGTTTCTTCCATTCCCAAATGGAAGGTGCTTTTGATAGTGAACCGATCAATCATCCTCTTATAATCTCGAGCAACGACGAAGGTTCTAGCTCGAAGAATCAGATCGCTCACAACAGAAACAGGAATCCTTCAACGCCAAGCGATGATGGTCAACCCGAATATCAGTTGCTCGAAGAATCAAAAGATTTCCTTGATGAGGAGCTCCACATCTGGATCGATCAGTTTAAAACTGATGGACTTATGAAGTTATGATCCAAAATGACGATTATATGTCTGATTCATGGTGTAACTGGCTGATCACCGAGAATCCTCAAGGGAACTAGGCACATGTGACTGGATGTATCATTAATCTTTCTGTCATAAAGTCTTCCATGCAAGATAATCTTCCTTAATGCCTAGAGTTAATCTGGGGCAGCGATCAGTACTACCTACGAGCATCATCATGCTTGAGTGCGACAATCCCTTGTTAGATTAGAGTCGAGGCGAATCAATTGAACGCCACGAAGAAAAACATTTAAAGGCTTCACATAGGAAAATGCGAGCAAAAGCCCGAGCGAGCTCAAAGACGGTTAGCTCTGTATCGTTCTAAGGGACCTTTAGTCGTTATGAACTCTAAATTGAGCTTGTTTCATTCTTGATGGGGGTCACTAACTGCTTCAAGAATTTTATAAAAAAAACGAACCAGTTAGGGACGCCAATAGTGCTGTGTCCTGGTAGTCAGTGAAATGGAAGTGGTACGAAACGTCAGGAGTTCGATCTCGGGATTGAAAAATCATTTTATCAGTTGGTCTATCACCCGATGAAGTTCAAAGAGATTCGACGCAGATGACTATAGAACTTGGGGCAATTCGAAAATCATCGATTCATTTTCATCAAGCGGCGAAGTTGGTATTGTAAAATGTGAAGCATGCAAATGACAAATCCGAAGCAGAAGGAGATGAATCATGATTCGCTTATCCAAGGTCGGGATTTCAACCTTCGACTAAAGCCAAATCTAGGATGAGTTTTTGATGTTGCCCACTCGACAAAACCCATCTCCACTGAAAGTGGGGGCAAACCATTCCTACATCCGGAAAGCATGTCGAAGCCGAAGACATCAAATTCATCGTTTAATCCGTGGGGCAAGTCCTTGAAGCGATAGTTATCATCCGCAGAGCGTAATGGAATCCATCCTTTCAATGTAAAATGCATTTGGCCGCGGAGCCACCTATTTGGTAAAAAGAACGTATCGTTCCTAAATGATTTTCAATCAGATGCGGGGATAATGTTCTCTCATTTTCCTCTCAGGTGATGAACAGAGACGAGGCACCCAAGAAGCCATGCATTCAAATAACATAACAGTGCATGAAACACGCCCAAAAAGATGAATGAATCTCCTCCGACGTAAATCCTCGAGGTGGATTCGTTGCCCAACCAGACGAAGAAATCATGGCCACAAGCTTGAGGGCCGGCTTCTACAATCTGCACATTGGCATGCAGAATGGAATTCAAATCAAGAGTAAAGTAGTATCGTCCCAATTTGTTTTGAATTTGGAAACCCAAAATAATGCTTAATATTTATCCTTGGCAGGAGCTCGCCATCAGGGCAGACATATTTTCACAACCCTTGTACACTCGTTGGAGCATATGACCAAGGGTAAGATGTATCGTTCCAATTTTTGTAAATTTTTAGAATATACGATGACATATCCCTTTTATATTTCCAGGATCTCCAGCCTCGATGGGCAGGTAAGTATCCCTTTTCCCAATTCATTGGAGATTAAAAACTTTCAGAATTAATTCGATTCTCACATCTAAAAAGACATAGAATTCTTACTTCATTGACATTCATGTTTTAAAACATGAGATTGTCTGAACATGAATTACACATGTATGGTGCATCACAAAATCCCTTTGAAGGATAAATCTTGATGAAATGAAATGAATTTTTCCAACAAGAGTCGTTTGAACTGTTCAAAAGGGTATTTTCTCATAAGAGAAGCGAGCCTAATCCAAACACGTCCCATACACACTTGAGAGATGAGGAGATTGGAAATGATAGCGAAACCTTAACCTATGGATATAAGGGTCATTCGCAACGATTACATGGATCGAGATGACAGAGGCATTTATTTCTTCATTCCAAACACTACAGATGCCCATTGAGAACCCCATTGAACGGCGATTTTCATTCTCAACCCTGTCAAGAACCACCCCACATTGGGGAAAATGAAGGTTAGTCCAACAGTATCAGAAAGTAAACGGTTTGAAATTTTCTTGCTCGGACTAACATAAATCTTTGTGTGTTGTTTATATGATAATCCAAGTGTCATAGGATGACGAGAATAATTCATTTCTCTATCCTACACACTGTTATCCTTTGCACGACCAAGTTGAGCCAGCAAATTCATTTCATCAACCTATTGGTGATCATTGCATATTCCAAAGCAAAGGCAACATCACTTTAGGAATGGAAGCGTGCCAAAGTTTAAGTTGCATATCTAGCATGATTGCCGAAAATCCAAGCTCCAAAAGAAAAGAAAAACACGGGATTAAAAAAAGGGGGAAAAGAAAAATCCCTAGACATCAAGAAAAAGCAAAGTGCCTGGTAAAAAGCAAGGCTGATGTCTATTCAAAATATCCCCAGTAAAGTCTAGATATACGATGAAAAGACCCTGCAAAGGAGTCAGATCAAGATGACTACTCTCCAAATGATGTCGTGCTCAAATTGCAAACACACAAACAGACGGTCTCTTAATGTAACAAGAGACGCTTTTAAACATCCTTGTGCGCTCTAAAAGAGGAGTGTACACTTCAAGAAATGGAGATGTTCTTCGAAGGACATGTGGCAAATTTGCAATGATCACCAATGCCAAACCCTTCATAATTTCTGGGCAAAAAATAAGCCTTTTTCGGTCCCCAATCCTTCCAATGTTACAACCCCGAAGCAGTCTTATCTGACTAAGACACTTGGGTTAATGTATAACTTAGCTCAAAGAAGTACGAGCAAGACTATTTCTTTCTCATTTTACAGGGTTCTTGACTTGTAAACCCGGAGCAGATAGTGAAAAATTTCGTTCAACGGCCTTGACTCAAAAGTGAGTCCCCCTTGGAAACCGATATCCAAGCCTAACACTACGGTCCCGTGAAAGACCTCCTGATCGGTCGAAATGTATGCGTTGCGAATGATCCTGAAACCCAGGCACAGGTCGGTAGGAAATTGAGCACTTTCCCTATTAAAGATCATTATCACTGAGCAGTGAGGAGCCTTCTTGGATGAGAAATACTTCAATGGATGTTTTGAGCAAACTCTTTTTGAAATTTTCAAATTGTTTGATCTAGAGTTTCCGTGCAAGGAATTTATGATCACATCTGTATATGGTAGGAATGTTTTGGATAACCTCCAGCAATCAAAATGCACATTTCATGACTAAAACTTAAGTTGTAGAATTTTGTCAGTTAGACAATTATTGTCTTCCCAAAGATTACTAATATCTTCTTGGCGAGGAAAATTTTTTCAGGTCTAAGCTTTCTGCAGGACTTTTGGCCGCCCCAAAGACTGGGTGCGTCATCCTTAGGTGAAGCCTTTTAGTAGGCAAATCTTTTCTAAGACCGATCCACAGAATGATCGAGTCTCCGACTAGCCCCAAAGAGCGGGTACGTCATCATTTGATTCATATCAATTTGGAATCTCATAAATGGTAGAAACCGCCTGAAGGGTCAACTCAATGGTAGAAACCGCCTGAAGGGTCAATCAATGGTAGAAACCGCCTGAAGGGTCAACACAATGGTAGAAACCGCCTGAAGGGTCAACCAATGGTAGAAACCGCCTGAAGGGTCAAAACAATGGTAGAAACCGCCTGAAGGGTCAATGTATGGTAGAAACCGCCTGAAGGGTCAACCAATGGTAGAAACCGCATGAATGGTAGAAACCGCCTGAAGGGTCAAAGGACTGGTAGAGACCGCCTGAAGGATCAACCCAATGGTCCGATCCACCATACGGATCAAAACCTTGATGAATCCCGAACGCGGGAGGATTCGTTTTCCCTAATAAGCCTTACATTAGGCAAGCCATTTCTAGTTTAGTCCACCACACGGATCAAAACCCTTGGCAAATTCCCAAATGTGGGATGCGTCTTCCTTAGGTTCCTATCAGTTAGGAATCCCATTATGGTTTGACCTACCATACAGGTCAGAGCTTAACATCCCCAGGACACTCCGATGACAAGTCCTTAGGAATCTACTTGAACCCATCAGACACAGAAAATGCCGCAAGCATTCGACAGGTAAGGGGCAGGGAAGTCTATCTACTCCTTAACTTTCTTACATCATATCAGGGAATTGAACGAGCACATCTCTTTTTAAGGAAAAGCACACATTGATGGACATGAAAATTGGATGTCATGATTTCTTTTCTTTTCCCAGTCGAGTCGATCGGAACACAGGTGTCACCTTGTCTTTGAGAGAAATCTCTGACGAAATTCCTCTCAAAGAGGGGCAGCTGTTGACACCTGATTTTTGATCAGTCTTTCATAGTTTATTTTTTAAAAATTCATAAAAAATCTATAAAAAGTTAAAAAAAAATTAAAAAATAATCTTTGGTAGCCTTGACCAAGCTAAAGGAACCATTTTTGATAAAAAAAAAAATAATTTGTCATATTTTTTTAATATTTTCCAAAAATAGAAAAATACATGAAAAATGAAGAAAAATAGCGTTCGATGTCGTAAAAATATAGAAAAATAGTCAATATTTTTATTTGAATTTCCTTTTCATTTTGAACTCATAAACAGTCAAAATTCAAGTTCAATTGCATGTATTTCTTCACGACGCATAGAGTTGAATTTGGCAAAAAAATGTCATTCGAGTATTTTAATTTGTAAATTTCTACATATTTTTTAGTCTTGACGTCCAATTAGATCGACCACCATCTACAATAAATTCCCCTTGCTGAATATTTTCGTTTTTGTTTCACATGATTTCATGATGTAAAACGCCGAGTGGATCCCCAAATATAATCGGGTCGGCATGAGCTCGATAGCTCGTCCAAGACCAAACCAGGGCACGGCGAACCCCATGTGAGTACTCTCGAACTCCTTCGATGCTTCATAATGCTTTTCTTAGGTTAGATCGTGTGTAGAATGGCTAGGACAGCTAAATCATTCTTGAGCTGTGATTGATAAATAGGGCCTTACTAGGAATGCCATGTGATTTATTTGCATATCTAGATTCCTTGAGTTGCGCATTTTATTACTGATTGTGATTGTTAGGATAATCACTCCTATCTGCATGAATTTCTAGATTTAGGGTTCATACCTTACTCATCCGCATGAATCTCAGGCTAGAAAATTCAGTCAACTTAGGTACCGAAAGGGCGTCAACTCTGACAGTTGGTGTAACTAAGTCCCCGAAACCATTTCTCTGGTTCTCGCAGAATTGAATAGAAACTCCCAACTATTCGATTGGGTGGTCCAATCACACTCTAAAAAAAATGATTGGTGGCGACTCCATGGCATGCACACTTAGCACATGTCACTAGACCACACTGAAAGTCGATCACGCATACCTCCGTTGCGATTTGGGTAATGGGCCTTGGGAGAGGCCCGCGTCCGACCAGACAGGACGGCCCATTAGCCCTCGAGAGCCCGACAACCTCAAGAGGGTCGCGACAATCATGCATAGTTGGATCATGCTTGGATAACCTCCGGTTCTGACAGGTGTGCAGTAAATGTCTGAGATTCATTTTTTCAAAAACAATATTTATTTGTAAGTTCGGGCATGTAAATGTTCATTCCCTTACTCTTTTCGTCTCATAGGAAGTGAGAGACTTTACTGTGTTCCTCCTTTGTTGCCTCTGTCTTCATCAGACATTCCTGCATGTAGGATAGAATAAACATTCCTGTGAGTGAAAGATGGTTTAACCCTTGATGGAACAGATACATATCACCTGGTTCTTGATGTTGAGGATTCTTCTGTCTAGGGTTCCATTTGGATAAATTCGATTTCAAATCTGCTTCTCGGGATCCTGCAAAATTGAACACATGTTAATGTATGCATGGATGCATGATATGCTTATGCAATGACCGTTATGGCGATTCAGATCATTTCGGGACAAGCCACATATTCAACACTTGATTTCATTTCAAGGATAATATTTCTTCACCGCATCTGAATTTACAGGGTGCCCCAATTCTTCTCCTTCAGAATTTACAAGAATCAATGCTCCTCCTGTGAGAATCTTCTTGACAACATATATGCCTTCGTAATTCGGGGTAAACTTGCCTCTCGGGTGGACAGCATTTGGCAGAGTCTTTTTTACCACCAGGTCGTCTACCTCAAAACTTCTGGCTCTAACCTTTCGATTGAATGACTTGACCACCCTTTTCTGGTAGCCTTGACCATGACAGATCGCTCTGAGACGCTTCTCATCTATTAAATTTAGCTGTTCATATCTGTGCTTGGAGTATTCTGTTTCGGAAAGTTTATCCTCTGATAAGATTCTTAAAGAGGGAATCTTAACTTCCATGGGCAGGACCGCTTCCATCCCATATACCAGAGCGTAAGGAGTTGCCCTTGTAGAAGTTCTGATCGAAGTTCGATATGCCATTAAGGCGAAGGGTAGCCTTTCATGCCAATCCATATAATTCTCTGCAGTCTTAGCCAGGATTTTTTTTTTATATTCTTGTTAGCCCCTTCTACTGCCCCATTCATCTGTGGGCGGTAAGGGGAAGAATTAAGATGTCGAAAGCCAAAACGGTCCAGCAGATCATCGACAATCTTATTGTTCAGGTTGGACCCATTATCTGTAATGATCGCTTGAGGGGTACCATATCGAGAGATTATGTCTCTCTTAATAAACCTCGCCACACTTCTTGCGGTGCATTTTTGTAAGAATTGGCCTCTATCCACTTTGTGAAGTAATCAATCGCCACCAGGATGAAACGATGACCATTTGAAGCCGTTGGATTGATGGGTCCTATCATGTCTATCCCCCACATAGAAAAAGGCTAGGCTTCAGACATTTGATGCAGTTCATTCGGGGGCGCATTAATCTTATCGACGTATACTTGACACTGGTGGCATAACCGGATATGCTGGCAGCAATCTGATTCAATGGTCATCCAATAATATCCGAGCCGCATGATTTTCTTGGCAAGGAGGTGGCCGTTCATATGGGGCCCACATATACCTTCATGGATCTCTTTCATGAGAACATTTGCTTCTTTAGCATCTATGCATCTTAACAGAGTGGAGTCAAATGGCCTTTTGTACAGGACTTGTCCACTGAGGAAGAACTTGCTGGCCATCCTGGTTATGTATCTCCGGTCTCTTGCCTGAAATCCTTTAGGAAATTCCTCTTTTAAGAGATAATTTGTCATAGTACCACGGCTCTCCATCAAATTCCTCATCTATCGTCATACAATAAGCCGATTTTTCAACTATGCCGATCCTTAGTGGTTCTATTTCTATCCCACCGGTCAATTGCAGCATCGAGGCCAGTGTGGCTAGTGCATCTGCAAATTGGTTATGAGACCTTGGTAGGTATTCAAATGACATCTCGTCGAATTTGAGTGTTAATTCTTCAAGGTACTCATGATAAGGGATGAGCTTTGCATCCTTCGTTTTTCACTCTCCCTGTGTCTGTAAAATGATGAGCATGGAGTCTCCATAAACTTGCAGCCTAGGTATTCCCATGGAAATGGCTAATCGTAAGCCTAGAATACACGCCTCGTATTCTGAGATATTGTTGGTGCAAGGGAAAGTCATCTTTGCCGCAACAGGATAATGTTGATCGTCTGGGGATATTAATACTGCCCCCGTGCCGGCTCCAGATAGGTTAACAGCGCCATCGAAATACATGACCCACTTATCCTCTGCCAGGTTCAGAACTTGATCCTCTGTCTTTGTCTTTCCGGAAGACTCATAATTCTATGAGTTTTCTACCAACATATCAGCTATGGCTCTTCCTTTTACTGATTTTTGTGGAGAACATCTTATGTCAAATTCAGATAACATCACCTGCCATTTTGCTAACTTCCTAATCAGAGCGGGCTTTTCCAGGAGGTAGTTAACAGGGTCATTTTCTGTTACCAGTTGAATATGGTGATGTATGGTATACTGTCTTAATTTGCGAAGTACCCATACAGTTGCCACTCACGCCCTTTCAACAAGTATGTATTTTGCTTCAAACGAGGTGAATTTCTTGCTCAAGTAATAGATGGCTCTTTCCTTACCATCTATCGGGCTCGTTTGGGCCAGTACGGCTACCAAAGATTCCTGCTGTATAGTCAAATATAAGGTCAATGGATGACCTGGGATAGGTGGCACAAGTACTGGTGAAGTGATCAGATAGTTCTTGATCTTCTGGAATGCCCGACTGCATCCTGCATCCCATGTCACTTTTGCGCCCTTTTTGAGTAGCCTGAAAATTGGTTTAGCCACATCTGATAACTGATTGATGAATCTGACAATATAGTTCAGTCTCCCCAGAAGGCTTCTTACTTCTTTTACTGTGGAGGGAGTTGCTAGATCATGGATATCTTGAATTTTTGAAGAATCAATCTCAATGCCCCGATTACTGACCATGAATCCGAGAAGTTTCCCAGATTTTGCCCAAAACGCACATTTGTTAGGGTTCAACCTCAACTTGTATCTGCGCAGTCGCTCAAATAGTTTTCTTAATATCTGAACGTGATCCTGTCCCTTCCTGGATTTGGCGATCATGTCATCAACATACACTTCAATTTCTTTATGGATCATATCGTGGAATAACATAATCATAGCCTTTTGGTAAGTGGCCCCAGCATTCTTCAGTCCGAATGGCATAACCTTATAGCAAAAGTTTCCCCAACGAGTGGTAAATGCAATTTTTGGTTTGTCCTCCTTCTTCATGAGGATCTGGTTGTATCCGGAGAATCCATCCATGAATGAGAATAATTCGTACCCTGCGGTACTATCAACCAGTACGTCAATGTGGGGTAGTGGGAAATCATCCTTCGTGCTTGCTCTATTCAAGTCTCTATAATCTACACAGATCCGAACCTTGCCGTCCTTTTTCATGACGGGGACTATGTTCGCAATCCAGTCAGAGTATGGGATAGCTTCAATAAACCCCACCCTGAGAAGTTTCATTACCTCCTCTTTAATTTTGTCTTCCAATTCGGTTTTCATCCGTCTACTACCATGTCTGACAGGTTTAACATTGGGATCTGTAGGTAGTGCATGCTCCACAATTCTAGGATCCAAACCCGGCATGTCGGCATATGACCATGGGAAAACATCCTGATACTCCCTTAGTAATTCTATAAACCTGAGCTTTTCATCTCGGGACAAATGTCCACTGATCTTGACTTCCTTGATATCTGTGGAGTCCCCCAAGTTAATAACAACTGGTTCCTCTGAAGTGGGAGGAAATGAATCTTCGAAGGTACTCCATTCTCTGCGGATAGATGCGTAACCTCCATCCTCATCCTCTTCTTCAATATTGTAGGAACAGCCGACATGATGATCCGAATCGCACAACAACCCGGTATGTATGTTTGAGATGATATGCCTGAAATGTCATGAGCATGGTTAGTCTATACTTCATATGGAAATGTCATGCATGAGTGTGAAAAATCATTTCGAAAGATATTTCAAAATAAGTGGGGGTGTAAATGGGACTAGTCCTCATATCATAGGACATCCTTGTCCGTGAGAAACATTTTGGAAATCAGGAGTCATATGGAAAATCAGGCCTTAAGCTTCTGCGTGGAAGGCCAATATCATCATTGGGTTGATTTGTGGTTCCATATGTCCTTAACAAAACTTGTGCGATTTTATTGAATGCAAAATGAGCCGCATTACAAGATGTGCTATTTGGACCAACGGCCGGAGATCCAAAGGCGTTTTCCTACATTCATTTCCAGCAACAATACTAAAGGTGTAATGAAATGCGGGAATTTTAAATGCAGTATTGAGAGCAGGAAAGAGGTTTCTTTACTCAGAAATGGTGGCTTCATCGCCCAGCCACTCTATGATGACGTTCACTAAGTTATCTCCCAAGAAAGGGTTCGCCAGATCTGGTCCTGCTGTTGGAGATATATCCTCTTCTGACAACCACCTAGAGTTCTTGCTGAAGTACTCGTTCAAAGGGCTGTTAAACATCTTGGATTTGCCTTTCCAAGCTGGAGAACCTATGAATGAATCTCTTTGGTTTTTCTAGCCTCCATAGCGTCCCGGGCTCTTGCCTCGACCTCGGCCGGTTGTCTTAGGGCCAGACTCGCCCAGGTGGCTTTTCTGATATCCCAAGCCTATCATGTGCTGGTTAGATTCCAACTGTAGAGGGATATTCATTCCCTAACCATACTTGCCTAGGCCTTCTCCAGGGTTGTACCCATATGCCAGTAGCATCTTGGCTGGTAAGAGGCGGGCTTCAAAAATATACGGAGTCCTCAATCTTGCCCCCACGGGAGTGTGCACTGCTGCCACCAACTCTAGGGAATGATAACTTGCTTCCAGTCTAGTTTCGGGTTCTATGTAGGGAATGGCGCTGCTTTGATACGTTTGGATGTCAACTTCTCCATGCACGATAATCACCTTCCCATCCACTACAAATCGTACTTTCTGGTGTAGACTTGAAGGTACGGCTCCTGCTATATGAATCCAAGGTCTTCCTAACAAGAACCCGAACGCACTAGGCAAATCCATTACTTGGAAGTTTATAGAGAACTTTGTTGGGCCGATGAGTACGTCGAGCTCGATCTCGCCCACCACAGTCTTCTTCATTCCATCGAAAGCTCTCATAGCTGTTTTGGAGGTTTTAATCATTTCTTCTTTGATGCATAAACTTCTCAAGGTAGCTAGATGGCATATGTTGAAAGCGGATCCATTATCAATCAGTACATGTGCTATTCTCTTTCCGTTGCACTGTGCGGTAATGTATAAGGCCTTATTGTGTCATCTCCCTTCCATGGGGAAGTCTTCATCTGAGAAGCCCAATTGATCTTTCAGGAGGATCACCCCTACAAAGTCCCCCAACTGTACATCATTAATTATTTTAGGGATATGCACCTCGTTCAGTATCTTCAATAGTGCATTTTTGTGCTTCTCTAAATTGATGAATAAATCAAGTAGAGATATTTGGGCCGGCATCTTCCTTAACTGCTCTATCACCTCAAACTCACTGGTTTTAATAATGGACATGAGTTTTTCTGCATCCTCCTTTGAGACTTCCTTCTTTTCGGACTCGCCTTCCCTAGGGGCATAGAATCGTCCAGACCTCATTACTACGTCTACTTCCTCCGTCCCGTAGTCCCAGTGAACTGCCTTAGGATTGTATTCTTCTATCGGAGGGACTTTTATGGCTACTGTCGTCGGGCAGGATGCCTCGGGTTCATCTGCATCGTCCGCTTCTTCTCTTGGTAGTCGAATCACCACCGGTTTGATCAGACAATCTTCTACTTCACTTAAGCTGTCAAGCTCTTCTAGCTTGATCACCATAGTCGTAGTGGCTTCTATCATCGATACAGTGTCGTCAAAGTTCTCCAAGAAAATTTCATTTTTCAGTTGATGATGCTGGTCGTCATTTCTTAGCTTTGCTGACGTCGAGGATTGCGAGTACCCTCTCATTCCTTTGAATAGTTCAACTGAGTCTTGTTGTTGATCCCTTGATCTCTCTATTTCGACATACTTCTTTGTGTCAAGCTTGGTATCCATCATTTGGTCAAGCGATGATTCAAACCTTTCGTAAAAGGCCTTTTTGCTTCTTTCGGGATTTCCGGTTGAACGGGATCATCCATACCTCCCCATCCATCTAGTATGATATCCTACATTCTCTAATAGAAGCTAGGAGGAGCAGAATATTTCACTTTAAAGTTATACCCTTCGGAATCTTCACCCAAGTTATCTACGATTTCTCTCATTTCAAGTGCGTTAGCCATGAATCTGTGATTTGCTAAGCTTCGCTTCTTAGCTTCCAATTCATCCTTTTCGAGTTCTTCTTCTAGTTGGACGATCGGCCCAAGATCGCCTACCAGACTCTCGTGTGGGATAGTCCACCTATGTCCCTGCTCAGTTTTGATCACAAATTGACTTCCTTACAAGGTTAGAGAGGCTTCAACTCCTTCGAATCTTTCATCGGTAATGTTTGATATTATCCCCAAGCTCATCATCTTAGTGATACACAATTTTTTCTTGTCAGCAGAGATTTTCCCTTCTTTCGGGTATAATGAAGCGATTGTCAAAATATTGGTTAGCTTAGGTATGTCCAACTTCAGCTCAAGGTGGTCCTCCTTCTTGTCAGTGAATATTGCCCCTACCGCTTGGTGGTCAGGGAGCGAGTTTTCTTGTACATTCGGAGCTATGATGTCGAACTTCAGAATCTGGTTGTCAATCAAAGCTTGCACCTTCAACTTAAGGATATAGCAATTATCGACGTTGTGTCCCCTTTCGCCCATGTGGTAGATACAGGTCTAATTTTTATCAAAGCCAGGATATTTAATAGGATTTGCCCTAGGCGGTTCCTTCGCCACCAGGTGTTGCTCTAACAGCATCGGGAGCAACTTGGATAAAGGCCTTAGGAGCTGAGAGAATTGCTTTTGAGGTTGCCTCCTTCTAGGCTCTTGCACTTTTGGTGCTGACCATGACGATCCTCCCTTAGTTTGATTAGAATTGCTAAACACCTTGGGTTTATGGGGGTCCGGTATGAAGGTTATGTCGAGTCCAGCCTCTCTCTCCTTCTTCGGGGGATATTGCTTCCTGGTAGAAGTTTCATGCGACATCCTTTCTCTTAAGGCCCACTCGAGCCTTTCAGCCACTTTTATCAAGTGCGTAAAGGTTTGACATTCTGAGGTGTTCAATCTGTCGAAGTATTCGTAGGGGAGTGCTTTTAGAAACAAGTCAATCAGCTCCTCTTCTGGGATTGATGGCTTTACTTGGATGGCCAAAGCTCGCCACCTCTAGGCGTATGTTCTGATCAACTCACCCCTTGCCTTTGAGGTTCGTAGAAGGTCCTCTCTCGTTGGGGCTGTAGCCGTATTGAACTTGTATTGTCTGAGGAAGTCCTATGCAAGATCTTCCCACCCATCATAGTCTTCAAGGTCCAATTCGATGAACTAAGCCAGAACGGCGCCCGCCAGACTTTCCTAGAACGTGTTCATCAGCAATGGGACATAATCTGAATATTGCGCCATCTTGCGTATGTAATATTTGAGGTGAGCACGGGGATAGCCTGTCCCATTATACTTCCTCACGAAGTCTGGTTCCTTGTAGTCATGAGGGGTCTCCACTTTAGCGAATGGAGATATCTTGTCGAAACGAGCTAACTCATAACCTTGGCTACTCAAGCACTCTTCAATCTTGGCTATCCTCTTAGCCTCTACTTCAGCTTTCACGGTCTGCTTCCCCTTCTCATCCTTCTCAAGGTTGATGACAACAAGGGGTGTCTTTTGTTGTGTTTGGACGTTTGGGATACGGACATCCTCCTATATATGTTGGGCATCTTCTGCTGTCTCTTTATCGGCTATATCGGGCGCAGATGATGGACTTGTGTTGTTCTAATTAGGGGCCACTGTCTGTCTGGCGTGGGAGGCTTCCAGCATTGCCTTAATATCAGTCATCATAGTTGCCCTTGCAGTCATCTATGTTTCCAGCATGCCCACTCGTGGGGTCAGCTCCTGTTGTTCCATTCTTGTCTTAAGCCGAGTGTGAAAGCGATATGTTGGCAATTCCGTGATTAGAGTGCACCTATTTAAAAGGAATTCCAGTGAGTATTTCTTTAGTATAGGCAAAAGGAAGTACTTGATCCCTTTAACTGCATGTTTTCTATTGGTGAACGAGAAAAAAGGACTACCATGTGAGCCTTAGTCTCATGTGGGCAGTTCTTTTAATCGTTCTCAAAAAGAATTCATGAAATTAAAAGAAGTGTAATTTTTTACGATGGTTTTTATGCGCTTGTAAAACATGACCGCACTCATGCATATGCGTTCCAAGTAATATTCAGTACAAGTGAGTAAGCATGAAAATGCATTATGATGTTTGCTTATTTTACACTTGACAGAATAGTCTATTCAAGTCTAGGACGCTTGAGGTCTAAGTGTCCTCATCATCCCAACATGGATCCCTCTCTTCAGTCCGGGAGTCTTCATCTTCTGAATACGACGGCGGCCCCATATCTTCGGGTATATACAGCTTTACTCCAGGCACGTACGGTACGATGTATTCGGGTACATAAGGCTCAACAAGGCTGCGTCTGATCGCCTCAAAGTGTTGAATGTATTCTGTGGTAGCCCTGCGAATGTTCTCCATGCGAGTCATATTTTCTGGCCACCTTATATTTTCAGCCTGAGAGTTCTTCAAAGAGCATATAATAAATTGCACCTTATCTTCAAGCTGTTTCTTTTCTTCTCCTGCAAGGGTTTCTTTTGGCATGTCAAATGAGAAGATACCAGGTCGGGGTGGTGAAGGAATTTCCTATAGTGCCCCAAATTGCCGGATAACCCTCTTCGGATAATATGCAGTAGCACCTGTGAATCCTAACAAAGGGACTGGGTTTTCGTCATTACATGCAAGCCTGACTTTGCCTAGTGTTGGCAATCTAAGCCGCCATCAGAGCTGTTCCGATTTCAGAGTTCCAAGGAAGTTCTTCCATTCTATGAAGTTGAACTTAGGAATACGTGTATGGGTCCTGACAAAGGTTTTAAGAGGATGGGCATCAGAGCTAATATCAGTGAAACCCACGCGAATATGAAATTGTCTGATATGAGATGTGAACCATAGGTATAGAAGATCACTAGAGGCTCTAAAGATTCTATTCTTATTTTTCTTGAAGCGGTTTAGGGAAAGGAATGTCTCAGCAAGGATAATGTTGGAGTAATCCCACCCACAACAGGCTTGTTTGACTCCTACGGCCATAATAGGGTCGAAGGTGACAAACGAGATCGGAAATAGCACAAAGCTAAAGAAAGCCAAGACAAAGGCTCTACCAGATTTAGTCCATTTAGCAGCAGGGAGGTTGGGGAATCGATCTAGAAGGAAGGACAGTGAAATTCGTCTAGAATTACTTTTGGCATTTGTTTTGACTTCGTTGAGACTTGTGTCAAGGAATTTAGCTAGTAGACTCAAGGGCTCAAATCCTATGGGAGGTTCAACTAGTGAGTGAGTGAATTCAACTCCGATGGCGGCGCTGTATTCTTCAAGAGTAGGGGTAACTTCCAGCCCTTCTAAGCAGAATGTAGCGGTGGTAGGATCCCAATAAAGTGCCATGGCTTGAATAAAGGCAGGTGGGCACTCAATCTTCAGCAGGTCCAATAGATACCCTAGCCGTGATTTGGCGTATTTTTGGCTGGCTTTGCCCATGCTATCCCACCATGATAAGAGCTCGGATTGAGGAACTTTACACACTTGAATATCATTCTTTCCCATCAAGTCTAAAATATGCAAAATGATTTTGAAAAGTCAATCGTCAAAAATTACTTTAAACATGTGACTATGCAAATGCCATGAAGTATGGATGGACCAACTTAATTGCATAGTTCAATTGAAGAAATAGAAATTAGAACTTTTTTCAGGTACTGAAGACCTGACTTGAACTCTAATTTAAATTTCAGGAAAGTGAATTATGCCATTTAGTCAGGTTCACTCCGGTGACTAAAGGAACTAACAACGTCACATTCCATTGGTCAATACATCAAATGGGAGTGGAATGGGATGAATCCCTTATTACAACCAGTACAATTGACGAAAGAAAGGTAAAAAGAGACTTCTTCAAACAAGAAAGCCATAAAAGGCCGATGGAATGTGAGGATCTAAACTACCCTTTCCCAAAGGTCTATTCTTCTTTACAATGATAACTGGTTGGGAACCCTTCTCCAGTCGAGTGTAAGGGGTCGTCTTCAATGAATTGATCGAGGCATCTCAGCTCCTCTGGCCATTCTCTAGTCCATGGTATAATGACCTCTGGAGTCTTCTCGCGTCTAGTCTTTTTGAGTATGATGCGCTTCGATCTTGCCTTGATCGCAGGGCATCTCCTTTTTCCCCAAAAAGTGATCATGGGCATGTATTCATTAGCTTGACGTTCAGCCTTTCGTCGAGCATACGCGTCCCTAGCTAAGCGGTTGCGATGTTGTCTCTTTATCTCCAAGTAATTCTTGAACATCTCGTTTGCTTGTCGCTTGAATCTGAGGTTGTCGACATAGTAGCGGGTTTGACAATCTTCAGCATATCCCAACTTGCGCCCAGTCAGCTCTCGACCATGCACGAACCTAGTAAAATGCAGCCTTGTGTTTGGTCCAGGGCGAGTGACTTTCCTTAGGTACTCGAAGGTTACCAATTCTGTTGAGCTTTTAGGAAACAGCGACATCCTACCCCATTATCGTTGTTATTTCAATTAGTCACTTGAGTGATTTCATGATGTATGCAATGCATGTGGACGTATATAATGCATGAATTATATTATGAAACAGGGAATAGTGAAGTACATCGAAAGTAAATGCCTTACCAACCATACTTGGGGAATGTGAAATGTCCCCCTGTAACAATGTGCGGCTTTAGGTATACCAACCATCCATAGACATACGCATGAGACAAGTGGGTATACTCTAAAAAATTAGAAATCAAGTGAGGAACCTATGGCTCAGGCTCCCACGATCCAAATGAGGCAGATTCCTCCCCAAGGGTACCCACCCAAGAGGGCTAGATATTGCCAATTTGGATTGCGAGCGGGAACGAATATGAAAGTCTCAAGTGCCATCAAACACGAGATCCTTTCACACCCTTTCCCTATCTAAGGTAACCTAGAGGTGGTTTGCAGTCGGGGTTTGACCGCCAGTGCGTGCGATGTGTCGTGATTATCACAATGCAAGTCATGCACAGCAGTTTGTATCAAACACCGCTTCAATATGTGCGTAAGATAAACATACATTCCCAACTCCAACCTGCAGGAAAGATGTTAACAATCACTCCACCCCTTATTTCTCCAACCTGCAAAAACATCTAACACAATGGTTAGCGTACGTACCTCACCTTCGAGAGCGTCTACAGAAAATAATGTCAGATAAACCAACCAACTTTTTAATCGGCTCAAGTCATCTGGAATTCTTAACCAGAGATTCTGGTTTAGAATAGTCCCCAACGGAGTTGCCAGTCTCTCCTCGAGAAGCAAGGGGGCTAATGGGCCGTCCGATGTCACCTGATCGGACGCGGGCCTCTCCCAAGGTCCATTACCCAAATCGCAACGGCTGGATATACGTGGTCGACCTTCGGTGCGGTCTGGTGACATGTGATATGTGTACATGCCAAGGAGTCACCACCAATCGTTTCATGGAGGGTACGATCGAAAACCCTATCGAATAGTTGGGAGCAGTCTATTCGATTATGCGAAAATCAGAGAAGTGGGATCGGGGACTTGTTACGCCAACTGTCAGAGTTGACGCTCTTTCGGCACCTAAGTTGAATGATTTATCTAGTCTTAAGATTCATGCAAACGAGTGGGGTACGGATCCTAAATCTAGGAGTTCATGCAGATAGGAATGGCTATCCTATCACTCACAGTCAGTAAAAATAAATGCGCAAATCAAGGATCCAAAGCATGCGGATAAATCACATGAAAGCAGCATGGCATCCATAATGAGGCTCTATTAGCCTAGAGAAGTATCAATCAAGGCTTAGGAGTGATTTCGACATGATTCGCCAATGAGGGGCAGAATCGTAATTTTGAGAAATTTGGGGACAATTTGCCCTAAAAGGGAAAATTTGTCATTTCAGATGGAATATACAGTCAAAAGATGGTGGAAATGGGATTGGCGATCAAATCATTCCATTTCCTATTTTTCGGGAATTTCCAAAATTTTCTGGAATTTAAAAGTGATTTTACCATTATGGGGTAAGTCGTCATTTTGGACAAAGATGAGAACTGAAAATCTCAAATATTAGGGTTGGTCGCCCACCTGACCCAAACCCTAACTTTAAGCAATTTCCAGGATTTGATTGGAACAAGAAAGACGATTTTCCTATTGAGGGGCAAAATCGTCATTTTGAGAAAAGGGACGGGACCCGAAAACCCAAGCCTAAGAATTGGTCGCCTAACTGACCCTAATTCTTACCTTGGCATTATCGACTTTATCTCACTTACACAACAGAGGTGACTTACCCCTAAAGGGTAGTGTCGTCAATTCTTGGAAGAACCGATAAGAAACCCCAAAAATAGGGTTGACTAGTTATCTGTGGTCAATCCTCGATTTTCGAGGATTTCTGGAATATCTAAGATTTTCCTACAATTTTCCTATATTTTTTTGGATTTTCTGTGATTTTCTAGCATTTTTTTGGAGTTTCTATGATTTTTCTATTTTTTTTTTACTTTTAAAATCATTTTCTGATTTTTTTTATTAAAAGAGTATTTCGGACCGGGTCAACCTGACCCACTCGGGTCGGAACCCGGCCCAGACCCGGATCCGCGCGACCCATGAGTCAAAACGACACCGTATCTGCCTTTTTTTTTATTTTAGGATTAATCAGACTTGATCCGGCGGCCCTCATTAAATAGCGTGGCTAATCCACGACCATCGGATGATCTGACTGGAATCTACGGCCTAGATGAAATGGGGACTCAACCAGCACCGTCTGATCAACCTACTAAAACCTACGGTCAGGATTAGAACTCAAGACTCAATCTGAACCGTCCACCCATATTAACCTAAACGACGTCGCCTGCCCACTAAACTAAACGACACCGTTTCGGTTTAATATGATTTTTTTATTTAAAATATTTTCGAATAAACCTAATTACTAATCGGACAGCCACTAAAATTTAGGCTCGATTTATCTGAGCCGTCCGATCTACTTATTCGAATAACAACCCCCCAACGGCCGTGCTGACTGGACCGACACGTGGACCAATGGCCGAATGCCACCTAGGACTTTGACCCGCTGACTACGCCACGTCAGCTTCGTCTTCAACCTCCCGACTCCGATGGAACGAACGGCCGAGCTTCTCCGGCGATGATCTGACGGTGGGATCTTGATGAAATCACGCGAAACCAACGCTAATCGACTCGCAATCGTCTCTAGTCTAACATACCTAAGAATCAGAACTTCATATTCATAGAATCGCGAGCATCATGCAGAATGCCGAGTACGGCCATGGAAGTTCAATCGCTCGATTTACATCAAATCATTGCAATTCAATCACAGGATAGCATCAATCAATGTTCTGAAGACTTACCTCGAGCTCCGATTGAGCTCGCTCGGCCCAGATTTGGCTGGGCGACTTTGAATAGTGGTCGGCGATGGAGGCTAAATTCGAAGACTCGATTCGGGGTATTCAGGAAAAATCGATGCAAAATGAAGATGCGAAGGTGGTCAGTGATATCCAAGGAACGAAACGGACACATTAATTTCAAGAAAAAGCGCAAAATGGATGAGTCGCCATTGATGCACAATGAAGAACTCAGAACTGCGTCTCACCTATTTTTGCGATTTCGTGTGGCGCGGCCTGTGGCGATTGCTTCCTGGCGCTCCAGGCGAACTTCCGACGATCTTCTTTGGCTTCGGTTTGGCCGGAGACGGCCCAACCAGCGCCTTGCAGTCGAGCTCGAGTTCTCGACGACCGGGGTCGGAGAACGAGCTCTCTCTCGTGTTTTCTCTCTCTCTCTCTCGATTTAGTTTCTCCTCCTCGAACTGAATCAACTTCCTCCCTTTCACGAAGGCTTCCGTGGACTATATACCATTTTCAATTTTTAGCGCCAATTCTGAGGGGACCAACAGACTCGAAATGGCACGTGCAATCACGTGCCATTTGGTCTAAACGGCGACGGAGACGATGGGTGTTCCGTCCATGTCCGTCTAGTTCTTAGGCAAGTAGTAATTCGTGCAAATTTGGCATGAATTTGTACTGAGTTTGGGAAGTGTTGACTTTCGCAGGTCTGGAGGATTGACCGGTGGATTACTTCTTTCTCCGGCGACTATTGGCCGCGATTCCGGCGTTAATCGACGGGGAATGGTTTGAGGAACGAAACGCCCACTAGTGCATCTCCAATTGTAGTCGATTGATTGATCAGTTTCCTTGTTGAAATCCAACCTTGTACTGTTCATTTGCGCGAAGGCTTAATGAAGAAGATGACACTGTAGCGGACCGGTTCGACCGGCGGTCTGACCGGTCTGAACCGGTTCCGACTAGAAATTCTCAAATTAAACCCAAATTGATGGGGAATTTTTGCAATTGGACTTCAGAATCGAATCTAGGGCATGAATTTTATTCAAAAATGTAATTTTGCCCAAAAGTTCATATCAATTTCAACAAAAACCCCAAATTTTATTTAATTGCAAATCGGGGATTTGTGCAATTGAGGGTTCAAATGATCAAATTGGACGAAATTACCTATGTCAATCGATTCAAAATGTTGAAAACCATTGGGCAGTGACTTTAATTTGCAATGATAGTCCCTGAATTGATAGTAATTTCAATTTTGCCCAATTTCAAGGACTAAAATGTAATTAAGTATGCAAATTTGCCAAATTCATGCAATTGAGCAATTTGTGCGAACAATTGGCCTAAATTGAAATAAGGGACAACTGGATTGAATGTCAAGATCCTAAAAAATGCCAAAATTACAAATTAAAAGACTCAATTGACATTTTTTTATCAAATTCAATCATGTGTTACGAATGAACACATAAAATTGAATCTGATTTTGGACTTTTTGTGAGGTCAAAAAGACAAGGGATTTAAAATAAAAATATTGGCTATTTTTCCATATTTTTGTGATCTCGATTGCTATTTTTCTTGATTTTTCTAGTATTTTCCTAATTTGTGAAAATATTTAAAAATGCGAAAAATATGAAAAATTATCATTTTTTTGGTCAAAAATGGTTCCTTAGGCTTGGCCAAGGCCACCAAATTTGATTTTGCAATTTTTTGACTTTTTATGGATTTTTTATGAATTTTCTAAGAAATGGCTAAAAAAAACTGATCCAAAATTAGGTGTCAACGGGATTCTCTGGCCTTAGAATGATTCTCACAAGGGGTTGCAAACTCTGTCCCCTACTACCATTGTGCCCAACATTGGGATGTCTCGACACTAGAAAAAATGACATGGTGCCTAGAGAATTTGCATAAAATGGTGGAACTTGAGAGAAAGTACTTGGGTGAGATATTACCTCGTTTATGGGGTTGATCACCATGGGCTTTACCACGTCTGAAACATGCTTCACTATGTGGTTAGTGAGATCGTTCTGCTGTTCCTCAAACATCATTTTTATCGTGGCTACCAATGTTGCATTAGATGCCAACGCACGACTCTGTTCCTTAGTTAACTGCCATGGAACATCGGCATTGTGATGGGCTATTTCTTCAACCTCATTGGATGTCGAGTGTTCTGATCGTGCACCATCGTCTGGGTTATTGGCATTGTCAACTTGTGCTCCTTCTAGTTGGCTTCTTGTTCTCACCATTTTCTTCAAATTTCACCAAAAACAGTTCCACCAGGCGTGCCAAACAGATGTTCGTTCGTTTTGCAACAACGAAGATCTTTAATTGAAATTCCTTCTTCGACTTTTTATTAAGAAGGTTCTGTGGCTCAATCCTCAAAGAAATATGTATGGCGAAAAACAAATCACACAAAAAAGATATGGATATGGACGAAAATGTATGGATTAATAGTGAGTTTGAGATCAACTAAGGGACCAGATTAAGTTGCAATACTCCTAGGAAAGCTGTAAATGACTTGAAATGAAACTGATCTGCAGAAACTAAAGGTGCAGGAAATTGAAAGTATGATGGAGGTTAAATTGCAAAGGAAATTTGATGTCTTTGTGTGTGTTGTTGGGGGTGGCCTTTCTCTTCTTTCTTCTGAGTATTTGTATCTCCTGCACCTTGCAACTGCTCGGGCGGTTACCATTTTCAAATCTTGAAATCTGGCGCCTTCAATAGCCACTCCTTTTGCCCATGTTCTCCATGGCGTTTGTCCGCCAAAACTGATCTTCAACTGCTCCCATGATTTTAGATTTGAACCGCTTGAATAACTTCCCATGATCAATTTGTGTCCATTACTTTCACTCATGTCTCATGACGTCTGTGACCATTCTCCATCGGCTCTTCATAGTTTTCGGGAATTTGCCGATTCTTGACTACTTACCGAACTTCGGTAACATGTAGTCTCATTGCCCACTTCCCGAATATCGGGTTCTCATAGTCCCCAGGTTCCGCGGCCAACTTGCTGATTCTCGGTAAGTTATTCTTTATTTTACCGACACAAAACCGAATCAGGGTTTAATGAGGCCTATTCGGTACTTTTATTTATTTAGTGTCAATAGTGCCCTTATTGTGCGATGTTGATTCACCCATCCGCATTATGGAAGGAGCGATCTCGAAGTACATTGATCAATCAGAAAGCAAAGGATACACAATAGCATTCAACTGAAGTACAACCTTGATTTAGGTATTGAAATGTTCAATTGCAATAAACTGCTAACTTTCTATAGAGTGTGGAATGACTGGTTGCTATTAGCGCGTGACCTTCTCGGAATATATGCTGATGTTACAAGGGAAAATCCTATGCATATTAGCTTTGACTTCGATCCATGATTGTTAGTAAAAGAGCTCTTGACGTGAAGCGAAGTACCCTTTTCTAATCCGAATCCAATAATGAGAACACGGGCATAATATATTCAGTAAACAAAGTTCCGTTCAAAGGATGGTGCCAAATTGACTTGGGAAGTCCCTAAACTGAAGCATCCCCGATAGTGTGGTTGGTACGCTGGAGCTTTCACCGTCAAAGTTCCTTCGGATTCTAGAATTCTATAAGTAGGGGTCGACAGGAGATTATTAAAAAAACGGTTGTGTTGTCTGGTCTTTAGAGCCAATTCGGCAACGACCCTCGACAGCATGCCCACATTAAAAAAAAAAAAATACCAAGATCGAGTTTGTGATCTAATACCGTGTGTTAGGCAAGTTTTGACCACCGTTTGTTGCTTTTCCCCCTAATCATGCTTAAACTAAACTTGATTGCACCATTATTTGGCTTTATGAGGGGTTTCAAATTGGGAGAATTACCAAAAAAGTCCTAAACATTTTACTGTTTGCTAATTTAGTCTTAATTTTTTTTTTTGCCAATTGAGTTCTAAATCTTTTGCATTTGAGCTAACTTAGTTCATCCGGCCAGCTTTGGTTGGTCGGCGCTGATATGGCTTTGTCAGTGCTGAGGCAATTTTTCTATAGTTTTTTTTTTTGGGTTTCTCCTTACACTTTAGGGTTTAGGGTCAACGCCCAAAGTTGGTCAGATAGACTGAATTGACGCAAATGTAAAAGATTTAGGGCCGAATTTGTAATATATATATTGGTAATTTTCCCTTTTCAAATAGATTGTAGACTAATTTTGTGGGTGGTATCGCTAGGGAAAGATGGCAGTGAAGAGATTTAAAGATAGGGTTTCTAGTCAAACTTGGTTGGCACTTTGCTTCCTTGTGGATGAAGACAGGTAGGTATTGTGTGAAGTGTGTATGTGTGTCATTGATACAATCAATGGAAGGACTTTCGTAAAGAAGTCATCTTAGGAGAAAAAAAATGAACTTTCTCTAACGATATGGGTGCCTTTTTATTAGGAATTTGGGTAGGAGTCCGGGTGAATGAGAACTCCCCACATTGACTCGAAACCAACTTCAATCCATCAAATCATGTGAATGTCTCGAGGAATTCTATATTGTTTATAGGCTGGTTTTCAACCTGGTCTATTGGGTGTTCCATGGACAAATTTACATCTAGTCAAAGGTCAATTTGAGTGCGGTTCAAAAGCCGGAAATCGCCCGTCGTTCAGACACTCTGCCAGCAAATTGGATCTCCAAACCCCCTCTTCACTTGTGAAATTTACTTTGTTTTGATGCCCCTTTATTGGGCCTCTCTTGTAAGGACCCGTAATTTCTAGTCTATGCAACCTTTTTCGCGACCAAAAAAAAAAAAAGCCGGAAATCGCCAAAAAGATGTAGGTGGAAGCGTCATTCTATAATCTAGGACTTGATATTTGTTTTCTCTTTTCCTAGATTATGAAAGATTCGGCATTGTCAAATGAAAGAGATGGGTGGATAACGAAGTCCTTGGCACATAATCATTTGCAAATTTTCCTCACACGTCGGTTTTGTACGTGCATTTGGCGGTCGTGTACTTCCAGTTCATGGGCTGAGAAATTGTGCCAGAATGAATGCGGTGAGGTCCAAGCCACCAAAGAACATAAAACTAAAAATCTAGGGAAGAGTTCGGGTCGGGCGAGTCTCAAATGTATAGTCTAGTGGTGTTGGCCAGACCCATTCATATTCAAATGTCGGGAAGAACTCCGGCTAACGTTAGGTCAATAGGGTCGCCTTTCCATCGATCATGTCTGTTCATGTCAAGATCAATCAGTCAATTCGATATAACTACGGCACACGCACTACAAAAAAACAAGGTTTTAGCTACGAATTTTGCGACGAAAATTTGGGCAAAATTCGTAGCTAAATCATTTTGCGACGAAATTTGTGACGAACAAAAAATTCATCGCTAATACCGCGTCGCCAAGTTTGCGACGAAACTTTTACGCTTCCGTCGCAAATTTGCGACGAAATTTGCGATGAATGAACGTTCGTCGCAAATTTGCGACGAACGACCATGTTCGTCGCTAATACCGGGTCGCAAAGTTTGCAACGAATTTTTCATTCGTCGCAAATTTGCTACGAATTTAGTTCGTCGCAATATTCATCGCAAATTTGCTACGAATTTCCTTCGTCACAAAATACGTCGCAAATTTGCTACGAATTTACTTCGTCGCAAATTTGCTACTAATTTTTATTCGTCGCAAAATTCGTCGCAAAATCTACGACGCCGTATTAGCGACGAAATTATTTTTCATCACAAAATTCGTCGCAAGACCCTCATTTGCAACGAATTTTTCTTTTCGTCACTAATTAGCGACCGATATACGAATTTTTCTTTATTTGCTAGCGACGAATTTTTTAAATTTTTTATTCTTCTCGAGCGATAAATTTTGTAATTGTGCGATAAAAAAATTTATTTTATTTTTTTTTATTTTAAATCTAATTAAAAGCAAAATTAATTTCTAAAATTTATAGTTACATTTGATTAAGCAAGTAATAAGAACTAAATATTATAATATTTATTGACATACAATAGCTCATATTACATAATTAGTTCCTTGTATTACAGTAGCTCCTCCATAAAAGTGACATTCACTTGTTGACATACAATGCCATACTGAATCAGACCATCCTCATATCAATACACAGCTTAATGTACTAAACACAATCCTCTCAAGGGTATTTTGCCATGCTCCGGATCTTTTCGAGGTAATAAATTCGCGAAGTTCTTGCATAGCCTCTTGCTTCCGCCCAACATTTATCGGCTCTGCAACCACACACAAACATTGTCAGCAAAACTCCAAGGACTGCAATGAAAATGATAACTATTCTCTTATTGTAACTGTATTAAATATGAGCTCAATTTGGGTCAGCTCAAGAAATAGACTAAAAATGATCTCATATCTCAATGACAAGGAATGCATTGGTTGATAAAAAAATCTTCAATTTCTCGCACATTTACAACATACCTTCGCTCAAGCTGGTTTTCTCCATTGAAGTATGTCAAAACACATTCAAAGTACTTGACATATCTCTGGAAAGAAAATACAACGATGTTATCAAACAGAACGAAAAAGGTTGAGGACGTTGACCAAAGTGTATCACTAATTGTCATTCAGAAAGCAACTCGGTATCTAACTTGGCAAGACAAGCCCTTTTCCATTTGACATGGCATCCTGTCGGACATACACTTTGCCATCATAAGGATATGAAGTTGCTTATGCTCCTCATTGTCAGAGTTACACAAATAACATGATAAAGTCAGTTAAGTAATGCAGTAATACTTGAAAATGAGAACTAAGAAGGGGAAAAACTCAGATAGATAGATAGATCTTGATCCATTCGGCACTTGCTATTTTACCCATACATGTACTGGTTGATGGATAGATGTGGCGGTGCAAATAAAATACTCCAAAGTTTGCACTCATACTGTTTTATACACCTAACTACCAATACTCACAATAATGATCTTGATCCATTCGGCACTTGCTATTTTACCCAAGCAAAAAAAAAAAAAAGCATATGACTACTGGAAAATTTCGTCGTGAGTAGAGTTTCCCCAATCATAAAGTGGTCATCGAAAACAGAGAGCATTCCTGCTAAGTTGGACAACTTTCTCAGCCAAAATGCTTGAACTGGAAAACCAAACATTCTCTCGTTCTTGTACCTAATGGATTTTGCTAAAACATTGTGGATGGGACAAAAGAGACAAATGTCAATGATATTAGTTGACAGCAAAGAAAATATGCTTTGGAGCACCCTTACTCCACAGAAAGTTAAAATCTAACCGACAGATGTCTAACAAAAACCAGAATGGTTCAACTTCGATAGCAAACTAGCTTGTTGATTATACATGGCAAGTGTCAGCAGACTCGTCTATGAAATATAACCATCAATTGATGGGCAAATTATCAGAAAATTAAGCAATGATCGCATCAATCATTGTCGATCTTGAAACAATGATGGACAGATTCAGGGTACGGAACAAGAGCAAGCATCCTCCAGCAAACATTTCACATTCGGCACAAATGCAGTATTCTCATGCTCGCAGGAAAAATGGCTTGTCCCTCAATTGAGGCACAACTAGCTGGATGACACTACAAGAAAAGATAACAAGGCTCTTAATCTAAAGGTGGTTGGCAAACTTAAGAAGAAAAATGGCGATGATACGTATATGCAAGGCAGCTAAGCTTATTTTTCTGAAAATGAGGTTGTCATCCATGGAAAACTTTGCACATTAGCAAGCCGCTACCATATATGAAGAGTTGGAGAACCAAGCAACAGCATCCTCATTATCTAAACCACATATATCCCACAATTTACCTGCCCAATCCGATGGAGAACCATTTCTATCTTCAAAGCTTCCTGTTGGCTCTCATAGAGTCCACCATCAACCAAAAACTGCGTGCCCAAGAGAAATTCTAGTGAAACAAAAGAAATTTGCAAACACTGAACAAAAAACAAGATGCCAGGAAAACCAAAATCCAACCTTCTCCAACTCCATGCTTCTCTGAATATCAGCCTCGTTGGGCCCCAACTCCGACATCGGCTCCGTAAACCCGAATTTCTTGGTCGCCGTCACCAGAGGCGGCGATGCTCTCAATCCCTCCTAGTGCGATTTGAGTGAGAAGAGCCTGGGAGAGTGTAGAGGTGAGGCAAGATCAGAGAAGTTGGGCTTCATGAGACCCTCCTCGCCAAGAGCCGATCCGTTCATTCTCTGGGTGAGGTCGGCGACGACGAAGTCCTCCTCGTCGCTCTCGGTCTCCGTGGAGCCGAATACCCTCCGCATGACCCGAAGCGGGAGCCCAGGTTGGAGCCCTGGTCGAGGCCCTTCTTCGTCGCCGCCGTGGAGTCGTCATCGCCGTCGGCGAGGAACTGGGGAGGGAGGCAGCAGAACTCCAAGCCGTCGAGAGCATCCATCATGGCCATCTTCGACGGAGTGACCGTGAAATGGGGGGAAGGGTTTGAAGAAAATGGGGGCCGAGACAGTCAATGAAGGAGGGAACTCTGGAAAATGAAAAATTTTGGTGGGTTTTGGCGCTGCTTTTTTGGTGGTTTTGGCGCTGCTTTTTTATTCGTATTCTATTTTCTTTATATTTTCAATTTCTTAATTTATTAAATTTTTATTTATTCTTTTTATTATTAAATATTTTATTTCTATTTTTACTTCCGAAACTTTAGCGACAACTTTTTAGCGACCAAATTAACGGTCAGATCTGAAGTTGACATATTTTATGATTTTTTATGTTAATTATTTTATTTTATTTTTTTCTTTTATGGTAGATGGCGAGGGTCGCGACCCTTTGCTTGCAGTTAGGGACGACAATTAAAAATTTAAAAAATATAAATATAAATTTTTTAAAATATATAATTTGTCTACATCATCATCGATGTGTCGTGTAGGAAAATTGATAACGATCGGTGTCTTTGTCAGCGATTTCCAATAAAAAATGGCCGGACTAAATTGGTAACAATTCAACGTCTTCGAACAAGAGCCTAGAAAGGAAAATTCGATCTTTGTAAATTAACCAAGCTAAGAAAGTATACAACATTTCCAATTAAATTTTCAGGCATGCAATTTCCGAGCATTTTAAATGAGTAAAGTATAATGAATTTATGACCAAAACACATCATCTAAATTACGTAGGATGTCATTTGTTCTTGCAAGATATCCTCGACTTGTGCCATCATGAATGCTTGTCATCCTAATGAGCCTCTTGCAACAACCGTACGTGCTAATGACTAAGTAACTCTGACATCGACACGCGATACGATATGCTAATGCCTCATTTCTCGAAAAATAGATAATTCAAACAAGTTGTATAGTAAATAGGTACTTTTTATGTATACATGAAGAATTATCAATTTTTTATGATTATTCTATCAAATTAATTTGATATAAAAGAGAGCTTATGGAAATGACTTGTGGTTAATGAATTGTTACTTTTATGTTTCTTTTTATTTTTATTTCTATCAAATTAGCGACGGAATGCTAATCCGTCGCTAAATTTTTTCCTTTTTCCTTTTTTATTTCAATCAAATTAGTGATGAAATCATGATTTTATTGACAATTAGTGACGAAATGAGCAACGTCCTATTATAAAAATATGACAAATGTCGTTCTTAATTTTGCAACATTAACAACAAAACCAACAACAATATCATACGTCGCCTTAATAATGATTACACATAAATAATGAAAACGACATTTTTTGGGGAAAAAACTTGGCCAAACCGCTTACGAAAACCATGCCAATGGATTCGTCTCGAAAAATTACGTGAAATAAAAAAAAAATCATCCAAAACGGACGCCCGAGCGATGAGATATGTCCTTTCAAAGTTTTGCTAATTTTGCTAATATAAATTAAATAAAAAATAATTAGCGAAGAATCAATTATTTCGTCGCTAATTTCCAAAAAAATAAATAAATTTGCGACGAAAGGGAATATTCGCAGAAAATTTGCGACGAATTTTACGTTTCGTCGCAAAATTATTGATATATATATTAAATAAAAATAAAAAAATTAGTGACCAAATCTTTATTTCGTCGCTAATTTCGATGATAAAAATGAAATAAAAACAAAAAATAAAAATATTTAGTGACGAATAAGTTAATTCGTCACTAATTTCCAAAAAAATAAATAAAGTTGCGACGGAAGGCAAAATTCGTGACAAATTTGTGACGAATTCACCTTTCGTCGCAAAAATGCTGATATATATTAAATAAAAAGAAAAAAATAATTATCAACGAAATTAATTATTTCGTAGCTAATTTTGCCCGTAAAAAAAAAATAGCGACGAATCAGTTATTTTGTAGCTAATTCCAAAAAAATTAAATAAATTTGCGGCAAAGGAAAAATACTTCGCAAATTGGCGACGAAATTTAAGTCACTCACCGATTGAACATCAAGAAATTTCATCTTGTCGAATATGTCAAGAAATTACATATCTAAATATAAGTATGTCAAGAGATTTTTTGTCGAATATGTCAAGAGATGAACACCAAGAAATTTTATCTTTCCCCCTATTACATATATAAATATAATTAAATAAAAAAATTGCTACAAAATATGATTTCGTCACTAATTTTTAGAATAATTAAATAAATTTGCAACGAAAAGGAAATTCGTCACAAAATTTGCGACGAAATGGACCTTTCGTCGCAAATTGTTAATAAAATTTAAATAAAAACAAAAAAATAAAAAAATAATTTGCGACGACACTACTACTTCATCGCAAATTTACAGAAAAATATTAAATAATTTGCGACGAACATATCATTTCGTCGCAAATTTTTTTAATTTTATTTTTCATTAATATATAATTTGCGACGAATATACAATTTCGTCGCAAATTTGCGACGAATTAAGAATTTTGTCGCAAATGTTTTTAATTTTATTTTTTATTAATATATCAATTTGCGACGAATATACAATTTCGTCGCAAATGTTTTTAATTTTATTTTTATTAATATATCAATTTGCTACGAATATACAATTTTGTCGCAAATTTGCAACTAATTAAGAATTTCGTAGCAAATTTGCGACGAATTAAGAATTTCGTCGCAAATGTTTTTTATTTTATTTTTTATTAATATATCAATTTGCTACGAATATACAATTTCGTCGCAAATGTGCGACTAATTAAGAATTTCGTAGCAAATTTGCGACGAATTAAGAATTTCGTCGCAAATGTTTTTTATTTTATTTTTTATTAATATATCAATTTGCGACAAGTATACAATTTCGTCGCAAATTTGCGACGAATTAACAAATTCGTCGCAAATGTTTTTTTTTTATTTTTTTTATCAATATATCAATTTGCGACGTGTATACAATTTCGTCGCAAATTTGCGACGAATTAACAATTTCGTCACAAATGTTTTTATTTTATTTTTTTATTAATATATCAATTTGCGACGAATATACAGTTTCGTCGCTAAATTCGTGTTTTGTTGTAGTGTTTGCGACGAAATGTAATATTCATCGCAAATTTGCGACGAAATATGATGTTCGTCGCAAATGTTTTTTAATTTATTTTTTATTAATATATAAATTTGCGACGAATATACAATTTCATCGCTAATTTCGTAGCTAATTAGCTACGAAATTTTGTTTCGTCGCTAATTTTGTAGCTAATTAGCTACGAATTTTTTTTTCGTCGCTAATTTCGTAGCCAATTAGCTACAAAAAAAATTTCGTGGCTAATTTCGTGGCTAATTAGCGATGAAACTATTTGGTCGCTTTTTGCGTTGCTAATTAGCGACAAAAATAATTCGTCGCTAATTTCGTCGCAAATAGCGACAAATTCAAGTTTTCGTCGTGATTTTCGTCGCAAATTAGCGACGAAAACAATTCGTCACAAAATTTCGTAGCTAAATCTGTGTTTTTTTGTAGTGACGGTGCATCGACAAGGCATTTGTGTCTTATCCAATTTGTGTTTGGTGTAATCTTATGGAGTTAAATCATCAGCCAGTAATTACGCGGTTATATCTTTAACCTAAGGACAGGCGTCGGGGAATAAAGCCCCGGTGCCGGTTACTTGGCAACGGAAACCAAGTACCGGACATGGCCACTAGGAAATTGGGCACGAGCAACAAGGTCTTGGGCTCGGCCTTTGTGGACCTAGGACTGTCGAGGATGGGGCTAGAACCAATGATGTGGGGTGCGAGACCTTGGTACCTAGGCATGCCTAACGTGGACCGAGGCAAGGGCACAGGCGATGAGGCTCGAGCTTGACATGAGCGCGACAGTCAGGTGCTCGGGCATGGCATTGGTAATTTGGACTCGAGAATTGATATCTTAGGAATGACTGCCGAGATATAAGGCACAGACACCGGGGTCCTAGTCGTGGATGCCCATGGCTTGGGCACGAGAGCCGACTATTTAGGCACGACTGTGGAGGACTTAATGGATTTGATGGAGCTAAGCCCGGCCCGAGTTTGGACTTGATGGACTTTGGCCCGACGCTAGCAACTTGATTGCTGGAGCCTAGTACATGGGCATGGCCGCCATGGACTTGGGCATGGTTACCAAGGTTTTGGGCTCGGCCTCAAGGCACTAGGCATGACCTTGATAGATTGAAGCCCAAGCACTAGTGACTTAGGTGCGGGAGTCAGATATTCAGGCATGGCCGTCGGGGACTTGGGCCGACATGCCAGTACTTGGGCATGGGTGCCAGATAGCCAGGCATGGATGCTAGGTACCCAAGCACAACACTTAGACCCCGAGCATGGCCATCGAGGACCCAAGCCTGGCCTTTGTGGACTTGGGCACAAGGATAAGGTATCTGGACATTGTTACTTGCGTCTTGAGCAATCGAGCACAAGCATTGGGGTCTTGGGTTCGACCTTGAGGGACCAAGCCCAGCCTTTATGGACCCAAGCTTGGTCACTGAGGAACGAGTCCCAACATTGATGGGCTCAAGCCCGGGACATGGATGCTCGAGCAAGGCCTCCTAGGATTCGGGCATGGGCACTGGGGGCTTGAGCTCGGCCACCAAGGACCAAAGCAGCTTGGGACCAAAGCAGGAGCATCAGGGATCTCATGCCCAGGGGTCGAGCCCTAATGTCCATCGTATTTTGGACAATTTTTTTTTAATTTTAAAAGAGAATCATTTTAATTTTAACTGTAGATTTTCCAGTTGGCCATGAAAGTATTCCATGTTGACTCATTTCCCTAAGAAATCCAAATGGCGGAATCAGAAAAATACTTTACCACAAATAATATTGTGTGAAACAAACGGAGCCAAGTGTGCCAAGTACGACAAAGTGCATGATAATCACGGAGCCAAGTGTGCCAAGTACGACAAAGTGCATGATAATCACGAGGCTCATAATGAGTTAATGCATGGCGGAGTTAACATGTCTTTGTATAATTGGAATTCGAGATTCCGGAAATGACACTTGTTTTCAAAGGCCGGGCCTTCTCACGATGAGCGTGCTTCTGCTCTTGCGAAGGTTCAGCCCAGCAATGTCGATATCTCCTTGTGTTCTATTTTAAAGTTATAGATGGATGGTCTTCCATTGGGCCTCTGATGCACTTAGGCTCAGGGCTACCCAATAAAACCAGTAGAACTTGTGGCTGAACCACCGGCCCATTTTGTTAGATTAGAACTTGGGCTCGGATTCGGCCGTGGCCATGGCCTCGAGAGCAAGGATGATCCCTCGATCTAAGCACAAGTTCCTTATACTCCATTGACTTTAAACTGATGAAGTTCCTCTTCCCATTGTTTTTATCCAGCTCTCACCCCACACTTCATTGACTTTAAACTGATGAAGTCCCTCTTGCATTGCTTTTATCCAGCTCTCCTTAGTGAGTGCTTAATCAATTCTTGCTAATCCTATTTTAGATATAACAGCTGGAGTTCTTATTATTTGCCTAAGCTTGGATCTAGTCTCATCATCTAGATCTCCAATGACAAGTTCATTTGGGATGACTGGATTTGTATTTCTAATTCTTGCTGAACCTCAAATCATGATCTTCATTTGTCTCGGAATGCTCAGGTTGATTAAGCATGATCCTTGATGATTTAGAATGAATACCTTCAGGATTCTAACTGTAAGTACAACATGTTGATTATCAATAATTTGCTTGAACAGGTTCATAATCATAGAAGTTCGAAGCTATTTGAGGATATTTAGAATCATCCAGTTGAGTATGACCACTTTTCTCAAACTTCACATTTATTGATTTTTCCATAGAACGAGAGAAGCATTTGCAATTAAATACATGAAAATATTAAATATTTGATTTTCTATCATTGATAGTTGAGATTACTTTTGTCCAAAAATATAGTGGATATTTACTTTCAATAGAGTTATGTTTTTTTTTTTTTATGTAAAGAGCGATTATTTCTCTCTACGATACCATTCCATTCCATTCTATTCTTGTAGGGAGAATTTTCATCACAGAAATCAGAAGAGTGTTGATTATAAAATTCCCTCCTATGATAATTTTTAATGCAAAAAAATGACGTTTTTTACTTTGAAAAAAAGGAAAGAATAAACAAAATGAATATAATAAAATAACAACAACATTGGTCTTAAAAAAAAGGAATAAAAAAAGAGTTTCCTCTTTGTCTCCTCTGATATTGCTCCTTTTCTCCTACTAATTTAAGATAGATAAAAGAAAAGAAAAAAGAGAAAAAAAAATTGATCGAAAAAAGAGAAATTGAAAAGGAGGGTCTTGATCGGTCTTGGCACGTTAGACCTCTCTGGGGTCAACAAAAATGGAAAGCCCAGGCGGTGACTTGGTCCAGTCACCCACCGCCCCGTCGCTGTAGTCCTCCCCGAGCCTCTTCACGCACCACAAGTCCTCGCACGATAGCCTCTTCCAGTGCGGGATCGCCGACGCCAGCGGCTCCCGCCCCGCCACCTCCGTCGCCACCACCGCGCAGCCGTGCTCCTTCGCCAGGTTGTGCGCGTGCGCACACAGCCCCCTCACCATCTCCCCCGCGCGAGGCCCCTCCCCGCCCAGCCCGTACAGGAAGTGGGCCCCGAACGACCTGAACAACTCCGGGAACGACGGCAGCCCCAGCCACGGCAGCGCCCCGTCCACCACTCGCGAAACCCTCGCCAGCGCTCGCTTTGCCGCCGGCACGCCCCGCACCTCCAGCTTGTACACTTCCTGCAGGTTCCACACGCTCACCACCGCCCACGACTCCGGCTGGTCCGCCAGGAACTCGGCGGCCCCGCTCCAAGGACGGTCGCCGGCGCCGCCGCGGGGGACGGCGAGGAAGGTGCCGAGGCTGAGCTTGTTGTTGAGGACGGCATCGACGTCGCGCGGGAAGAACTCGGACGTGGAGAAGCGGAGGCGATAGAGGAGCTCGGCGTCGCGGGGGCAGAGCTTGAGTATGGAGGCCTGGCGGGGGAGGCGGAGGCGGTGGGCGAAGACGGGGTTGACGAGGATGGAGGGGGTGCGGAACTTGGAGTAGCCGCATTTGGAGGTGAAGAGGTTAACGCAGGGGAGGTTGTCGTTCTCGGTGGCCATGTAGCAGTACTCGCCGCCGCTCTCCCTCACCCACTCCTCCATTCTCTCGACCAGCTTAGACGCTATTCCCATCCTTCTGTACATCACACATTACCCAGAAAGATAATAAGTTCTCGTATGCAAATGGGGGGGGCCGAGAGAATATGTGTATCTTCTTCATTTGCTAGAGAGAGAAACGATAAAGATCACCATACATGGATCGTTTTTGGTAAAGATCATCATCACTATGTGTACGGCTTCAGATATTTAAATCGAAAAAGACGATTTTTTTTTTTGGGTGGGGGTGGGTGTGTACCTGCGAGAAAGAGGGACACGGAGGCCCAATATGTAGCCGACCTTGGTGTACACCGGGACTTGCTTGGTGGGAATACAGGAGTCGACCGAAGCGGCGGCGGCGGCGGCGGCGCCGTTGTTGTTGATGGCGGTTTTGCTACTTCTTGAGAGCCTCTTGCCACATGTAACGGTCTTGATGCAACCCCTAATCATCCCCACTATCTCTTTTTCCTCGCCCATCTCCGCCACCTAATCCAAGAAAAGAAGAGAGAGACCCAGATGAAAATCCCACGATCCTCATGAAATTATATCAGCCAAAGGCACATTCATAACAAACAGAACCCACGTATCGTACACACACGTAGCAGAGAGAGAGAGAGAGAGAGAGAGAGAGAGTACCAGCATGAGGAAGGCAGGACAGTTCCGGACCCTGCAAATCGGGTCGCCCATGTGGTCGGTGTAGAGGGAGAGCTCCCCGCTGGGCCCGACCTCGCATTCCCTCTCCACGGCGTCTACCTTCGCCCGGTCCTTTTCTGGGTCGTACTCTCTCACCACCACCGTCGCCATCAATCAATGCGCGTCTCTCTCTCTTTTCTCGAGCACTGAAGTTCGGCCGTCGCACGGTGTGAACGGATGGATAAGAGGAGGTGGGTGCGCTCGCGTTTATATAGGCGGAGGGAGGAGAGTGAAGAGAGAGGTGCTCGAAGGGCAGATAGGCAGTGTAACGTGTGTTGTAAGCAAAGAAACGGAAGGGGGATTAAAAATGACCTACTGCTCACACTTCGAAACTACAGAGAGAGAGAACAGGGTCATAACCATGAAGATGACGATACGAGGTCGTCGTATGATAAGATGGAAACAGAGCAAATAAGAGAGAGAGAGAGACGAGAGATGTTGGAGCTGCTCCTGCTGCGTCTTGTTTGTGCCAGCTGCTGGTGCTTCGTGTGTGGTGTGTGCTCATCAGAAAGATACGTTCCCCTGCTCCAATGGCGTCTCTTTAAATACCTGATTTCTCTCTCTCTCTTCCCTCTTTGTCTTTTTCGATTTCCATTTTTCCAGTTTGTCTCTCTGAATCTGTCTCTGTTTAGCGTTTGCTGGGCCAATAATCAAATGACCCTCAATGAGTAATTAGCACTTTGTCTCTGTTTAGTTGGAAAGTTTCTTTAAAAAAAATTAATGCAAAAGAATTAAGGGATTTGACAAACTAATAGTGTAATAGTATAATCATGCAATTTTAATCATAAATATTATGCATGATAAAAAAATATATAACAAGACGGTCTCTTTTCTGATTTTATGATTAGCAATTTACAAAATTAATAGGGGAGATCATAATCATCATCACCAAGAAAAGTTTGGGGAAGAGGAAATGGCGGCTGTGGCTGCGCAGTCTCGCGGGCATTTTATTTTTTCATTTTTTTCTATTATTTTTTCATTTTTTTTAATTCTTATTTTTTTCATTTGTCATTTATTTCTTTGTAAGGGAGGGAGAGAGAAAGTTGCCATCATCATGACCCCATTCGTAATCATTACCACTATCCCACTTCTCCCACCGTCCACATTCTTCCCCGTTTCACATCATCCTCATCACCATCATCCCATCTCACCATGGGCATGCATCCATCCATGTCGTTTCTGAACTAAAAGGAAAAACTCATGAATTTCGACTTTTAGAAGGGACCGTAATTATTTGAGTAATCCTTACTTCTTAGTGAGTGTTTCGATTTTATATGGAGATGAATGTTTTCCATATGAATATACATCCTTAATCAAGGATAAAAAGTTGCATTCTCCTATAGTACGGCATCTTCACTCACTTCAATATTTTGCACATTTAAGTATTAATCATTTGCGAATTTTCCGTCAAAATATTAAACTCGACACTCAATTGTTGATTTGAGTGATTTAGATTGTTATAGTTTATGCCCCTAGAAACATATATCTTGCTGAGTTGGATAATACGTAACAGTTCATTGGTGTACCATTTTAGGATTTTTTACCCTCTGTTTGTCACAAATATATCAATTTTAATTTTTTTTTTGTAGTTTTAAGCCAATTTGACGTAGGGTAAATTTGTTATGGGTATATCAGTTTGGAATTTTTCGTGGTAAAAAAAAATCAGTTTAGGCTAAATGTATCACAAATGTGCAAGTTTAGGATTTTTGGCCGTAAAAATAAATAGATTGGGAGTAAATTCGTCACGAGTGTACTTGTTTGGAATTTTTCGTGGTTAAAAAAATATTTTGGGATAAATTTGTCACGGGTATACTAATTTGAAGTTTTTCGTGGTATTAGCTTTTTTTTTTTTAATTAAATGCATGCTTAGTTGTACATATCGTGGTTTTCTTAAAATGACATCTAACATCACCAAACATTATTTGATGGCACTAACGATTAGAACATTGAGAGTTTTTAAAGTTCGGAAATTAGAGATTAGCAATTCAAATTTTACAAAGTGCATGCAATTTGCTTGAGGTTAGGATCTCCTCGCACAAATCAAGCGTCTAAATTTCAATCAGCTTATGAGTCTTTTTGGGTGTTATTCACATCAATAATTGGAAAGTCCTTTATATTTGTTTATGAATTCCAACAAACGAGCCAAAATTCTTACTTTTGTGATCACTCTCGTGGATCAGTTGAAGCCACCTTTGAGGAAATCATGTCCATATTCGATGCGTGCGAGGAATGTACTCGTTTAATTACTACAAGAAAACTGGGAGCAATAGTATAAACATAATTCTTTTCTGAATTTTAACATCTTGAGTAATTTATATTCTGAAAAATGAATGCATAGAATGGAATAATCCACTGTGCAAAAGTAAAATAAATCTTTGACAAAAAAAAATAAAGTAAATCATGCAAGACTCTGTGCTAAGTCCAATCCATTTCAAGACCTATCCATTGATAAAGTCCATTTAGTTAAAACTTGTGATGATATTTAGTATGAAGCTACTCGCTACTGTTAGTTATTTCTAGCTACATAATCTTCTAATCAATAAGTTCTTTATGCAAAACGTATGATGATGATGATGTATCGATCTACGGTTGAAATTGTACAGCTTGATAGTACTCTCATAAAAGTATTTCTCTATTTAGTACATGGCACATAATTTTTTTTGGGGGGGTCAAATCTGGTCATAGTGAAAAAGGTTTCTGTCTTTTGGGAATATTCAGTAAAGTTTATTCTTCTTCTTACTCAATATAATTAATAAAAAAAAGGTTACTCCTTTTTTATCCATTATTAGTTAATGGGGAAGCATCTCCCGGATACGTGGCCAAAAGTAGACCGTCGGTTCCGGGATGCTACTCCCGAGAATTTCGGCCGTTGATGATGTGTAATTACTAATTATTTACTGCGACTCTTAGCTTTTCAGCTGCTGACAACGGCGGGTGGGGGGCGTGCGCATCATGCTGATTGTAGTCGTTCTAAGTCCACGTGTACGGTAAGAATTTGCCTGATCATGAGATTCAGACAGAATTAGAGTCCATCGTGTATGTTTGTATAGTTTTGACATAAGTAAGTTCTTATTTGTTTCTTAGACCCAAAAAAAAAAAAAGGTTCTTATTTGTTTCGAGCTTTTATTAGGCTCTTGCCAGTGTGAGAAATAATTTGCATACTCATCATTGGATGTACTAACAACTGAAAATTGAACACACGTCTCACTCATCTGATGGCGAATTTCTTATACTAGTGGGTGGGACCAACGCTAATGATGATAAATAAAACTATAAAAACAATCACTTCTCCTTACAATATGCAAGTTTGAAGTTCTCTAGGCCAAAAAAAAAAAAAAGAGAAAAGAACAAAAGGCAAAGAAAATGTGCAACAATTGTTTTGCACATTTTGCAAATTAGACTTTATTTGTTCAGAGGTGACATTGCTACAATTTAATACCTTTCATAGTAATTCCAAAAATGGGCACACAGATTTTTCATGCTTAAAACAACCGCGACATGCAACTCTTTTAATATCACTGCATATAGTACCATGTCCCGTGGATAGTACTCTCCAATGGGGACTGAATAACTTTAGAAGCTTAAATTAAAAAAAGAAAAGAAATACTTCTTTTCAATCAATTTGGAGATTATAAAGATTAAAAAAAATGATTGGGCTTTCAAGAAAATCAACACATCACCTTGAGTCAGGCTCCTAATTAACAAATTTATCATCTAATCATTTCCACAAACTTAGTATGTGGTTTTCTTTTGTCAAGCTCAGTATGTGTTTGAGATTGTGTGATGATACGAATGGGGGCCGAAAGACCGAACAATATATTAATTTTCTTATTATAATCCCTTTTCGAAAATGACCCCTAGAGAGATTGTGCGATAAAAAAAAAAATTTAGCGCTAGGGTTAGAGGAAATAAAGGAAAGCCAATGACATGTTACACGAAGTTATAACTGAAGTTTCCTTCCTTTGAAAACGATATAATATCAAACAAAAAACTTAGTTTATAATTACCAACTCCATATAAGACATTTCTGGGCATCTCTCCAATACTCTCCAATGTAGTCGTATTATAGTTTAGTTTAATGTAGAATGTTAAACAAGAAGATAGTTTTTAATGGGGAAACCTTTGGCCGACAAGCACAGGATCGGTGGGCCCCACGATTTGAACAGTCGTGTCGAAGTGTCTACGCGCAGGAAATATTAAATTTTTTTGGGGGTCAAATACGAATTAAATTAAATTAACGTGTGGATTTGAGAAAACAAAATTCTCTGGCGCTGTCTAGGAAATAGTGTTAATGACTTCATGCCTCAGGTTGACGCAAATGGTGAGGACATTACCTCTTTTTTAAATCCGCAGAGCTGTTTATTTGTTCCCTTTGAATAAGGCATTTTGAGAATATACCAACATTAGTTATTCCATATGAATATGTGTTTTATTTATTTATTTATTTATTTTTATTTATGTAGTGGGGGAATTTCGCTATTGACGATGGTTCTTCTTTATAAAATAATTGGTGTCTGTCATTGCTAAAATCATACATTCGATACTATGCTTATGGAGTATAGTGAAGGATAAAGGTATTGATTTGTCAATCAAGGGAGAAGAATCTGGAGATATCAATCAGATTCTTGAAGATGCTAGAATCAAGTGATTGACAAGTGATTGACAACTTTTGTAATAATCTCTTTCCATTGTTGTATTGTTTCCTCATGTAACTTTGTAAAGATATTTATATAGTGAAAGTCATCTCAACAATACTACGTTGAGATCAAGAATCATACAACTTTGTTTCTTTATGGTATCGAGCATATTTTTGAAAGAAATTGATCCTTAGCCATGGCTTTCGCTAAGTATCCCTACCCCTCGTCTCTGAACATTAGCAATTTTGTGTCACTGAAACTGACACAAACAAACTATTCTTGTTGGAGAGCACAAATGCTTGCACTAATTGAAAGTCAGGATCTGGTAGGATTCATTGATGGCGAATACCAGATGCCGAGCCCAACAATCAACTCCTCTACTAAAGGAGGAGAAACTGAAGTCTCAGAGAAAGTGGCAAATCCGGAGTTTTTACAATGGAGAAGGTCAGATCGCCTTCTACGGGGATGGATTATTGCGACACTCTCCGAAGAAGTTCTTGCTCAAGTAGTAGACTTGACAACATCTACTGAGGTGTGGGTAGCTTTACAAAATATTTTTGCCAAGGTATCCGAGGAACGTGAGGTTTAAATTTTTCTACAAATCCAAAAATGTTATAGAGATAACTTTTCATCTCTTCATGAATATCTTGGTATTTTTCAAAAATATTTTAATGAGTTATCTGCTATCGAATGTCCCCTTGAGGACAAAAAGAAGGGTCTCTTTGTTTTGAATGGCTTAAGTGATCAATATGATTCATTCACAACCTCCATGTTAAAGCCTCCAATGCCAACTTTCTCTGACTTGATTTCGCAATTGCAAAGCTTTGAGAGTCATCTGGCAAATAAAAGTTCTCCAGTCTTTCAACACGGGACGGCTTTCTTTGGTCAAAAAAGCAATTTTAAGAGCAACAAGAAGGGAAAGCAATTCCAGCACTCCAACAACAATTATTTTTCTTCGCATGGAAGGGGATTTTCTCACAACAGTCCTAGAATAAAAAAATTCTAGGGCTGATTTTATGCATTCACAGGGTCACAAGCCACAATTTAATCAAAGCAAGATCGAGAAGCTCGGGAAAGGGACAGATAAAATCGTTTACTGTCAAATCTGTAACAAGCAGGGACATATTGCTTTAGATTACTTTAATCGGTTTAATCAATCTTTCCTCCCATCAGATGTTTCAAAGGCATTTGCCGCAGTTACTATTCGAGATAGTCAGGATTCAGAATGGTTCACTGATACTAGAGCTTCAAATCATATGACCGGCAATGAAGGTAATCTCTTCAACTTACGACCATATAGGGGAAAAGATAGTGTTATGGTTGGAAATGGTGTTTCACTTGAAATTTCCCATGCTGGTGATGCTCAGATCAATTTGGGCAAAGAGAATGTTGACTTAAAAAATGTTCTACTTGTTCCTCATATGAAGAAGAATTTATTATCAGTGAGCCAATTTACAACTGACTATCCTCTAAATTTTGAGTTCTCTGCCACTGGTTTTGTGATAAAGGACAGGAAAACGGGGAAGGTTCTAACAGTTGGAAACCGTGAAGGTGATTTGTATACCTTAAAGGCCCCAAAAGAAGCATTATTTTCAAATCGGTTCAGGAAAGCTTATGAAAGTACTTGGCATCAAAGGTTGGGACATCCACAACCAATGACACTCCGTCATCTGCAAAATAAAGGCGATATTACCGTCACTACTTGGAATAGACCAACTACCATATGTAGTAGTTGTCAAATGGGGCGAGCATTTAAACTTCCCTTTTTGCCTTCCAAAACTAATACTACTATGCCCTTTGAAAAGATACATTGTGATTTGTGGGGAAAGGCTTCGATAATATCATTTCAAAGATTCCAGTATTATGTTTGCTTCGTGGATGATTATACGCGTTATACTTGGTTATTTCCATTACGGCAAAAATCTGATTTTTATGCATGTTTTCTCAATTTCGAGAAATATTTGGAAAGGCAATTTGGAGGGCATATTAAAATTTTTCAATCTGATGGAGGAGGAGAGTTCAACCGAGCAAATTTCCTAATTCACTTGCAAAGGAGTGAAATTGTTAATCAAGTATCTTGCCCAAATACTCCAGAACAGAATGGAGTTGCCGAGCGAAAAAACAGGCACATATGTGAGATTGGCTTGACGATGCTTCATCGAAGTGGAATTCCTAAAAAGTGCTAGGTCGAAAGTTTTCAAACATCAGTTTTCCTATTGAATCAGCTTCCTACAAGGGTGTTAGGCATGAAATCACCTTACAAATTCTTATTTGGCAGAAAGCCCGATTATAATTTTTTTGCGAGTTTTTGGTTGTAGGTTCTTTCCTTATCTCAGGAACTACACCAAGAACAAGTTCGATCCTTGATCATTACCATGCGTATTTCTCGGCTTCAACAATCGCCATAAGGGATATCGATGTCTTTATCCACCGACTGGTCGAATTTATATATCACGGCATGTCGTTTTTGATGAGACCATATTTCCCTACCTTGTACCCAGTTCATTATTCCGGGACCAAAGTGATAAAGCGGAGATATCTGAATTTATAAGCTGGCCAAATGAAGACATTTCAGCATCTAATTTAGAATTTTTCACCTTTGTATTTGCAACAAGGTGCGTCCTCTGCTAACTCAGATCAACCGTGTGATTACTTATTGAATTCTGCCTCTCAAAATAATTCTCATGAAGATAACATTGATGGAGGTGAATCGCATGTTCTTCAAAGTCATGTTGAAATTAGTGACTCATCTGATGCTCCACTTAATTCTTCATGCAATTTGATAAACGGAGATTCTTCTTTGGATGTTCTTCATGATTCTTCAGTAGCACGTTCCTCCACTCGAACTCATTCAATGATTACTCGAGCACGTGCTGGTATTATGTGATAAGAAAGAATGATTAAGAGAGAATGGTATTGTTCTCTAATAATGGTGTGTCAAACAATGTACATGAGAAGCCCTTATATAGGCTTAGAAGAGGTAAAGAGCTTAGTGCTCTTCCTATGTGGGACTAAAGAGAAAGAAGAAGTGTAAGAGAAAGCTATAAGACTACAAGGCTATACAAGTATGTCTAACACCCCCCCTCAAACTCAAGGTGGATCAAACAACGAGAGTTTGGAAAGAAGAAATTTAAAGCGTTGTGATGTAAGAGCCTTCGTAAAACAATCTGCAAGCTGATTCTCAGTTCCAACAAAAGGAAGAGTAATAGTGCGAGCTTGAAGATGATGACGAGTCAGATGACAATCGATCTCAATATGTTTTGTACGCTCATGAAAGACTGGATTTGCACCAATATGGATGGCACTCTTGTTGTCACAGTGTAGAGGAGTGGGTTCCGGAAGTGAAACACCCATGTCAGCAAGTAAGCGGCGAAGCCAAACAATCTCAACGGTTGTGTCAGCCATAGCACGATACTCGGACTCTGTAGAGGAGCGTGAGACAATTTGTTGTTTCTTGGCACGCCAAGAAATGAGAGAATCGCCAAGAAAAATGCAATAGCCAGTGATAGATTTGCGATCAGACACATTGGAAGCCCAATCAGCATCAGAATAGGCACGCAACTTGAGAGCAGAAGAAGATGGCAGAAATAAGGAACGCGATAAAGTGCCTCGGAGATATCGCAAGATCCTCAGAACAGCAGCATAATGAACTGTGCGAGGAGCAGCAACAAACTGACTGACAACATGAACAGCATAAGCGATGTCGGGTCGGGAGATAGTGAGATATACAAGGCTGCCAACCAAAGTTCGATAGCGGGTCACATCAGAAAGAGGCTCCCCGTCATCTGAGCAGAGCTTCTGATTCAGCTCAATAGGAGTAGCAGCAGTGCGTGCATCCGAGAGAGCAGCCCTAGAGAGAATATCAGCAGTATATTTTTGTTGAGAAATAAGGATACCACGTGAACTGCGAGCAATTTCAAGCCCAAGAAAGTAGCGCAGTGGTCCAAGATCCTTCATGGCAAAATGTTGCTGAAGGTGCCGCTTGGTATTTTCAATATGGTCGCGATCATCTCCAGTGATAACCATATCATCAACGTAAAGCAGAAGAATAGTGCAACCAGTAGAAGAGGTATGAACAAACATAGCATGATCAGCCTCGCTTTGAGTAAAACCAGCAGATCGAATAGCATCACTGAACTTCTCAAACCAAGCACGAGGAGCCTGTTTAAGACCATAAATAGCCCGTCGCAAGCGGCAAACCTGTCCAGAAATATGACCAAGACCAGGTGGAGGTTGCATGAAGATATCCTCTTGAAGATCCCCATGAAGAAAAGCATTCTTGACATCAAGCTGAAAGAGAGGCCAATTACGAATTGAAGCAATAGCTAGTAAAGCTCGGACAGATGTCATCTTTGCTACGGGAGCAAAGGTCTCCTCATAATCAATGCCATACTCCTGTGAGAAACCTCTGGCAACCAGACGTGTTTTGTAGCGTTCAATACTGCCATCAGAACGGGTTTTAATCTTATATATCCATCGGCATGATACCAAGGAGCGGCCTGGAGGGAGAGACACGAGCTTCCAAGTACCAGTACTTTCCAATGCCCTGAGTTCCTCAGACATAGCTTGACGCCACTCAGTATGCTGAACTGCCTCACGATAACTAGTGGGTTCTTGTACAGCATGAACAGCAGCCAAAAAGGAGCTAAACTCAGTAGAATAAGAAGTAGAAGCAACATACCGAGTAGGCAGACGTCGATCCCGAGGAGGATTATGGCGTGGCTCTAGAGCTGCAGAATCGTCGAGGGCAGGTAGAGTAGGAGGTACAGCAGAACGGGTAGGAGAAGATGGGGACGGTGGTGATATATCTGGTTCTGAGGTGAAAGCAGAATAAGGAGGATCAGGAAAATGATCAACAGGGAAATCCATAAATGGAACATGAGTCGAGACAGGAGGTGTTACATTTGTAGGGAAGAAGGGAACATGTTCATGAAAGGTAACATTGCGAGAAATACGTATACGTCGCGCATTTGGGTCGTAACAGCGATAACCCTTGTGCTCGGTGATGTAACCCAAGAATGCACACGAGATAGAGCGAGCGGTGAGCTTCGTACGTTCGGTGGGTGGAAGAATGACAAAACAAGTACACCCAAAAACTCGAAGATGATTATAGCTGGGAGATCGAGAATACAGACGCTGGAAAGGGGTGTCTTGATGAAGAACAGACGATGGTAGGCGGTTAATTAGATGAACAGCTGTGAGAAGTGTCTCAGCCCAGAATTCAGTAGGAACAGATGTCCCAAGCAAGAGAGCGCGAGTGGTTTCTAAAATATGACGGTGCTTGCGTTCAGCAACCCCATTCTGAGCTGGAATCCCAGGACAAGATAGTTGAGGAAGTGTACCATCGCTGGCCAAGAGGGAACGAAAAACAGTAGAAAGATATTCTCCTCCCGAGTCTGAACGAAAAACTTTGATTTTTGTATTAAATTGGGTGGAAATCATGGTAGTAAAAGACTGATAGATGGAAAAGAAATCACTGCGTTGACGCATAAGATAGACCCATGTATAACGAGAGTAATCATCAATAAAAGAGACATAATATTTGAAACCACTCTTCGAACAAAGTGGGGCAGGACCCCATACATCAGAATGAATAAGATCGAAAATTGCACTAGATCTAGAGTTACTAATAGGAAAAGGCTTAGCAGATTGTTTGGCCAAGGGACATACAGAACATGGAGGAAGATTACCAGAAGAAACAGGACCTAAAGCGCCTCGTTGATGAAGGACGGTGAGACGAGAAGAATGAATATGTCCGAGACGCTGATGCCATCGGGCAAGATCAATGGTAGCCAACACAGGAGAAGGAAGGGAAGAAGTTGGAAGGTGGAGATGCTGCATAATATAGAGTCCGTCCCGTCTACTACCCCTCCCAATCATCCGACCACTCAAACGATCCTGCACAAAGCAAGAGCTATCTGTAAAGCTTACAGTACATCCAGCATCAGTAAGTTGTCCAACGGATAATAAATTGAGAGCTAGAGAAGGAACATGTAACACGTTAGGGACATTGAAATCTTGAGCGATGGTGAGAGTACCCCGCCGGGTAGCTAGGAGAGGAGAGCCATCAGCAGTAAAGAAATGTGCTGGATGCTTGAGCTCAGAGAGCTGAGTGAGACAAGCAGCGGAACTAGACATATGTCTACTACCCCTCCCAATCAGCGGCCTTGTCGCTTGCTCGTGTATCATGAAGACGCCGCTCGACTTCGTGGCCCCGTCGCCTCGCTCATTCGCTCGGTCGAACGAGTCAGCGAGCGAATGAGCGAGGTGACGGGGCCACGAAGTCGAGCGGTGTCTTCATGATACACTAGCAAACGACAAGGCCGAGCGAGGCGACGAGGCTGTTGAGTGATGAGCTAAATAAATTTAAAATGATTAAAAAATTGAATAATTAAAATAATTAAAATATAACAAGAAAAATAAAAACGAGCGAATGAACAATCGAGGAAACGAACGAGCGAGGCAATGGCATTGCGAATCGATGAGAAAAAGAAATTAAAAATGATTAAAAGAAAAACAAATTGAATAATAAAAAATATTTAAAAAAATGAGCGAGCGAATGAGCGAGATGACGAGGCCACGGAATCGAGGCACGCAATGTGACATGGCCGCAAAACGATGAGAAAAAAATAAATTAAAAAATGGTTAAGTGAAATTAAATTGAATAATAAAAATAAAACAAGAAAAAGAAATAAAAAAATAATAATAAAGAATGTTGCTCGGCAAGTGCCGAGCAACTAAACAAAATTAAAAAAAAAAAAAGCTATCCCCTCCTCCCTCGGCAATTCAATTGCCGAGGGAGGGGGAGGGGGGCCCACCGGTGGGCCCCGAAGCACTCCCTCGGCAATTTGCCGAGGGAGACCTAAATTGGTAATTTTTTTTTTTGATTTAATTTTGTAAATATTTATTTTTTTAATGTTATTTTAGAAAAAAACTCGCAATCCACCTATCAGAGATACTATGGAAGAAATTTTCATCAAGTAAGGATGGCGTTAGGACTTTTTTTTTTTGGGTCAAGAAAATGATATTTATTCCTCAACTTATAAAACCAGAGAAACAACCCAACATAGGCGCATCATAACACAGAAGTTCCCATAAGATTTGGGGGGGGGTTTACTAAGCCAAAGAGCGGGAAAGTAATTCAGGCGGAGGGCCTTTGCAATCCAGTCAGCTACTTGATTAGTAGTTCTGTCGCAATGGGCCAAAGTGAGGTCTAAGAAGTCTTTGAGAAAGGCTCGGGCCTCCAACACCACAGCTGCAATCTGCCAAGGGATAATATCCCGTTCAAGTACAGCGTCCAAGACCACTGTACAGTCAGACTCCAAGTAAAGCTTCCACTCTCTTCTAGATCGCAGAGTCTTCATTGCTTCTACTAGGGCACACGCTTCGGCTTGAAGAGGAGAAGAAGCATGGATTTGATTTGCGAATCCATCAATCAACGTACCAGAACTGTCTTGGAGGACTCCTGCGACCGTCGCTTCTCTGCATCCTGCATCGACAGAGGCATCGACGTTCATCTTCAAAGCTCTATCTTCCGGTGGGTTCCAAACAATCTTTTGGTAAGCTTGCCGTTGTATGTGATTCTCCTTCACTTTATTCCATCTTTTATAGCTGCAAACCAAAACCTCAGCTTTCTCGATCAAGTCTCTCACATTTGGGTGTCTATTTCTGAAGATTCGGTTGTTGCGTGCTTTCCATATAGACCAAAGAACAGCTCCTATTCTCTCGATCTGGGAATGGTCTCCAATCCTCTCAAAAATCTCCTCAAGCCACCTATCTGCTCTGGGCGTATCTGTAGATGATATTTGTAGGCGGATTGTGGGGTGATTCCAAACATCATTAGTCCAGGGGCAGTGGAATAAGATGTGTTCCGTCGTTTCAATTTGGTTCTCACAAAATGGACAGTAGGCGTCCTCGATTACTCTTCGTTTGAACAGATTTTCCTTAGTGGGAATAGCATTTTGACACACTCTCCAAAGAAAAATTCTAATCTTTGGGGGAATAGGGAGATGCCAAATTCGATTCCAAAATTTCCTGGAGGGTCTGTAGGATGTTGAGGCTTGATAGCCACTCAGTGGCTTTTCTCTGCTACGAATGGAGCTGTAGGCAGTTTTTACTGAGAAGTCACCTGATTTTGATTCCGTCCATACTAATTTATCAGCCTTAACCTGGGAGCTCAGTGGAATTGCCATGATTTCATCAACTAGATGTTGGTCAAAGAGTTCCCTTAAGGTCTTTTCATCCCATTGAAAGTGCTCTCTATTAATCAGGTCTGCCACCCGGCGAGGGTCATTTCTATTAGCTGGTCCTCTGATAACGCCATGCTTCAACCATTTATCTTCTCGGATATTTATCTCCTCTCCGGAGCCTACCGACCATCTCACATCTTTTACAATTCCTTCTCTGCCCGTGAGAATGCTCTGCCACCCCAAGATGGCCTAGCTCCCTTACCTGCTTGCCAAAAGTTCCTATTAGGAAAATAAAAGCCTTTAAGTAACTTTCCCCAAAGAGAATCCGTCTATTTAGCGAGTCGCCACGCCTGTTTACCCAACATAACTTTGTTGAAAGACACTAAATCTCTGAAACCCATTACTCCGTCATCTTTTCTTTCTTTTAAGGTCTCCCATTTTTTCCAATGAAGCCCCTTCATCGTCTCACCATTTTTCCACCAGAAATTTGCAATCCTTCTCTCAATAGCTCTGCATATTAAGATGGGAATTTTAAAAATGGACATAGCATATTGAGGTAGGGCTTGGACAACTGACTTAATCAGGATTTCCTTTCCTGCCCTGGAAATTAGATTTTCCTTCCAGCCCTCCAATTTAGCATTTACTCTAGCCAACAGCCAAGAAAACATGTCCTTTTTTGAAGCTCCCCAGTCCGATGGAATTCCCAGGTACTTTCCAGTTTTTTCCATGATTGGAACTCTTAACATCGCAGCCATATTCCTCTTCAAATCAGGGGGGCATCTTGCACTGAAGGAAACTCTTGATTTATTCAGGTTAATTGCCTGCCCTGATGCGTTGCAGTATTGGTTCAGGATTGACATCAGGTTTTGACATTCAATGGTCCTACCATCCAAGAAAAATATCGAGTCGTCTGCAAATAACAGATGGAATGGGTCGGACAATGACTGTTGAGTTTAATCCCAGTTAAAGTGCCCTCGTCTATAGCCTTTTTCATCAAGACTGTTAGAGAATTAGCCATCAGAATAAAGAGATAGGGGGATATGGGATCACCTTGGCGAATACCTCTTGACGGTTTGAAATAAGGAAGAGGTTCCCCATTCATTACGACACTCATTGTAGCAGAGGTAACACACGACATCACCCTATCCACCCACCACTCGCAGAAACCCATCTTCCTCATACAAGCTTCTAAGAAATCCCACTCAACCCTATCATATGCTTTCCTCATATCAAGCTTAAGGATGGCCTGAAATTTCTTTTTCTTTTTCCTCACTCTTAGTTGGTGGAGGACCTCCTGAACAATCAGTATGTTATCTTGAATTTGTCGACCCCCTACAAAAGCACTTTGTTCCTCATCAATAATCTCATTCAACCAAGGCTTGAGTCTGTTCGCAAGGATTTTTGATATAATTTTATAAACAAAATTACAGAGACTAATTGGTTGATATTGATCTAACCTTTCTGAGCTTTTGACTTTTGGGATAAGAGTAATCTGAGTCTTATTTACTTCAGGGTTGAGTAAACCTGTGTTGAAAAAGCTGCGTACCTCTTCAACTACATCCATTTTGATGGTTTCCCAGTTTCGTTGAAAGAACAACCTATTTAATCCGTCAGGTCCAGGAGCGGAACATAGCAGCATGTACCTCCAGCAATGATAAATCCCCAGTAAGTGTTTCATTCATCTCATCTGTAACCAGAATGGGGCAATGTTGTAGCACCAAATCAATGTTCCGAGGGCCTGCAGACTGGTAAAGATCTCTAAAAAATTATGATGTCATCTCGTTCAGGTTCCCGGGATCTCGGACCCAAATATCATTACTATCCTTTAACATTGAGATCTTGTTATGCTGTCTCCTCTGTATCGTCGTGGCATGGAAAAATTTCGTGTTTTTATCTCCCCACCGCAGCTAGGAAATCCTGGACCTTAGAGCCCAATACATTTCTTCTTTTCTCCAATGATGTTCGATATCTTCAGTAATATCTCGCCGATTTTTCTCATCTTGAATTAAGGTCTGGTTGTTTGTAATAACCTGAAGTCTGGTAAGTAGGTAGCTAATCTCCTTTTGATTATTAGAGAAAATGTTCCTACTCCATGTTGCTAACGACTTTGAGACAGCTTTAATCTTCTCTACCAAGTTAACCTTAGACAGGTTCGGTGAACTCCATATTTCTCTAATTATCCTGCCACAATCCTCATGTTCTTGCCAGAAAGCTTCAAACCTGAACATCTTCTTTCTTTTCCCATAAGTGTTGGACATTACCACCAAGAGGGGGCTATGGTCCGAACCTGTCGTTGGGAGTGCAAATACCTCTGCTCCTGGGAAATCCACCCTCCATTCTATAGTACAGACTGCTCGATCTAGTCTCTTCTTCACCAAATTCATCCCTTCCCTGTTATTAGCCCATGTGAAAGCACAGCCCTTACTCTCGATGTCCATTAGCCGACAATTATTTAAGAAATCTTGGAAAGATTGCATTCGATGTCGCTCCGAATCTCTCCTCCCGATCTTCTCCCAGAAGTAGAGAGTTTCATTAAAGTCTCCTAAACACAGCCATGGGAGATTGTTTTGTTCACTAATTAGCTGCAGCAGATCCCAGGTGAGAAGTCTCTGCTGAAAATTAGTAGGAGCATGAACACAAGTCACTTGAAATGAGGTATTATGCACAGAGTCCTCATATCTAAAGTCAATGAATTCTGCAGTAGCGGAGAAAATATTCACCGAAACCTCATCCTTCCAAAAAAGTGCTAAGCCTCCCCCTATTCCTTCCGGATTCACAGTAACGTAGTTCCGGAATCTTAATCTTTTACAAATACGAGCAACAAGTTCTTCTTTATTCTTAGTCTCACTCAGAAAGACTAAGTTGGGCCGATCACGAGCCACTATGGCTCTTAGAGTTTGAACTGTCAAGGGATTGCCCAGCCCTTGGCAGTTCCAGCACATCAGTGTCATTTGTAACCCGGTGGCTTATTAGGGCCAGCCACCATAGCCCGTAAGGTTGCGTCTCCCACTTCTAAAACTTGAGTATCTAAAAGCTCTGATTCATCCACTAACAAGCTGCTTGCACCCTTTTTCTCATACGGACTGAAGCGTTTCACTTTTTTCACATCTCTACTCCTGCTACCTATCTTGGTTTTTTTCAAGGAATTGTGATCTATCTGAAATGAAGGGAGCTCTAGTAACAAGGTTGCTGGTCTGTCTTCCATCACAATTTCCTTTGCCAACAAGGGCTTCATCATAACTGACTTCTCATCATCAGGCGCCTTCCCTTTTACTCTATCTTCTTGTGGGCTGAGATGCATTGTTTGGATAGCATCGTGTTGTTCAGTCATCCCTGGAGTTTCAAGAACATTCTCTACCTCAGGCTGCACATTCAGTGAAAGGTCATAGAAGGATTTCCAGAAAGGGCTGAAGGTATTAAACTCAGTTTTCAACCAAGACCCATAAAGTAAGTTATCTTCTTTTGATAGGAACTCCTCATCATAAGGAATCTCTGTACATTTTTGGGCATAATGCCCCAGTTTACCACATGAATAGCAGTAGACAGGAAGCCTTTCATAACGGAAGTCTAACCAATGTTCCCTCCCTTTAAAACTGTATATCATTCCAGACTCGAGGGGGCAGGATCAATTTAGCAAGACCTTAGCCTTTCCCACAGTAAGAGCAGAGTACCTTTTGCTTCAATCTTTACCGCACTAACTTCTCCCACTTTTTCTGCAATGCTTCTAATTACTTCTTCCTTCCTTCCTTCTACAGGTAAACCATGGATGTGCATCCAGAAAGCGCATTTATCAAATTTTATACATTGTGGGAGTATTCCCGGTTCCCAAGACTTAAGAACAAGGACATGGCGGGCGAAGGACCAAGGGCCAGACTCCAGAATTCTGATTTTATCCTCCTCCGATGGGAATTCAAACTGGAAAAGCCCCGGGAGAGCCTGCACATAGATAACATTCTCACATTTCCAGGCTTTCTTCATAGTTGCCTGAAAGGCCTGGAAATTGACATCCGGACTACCATGTAAACTACCGAAAGCAATTTTGCAATAGGTCATTCTTGTGAGCGATATGAACGATCATTCTTGGAAAAATATTTTTCGTATCATTCCTTACTTCGCGAAACAAATCTACCCTTTATGATACTTACGATTGTTGTTGATATTCACCTTGTCTCGATTGTAAATATCAAACCCTTTTGCTTTTAAATAGCACAAATTATGCAAGTCACTGTAGAGGTCATAGAGTGTGAACACCCAATTAATAAAGAGTTTAACTTTATATATTAAATATGTTTTCTAAAATTTATTGGAGCAAAACGTGAGAAGTCAGTAGAAGGACCATGTATCTGCCGGTCGAAGTTCCTGCGATCGCGCGAGCTGCGCCTTGATTCGCGAAATGGATCAGATGAGGATCCAACACACTGGAGCTGAATGGCACGAAACCACCACAAAACAAAATGTTTTGTCCAAACTCCAATTAATATTGGGATTCCTCTCCCATCTGGAGGGAGACTCCAATTAAAATAACAAAATGAGCACCAAATTAGGCAGCATCACTCTTGAAATCTGTGTAGAATGTGTGCACGTTAGACATAGAAAATCATTTTGCTTCTGAATGCCCGGTTAATAGGGAAAAGTGTTAAAAAAATTCTTAAATTTATTGCTCAATTTAGTAGTAGACATTTTAATTGTGCAAATTTAGTTCTGAATTTTTGTTTTTGCACCAATTGCGTCTATCCCGTCAATTTTAGCCGAAAATCGTTGACCTAGACATTGATCGTCTTACTTCGTACAATTAACGCTGAATTGGACATTGTTTTTAATAATTCTTCATCCTGAATTTTTTTTGTCTTTTTCTGTTCTTTACTATCTTTTTTTTTAGGTTGAGGGCCGATGACTCTTGCCAACACTGGGTGAGGGTGTCACGGCCCTCAATCTTTTAAAAAGAGAGTAAAGAACATAAAAATCAAAAAATCAAAAGAATATTAATAAATAAGAAAATATTACAAAATTACAAAAAAAAAATCCTCATCAATGCCGACCATGCCACATAGGACGACATGCATCCATGTCAGCAATTTCTAGCCAAAATTGACTGGATAGACTTAATTAGTACAAATGCGAAAGGATTATGGCTAAATTGACACAATTAAAAGGTTTATGACTAAATTGGAAACAATGTAATACATTTTAAGACTTTTTGCTAGGGGTGTACATGGTTCGAGCCGGTTCGATCCTGGTGTGGAACCGGGGACCGGACCATAATCCCATCCCCAAATTTTCGAGACCAGGGACTGGACTGGGACTGGACCGGACCAGGATCGGCGGTTCGGTCCGGTCCCAATGGGATTGCTAACACCAGTTGCTTATAGAAATTATTGGAATACATGCATGGCCAGATAGGCAAAGGCAAGAGAAGTGAGCGCCAAGCAGAACTGCGTTGCGAAGGCGAGATGCTAGTGTCAAGCGAGAGGAGTGAGTATCAACTATCGAGCAGAAAATGAAGATAGGTAAATTTGGGTCTAGCGAGAGGAGTAAGTGTCGACTGTTGAGTAGAAGATGAAGATAAGGATTAGGTTTAAGTTAACTATTTCTTCAAAAAAATTTCTACATATATATATTCTGGGCGGTCCAGTCCGAGCGGTTCGGTTTGGTGCCATTCACCATGGGACCGAGGACCGGACCAATCTGTACGGTTCGGTCCAGTCTGGTCCAGTTTGTACACCCCTACTTTTTGTCACTTTTCCCCCCAGTTGATACTATGATGTCTGGGTGGCATTGAAACAAGAAAAAGAAAAAGAACTGTCCGAATTTATAGTGAACGCAATCCGCCATAAGAAAGGGTTGGGAATCTTTTTTTACTTTAGCAATTAAATTAACATTTTAAACAAATATTCTTAGTAGGAAAACACATGAACACAGGTAATTTCGATTACTATGTGTTCTCAATATCAGCCACCCCCACTGTCCATCATTTGTGATCGGAATGATTGTTCAAAATATTCTAGACCTATTATATGATGGTCTATTCATTTATAAACCTTTTTCTAGTGCCAATTTAGTCCTAGACTTATCATTTGGGTTATTGGCCGAAAGAACTACATTGATAAAAAGTAAAAAAATTTAGGACTAAATTGACAAATCGTTAAAAGATTTAAAACTAGGCACAATTGAGAGTTTTAGGACTAAATTGGTTAATTGTCAAAAGGTTCAGGAATAAATTGACATAATTGTAAGTAGATTTATGATTTTTTGGATCATTTTCCCCGTTGCGATCCATCATTAACCACATATCTCGCTCTCTCTCATTTGAAAACAAAAAGAATAACTTTTTGGAGCGCACATATTTCAAAAATTAATTTATCAAGTAATTACCCAAAGACCCATGGTGGACAAAAGGGAAAAAAGGAGAATGCTCCAACCATGTTCCAATTAATAGCACTACAAAAAAACATGGATTTTTGCGACGGAACGATTTTGTTGCAAATTTGCAACGGACTTTGCAACGAAAAAAACAACTCCTCACAATTTGCGACGAAATTAGGGACGAAAAACTAATTTGCGACGAAACGACAAATTCCTCGCAAATTTAGCGACCAATAACTATCTCGTCGCAAATTTAGAGATAAAATCGCAAGTTTTTGCAATGAAAAAAATATTTTCGTTGCAAATTTTGCCACGGACTAGTGTTCGTGGCAAAATTATCAACGAAAAACCAATTTCATGGCAACGTTTGCGATGTAAAACCATTTCGTCGCAACCACTCAGTGCCCTCAGAATTGAAATAAATAAATGTTTGCAACGAAAACACAATTTTGTTGCAAATTTTGCAATGAAAACGTAATTTCGTGGCCAAGTTTACTACAGAAAACATTTCGTCACAACAATTGGAATGCCCTAAGAATTAAAATAAATAAATTTTTGCAGCGAACATATGATTTCATTGCAAAATTTCCGACGAAATATATTTCGTTGCAAATTTAGCAATGAAAACCTAATTTCGTAGCAATATTTGTGACGAACTCGTTTTCGTCGCAACACAATTTTTCCAACAAAAAAATTATTTCGTTGCTAAATTTGCAACGATGTATTATTCGTGGCAAAATTTGCAATGAAAACTTGTTTTCGTTGCCATATTTACGACAAAAAATGATTTCGTCGCAACTCACGCAGTATTGCATTGTAAATATTTGCAACGAAAACGTTGTTTCGTTGCCAAATTTGCAACAAATAGGTTTTTGTTGCAAATTTAGCAACGCAAAGGAACTGTCGTGGCAAATTTGCCATGGAATAAATTTTTGCAATGAAAACAATATTTCGTTGCAACGTTTGCCACGAATTGGATTAGTGGCTAAACGCCACCGACACTTTTTTGTTGCTAAGTTCAGTTTTTTGTCGCAATTGTCGTTGCAAATTTGCAACGATACTCTTTTGTCGCTAATTGAGTGGCTGATTAAGTTTCCCCCCTTTAAAATCCCGTGACCTTTTCTCTGTGTCCGCACTCTTGTATCTCTCTCTCCGCAATCCGCACTCTTGTCTTTCGGCCGCTCTCTTCATTTTGTCTCCTGTCTTCTCCCTTCTCCATTTTCATTTGTGTCTTATGGTAATGCCAGAGAAATTATTGTTTATTTCATCATTTTCTTCCATCAAATGCCATAAGTTTCATGAATCTTAAGTAATTTTTGTTTTTCTTATTTTAGGTACATGTCCATTTGGAGATTTCGCAATTCAAGTGGATCTTGCGATTTTCATCAAATAGATCACTTTCTCGTACAAAATATTCAGTCTAATACTTTGGTAAGCCTAATTGACATTGCAACTTTTTCTTTTATTTCGAAGTAAAGTAGATCTTATAAGTCAAGGCGTTTGTATTGTAATGTAAAATTAGCAATAATATTTATAGCTTTTTTTTCGCAAAAAATGTTAATATAGGGTGGCGCACTCGCGGTGAATATAGGGGAGAAATTTTCAGCGAATTAGCGACGAAAAGTACACGTTCGTTGCAAATTTAGCGATAAAAATTGGATTCCATCGCAAATTTTCGCAACGAAAAAATTATTTCGTCGCAAATTTTGCCACGAATTAATGTTCGTGGCAAAGTTTACGACGGAAAATAATTTCGTCGCAATGCACTAAGTACCCTAAAAATTAAAATAAATTAAGTTTTCCAACGAAACGGAGAATTTCGTTGCAACATTTGCGACGAATAGGTTTTCGTTGCAAATTTAGCAACGAAAAACTGGTTTTGTGGCAAATTTTGCAACGGAAAATATTTTCGTCGCAACCAATGCAGTTTCCTAATAATTAAAATAAATAAAGTTTTCCAACGAAAAGAATAATGTCGTTGCAAAATTTGCAACGAATTGGCTTTCGTTGCAAAGTTAGCAACGAAAAAGAAATTCGTGGCAAATTTGCCACGGAAAATGCTTTCGTTGCAACCAATGTAGTGCCCTAACTATTAAAATAAATAAACTTTTCCAACGAAAATAATAATGTCGTTGCAAAATTTGCAACGAATGGGCTTTCGTTGCAAAGTTAGCAACGAAAAATAAATTTCGTGGCAACTTTGCCATGGAAAACAACTTCATCGCAACCAAGCAGTGCCCTAACTATTAAAATAAATAAAGTTTTCCAACAAAAAGAATAATGTCGTTGCAAAATTTGCAACGAATTGGTATTCGTTGCAAATTTTGCAACGAAAATGCACATTTCGTTGCAAATTTTGCAACGAAAATGCAATTTCGTGGCAAATTTGCCACGGAAAACATCTTCGTTGCAACCATTGCAGTGCCCTAAGAATTAAAATAAATATAAATTTGCAACGAAAACAAGATTGCGTTGCAAAATTTGCCACGAATTATGGTTCGTTGCAAATTTCGTGGCAATATTCACGACAATTTTTGCGGCTCAAATTTCGCTACTTGTATTTTGTCGTAAATTTAGTGGCTGATTGTATTTTAATTTTTATAATTTTTCGATTTTAATTAAGAATATTAAATAGTGGATACGGTATTTTGATATTTTAAGGTTTTTTTTTTAAATTTTGATACAGACATAATGCAAAGAGAGAGGGCTTGGATGTATAATAGGAACTTATCTGGACGTTGAGGATTGACCGATGAGTTTCGTATTGGGTGGGACAGTTTTTGGACTTTGCTAGTGGTAAAATTGAGTTGATGGATGAAAATAAGTTAAGATGTCAGTGTAAAAAGTGCAGTAATAATAAATTTCTCGAGTGTGACAAAGTTAGAGAGCATCTTTGTAGATTTGGGTTTACTCCGAACTATTATAATTGGACATGCCCTGGTGAACAATTTATATTTGATGAAGGATATGGAACAAGTGCTCAAATTTTAGTTGGGGAGGAATGTAGTCATTATAATCAATTGAACCCATATCAGAGGATGGTGATTGATGCAGCCGGTCAGAATTTTGCTTCAGAATTGAACTATGCGAGTACTAGTTTTGCTCCCACATTTGAACAAGTGGGTACTAGCTATGCATCACAAATGGAAGAGGGAGGAGGCGCAGGTTTTGATGAGAATGTGCACAACGAAACTTTTACATCTAATCAGTTCTATGAAGCATTGAAAGCAGCAGATGAACCTTTATGGGCAGGTTGTGACAACCACACTAAGTTTTCAGTGATGACAAGACTGTTAAACATCAAGGCAGAGAATAATGTGTCCGAGAATTGCTTTAACTCTTTTGTTGACGTAATGCGGGAAGTAATGCCTCGCGATAATATCATGCCGGGTAATTTTTATGACATGAAGAAGCTAATGGATACCTTAGGTCTTCCAGTCGTAAGGATTGATGTATGTAGTACGGGTTGTATGTTATATTGGGGGGATGATGAAAACACTGAATCTTGTAAATTCTGTGGCCAACCGAGATACAAAATTAGTAGGAGGTAGGGTCATTATAAGAAGCATAGACCGCATAAGCAATTGTTTTATCTGCCTTTAATCCCCAAATTGCAAAGGCTTTATGCGTCTAAAGCCGCTGCTGAACACATGACTTGGCATGAAAACCATGAAACCGAGGAGGGTCTGATGTGTCATCCTTCAGATGTAGAGGCATGGAAATATTTTGATAGAACATACCCTGAGTTTGCGATGGAGCCTCGAAACATTAAGTTAAGTCTCTGTGCCGATGGATTTGTTCCATTTGGGAAATCAGGAAAAATTATTCATGTTGGCCAGTTATCCTAAGTCCGTACAATCTGCCACCCGGTATGTGCATGAAGACACCTTATATGTTTTTGACATTGATAGTGCCTGGCCCGCAAAATCCGAAAAAATTGATAGATGTTTATATGCAACCATTGATTGCGGAGTTACGACAACTGTGGGATGAAGGTGTTCCTACGTATGATGTTTCCACTAATCAAACATTTGTAATGAAGGCTGCACTTCTTTGGACGATAAATGACTTTCCAGCTTATGGGATGTTATCTGGATGGAGTACAGTTGGGATCTTAGGATGTCTGATATGTATGGAGAGATCGAAGTCATTCAGATTAAAACACGGTAGGAAGGCAATCTATTTTGATTGTCACAGACAATTTTTACCGATAAATCATACATTCCGAAGGAATAAAAAAGAGTTCATCAAGAATAGATTGAAAGAACACCCCCACCATTGAGGTTGACTGGTGATCAAATTTGGGAGTGAGTGCATGACTTTCCAACTGTTGTTGAAAATCCCCGTGGCACGACTATTGCGTACGGAAGCGCACATAAGTGGACTAAACGCAGTATATTTTGGGATTTATCATATTGGAAGACTCATCTTATTTGTCATAATCTTGATGTCATGCATAGAAAAACATGTTTTCGATAATGTCATCAATACTCTGATGGATGTCACTGGAAGAAGTGACAACATTTGCATCATACTATTTTGAGCCGCACGTGCAGTGCAAGAGGCGGAGAGCAGGAAGAAATGATGAGGGGCCTATTGATCTCAATTGCAAATCATTCTCTATTTTCAATTACCTTGGTCGACCAAGCGGCGCATGTAAGTTTCGTTACTTAACAGACGAAGAATGGTGAACAGCCTATACAAATATTTTGCTGAACTGTCCAGAAGTGGAACCATACTTCGAGTAAGTGTACTTTTGCATGCGCGCGCGCGCGCACACACACACATATATAGTGTGAAACATTTGCCAATAAATAAATGATATTTGTTAATAGGATTTTTCGAACTTCAATGTACGGACTACCACCGAATGAGTTTGCTCATTTATGCGATGAACAATTTGCAGCATGGTTCAAAACACATGTAAGTTGCCTATGGACGAAAAACAAGTTATTAATATTTTATAAATTATCAATTAAAAAAATATTATTGACTTTGCGTTTGTGACTTTAGGTTCACAATACTCATGATCAATCGAAGAGCAAGGATTGCTATATCATCTGTCATGGGGTTCAAAAAGAACAGTACGAACTTGGCCAGCATATTTCATAAACGGGTACAATTTTCACACTCGAGAGTACGGAATGGGAAAAGGTACAATGAACAGTGGTGTGTGTGTTCGGTCATTCAATGATGGTAGTGCGAAAGATGATTTTTATGGCTCGTTGGATGAAGTCATAGAGATAGAGTACCCTGGACCATCAATGCGGGTTGTGTTATTTAAGTGCATGTGGTTTGACCCCGTCAGAGGAATGAAGGTGCATACGAAGTTTAATTTGGTTGAAGTAAATCACAAAAAAAGGTATATGAAATATGAACCATTTGTCTTGGCACAACAAGCAATTCAAGTATATTATGCACCGTAGATCAACACGAGGATGAAGACGAAGGTGAAGATGATGAAGATTAGGATTTGTTAAATATGTCTTGAATTTTTATGCACTCGGTTTGGTTCATCACCCGACCCAACATATTTTTTGTGCGGCCCAAAAGTGGAGAGAAAATTGAGATTTGATTCGTGACATGTCTCGGCCCAACTCGAAAAAATTGAGATTTCTATGGGGGTTCAGGGGTAATGCCATCGAGAAAAATTTTTGGGCTCTATTTATGCTGCGGCTAGGGTTTATTTTGTGGTACGAAGGATTTTCGTCATATGAGAGACTTGTGGGCATTGTGCTTTTTGTTCAATCGCGAAGACCGATCACCTTGATCGAACCACGTAAATCCTTGTGTTCTGTGTTTGTTTTTCCGCATTTGCTACAACATGATTTTTGACACTTTTCAATAATTTTTGTAATTATCATGAAAATTTTGCGAAACTTTTGCAACGGAAATATTGTGTTCGTCGCAATTATATTTTCATTGCAAACTACAACGAACACAATATTTTCGTTGCAAATAAGGAAAAAGATTGCCTTCTTCATTCAGACACATAAAACACACCTGCATCCAAAAGCTGAGGTTGTCGTCCCTAGCTCGTTTTGCTTGCGAAACTCTCGTGGCATAAAAGCTGGTTCGTCCCTTGCTCGTTCTGCTTCGTCACGGCTCTTGGCTCACTCCCGCATCCGTCGTTCCTCAGCTTGACCGCCATCGTCCGCCTCTTCGAGCACGTTTCCGGTGAGTTTCGCACGACCCTATTTCTTCTTCGTCTCCTTGCCAAGCCCGATTAGCGCGGCCCTCGGCCAGATCAGCGAGGGCGAGGCTCGGCCGAGCCCGATTATGGCCGCCATAGCCCTCGCCGAGTGTCGTCCTCTCCGATTTGGGCGAGGGGCGCCCTAATCGGGCTCGGCCGAGCCTCGCGCTTACCCTCGCCGATCTAGCCGAAGGAAACCCTAATCGAGCTCGGCCGAGCGTCGCCCTTGCCCTTGCTTGTGAATTTTTGTCAACAGGAAACGCATTTGCTTGCATACATTACCTCATCACCCTGTTAGCTTTTCAGTTTAAAGGCTCTTTTGTATTTTAGTGGTTGTGAATCTGGGTAGATATCACTTTGTTGTTCCCTATGATGTCAAGTGGTTGAAGGATGATCTGTTTGCAATTTTGTTTTCTTAAGAATTTCTGCGGTGTTTATCTTGTCGGCCAAGCCTCGCGCTTGCCCTCGTCGATCTGGGCGAGGGAAGCCATAATCTAGCTCGGTCGAGCGTCGTCCTTGCCCTTGCTTGTGAATTTTTGTCAACACATAGGAAACTCATTTGCTTGCATACATTACCTCATCACCCTGTTAGCTTTTCAGTTTAAAGGTTGTTTTGTATTTCAGTGCTTGTGAATCTGGGAAGATATCACTTTGTTGTTCCCTGTGATATCAAGTGGTTGAAGGATGATCTGTTTGCAATTTTTTTTCTTAAGAATTTCTGCGGTGTTTATCTTGTCGGCACTGAGAGTATCGTTTTTGACTTTGCAATGACATGGAAACCTCATAATAAGTTGAATTTTTGTCAAGTTCTATTGCCCTGGGTATAAATTCCTTGTCAATACTAATGCTTGGAAATTTTTGCTGTTGCGTTCAAAGTCCAAATTGTGCTATTTATCAGAGGCGATAGCAAGTCACTTTCAATTTCTCAAGCTTCTCTCTTCCTCTCCAAAACAAAATACAAAATGGTAAGCGTCATGATGTACATCATTATGTGTCCCTAATACATGTTGTCATCTTTGCTGATACTTGTCTAACCTTTTTACTTGACAGCATAAGCGTGGTGCATCTTCATAGGGAAGACCAGGCCCTTCCCATTCCCCTTCGCCTTCCCCTGGTTCATCCCCAGCCCTTTTATCTCACCCTCTGTCATGCCCCGAGCTCGGTGGGCATAGAAACATCCCACCTTCGCCGTTACCTTTGATGATCTCCCAAGAACCAACGGCCATTAACTTAAAGACCTATATGAAGCATGTAAGCGAAAGCGAGAACATCTCCATAAAAATAAAACAACTCAAGATGACTTAAGACAAAATGGTACGCTTTCCATTAAGGTCTAATATATGTCAAAGGTTAAAATTCTAAATCCACAATTCTTAGTGCAATCCCTAAGGCCACAAAAGGTTCATAACCACTTCATTTAATTCAGTCTTCAAATGTCAATCATGGCATTCCTCGAGTTTCCATCGCCTGGGACCTGAAAAATGGTGTCCCACGACGGGGTGAGATATATAATTTCAGTAAGTCAAACCTAACCCTATACTAGGCTGCCAGTGCCTCCAAGCACTTTTGAAAAACGGGGTATTTTGGGATATAAAAGTATTGGCATGGTAAAACATGGTACTTGACAAAACTTGGCATTTCAGTACTCTCAAAACAGCTTGACTCAATCAAGAAAAATCATAGTAACTCTAAGCTTCGTACAATGGCAAGGTTTTCATCAGAAGCAAGCACTCGACCCCATCTCAAAACATGAGGCAACTTTCACTTCTTTCTCAAAAGTATCATTCCTCGAAATTTCCAGAAAACATGTTCTTTACTCTCACGCCCATTTCTAGGCCAATTTCAAATCATAAGGCATATTTAATTTCTCAAAATCATTCTTGATTTTTTTTTTTTGAAAAACAGATCTTTCCATATCTACCTATCCTGGGCCGCCCATCTTGGGGCTGCGAGATGATTCGGTCTCCATATGACCCGTCGGTCCATATGAGACTCTCGCTTTCGGACCTAGAGATGATTCGGTTACCATACTACTTTCGATGCCCATTTTCAATCGAGATGAATCGTGTCAGTATGGGACTCTCTAGCCGCACGACCTCGTTAGGTCAAATGGGAGTACGTCCCTCCTAATACGTTGGCCAAATTATAATTCTCGGCGATCCCACACGCTACTGTACATATAATTTTTCCCAACGATCCCACACGCCATTGGCGATCCCACACACCTGTGCACTTAAGATTTTCTTGACGATCCCACACGCCATTTACTCATAAAAATTCAGTTATAAAAGTCTCAGTTTTCATTAGAAAACGCATTCATGTCTTTTCAATCAGAAACACACTCAACAAACTCAAGCATTTATCGCCTATTCAAGGCATTCTTTTCAGACGTCCGTCACTGGACAAAACACATTTCAAGTTCGAACATGTTTAGTAAAACATGAGCATCACTTGACTCAATTCAAGCAAATCTCAAATTTGATCATTCACAAGTCATTTCAAGACTCGATTGGTAAACCAATCCGCTTAATGCATTCAAATCAATGAGAATTTCCACAAAGCACGCCAAATGGCCCAACCACATGCCACAATCAGATTAAGACTCCTCAGTTCGACCTCGTTTTCAAGATTTTCATGCCATGAAACCACTCAAACTCAATTCATCAAAATAGGCAGATTTGGGTTTCCTCGTTTCTCTCTCACAAAATCAGTTCATAAAACCCTTCAATTCGACTAAAAACTCCGTCCTTTAGTAACCTAACCTCCAAATAAAGGTTTAGGAATAACTTACCTCGAGCTTAGGCCAAGCAATCCCATAAAACGATCGACGAAACCTCGCGGCACCAAGCTATCCATTTTGGCCTTCCACGACCAGATTCAATCCTGAGTAAACTGGTATTGCTCCATCAAATTTCTATGAAATCAAATTTCATAACCTTATAATTCAATGTCTTATGGACGCGTGGGCGAAAATGGAGCTCAATTCGGATACCGGACGACTTAGAACGACTCAATTCAAAATTGGTGCGCGCTAAGGATAGATTACACGGACTCTCGGCCTCTAGCATCATTCACGCCCAAAACAGTCCTCAATCATGTCTAAATTCTAATTCTTTGCAAAACCTATTTGCCAACACATCAATTAATGTCTCAAGGTGCCTTAACTGTGAATTTAAGACACGGCGACACTCCCACGAGCTCCTAAAGTGCTCGGTTTACTCAGCCACTACACAGGGCAGAATCTGTCATGCCCTGAACCCTGTGAGCACTTGAACATCCCACCTGGCCCTTGTCTTTAGATTGACTTTCAGGATCTCTCGGGCCACAACAATTTTTAAAAATCCATACATATATGGAAGCAACAAACATCTCCATTTTTTTTTTCAATTTACAATTGAAATGACTTAGGACAAAATGGTACACTTCAATTCATACATCGGTCGAATATACTCAAGGGTTCAATCTCTAACTCACGAAACCAAATACAATCCCTAAGACCACAAAATGTGAATCCATATCCTGTAATTCCATCTTCAAATACTCAACCTCGACAAACTTCCTGTCTCATCGCTTGGGACCTGAAAAAGTTAAGCCCCCACTGGAGTGAGATATAAATCTCAGCAAGTAAACCCTAAACCTAGACCAGACCGCCAGTCCTCCCAGACTATGCCACAGAGCAATTCACAAAAACTCATCGAGGAATTATCATCTAGCATCTCAATATCACTTTCTCATGGCACCTTGATATAAAGAACATCGCCATCAAGAACATCACATACTATGAGATCCAAGTTTCACACATTACCCTAAAACAAACTTAACATTTTTATAAGTCATCAATATGACAACCATATAATCGTCGCTAGGGCCCACGGTCGCGATATAATTTCAATTCACTCAAGCATCGCCAGGGCCCACGGCCGCGATGCAGTTTCTCAGGGTACTTTGATCATTCATTGGCGTCAGGGCTCCAAGCCAATTACGATGCAAAAGGGGCTCCAAGCCAGTGCGATCTCCGGGGCACCAAGCCAATTGATCGCTGGGGCACTACCGCCCATTCATATAACATCGGCACTAAGGCCAATCATATAACTGGGGCACCAAGCCAATTCGATCTCCGGGGTACCAAGCCAAGGATCGATGAATGCATTATAGCATAGACCTTATAGTCAACGTAATTCATCAAAGCTCATTGTTCAACATCAATTAACAGGGCTCACCATAATTGCCAATGCATCACAGCCGATTCAACAACAGAGCATCAGAGCAAATTCAATAACAGAGCATCATAGCCAAATAATTTCTCATTAAGCCTTTTATCACAATCATAGGCATTACATACTATCGCCATTCAAGGCACATCATTCAAGCACTTTGAGCTCATAAATTTAAGCACATCACTTGGCCATTTCATTCACATAAGGGCACTCTAGCCATGCGATTCACGTAAGGGCACTCTGGCCGCTTCAATTCTCCTGAATCAAGAAATCAATCAACTAGGCATTCCCTTGCCAATCTCAGCCATGCTATCTCAAGCACATTTATCGACTAATTAATTTGCAAATCAATTCAATCCAGTAGTGTCCTAACGTCCTAGTAGAGGTTTAAGGAAAACTTACCTCAAGCAACTAGCAAAGCTCCACTTCGATCGATCTTCCTTAACCCTCCAAGTATTCGACCAATCAAGGTCCTCGTACCGTCCTAGGAAATTCATTAATTTCTAATCAAAATCCACTCAATAACCAATCAAATGGAAACTCAGGATGCCTCATCAATGGATCGAAATCACCACAATACTTCCACAAACCCTTTATATATTCTGTTCATGAGACTCAATGCAGGGCAGAATGCAACTTGATGTTTCATGCACATTATAGCCCTTAAATCACTTCCAAACTCCCAATCCATTTCATACACTTCTAATTAACACCTCACACTACATCTCATGAAGTCTCATGCGTCAATTTGAAGTCAAAATATCACTTAAATGACCCTTAACGGAACCGGCCAGCAAGGGTTCACCCACCAAACAGAATCGGTTTCGGTTTCAATCCGCTCAATCAAGCCATAAACCAACCTCGTGTCTAACTCTTTACACAAATAACCTCTCAAGACCTTCATTTACATGTTTGAAGAGCTCACTAAGATATTTGGAGTCGGTTGACACCCCAAATACAACAAAACAGTCCAATCTCCTCTTGATCAGAATCTGTCCAGAATTTACCGCTACTGCTCTTCCATGAAAACCGAAGTTATCCTTATCTATTTACAGCCAAAATTTATCTGAACATAGTACTAAGTGTTATGAAGCTCTCCTAAAAAATTTGAGGCCAAATGGAATTTCTAAGAGGGTAAACCATAACCTTATCTCAGCTCGCGCGGAATCCGTCCGCCTTTCTTCCAAAAATCACTATATATTAATCAGACCTCCTAAAATCATGAAACCAACGGAAAAATGTCAAGTACATCTTGAAATAACCTGTGCTAAGAGGGCGCGACCAAAAAATTCCGGAAAGAGCCGTTAGACTGCACCGAACAGAAGGCTTCAAAACTGTTTTTCTGGACAGTTTTTGGTTGAGGTGTTTTTGGAGAGAAAATGAGGTGAACGTGTAAGGGGAGGCTACACAGCAGATGAAGTCCTTAAAACCATTATCTCACACATATAATTGAGCCCAAAATTGATAAGACAAGGTTAGGTGGGCATTTAATGCCAAATACTCCCAATGGTTGACAAGTGGCACTCCCCCAATAATTCAATCTTAGCTTTGACTCATCTTTGACCATTGTACAAGATATTTTTGGCAGCCCTATAGGATAGGAGAAATGTTCATTTTGCCCTTCTTGAATTCTTAAGGCATATGTAAATGGTCTTGGGGCAAAATGGTCATTTTGCACTTTCAGTCCAAACTTCACTTTTCCAATCCGAAATTACCATTTGGCGAGACATTGACAAATTCGTATCCAAAATTGGAATTCTCTATTTCCAAGTGCCAATTTTGAACCTCAATTTCATGATCATTCGTCCGTCAATCATTATCATTTCATTCAATAGTCTCGAGAGGGTCGGAAATTCGGAATGTCACAGAATCGGCCTTCACTGTTTCTCATATAACAACCCTCAATTTCACTTCTAGACTTCAATTCATTATGAATTTCACTTGCTAAAACCTTAATCCACATGTTAAGAAAGCTCACTGAAGATTTGGAAGCAAAACAACACCTCGAAGGCCTTCAAGCAGCTCGGTTTCTCTTGGTCAGCAAACGATCAGATTCTGCTCGGTAAAAACTACCTCAACTCAGCCCTGAAAACACCTCAAATATCAATTAAACTTGCAACCATAGCTCATCCAACTCTTACTATGAGTTTAGGAGATCTCACCGAAAATTTGAAGCCATTTGAAGTCTTAAAGCTCACGAAATAGACCTTTCCCCCAAACTGGTCAGATTCTGCCTCAACTCTGACCTTCGTCCATTCAAACCGACCTACGGGAAGAAATACTGGGCCAAAGTAAGTTTATAATATCTTTTTGGAACGGCAAGACGATAATATTTCAGATGGCGGTGATTTTACCTCAATCCAATATCGGACGAAGAAGTTATGATCAAAACAGTGGGGCGGTCAGAACAGGGCAGCGAACTGGCGAACGAGAGAGGGAGTTTTTTGAGAGAAAAATGGCAAGAGAGAGGGGTGGCCGGCCAAAATGAAAGAGGAGGGAGGGAGAAAGAGTCTTCCACCATTAATTGAGATTAGCAAGTGACAAGATTGGTAGGTGGGTAATTAATGCTCAAACCCTTCAATGGATGACACTTGGCAAGGCTCAAATAATTGTCATCTTTGGCTTTGACTTCCATTGACTCCACTCACATGAATTTTCATCAACCACATGGAAGACCTAAATGACCAATTTGCCCTTCTATTTCTCCTAGGCAAGGGCAAATGGTTGAGGGGTAAAATGGTAATTTTGCACTTTCCGTCCGAAATTTTATTTTTTCAATTTAAATTGCCCTCGATGAGGCGACGTCCAATTCAATTCAAACGTTGGAATTCCTCAATGTCCAATACCCAAATCTCAAGATCCAATTTCATGTCTAGCCCTCATCAATTGTAAATTTCAGTTTATCTCAAACTGACGGGAGACTCTTGCAGGTGCTATGCGTATCGATCTTGGAGTTTTTCTCAAGCCGTGGCGACTTTGATTATCATGTATTTGTGAGGGTTTATCACTAGCTCATGTGGTCCTGATCATTGGAATCTGATTTAGGAAATTCTCGCAAATTACACATTGGTTAAGCGGAATCACCCGCGTCCCAACGTATAACGCTAGCAAGGCATTCCATGATCGTTCCTAGATCGATCTTTGCTGTCCCAAAATATTCCCTCGATAATCCTTATGGTCAAAGTGCCATTTCTCATTCAAATCCCCAGGTCCACGTACTCGACTCCGCGCCAGTCTTTCCCTTTTGGTCAGTTAACTCGAGAGTGACCTTCTCTGAGCAAGATACAACTAAAATACCTCGATCTATATCTTTCCATTCAATAGCCTCGAGAGGGGCCGGAATTCGGAATGTCACACCCTCGACCACTACTTGTCGTGCGTGGAGGTAACATCTGTGGTGCATCTTCACAGGGAAGACCGGGCCCTTCCCATTCCCCTTCGCCTTCCCTTGGCTCGTCTCCGGCCCTTTCCGCTGGCTCGTCCTCGGCCCTTTCATCTCACCCTCATCCACCACTTGCCCATGGACCCATCCAACCTGAAGGTACTTCGGTTCCACGAGCTTCAGTGGAACACTCGCATCATGAGGGAAGCACACCTGAAGAAGATAACCGGACCGTGATAAGCCCATATGGAGATTCGTAAGTACTTTTTTTTAACGTAAATAATATTTACGATCATTGCCTTGTTTGGCTTTAAATATAGATGTGAATTGAATTGTCTTGTTTGCAGGTTCACGGACGCTACGCAAGTGGTGCGCGAACTTAATAAAATTGTGAATAACTATTGGAGGGGGTCGTGGAGTAGTTATAGTGCCGCTCCAACACATGTGAGGGATTTGTGGTGGAACGAGTTCAGAGTAAGTTTTGTTCTTATGTTTTCTCACAAATGAAGTTCGGCGTAAATGAAATCAATTGTTTTTCCATTGAATACAGCGAAAGTTCAAGTGGGAGGAATCGGAGGAGGAGGAAATTAGAAGAATTTTTAAGAAAAAAACTGGTGATCACATTCGCCAAGTGATGAATAGAGCAAGGGCAGCCAAAGTCAAGCCAGCTTTCATCACTGGTGACGATTGAGAGGAAATAAAGAGAGGCTGGGAAAGTGAAAAAAATGAAGGAAAGGTGTGAACATAACAAGAAGAATCGAGCTTCTTGTTCCACTGAAGGGTCTGCAACGTATGCTGGGGGTTCCATCAACATTGCAGAGCATAGAAAAAGGATGTAAGTTCTGTTAAATATGTGGTAAGTTAATTTAATTTAATTGCTCATTTGTGTTTAAATTTTGGAGGCACATGAATTGGGGGTGGAGCCGTCATTCGTGGCTACATTTGAAAGAACATTTTAAAAAAAAAAGACAAGACATGGACTAGCAATCGAGCAAAATGTATTAAGGTATGTAAGGTTATATACTTTTGACTTTATAGAAACACGGTTTGAAAACAATGAATGTTTTCATGTTTATGGTAGTTAGATATATGAAGGTATTTTATTTTCCTATCTATTTTGTTGATGTAGGAAAAATATGATGAGCTATTGAGTACGGCTAGTGGCGATGATGGTGGGGGTGTTGACCAACGGGCATTGTGGCTGGAGGCGATGGGTGAGAAATAATACGGCTTGGGATGCATGTCAAGGGTGTTCACAAGAAGGGCTGTTGGAAGTTCGTCCTCCAGTGCGACTGCTTCAAAGAGGACACGAAGGGACGAGGAAATTATCCAACTAAGACATTTGCTCGAAGAGAGGGACAAAGAGATTAAACTGGTCAAAGATCGGCTCGCAGAGAAAGATGAGCAGATGAGACAAATGGATGAACGACATAAATCCTTTGAGTATCAAACGTAGTCTTAGATGCAAAGGATCATGCAACACCTTCATCTAAATGAACAGGTTCCTCTTGTACCTCCCGCAAATGAAATAGGTGATAGGGAAAATGATGGGCGACACAATGAGGACGAGAATGCTGCTGATGATCCTGATGAATTTATTAGATGTTTTTTCAATGGTTAAACAAGAAGGTGGAGATGAAGACATGGTACGATCAGTTTAAATTTCTAAAGAAGGTATTTTATTTTTTCGTAAGTTAGGATTTTAATTTTTCTCTCCTTTAAGCCTTAATTTTTCATCTACTTCCATAGCTTTCACACAGGAATGATATTCAGATGGTAGAGTATCCAAGATCAGATAAGTGTCTTTGTTTACCTCCTCTATTACCCCTAAATTATTGTTCATTTTAGTAGCACAATTTGTTAGGAAAAAGAACACAACTGAGGTGGGTCAAGCTGGGGCCAAATAAATGTCTCCACTCTACCTCCTCTATTACCCCTCTAGTCCCTGCTCATTTCTGGCCTTTTCTTTTTCCAAAGAAATAGTTTTCCTCCTTTGCAATCATCATCGTCAATCTTTGTTTTTCTTTTAAAACTTGATGTGTTAGTGTTTCCCTGGGTTCTCTGACATGATTGATTTATGTTGCTGGCTGAATGAGGTAAGCATGTTTCAGAATGAGGGGTTATAGGAGCTCAACAGACTTAGAACTTTAGGAACCTTGGTATGATCTTTGCACATGTTCATTGGCTATATGCGGAGTCTTAGTTTTTGTTTTGACCAAATTATTGTTGAGATTCATTTTTCCTTCATGTTATTCCTCCTTGCAGGCCTTTTGAAATACTTGAGCGATTTAGGATGCATGAGTCTGCTGAATGTGCCCAAAGTTGAGAGTGATTGAGGTATGTAAGCCGTCAACCCATGTTCTAAAGTTCGCCTATTTGCTGTAACTGGCTTGACTGACAAATATGAAAATTAAGTGTTTAAATTTAAGCACCAGACTTTAACACTGAAAATAGAATTAAAAAATTATTTGATAGTAGTTGACACTTACATGGCAAGTATGATTAATTTCTTATCAAATCTGGTTTTGGAGACATTATCAGTGGTTTTAGCAATATCAGTAGTAAAGAGTTAATCCTCAGAACTACTTTTTTTAAAGAGTTAATCCTCAGATCCCGCCTGCCTTTGCTGTCGTCCCAATGCCCATTGGGGCGGCGGCCCCTGCTTGTGTTTTCCCTTTGTTTTTTCAGTTTTATTTTTTTAAGTTTTAATTTAATTTAACTAAAAATTAGGTTGTATTTTGACGAAAATACCCTTGATCAGCCGGAATATGTAGTCGTCCAGCGAGGTCAGGCCTTTATTTGAAATAGCCATGACCACTTCATGCCCCTTTTTATACTTTAGGCCATTATTTGAAACAATGACCACTTCATGAGAAAATGAGAGCACTTGGAGCCCTTATTTGAAATTTTCCCTTTGATTGAATTATGGCTACTTCTCTTAATACATCAAATGAATTCTTGATTCTAAGTCAAATAACTGTCTTTGTTAAAACAATGATATTCAGATGGTAGAGTATCCAAGATCAGATAATTGTCTTTGTTTACACCAACTAAATCACCAGGTTTTAACTTGTCTGGGTCAACGAGGCCAACAACAGGAAGAAAGATTGTCTGCATTGTAGACACAATATGAAATGTCTTTCAGTTTTCTTGACTACTGAAATTTATACATTGCAGATGCATATTTTAGGCTAATGAATGTGGGACATGTTGGTGGATTGGCAACATCTCTAGCAACTGAAGCTGAAAGAATGCCATTGAGATTTACCAATGATCTGGACATTGATGATGAAGGAAATACCAGAGAGGGTACTTTAATGATATACATGTGATTTCTAAAATGTGTGATTACATGCTCTGTCAAATTCCTAAGTCTGAGACCATCAAGATTTCTTCCATTTGAACAAATGCAAAGACTTGAATTTTTCAAAAATGTGGTAATGAGATGTTCGCGACTTCTTGTTACCATCTCGTTATCTTGCTCCTTGCTGTATTTCCTTGACTGTAAAGTTACTATGGTTTTCATGCGCGCCCATAATAGTTAGGATGTCATTCGACTGAAGACTGGGGAATGGACTGACTAATGTGCATACATTTCATTGTTAAGAGGTGAAGTTTTCACTTAACTCATTCTTCTGTCCATTGGGTACTGATGAGTGTTTTTCCATGTGCAGCTGACGCACTTGTTTCAACTGGACTGGCAAATTTAGGTTATGTGTACGTCAATATAGGTATACTTTTATGATGTTTTAAATCTCATAATAGCGTTTTATATAACTGGTTATGTACTTATTTATTCCAATGGACTGCAGATGACTGCTGGTCTACTCCCAAATGAAATGCTAAGGTCAGTTCCAGTTTCTTTGGTTTTGCTCAGTTCCAACTATGATCTTAAGTTTTCAGAGTGCGAAACTTTACTTTTACAATCTTTAGATTTTGAAGTGAGCATGACACAATTAGTTAACAGGCTCGTTGTTTCTCCTTTCTAGTTCTTTCTGTCATCTTTTGGTGAGTTGCTTCAAATGGGACATTAGCATTATGTCTCAGTCTTTTCCGCTAGACATATGTACTATTATAAGCAATTATTATCATTTCAATCATATTGGGGAGACGGATTATATAATGTTTTAGCACGCCATACAGTTCTTGCGTTGTTGCTTCTCTCTTCTTAATTTTGCTTTGATGGCTGTGCAGGGCGAATTGGTAGCTGATCCGAAAACCTTTCCCTCGGGATTTAAAGCCCTTGCAAACTACGTCCACAAGAAAGGCCTCAAGCTTGGTATATGTTCTGATGCTGATGCTGGGTAGGATGTTTATCCTTTGAAAGAGATACTAGTAACAACATTGTTTCTATACTTTGACTATGTTTTGACCCCAGAGGAAGGTCGAAGCCTGCTTCTAGATATAAGAGTATAGAAATAACATTTTTGATGATATTGGGGCATTTTCTTGACAAGCAAAAAATGCGGTGCCCTATTTCGTTTCAAGTATTTTGTATTCATAGTGAAACTTTCTAGGTTTATCCTCTCATTTCTATGTTTTGTTCTCCATGCAGTGGCTACATGTCTCCTAAGTATCTGATGTTTGGACACTTCTCGGTAAAATCCGACGTCTTCAGCTATGGTGTGCTAATGCTAGAAATTATAACTGGAAAAAAGAACAACCAATTCTTCTCAATGGACTCTGATGAGGGCCTGCTAGGCTATATGAGTATCTTAATACCGACCACCTTTTTTCGGCTAACGTCACTTTTAATAGAAGTACAATAGTAATTAGAACAACATTAACTGATACTAACTGATCTTTTAGGTTTGGAAGCACTGGACCAACAAAACGCCGTCGGAAGTGGTTGAACCAGCTTTATGTAATGCTTACTCCATGGGCGAAGTCATCAGATGCATTCACATCGGCTTGCTCTGCGTGCAAGACGAAATGGAAGACCGACCTACCATGGATGCGGTTATTCTCATGCTAAACAGCCACTCTGTTAGCATCCCAGTTCCTCAAAGACCTTCATTCTTCTTCTCAAGTAAGAAGTGCAAATCGGCATCTCTTGTTCTGAACTCAGATCAATCCACCAGCAAAGTTGACCAATCTAACGGCAAGATTAAGCCTTCATTTTTGATGATCTTTGTGAGGTATTGTTGCACAAGTTGCAAAAACAGATGAATGTATTTTGCTTTCAGATTGTTATAATATTTACATCTTATTACTTGTTGAGTAAATATAAATTCTAGAAATTAATTTTGTTTTTAATTAGATTCAAAATCGAGACATAAAAGAAATTATTTTATCGAATGATCATAAATTATAAAAATTCGTAGCAAAATTCGTGTTCGGTCATCGCAAAATCCATCGAGAATATTTAAAAATTAATAAAATTCCGACGCAAAAAAATAATAGGTTGGGTTAATTAGCGACGAATTTTGCCACGAAAACTCTGAGCCATGAATTTATTTCCCAACTCAAAATCTGAATTTTCGTCACAAATTTTCGAACAATTAGATGTTTCGTTGCATATTTGCAATGAAACTTGCATCGAATAAATTGTCGTTGCAAATCTGTGACGAAACATAATTCGTTGCAAATCTGCGACGAATAGTTGTGTCGTTGCAAATTTACAACGAATTATGTTTCGTCGCAGATTTGCAATGACAATTTATTCGTTGCAAGTTTCATTGCAAATATGCAACGAAACATCTAATTGTTCGTTGCAAAATTTGCGATGCCAAATTTTCGAGGAATAATTGTTTCATTGTAAATTAGCGACGGCAATTTATTCGTTGCAAATCTGCAATGAAACATGTAATTTTTCGTTGCAAATCTGCAATGAAACATGTAATTTTTCGTTGCAAAATTTGCGATGCCAAATTTACGACGAATAAATTGTTTCGTTGCAAATTTGCGACGAATAATTTTTTCGTTGCAAATTTGCTACGATAATGTTTTCGTTGTAAATTAGCGACGACAATTTATTAGTTGCAATTTTCGTTGCAAATTTGCAACGAAACATCTAATTTTTCGTTGCAAAATTTGTGATGCCAAATTTGCAACGAATTTTTTTTCGTTGCATATTTCGTCGCAAAAAGGATTTGCAATGAATTTTGGATAATTTTTCGTCGCAAATTTCATGGCGAAAACTTGGTTTTTTTTGTAGTGTAGATACAAATATCATCATCACTCAAATATAACTTTAGTTACAATGGTGTGCATGAATTCTAGCTCATCATCAAGTGTCATTTTTCTTTTTGTCGAAAGACCATTCATCAATCAAAATAATACTCGAGAATTACATAGAAGGCTCTTAAGCCTAGCAAATCTCAAGTAACTACAGAACAAAACAAATACTAGAAAACAAATAATATAGCACTGTCTGCAACTAGAAACACACTCTCATCTCTCAAAAGCATATCTGCCACCGTAAATAATCAGCGGCTGATCACCAGATTCAGTGATGAACACAAGCTAAGATCCCCCACTCCATTTGTAACGGCTTGTGGTGCACATCTAGGTTCAACGTTCTCATTACCATCGCCTTGCAGAGATATAAATATCAATATTTCAAAAGAGCACAAATCAAATACCTATAAGGAACTCCTAGTTCTATATCTAGATGTAGTTCGAGCAAGTAAAACATCCAGATCTTGACCTACATCTAAATTGGGAGAGATATCTAGATGTAGTTCGAGCAAGTAAACATCCAGATCTTGACCTACATCTAAATTGGGAGAGGAGAGCGGCTTAATTATAGAGAGGTTATATAGCCACGTTACGAACATCCTCTTCAATGGCTGTGGACTGGATGAATGACCGAATTGATTTCCAAGTTCACTCAAGATTAGCTACAGAATTTTATGTACGCAGCCAAGATTAGCTGTAGAAATTGCTCGGATAGGTTACCCTAGCAAATTGTTAAAAGGTTGTGGACTAAATTGAACACATTAAAAAGCTTAGGATGGGCTTGGCAAAAATGTAATAAGTTTAGTTTTTTTTAGTAATTTTCCCGATTTAAGATTTGCGGACTGGTTCTCTTCACAACTGGCCTTTAAAGTTGGATCAAACCGATTTTCGGATCAAACCGAATACGGTGCTTACTCCTAGCGCGCGTCGGGGAAAAATGGCAGGTGAAGATGGGGATTAAAACAGATTAGGGAATGAATGTGGCAATCAAATGGCGATTTTTTAAGAAAGTGACGATGGCTGATGACAAGGGGTGATGATAATCATTAAATCAAGAGACCCACCATTCATATCTTATGTCATCCACAAATAATTCCAGGGAATTTTCCAATTTAGCTTTAGGGAAATCAAATTCCGTGGGCTTTAAAAGTGGCAATCCTTTTGTTTTTTCTTTCCTTTTTGTTTTTTTTTGTTTTTTTGTTTTATTTATCATCAGACGATCAGTTGACAGTCAAAAAAGAAGAAGCATACTTAAACGTGATATTCGTGGCTCTTTGTGGGAAAGAAAAAGAGGGGGATTAGAATAAAGTGATGGCGATATAAGAAAAAGATGGGGAAGGGGGGATTAATAGTAATAATTAATTTTTATTCGCCTAAGGTGATCCTGAGAATCCACAAACAAAATTTCACTAAGCATATTATTCCATATCTGGATGATTGTCGAGACTCCTTAAGATTTGGAATCAGAGAAGATATATGGGGTCGATCTCTATCCAAATTTCGTTTTAAAAAAGAGCTTTTTCACACCATCATTTGTTGACTGATGAATTCAGCCGGAGATTATGTTCTAAGATAATCTAATTTAACTAAGAATTGATTACAATTATTAACAAGACTAAGCAATTAAGCATTAGACTAATATGCGGCGTACTTTGATTAAAGGGGGACGAGTAGCACGAAAATCATAATCAAAACACATGATTCTCGCTCAGCTTTCGGCTTTTGGCTCACCATTCTCAATCAGCTCCAGTTAATAAGTAATCAATATTTAAAAAGAAGGTTGATTACGTCGATGATGGATCACACACAACCAACACAACATCTCAATTCGTGTTAATTGTTCCAATCTGTGCAATCAAGTGCAGTAAACTAAGATCAAAGTTGGATTAGAAAAATGGCCGGAGCAGGACCACCCCTTCGTTTCCGACTTAAACTCTAAAATCGATGCACTGGCTATACATCTAATGACGTAATTTGCGGGATTATTATGCTTTTCTTTGGTCGAGAGAGAGAGAGGGTGGAGCAATTGGGTGGGCGACACGTATGTACCATGCAATGTGTCGCGCTGGGGTGATTCGAGAAGAGAGAACAGTAAGAGACAAAAACCTAGACAAGTACATGGGGGAAGGATCACTGTGGGGATCTTGTTCCCTCACTTGTAATTTTGTAATCTAGCTCGAGTCCTTCCGTACCGCTGCCTTTCAATTCCCACATGATAATTCTCCAACGACTAATGTTTTTTTGTGAAGCACAACCCAACATTGTAGGGCCGGTGCGAAACCATTAGTCCACATATGAGGCCATGTCTCTCCTTAGATATTCACATTGCAAAATCACGAGTCACATACCCTATGTTAAGGTTTCAAAACCACCATTCGAGATCAATCGTTTATCAAGAAATATTGAAAACTCAGTGACGTATCAAACACCGTGGATTTCATCTACATTGAATGGTCGTGTTCACGAGTCGCTTTTGGAATTGAGGTTTATACTATGCTTTGACCAAAAATCCTAACCATGCGTGCCGAACCAACATGGGGGGCCATAACAAATGGCAAGTAGGGCAACATGTCCGCAATGATGTTGTTACTTGGTCTTGGGTGATCTGAGGGCAACTTTAAAGTATAATTAGAAAAATGGGTCTGTTGATGGTGGGTGTTTTTATAATTGGGAGAGTTCGAAAGTAGGGTTTAGAGCATGTTGACCCGAAAAGAAGTAGAGAGGAAATTGAGTGGATGGTGTGGCTCGAGGAGTGATAGACTGGGATTAGTTGGGTTTTAATGAATTAAAGTGGCCTTTTCACACTCCATTTTGCCTTTTTCTTCGTCTTCTTCTTCTTTTTTGATTTGATTCTCGGCGTTATTGAGGTGGAGAGAAAATTCAAGGTGACCCCATGACTTGGACAGGCTCAACCTACACTTTATGTCTTTAGGGCATCGAGACCTTCAAATGACCCGACAAAAATGGGTATTTTATTCGAATCGATGACCCTCCGAATCAGACCCTTGTTCCCTTCTCGTTACACGTTTTTGGGGTCGGTCTTACAAATAGAATAGGCTTGACCGGAGGCCAAAGCATAGTGACCTAGGAAGACCTATATCAACCTCCATAATTTGCTTGACGTTTATGTATTTCACATTAATTTTGTTGCTAGGTTCGTAAGGACGTAGTTGCTCTTGGAAAGATTGTATATGAACTAATGAATGCAAAATTCTTTAGAGAAAAAAAAAACTGCCACATGCTCCTTTTTGAGCACTTATGAAAATTCACGATCATCATCAATACCACCAAGAAGTCGAACCGTAACATCATCCAAATGTTGACATGAAGCTATTGAACCATACCATGAATCTTGACCAAAATGAAGCTAATGTAACCTACTAAGGATGGAAAAAATGAGCAGCTTCTTCCTTGCAACAACTTAAAGGAGGTACATCTATCTACCTTTGCAAATCATTAACAAGAAAGCTCCAATTACCTATGTCATCTTTATCAGAATATCTAATCTAAAAGAATAAATCAATAGATGGTGTAAGTCTCTCTCTCACACATGCTTAACTGTGAAATAGCCATGACTTCTATTGTGTGAGCTTGTTATCGTGAACCCACTAAGAGTAATAAGTTTGAAAATGGAGTGCTCTTGGTACGTGCTTTGATACTATGTTGGTATGTCAAACCTAAAAATTTAAGCCAATAAATGGAGAGAAACGATAGGTATATGAGCATTATGATAAAAAATAGTGACGTTGAGGACCAAAACCTGTTAGCGCAGTAGACATAAGAATAAGAACGAGACATCACAGTGATATTATTTTACTCTTCTGAAACCTTCTCTATGCTCAAGTGAGAAAAACGATATGTATGGTAAATTGGATAAGAAATTAGAGTGAAATGGGAAAACACTGAGCAGGCGACCAAGCTTAGACATAAAAATTATTTATATTGCAGTATCAACAGAGTCTTGTCGAGCTCATGTTCTTTTAATGTGGTCCAGCTTTGAATGTTGGGCTCTGAGAGAGAGAGAGAGAGAGAGAGAGAGAGAGAGCGCTCTGCGGAATATACTGGCTGAGGAACTGTCATTTCTCAAATTTTGTTGTGTTGTGCATATTTTTGAGCTCTTGCATGGTAAGCCTCCGACATGATAGAGAAGCCAAATCCCCCATATTTTGCACTGTCTCTTCTCTCTCTCTCTCTCTAGAAATCTGATGTTCATGCACTTGATGAGCTTAGAAATGACCTATCGCAGTCACGTTATCTTTGACAACTGGAGGAACATGCATTGGACTCCTTTCAAACAAATCTCGACCCTCCAGCAATCCCTTATCTTGGGATAGTGACATGACAATTCAGATAAGCGAAGCCAAAAAGTATTTCTGGGTCTCAGTTTGCATGACCAGTTTCTTCACTGTGATAATAAACAAAACCCTAAAATTCATCTGTATGACAATTGACATGCATGCAACACATAAGGACAGGCTCCGCTTCCAGCTGCCTCTCTGGCCACCTGCACGTTTTGACTCTTTGCATGGTTCAAAATCCCTTCTGGTAGATGTTTGGACATGTTTGAACGTCGCATCCCGAGGCTTGTTTCGCCTTTCTGTACTGTATAATTATATTGAACCTTGAAAGGGTTATCTTAAACGGAATTCCGATTAGAAAATAAACTTTGTTTTTTTTTTTATACGACTTGCAAGTCTCTCGACAGGTAATAGAAAGCATCCTCCTTTGGATGATAACCTACTGACGAGTGATGTTTGATATTGCTGTTGTAGTGTTTCATAACATTTTGCGACATCAGCTATGTTCAAGAGCACTGAAATTAAGACGTGAAGTTCACTTCAATCGCGGATTTTGTTCATGGAATCTGGTGAATGATTACAGTATTTATTTTGTGTGGACAGGTATTTTACAAAATCTACTCATAAGGAAAGATAGGATCGTCAAGACCGTTATGAACAAAGTTGAAGTAACAGAACAATGTATTGTTCTATATTATTCCAAACAAAGAGTACAATAGCCTATTTATAGGCTTTACAGAAACAACTAAGAAATGTGATAATATATTACAACATACAATCAATCAGGATTAGTCAAGGATATCTTTCGGTATCTGTTAATGATCTCTAGCTTCTACAATATCTCCCATTATCTGTTAACAATCTCTAACATCCCCCTCAAACTCGAGGTGAATTAGAAGAAGTCATGTCACGCCCCGAACCCATTTGGTCCGCGAATATCCCACCAATCCCTTACCATTCATTAGGTGCTGCCCAGGATTCATCGGCCTTCAAACATTACTATCCATTGAAAGTATGGAAGTGAGAAAACAACTCACCTTTCAATTCACAACAAAATGACTTGGGACGGGAACATGATACATCAAGGTCACATTAATCAAATACCAAAAGTTCATTTCATAGTCCACAAATCAAAAGGACAATCCCTAATATCACAAAATGTGAATCTATATCTTGTAATTCCATCTTCGAATACTCAACCTCAACAAACTTGTCGTCTCATCGCCTGGGACCTGAAAAATGTTAATCCCCAACGGGGTGAGATATAAATCTCAGTAAGTAAACCCTAAACCTAGACCAGACCGCCAGTTCTCCCAGATTATGCCACAAAGCAGTAAACAGAAGCTCCTCGAGGCATTAGCATATAGCATCTCAATAATACTTCCTTATGGCACTTGACATGAAGAAAGTCACCATCAAGCACATCGCATAACATGAGATCCAACTTCACACATTAGCATAAACAAACATATCGTTTTCATAAGTCATCAATGTACCAAACTATTTAATCATCGCCAGGGCCCGCGGCTGCGATGTATTGCCAGGGCTCCAAGCCGCGATATAATTTCATAGGAGTTCAAGCCAAATCATCGCCAGGGCCCACGGCCGCGATGTATTTCACAAGGGCATCACAGCCAATTTAATAACAATAACAAGGCCCACAGCCAATTTCAATAGCAATAATAGGGCCCACGGCCAACGATCGCTCGGGCACTCTAGCCCATTCACATCTCAAGGCATCAAGTCAATTCACATCTCAGGCAATTATATTGCAGACATCACACAACCAAGTCAATCCTCATCTCAACTGAAATCATATAGGCATTCTAGCCAAATCATTTCACATGGGCATTCAAGCCAAATCATTTCACATGCTCATATTCGATCATCGTAAATCAGAGTTTAATCAATCCACTCATTGATCAAATCACCAGTCAAACGCATTCAGTAGTGTCCTAACGTCCTAGTAGAGGTTTAAGGAACACTTACCTCATTAAGCAAGCTAGCAAATTCCATCCAAACGATCCTCTTAGGTCAGCAATCTCACGGCCAAACATGGCTCTCACGGTGTGCCTAGGAAAAACCATATTATAACTCGATTATTTCTCAATTCCATTGCGCCAATACTTCAAACACACACACAACACCTTATTCTTCTGTCACCATAATGTTAATTCGATGCTCCTAAGCATACCAATTGTCGTTCTATCAAGGCAAGTCATCCAAAGTCTCAATTCACCAAAACTGCTCAATTTGAGTCCCCACAACCAGGTTTAGTCTCACGAAAACTGAAATTTTTCTAGTGACCTTTTGAGAAAAAAAATTCCATGGTCTTAAAATTCAAGATCTTATGGACATGTGGGCGAAAACGGAGCTCAATTTGGATATCGGACGACTTAGAACGACTAATTTCAAAATCGGTGCGCGTTGAGGACATATTGGACGGCACTTCACGTTTTTTCACCTCAACATCCCTTAAACCACTTCTAATTCCCAATCCACTTCACATACTTCCACTAACACCTTAATCAAAATTTTAAGTAGCCTCTTGAGTCATTTTGAAGTCAAAATATCCATCAAAGAACCCCCATCAGGTTCGGCCAAAACAGAACAGCAACACCACAAATTCTGTTTTGATTCCAATTACATATTTCCATCCATAACTCAACCCTATATCCCAATTTTTCACAAAATAATCTTTCTAAGACCTCAATATAGGTGTTAAGGAGGCTCACCAAGAGTTTTGGAGCAAAAACATCTCTTTTGGTCTTCCGTTCATCCTGTTCCCTTTTGGCGCGCAAAAGGTCAGAATCTGTCCAAATTTGGTCACCCACAATCAGCCATGAAAACCTATTTTAACACCACCAACATTATGGCCATAGCTCATCCAACTTGAGTACTATATTTTATGAAACTCCCACTGAAAGTTTGAAGACAAACGAAGCCTCTAAGAGGGTAAACGAAAGCCTTACCCCAGCTCGCGCGGATTCCGTCCGGTTTTGGTCTCGGACTCACACCGATAAAAATACTTATCCAAATGAAAATATTCCACTTGGAGCTTGTCAAGGACACATTGATTTAGCTTTTGCTAGTTGGAGACGGGAAGGCGACGGCCAGAGGTGGCGCTCGAGCACACCGAACAGAGGGGACATAATCTGTATTTCTGGAGCAGTTTTTGCTAGAGAGGAAAAGAAGAAAAATTTGAAGAGAATGGAGGTGGGGGAGAGAAGTGCACGACCAAAGAGAGTTAGGAGGAGTGTCCATCAAATTATTGGTGCCAATTTGTCAATATTGCATTTAATGCCAATTAATTCATGGCTTCTCCCTTGAGTGACACTTGGCATCCACCAATAATTGAACCATTGAGCCTTGACTTCCCATTGACTCTTCCCTCAAAATTTCGACAGCTCCTTGGGGTCCTTGAATGACCATTTTTCCCTTTATACAATCTTAAGGCAAGGACAAAGGTCGAGGGGCAAAACGGTCATTTGGCACTTTTCGTCCGAAACTTCGTTTTTCTCATTTTGAGTGACCATTGGCAAGACGACGTCAAATCCTTTTCCAATTTTGAAATTCTTCATTTTCAATTGTCAATTTCGAGCTTCCAATTCATGTCATTAGCCCCGAGGGGTCAGAAATTCAGAATGTCACAATTTTTCCCCCCTTAAAGAAATTTTGTCCTCGAAATTTACAACCTTCTATCCACTCGGTCTCTTGGGGCACTGACGCCTCATCGGTACCTTACATTTCCAGATAACCTCTTCCATGACTTGTCGTTCTCGCTTATCTTTTCCGAGAAAAGTTATCATTCCTCAGGACGTGTTTCCTTCAGTCCTCAATTTGTATTTACTTCTCTCTATTTTCTTTCGATATTCATAACATCTGTCAGCAGTTTACTCTTGAGCACTCACATCGTCTCTTTCAATTACTTAATACCATCATTACTAATTCCTCACAAGAACGCACTCTTTAGTGCCCATACCACTGGCGTGTCATTCCCTTCAAACGTCTTTTCATACCAACGGAGATTCACGGGCTTTATCAACTTGCCATTCTTTATCCAAATCGAATTATAGCCCTCTCGATTCCGTAAACAATCTCATGATTACTTCCGTAGTAATCCGTTCTCGATTCCATTCGAAAATCCTCTTGAATCAAAGTAATCCATCAACCTTCATGGTCACGTCTCTCTCTTTTATCGGCGTATTTAATGCTCGACCATGTAATAGACTAATCCCACTTTCAGTCCTTATCACCGATAGTATTAAAAAAATTCTTGGCACATCCTCGTGCCAACCCAAGGGACACCATAATTCTCCCTTCAAAATTTCTTTCCCAAGCATTCTGAAGTCGGGATTTCTTTCCTGGTCCGTTCATCGTAATGGCATAGTCCCTTATCAATTCTCAAGCTTGATGCTTCAAGTAGCCATCAAACTAGTCAATTGACAAACTTCCAATTTAAAAGTTGAATCTCTTATTTCCCGAGGGAAGATCTGTTCCTCTATCACCCATTACACAATGCTCAACTCTCAACCTCTTATAGTTCACATAACTTCGAGGTCTTTCTTTATACAAGCGACGCTATCACATTCATCGGCCATTTCATACATCCGCGTTGCCTCTTGTTCAATTCCCCTCAAGAAACTACTGCCTTATTTTCTTGTGGCAGTCTAAAGACTCAATATCTCATTCCACCTAAATAAGGTTTTCCAAACTTTGTCGCGAGAACATTCGCAAATCGGCTCCAATCACACATTAGGCGTTCCAACTCATATGGCATTATTGTCAAGGCGCATTCGCACAGTTCATATTAGTTTGCCATGCAACGCCTCAAATTCCTTTTTTATGCCACGTCATTATGATTCTCTCGACTCCTTTGATTCCAAACACGAACGCCATTACCAGCGTTGTCATCAACTTGACTGAAGCCCTCAAAGACTTATCGCGTTCATTTATTCATTCATGTTATCTCTCGTCTTTAATCCATTTCATCAATGGAACAGCTCTAGTGGGGAATCTTCCCACTATCCGTCTATAACAATCCATCAATATGAGGAAATCTCAACTTTCAGCAACTCATATCGACCTTAGTCGATTCATCACTCATTCACATCCTCAAAGGCTCCACATGGATTTCATTTCTCATAAATTTCATGACTGAGGAATCTTACCTCATCAGGCCCATGGTTCATGCTTTTCACAATTAGAATACAACTAGCATCTCTTTAGAGTCCATACGATACTTTCGAAAGTTGTTCATGTTTCTCATGACTCATTAAATGAGTCCACTCATCGTCTCTCAAGACGGTAATAACCAACTCAATCATTCCTTGGGCACTTAATCCGACTATTGTCAACTTCTTTATGCCATATGTCAAATTTTTCAAACTGTTCCTCACACTTTTCACTTGAGAGCTCAAACCTTGGCCCTTTGTTGCCATGGGTCTCCACTTGGATCACGCAATATTTTGTTCATTTTTGTCGCTCTTCCCTTAGGAAGCATTAGTCCCTTAGCCTCTGGGTTCCACAACCAGCTAATGCGACTATGTCTCGATTTCATCCATTCAATTGAACGTCAACATTATTCTGGAATTCAACGTTGTCTACAAGACAGTTCCATAGACTTCACTTTCAGGAATCATTCAAGTTTTGCGTCTTCTTTCTCAGTCCAGACACTCAATCTTAATACCAAGACGATTTGGATTTCCTCTTCCTTCCACACTAGGGTCTCTTACCCTATGAAGGAAACTATACACTTTAGTGACATTCTCTCACTTCGAATCCACATTGTCCTTCCTTTGCCATAGGACATCAATCTTGGAGTTTATGTCAACAGCAGTATCTCCACTCCATGATTCAAATTTCACCATGTCTGATACTCTTCTTTCAGTGACTCAGTCACCTCAAGTGACAAAATTCCAAAAAGTCAAGGTTCTTCCTCGGTCTCCACAAATTCCCGTATCGAATACTCAATTCGACTACCTCGAGTCACTTTGTAATTACACTCTAAGCGCTCTTTTTCGCTTACTCAACCATTCACTAGAATTACAAACAGCCAGGACTATCAAGTCCATTCACTTTCCCTTCCCTCAACGACCATCTCATGGTCTAGTCGCCCTTTAAGAATGACACCCTACTCGTTAGGGGTGCTAACTCGCTATGTCATTTCTTGGGATTCTGATTCAACTTCAATTAATCTCATTTCAATCACAACGTCTGATAACTCACATAGCTCTTTCCTTAATTTTCCCACAACAGAAGAAACGAAATGTCAATCTCTCATTCCGAGCCTTACGTCAAGGTAATAACCATTTCTCGTAGGTACGTTCCATAATCCATAATGAACATCTCTTCGCTCGTAATCCATGAGCAGGAGTTCTCTTATTCACATGTCTTTCGATCATTCGCTTCTCTTACTGAGTCCCATTACCATTCCTCAAAATCAGGAATAACAACTAGCCATAAGGCTTTCAAATTCCTTTCCACTCGGAGACCTCAAGTCTCACTCAAAGGGTCCTTGGCCACCCTCAATACACTTAGACGACCTTGAGGACTTTGCCTCATATTGGCCGATCATCTTTAGATCCTTACAAAACCACTAGGATTCAAACAACTTTTGCTCTCAAGCAATCCTAGGAAGGTACTTCAATTAAACAACTCAATGAAGGTGATCTAAACAGAGAGGCTTGACTTTGGAGTAAGCTAACAACGAAAGGCAGGACCACGCAATAAACACTTTGCAGCAACAAATGGAGCGAGTTCTCACCTTATTGGAGAATCGAGCGGGACAATATCCGCCGTTGCAAGAGCCTCGCAATAATAAACCGCGCCATGACGATCCTTATTCAAATTTCGATGATGAATCCATCGACACATGAGGTGATTTTAGCAATTTAGATTATCGAGCTAAGAGGAGGAGAGGAAGGCACAACAACGTCCGCGATGTGAAGGTAGAGATACATTAATTTGAAGGTAGCCTTAATCTCGATTATTTTATTGATTGGTTGTATACTATAGAACGAGTATTTGAATTCAAATCTTACTCGGATGAAAAGAGATGCAAGGTTATTGTTCTTAAGTTTAAAAAGTATGCTTCTATATGGTGGAAAAATTTGAAAAATCAAAGAGTTTAGGAAGGAAAAAGAAAGATCCGTTCGTAGGAAAAACTCAAGAAGTTCATGAAGAAGAGATTCTTACCCATCAATTATAAACAAGACATATTCCTTAAGCTAAATTCCCTTAAGCAACACGGGATGAGCATAGAAGAGTACATCAGAGAGTTTGAGCAACTCATGATGGGATGCGATGTTATAGAATCACAAGAACAAATTAGTGCTCGTTTCTTCGGTGGCTTGAACAGAGAAATTGCGGATTTGGTTGAGCTTCAACCTTATTTGTGACTTTCTGAATTTTCGCCCCTCGAGGCTTGAAATATGGAATAGAATCTTAAAATTGGAAAAGTGGAAATGAAAAATTCTAACATTGGACTAGAATTTGACGTCGCCTCGCCAATGGTCACTCAAAATGAGAAAAACGAAGTTTCGGACGAAAAATGCGAAATGACCGTTTTGCCCCTCGACCTTTGCCCTTGCCTTAAGATTGTATATGTCACGCCCCGAACCCGGCGAGCAGGCGAGCATCCCACCTTCGCCGTTGCCTTTGATGATATCCCAGGAACCAATGGCCAATGCTTAAAAGTCTATATGAAACATGCATGCGAAAGCGAGGACAACTCCATACAAATAACTTTTCAAGATGACTTAGGACAAAAGGAAAGGGACACACTTCTCATTAAAGCCAAAGTCAGGTACAATTCCAACTATAAAGAATATACAGTCTCTAAGGTCACAATCAAAGAAAATCTTCACATCCTCCAAAAACTTCTTCCAATGCCAGTCCATGGCAAGCTCAGGTCTCCATCGTCTAGGACTTGAAAATGTTGTCCCACGACGGGGTGAGATATATAATCCCAGTAAGTCAAACCTAACCCTAAACTAGGCTGCCAGTACCTCCAGACACTTTTGAAAAATGAGGTATTTTGGAGTTAAAAAATATTGGCAGGCTTAAAATAGGGTACTTGTCAAAACCTGCATTTCAGTACTTCAAATTGATTCAACTCAGTCATAACTCGTTGAGAATCTAAGCTTTGTACAATGGCAGGGTTTTTAATCGAAGTAATCACTTGACGCCATCTCAAAAACATGAGGCGGCTTTCATTTCTTTCTCAAAAGTATCTTCTAGAAAACACATTCTTTTTTCTCACGCCCCTCTCTGGGCCAATTTCAATTCATGAGGCAAATTTAAAACTCGTGAGGCAAACCTCCACACTTGAGGTAAATCATCAAAACATGAGGCATATTCAATTTCTCAAAATCATTCTCGACTTTTTCGGAAAATAGATCTTTCCATAGTCGCCCATCCTGGGCCACCCGCCATGGGGCTGCGAGATGATTCGATCTCCATATGACTCGTCGGTATATATGAGACTCTCGCGTCTGGACCTAGAGATGATTCGGTCACCATATGACTCTCGACGCCCATTTTCAATCGAGATGAATTGTGTCAGTATGTGACTCTCTAGCCGCACGACCTCGTCAGGTCAAATGGGAGTAACTTTCTCCCAATACGTTGGCCAAAGTATAATCCTCGGCGATCCCACACGCCATTGGCGATCCCACACGCCAGTGCAGTTACAATTTTTCCAGGCGATCCCACACACCAGTGCACATATAATTTCCCCGGCGATCCCACACGCCATTTTATTCATAAAATTTCCAGTTATAAAGGTAAATCTCAATTTTCACTTGAAAACAAGTTCACGCCTCAATTTTTAGTAAAAAAAAACAATCTCATGCCTCAAAACTCTTCATTTAAGAACAAGTCATGGGATTCATTGCCAAAACATGGAATTCATATCAAACTTTAAACATACATGGCCAAAAGATCATTCGTGGCATATCATGAAATTCATGGCCATATCATAAAACTCAGCTCTGGCGTTCTTTTCGACATAATCTTGGGCTTTTCAAACGCAAAGGTCCATTGAGTAAAAAAAAATGTACGTTCAAGCAACTAAGCCCATAAAACCAAGTCAACACGACTAGCAACACCCATTTCCTTATCAATACTCACATAGCATATAACCATATCTTTGAGTTAGCATAATTTAGCAAAACGGCATGTTTTCCGATCAAGATCAAGCCAAAGGACATCACTTTGAAAACTAGTCAGATTTGGTTCTCATGGCATTCTCTCACAAAATCAACCCATAAACCATTCAATTCCACTCAAAACTCCGTCCTTTAGTAACCTAACATCCTAATAGAGGGTTAGGAGCAACTTACCTTGAGCCTAGGTCAAGCAAATCCCACAATTGGCCGGTCGAAGCCTCCTAATCCAACTGGTCATAACAGGGCAGTTTTATGTCCTTGAGTATACAGCACAAAATGGGTCATTAAACACCATTTAAAGGTCACTCTAATCCATGTACACTTTCCCTATACATAATACCATGTCCTATGGTAACTTACCGATGAAGTCCAAGCAAGACAAGGCCTCGATGACCCTTGAAATGTCACAGTTTCTCTATTGTCTGCGGCGAACAGATTCTGTTCTCAATGGAAAACTACACGAAATCAACCATTAAAGCGCATCTATACTCCGTTCTAATTCTCATACACCTTGTCAACACACAACGTCATGTCTTAAGGTGACTCACCACAAATTTCCAAGCCAAGTGACGCCTCGACAGACCTCGAAGTGCTATGGTCCCCAAACCGGTTCAGCAGGGCAGATTCTGTCCTTTGAAAGATCACCGAGATTTAATCCATAAAAATTCCTTAATCCACTCCCAAATTCACCCACTAGCTACTCTAACATGTCAAGAAAGGTTCTAAGAGACTTACCAGGGATTGGTGCCCCGGAAATTTGTCAAGGGAGTCGCAAAAGCTTGCGGGTTCAGGCTGGAGTTCTGGTGGACAGATTCTGTCCTTTTGAATTCCATGAAAATTCAACCATTAAAATTTATCAAAATCCATTCTTGTACCCATAAGCATAATGATATATGTCTCATCTATGCTTGAGAGGTGGTCTTACCCATGATTGGGGCGAAATGAGCTCAAAATCCAACTTTGGAGCTCTCGGGTTCAATCTGACCAGCCTGACCTTTGCTCCTTAAAACGGCTCTACGGGATGAACGGCTGGGCCAAATTGGGCTCACGATATGTCGTTAGGACGGAAAGAGAATAAGCTTTATAATGGTTGGTGGATCGTCTCCATACGATAACGGACGAAGAAGTTATGGCCAAAATAATGGACGGTTTCGTGGCTGGGCGACAAGCTGAGCAACGAGAGAAAGAGAGCTTGAGAGAGAAATTTGAGAGAGGGAGGGCTTGCCCGGCCAAAATGACGAAGGAAGATGAAGAAGATGGCTTCTCTTGCAAGCCAAGGGGAGAGAGAATGGTAGGTGAGGATGTGACAAGGTCAATTAATACACCTAAGCCTATAACCTATGGCCTAAGTAGGCTCACCATCCAAAATCATGACACTTGTCATTTACCACATAAAAATCTAGGGCTCAAATGACTATTTTGCCCTCACTTGTTCGGCCAACGTAGGGGTGGAGGGAATGACTAAATTGCCCTTCATTAAGCTTGAGACAATGGTAGGCCTTGAGGGGCAAAATGGTCATTTTGCACGTGTCGTCCGAAATTTCATTTTTCCAATCTAAACTGCCCTCGATGAGGCGACGTCCATTTCAATTCAAATGTTGGAATTCCTCAATGTCCAATACCCCAATCTCGAGGTACAATTTCATGTCGAACTCTCATCGACTGTAATTCCAGTTTATCTCAAACTGACGGGCGACTCTTGCAAGCGCTACGCGTATCTACCTTGGTATTTTCTCAAACCGTGGCGACTTGGCTTGTCATGTAATTGCGAGGGTTTATCGCTAGCTCCTGCAGTCCTGACCATTGGAATTCGATTTAGGAAATTCTCGCAAATTACACATTGGTTAAGCGGAATCACCCGCGTCCCAACGTATAACGCTAGCAAGGCTTTCCATGATCGTTCCTAGATAGATCTCTGCTGGCCCAAAATATTCCCTCGACCGTCCTTATGGTCAAAGCGCCATTTCTTATTTAAAATCCTAAGGTCCACGTACCTAACCTCGCGTTAGTCTTTCCCTTTTGGTCAGTTAACTCGAGAGTGGCCTGCTCCGAGGAAGATACCATTGAAATGCACCGATCGATATCCTTCCATTCCATATCCTTGAGAGGTGTCGAAATTCGGAATGTCACAGTATGAAGGGGAAAATGATCATTCAAGGACCCCAAGGAGCTACCGAAAATTTGAGGGAAGAGTCAATGGGAAGTCAAGGCTCAATTGTCCAATTATTGGTGGATGCCAAGTGTCACTCAAGGGAGAAGCCATGCATTAATTGGCATTAAATGCAATATTGATAAATTTGGCATCAATCATTGATGAAACATCTTCCCCTAGCTGCTGCAAGTCGTGCTCTCTCTCCCCTCCTCCATTTCCTTCAAGAAATGTCTTCTTCTTCCTCTAGCAAAACTGCTCCCGAAAGACAGATTCTGCCCCATTTGTTCGGTCAGCTCGAGCGGCCCTTCCCAGCGGCCATTTGAGGTGCTTCGACCACCAGAGGAAAGATCTATGTGTCCTGGACAAGCTCCGAGTGGAATTTTGTTATTTGGACAAGTATTGTTATCGGTGTGAGTCCGAGACCAAAATCGGATGGAATCCGCGTGAGCTGGGTTAAGGCTTCCATTTACCCTCTTAGAGACCTCAAATGATTTCATTCTTTTTGTGGGATCTCTATAACCATAGTACTCAAGTTGGATGATCGGTGGTAGCAAGTTTAGTGGTGTTAAAATAGGTTTTCACGGCTGATTGTGGGTGGTTAAAATCGGACAGATTCTGACCGTAGAAGGACCGTGGGGAAACCGGGCTGTTCAAATCTTTGTGGTGTGATTTCGCTGAAAACCTTTTCGGTGAGACTCCTAAACTTGATGTTTGATCTATTGGTAAGTTGGTTTTGAGAGGAATTTGGATTAAGAGGGGATTAAAGGGCTGTTAGAGGAGAAAAGGTGATATGCCATTCAATCTACCAATAACGCGCACTAATTTTGAATTGAGTCGTTCTAAGTCGTACGATATCCAAATTGAGCTCCGCTTTCGCCCACATGTCCATAAGATCTTGAAGTTTAAGACCCGCAATTTTTTTTGACAAAGTCAGTAGAAAAAATTACAGTTTTTGATAGAATGAACCTAGTCGTGGAGCCTAGAACAGGGGCAGATTTGGGTGGAATGCAATTGTGATGACTTGCCTTGATAGAACGACAAGCATGCTTAGGAGCATCAAATTAACACTGTGATGATTTGAGATTAAGGCGTTGTCGGAGTAATTAAAGTATTGGCACGATGGAAATGAGAAATAATCGAGTTATAATGTGATTTTCCTAGGCACGCCGTGAGAATCATGTTTAGCCGTGGGCTTGCTGACCTATGAGGGTCGTTTAGATAGAATTTGCTAGCTTTCTTAATGTGGTAAGTGTCCCCTAAACCTTTACTAGGACATTAAGACACTACTGGATGGGTTTGACTAGTGATTTGATCAATGAGTGGATTGATTAAACTTTGATTTTAGATGATCGATTATGAGTATGTGAAATGATTTGGCTTGAATGCCCATGTTAAATGATTTGGCTAGAATACTTATATGATTTCGGTTAAGATGAGGATTGACTTGGTTGTGTGATGTCTGCAATATAATTGCTTGAGATGTGAAGAGGCTTGATGCCTTGAGATGTGAATGGGCTAGAGTGCCTGAGCAATCGTTGGCCGTGGGCCCTGCTATTACTATTGAACTAGCCGTGGGCCCTGTTATTGTTATTAAATCTGCTGTGATGTCCTTGTGAAATTACATCGTGACCGTGGGCCCTAGTGATGTGCCCTTGTGAATTACATCACGGCCGTGGGCCCTGGCGATGATTGAAAATTATATCGCGGCTTGGAGCCCTGGCGATGATTGAGTAAAATGTCATTTTGATAGCATGTGAAAGTGGTGTGTTTATTTATGCTAACGTGCGAAGTTTGAATCTCATATCATGTGATGTTGTTTGGCTAAGCTTCTGCTTGTTACTTGTGGTGTAGTCTGGTGGGACTGGCAGTCTGGTCTAGGTTTAGGGTTTACTTACTGAGATTTATATCTCACCCTAGTGGGGGCTTAACATTTTTCAGGTCCCAAGCGATGAGACGACAAGTTTGTCGAGGTTGAGTATTCGAAGATGGAATTACAGGATATGGATTCACATTTTGTGATATTAGAGATTGTCCTTTTGATTTGTGGATTAGGAATTGAACCTTTGATATTTTATTAATGTGACCTTGATGTACCATGTTCCTATCCCAAGTCATCTTGGTGTACTAAGAAAGTGGAGTTGTTTTCTCGCTTCCATAGTTTTAATGGATAGTGATGTTTGAAGGCTGATGAATCTTGGGCAGCACCTAATGAATGGTAAGGCCTTGGTGGGATGTTTGCGGACCAAATGGGTTCGAGGCGTGACATCCCCGTTTAAGTGGTATCAGAGTAAGGTCAGCTCGATCCAGTGTGATTGAGGTTTGGAGTGATAAGGAGGGATGACTTGAGGACAATTAGATAGTGAGACCTATAGAATTAGGCATTGATTGTTGAATCTTGAGGACTATAGGCTTGAACTTGTGAGGTATTCTAATGGTCCTAGTGTCGATTTAATGGATGATCTTGAGTGATTTTTATGGATAAGGCTCATAAGGAAGTGAGTAGAGATTGAAGAGTCATAAGCCTGGATTTGAGGTTAATAGAGAATTGCTTATGGATGACAGGTCAATTGAAGTATATGATTGTGATTGTGGTTTGTCAATGACCTAACTTGAGAAATGTGAGTTATAAAGAGACAACTGGCACTAGTGGATTCAGGCTTGAATTGCGTTATATCTTGATGACTTTTAGTTATTGGTTACTATTGATAGCTTTGGTGGATATGAGATGAGATGCATACAAGGAGTATTTGGATTGATGATCAGTTATGAACGAATGCATATGAATTGACTTGAATGGCTACTAGACTTGAGGTATATGGTTGAATATAGGCAATTGATCTGTGAGATGTGACGGTCATTGGCAGAACCAGAGATTTTCTATAATTGAGGCTTGATGTGGAAACGAGTATGGTATGACAAGTGGTGAGAACGAATGTGTAGTGTATGTGTTTGTGGCTTTGAAACGAAAGCTGATGAGGGTGCATGCTTGAGCTTATCACTATCAGACTTAATAAACTGTCGCTTTGTGACATTCCAAATTCCGACCCCTCTCAAGGCTATGAAATGGAAGGATATCGATCGGTGTATTTCAGTGGTATCTCACTCGGAGCAGGCCACTCTCGAGTTAACTGACCGAAAGGGAAAGACTAACGCAAGGTCAGGTACGTGGACCTGGGGAATTTGAATGAGGAATGACACTTTGACCATAAGGATTGTCGAGGGAATATTTTGGTCCAGCAGAGAACGATCTAGGAACGATAATGGAATGCCTTGCTAGCGCTATACGTTGGGACGCGGGTGATTCCGCTTAACCAATGTGTAATTTGCGAGAATTTCCTAAATCGGATTCCGATGATCAGGACCGCAGGAGCTAGCGATAAACCCTCGCAATTACATGACAATCAAAGTCGCTACGGCTAAAAATAATAATAATAATAAATCCCAAGGTCAATACGCGTAGCGCTTGCAAGAGTCGCCCGTCAGTTTGAGATATTGGAATTACAGTCGAGGATAATTCAACATGAAATTGGACCTCGAGATTGGGGTATTGGACATTGAGGAATCCCAACATTTGAATTGAAATGGACGTCGCCTCATCGAGAGCAGTTTAGATTGGAAAAATGAAATTTCGGACGACACGTGCAAAATGACCATTTTGCCCCTCGAGGCCTACCATTGTCTTAAGCTTCATGAAGGGCAATTTAGTCATTCTCTCCACCCCTTTGTTGGCCGAATAAGTGAGGGCAAATTAGTCATTTGAGTCCTAGATTTTTATGTGGCAAATGACAAGTGTCATGAATTTGGATGGTGAGCCTACTTAGGCCATAGGTTATAGGCTTAGGTGTATTAATTGACCTTGTCACATCCTCACCTACCATTCTCTCTCCCCTTGGCTTGCAAGAGAAGCCATCTCCTTCTTCTTCCTCCTTCATTTTGGCCGAGCAAGCCCTCCCTCTCTCAAAATTCTCTCTCAAGCTCTCTTTCTCTCGTTGCTCAGCTCGTCGCCCAGCCACGAAACCGTCCATTATTTTGGCCATAACTTCTTCTTCCGTTATCGTATGGAGACGAGCAACCTACCATTAGAAAGCTTATTCTCTTGCCTTTCTAACGAGATATAATGAGCTCAATTTGGCCAAGCCGTTTGTCCCGTAGAGCCGTTTGAAGGAGCAAAGGTCAAACAGGTCAGATTGAACCCGAGAGCTCCAAAGTTGGATTTTGAGCTCATTTCGCCCCAATCATGGGTAAGACCACCTCTCAAGCATATATGAGACATATATCATTGTGTTTATGGGTACAAGAATGGATTTGATAAATTTTAATGGTTGAATCTTCATGGACTTCGAAAGGACAGAATCTGTCTACCGGAACTCCAGCCTGAACCCGCAAGCTTTTGCGACTCCCTTGACAAATTTGCGGGGCACCAATCCTTGGTAAGTCTCTTAGAACCTTTCTTGACATGTTAGAGTAGCTAGTGGGTGAATTTGGGTGTGGATTAAGGAAGTTTGATGGATTAAATCTCGGTGATCTTTCAAAGGACAGAATCTGCCCTGTTGAACCGGTTTGGGGACCGTAGCACTTCGAGGTCCGTCGAGGCGTCACTTGGCTTGGAAATTTGTGGTGAGTCACCTTAAGACATGACGTTGTGTGTTGACAAGGTGTATGAGAATTAGAACGGAGTATAGATGAGCTTTAATGGTTGATTTCGTGTAGATTTCCTCTGAGAACAGAATCTGTTCGCCGCAGACAATAGAGGAACTGTGACATTTCAAGGGTCACCGAGGCCTTGTCTTGCTTGGACTTCATCGATAAGTTACCATAGGACATGGTATTATGTATAGACGAAGTGTACATGGATTAGAGTGACCTTTAAATGGTGTTTAATGACCCATTTTGTGTGGAATACTCAAGGACATAAAACTGCCCTGTTCTGACCGGTTGGATTGGGAGGCTTCGACCAGCCAATTGTGGGATTTGCTTGGCCTAGGCTCAAGGTAAGTTATTCCTAAACCTTTATTAGGATGTTAGGTTACTAAAGGACGAAGCTTTGGGCTGGAATGAAAGGATTTATGAAGTGATTTTGTGAGAGATGCGAGAAAACCCAAATCTGTCCTAATTTGAGAAATTGAGCTTGAGTGGGTTATGGCATGGGAATTTTGAAATCAAGGTTGAATTGAGGAGTCTTAACTTGATCATGGAATGTGGTTGGGCTTTTGACATGCTTTGTGGATATTTCCGTTTCGTTTGAGTATTTTGAGTGAATTGAATCACCAATTGAGTTTCGAGATGATTTATGAAACCATGATTTTGTGTCAAGCCTTGAGTTTCGTGAAATAGCCGTGTTCATTAAATTGTCCGAGGCCTTGTTTGAATTAATTCGAGTGATGCATGTGCTTGACTGAGAATTTTATGATGGGGAATATGTTTTGTCCAGTTGAGGGACATTTGAAACGAATGCCTTGTTTTGGCAATGAATCTCCTGTGTTGTTTTTGAATGATGAATTTTGAGGCATGAATTGTTTTCTTGAAATGAAAAAGCTGAGGCTTTCTATGACTGAAATTTTTATGAATAAATGGCGTGTGGGATCGCCGAGGAAATTATATGTGCACTGGCGTGTGGGATCGCCAATGGCGTGTGGGATCGCCGGGAAAAATTATAAGTACACTGGCGTGTGGGATCGCCAATGGCGTGTCGGATCGCCGAGAATTTATAATTTGGCCAACGTATTGGGAGGGAGTTACTCCCATTGGACCTGACGAGGTCGTGCGGCTAGAGAGTCCCATACTGACACGATTCATCTCGATTGATAATGGGCGTCGAGAGTCGTATGGTGACCGAATCATCTCTAGGTCCGGACGCGAGAGTCTCATATGTACCGACGAGTCATATGGAGACCGAATCATCTCGCAGCCCTAAAGTAGGCGGCCCAAGATGGGCGAAAATGGAAAGACTTGTTTTATGAGAAATTCAAAGAATGGGTTTTGAGAAATCGAAAATGCCTTATGTTTGAAAATTTGCCTCATGATTTGAAATTGGCCCAGAGAGGGGCGTGAAAGCAAATTGGCCCAGAGAGGGGCGTGAAAGCAAATTGGCCCAGAGAGGGGCGTGAAAGAAAAGAACGTATTTTCTGGATATTTCAAGAAATGATCCTTTTGAGAAAGAAGTGAAAGTTGCGTCGTGTTTTTGAGATCGCATCGAGTGCTTGCTTATGATTGAAAACCCTGCCATTGTACGAAGCTCAATTTTACTCATGGAGTCCTTTGTCACTAGGTCAAGTCTTTTCTTTTGAAAGTACTAAAATGCCATGTTTTTGACAAGTACCCTGTTTTACCATGCCAAAGTTTTTAATACCAAAATACCCACGTTTTTCAAAAGTGTCTGGAGGTAGTGGCAGCCTAGTTTAGGGTTAGGTTTAGCTTACTGAGATTTATATCTCACCCCGTCGTGGGACAACATTTTCAGGTCCCAAACGAAGGAAACCCGAGCTTGCTATGGATTGGCATTTGAGGAAGTCATTGGAGGCAATGGAGATTAATCTAATTAAAACCTTAGGGATTGAATATATTCATTGGAGTTAGAATTGTACCTGACTTTGATATTAATGAGAAGAATACCCTTTTGTCTCAAGTCATCTTGTGTTGTTTTGTCGTATGGTGTTGTTTCACATTTCTGCATGCATCTCATTTAGAAGCCTTGAGTTTATTGTTGGCCGTTGGATCCTGGGTAATATCTTGATAAGAAGAACGGCCTGGTGGGATGTTCGCGTGCTCGCCGGATTCGAGGCGTGACATACCCGTTTAAGTGGTATCAGAGCAAGGTCAGCTCGATCCAATGTGATTGAGATTTGGAGTGATAAGGAGTGATGACTTGAGGACAATTAGATAGTAAGACCCTTAGGATTAAGTATTGATTGTTGAATCTCAAGGATTATAGGCTTGAACTTGTGTTGCACGTTAATGGTTATAGTATCAAATTCGATTGATGATTTTGGGTGGAAATATGATTGAGGTTCACGAGGAAGCAAATAGAAGTCAAGAAGCACTAAGCATGGATTTGAAGTGTAAGTGTGTTTGAGGTTAGTAGATGATTGCTTATGAGTAAAGGGTCGATTTGATTTTATGATCGTGATTGTGACTTTGAGGTATATGGTTGATCCTAGGCACTTGATCTGTGAGAGGAATGGTCCTTTAAGGTAATAGAAATCTTCTACTACTAAGAGTTGATCTGAGAGCGAATGTGATGTGGCGAGTATTGAGGATGGTCATTCAGTGCATGTGTTTCTGGCATTCAAATGAAAGATGAGGAAGGTGAATGCATGAGCTTATCATTATTAGACTTGACAAACTGTCGCTTGGTATGGGACGAGCTGATGGGATACCTGCAAACTGTAATGAAGCATGTTATGGGACGTGTGGAACGGGACTCTCTTCGTAGATGTATGTCTTGGGACAACCTGCAACGACCAGGTCTGAAGAGGGCGGGGAGTGTACACCGGGACAGAGAGGTTTGGACAAGGAGCGGCTCCTGGCAGGCTTCTAAGATAGCAAGGAGGCAGGAATGACCCAAGTCATAAATTGAAAGAGAGAGTCTAGGTATCGGATTGAGTCTAATTTTGGTTAAGAGATGTATTGCACCAAGGTGATCCTCATAGTGAATTTTTAAATTTGTATGGTATTTGTCATGGCGCATGTGATTGGCATGGTTAGAAGCTTTGTACATGGCATTGGGTGTTGTTTGAAAAAGAAAATTTACGCTTGTGTTTGGCCTGTATGGCGAGTCTTGGCATTGAATGCCGTTGGGTTATGTCTTTTGAATGTGAGAAAGCCTGTTGAGTTATTGTTAAGTCGTAGATACGTCTGGACTTAAGGTGTATACGTTTGATGCATTAATTTGTGGTTCGAGAGTTTACCTGATATTGGCCTAGTTGAGTTTTGGCCTTTGCCTAGTGATTGGTGAATAGCTGAGAAATTGCCTAGTTGAGGCTGGCTTGATGAGTAGTTACTGATGAGGGATGATTTGAAATCTCTAAATAATTGGCGATTGATTGAGGATTTGCTTAGAACCACTAGGCGGTTGATTGGTTGTGATGGCTATGATGTTGAGCAGCTTGAGACTGCTAGCCTCAAGGATATGACTTAATCCTTTAATTCGTGAAGGGAATTGTAATAGCTCGAGTGTCATGAGAATCTAATAAGGTTAAACGACCAGAGTATGTTACAAGAGGATCGTTAGCTCGAGCATGTAAGATATGAAAGGACTCTAGAACTGAAATGAGTCGTGAGAACTGAGTAAAGATGAACAACTGAAGTATGAGTGATGAAAGAACATTTGGCTCAAGTTGGAAAAGTGCACCAGACCCAATAATTGAAGGGGTCACGTGAACTTTGAGTGGAAATGGGGAAAGTAGATGGGTAGACAGACTCAAGAAGGAGTTGCCATTGTTACCCAAGTTGTTGAGACTGTTGTTGCTATTGTTGGCAAAGTAAATGGTAGAGATCATGGGAAAGACGATGGAAAATGAGAAATGTGGAAATGAACCATGAGAGCTTTGAATAACTTGTGAAGTGGATCATGAGGTTGAGATCGACTGAGGTTCAATGAAAAAGATGATCCCGAAACTGCCTTTCTCTGGATTGAGAACTTGGAAAAGAAACCTTAGAGGTTTTGGGTACACTGAAGAAATGAAGTGATCCTGATAGTTCCTAGCCTTAAGAGGCTGTTGATGATTGGTAAAAGGTCACCAAAGGAAGATTTTTCCTTGAAGGCGCGGTATTTAACTGGATTGCCTTCGTCAAATTGTGCAATGGAGGGTACCTTTCCGAGGTTACTCGAGAGCGAGGATTTGCTTGAATTCTAATAGCTTTGTAAGAAGTTGAGGACAATCGACCCCTGTGAGGCATAGTTCTCAAGATCGTCTAGGCAATACCAAAGGTGGTCAGGAACCTATTTGTCAAGACGGTGAGGTTTAAGAATGGATTGAAATCCCAAGCTTTGTAGTAAGTTGTGTCGCGACCCATCCGAAGCGGACGCGGCTAATGGATTACCGATCGCGGGCCTTTCCACCGCACCGGAGTGCGGATCACGGGCTTTGGATCGGCGCGAGCCCTCCCAGGCCCATACCAAATCGCGGCGGGAGTATTTTTCAAAGGGATTCGACGATAACAGTCGATCGCTTTCGACCTTAGTGTGGTCGTGGTGGCATGTGCAACTTGTGCATGCCTTTGGAGTCGCCACCAGTCTTTCTTGGAGGGTAGACCGGAAACCTTACTGACCGATTGGGAGAGATCGATCAATTCTGCGGAACCAGAGATTTTGGGTTCGGGGACTTGGTTACGCTGGTGTCATTACCAACGCCCTTTCGGTATCTAACGCGAGTGATTTTCCTAGCTAAGAGTTCATGCCGGCGCAATTTTAGGTGAGGTAGGTTTGATTCAGGGTTTCATGCAAATTAGAAGACTATTCCTATCAATCACAATCAATTTTAATGAAGGCCCAATCAAGTGCATAAATAAAACACATTGATGCACATCAATTCAAATCAATGGCTTCCTAGTATAGCCACAAGGGCTTAGGGAATGTGTGATTTCGGACCGGGGTAAAATGGGAAGATTTGGAGGCGACTTAGCCCGAAGGGCAAAATCGTCAATTTTTGGAAGACTTGGATACCGAATTACCCAAAATATTCCATGGCCAGTTGATTGTGGCCATTTCCCATTTTTGAGAATTTTTTGGAATTTCTTGATTTTTCTTCAATTTTTGGAAGACGATTCGCCCAAAGGGAAAAATCGTCATTTTAAGAAGGGTCGGGGTTCAAAACACCCGGAATGAGTCTTGGCCAGTTGTTTGTGGCCATTTCCTATTTTTTGGGATTTTCCTGAATTCTTTAGAATTTTTTTGGAAGACGGTTTGCCGGAAGGGCAAAACCGTCATTTCGGAAAAGATCGGGGGTCGAAAGACCCGGAACAGGTCATGGCCAGTTGAATGTGACAATTTCCTATTTTCTGTAATTTTTTAGAATTTTTCTGAATTTTAAGATTTTTTTTGAATTTTTCATGATTTTCCATTTTTTTTATTGAATTATTGAATTTTTTATTATTTTCCGGGCCGGGTCAGACCCGGCCCACGCCTCGCGGGCGCCCGGCCCGACCCTAGGGGTCGGCACAGGCCTAAACGGCGCCGTTTTCTATTTTTTTTAACATTTTTTGATTTTTTTAATCTATTTTCTTTAATTATCCGAAAATCCTGCCATCGGATGGTCCAGAATGCGCCACGTGGCCCTTCGTGCTGCGTCCGATCTTGAGATGGATCGGACGATCCCCAAAGCGCCACTTGGCGCATCCTCAGCCGTCAGATCGTTTTTTATTTTTTTTATCCGAAAATCATTTATTAATCTGAAAAATCTTTATAATTTTTTAAAAAGCCCAGATCGCGACACGTGGCGAAGCTACGACCGTCCGATCTGGGTTTTATTTTTAGGCCGCGGCCCCCACCCAGCTGACGTGGCTGCCGACGTGGCATGCCACGTCAGCAGTTGACCGTTGACTGCCGGAGGACCCATCGGAGAAGACGATGAATAGTGATTATTCCGGCGACTATCGCCGGAATCCTCGCCGGAGGGCCTAAATCTTGCCCGAAACTTAATATTTTTAGCTCATTCCTTCGGCGGTTGACTCCTTATGAAACCAGCACTGATGTACGACGAGAAAAGCGACCATGAACACGTTAAAACTCGGGGAACCGAACGCCCACAGAGGCGGCTCCGGCGAAACCTCTCGCAAAATTTTTTCATGCAAAGCTGAGTTCCATTCATCTAGGCAGCATCCAAAAGGATTATAGAAACTTACCTGAGGTCGTCCAATCCTCGGCGACGGCTCGAAGTCCCCCGTCGAGCTCCCGGTCCGAACCGTGGCCGGCGAAGCTCCGGCTTGCATTCCCGTCGTGTTTTCAATGCGAAATAAACACATACAAAGGCTTAGAGTCGGATCTAGAGAAGCCTTAAGGGTCGATTCGCACGAAAAGTGGTCGTGGAAGGCACGGCCGAGAGTCATAGACTCAAAGTTTCATTAAGGCATTTCGTCGAGCAGTTGGTGTACGTATGTGAAATGAAGGTTCCGAAGGACATACCGACCTGATTTGGGCTTGTCGACGATGGCTGGAGCTCCGACGAAGCTTTTCTGAAGGTTGGGGATGTCCGTCGTGCCCCGCTTTCGCTTCCTACTCGCCCGAACTCCTCTCTCTCCCTCTCGGCCGGACTCTCTCCCTCTCTCCCTCTCTTGCTCCATGGCCGAGACCTCTATTTATAGGGGATTTTGGCGATTATTTTATGGCCGGCGGCGACCCCCACCTCCACCATCATGTTGCTCGTCGACTCAGCTTCACTTTCTTCTTCATGGCCGACCACTTTCGCGCGCTGAATCGACCTCCATTTCCCCTCCGAAGTGCGCCACTCACGCTGCTTTCGGCCATGGTGGGTCTGCAACTTAGTTGCAGACCCGGTCGGGCCGGGTCGGGTCGGGTCTGACCCGACCGGCCCGGTTCGACCAATTCGCCCAAATTGACCCATTTTCATGAAATTGATAGCAAAATCGGACTCCTTGGCATGTTTTCTATCAAATAGGGGTATTTTTGTGAATCAATTGATTGAAATTTAGTGAAAACCCCAAATTCCCCCTAGGATCCGAAAATGATTTTCGCTTAATCGATGGCCTAAATGACCAAATTAGTCAAAATTGAGGCCTCCAATGGATTCATCACGATGAAAACTATAGGGCGGAGGTGTTTAATTTTAATGGGTATGCCCGCATGAAATGTAATTTCAAGATTTGTGAAACCGGGGACTAAATTGAAAGAAAATTGTGCAATTAAGCCCTTTTGTCTAAAATTGATCAAATTGGAGGGCAAATTGACCCAATTGCACTTCAAGACTTTAGAATCCAATGTCATAGCTAATAAAAAATAAGAATTGAAAATTAAAAGACTCGAAAAGAATTTTTTAGGCTCGGTTCGGGTTTATGTTTGTGAAGGAACATAGTGACCCGAGCCGAATTTTCAAGATTTTAAGTGACACATTTGAAAATGGAATTAAAAAAAAATTATTGAATATTTTTGTGTATTTTTCTGACCACGAATGGTATTTTTATGATTTTTGGGTATTTTTATAATTAAATAAATTCGAAAATATATATAAAAAATACCAAAAAATATTTTTTGTTCAAAATTGACTCTTGAGGCTATGCCAAGGCCTCCAAAGTTGATTTTGCAATTTTATGAGTTTTTGGCTATTTTTAATTAATTTTGAAAATAAAAACTAAAATGATAAATGACCAAAAATTAGGTGTCAACAGCTGCCCCTCTTTGAGAGTGAGCTCGTTAGAGGTTGCTTTCAAAGAAAAAATGACACCTGAATCTTGATTGACTCGATTGGGGAAAAGAAATGCTATGACATTGGAACCTTAAGCCTTTTGATGAATGCTCAAATTAATCCCCGGTTTGCTCTTGCAATTTGAACTTGGGCTGGAGTGAGAGAGGCTTACCTGAAGCTCACCTGTCGGATGCTGCCGGTTGCGACAACTTTCAAGAAGATACCTAGGACCCGTCATTCAGAAAATCCTAGGGAGATTAAGATCTGACCTGTATGGTAGGTCATACCATTATGGGATTCCTAACTGGTAGGAACCTAAGGAAGGTGCATCCCACGCTTGAGGATTCGCCAGAGATTTTAATCCGTATGGTGGATCGGACCATTGTGTTGATCCTTCAGGCGGTATCTACCATGAGTTGACCCTTTAGGCGGTTTCTACCTTGGTTTGACCCTTCAGGCGGTTTCTACCTTGAGTTGACCCTTCAGGCGATTTCTACCTTGTGTTGACCCTTCAGGCGGTATCTACCATGAGTTGACCCTTGAGGCGGTTTCTACCTTTGTGTTGACCATTCAGGCGGTGTCTACCATGAATTGACCATTTAGGCGGTTTCTACCTTGAGTTTGACCCTTCAAGCGGTTTCTACCTTGAGTTGACCCTTCAGGCGGTTTCTACCATGTTTTGACCCTTCAGGCGGTATCTACCATGAGTTGACCCTTGAGGCGGTTTCTACCTTTGTGTTGACCCTTCAGGCGGTATCTACCATGAATTGACCCTTTAGGCGGTTTCTACCTTGAGTTTGACCCTTCAGGCAGTTTCTACCTTGAGTTGACCCTTCAGGAGGTTTCTACCATTGTGTTGACCCTTCAGGCGGTATCTACCATGAATTGACCCTTTAGGCGGTTTCTACCTTGTTTTGACCCTTCAGGCGGTATCTACCATAGTTTGACCCTTCAGGCGGTTTCTACCTTGAGTTAACCCTTCAGGCGGTTTCTACCTTGAGCTGACCCTTCAGGCGGTTTCTACCATTGGTTGACCCTTTGTCGCGACCCGTCCGAAAGCGGACGCGGCTAATGGATTACCGATCGCGGGTCTTGGATCGGCGCGAGCCCTCCCAGGCCCATACCAAATCGCGGCGGGAGTATTTTTCAGAAGGATTCGACGATAAGAGTCGATCGCTTTCGACCTTCAGTGTGATCGTGGTGGCATGTGCAATTTGTGCATGCATTTGGAATCACCACCGGTCTTTCTTGGAGGGTAGACCAGAAACCTTACTGACCGATTGGGAGAGATCGATCAATTCTGCGGAACTAGAGATTTTGGGTTCGGGGACTTGGTTACGTCGGTGTCATTACCAACGCCCTTTCGGTACCTAACGCGAGTGATTTTCCTAATTAAGATTTCATGCATGCGCAATTTTGGGTGAGGCAGGTTGATTCAGGGTTTCATGCAGACTGGAAGACTATTCCTATCAATCACAATACATTTTAATGAAAGCGCAATCAAGTGCATAAATAAATCACATCGATGCACATCAATTCAAATCAATGGTTTCCTAGTATAGCCATAAGGGCTTAGAGAAGGTGTGATTTCAGACCGGGGTAAAATGGTAAGATTTGGAGGCGATTTAGCCCGAAGGGTAAAATCGTCAATTTTTGGAAGATTTGGATACCGAATTACCCAAAATATTCCATGGCCAGTTGATTGTGGCCATTTCCCATTTTTGAGAATTTTTTGGAATTTCTTGATTTTTCTTCAATTTTTGAAAGACAATTCGCCCAAAAGGCGAAATCGTCATTTTAAGAAGGGTCGGGGTTCAAAACACCCGGAATGAGTCTTGGCCAGTTGTTTGTGGCCATTTCCTATTTTTGGGGATTTTCTTGGATTTTTTTAGAATTTTTTTGGAAGACGGTTTGCCGGAACGGCAAAACCGTCATTTTTGGAAAGATCGGGGGTCGACAGACCCGGAACAGGTCATGGCCAGTTGAATGTGGCCATTTCCTATTTTCTGGAATTTTTTAGAATTATTTAGAATTTTCCAAATTTTTTGAATTTTTTATGATTTTCTATTTTTTTTTTATTGATTTTTGAATTTATTATTATTATTTTTTATTAATTTCTGAATTTTTTTAATATTTAAAAATATTTTCCGGGCCGGGTCTGACCCGGCCCGCGCCTCGCGGACGCCCGGCCCAACCCTACGGCCGAAGCCGGCCCTAGCAAAAACGACGCCGTTTTTGGTTTTTATTTTTTTTTTTATCATTTTCTTAATTTTTTAGAAAAAGCCTCTCATCGGATGGCCCAGAGAGCGCCACGTGGCTTCTCATGGTACGTCCGATCTAGCCGTAGATCAGACGTCCCACAGAGTGCCATTTGGCACAATCTCACCCGTCCGATCAATTTTTATTTATTATCTGAAAATCATTTGTTAATTCCTGAAAAACATTTTTTATTTTTTTAGAAAAATCCCAGATCGCGACACGTGGCATAATCGGGACCGTTAATTTTATTATTATTATTTTACCCGCACGGCGCCACCCGGCTGACGTGGTGGCCTACGTGGCGCGCCACGTCAGCTGCTGACCGTTGACCGGTCAGCGGTCTGCCTGAGAAGAAGACCGGCGCCGGCGTTTCCTCGCCGGCGCCTCGTCGGAGGGCCATATCTCGGCCCTCTAACGTCCAAATGACGTGAAATCAGCGCCATTCGAACCCACTCGATGAGATCTACGACATATCCGAAGCATATAATAGGAGAATCACATGAGCACAACTCGAGTTTTAATTTTCCGGCGAGGTTACCGTGTTTCGGCCGGTGTCAATTTCGGTACAGTGCATGATTTAAATTGATGATTTCGACACGCAAATAGCATGTATGATGACTCAGAAAACTTACCTGAAGTCCGCGAGGGTCTGGGATCATTGTTCGATGATCTTTAGCTCCGAGCTCCGGCGAAGTCCACAGTAGGTTCGGAGGTGCCATTTTCGACCCAATTCATGCAAGAAAATGGTGAAGCCAGGCATAAGGAACACTCTTGAACTTATTTGAAGTGAAAACTCGAGCGAAGGAATGGACAACGATCCAAACCGAGCTCGGAGACCAAGAGAGCTCCGGTGGCAATTCGTCGAACATGTGGCGTGTATGTACAGAAAGTTGCTAAAACGACTTCGTCGACGCTAGAAGGGGGATACTGAGCCGAACCAATTATTGAATCATCTTCTACACATCGCCAGGATAAACGGGTACTATCGAGTTTGGTCCGACTCGATCAGAATCGAGTCGGACAGACATGCTCTGCCCGCCGGAGCAAAAAACAGAGCAAAAACATAGTAGGGGGACTGACCTGGTTCCGCCGGCGGCGATGGCGACTCGGGACGATCCGATCGTCTTCGACTTGGCTTCCGCGCTCTGCTGCGCCTCCTCCCTCCCTCAAAACTCACCAAACTTCCCCCCCGCCAAACTCTCTCACTCTTTTTCGTCCTCCTCTCGCCCTCAAGACTGAGCTCTCCCTTTTGCTCATGGAAGACCGGCCCTTAGTGCCCCCTCCACTGCCAAAATGCGAACGTCCCCATCTACTCCCGTTTTTCACTTTCGGTTGTCCCTTTTTCTTAGAAAATTCGACGCCCAGCTCCCCCCTGTTTTTTTGGTCGGCCACGCGAAGGAAGAAGAAACCGGGTCTGTTTGTTGCAGACCCGGTCGAACCGGGTCGGGTCGGGTTTGACCCGACCGGCCCGGCTCAACTAATTTTGCCAAATTGGGTCCTAAATTGACCTATTTTCACGAAATTGATGACAAAATCGGCCTTATCGACATGCTCTCTATCAAATAAGGGTATTTTCGTGAATCAATTGATTGAAATTTAGTGAAAACCCCAAATTGTCCTTAGGATCCGAAAATTAATTTCGCTTAATCGAAGGTCCAAATGATCGAATTAGCCCAAATTGAGGCTACCAGTGGATTCATCACGATGAAACCCATAGGGTAGATGTGTTTAATTTTAATGGGTGAGCTCGTGTGAGATTTAATTTCAAAATTTGCGAAACCGGGGACTAAATTGAAAGAAAATTATGCAATTAAGCCATTTTGTTTAAAATTGATCAAATTGGAGGTCACATTGACCTCATTGCACTTCAAGACTTTAGAATACAATGTCATAGCTTATAAAAACCAAGAATTGAAAATTAAAAGACTCGAAAAGGATTTTTTAGGCTCGGTTCAGGATTATGTTTGTGAAGGGACCCCATGAATCGAGCCAAATTTCCCTGATAAAAAGTGAAAATATTAAATAGGGAATTAAAAAACAATTATTGAATATTTTTGTGTATTTTTCTGACCACGAATGGTATTTGTTCTGATTTTTTGGGTATTTTAATAATTAAATAAATTCCAAAAATATTAAAAAAATTCAAAAAATATTTTTTGTTCAAAATTTGTTCCTAAGGCTAGGCTAAGGCTTCCAAAGTTGATTTTGTAATTTTTTGACCTTTTTTGCTATTTTTAATTAATTTTAAAGAATAAAAATCGTAATGATAGATGGTCAAAAATCAGGTGTCAACACCCTTCAGGCGGTTTCTACCATTGTTTGACCCTTCAGGCGGTATCTACCGTTGGTTTAACCCTTCAGGCGGTTTCTACCTTGGTTTGACCCTTCAGGCGGTTTCTACCTTGATTTGACCCTTCAGGCGGTTTCTACCTTGGTTTGACCCTTCAGGCGGTATCTACCTTGAGTTGACCCTTCAGGCGGTTTCTACCTTAGTTTGACCCTTCAGGCGGTTTCTACCTTGAGTTGACCCTTCAGGCGGTATCTACCATGATTTGACCCTTCAGGCGGTATCTACCATGATTTGACCCTTCAGGCGGTTTCTACCTTGAATTGACCCTTCAGGCGGTTTCTACCATGATTTGACCCTTCAGGCGGTATCTACCATGATTTGACCCTTAAGGCGGTTTCTACCTTGAATTGACCCTTTAGGCGGTTTCTACCATGATTTGACCCTTCAGGCGGTATCTACCATGAGTTGACTCTTCAGGCGGTATCTACCATGATTTGACCCTTCAGGCGGTTTCTACCTTGGTTGACCCTTCAGGCGGTTTCTACCTTGGTTTGACCCTTCAGGCGGTTTCTACCATTGTGTTGACCCTTCAGGCGGTTTTTACCTTGAGTTGACCATTCATGCGGTTTCTACCTTGAGTTGACCCTTTAGGCGGTTTCTACCATGTTTTGACCCTTCAGACGGTATCTACCATGGTTTTGCTTTAAAAAGGGGTCTCATGACGAGGGTTCTCCATGTCCGATGAGACTTCCTGATTTTTGAAAAGGGGTCTCATGACGAGGGTTCTCCACGTCCGATGAGACTACCTGACTTTTTAAAAGGGGTCTCATGACGAGGGTTCTCCACGTCCGATGAGACTGCCTAAATTTTGAAAAGGGGTCTCATGACGAGGGTTCTCCACGTCCGATGAGACTGCCTAAATTTTGAAAAGGGGTCTCATGATGAGGGTTCTCCCCGTCCGATAGGGCTGCTTGATTTTTCTTAAAAGGGGTCCTAGGACGAGGGTTCTCCACGTCATACTAGAACTGCTTGATATATATATATATTTTTTTAGGGGGTCCTTGGACGAGGGTTCTCCATGTCAAGTTAGGACTACTTGATTTTTTTTTTAAAATGGGTCCTAGTACGAGGGTTCTTCACGTCATGCTAGGATTGCTTGATTTTTTTTTGAAAGGGGTCCTAGGACGAGGGTTCTCCACGTCTGCTGGGACTGTTTGACATTTTTGAAAAAGGGGTCCTAGGACAAGGGTTCTCCACGTCAAGCTAGGACTGCTTGATTTTTGAAAAAGGGTCCCGGGACGAAGGTTCTCCACGTCTGCTGGGACTGCTTGATTTTTTTTGAAAATGGGTCCTGGGACGAGGGTTCTCCACGTCTGATCGGACTTTTTCTTTTAAAAGGGTTTTTCTCCCCCCCCTTTTTTAGAGATCCCGAAGTTTGTCGGGAATTCGGTTTTTGAAGCAGTGAAAGATTTTATTTTGACAAAGCTTCACTTGAGTCTGTTGAGGCGACATTCTGGGAGCTGGGTTCTCCAGGTATCCTGCAGAAGTTTGAGCCTGAAAGATTTTTCTTCATCAAGAAAACGTTAGTAATCTTTGGGAAGACCACGGCTGTCCATTTGACAAAAACCGTATGACTTAAGTTTTAATCGTGAAATGTGCATTTTGATGCTGGAGGTTATCCAAAGCATTCTTGCAACATGCAAATGTGATCACAAATCCCTTGCACGGAAAATCTGGATCAACAGTTTGAAAATTCCAAAAAGAGTTTGTTCAAAACATCAATTGGAATATTTCTTGACAAGGAGGTCTTCTCACCTGTTTTGCGATAGTGGTTTTTTATAGGGGACGCACTCAATTCCCTACTAACCTGTGCCTAGGTTTTAGGCTCATTCGCAGTGCATACATTTTGATCGGTCGGGAGGTCTTCCACGAGACCGTAATGTTGGGCTTGGATATTGGTTTTCAAGGGGGACCCGCTTGGAGTCGAGGCCATTGAATGAAAGTCTTCACCATCTGCTCCGGGTTTACAAGTCGAGAACCCTGCAAAATGAGAAAGATATAGTCCTGCTCGTACGTCTTCGAGCTAAGCTATATGTTAACCCAAGTGTCTTAGTCAGAGAAGACTGTTTCAGGGTCTTAACATCGGTAGGATTGAGGGACCGAAAAAGACTTGTTTTTGGCCCAGAAATTACGAAGGGTTTGACATTGGTGATCATTGCAAATTTACCACCTGCCCTTTCCTCTCTGCACCTTCAGTTTTTGAGGTGTGCAACCGCTCTCGAGGTGTGCACAAATTCTTTAGAGAACGTCTCTTGTGATATTAAGAGGTTGACAACTCTTTCTGTGTTTTTGCTCCACGGCTGACATCTTTTGGGGAGCAGTCTTCTTGATCTGACTCATTTAGAGGTTTTTCTCTCTTCTTTTCCCTACCAGGTTTCATTAGGGATCGATCAAATTGTTCACCCGAGCATCGGCCTCGCTTTTACCAAGCACTTTGCTTTTTCTTGATGCTGGGGATTTCTTTAATCCCTTGTTGCAAGTGGGATGCTTGGCAATTGTGCTAGATATATGACTTGGCTCTTAGCACGCTTGAGTATCGACTTAGTAGCTTTTTCGTAAACCCTAGGTCTTGAACTCCTCGTTTCTGAAGTGATCTGCCTTCGTCTTGGAATTTGCAATGATCACCAACGGGTTTATGAAATGAATTTGCAGGCTCAACTTGGCTGTGCAAATGATACAGTGTGTGGGATAAAGAATGAATGCTTCTCGTCATTCTATGGCACTTGGATTACCATATAAACAACACACAAATATTAATGTTAGTCCGAGCAAGAAAATTTCTAACCATTTTCTCCTGACGCTGCTGGACTTACTTCCTTTTTACCCCGATGTGGGGTGGTTCTTGACAGGGTTAAGAATGAAAACCGCCATTCAAAGAGGTTATCAATGGTCACATGTAGTATTTAGGATATGAAACGAATGCCTCCTTCGTCCCAATCCAAGTAATTGCTGCGAATAATCCCTACTTCCGTAGGTCCAGATTTTGCTATCTGATCTGCTCCACTTCTCTCTCAAGTGTGTATAGGACGTGTTTGGATTAGGCTTTGCCTCTCGTCTTTTGAGAAAACGTCCTTTTGAAAGTTTTGAACAACTTTTGATTGGAAAAATCTATTTCTTTTTCTTCCAAAAATTTTACCCGTCAAGGGGATTTTATGATGCACCATGCATGTTCTTATTCATGTTCAGACAACCTCCTGTTTCAAAACATGAATGCCAATGAAGTTAGAATTCTATGTCTTTTCTAGACATCAGATTCTGAAAGTTTTTCTTTTTCTCTCTGTTTTTTTTTTATTTAACATCTTCAATGGATTGGGAAAAGGGATACTTACCTATCCACCGCGGCTGGAGATCCCTAAAAATGCAAGAGAAACATGTCATTGTATGTTCACGAATTTATCAAAAACTTGGAACGATACATCTTACCCTTGGTCATGTGTTCCAATGGGTAATACATGGGATGTGAAAACCTGTTTCGCCTTGATGGCGAGCCCCTGTCAAAGACGGGAATTAGGTGTCAGTTTGCGTTCCAAAATTCAAGGCAAATTAGAACGATATAGCCTTGTTCTTGCTTTGTGTTTCCATTTGAACACAAACGCGCGGCTTGCAGAATTTGGCCTTCTATCTTGTGTCCTTGATCCCTCCGTTTGGTTGGCGATAAATCCTTCTCAAGGATTTGCCCTAGAGAAGATCCATTTGTGATTTTGGACGCATTCCAGCGCCACTCTTCAGAGTTCCCTCCACTCGATCTTATAATCAAAGACCATTTCTTGGAGTGCTGGCTCCCAAGGTCAATAATTTTATTCGCCTCCTCGTTGGCGAGTTCTTTTCTTTTGAAGCTTTCGGTGCCAACGATTTCCTGTTAAATGAGTACAAACTCATGTTAAATGTGGGATCTTTTAGAGATCAAATTGGAACGATACAAAATTACCGTTCACCCAGGTTGGTATCCTAGGGTTTAATTCTGATGTGGACGACTCTGCAATTGCGTCCATTGATTTTGCCAGAGAAGAAACGTCCTTCTTTATCCGGCGCACAAATGATCCACTTGCCCTAGTTGGGCGTGATTTGTCATAGCTAGGTGATGCTTGCCCCAGCTAACTTTATTTTTGCATTTTGCTGCAATCCACATCCTCTTTGGGGATGTCTTCTCTCCTGGGATCCATGGTGACGTCTTACTGACGCATTCATCTCTTTCGTCGATAGTTGACACGCCACATTTGATGGGGTCGTTTCAATATCGTATACTGATGTGGACGATGAATGTTGCTTCATCTCGTCTGCATTTGTGGGTGGGTGTTGTTCGTGAGATGATCCTCGATCAAGTCAACAACTGTTTTGCCTCAGTTGGGCGGTGTTCGTCTTGGCAACATGCCTTAGCACTTTTCGTGTTTGTTGGCAATTTTCAATTCAATTTTGACAACGTCCATGCACATTTGAAGGAATGGTGTTTTTCAAGTAGTTTGCCCCAGTGAGGCTTGTCTTGACGTTTGTCATCTCTGGATCTGATAACCCTGGTCCACCGTGCTTTCATGGGGTTCATGAGAATTTTCCCCCGGCTTGGCTTCTTGAAGAAAATTGGGGGAACTTGATCCCACGGATTTTTGTCGATTCTGGTCATCTATCTCGATTGCCAGAGTCTTTGATCATCTGTTTCTAGACAGCTCGACAGTCTTGGGACTTGTTATATGGCGGTTTAGTGATTCTATCGATCACAGTTGCCTTTTGAGGTACTTGATGTTTCCCTGTTGAAGAGAAAAAACCTCATAAGTGAAGGGCATGTATAATTGACTATTGGAGTCGATACAATTTACCCTTGAAATTTGTCCTGCGGTAGCCGACATTTCTCCCTTTGGGTTCTCTGTGTGCAGGATATGTGCATGATATGCATGATGCATGTTATCTATGCTAGCAACGAAAAATGAATTCGTGCTTTCCACTCTATTCAGAGAAAACATTTTTATCTGGCATGTCAATCTGCAAAACTTGAATTTTTCTTTTCAAGTGTTCTTTTCACAGAGATTTCTAAATGATGAGAAGTTTCTTCAGGTTTCCTCAAAGGTTTTGTTCATATATTGAGCCATTAGAACGCTCTTGAAAATATTTAATTAGAGTGCATGTCTGAGATGCCATGAAAAGGGGTACTCTTTGTTTTGTCATTTGAAAGCACTGCTTCCTGAGTCCTTCTGCTTTTGATCATCACTTGAGAGGAAAAAGAAAGGAAGCATTATTCCCATATCAAGAAAACAATCATTTTGGAACGATACGTCCTTTTACCAAATGGATGGCTCCGCATCGTTCTCATCTTCATTTAGAAGGGTTTAATGCGTTTCGTCTTTGATGGATTTACTCTATGTCATTACGCTTCATGGGTGATGACTATAGCTTCGGGAGCTTTCCGTGTGTGTCATCATGGTGAATTCGGCATATCCGACTTCGGTACCCTTTTCCGAGTAGAGGAGTGATTTGCCCCCAGCCACTGGATGCTTTGTCTGGGGCTGGCTGATTTAGTCGTAGGCAGTTTGATTGTGCTGCATTGATGCATTCATGCTTAGTTGGAATCGGTCCACTCCATGTCAGACGATTTTGGCACTTCGCACCTTTCAAAATCTCTGACGTCTGGTATCTACTCTGCATTCTCTTTTGTGACACCAGATGATATGATCTTACGATCTTCCGAAGATCTCAGCATTTGATGTTTCACAACGTTTGACACTTCTTGGTCTCATCCATGCATTCCAAATTCTTCATGCATCTTTTGCCTTGTCATCATTTCATGACGTTCCTCGAGCATCTTGCTATTTGACATCAGCAAGCACGGGTTTACTTGTGGCTGAGTACTTCAACATCCTGAAGTGTTACTTCACATGCAACAATTTTCTTCATTGTGTCCTATCGTATTCACCTTACGCTTTAACAATCTTTTATTCCACCTGTGCGATGAAATGAATGAATGACTCGATTGCTGCATAAGGAACTTTAATTGAAACGACTACAGATTTACTATCCCCGCTCTAGTCACTTCTGGCATCCAAGATGCTGGAAATTTTTCAATGGGCCCGTTCATTCTCGTCATCACCTGCAAGAATGGGAAACCATATCAACTCATGAACCAGTCAATCCGATTTGAAACGGATACAACTTTTTCGACTTAGGGAGAGCCAATCCTAATTAGGTTGCTCCTTCTTCATAATTTGATTCATTTTGTCATTGCAATCCCAATGGGTGACATCTGCTGAAGGCACATTTCTTTCCGTCTTATAGGGAAGATAAATTTTCCTTCGTTTGTCTTTGACCATCTTATCCTGTAGACAAAAGACACAAAGGTCCCCGTCAGGTATAACATTCGAAGGGCTTATTGGAACGATTACAGTTTCACCATCGTTCCATGATCATCTTGCATGTGATCGGATGAGGACATTTTCGACAAATGTATGCCATGTAAAACATGCACCTCGTGTCTATCCACAAATGGATTTTCCTTCTCTACCTGTTTTTCCCCTGAGAGGAAAAGATAGGAAATATTATGCCGGTATCTGATTGAAAATCAATTAGGAACGACACGTCTTTACACTTGACCCGGCTACCCCGGTTAGGTGGCGTTTGCCCTAGTTAAGTGGGATTTGCCCCGGTATGCTGTCTTGGTGAGAAGTCGACTTCTTCGTTTGACTTCAAATATCCATCCATGTGGCTTGAGTTGTTGACTAGCTTCGATATTCTTGAAGGACCACTCCCCCTGTGTGGTGAGGATGAGTGTCTTCATCTTGTCATCATTGCGACCACCTAAGCCAACTGACTCTCCGGGGTGGTCAAGCGCTTTTCTATGCCATCCTGGTCCATTTTAACTTGCGATCGATTCTCCACACAAGTCCTCGAATTTTGATTCTGGAAATTACCTGATCGAATGACAGGAATATGTCAGAAAGGGAAGTAAAGCATAAATCCTTTCAATTTTATGCTTTCTTCTGATCAACGAAGACAAGGACTTTTACACAAGCCTTAACCTCATGTGAAAAATTCTTATCGATGTTTTTCAAGAGAAAACATAAAACTAAAAGGAGCGTAATCCATGGTTATCACTTTTGGCAAATCCCCAGAAAATATGTGGAATTTCCAAGAAGATAAAAATGCAATTCCAATGTGTCCTAAATTCGGTGAGAGATAGGACATCCAAATTGAAATGATTTCCTGAAGGTAATTTGGATATCAGGTCTCCTCTTGAATTCAGGAAACATGGACGACTTTAGTTAATTACCAAGGATTACCAATGATGCATGCAATAGACGGGTTCAATTCCATGTCCGGCGCACCATGAAATGAATGTTAGATTCTCGTACTTGGGTTAAACATGCCAAGTGTGAGTTCTAACGAAAATTTCATCTGGGTAAGACACGTAATTGAACCGAAAAATTCGAATGGTTGAGAGAAATTCCAGTGTCGCGTTCCAATGTCAAGACACTTAGACAATAATTAGAAATGGAGGTGTATAAGATAAATGGGAAACCCACAGACGGGTGTTCCTTACAGACTCGATGATCCTGATAAAAGGAAAGGGACGATTGGAACGTGGCCCTTAAGAACCTAAAGAGATGCCCCAAGTCGGGTCTTCAGAAGACGGTACTTGGTGTCTTCGGTTCGGCTATTTCGGGTCTTCGTTTTCATCAGATGCCCTTTTGATAATGTCCGGTAGGTGTCTCGAATTTGTTGTTATCGCCTGTCCTTCAACTTCCGGTATGGTTACTGGACCATTCCTTGGACAACTTGAAAAGGGTAAGCTCCGTTGAATGTCCCGACAATCCGATGGCGGATGACACATCGCTCATACTTGAATACGTCCGGGATGTGGGACCGACTTGGAGAGATCATCTCTACTCTATCCATACTCTATAATGGAATTGAACTCAACCCTCGGATTTGATGAATGCAGCATGTTGTGCAAAATAAAAAAGGCTGCAAGTGAATTTAAATAGAAACGGCAGGACCTTACCATGAGAGGTACCTAATGATTTTTGGTTTTAGGTATACCAACCATCCATATACATGCGCATGAGACAAGTGAGGCTTGACTCTAGAAATCAAAATGGCTTAGGTGAGGAACCTAGAGGCTTCCCTCTATCCGAGTCGATAAATTCGTCCATGAGCGCAATTGTTGACACCTAAATTTTGATCAATTTTTTTTTTTTTGAAAATTCATAGAAAATCCATAAAAAGTTGAAAAATTGAAAAATCAATTTTGGTGACCTTAGCCAAGCTAAATGAACCATTTTGACCAAAAAAATAATTTTCATAATTTTCATTTTTTTAATATATTTTCGAAAAATACAAAAAAAAAGAAAAAAAAAGAAAAAGAAAATCAAGAAAATCAAGAAAAATAATATTTGAGGTCACAAAAGTATATAAAAATATTTAGTATTTTTATTTTTATTTTATCCATTTTCTGACCTCTTAAATAGTAAAATTCAGGTTTGATTTTAGGTGTTCTTTGATCATCATAAAATTGAATTTGGCAAAAATATTAGTAATGATTAAAAGGAAAAGGAGTGAAAACATCATCATTTAAAAGGAAAAGGGGACTAATCATTTTGTCTTCACTTTTGATTATATTATTATTATTTTTACTTTTTAATATTTTATTATATTATTATTATATTACTATTTCATTATTTTATTTTATTTTTATTACTATTTATAGTCCCCCCTCATCATCCGTAGAGTCTCTCCTCCTCCTCCTCCTCTTCCTTCTTCTTCTTCCCCCTCTCTCCCACGCTCATTTCCATATTCTCTCTTCCCTTCCTCTTGTCATCACACCACTACCCTCCACATTTCTTGAGTTTCCGGTCGATTGGACCGTTGGATCGAGCTGATTTTTTGTGTACAAGATCTTCTTGACCCCTTCTTCATATCCACCGTTCGGATCTTTAAAAAAAATCTCTCAAAGTGGTCGCAAATCAGCCAAATCAGAAGCTGTTCCAGGCGCGGGAACTGTATACCCGTCTACATTTCTTGAGTTTCCGGCCGATTGAACCGTTGGATTGAGCTGCTTTTTTTTGTGCAAGGTCTTCGTGACCCCTTCTTCACATCCACCGTTCGGATCTTCAAAAAGATCTCTCTAGGTGGTCGCACAGCAGCCAAATCAGAAGTTGTTCCAAGCGCGGGAACTGTTCATCCGCCGGTATTTCTTCAGTCTCCGATCAATTCGACCATCGGATCGAGGTAAAATTTTGTGTACAATGTCATCTGAATTCTTTCTTCATCTTCACCGTTCGGATTTGTGAAAATTGTTCAACGTCCTCCTCATCCGAGCTCGGATTATTGTTTATTTTGTATTTTTTTCATATTTACTGTGTATTTACTTTATGTCATAGCATTTCTATATTTCGCATAAAAGACCCAGAATCGGAAGGCCGAGCCTCCTGTTGGTGTCTAAATATTTACTGTGTATTTACTTTATGTCATAACATTTCTATATTTCGCATAAAAGACCCAGAATCGGAAGGCCGAGCCTCCTGTTGGTGTCCAAATATTTGCTGTGTATTTACTTTATGTCATAGCATTTCTATATTTCATATAAAAGACCCAGAATCGGAAGGCTAAGCCTCCTATTGGTGTCCAAGGTGTTTTATTTATTTATTTTCTGTAAATTATATTATGCTACCCCAGAATCGGAAGGCCGAGCCTCCTGCTGGTGGTTTATACCCCCACACATTGTTGCACGAGCACCGACGGACTCCGACGTCGTAAAATTCACCGGATCCCATCTCCTTTGCTTATGTTTATGTTGTATAATGACTTAATAATCTTCTTTATTTTTTGCATTGTGTTGCGTTCTATGAAAACAAAAACAAAAAAAATGCTAGATTGGATGGTTGCAGATGAGCCACGTGTCGTGACCCGATGATTTTCAGAATAAAAAATATTTTTAACATTAAAAAAAATGAATTTCGAATTTTACAAAAATTAAAATGATTCGATTGTCACCGAGACGCCACGTGGCGAGTTAGGGACCGTTCAGTTGGGACTTATTTTCAGGAAATTAATAAAAAAAATTCAAATAAAAAGTGATTTATTAAGGAAAAAAAAATTGAGAAAAATTGCAGAAAATTCAATCAACTTAGGTACCGAAAGGGCGTCAACTCTGACAATTGACGTAACTAAGTCCCCGAACCCATTTCTCTGGTTATCGTAGAATTGAATAGAAACTCCCGACTATTCAATAGGGTGGTCCAATCATACCCTCCAAAAAATGATTGGTGGCGACTCCATGGCATGCACACTTAGCACATGTCACTAGATCACACTGAAGGTCGACTACGCATACCTCCGTTGCGATTTGGGTAACGGGCCTTGGGAGAAGCCTGCGTCCGACCAGACTGGACGGCCCATTAGCCCTCGAGAGCCCACGGCGAACCTCGAGAGGGTCGCGACAGACTGGCGACTCCGCTGGGGACTGGTTCTTAACCATTTAGTGGACTTGAGCCGATTAAAAAGTTGATTGGTTTTTCTGACATGTTTTATGTAGACGCTCTTCAAATTGAAGTATGTACTTTAACCCTTGAGTTGTTAAATGTTTTTGGCAGATTGGAGAAATAAGGGGTGTAGTCCGTGATTAACATTGTTTTATGCAGGTTGGCGTAGGAATGTATGTTGTGTGGGTGATTTGAAGCGCTGATTGATAAACTGTTATGCATGACTTGCATTGTGATGATCACGACACCTGAACACACACAACCGCGCCTAAAACCCCGGGCGCCCCTATAAGCAAACAATAGAAGGAATTGAAAATGGAACCTCCGTGAGGAAAAACACGGGGTAATCCATTTTTAATTTCGCTCACTTCGAACTATGGATTGGGTCCCAATGCAACGATAGTTGTGCAATGGAACCTACCCTTTCTAGAACTCGAGGTGGGAGCCTTTAAGCCTCAGGAACCCCACCATTTAGGTGTCAAAACTTCACAAGTTTACATACGCATGATTGATGTGTTTGACATGTCTTACCCCATTCAAAAGGTCTGTAAGTATCATTCCTTTCACCCTTTGAACTCAGTATAAATTTTTTTCATATGCTAACACGTCTTTCTACCCACCACAGGGGCAGGTAGCTTTAATCACGGAACCAAGAGTAACTCGTATTATAACTCGTCTCCGAGCCAGAATGGAGCAAGAGGAGTTGGGATCTCGCGTGAATAGTTTGGAAGGTCAGATGGCGTCAATGGCCACCATGCTAGCAGAAATGAAAGCCATGATGGTGGCTGCACAAGAAAGAAATCATGACCTCAGCCAGGATGCTCCGTCCGCACCCCCCAATGCTTCGAATGTGGCGCGAACTCAGGAAGAGAATGTGGCCGAGAATGTTAATCGAGTGTTAGCAGCTGATGCACTACCGAAGGCCGCGTCTGTAGTCATCGACCTAGAAAAAGACAAAAAGGAGAAACCCCCGGGCAAAATCGAAGAAGGCGCAAAGAGGCTAGCGAAGATAGAGGAATGCCTAAGCAGCCAAGGGTATGAGTTGGCTCGATTTGACAAGATATCACCATTTGCAAAAATTGAAGCGCCATCAGACTATAAAGAACCCGATTTCGTCAGAAAATACAACGGGACGAGCTGCCCCCGAGCCCACTTAAAATATTACCTACGCAAAATGGCACTTTTTTCTGACTACGTTCCCTTGCTGATGAACACATTTCAAGAGAGTCTGGCGGGTGCTGCTCTGGCTTGGTTCATCGAATTAGATTTGGAGGACTATGATGGATGGGAAGACCTGGCGGAGGACTTTTTACATCAATATAAGTTCAATACTGCTACAGCCCCTTCCAGAGAAGATTTGCTGAGGACCACAAAAGGGAAGAATGAGGCAATCCGCGCTTACGCTCAAAGATGGCGGGCCTTAGCAACACAAGTCAAACCGTCCATTCCAGAGGACGAGCTGGTCGACCTTTTCTTAAGAGCGTTGCCTTACGAATATTTCGATAGGCTGAACACATCTGGTTGTCAAACATTTGTACACCTCATAAAAATCGTAGAAAGGCTGGAATGGGCGATGAGGGAAAGGAAAGCACCAGAAATCGCAACAAGACGCCAATATCCGGCCCGAAGGGAGAAGGAGGCTGAAGTTGATGTGGCCTTCGTACCAAACCCACCCAACCCTAAGCAGTTCTCCAATTCAAGTACAGTGCAAGGAAACTCGTCGATGTCGGTACAGAAACCATATGAACTAAGGAGGAAGTTGCCTCCCAAGCAGTTCACCCCCCTGCCAAGGCCGTTATCGAAATTACTTCCTATGTTACTAGAGGAGCACTTAGTGGCTAAGGAGCCTCCAAGGCCGAATCCGGTGAAATTTAACGGGTACGATGAAAGCCAGTCATGTGCCTATCACATGGGAGAGAAGGGCCATAACGTAGACAATTGCATTGTTTTGAAGCACAAGGTACAAGCCCTTATCGATAATTGCATCCTTGAATTCGACAAAACGGAGCCGAACGTGCAAAATAATCCACTTCCTGATCACCAAACCGTGGGGGTGATCTTCGACAACAAGCTCGACCGGTTCTTCTCCGAGGATTCCAAATGGTCGAAGGACGAGGGGATAAAAACGACATCGGAGGAACTTGATTTGACCAGCTTGTCTTTGGGAGATTTTGTCAAATCACTCGACGGCGACGCTCTTACCATGGAGTAAAGAGATATCTGTCTCTCTTCGACGCATCTAAATCCACATTAGGTGCCTCAGGCTTTTTCTTACGTGTTGTATTGTCATATAAGTATAAAAAAAAACCCAAAAAAAAAACCGAAAAAAAAACCAAAAAAATCATCAAAAAATCAAAAATCAAAAATGGGGACGTGTGTGAGCCACAAATCGGTCAATGACGAAAAAAAAAAAAACTGAATCCTGATTTCCCACATGTCTCCTGGTTTGCAAAGTTTTGGGATGCGAGGATGCCCAATGATATGAGGGCTAGCTCCCATCCTACCCTTTCAATTTTTCTTAAGACGTCTCCCAAGGAAGTTTATCATTACATGAACTTGCTCTATTTTATAACCGTCTTTGTGACACTTCAAGCATGCCATTCCAAGCATACATAGCAGTTGTTAAATAACTCAGGTTCCCGAGGAGGAGCTTCCCTCCTAAATGGGGAATAAAACGATGCGGAGCCATCCATTCCAGCGACGATCAAAAGCAGGGGAATCAGATGGCAGTGCTTCCAAATGACGAAACAAGGAGTACCCATTTTCATAACATAAGTCTGACTGAATGTTTTCAAGAGCGTTCTAAGGGCTCAATTTGTGAACAAAATCTTTGAGAAAACCTGAAAAAGTTTCTCATCACCTGAAAATCTCTGTGAAAAGAATGCTTGAAAAGAAAATCTCAAGTTTTATCAATACCTTCTTTGAATAGAATAAAAAGCACGAATTCATAGATGACCAGGATTGGCAAAACTCGTGGGAGCAAGTCTCTCCCTTTTCTCCGAGAAGCCCAGCCAGGGGCAAACTCTCATGATCCCCCCTAAAAGTGCAACAGACCAGGGTCATCAAATCCAAAGAGGACAAACAGCGAAACCGGCCTCACCGGGGCAAATTGCTCGAAAAGCACGAAAGGACAAAACTTCGGAGGGAGTACCTCTTTTCAGAAATTCCAAATGAAGTCAGATAAAAAAACCCACGTCTATTTCTTCACATGCAGGTGCGTGGACTCCTTCAGATTGGATTAGAAATCTCCAACAAAAGCGGAAAGCGTTAAGGCATGACTGGGGCATGCGAATCAATTTTGCCCCGGGCAAAGAAAGACGTTTCTTCTCTGGCAAAATCCGTAGACCCAATGACAGAGTTATCTGCATCAGAAATAAACCCCAGGATACAAACCTAGAGGCGGTAACTTTGTATCATTCCAATTTGATCTCCATAAATCACATGCTTAACATGAGTTTTCCTCATTTAACATGAAGTCGTTAGCGCCAAAAGCCACAAAAGAAAATAACTCGCCAATGAGGAGGCGAATAAAATTATTAACCTTGGGAGTCAGCACTCCAAGGAAGGGTCTTTGATCAAGTGGAGGAACTATGAAGAGTGACGCTGGAATGCGCCCAAAAACACAAATGGATTTCCTCTGGGGCAAATCCTCGGGAATGATTCATCGCCAACCAAACGGAGGAATCGTGGCCACAATATAGAAGACCAATTTCTGCAAGCCGCGCGTTTGTGTTCAAATGAAAACACCAAGCAAGAACAAGGCGGTATCGTTCCAATTTGTCTTGAATTTTGGAACGCAAACTGACACTTATTGTTTGTTTTTGACAGGGGAGTCGCCTTGGAGACGAACAAGTTTTTACATCCCACGTACTACTTGTTAGGGTACATGACCGAGGGTAGGATGTATCGTTTCGATTTTCAAAAAAATTCATGAATATACAATGATATGCTTCTCTTACATTTTCAGGGGTCTGCAGCCGCAACAGGTAGGTAAGTATCCCTTTCCCAGTTAGCTGGAGATAAAGAATGTTAAAATCCTTTCAATCGTCATGAAAATTATCCAATGCATCGATGTTCATGATGTAAATCGGGAGGTTGCCCAAAGCATGAATAAAACATGCACGATACATCACAAAATCCCCTCAATGGATAAATTTTGGGAAAGAAGTGAGTGAGTTTTTCCAAATATCATTATTTGTCAAATCATTCAAAAGGAAGTTTACTCAAAAGAGAGGCGAGCCTAATCCAAACACGTCCTATACACACTTAAGAGAGAAGTGGAGCGGATAAGATAGCAAAATCTGGACCTACGAAAGTAGGGACCATTCGCAGCGATTACATGGGTTGGGACGACGGAGGCATCCGTTTCATATTCCCCAAGCACTACAGGTGACCATTGACAACCCCTTTGAACGGCGATTTTCATTCTTAGCTTTTTCAAGAACCACCCCACATCGGGGCAAAATGGAGATGAGTCCAGCAGCATCAGGAGAAAATGGTTAGAAATTTTCTTGCTCAGACTAACATTAATCTTTGTGTGCTGTTTATATGGTAATCCAAATGCCATAGGATGACGAGAAGTATTCATTTCTCTATCCCACACACCTTTACCCTTTGCACAGCCAAGTTGAGCCTGCAAAATCATTTCATAAACCCGTTGGTGATCATTGCACATTCCAAGACGGATGCAGCATCACTTCAGAAACAAAGGAGTTCAAGACTTAGGGTTTGCAAAAAAATTCCTAAGTTAATGCTTAACCTTGTTAGACCTTTGATCGTAGGTCTAACACGATCCCATGAAGATGAAAAAAATTGGGATTTCAAAAGTGAATGAGAAAAATCCACGGCATCGAGAAAAAAGCAAAGTGCCTGGTAAAAGCAAGGCCGATGCTCGTGTAAGTTGTTTGATTGATCCGCAATGAAGCCGGATGGGAAAAGAAGAAATCCCTAAAGGAGCCAAATCCAAAAGGGTTACTCCCCAAATGGTGCCGAGCGCAGAACAAAGACATAGAGAGAGTTATCGTTCTCTGAATGCAACAAGAGAGGCTCTCCAAAGAATTGGTGCACACCCCAAAATCGATTGCACACCTCAAAGACTAAAGATGCATAAAGGAAATGACAAGAGGCAAATCAGCAATGATCACCAATGTCAAACCCGTCACGAATTCTGGGCCAAAAACAAGCTTTTTTCGATCCCCAATCCTACCAATGTTACAACCCTGAAACAGTCTTCTCTGACTAAGACACTTGGGTTAACATATAGCTTAGCTCGAAGAAGTACGAGCAAGACTATTTCTTTCTCATTTTGTAGGGTTCTTGACTTGTAAACCTGGAGCAGATGGTGAAGACTTTCACTCAATGGCCTCGACTCCAAAGCGGGTCCCCCTTGAAAACCAATATCCAAGCCCAACATTACGGTCCCGTGGAAGACCTCCCGACCAATCAAAATGTATGCGCTGCGAATGAGCCTAAAACCTAGGCACAGGTTAGTAGGGAATTGAATGCGTCCCCTATAAAAAACCACTATCGCAAAACAGGTGAGAAGACCTCCTTGTCGAGAAATATTCCAATTGATGTTTTGAACAAACTCTTTTTGGAATTTTCAAACTATTGATCCAGATTTTCCGTGTAAGGGATTTGTGATCACATTTGCTTGTTGCAAGAATGCTTTGGATAACCTCCAGCATCAAAATGCACATCTCACGATTAAAACTTAAGTCATACGGTTTTTTGTCAAATGGACAGCCGTGGTCTTCCCAAAGATTACTAACGTTTTCTTGGTAAAAAATCTTTCAGGCTCAAATTTCTGCAGGATACCTGGAGAACCCAGCTCCCAGAATGTCGCCTCAACAGACCCAAGTGAAGCTTTGTCAAGATAAAATCTTTCACTGCTTCAAAACTGAATTCCCGACAAATTTCGGGATCTTTCAAAAGAAAGGGGTGAGGATAGAACCCTTTTTCAAAAGAAGTTAGCAAACTGTCCCAGCAGACGTGGAGAACCCTCGTCCTAGGACCCACTTTTCAAAAAAATAATAAAAAAATAAAACAATCAAGCAGTCCTAGCTTGACGTGGAGAACCCTCGTCCTAGGACACCCTTTTCAAAAAAATATCAAACAGTCCTAGCATGACGTGGAGAACCCTCGTCCTAGGACCCATTTTCAAAAATATCAAACAGTCTCACCGGACGTGGAGAACCCTCGTCATGAGACCCCTTTTCAAAATTCAGGCAGTCTCATTGGACGTGGAGAACCCTCGTCATGAGACCCCTTTCCAAAACAAACCAAAGGTAGAAACCGCCTGAAGGGTCAAAACCAAGGTAGATACCGCCTGAAGGGTCAACTCAAGGTAGAAACCGCCTGAAGGGTCAACCATGGTAGAAACTGCCTAAAGGGTCAAACCAAGGTAGAAACCGCCTGAAGGGTCAAAACAATGGTAGAAACCGCCTGAAGGGTCAATTCAAGGTAGAAACCGCCTGAAGGGTCAACTCATGGCAGAAACCGCCTGAAGGGTCAACCCAATAGTAAAAATCACTTAAATGGCCAACTCAATGGTCCGATCCACCATACGGATCAAAATCCTTGGCAAATCCCAAATGGGACGCGTTTTCCTTAGATTCCTATCAGTTAGGAATCTCATTATGGTTTGACCTACCATACGGGTCAGAGCTTAACCTCTCTAGGATACTCTAGTAACGAGTTTCTAGAAATTCTCTTGAATCCATCAAACATCGCGAAAATCGCACAAACATCGAACAGGTAAGTGGCAAGTATGTCTCTCTATTATCTCACTCTCTCATGTCAAATGGATGTTTCCCCCTTCAAGAAAGAGCATACATGGACAAGCATGAAGATTGGAAGTCATGACTCCTTTTCCTTTAGTTTCCCGAGTCGAGTCGATCAGGACTCAGGTGTCACCTTATCTTTGAGAGAAACCTCTAACGAGATTCCTCTCAAAGAGGGGCAGCTGTTGACACCTAAATTTTGATCAACTTTTTTTTTTTTGAAAATTCATAGAAAATCCATAAAAAGTTGAAAAATTGAAAAATCAATTTTGGTGACCTTAGCCAAGCTAAATGAACCATTTTGACCAAAAAAATAATTTTCATAATTTTCATTTTTTTAATATATTTTCGAAAAATACAAAAAAAAAAGAAAAAAAAAGAAAAAGAAAATCAAGAAAAATAATATTTGAGGTCACAAAAGTATATAAAAATATTTAGTATTTTTATTTTTATTTTATCCATTTTCTGACCTCTTAAATAGTAAAATTCAGGTTTGATTTTAGGTGTTCTTTGATCATCATAAAATTGAATTTGGCAAAAATATTAGTAATGATTAAAAGGAAAAGGAGTGAAAACATCATCATTTAAAAGAAAAAGGGGACTAATCATTTTGTCTTCACTTTTGATTATATTATTATTATTTTTACTTTTTAATATTTTATTATATTATTATTATATTACTATTTCATTATTTTATTTTATTTTTATTACTATTTATAGTCCCCCCTCATCATCCGTAGAGTCTCTTCTCCTCCTCCTCCTCTTCCTTCTTCTTCTTCCCCCTCTCTCCCACGCTCATTTCCATATTCTCTCTTCCCTTCCTCTTGTCATCACACCACTACCCTCCACATTTCTTGAGTTTCCGGTCGATTGGACCGTTGGATCGAGCTGATTTTTTGTGTACAAGATCTTCTTGACCCCTTCTTCATATCCACCGTTCGGATCTTTAAAAAAAAATCTCTCAAAGTGGTCGCAAATCAGCCAAATCAGAAGCTGTTCCAGGCGCGGGAACTGTATACCCGTCTACATTTCTTGAGTTTCCGGCCGATTGAACCGTTGGATTGAGCTGCTTTTTTTTGTGCAAGGTCTTCGTGACCCCTTCTTCACATCCACCGTTCGGATCTTCAAAAAGATCTCTCTAGGTGGTCGCACAGCAGCCAAATCAGAAGTTGTTCCAAGCGCGGGAACTGTTCATCCGCCGGTATTTCTTCAGTCTCCGATCAATTCGACCATCGGATCGAGGTAAAATTTTGTGTACAATGTCATCTGAATTCTTTCTTCATCTTCACCGTTCGGATTTGTGAAAATTGTTCAACGTCCTCCTCATCCGAGCTCGGATTATTGTTTATTTTGTATTTTTTTTCATATTTACTGTGTATTTACTTTATGTCATAGCATTTCTATATTTCGCATAAAAGACCCAGAATCGGAAGGCCGAGCCTCCTGTTGGTGTCTAAATATTTACTGTGTATTTACTTTATGTCATAACATTTCTATATTTCGCATAAAAGACCCAGAATCGGAAGGCCGAGCCTCCTGTTGGTGTCCAAATATTTGCTGTGTATTTACTTTATGTCATAGCATTTCTATATTTCATATAAAAGACCCAGAATCGGAAGGCTAAGCCTCCTATTGGTGTCCAAGGTGTTTTATTTATTTATTTTCTGTAAATTATATTATGCTACCCCAGAATCGGAAGGCCGAGCCTCCTGCTGGTGGTTTATACCCCCACACATTGTTGCACGAGCACCGACGGACTCCGACGTCGTAAAATTCACCGGATCCCATCTCCTTTGCTTATGTTTATGTTGTATAATGACTTAATAATCTTCTTTATTTTTTGCATTGTGTTGCGTTCTATGAAAACAAAAACAAAAAAAATGCTAGATTGGATGGTTGCAGATGAGCCACGTGTCGTGACCCGATGATTTTCAGAATAAAAAATATTTTTAACATTAAAAAAAATGAATTTCGAATTTTACAAAAATTAAAATGATTCGATTGTCACCGAGACGCCACGTGGCGAGTTAGGGACCGTTCAGTTGGGACTTATTTTCAGGAAATTAATAAAAAAAATTCAAATAAAAAGTGAATTATTAAGGAAAAAAAAATTGAGAAAAATTGCAGAAAATTCAATCAACTTAGGTACCGAAAGGGCGTCAACTCTGACAATTGACGTAACTAAGTCCCCGAACCCATTTCTCTGGTTATCGTAGAATTGAATAGAAACTCCCGACTATTCAATAGGGTGGTCCAATCATACCCTCCAAAAAATGATTGGTGGCGACTCCATGGCATGCACACTTAGCACATGTCACTAGATCACACTGAAGGTCGACTACGCATACCTCCGTTGCGATTTGGGTAACGGGCCTTGGGAGAAGCCTGCGTCCGACCAGACTGGACGGCCCATTAGCCCTCGAGAGCCCACGGCGAACCTCGAGAGGGTCGCGACAGCAATCCACAACAAATGGATAAAAGTCTCGACTTGGATAGTGAGTGGGATCGAATATGGTCGACCCCAGCGCAATCCGCGCTAGAGCATTGCATATCGATCCCTGATCTATCGCTACCTGAAAAGGTGATTTCGCGGCCTGGGTTTGGGCGCTTTGTGCAAAATGTCGTGATCCTCAAATATGCAGTGAATCATGCGCAACAATTTATATGTCAATCAACGCTTCAAATCATCCATATAACATACATTTCTACGCCCATCCTGCATAAGACAATGTTAATCACAGACTACACCCCTTATCACTCCAATCTGCAAAAACATATAACACCTATCGTGAGCGGACTTACCTCACCTTCAAGAGCGCTTGCAGGGTTAGAAAAATCACTCAACGTTTTAATTACGGCCTAAGTCCACTTGAGGTCCAGAACCAAGTGTTCTAGAACAAAATCCCCAGCGGAGTCGCCAGCTGTCGCGACTCGTCCGAAGCGGACGCGGCTAATGGACTACCGATCGCGGGCCTTTCCACCGCACCGGAGTGCGGATCACGGGCTTTGGATCGGCGCGAGCCCTCCCAGGCCCATACCAAATCGCGGCGGGAGTATTTTTCAAAGGGATTCGACGATAACAGTCGATCTCTTTCGACCTTAGTGTGGCCGTGGTGGCATGTGCAACTTGTGCATGCATTTGGAGTCGCCACCGGTCTTTCTTGGAGGGTAGACCGGAAACCTTACTGACCGATTGAGAGAGATCGATCAATTCTGCGGAACTAGAGATTTTGGGTTCGGGGACTTGGTTACGCTGGTGTCATTACCAACGCCCTTTCGGTACCTAACGCGAGTGATTTTCCTAGCTAAGAGTTCATGCCGGCGCAATTTTAGGTGAGGTAGGCTTGATTCAGGGTTTCATGCAAATTAGAAGACTATTCCTATCAATAACAATCAATTTTAATGAAGGCCCAATCAAGTGCATAATATAAACCACATTGATGCACATCAATTCAAATCAATGGCTTCCTAGTATAGCCATAAGGGCTTAGGGAATGTGTGATTTCGGACCGGGGTAAAATGGGAAGATTTGGAGGCGACTTAGCCCGAAGGGCAAAATCGTCAATTTTTGGAAGACTTGAATACCGAATTACCCAAAATATTCCATGGCCAGTTGATTGTGGCCATTTCCCATTTTTGAGATTTTTTTGGAATTTCTTGATTTTTCTTCAATTTTTGGAAGACGATTCGCCCAAAGGGCGAAATCGTCATTTTAAGAAGGGTCGGGGTTCAAAACACCCGGAATGAGTCTTGGCCAGTTGTTTGTGGCCATTTCCTATTTTTTGGGATTTTCCTGAATTCTTTAGAATTTTTTTGGAAGACGGTTTGCCGGAAGGGCAAAACCGTCATTTCGGAAAAGATCGGGGGTCGAAAGACCCGGAACAGGTCATGGCCAGTTGAATGTGGCAATTTCCTATTTTCTGGAATTTTTTATAATTTTTCTGAATTTTCCGAATGTTTTTGAATTTTTCATGATTTTCCATTTTTTTTTATTGAATTATTGAATTTTTTATTATTTTCCGGGCCGGGTCAGACCCGGCCCACTCCTCGCGGGCGCCCGGCCCGACCCTAGGGGTCGGCACCGGCCTAAACGGCGCCGTTTTCTATTTTTTAACATTTTTTGATTTTTTTAATCTATTTTCTTTAATTATCCGAAAATCCTGCCATCGGATGGTCCAGAATGCGCCACGTGGCCCTTCGTGGTGCGTCCGATCTTGAGATGGATCGGACGATCCCCAGAGTGCCACTTGGCGCATCCTCAGCCGTCAGATTGTTTTTTATTTTATTATTCGAAAATCATTTATTAATCTGAAAAATCTTTATAATTTTTTAAAAAGCCCAGATCGCGACACGTGGCGAAGCTACGACCGTCCGATCTGGGTTTTATTTTTAGGCCGCGACCCCCACCCGGCTGACGTGGCTGCCGACGTGGCATGCCACGTCAGCAGTTGACCGTTGACTGCCGGAGGACCCATCGGAGAAGATGATGAATAGTGATTATTCCGGCGACTATCGCCGGAATTCTCGCCGGAGGGCCTAAATCTTGCCCGAAACTTAATATTTTTAGCTCATTCCTTCGGCGGTCGACTCCTTATGAAACCAGCACTGATGTACGACGAGAAAAGCGGCCATGAACACGTTAAAACTCGGGGAACCGAACGCCCACAGAGGCGGCTCCGGCGAAACCTCTCGCAAAATTTTTTCATTTAAAGCTGAGTTCCATTCATCTAGGCAGCATCCAAAAGGATTATAGAAACTTACCTGAGGTCGTCCAATCCTCGGCGACGGCTCGAAGTCCCCCGTCGAGCTCCCGATCCGGCCCGTGGCCGGCGAAGCTCCGGCTTGCATTCCCGGCGTGTTTTCAATGCGAAATAAACACATACAAAGGCTTAGAGTCGGATCTAGAGAAGCCTTAAGGGTCGATTCGCACGAAAAGTGGTCGTGGAAGGCACGGCCGAGAGTCATAGACTCAAAGTTTCATTAAGGCATTTCGTCGAGCAGTTGGTGTACGTATGTGAATTGAAGGTTCCGGAGGACATACCGACCTGGTTTGGGCTTGTCGACGATGGCTGGAGCTCCGGCGAAGCTTTTCTGAAGGTTGGGGATGTCCGTCGTGCCCCGCTTTCGCTTCCTACTCGCCCGAACTCCTCTCTCACCCTCTCGGCCAGACTCTCTCCCTCTCTCCCTCTCTTGCTCCATGGCCGAGACCTCTATTTATAGGGGATTTTGGCGATTATTTTATGGCCGGCGGCGACCCCCACCTCCACCATCATGTTGCTCGTCGACTCAGCTTCACTTTCTTCTTCATGGCCGACCACTTTCGAGCGCTGAATCGACCTCCATTTCCCCTCCGAAGTGCGCCACTCACGCTGCTTTCGGCCATGGTGGGTCTGCAACTTAGTTGCAGACCCGGTCGGGCCAGGTCGGGTCGGGTCTGACCCGACCGGCCCGGTTCGACCAATTCGCCCAAATTAGGCCCCAAATTGACCCATTTTCATGAAATTGATAGCAAAATCGGACTCCTTGGCATGTTTTCTATCAAATAGGGGTATTTTTGTGAATCAATTGATTGAAATTTAGTGAAAACCCCAAATTCCCCCTAGGATCCGAAAATGATTTTCGCGTAATCGATGGCCTAAATGACCAAATTAGTCAAAATTGAGGCCTCCAATGGATTCATCACGATGAAAACTATAGGGCGGAAGTGTTTAATTTTAATGGGTATGACCGCATGAAATTTAATTTCAAGATTTGTGAAACCGGGGACTAAATTGAAAGAAAATTGTGCAATTAAGCCCTTTTGTCTAAAATTGATCAAATTGGAGGGCAAATTGACCCAATTGCACTTCAAGACTTTAGAATCCAATGTCATAGCTTATAAAAAGTAAGAATTGAAAATTAAAAGACTCGAAAAGAATTTTTTAGGCTCGGTTCGGGTTTATGTTTGTGAAGGAACATAGTGACCCGAGCCGAATTTTCAAGATTTTAAGTGACACATTTGAAGAGGAAATTAAAAAAAAATTATTTAATCTTTTTGTGTATTTTTCTTACCACGAATGGTATTTTTATGATTTTTTGGGTATTTTTATAATTAAATAAATTCGAAAAATATATATAAAAAAAATACCAAAAAATATTTTTTTGTTCAAAATTGACTCTTAAGGCTACGCCAAGGCCTCCAAAGTTGATTTTGCAATTTTATGAGTTTTTGGCTATTTTTAATTAATTTTGAAAATAAAAACTAAAATGATAAATGACCAAAAATCAGGTGTCAACAAGTTGGCACCCTTGAATCAGAAGGATTATGATTAACCTCTCTCGAATGACTCAATGATATAGAGGAAGTGTAAGTGAATGGACTTCCACTTATGAATCACGGGAAGCGCCTGTGAGGAAAGGCTGATTACCTGAGCGTAAGGCCCATGGTGGAAAATTGATAGTCCATCCCTCTTGTCATGGAAAGTGTTATGGAAAACCCGCACGCTAGTCTACCTGGGTTTAATGATCTAATCAGATTGATTGAGATTGAACTAAACCATTAAACTGGAGTTACAAAGTATGGTCCCCTAAGGGATAGGGCGTTGTTAAGGACGATTAGACCATGAGATGGTCGTCAATGGAAAGGAAAGTGATTGGACTTGGTAGTCCGAGTTATTTGTAATCCTAATGAATGGTTGAGTAAACGAACATGGTGCTTGGATTATAGCCGCATGGTGACTTGATTTATTCAAATTGGATATCCTAGTCGTGGATATGTGGAAATCAAAGAGGGACCTCGATCCATGGAACCTCATCAATAGGTGATTGAGTATTGGGGAAAAGAATGTCGAGTATGATGACATCTGAATCCTGGAGTAAAGGTACTGCTGTGGCGTGGACTCTGAGATTGATATCTTATGGGACGAGAAAGATGAGGTGGATTTGAAGTACAAAAATGCCACTTAAGTATATAGTTTCCTTCATAGGGTAAGAGACCCTAGTGCGGAAGGAAGAGAAAATCCTAAGTATCTTGGTGTTAAGGTTGAACGTCTGGATTAAGGCTGAAAACGTAGAGCTTGAATGATTTCTGAGAATTAAGTCTGAGAGACTTGTCTTATGGACAATGTTGGATTCTGAGATAATGACGACCTTCAGTCGAATGGTTTGAATTAAGACAAAGTCGCATTGGATTGGTTGTTACCGTCTTAGAGACGATGATTGAATTATTCAAGGAGCCATGAAGAACATGAACGCTCGTTGTATGCTATGTGTAAGAGCACGAGATTTGAGTGTAGTAAGTGGGACCTCTTGGTCATAAAGTTTATGGGAAGGGAATCCCTGCAAACCCTTCAAGGGTGGAAATAAGTGATGGATTGGCTAAGGTCGATGCGAGTTACTGAGATTTGAAGCTTCTTGGAATTAGTGGATTGCTGTAGACGTTGCGAGAAGATTTCCCACAAGAGCTATTCCATTAGTGAAATAGACTAAGAACGAATGTATCGTGAATGGATGGGTGAACACGAGGAGTTTTAAGGATTTAAGTCAAGTTGGTGATCACGTCGACAACGGCATTTCTGTTTGGAATTGGAAAAATCATGGGAACCGTAATGACGAGTCGTATAAAGGAGATATGAAGCGTATCAAGGCAATCTGAAGTGGGCATTGGGTGTACGTCACGATAGTAAGGCTCTATGAGTTGGAATGCCAGATGCATGGTTGGAATTGGCTCGCAAACGCCCTTGTGATAAAGCTTGAGAAACATTACTTGTGTGAAGAAAGGATGTGAGTTCACATAGATCGTGAGGACTTAAAGTATTTGGTTGACTAAGAGAAATGGACGAGAAGCAACATGGGTGAATGAAATTGCTTAAGGACGAAGGAAAATATCTTATATCGCTTTGGGAAAGGCAAATAAGGTGGTGAATGCGTATAGTAGGAAATCGAGCATCGCGTGATTGGCGATTGGAGGACAGACCTTACCTCACGAAGTGAGAGATTCAACTTCTAAATTGAAGGGTTGCCAATTGACTGGTATAATAACTACCTCAAGTATTGGACCTGAGGGTCAGGAAGAGACTAAGGTATGTTAATCCACGGACACAATGTCAAAGGGATAGTGTGAATAAAAGTGACAAGGAGAAAATTCAGACTTCCGAATACCTGGGGAAAGAACATTGAAATTGAGAGTGGAAATTTTAAAGTTTAAGGACGAGGAAACGTGCCAACGAGGAAAAGCGTAATCGTTGTAAATTGATGGAATAAATGGTCATTAGAGAATCTTGAATGGAATCGAGGATGAACTACTAAGGACTCAATCATGAATTTGCCTCAGAAGTCGAGAAGGCTATAGTTCGATGTGGACAATAGAGGTTAAACAAGTGGGGCTTGTCCGTCCCGGACGATACGGAAGGAGTTACTCTGGACATCGAAGAAGCGGTGAGGCATTGATACCCCCTTAAGATTGGATGATTACGAAGGTTGTAAATTTCGAGGACGAAATTTCTTTAAGGGGGGAAGAGTTGTGACATTCCGAATTCCGACCCCTCTCAAGGCTATGGAATGGAAGGATATCGATCGGTGTATTTCAGTGGTATCTCACTCGGAGCAGGCCACTCTCGAGTTAACTGACTGAAAGGGAAAGACTAACGCAAGGTCAGGTACGTGGACCTGGGGAATTTGAATGAGGAATGGCACTTTGACCATAAGGATTGTCGAGGGAATATTTTGGTCCAGCAGAGAACGATCTAGGAACGATAATGGAATGCCTTGCTAGCGCTATACGTTGGGACGCGGGTGATTCCGCTTAACCAATGTGTAATTTGCGAGAATTTCCTAAATCGGATTCCGATGATCAGGACCGCAGGAGCTAGCGATAAACCCTCGCAATTACATGACAATCAAAGTCTCTACGGCTAAAAAAATAATAATAAAAAATCCCAAGGTCGATACGTGTAGCGCCTGCAAGAGTCGCCCGTCAGTTTGAGATATTGGAATTACAGTCGACGATAATTCAACATGAAATTGGACCTCGAGATTGGGGTATTGGACATTGAGGAATCCCAACATTTGAATTGAAATGGACGTCGCCTCATCGAGAGCAGTTTAGATTGGAAAAATGAAATTTCGGACGACACGTGCAAAATGACCATTTTGCCCCTCGAGGCCTGCCATTGTCTTAAGCTTCATGAAGGGCAATTTAGTCATTCTCTCCACCCCTTTGTTGGCCGAATAAGTGAGGGCAAATTAGTCATTTGAGTCCTAGATTTTTATGTGGCAAATGACAAGTGTCATGAATTTGGATGGTGAGCCTACTTAGGCCATAGGTTATAGGCTTAGGTGTATTAATTGACCTTGTCACATCCTCACCTACCATTCTCTCTCCCCTTGGCTTGCAAGAGAAGCCATCTCCTTCTTCTTCCTCCTTCATTTTGGCCGAGCAAGCCCTCCCTCTCTCAAAATTCTCTCTCAAGCTCTCTTTCTCTCGTTGCTCAGCTCGTCGCCCAGCCACGAAACCGTCCATTATTTTGGCCATAACTTCTTCGTCCATTATCGTATGGAGACGAGCAACATACCATTAGAAAGCTTATTCTCTTGCCTTTCTAACGAGATATAATGAGCTCAATTTGGCCAAGCCGTTCGTCCCGTAGAACCGTTTGAAGGAGAAAAGGTCAAACAGGTCAGATTGAACCCGAGAGCTCCAAAGTTGGATTTTGAGCTCATTTCGCCCCAATCATGGGTAAGACCACCTCTCAAGCATAGATGAGACATATATCATTGTGTTTATGGGTACAAGAATGGATTTGATAAATTTTAATGGTTGAATCTTCATGGACTTCGAAAGGACAGAATCTGTCCACCGGAACTCCAGCCTGAACCTGCGAGCTTTTGCGACTCCCTTGACAAATTTGCGGGGCACCAATCCTTGGTAAGTCTCTTAGAACCTTTCTTGACATGTTAGAGTAGCTAGTGGGTGAATTTGGGTGTGGATTAAGGAAGTTTGATGGATTAAATCTCGGTGATCTTTCAAAGGACAGAATCTGCCCTGTTGAACCGGTTTGGGGACCGTAGCACTTCGAGGTCCGTCGAGGCGTCACTTGGCTTGGAAATTTGTGGTGAGTCACCTTAAGACATGACGTTGTGTGTTGACAAGGTGTATGAGAATTAGAACGGAGTATAGATGAGCTTTAATGTTGATTTCGTGTAGATTTCCTCTGAGAACAGAATCTGTTCGCCGCAGACAATAGAGGAACTGTGACATTTCAAGGGTCACCGAGGCCTTGTCTTGCTTGGACTTCATCGGTAAGTTACCATAGGACATGGTATTATGTATAGACGAAGTGTACATGGATTAGAGTGACCTTTAAATGGTGTTTAATGACCCATTTTGTGTGGTATACTCAAGGACATAAAACTGCCCTGTTCTGACCGGTTGGATTGGGAGGCTTCGACCAGCCAATTGTGGGATTTGCTTGGCCTAGGCTCAAGGTAAGTTATTCCTAAACCTTTATTAGGATGTTAGGTTACTAAAGGACGAAGCTTTGGGCTGGAATGAAAGGATTTATGAAGTGATTTTGTGAGAGATACGAGAAAACCCAAATCTGTCCTAATTTGAGAAATTGAGCTTGAGTGGGTTATGGCATGGGATTTTTGAAATCAAGGTTGAATTGAGGAGTCTTAACTTGATCATGGAATGTGGTTGGGCTTTTGACATGCTTTGTGGATATTTCCGTTTCGTTTGAGTATTTTGAGTGAATTGAATCACATTGAGTTTCGAGATGATTTATGAAACCATGATTTTGTGTCAAGCCTTGAGTTTCGTGAAATAGCTGTGTTCATTAAATTGTCCGAGGTCTTGTTTGAATTAATTCGAGTGATGCATGTGCTTGACTGAGAATTTTATGATGGGGAATATGTTTTGTCCAGTTGAGGGACATTTGAAACGAATGCCTTGTTTTGGCAATGAATCTCCTGTGTTGTTTTTGAATGATGAATTTTGAGGCATGAATTGTTTTCTTGAAATGAAAAAGCTGAGGCTTTCTATGACTGAAATTTTTATGAATAAATGGCGTGTGGGATCGCCGAGGAAATTATATGTGCACTGGCGTGTGGGATCGCCGGGAAAAATTATAAGTGCACTGGCGTGTGGGATCGCCAATGGCGTGTGGGATTGCCGAGAATTTATAATTTGGCCAACGTATTGGGAGGGAGTTACTCCCATTGGACCTGACGAGGTCGTGCGGCTAGAGAGTCCCATACTGACACAATTCATCTCGATTGATAATGGGCGTCGAGAGTCGTATGGTGACCGAATCATCTCTAGGTCCGGACGCGAGAGTCTCATATGTATCGACGGGTCATATGGAGACCGAATCATCTCGCAGCCCTAAAGTGGGCGGCCCAAGATGGGCGAAAATGGAAAGACTTGTTTTATGAGAAATTCAAAGAATGGGTTTTGAGAAATCGAAAATGCCTTATGTTTGAAAATTTGCCTCATGATTTGAAATTGGCCTAGGGAGGGGCGTGAAAAGAAATTGGCCTAGAGAGGGGCGTGAAAGAAAAGAACGTATTTTCTGGATATTTCAAGAAATGATCCTTTTGAGAAAGAAGTGAAAGTTGCGTCGTGTTTTTGAGATCGCATCGAGTGCTTGCTTATGATTGAAAACCCTGCCATTGTACGAAGCTCAATTTTACTCATGGAGTCCTTTGTCACTAGGTCAAGTCTTTTGTTTTGAAAGTACTAAAATGCCATGTTTTTGACAAGTACCCTGTTTTACCATGCTAAAGTTTTTAATACCAAAATACCCACGTTTTTCAAAAGTGTCTGGAGGTACTGGCAGCCTAGTTTAGGGTTAGGTTTAGCTTACTGAGATTTATATCTCACCCCGTCGTGGGACAACATTTTCAGGTCCCAAACGAAGGAAACCCGAGCTTGCTATGGATTGGAATTTGAGGAAGTCATTGGTGGCAATGGAGATTAATCTGATTAAAACCTTAGGGATTGAATATATTCATTGGAGTTATAATTGTACCTGACTTTGATATTAATGAGAAGAATACCCTTTTGTCTCAAGTCATCTTGTGTTGTTTTGTCGTATGGTGTTGTTTCACGTTTCTGCATGCATCTCATTTAGAAGCCTTGAGTTTATTGTTGGCCGTTGGATCCTGGGTAATATCTTGATAAGAAGAACGGCCTGGTGGGATGTTCGCGTGCTCGCCGGGTTCGAGGCGTGACACGCTTGGTATGGGACGAGTTGATGGGATACCTATAAACTGTAATGAAGCATGTTATGGGGCGTGTGGAACAGGGCTTCCTCCGTAGATGTATGACTTGGGATAACCTGTAACAACCAGGTCTGATGAGGCGGGGAGTGATCGCCGGTACAAAGAAGTCCGGACAAGGAGCGGCTCCTGGCAGGCTTCTAAGATAGTGAGCAGGCAGGGATGAACCAAGTCATAAATTGAAAGGGAAAGCCTAGGTATCAGGTTGAGTCTGATTGTGGTTAAGAGATGTATGGCACGAGAGTGATTCTTAAAGCAAATGTTTGAAAGTGGCATGGCATTTGTAATGGCGCTTGTGATAGGCATGGCTGAGAGCCCTGTATTTGGTAGTGAGTGCCCTTTGAAAAAGAAAACTGATGTTCATGATTGGCCTAGTTGGCGTGTTTAGTAATTAGCATTGTGTGATTGTCTTGGCCGATGTCTAATTGAGAAATTAGATGGCATGCGGGGTTTATACCCATTGAACTGATGCATGTTGAGATTGAGATAGCATGTTGTGTTTATGCTAGAGTGGCAGATGCCTTGGATTTATGGCATGAACGATTGAAATGGCACTTTAGGTACTTGCTTGGTGTTGACCTAGTTGAGTTTTAGCCTAGTTGAGGCTTGCCTAGTAGTGGCTATTAACAGAGAGATCGCCTTGTTGAGGCTGAGCTGTTGAATAGTCATTGACTAATGATGATCTGGAATCCTTGGGTAATGAACAACTAGTTGAGAGTTGTTCGGGAACCACTGGGTGGTTGATGGTGAAAGAAGAAGAAGAGATGAGAAGAGATGAGCAGCCGGAGACTGCTAGACTTAGATGACTTAAGTATTTGATTCCTGGAGGGAATGGTAGTGATTCAAGTGACATGAGAACATGATAAGGTTGAATGACCAAAGTACGGTCGCTAGAAGAGCACTTGGTTCGTATTTTTGAGATATGAGAAGATCCAAGAACTGAGGTGGATCATGAGAATTGAGCAAAGCTGAGCGACTCCAGTATGAGTACTGGAAGAGAGTATGGCTCGATTTTGTTGATGGTGCGAGACCCAAGTGTAATAAGGGGTCATGAGAACTTTAAATGGAAGTGAGGAAAATTGATGGGTAGGCAGACTCGTGAAGGAGCTGCCATTGTTACCCAAGTCGCTGAGACGACTAGTGCTGATGAGTTAAGTGATGGAAGTCACGAGAAAGGTAGCTTTGAGATTACTCATTTCCAAAGTGAAAACGTGGACAGGAACCACGAGAGTTTTGAAAACCTTAGAGATTTTGGGTATACTAAAGAAAGAAAGTGACCCTGGCAGTGATTAGCCTTAAGAGGCTGTTGAGGATTGGTGAAATGTCACCAAAGGAAGAGTTTTCCTGGAAGGCATGTTATTTGTCTGGATCGCCTTCGTTGAGTTGTTTAATGGAAGTACCTTCCTAAGATTGCTTGAGAGCAAAGGTGGTTTGGATCCTAATAGTCTTGTAAGGATCTGAAGGTGATCGACCACTATGAGACAGAGTTCTCAAAGTCGTTTAAGTGTATTAAGGATGATTAATGACCCTTTGAGTGAGACGTGAGGTCTCCGAATGGGTTGGAATTTGAAAGCCTTATGGCTAGTTGTTATTCCTGACTTTGAGGAATGGTGATGGGACTCAGTAAGAGAAGTGAATGATCAGAAGACATATGAATAAGAGAACTCCTGCTTATGGATTACGAGCAAAGAAATGTTCATTATGTAACATGGAACGTGCCTGCGAGAAACGACTTTTACCTTGGCATGAGTCTCGTAATGAGAGACTGGCATGTCATTCCTTCTGTCGTGGGGAAAGTTGAGAAAAGAGTTATGTCAGTTGTCTGACATTGATGATTTTATGAGACCAATTAAGATTGAATCGGAACCACTGGAAGTGGTATTGTGTGTTGTCAGCCCTAAAGAGTAGGGTGTCATTCTTAGAGAGCGATTGGACCATGAGATGGTCGTTGAGGGAAAGAAAAGTGAATGGACTTGATAGTCCTGGCTATTCGTAATTCTAATGAATGGTTGAGTAAGCGAAAAAGAACGCCTAGAATGTAATTACAAAGTGACTCGAGGTAGTTGAATTGAGTATTCGATATGGGAATTTGTGGAGACCGAGGAAGAACCTCGACTCCTTGGAATTTTGTCACTTGAGGTGACTGAGTCACTGGAAGAAGAGTGTTAGACATGGTGAAATTTGAATACTGGAGTGGAGGTACTGCCGTTGGCGTAGACTTCAAGATTGACACTCTAAAGAATGGGAATAACAAGGTGGATTCGAAGTAAAAGAATGCCACTAAAGTGTATAGTTTCCTTCGTAGGTAAGAGACCCTAGTGTGAAAGGAAGAGAAAATCCGAATCGTCTTAGTATTAAGATTAAGCGTCTGGACTGAGAAAGAGGACGCAGAACTTGAATGATCCCTGGAAGTGAAGACCGAGAAACTTTCCTACAGACATCGTTGAATTCCAAGATAGTGTTGACGTTCTGTTGAATGGATGAAATCGAGACATGGTCACGTTAGCTGGTTGTGGAACCCGAAGACTAAGGCACTAATGCTTCTTGAGGGAAGAGCGACAAAAATGAACAAAATGTGTGTGGTCCAAGTAGAGACCTTTGAGAGTAGAGAGCCAAGATGTGAGCTCTCAAGTGAATGATGCCATGGATAGTTGAAATGATTCAACACTTGATAGTAATGAAGTGGATAACAGTCGAATTGGGTGTCCAAGAAATGATTGAGTTGGTTGTTACCGTCTAGAGAGACGATGATTGGACTTATCTAAGGAGTCATGAGAAACATGAACAACTTTCGAGAGTAACATATGGACTCTAAAGAGATGCTCATTGTATTCTGATTGTGAAACGCATGAACCATGTGCCTGATGAGATAAGATTCCTCAGTCGTGAAATTTATGAGAAATGAAATCCCTATGGAGCCTTTGAGGATGGGAATGAGTGATGAATCGACTAGAGTCGATGTGAGTTGCTGAAACTTGAAGTTTCTTGGGATTGATGAATAGTTATAGACAGATTGAGGGAGGATTCCCCACCAGAGTTGCCCTCTTGATGAAATGGACTCAGGACGAGATGTAACCGAAATGGTTGAATGAACGCAAAGAGTTTTCGAGGACTTGAGTCAAGTTGATATCTACGCGGATAATAACGTTCCTGTTTGGAATCAAAAGAGTCAATAGAATCATAATGTCACGCCCCGAGTCCTTTCGAGCACGCTAACATCGCCATACTGCCATACTATTTAACTTCTTACCCAGGATCCAACGGCACGCACTAAATACACGAGACTTAGATGCACATGCGGAAGCGACACACATAACTCCATGCAATAAATGAACAAGATGACTTGAGGAAATGAAGCACTTAGTCATAGCATACCACAAGTTTAGTTTTACATCAAGATCACAACTGAAATACAACACTGGGGATCAAGGGAAGGTAGTCAGCCTAATCAAAAGGGGTCACCTAACTAAGAGTCAGGCGCTAACCAAAAGAGTCACTTCAAAAGTCAGGGGGAGCCTAGACTATCTACGGGTCAGGCTCGCGGTTAACAGTAGGATCCTCACGATGCACTGGATCATACTCCTCAAGGTTTTCCTCGGGCTCTTCTTCCTCTTCCTCTTCTTCCTCGAATGCTTCCTCAGGCTCGGGGTTGAAGAGGGCCTCTCCTTCGGGGTTGAATTCCTCCTCCCAGGGCTCGTCCTCTGGGTCCCCTGGGTCCTCGAACTCTGGGTCGGACTCCTCTGTATCCATGGGGTTGTCATCAGTATCAGAGGGCTCCACGACATCGCCATCAATGACGGGGTTCTGGGACGGTGCCGGAGGGAGATCCTGATCAGGAACGGTCTCGGCATCAGTAAGCTCTCCATCCGCGGGATGTACGATCGAAAGGTCCTGCTCGCCTACCACGTCCCAAGGCACATCAAACGTCTTCAGCGGCCCATCAGTAAGGTCGCCATCTCAATAGAACGAAGCCGCAAACCTGTCTGGCCTCCAGTCTGGCAATCCCACATCCATCCAAATAGTGCCATACTTCCTAATGTCAGCCTTCCCTTCTCCCACCGAGTACTCTGTGGAATACTGCTCCACCCGCACGGGTACCCCAAAAATCGACGGCGGCATGCTTAGGGTTTGGGTTCTGAAAAGGTGGGTCCCACGACGGGGTGAGATAAACTCAATAAGCTAGTCCTAACCCTGAGTTAGGCATTCGGGACTTCCAGACACATCCAAACACATGCAATGATCAATCATGCGAAACCAGGCAAAAGGGCGCACAATAATTCAATCAAGGCATGCATTGTCTTACAATTCGTAATCTAGGCTAGGCTTGGCTTGGTACTTTGGCACTTAACATCTCATAATATAGATGATAGCTTATACATAAGATACGATTGTAATTCTCATGGCTCAGCCCGCGTAACGACGCCTCAGGCTTGGTTAACCAATGAACCCGCGTTTAACGCATCAGGTTCCAAACGCCATTTCTCATGACCCGCGTTTAACGCCTCAGGTCTATCTCGCGTTTAACGCATCAGGATACAATTAAACTCCGCGTTTAACATATCAGGGTACCATATGCACATAAGCTTATAATTCAACCAATTATAGCATAATTCAATCAAATGTGCATATCATCATCACAAGTACCATTCGGCCTCCTTTAATCACAATTCCATACCATGGCATAACATTACATTATTTAATCAATCGAGGCCATTGCAATGCTTCGTGGTCATCATATTTCAATTAGAATCACTCGCCAATCATCACTATAACCACTTGGCCATGTCACAATTCCACGAAGCCATTCAATCAATTATGCCATATAACTCATCGCTTAGTCTCACGAGGCTAATTTTACCACTATGGTGCCATTCAAATCATTCAATCCCCACATTAGAGTCTACGACCAGAATTCAAATAAGACCGTTAGGACACTTTCAAGCCATGTATCACCAAGACTACCCCATGGCCGAATAAATCTAGGCGCAAATAAGGGTTTCAACATCACAATTAGATCCTAGCAAGATCTAACACTTCGAACGGTATCACAAGCCATTCGGCAACTACGAGGACACATCGATAGCCTAGTTTAACCATGGAATGAACATCACAAGCATTACAAGGCGTCATCCTATACAGTTCACCATGGACAGAATCAGTCCTCTAGGGTTTCTCGCCAAAACAGCCCACAAACTCAATAAATCCAACTCTCACTCGGTCTTTCCATCACACAAGGTCTTAGCTAAGGGTTAGAATAAGCTTACCTAGCTTAAGGGTCCAAGAAAACCGGCGGCAAGTGGCGAGGGAATGGCGAGAGCAAATCTGGTCCGGCGTGATCAGATTCGGCCCCTTGAAGATCAATCACAAAATGGCCAAGAACAACGTCAATACCACTCTTAACATAAGCCTCTAGCTTCTTAACAAGTTTACCTAAGCCTCAAGAAGCACTTACCACAAGATCAAACAAGGTTTCCTCAAGAACACCCTTTGTTCTTCCCTTGGTTCGATTCTGGTCATGGGGACTTGGCGTGGTTCCAGGCTTGAACGGCGGATCTCTCACGGCCTAAGAGGTAGAGGAGGGTGTCTTGGTGGTGGTTTGAGGTGGTGGAGTAGTGGTGGTCGGCGATTTCTCCCTTGAAGCCGAGAGAGAGAGAGCGAGCGATGAGAACGAGAGAATGAGGGAGTGAGGAAGAAGGGTTGTCGTCAAAAATGAGGGAGAAAGAGAAGGAGAGAGAGACTTGAAGAGAAGGGGAAACTTGGAGGGAAACTAGTGAGTGGGGTGGTTGGAAGTTGATGGACATGAATAGTAGTATGAATGACAAGAGTGGTTCATGGGATTTTGGTCATGTCATTGGTCAAATCCAATCATGCAAATTTCTAATACCCAAAGACCATAATGCCCTTCTAAATTCGGCCAAGGGTGGGGGAAGATGGCAAATGTCCAAATTGCCCTTACTTAGTCCAAAAGGAAGAATACCAACTTAAGGGTAAAAAGGTCTTTTCCACTTGTCAGTCTAAATTCGCTTTTCTAACTTATACAGGGCTAATTCTAATCTTAATAACTCTCCGATGAGGCGACGTCTAAATTTACTCCTTTGTGATCTTCGAATGTCCGGTCTCCAATCTCGAAGTCCAATCCATGGCTAAATTCAATCAATTGTCATTCCAGTGCGTCTTAGAATAAAGGGTGGCTTTAGGAGCTACGCATATCGACCCGCGACTAATGTCGCGTTTAAGAGTTACTCGAGCCACGGCGGCTTTGGTTGTCATGTAATCGTGAGGGTCAATTACTAATCCCGAAGGTTACGGCCGTTAGGAATCGATTTAGGTTAATTCGCAAATCATGTCATGGTCATACGGAATCACCCGTGAACCAATCACATGACACTAGCAAATCGTTCTAAAACCATTCTTAGATCGACCTTTAGCGGTCCAAAATATTTGATCGACGATCCTTATGGTCAAAGCGTCGACTCGTGGTCGAGTTCTTTGGTCCACGTACTTTAAATCCTATATGGCCATTCCCCTTCGATTAGTCGACTCGAGAATGATCAATTCTGAGCGAGATTAACTGGAATACATCGATAGACATTCATTCATTAATAAGCTTCGAGATAGGGTGGGAATTCAGAATGTCACAACTCTTCCCCCCTCACAGAAATTTTGTCCTCGAAATTTTCATTACAACCACCTACTCAAACAAATGGGGGTGCTGACGCATCATCGCTTCCTCGCTTTCCCAGGTGGCTCCTTCGGTCCCGTGGTGCTCCCAAATCACCTTTACTAACGGAATCGTCTTGTTCCTTAGGACTTGCTCCTTTCTGTCCTCGATTCTAACTGGCCTTTCCACATACGATACTCGATCGTCCACTTCTATCACTTCATGGTCCAGCACATGAGTCGCGTCCGGTTCATACTTTCTTAGCATCGACACATGGAATACATTGTGAACCTGCGATAAAATTGGCGGAAGGACGAGTCTGTAGGCCAAGGTTCCAATCCGCTCTAAGATTTCAAAAGGGCCTACATACCTCGGACTCAGTTTTCCTTTCTTTCCAAACCGAGATAATCCCTTCATCGGTGACACTTTCAAGAAAACGTGATCTCCTACTTGAAACTCTAGAGGTCTGCGCCGCTTGTCGGCATAACTCTTCTGGCGACTCTGCATGGTTCTCAATCTTTCCCTTATGACCTTTACTGCCTCCACTGATTGTTCCACCAATTCAGGGCCTGTTATGCTTCTTTCACCAACCTCATCCCAACATACTAGGGTTCTGCATGCTCTACCATACAATGCTTCAAACGGTGCCATTCCGATGCTCGGTTGGTAACTGTTGTTACAGGAGAATTCTACCAAGTGCAGCTGATCTTCCCAACCTCCTTTAAAGTCTAACACGCAAGCTCTCAGCATATTCTCAAGCGTCTGAATTGTCCTTTCAGATTGTTTGTCCATCTGGGGGTGATAAGCGGTGTTGTACTGCAGTTTCGTCCCCAAAGCCTCTTGTAGGCTTTTCCAAAATGAAGCGGTAAACTTGGGATCTCTATCTGAAGTAATCGTCACTGGAACTCCATGAAGACGAACTATGTGCCTCATGTATAACTCTGCGTACTTATCCATAGCGAAATCCTTTCTTACTGCCAGGAAATGCGCGGATTTGGTTAGTCTATCCACGATCACCCAGATCGAATCATGTCCTCTCTAACTCCATGGCAAACCCATGACGAAATCCATGGTGATGCGCTCCCACTTCCACTCGGGGATTTCCAAGGGTTACAACATTGCACAAGGCTTACAATGCTGGGCCTTAACTTGCTGGCACGTCAAACACTTTGCCACATGCTTAGCTACGTCCACTTTCATTCCATTCCACCAGTTATGCTGACGCAGATTCTGATACATTTTTGTGCTACCCGGATGAATGCTATAGTTGCTCCTATGAGCTTCTGATAAGATCTTTTCCCTTAGCTCCTCGTCATTGTGTATGCACAGGCGTCCGCGAAACTTCAGAATCCCATCCTCGGATACTTGAAAGTCGGGCTTCCTTTTTTCGGCATCCATTTCCAGGATCTTTTGGATGTCGGGGTCCGTAGATTGCAAGGCCTTCACTTTCTCGTGAATTTTTGGTTCAATCCTTAACGTGGCTAGGAGGCAAAATAGCTGACAAACTTCAAGCTTAAACTATGAATCCCTTATTCCTTCCAACAGAGTCCATTCCTTAACCATCAAATGCGCGATGCTCGATTTCCGACTAAGCGCATCCGCAACCTTATTTGCCTTTCCGGGGTGATACAGGATATCACAATCATAGTCCTTGAGTAACTCCATCCATCACCGTTCCCTCATGTTCATTTCCTTTTGAGAAAACAGGTACTTCAAACTTTGGTGGTTCGTGTAAATCTGAAATCTTTCTCCACATAAGTAGTGTCTCCAAATCTTCAAGGCGAAGATAATACCTGCTAATTCCAAATCATGCGTCGGGTAATTCATCTCGTGAGGTCTTAGTTGTCGCGATGCATAAGCTACCACTCTTCCATGCTGCATCAGGACACACCCTTGTCCCTTTAGCAACGCATCACTATAAATCTCATAACCTCCCGGTCTAGAAGGAATTGTCAACACTGGTGTAGTCGTCAAACGATACTTGAGTTCTTGAAAACTCCTCTCACACTTGTCCGTCCATTCAAACAGTGTATCCTTCTTTGTTAACCTCGTCAAAGGAGTGGCTATAGAAGAGAACTTCTCCGCAAACCTCCTGTAATAGCCTGCCAAACCTTGAAAGCTCCAAATACTGTTACTGACGTAGGTCTAGGCCAATTCGTTACTGCTTCAATCTTTGCTGGGTCTACCGAAATCCCATTTCCAGAGATGACATGCCAAGGAACGCAACCTCGTTAAGCCAAAACTCACACTTACGGAACTTGGCGTACAACGAGTGTTCCATTAACGTCCGTAGAACTATACTCAATTGCTTCTCATGCTCCTCAGGACTCCTTGAGTAAATTAAGATGTCGTCGATGAAAACAATGACAAACTGATCTAAATACTCCTTGAACACTTGATGCATCAAATCCATGAAAGCAGCTGGGGCATTAGTCAATCCAAACTGCATGACTGTAAACTCATATTGCCCATATCTCGTCCGAAAATCTGTCTTCGGTATATCTTCCTTCTTAATCCTCAACTAGTGATAACCCGTTCTCAGGTCTATCTTGGAGAATACAGAAGCTCCTTGTAATTGATCAAACAAATCGTCAATCCTTGGCAACAGGTACTTATTCTTGATAGTCACCTGGTTCAACTGCCTGTAGTCGATGCATAAGCGCAAAGACCCATCCTTCTTCCTTACAAACAAGACTGGTGCTCCCCAAGGTGATGCACTTGGACGAATAAATCCTTTGTCCAGCAGTTCTTGCATCTGAACTTTCATTTCCTTCAACTCTGACAAGGACATCCTATAGGGTGCCTTCAAGATCGGCTCTATTCCAGGTGCTAACTCAATCACGAAATCTATTTCCCTTTCTAGAGGCAACCCTGGAAACTCTTGAGGAAAGACATCGGGAAAGTCATGCACCACAGCTATATCCTCTACCTTTGGTTCCTCCACAGTCGGATCCATAACGGCAGCCAAGTATGCCTGGCATCCTTCATCCAAGAGCCTAGTCACCTCAAGTGACGAAATGAAAGGGATCGAGGTTCCTCCTCGACTTCCCACAAACTCGAATCTAGGGCAATCAATAGGATGGAAATGAATCACCCTGCTACCACAGTCAACGACAGCTCCCTATCTCCTCAACCAATCCATTCCGATGATAATGTCAAAGTCAAACATAGGCAACACGACCCAATGTATCCGTTCCTCACTATCGCCAATGACTATTTTACAACTTGGACAGCCTAGTGAAACCAACACTTTATCTTTTAACGGGGTGGTAACATGCAATATCACATCCAGTGGTTTCAATTCAATTCCAACCAAGTCAGCAAACTGAGCAGATATGAACGAATGCGATGCTCCAGGATCAAACAAAGCATAGGCAGCATGATCACACAAAGTAACCGTACCAGTGACCATGCCATGCGTGTTTTCTGCTTCCCTTCGCGCCACAGCATACACCCTTCCTTGAGCTGGCGGCCTATTTGCGTTGTTCTGCTGGGCTCCAGCCTGCGGTCCCACTAGTGGTCGGTTTCCTTGGGCTTGAGGTCCTGGTACTTGGCTTGGGCAATTCCTTATCTGATGGCCCAGCTGGCCACACTTGAAGCAAGCGCCCGTCCTACTCGGGCAAGGTCCATTACCATTCTTCCACCCACACAAGCGACAGTTACAGTTCGACTGGTGAGCAGGCTTGCTAATATTCTTTCTTGCAGGAGGGACAAAGCGTCGATTGCTCGTCATCGGCCTCTTACCGAACTGGCGGTTGTCCCTCACAGGAGTGAACCGCGACCCAGAAGCGATTCCTCTTTCCTTCATATCTCTTTCCACTAATTGGCCTCTCTCATAGATTGCATCAAAGCCTTGTAAGTCCAGCAGCACCAACTGGCTGCGAAGGTTAGGTCTCAATCCATCTCTGAACCTTTTCGCCCTGTCCTCAGGGTCCTCAACCATCCTCGGGGCATACGTGGATAACTTCGCGAATTCAGCATCATACAGATCGATGGTCATCTGACTCTGACGGAGATTCTGGAATTCAACCATCTTTTGTTCTTGAGCCGCTCTGGAGAAATACTTAGCATTGAAAACTTCAGAGAAGACAGTCTAATTCGGCTCCGTTCATTCGGGGAAAACCCTTCCCTTGGTGGCCTTCCACCAATCATTCACAGTTCCACGAGCTGGTACACGGCTAGGATCACTTTCTCAGCATCAGTACAACCCAACACTCCAAATGCCTTCTCCAACTCCTCAATCCAAGCAGGGGCAGCTCCATAATCCCAAGTACCATCAAACTTTGATGGCTTCAGTTTCATAAAGTGCTCCATCAGCTGGCCCATCACGCGATTCCCTTGCCCTTGGGCATTGCCACCTTCATTGTCATGTCCATTGTTCCCATTATTCACGTTCGCCAGATTGGTAGCAGCGACGGCAGCCTCAGCAGCCTGGACAATAGCAGCTGCTCTTTCCTGGGCCTGCCTGCCTATCAAATTCCCGATCTCCTCTAGGATCCTCATGACTCCATCATACCTAGGATCTTCCACCACTTGTGGCCCAGAGCTAGACGCTTCTCCAGTACCTCTGGTTCGGTTGCTCATCTCGATATGCCTCACAACACCTGAGTCACTATAATTCCATACAGGAATCAGAGACTTGAGCCATCTACTTAAGTCTAGCAAGACTACGCCACTCTCACAGCAGCAACCACAGTCAAGGCAATCAATACTCAAGCAACCATTAGAAGCAATCATCAGAAGTGTCACAATCCGGAAATCACAATCGTACTACACATTCAGGTGCCTCTACAACTTAGCCAAATCACAATTAGCTATCCAATTCAGCAACCAATAATCAACACTTAGTGCCAAGTACGAAGCCTTGTAGCCTTAAGTTCACCGAAAATGATGCTAGTCAATATGCCAATCACAAGCGCCATTTCGCATGTCATGCATTTCATGCCTAACTGTAGCAAATCCCTAAGCTCTCGCTACCCAGACATCCTCAGATCATCACACCTTATTACTCCAGTCCTCAATCAACTTGGATCGAGCTGACCTTGCTCTGATACCAAACAAGCGGGGATGTCACGCCCCGAGTCCTTTCGAGCGCGCTAACATCGCCCTACTGCCGTACTATTTAACTTCTTACCCAGGATCCAACGACACGCGCTAAATACACGATACTTAGATGCACATGCGGAAGCGAGACACATAACTCCATGCAATAAGTGAACAAGATGACTTGAGGAAATGAAGCACTTAGTCATAGCATACCACATGTTCAGTTTTACATCAAGATCACAACTGAAATACAACACTGGGGATCTAGGGAAGGTAGTCAGCCTAATCAAAAGGGGTCATCTGACTAAGAGTCAGGCGCCAACCAAAAGAGTCTCTTCAAAAGTCAGGAGGCGCCTAGACTATCTACGGGTCAGGCTCGCGGTCAACACCAGGATCCTCACGGTGCACTGGATCATACTCCTCAAGGTCTTCCTCGGGCTCTTCTTCCTCTTCCTCTTCTTCCTTGAATGCTTCGTCAAGCTCGGGATTGAAGAGGGCCTCTCCTTCGGGGTTGAATCTCTCATCTCAAGGCTCGTCCTCTGGGTCCCCTGGGTCCTCGAACTCTGGCTTGGACTCCTCTGTCTCCATGGGGTCGTCATCAGTATGAGAGGGCTCCACGACCTCGCCATCAATGACGGGGTTCTGGGACGGTGCCTGAGGGAGATCCCGATTAGGAACGGTCTCGGCATCAGTAAGCTTTCCATCCGCGGGATGTATGATCGAAAGGTCCTGCTCGCCTACCACGTCCCAAGGCACATCAAACGTTCTCAGCGGCCCATCAGTAAGGTTGCCGTCTCGATAGAACGAAGCCGCAAACCTGTCTGGCCTCTAGTCTGGCAATCCCACATCCATCCAGATAGTGCCATACTTCCTAATGTCAGCCTTCCCTTCTCCCACCGGGTACTCCATGGAATACTGCTCCACCCACATGGGTACCCCAAAAATCGGCGGCGGCATGCTTAGGGTTTAGGGTCTGAAAAGGTGGGTCCTACGACGGGGTGAGATAAACTCAATAAGCTAGTCCTAACCCTAAGTTAGGCACTCGGGACTTCCAGACACACCCAAACATATGCAATGATCAATCATGCGAAACCAGGCAAAAGGGCGCACGATAATTCAATCAAGGTATGCATTGTCATACAATTCGTAATCTAGGCTAGGCTTGGCTTGGTACTTTGGCACTTAACATCACATAATATAGAGGATAGCTTATACATAGGATACGATTGTAATTCTCATGGCTCAGCCCGTGTAACGACGCCTCAGGCTTGGTTAACCAATGAACCCGCGCTTAACGCATCAGGTTCCAAACGCCATTTCTCATGACCCGCGTTTAACGCCTCAGGTCTATTCCGCGTTTAACGCATCAGGATACAATTAAACCCCGCGTTTAACGCATCAGGGTACCATATGCACATAAGCTTATAATTCAACCAATTATAGCATAATTCAATCAAATGTGCATATCATCATCGCAAGTACCATTCGGCCTCCTTTAATTACAATTCCATACCGTGGCATAACATCACATTATTTAATCAATCGAGGCCATTGCAATGCTTCGTGGTCATCATATTTCAATTAGAATCACTCGCCAATCAACACTATAACCACTCGGCCATGTCACATTTCCACGAAGCCATTCAATGAATTGTGCCATATAACTCATCGCTTAGTCTCACAAGGCTAATTTTACCACTATGGTGCCATTCAAATCATTCAATCCCCACATTAGAGTCTACGACCAGAATTCAAATAAGACCGTTAGGACACTTTCAAGCCATGTATCACCAAGACTACCCCATGGCCGAATACATCTAGACGCAAATAAGGGTTTCAACATCACAATTAGATCCTAGCAAGATCAAACACTTCGAACGGTACCGCAACCCATTCGGCCACTACGAGGACACATCGATAGCCTAGTTTAACCATGGAATCAACATCAGAAGCATTACAAGGCGTCATCCTATACGATTCACCATGGACAGAATCGGTCCTTTAGGGTTTCTCGCCAAAACAGCCCACAAACTCAATAAATCCAACTCTCACTCGGTCCTTCCATCACACAAGGTCTTAGCTAAGGGTTAGAATAAGCTTACCTAGCCTAAGGGTCCAAGAAAACCAGTGGCAAGTGGCGAGGGAATGGCGAGAGCAAGTCTGGACCGACGTGATCAGATTCGGCCCCTTAATGATCAATCACAAAATGGCCAAGAACAACGTGAATACCACTCTTAACATAGGCCTCTAGCTTCCTAATAGGTTTACCTAAGTCTCAAGAAGCACTTATCACTAGATCAAACAAGGTTTCCTCAAGAACACACTTTGTTCTTCCCTTGGTTCGATTCTGGTCATGGGGACTTCGCGCGGTTCCAGCTTGAACGGCGGATCTCTCACGGTCTAAGAGGTAGAGGAGGGTGTCTTGGTGGTGGTTTGAGGTGGTGGAGTGGTGGTGGTCGGCCGTTTCTCCCTTGAAGCCGAGAGAGAGAGAGAGAGCGAGCGACGAGAACGAGAGAATGAGGGAGTGAGGAAGAAGGGTTGTCGTCAAAAATGGGGGAGAAAAGAGAAGGAGAGAGAGACTTGAAGAGAAGGGGAAACTTGGAGGGAAACTAGTGAGTGGGGTGGTTGGAAGTTGATAGACATGAATAGTAGTATGAATGACAAGAGTGGTTCTTGGGATTTTGGTCATGTCATTGGTCAAATCCAATCATGCAAATTTCTAATAGCCAAAGACCATAATGCCCTTCTAAATTCGGCCAAGGGTGGGGGAAGATGGCAAATGTCCAAATTGCCCTTACTTAGTCCAAAAGGAAGAATACCGACTTAAGGGTAAAAGGGTCTTTTCCACTTGTCAGTCTAAATTCGCTTTTCTAACTTATACGGGGTTAATTCTAATCTTAATAACTCTCCGCTGAGGCGACGTCTAAATTTACTCCTTTGTGATCTTCGAATGTCTGGCCTCCAATCTCAAAGTCCAATCTATGGCTAAATTCAGTCAATTGTCATTCCAGTGTGTCTTAGAATAACGGGTGGCTTTAGGAGCTATGCGTATCAACCCACGACTAATGTCGCGTTTAAGAGTTACTCGAGCCACGGCGGCTTTGATTGTCATGTAATCGCGATGGTCAATTACTAGTCCCTATGGTTACGACCGTTAGGAATCGATTTAGGTTAATTCGAAAATAATGTCATGGTCATACGAAATCACCCGTGAACCAATCGCATGACACTAGAAAATCGTTCTAAAACCATTCTTAGATCGACCTTTAGTGGTCCAAAATATTCCCTCGACGATCCTTATGGTCAAAGCGTCGACTCGTGGTTAAGTGCTTTGGTCCACGTACTTTAAATCCTATATGGCCATTCCCCTTCGATTATTCGACTCGAGAATGATCAATTCTGAGCGAGATTAACTGGAATACATCGATACACATTCATTCATTAATAAGTTTCGAGATAGGGTCGGAATTCAAAATGTCACAACTCCTCCCCCCGTACAGAAATTTCGTCCTCGAAATTTACATTACAACCACCTACTCAAATAAATGGGGGTGCTGACGCATCATCGCTTCCTCGCTTTCCCAAGTGGCTCCTTCGGTCCCGTGGTGCTCCCAGATCACCTTTTCTAACGGAATCGTCTTGTTCCTTAGGACTTGCTCCTTTCTGTCCTCGATTCTAACTGGCCTATCCACATACGATACACTCTATCACTTCATGGTCCAGCACATGAGTCGCATCCGGTTCATACTTTCTTAGCATGGACACATGGAATACATTGTGAACCTGCGATAAACTTGGCGGCAAGGCGAGTCTGTAGGCCAAGGTTCCAATCTGCTCTAAGATTTCAAAAGGGCCTACATACCTCGGACAGAGTTTTCGTTTCTTTCCAAACCGAGATAATCCCTTCATTGGTGACACTTTCAAGAAAACGTGATCTCCTACTTGAAACTCTAGAGGTCTGCGCCGCTTGTCGGCATAACTCTTTTGGCGACTCTGCGCGGTTCTTAATCTTTCCCTTATGACCTTTACTGCCTCCACTGATTGTTCCACCAATTCAGGGCCTGTTATGATTCTTTCACCAACCTCATCCCAACATACTAGGGTTCTGCATGCTCTACCATACAATGCTTCAAACGGTGCCATTCCGATGCTCTGTTGGTAACTGTTGTTATAGGAGAATTCTACCAAGTGCAGCTGATCTTCCCAACCTCCTTTAAAGTCTAACACGCAAGCTCTCAGCATATCCTCAAGCGTCTGAATTGTCCTTTCAGATTGTCCGTCCGTCTAGGGGTGATAAGCGGTGTTGTACTGCAGTTTCGTCCCCAAAGCCTCTTGTAGGCTTTTCCAAAATGAAGCGGTAAACTTGGGATCTCTATCTGAAGTAATCGTCACTGGAACTCCATGAAGACGAACTATGTGCCTCATGTACAACTCCGTGTGCTTATCCATAGCGAAATCCTTTCTTACTGCCAGGAAATGCGCGGATTTGGTTAGTCTATCCACGATCACCCAGATCGAATCATGTCTTCTCTTACTCCTTGGCAAACCCATGACGAAATCCATGGTGATGCGCTCCCACTTCCACTCGGGGATTTCCAAGGGTTGCAACATTCCACCAGGCTTACAATGCTGGGCCTTAACTTGCTGGCACGTCAAACACCTTGCCACATGCTTAGCTACATCCACTTTCTTTCCGTTCCACCAGTAATGCTGACGCAGATTCTGATACATTTTTGTGCTACCCGGATGAATGCTATAGTTGCTCCTATGAGCTTCTGATAAGATCTTTTCCCTTAGCTCCTCGTCATTGGGTACGCACAGGCGTCCACGAAACTTCAGAATCCCATCCTCGGATACTTGAAAGTCGGGCTTCCTTTTTCCGGCATCCATTTACAGGATCTTTTGGATGTCGGGGTTCGTAGATTGCAAGGCCTTCACTTTCTCGTGAATTTCTGGTTCAATCCTTAACGTGGCTAGGAGGCAAGACAGCTGTCAAACTTCAAGCTTAAACTCTGAATCCCTTATTCCTTCCAACAGAGTCCATTCCTTAACCATCAAATGCGTGATGCTCGATTCCGACTAAGCGCATCGGCAACCTTATTTGGCTTTCCGGGGTGATACAGGATATCACAATCATAGTCCTTGAGTAACTCCATCCATCGCCGTTGCCTCATGTTCAATTCCTTTTGAGAAAACAGGTACTTCAAACTCTGGTGGTTCGTGTAAATCTGAAATCCTTCTCCACACAAGTAGTGCCTCCAAATCTTCAAGGCGAAGATAATAGCTGCTAATTCCAAATCATGCGTCGGGTAATTCATCTCGTGAGGTCTTAGTTGTCGCGATGCATAAGCTACCACTCTTCCATGCTGCATCAGGACACACCCTAGTCCCTTTAGCGACGCATCACTATAAATCACATAACCTCCCGATCCAAAAGGAATTGTCAACACTGGTGCAGTCGTCAAACGATACTTGAGTTCCTGAAAACTCCTCTCACACTTGTCCGTCCATTCAAACCGTGTATCCTTCTTTGTTAACCTCATCAAAGGAGTGGCTATAGAAGAGAACTTCTCCACAAACCTCTTGTAATAGCCTACCAAACCTAGAAAGCTCCGAACCTCTGTTACTGACGTAGCTCTAGGCCAATTCGTTACTGCTTCAATCATTGCTGGGTCTACCGAAATCCTATTTCCAGAGATGACATGTCCAAAGAACGCAACCTCGTTAAGCAAAAACTCGCACTTACTGAACTTGGCGTACATCGAGTGTTCCCTTAACGTCCGTAGAACTATACTCAATTGCTTCTCATGCTCCTCAGGACTCCTTGAGTAAATTAAGATGTCGTCGATGAAAACAATGACGAACTGATCTAAATACTCCTTGAACACTCGATGCATCAAATTCATGAAAGCAGCTGGGGCATTAGTCAATCCAAACGGCATGACAGTGAACTCATAAGGCCCATATCTCGTCCGAAAAGCTGTCTTCGGTATATCTTCCTTCTAAATCCTCAACTGGTGATAACTCGTCCTCAGGTCTATCTTGGAGAATGCAGAAGCTCCTTGTAATTGATCAAACAAATCGCCAATCCTTGGCAACAGGTACTTATTCTTGATAGTCACCTGGTTCAACTGCCTGTAGTCGATGCATAAGCGCAAAGACCCATCCTTCTTCCTTACAAACAAGACTGGTGCTCCCCAAGGTGATGCACTTGGACGAATAAATCCATTGTCTAGCAGTTCTTGCATCTGAACTTTCAATTCCTTCAACTCCGACAAGGACGTCCTATAGGGTGCCTTCGAGATCGGCTATATTCCAGGTGCTAACTCGATCACGAACTCTATTTCCCTTTATGGAGGCAACCCTGGTAACTCTTGATGAAAGACATCGGGAAAGTCACGCACCACAGCTATATCCTCTAGCTTTGGTTCCTCCACAGTCAGATCCATCACGGCAGCCAAGTATGCCTGGCATCCTTCATTCAAGAGCCTAGTCACCTCAAGTGACGAAATGAAATGGATCGAGGTTCCTCCTCGACTTCCCACAAACTCGAATCTAGGGCGATCATCAGAATGGAAATGAATCACCCTGCTACCACAGTCAATGACAGCTCCCTATCTCCTCAACCAATCCATTCCGATGATAACGTCAAAGTCAAACATAGGCAGCACGACCAAATCTATCCGTTCCTCACTACCGCCAATGACTATTTTACAACCTGGACAGCCTAGTGAAACCAACACTTTATCCTTTAGCAGGGAGGTAACATGCAATATCACATCTAGTGGTTTCAATTCAATTCCAACCAAGTCAGCAATCTGAGCAGATATGAACGAATGCGATGCTCCAGGATCAAACAAAGCATAGGCAGCATGATCACACAAAGTAACCGTACCTGTGACCACGCCAGGCGCGTTTTCTGCTTCCCTTCGCGCCACAGCATACACCCTTCCTTGAGCTGGCGGCCTATTTACGTTGTTCTGCTGGGCTCCAGCCTGCGGTTCCACTAGTGGTCGGTTTCCTTGGGCTTGATGTCCTGGTGCTTGGCTTGGGCAATTCCTTATCGGATGGCCCAGCAGGCCACACTTGAAGCAGGCGCCCGTCCTACTCGGGCAAGGTCCATTACCATGCTTCCGCCTACACAAGCGAAAATTCCAGTTCGACTGGTGAGTAGTCTTTCTAATATTCTTTCTTGCTGGAGGGACGAAGCGTCGATTGCTTGTCATCAGCCTCTTGTCGAACTGGCGACTGTCCCTCACAGGAGTGAACCGCGACCCAGAAGCGATTCGTCTTTCCTTCATATCTCTTTCCTCTAATTGGCCTCTCTCATAGATTGCATCATAGCCTTGTAAGTCCAGCAGCACCAACTCGCTGCAATGTCAGGTCTCAATCCATCTCTGAACCTTCTCGCCCTGTCCTCAGGGTCCTCAACCATCCTCGGGGTATACTTGGATAACCTCGCGAATTCAGCCTCATACTGATTGATGGTCATCTGATTCTGACGGAGATTTTGGAATTCAACCATCTTCTGTTGTTGAGCCGCACTGGAGAAATACTTAGCATTGAAAACTTCATAGAAGACAGTCCAATTCGGCTCCGTTCCTTCGGGGAAAACTCTTCCCTTGGTGGCCTTCCACCAATCATTCGTAGTCCCACGAAGCTGGTACACGGCTAGGATCACTTTCTCAGCATCAGTACAACCCAACACTCCAAATTCCTTCTCCAACTCCTCAATCCAAGCAGGGGCAGCTCCAGGGTCCCATGTACCATCAAACTTCGATGGCTTCATTTTCATAAAGTGCTCCATCAGCTGGCCCATCACGCGATTCCCTTGCCCTTGGGCATTGCCACCTTCATTGTCATGTCCATTGTTCCCATTATTCCCGTTCGCCAGATTGGCGGCAGCGACGGCAGCCTCAGCAGCCCGGGCAACAGCAACTGCTCTTTCCTGGGCCTGCCTGTCCATCAAATTCCCGATCTCCTCTAGGATCCTCATGACTCCATCATACCTAGGATCTTCCACCACTTGTGGCCTAGAGCTAGACGCTCCTCCAGTACCTCTGGTTCGGTTGCTCATCTCGCTATGCCTCACAACACCTGAGTCACTATAATTCCATACAGGAATCGGAGACCTAAGCCATCTACTTAAGTCTAACAATACTACGCCACTGTCACAGCAGCAACCATAGTCAAGGAAATCAATACTCAAGCAACCATTAGAAGCAATCATCAGAAGTGTCACAATCAGGAAATCACAATCGTACTACACATTCAGTTGCCTCTGCAACTTAGCTAAATCACAATCAGCTATCCAATTCAGCAACCAATAATCAACACTTAGTGCCAAGTACGAAGCTTTGTAGCCTTAAGTTCACCGAAAATGATGCTAGTCAATATGCCAATCCCAAGCGCCATTTCGCATGTCATGCATTTCGTGCCTAAGTCTAGCGAATCCCTAAGGTCTCGCTACCCAGTAATCCTCAGATCATCACACCTTATTACTCCAGTCCTCAATCAACCTGGATCGAGCTGACCTTGCTCTGATACCAAACAAGCGGGGACGTCACGCCCCTAGTCCTTTCGAGCGCGCTAACATCGCCCTACTGCCGTACTATTTAACTTCTTAACCAATATCCAACGGCACACACTAAATACACGAGACTTAGATGCACATGCGGAAGCGACACACATAACTCCATGCAATAAGTGAACAAGATGACTTGAGGAAATGAAGCACTTTCTCATAGCTTACCATAGGTTCAGTTTTACATCAAGATCACAACTAAAATACAACACTGGGGATCAAGGGACGGTAGTCAACCTAATCAAAAGGAGTCATCTGACTAAGAGTCAGGCGCCAACCAAAAGAGTCACTTCAAAAGTCAGGAGGCGCCTAGACTATCTACGGGTCAGGCTCGCGGTCAACAGCAGGATCCTCACGGTGCACTGGATCATACTCCTCATGGTCTTCCTCGGGCTCTTCTTCCTCTTCCTCTTCTTCCTCGAATGCTTCGTCAGGCTCGGGGTTGAAGAGGGCATCTCCTTCGGGGTTGAATTTCTCCTCCCAGGGCTCGTCCCCTGGGTCCTCGAACTCTGACTCGGACTCCCCGGTCTCCATGGGTCGTCATCAGTATCAGAGGGCTCCCCGACCTCGCCATCAATGATGGGGTTCTAGGACGGTGCCGGAGGGAGATCCCGATCAGGAACGGTCTCTGCATCAGTAAGCTCTCCATCTGCGGGATGTACGATCGAAAGGTCGTGCTCGCCTACCACGTCCCAAAGCACATCAAACGTCCTCAGCGGCCCATCAGTAAGGTTGCCGTCTCAATAGAACCAAGCCGCAAACTTGTCTGGCCACCAGTCTCGCAATCCCACATCCATCCAGATAGTGCCATGCTTCCTAATGTCAGCCTTCCCTTCTCCCACCGGGTACTCTGTGGAATACTGCTCCACACACACGGGTACCCCAAAAATCGACGGCGACATGCTTAGGGTTTAGGGTCCGAAAAGGTGGGTCCCACGACAGGGTGAGATAAACTCAATAAGCTAGTCCTAACCCTGAGTTAGGCACTCGGGACTTCCAGACACACCCAAACACATGCAATGATCAATCATGTGAAACCAGGCAAAAGGGCGCATAATAATTCAATCAAGGCATGCATTGTCATGCAATTCGTAATCTAGGCGAGGCTTGGCTTGGTACTTTGGCACTTAACATCACATAATATAGATGATAGCTTATACATAGGATACGATTGTAATTCTCATGGCTCAGCCCGCGTAACGACGCCTCAGGCTTGGTTAACCAATGAACCCGTGCTTAACGCATTAGGTTCCAAATGCCATTTCTCATTACCCGCGTTTAACGCCTCGGGTCTATCCCGCGTTTAACGCATCAGGATACAATTAAACCCCATGTTTAATGCATCAGGGTACCATATGCACATAAGCTTATAATTCAACCAATTATAGCATAATTCAATCAAATGTGTATATCATCATCACAAGTACCATTCGGCCTCCTTTAATCACAATTCCATACCGTGGCATAACATCATATTATTTAATCAATTGAGGCCATTGCAATGCTTCGTGGTCATCATATTTCAATTAGAATCATTCGCCAATCATCACTATAACCACTCGGCCATGTCACAATTCCACGAAGCCATTCAATCAATTATGCCATATCACTCATTGCTTAGTCTCACAAGGCTAATTTTACCACTATGGTGCCATTCAAATCATTCAATCCCCACATTAGAGTCTACGACCAAAATTCAAATAAGACCGTTAGGACACTTTCAAGCCATATGTATCACCAAGACTACCCCATGGCCGAATACATCTAGGCGCAAATAAGGGTTTCAACATCACAATTAGATCCTAGCAAGATCTAACACTTCGAACGGTACCACAAGCCTTTCGGCCACTACGAGGACACATCGATAGCCTAGTTTAACCATGGAATCAACATCAGAAGCATTACAAGGCATCATCCTATGCGGTTCACCATGGATAGAATCGGTCCTCTAGGGTTTCTCGCCAAAACAGCCTACAAACTCAATAAATCCTACTCTCACTCTGTCCTTCCATCACACAAGGTCTTAGATAAGGGTTAGAATAAGCTTACCTAGCTTAAGGGTCCAAGAAAACCGGCGGCAAGTGGCGAGGGAATGGAGAGGGCAAGTCTGGTCCGGCGTGATCAGATTCGGCCCCTTGAAGATCAATCACAAAATGGCCAAGAACAATGTCAATACCACTCTTAACATAAGCCTCTGGCTTCCTAACAAGTTTACCTAAGCCTCAAGAAGCACTTACCACAAGATCAAACAAGGTTTCCCCAAGAACACACTTTGTTCTTCCCTTGGTTCGATTCTGGTCATGGGGACTTCTCGCGGTTCCGGGCTTGAACGGCGGATCTCTCACGGTCTAAGAGGTAGAGGAGGGTGTCTTGGTGGTGGTTTGAGGTGGTGGAGTGGTGGTGGTCGGCGGTTTCTCCCTTGAAGTCGAGAGAGAGAGAGAGAGAGAGAGAGAGAGAGAGAGAGAGAGAGAGAGAGAGAGAGCGAGCGAGCGAGGAGAACGAGAGAATGAGGGAGTGAGGAAGAAGGGTTGTCGTCAAAAATGGGGGAGAAAAGAGAAGGAGAGAGAGAGACTTGAAGAGAAGGGGAAACTTGGAGGGAAACTAGTGAGTGGGGTGGTTGGAAGTTGATGGACATGAATAGTAGTATGAATGACAAGAGTGGTTCATGGGATTTTGGTCATGTCATTGGTCAAATCCAATCATGCAAATTTCTAATACCCAAAGACCATAATGCCCTTCTAAATTCGGCCAAGGGTGGGGGAAGATGGCAAATGTCCAAATTGCCCTTACTTAGTCCAAAAGGAAGAATACCAACTTAAGGGTAAAAAGGACTTTTCCACTTGTCAGTCTAAATTCTCTTTTCTAACTTATACGGGGCTAATTCTAATCTTAATAATTCTCCGATGAGGCGACGTCTAAATTTACTCCTTTGTGATCTTCGAATGTCCGGCCTCCAATCTCGAAGTCCAATCCATGGCTAAATTCAGTCAATTGTCATTCTAGTGCATCTTAGACTAACGGGTGGCTTTAGGAGCTATGCGTATTGACCCGCGACTAATGTCGCGTTTAAGAGTTACTCGAGCGACGGCGGCTTTGGTGGTCATGTAATCGTGAGGGTCAATTACTAGTCCCGAAGGTTACGACCGTTAGGAATCGATTTAGGTTAATTCGCAAATCATGTCATGGTCATACGGAATCACCCGTGAACCAATTGCATGACACTAGCAAATCGTTCTAAAACCATTCTTAGATCGACCTTTAGCGGTCCAAAATATTCCCTCGACGATCCTTATGGTCAAAGCGTCGGCTCGTGGTTAAGTTCTTTGGTCCACGTACTTTAAATCCTATAAGGCCATTCCCCTTCGATTAGTCGACTCGAAAGTGATCAATTCTGAGCGAGATTAACTGGAATACATCGATAGACATTCATTCATTAATAAGCTTCGAGATAGGGTCGGAATTCAGAATGTCACACATAATGGCGTGGCGTAAGAAAGGAATTTGAGTCGTTGTATGGCAAATTGATACGAACCGCGCGAATGCGCCGTGACAATAATGCCATATGAGTTGGAATGCTTAGAGCATGTTTGGAGTTGGTTTGCAAATGTCATTATGACAAAATTTGGGAAACATGGTTTGGGTGGAAGAAGATTTTGAGTCTTTAAACTTCCACAAGAAAATAAGGCAGTAGTTTCTTGAGGGGAATTGAACAAGAGGAAACGTGGATGTATGAAATGGCCGATGAATATGAGAGCGTCGCTTGTATAAAGAAAGACCTCGAAGTTATGTGAACTATAAGGGATTGAGAGTTGAGTGTTGTGTAATTGGTGATAGAGGGACAGATCTTCCCTCGAGAAATAAGAGATTCATCTTCTAAATTGGAAGTTTGCCAATTGACTAATCGATGGCTACGGGAAGCACCTAGCCTGAAAGCTAGAAAGGAATTGAGGTATTGCCATGATCGAACCCTGATACTTAAGGAGTTATAGGAATGAATAGAACCCTTGAGATCCCATGGACGAAAGTATAAGTCCAGTATCGAAAGGGAACTTAAAGAGATGATCTTATCAGAAAATTCAAAAGGAGAATTAAGGTGTTCCTTGGGATGGCACATGGATGTGCCAAGATTTTTCCTTAATACTATCGGTGATAAGAACTAAAAGTGAATTAGTCTAATGTGTGGTCGAGCATTAGACAGGCCGACAAGAGAAAGAGACGTGGCAACGAAAGTTGATAAATCACGATGATCATTAGAGATTTTCGAGTGGAATCGAGAAGGCTATAACTCGATTTGGATAAAGAAGGGCAAGTCGATAAAGCCCTTGAATCTCCGTTGGTACGAAAGGACATATGAAGAGAATGATACGCCGGATGGTGTGGGCACTAAAGAGTGCATTCTTGCAAGAGTTTAGTAATAATGATGATCGGCAAATGGAAGAGACGGTGGGAATGCTTGAGGATAAACTACTAACAGATGCATGAATGTCGAAAGAGAATAGAGAGAAGCAAATACAGATTGAGGACTGAAGGAAACAAGTCCTGAGGAAGGATGACTTCTGACGGAAAGGACAAGTAAGAACGTCAAGTCATGAAAGAAATTATCATGAAGAATGAGAATAAGGTGAGACGGTGATACCCCAAAGGAAAGTGTGGTTGGAGGGTTGCAAATTTCGAGGACGAAATTTATTTAAGAGGGGAAGAATTATGACATTCTGAATTTCCGCCCCTCGAGGCTTGAAATATGGAATGGAATCTCAAAATTAGAAAAGTAGAAATGAAGAATTCTAACATTGGACTAGAATTTGACGTCGCCTCGCCAATGGTCACTCTAAATGAAAAAACGAAGTTTCGGACAAAAATGCGAAATGACCGTTTTGCCCCTCGACCTCTGCCCTTGCCTTAAGATTGTATGAAGGGAAAAATGATCATTCAAGGACCCCAAGGAGCTGCCGAAAATTTGAGGGAAGAGTCAATGGGAAGTCAAGGCTCAATTGTCCAATTATTGGAGGATGCCAAGTGTCACTCAAGGGAGAAGCCATGCATTAATTGGCATTAAATATAATATTGACAAATTTGGCATCAATTATTGATGGAACATCTTCCCCTAGCTGCTACAAGTCGTGCTCTCTCGCCCCTCCTCCATTTCCTTCAAAAAATTTCTTCTTCTTCCTCTAGCAAAACGGCTCCCGAAAGACAGATTCTGCCCCATCTGTTCGGTCAGCTCGAGCGGCCCTTCCCTACGGCCATTTGAGGTGCTTCGACCACCAGAGGAAAGCTCTATGTGTCCTTGACAAGCTCCAAGTGGAATTTTGTCATTTGGACAAGTATTTTTATAGGTGTGAGTCCGAGACCAAAATCGGATGGACTCCGCGCGAGCTGGGGTAAGGCTTCCGTTTACCCTCTTAGAGACCTCAAATGACTTCATTCTTTCTGTGGGATCTCTATAACACATAGTACTCAAGTTGGATGATCTGTGGTAGCAAGTTTAGTGGTGTTAAAATAGGTTTTCACGGCTGATTGTGGGTGGTTAAAATCGGACAGATTCTGACCGTGGGGAAACCGGGCTATTCAAAGCTTTGTGGTGTGATTTCGCTGAAAACCTTTTCGGTGAGACTCCTAAAATTAATGTTTGATCTATTGGTAAGTTGATTTTGAGAGGAATTTGGGTTAAGAGGTGATTAAAGGGCTGTTAGAGGAGAAAACGTGATATGCCGTTCAATCTGCCAATAACGCGCACTGATTTTGAATTGAGTCGTTCTAAGTCGTCCGTTATCCAAATTGAGCTCCGTTTTCGTCCACATGTCCATATGATCTTGAAGTTTAAGACTCTATAATTTTTTCCTAAAAAATTCAGTATAAAAATGTATTTTTTGAGAGAATCAACCTGGTCGTGGAGCCTAGAAAAGGGGCAGATTTGGGTGGAATGCAATTGTGATGACTTGCCTTGATAGAACGACAAGTGGCATGCTTAGAAGCATCAAATTAACATTGTGATGATTTGAGATTAAGGCGTTGTCGGAGTAATTAAAGTATTGGCATGATGGAAATGAGAAATAATCGAGTTATAATGTGGTTTTCCTAGGCACGCCGTGAGAGCCATGTTTGGCCGTGGGCTTACTGACCTAGGGGGGTCGTTTGGATGGAGTTTGCTAGCTTTCTTAATGAGGTAAGTGTCCCCTAAACCTTTACTAGGACGTTAGGACACTACTGGATGCGTTTGACAGGTGATTTGATCAATGAGTAGATTGATTAAACTTTGATTTATGATGATCGAGTATGAGTATGTAAAATGATTTGGCTAGAATGCCTATATGATTTTGATTGAGATGGGGATTGACTTGGTTGTGTGATGTCTGCAATATAATTGCCTGAGATGTGAAGTGGCTTGATGCCTTGAGATGTGAATGGGCTAGAGTGCCCGAGCGATCGTTGACCGTGGGCCCTGTTATCGCTATTGAAATTGGCCGTAGGCCCTGTTATTGCTGTTGAAATTGGCCGTGGACCCTACTATTACTATTGAACTAGCCGTGGGCCCTGTTATTGTTATTAAATTGGCCGTGACGTCCTTATGAAATTACATCGCGACCGTGAGACCTGGCGATGTGTCCTTGTGAAATTACATCGCAGCCGTGGGCCGTGGCGACGTGCCTTTATGAGTTACATCGCGGCCGTGGGCCCTTGCGATGATTGAAAATTATATCGCGGTTTGGAGCCTTGACGATGATTGAGTAAAATGTCATTTTGATAGCCTGTGAAAGTGGTGTGTTTGTTTATGCTAACATGCGAAGTTTGAATCTCATATCATGTGATGTTGTTTGGCTAAGCTTCTGCCTGTTACTTGTGGTGTAGTCTGGTGGGACTGGCGGTCTGGTCTAGGTTTAAGATTTACTTATTGAGATTTATATCTCACCCTAGTGGGGGCTTAACATTTTTCAGGTCCCAGGTGATGAGACGACAAGTTTGTCGAGGTTGAGTATTCGAAGATGAAATTACAGGATATGGATTCACATTTTGTGATATTAGAGATTGTCCTTTTGATTTGTGGATTAGGAATTGAACCTTTGGTATTTGATTAATGTGACCTTGATGTACCATGTTCCTGTCCCAAGTCATCTCGTTGTACTAAGAATGTGACATTTCGAATTCCGACCCCTCTTGAGGCTATGGAATGGAAGGATATCGATCGAATTATTTCAGTTATAACTCGCTCGGAGTTGGCCACTCTTGAGTTAACTGACCGAAAGGGAAAGACTAACGCGAGGTCGGGTACGTGGACCTAGAAATCTTGAATAAGAAATGGCACTTTGACCATAAGGATTGTCGAGGGAATATTTTGGGCCAGCAGAGATCGATCTAGGAACAATCATGGAATGCCTTGCTAGCGTTATACGTTGGGACGCGTGTGAATCCGCTTAACCAATGCATAATTTGCGAGAATTTCCTAAATCGGATTCAGACAATCAGGACAGTAGGAACTAGCGATAAACCCTCGCACTCACATGACAACCAAAGTCGCCATGACATGGGAAATCCTAAGGTTGATACGCGTAGCGCCCGCAAGAGTCACCCGTCAGTTTGAGGTAGATTGGAATTACAATCGACGAGAACTCGACATGAAATTGGACTTCGATATTTGGGTATGGGACATTTAGGAATTTCCAATATTTGAAAAATGGACGTCGCCTCATCAAGAGAAATTTAGATTGGAAAATTGAAATTTCGGATGACACGTTAGTTCGAGATAAACTGAGGATACGATTGACGAGAAGTCGACCATGAAATATAAGCTCAAATTAGCAATTGAAAATGAAGAATTTCAAAATTGGAAAAGGATTTGACGTCGTCTCGCCAATGGTCATTCAAAGTGAGAAAAATGAAGTTTCGGATGAAAAGTGTCAGATTACCGTTGTATTCCTCAACCTTTTACCCTTGCCTTAAGACCATCAAAAGGGCAAAATGGTCATTTGAGTTCTCCTTTGTGGCTGCCGAAAATTCATGTGGTTAAGGTCAAAGGAAGTCAAAGCTTTGTTGGCAAATTATTGGAGCATGCCAAGTGTCAATACAAGATTCTTTCTTGCCATCAATAATTGGAGCTAAACTATTGCACTTTTGACCATTGACTAAGAAAGACCAAATTTAATCTTTTCTCTCTCTCCTTCAGCTGGTGGACGACCATTCCCCTTTCCTCTGCGAATTTCTGCTCATTTTCTCTTCTTCCTCTCCTCTCTTTCTTTCTCGCCGGACATACCCATCACTTCTCACTGTTTTGGTCATAACTTCTTCTTCCGAGATTCGATGGAGGCGAGCCACCCACCATTAGAAAGAGATTTCTCTTTCCGTTCCAAAAAGGTATTATGAGCCAAAATCCACCTTGCCGTCTGTCCCGTAGAGCCATTTGAGTGGGAAAAGGTCGCTGCCCGACCCTGTTCCGACCCGAGGAGCTCTATGATGGAATTCTGAGCTCATTTCTCCCCAATATTTGGTAAGACCACCTCTCAAGCATAGTTAAGAAATATACACTTGTGTTCATGAAGTTTGGTTAGATTATTGAAGGATTATGATGGTTAAATCTTGGTGGTTTTCGAAGGACAGAATCTGTCTCCGCTGACCAGGTTTGGAACCCTGACTTTCCGAGGTTCGTCAAGGCATTGTCTTGCTTTGAAATCGTCGGTGAGCCATCCTAAAACTTGGACCTAAGTGTTGTTTAGCTTGTGGTTGCGTTTGGTGTAGTTTCGAAGTGGTTTCATAGCTAAACCGTGGCTTGTGGCTTGCATGGACAGAATCTGCCCGCCGGAGCTCCAGTTTGAACCGTGACCTTTGTGCTACTCCCTTGGCCAATTTTCGTGGTACAAATCATTGGTAAACCTCTTAGGACCTTGTTTGACATGCTAGGATAGCTTGTGGTTGAATTTGGAAGTGGATTAAGGGAGTTTATTGGCTGAGATTTTGTGAAATCTCTTGGGATCGATTCTGGACAGATTTGGAATAAGGGCTTGTGTCGCCTATTTTGTGGACATCTCTAGCTTAAATTACCTGTAAGTTACTCCTAATCCTTTATTATGAAGTTAGGTTACTAATGGACGTCTTTGCTAAAGGAAATCAATGATTTACAAACCGGTTGAGGTTGAGGAACTCTGAAACCCGAATTCTGCCCTATTTGGATTGAGTTGTGCTTGAGTGAATTTTGGCTTGAAATTTATGAAATCAAGGTTGATTTATGGAGTTCCAATATGGTCATGATGAACATTGGACCTTGAGTAAGCCATGTGGTAGTTCCAGTTTGAATTGAGTGCTTTAAGTGGCATGGATTGTTAAACCGAGTCTTTAATTGAGATTTTGAAACCGTGACTTGCATCAATCATGACTTTTGTGAGATGGTCGTGTGAAGCTTGTGCTTGATTGAAATTTTATAACGTGGATTATATTTTGTCCAGTTGAGGGACGTGGAAAGGAATGCCTCGAGTAGGCGATGAATTGCTTGGTTTCATGAGTTGTTCTTGAATAATGAATTTTGAGGCATGAATTATTTTCTTTAAATGAAAATATGAGACTTTCTTTAATTGAAACTTTTATGAATAAAATGGCGTGTGGGATCACCAAGGAAATGAGAAGTGCACTGGCTTGTGGGATCGCTGGGAAAAATTATTAGTGCACTAGCTTGTAGGATCGCCAAGAAATCATGAAATTTGGCCAATGTATTGGGAGGGAGTTACTCCCATTTGACCTGACGAGGTCATGTGGCTAGAGTCCCATACTGACACGATTCATCTCGATTGAAAATGGGCGTCGAGAGTCGTATGGTGATCGAATCATCTCTAGGTCCGGACGCGAGAGTCTGATATGTACTGACAGGTCATATGGAGATCGAATCATCTCGCAGCCCAAAATGGGCGGCCCTGGATGGGCGAAAATGAAAATATATGATTTTCTGGAAAGGATCAAGAATGGATTTTTGAGAAACTAAGATACCTCATGAATTGAGATTTTCCTCGAGTTTTAAATCTGCTTCATGAGTTGAAAATAGCCCAGGAAGGGCGAGAAAGAAAAGGCTATATTTTCTGGGCATTTCGATAATGGTACTTGGATGGAATTTAAAAGTTGCCTCATGTTTTGAGTGGCCTCGAGTGTGTATGTTTGATTGAAAACCTTGCCACTGTACGAAGTTCAGTTTTTACTTATAAAATTCTTTGTGACTGAGTCAAGTCGATTTGAAAGAACTAAATACCATGTTTTGGAAAGTACCCCGTTTTGCCATGCCAAGATTTTTGTTACCAAAATACCCTATTTTTCAAAAGTGTCTGGAGGTACTAGCAGCCTAGTTTAGAGTTAGGTTCAACTTACTGAGATTATATATCTCACCCCGTCGTGGGACCAACATTTTCAGGTCTTAAATGCAGGAAACCCGAGCTCGCCATGGATTGATATTCGATGAGGTCACTAGAAGAAATTGTTACGAATCCTTTTGTGACCTTAGGGTTGTAATGATGAATTTGGGGATTTAGATTTGCAATCTCTGATGTACGATTGACCTTTATAAAAGGTGTTCCACTTTGTCCTAAGTTATCTTGTGTTATTTTTATGTATGGAGTTGTTCTCGCTTTCGCATGCATACTTCATATAGGTCGGTAAGTTTTGGCCGTTGGTTCCTAGGAGATCATTAAAGATGATGGCGAAGGTGGGATGCTTGCGTGCCACCGGGCTTGGCGCATGACATCCCTGTTTAAGTGGTATCAGAGCAAGCTCAGCTCGATCCAGTGTGATTGAGGTTTGGAGTGATAAGGAGTGATGACTTGAGGAAAATTAGATAGTGAGACCTTTAGGACTAAGCATTGATTGTTGAATCTTGAGGATTATAGGCTTGAACTTGCATTATATTGTAATGGTTATAGTATCAACTTCGATTGATGATTTTGGGTGGAAATATGATTGAGGTTCACAAGAAAGTAAGCAGAAATTGGGGAGCTATAAGTATGATTTTAAGGTTGCAATTATATTTGAGGTTAATAGAGGATTTCTTATGGGTAAATGATCGATTGGATTTTATGATCGTGATTGTGACTTTGAGGCATATGGTTGATCCTAGGCACTTGATCTGTGGGATGAATGGTTGTTTGCGGAAATAGAAATCTTCTACTACTAAGAGTTGATCTGGAAATTAATGTGTCGTGGCGAGTAATGAGGATGATCACTCAGTGCATGTGTTTATGGCATTGAAATGAAAGTTGAGGAAGATGAATGCATGAGCTTATCATTATTAGACTTGATAAACCGTCGCTTGGTATGGAACAAGCTGATGAGATACCTATAAAACGTAATGAAGCATGTTATGGGGTGTGTGGAACGGGACTCTCTACGTAGATGTATAACTTAGGACAACCTGCAATGACCAGGTCTGACGAGGGTAGGGAGTGTACGCCGGGACAGAGAGGTTCGGACAAGGAGCGGCTCCTAGCAGGCTTCTAAGATAGCAAGGAGGCAGGAATGACCCAAGTCATAAATTGAAAGAGAGAGTCTAGGTATCGGATTAAGTCTAATTTTGGTTAAGAGATACATTGCACCAAGGTGGTCCTTATAGTGAATTTTAAAAATTGCATGGAATTTGTAATGGCGTATGTTATTGGCATGGTTAGGAGCTTCGTACATGGCAATGGGTGTTGTTTGAAAAAGAAAATTGACGCGTGTGTTTGGCCTGTATGGCAAGTTTTGGCATTGAATGCCGTTTGATTAGTATGTTGTGAATTGAGTTAGCCTGTTGAGTTATTGCTAAGTCGCAGATACGTCTGGACTTAAGGTGCAAACACTTGATCCAATGAATTGTGACTAGAGAGTTTTCATGGTAGATGGCGATTAGTTGAGAAATTGCCTAGTTGAGGCTAGCTGGATAAGCGATTGCCAATTAAGGATTACTTGGGATCCCTAGATGATTGGCTGGTTGCCTGAGATTGCCATGATGTTGAGCAGCCTGAGACTGCTAGATTCGAGAGGATGACTCAAGTCTTTAATTCCTAGAGGGAATTGTAGTGGTTCAAGTGCCCTGAGAACTTAATGAGGTCGAACGACCATAATATGGTCACTAGAGGAACATTGGCTCGAGTATGCAAGATATGAGAGGACTCTAGAAATTGAAAAGAGTCGTGAGAACTGAGTAAAGATGAACAATTGAAGTATGAGCACTGGAAGAACATTTGGCTCAAGTTGGAAAAGTACGCGAGACCCAAGAAATGAAGGGGTCGTGAGAACTTGAATGGAAATAGGAATCTAAAAGGTGTGAGTAGACTCAAGAAGGAGCTGCCATTGTTGCCTAAGTCACTGAGGTGATTGATGCTAGTACTGATGAATTCAGTGATGGAAGTCATGAGGAAGGTGATTCTGAGACTATTCGTTCTTAAATGGGAAATGTGGAAAAGAACCACGAGAGCTTTGAATAACTTGTGAAGTGAATCATGAGGTTGAGATCAACTGAGGTTCGATGGAAAAGATGATCCCGAAACTGCCTTTCTCTGGATCGAGAACTTGGAAAGGAACCTTAGGGATACTGAGTCCACTGAAGAAAGGAAGTAACTTTGGCAATTGTTAGCCTTAAGAGGCTGCTGATGACTGGTGCAAGGTCACCAAAGGAGGAATCTCCTTAAAGGCATGGTGCCTAATTGAATTACCCTGTCAAATTGACTGACGCAAGGTACCTTTCTAATACTGCTTGAGAACGAAGGTTGCCTGAACTTTGATAACCTGGTAAGGACAGAGTTATCGAGATCGTCTGTATATATGTTAAAGGTTGTTAAGGACCCTTTGATTGAGACGTAAGGTCTCCGGGTGGATTGGAATTTGAAAGCTTTATGGCTAATTGCTATTCCTAGTTATAAGGAACTGTAATAGATCCTAAAGATAGAAGTGGATGATCGGAAGAGGAATAAATAAGAGAATCTCCATCCTTGGGTTATGAGTAAAGAGATTTCCACTATTAGAACATAGAATGTGTCTGTGAAAATGGCTATTACCTTGGCGTAAGGTCTATGGTGGCTAACCTCTTGTTGCTATGAGGAATATAAAAGAGACTGACGTGTCAGTCTGTCGAACCCTATTGATTCTAAGAGATGGTCGTTGATGGAAAGAAATGTGAATGGACTTGATAGTCCTAGCTACTCGTGATTTTAATAAATGGATAGACAAGTAAACAGAAAGGGCTGCTTTGACTACATTAGCAAGCTAGCTTGATTTGATTGGATTGAATGCCTAAGGTATGGAATTGTAGAGACTGAGGAAGAACCTCGACTCTTTAGAACCTTGTCACTTGAGGTGACTGAGTCTCTGAAAGAAGAATGTCGAGTATGGTGCCATCTGAATCCTAGAGTACAAATACTGCAGTTGACATAGACTCCAAGATTGACGTCCTATGGAATAGGAAGGACGAGGGGGATTCAAAGTAGAAGAGTGCCACTGAAGTACATAATTTCCTTCATAGGGTAAAAGACCCTAGTGCAGAAGGAAGAGAAAGTTCTAATCACCTTGGTATTAAGGTTGGGTGTCTGAACTAAGAATGAAGATATAGAATTTGAATAATTTTTGGAAGTTAAGATCAAGGAACTGTCCTGTTGACAACGTTGAATTCCAGGACATGTAGATGTTCAGTTGAATGGATGAAATCGAGATAAGGTCGCATTGACTGCTTGTAGAACTGAAATGCCAAGAAATTAATGCTTCTTGAGGAAAGAGTGACAAAAATGAACAAAATGTTGTATAGTCCAAGTGAAGATCCATGACAGCAGGGGGCCAAGGTTTGAGCTCTCAAGTGAATAGTACCATGGACAATTGAAATGATTTTACATTTGATGGTAAAGAAATGGATAACAGTCGGATGGTGTATCCAAGGAATAATTGGGCTGGTTGTTACCATCCTGTGAGACGAGATCATCAGACTCATTTGAGGAGTCACGAGAAACATGAAAAGCTTTGAGAATTGTCCTACCGACCTTGAGAAAGCACTCAACGTGTGCTAAGAGTGAAGAGTGCAAACTTTGGGCTTGATAAAATGAATTGTTTGGTCGTGTAGTTTCTGGGAAATGGAATCCCATTGGACCCTTCAAAAGTAGAAAACGATGGTAGACTAGCTAAGGCCGATGTGAGCTACAGAAGCTTGAGGCTTCTTGAGTCTGAGCGATTATAATGAATTGCTATAGATGTCGTGGGAAGATTCTTCCAGGAAAGCTATTTCATTAAGGGAACGAACTAAGATGAGATGGGGCACGAATGGGTAAATGGATATGAAAAAGAGTCCTAAGGACTTAAGCCCAGTCAATGACCGCACTGATATTGGTGTTTCTATTGGAAAGAGAAAAGATCCTAAGAATCATAACACACCAAAATTTGAGACGTAACAAGTCAGTCTGAAATGGCATTTGCATGTACGTCGCGATAGTAAGGTCATATGAGCTAAGACACCTAATGCATGACTGGAGTGTGCTTGCAAATGTACTTGCGACGAAGTTCGGGGGAAAACACGACTTGCGCGAAGAAAGGTTTCAAGTTCATACACCTATAAGAACTTGAAGTATGAGTCTCCCAAAAGGATTTGAATGAGAACCAACATGGATGAAGCTGCGTAAGGATTACGAATAAGAACAATTGGGGGAAAGCCCAGACTTTTGAGTATCTGGAGGAGAAACACTGAAATTGAGGATGGAAACCATGGAGCTTCATAGACAAGGAAACAAACCATGAAGGAAAGCATAATTGTAACCAGCTAGTGGATTAATTGGTCATTGGCTGATCACGCTAAATGGTGGAAGCACTAAAGGGTATGTTTTCATGATGGATTGGTAGTGATCGTGATAGGAAAGGATCTTAAGCCTTCCACGACGTCCTAGAAACGCATTCCGATGGAGAATCTGAATGGCGGGAATGCAGTGTGGCGTACATACTTCCTTGGACCAATAGACAAGTTGAAAAGAAGGTCCGAATGCTCAAAAGTATACCACCGACCGATGATATTAAGGTCGAGAAAGAATAGAGAGAAGCAAATACAGGTTGAGAATTATAGGAAATAAGTCCTGGATAAGGATGACTTTTGAAGGAAAAGACAAATTAGAACATCAGGTAATGGGAAAAGTTATCTTAGAGAGTGAGGAGATGATGAGGCGTCTGTACCCCATGAAATTGGATAATTGGAAAATGGCAAATTTCAAGGACGAAATTTCTTTAAGGGGGAAGAGTTGTGACATTCCGAATTCCGACCCCTCTCGAGGCTATGGAATGAAGGATATCGATCGGTGTATTTCAGTTATAACTCGCTCGGAGTTGGCCACTCTTGAGTTAACTGATCGAAAGGGAAAGACTAACGCGAGGTCGGGTATGTGGACCTGGGAATCTTGAATAAGAAATGGAGCTTTGACCATAAAGATTGTCGATGGAATATTTTGGGCCAGCAAAGATCGATCTAGGAATGATCATGGAATGCCTTGCTAGCGTTATACGTTGGGACGCGGGTGAATCCGCTTAACCAATGCATAATTTGCGAGAATTTCCTAAATCGGATTCCGACAATTAGGACCGCAGGAACTAGTGATAAACCCTCGCACTCACATGACAACCAAAGTCGCCACGACGTGAGAAATCCTAAGGTCGATACGTATAGCGCCCGCAAGAGTCGCCCGTTAGTTTGAGATGGATTGGAATTACAGTCGACGAGAACTCAACATGAAATTGGACCTCGAGATTTGGGTATTGGACATTTAGGAATTTCCAACATTTGAATTGAAATGGACGTCGTCTCATCAAGAGCAATTTAGATTGCAAAAATGAAAATTCGAATGACACGTTAGTTCGAGATGAACTAAGGATACGATTGACGAGAAGTCAACCATGAAATAGAAGCTCAACTTGGCAATTAGAAATGAAGAATTTCAAAATTAGAAAAGGATTTGACGTCGCCTCGCCAATGGTCATTCAAAGTGAGAAAAATGAAGTTTCGGACGAAAAGTGCCAGATTACCGTTTTACCTCTCAACCTTTTACCCATGCCTTAAGATCATCAGAAGGGCAAAATGGTCATTTGAGTTCTCCTTTGTGGCTGTCGAAAAAATTATGGTTAAGGTCAAAGGAAGTCAAAGCTTTGTTGGCAAATTATTGGAGCATGCCAAGTGTCAATACAAGATTCTTTCTTGCCATCAATAATTGGAGCTAAACTATTGCACTTTTAACCATTGACCATTGACTAAGAAAGACCAAATTTAATCCTTTCTCTCTCTCCTTCAGTTGGTGGACGACCATTCCCCAAATTTAATCCTTTCTCTCTCTCCTTCAGCTGGTGGACGACCATTCCCCTTTCCTCTGAAAATTTATGTTCATTTTCTCTTCTTCCTCTCCTCTCTTTCTTTCTCGCCGGACAGACCCGTCACGGCTCACTGTTTTGGCCATAACTTCTTCTTCCAACATTCGATGGAGACGAGCCACCTACAATTAGAAATAGCTTTCTCTTTCCGTTCCAACAAGCTATTATGAGATAAAATCCACCCAGGCGTCTGTCTCGTATAGCTGTTTGAGTGGGAAAAGGTCACTGCCTGACCCTGTTCCGACCCAAGCAGCTCTATGATGGAATTCCGAGCTCATTTCTCCCCAATATTTGGTAAGACCACCTCTCAAGCCTAGTTAAGACATATACCGTTGTGTTCATGAAGTTTGGTTAGATTATTGAAGGATTATGATGGTTAAATCTTGATGGTTTTCGAAGGAAAGAATCTGTCCCCGCTGACCAGGTTTGGAAAGGGAAAGCCTAGCTATCGGGTTGAGTCTGATTGTGGTTAAGAGATGTGTAGCACGAGAGTGATTCTTAAAGCAAATGTTAGAAAGTGGCATGGCATTTGTAATGACACCTATGATTGGCTTGGTTAAAAGCTTCGTGCTTGGCAGAGGATGCCGTTTGAAAAAGAAAATTGATGTTTGTTATGGGCCTGTTAGACGTGTTTCATGATTGGCATCGTGTGATTGTTTTGGCCAAGGTCTAATTGAGAGATTAGACGGCGTGTGGGGAGTTTATACCCCGTTAAACTGATGCATGTTGAGAATGAGAAAGTTTGTCGCGTTTGTGATAAAGTGGGCGATGCCTTATGTTTAGAGTTTGGGCGATTGACTTATAGAAGTAATGCCTTGAGTATTTGCTGGGTGTTGACCTAGTTGAATTTTGGCCTAGTTGAGGCTTGCCTAGTAATGGCTGTCAATTAAGAAGTTGCATCGGGGAAGCTAGCTTGATATGTGGATGTTACTTAAGGATGATTTGGAATCCTTGGGTAATGAGCAACTAGTTGAGAGATGTTTGGGAACCACTGGATAACTGCCGGCGAAAGAAAATGAGATGAGCAGCCTGAGACTGCTAGACTAGAGTAGATGGCTTAAGTTTTGGATTCCTTGAGGGAATCATAGTGGTTCAAGTGGCATGAGAATCTAATGAGATTTAAAGACCAAGATACGGTCGTAGGAGGAGCACTTGACTCGTATTTGCGAGATATGAGAAGATCCAAGCATTGAGATGGTTCATGAGAATTGAGTAAAGACAAGCGAATTGAGTATGGGTACTGGATGAGAATATGGCTCGATTTTGTAAATCATGCGAGACCGAAGAGTAATTAGGGGTCGTGAGAACTTTATGCGGAAATGAGGAAATTTGATGGGTAGGCAAGCTCGAGGAAGAGCTACCAATGTTACCCAAGTCGCTAAGACGACTAGTGCTGATGAGTTAAGTAATGGAAGTCACGAGAAAGGTGACCCTGAGTTACTTCATTCTAAAGTGAATGTGTGGGAAGAACCACGAGAGTTTTGAAAAGCTTGTGAAGCTATGTATAAGAATGAGATTGATTGAGGACGAATCGAGACCATTAGAAGTGGTATTGTGTGCTATCACCCCTAAAGAGTAGGGTGTCGTTCTGAAAGAGCGATTGGACCATGAGATGGTCGTTGAGGGAAAGGAAGGTGAGTGGACTTGATAGTCCTGACTGATTGTAATTCTAATGAATGGTTGAGCAAGCGAAAAGAGCGCTTAAAGTGTAATTGTAGAGTGACTTGAGGTAGTCGAATTGAGTATTCAATACGTGAATTGGTGGAAACCAAGGAAGAACGAATCTTGTCACTTGAGGTGACTGAGTCACTGGAAGAAGAGTGTCAGACATGGTGAATCTTGGAGTGGAGGTACTGCCATTGGCGTAGACTCCAAGATTGACACCCTAAGGAATGGGAAGGACAAGGTGGATTCGAAGTAAAAGAATGCCAATGAAGTGTATAATTTCCTTCATAGGGCAAGAGACCCTAGTGTGAAAGGAAGAGAAGATCCGAATTGTCTTGGTATTAAGATTGAACGTTTGGATTGAGAAAGAAGACGCAGAACTTGAATGATCCTTGGAAGTGAAGTCAGAGAAAATATCATGTAGACAGCGTTAAATCCCAGGATAATGTAGACGTCCGGTTAAATGGATGAAATTGAGACATGATCGCATTAGCTGATTGTGAAACCAAGAGGTCAAGGCACTAATGCTTCCTAAGGAAAGGGTAACAAAATTGAACAAAATATTGTTAGCCCTAGTGAGCACCCTTGAGAACAGATAGAGCTAAGGTATGAGCTCTCAAGTGAATGGTACCATGGATAGTTGAAATGATTCGACACTTGGTAGTAATGAACTGGATAACAGTCGGATTGGGCTTCCCAAAGAATAATTGGATTGGTTGTTGCCGTCTTGAGAAATGATGATTGGACTCATCTAAGGAGTCGTGAGAAATATGAACAACTTTGAGAGTATCCTATGGACTCTAAGGAGATGCTCGTTGTATGCTAAATGTGAAATGCACAAGCTGTAGACCTGATGAGGTAAGATTCCTCGGTCGTGAAATTTCTGAGAAATGGAATCCCTGTGGAGCCTTTGAGGACGGGAATAAGTGATGAACCGACTAGGGTCGATGTGAGTTGTTGAAACTTGAAGTTCTTGGGATTGATGAGATGCAATAGATGGAACATGGAAAGATTCCCCACCAGAATCTTTCCATTGATGAAATGGACTGAGGAAAAGAAGTAGCACGAATGAATAACGGATGTGAAAAGAGCTTCGAGGACTTAAATCAAGTTAACGACTATGTTGTGAATGGCGTTTCCGGCTGGAAATTGGAAAAGCTTATGAAGGTCGTAGTGACATGACACAGAATGAAACTTGAGGCATGATGAGGCAATCGGAAGTGGGCATTGCAAATATATCGTAATGATAAGGCTATATGAGTTGGAATGCTTAAAGCATGATTGGAATTGGTTTGCGAATGTCCTCGTGACAAAGTTTGGGAAACATTGTTTGGGTGGAAGAAGATTTCAAGTTTTTACCTACTCCAAAAGATATCGAGTAGTAGTTTCCCGAGAGGAATTGATGAGAAGCAACACCGATGGATGAAAGTACTTACGGATACGGGGGCGTTGCTCGTGTAAGGAAAGACCTCGCAACTGTGTGAACTGCAAGAGTTAGATGTGTTGACTGCTTTAAAGGTATTGAAGGGAAAGCATAACCATTGCGAGTTGGTGGATTAAATTGGTCATTGAGGATCTTGAATGTAATAGAGGAAAAGCTATTAAGGACTTAATCATGAGTTTGCCTGAGAAGTCGAGAAGGCTAGGGTTCGATTTGGACAGCCGAGGGTAAGTTAATGGAACTTGTGCATTCCTGAAGGTGCAACATGATGTTTGAATTGGATGATTATGCCAATTGATTGAGGCACTCGAGTGCGATTCTTGACGGTTGGGTAATGATCGTGATAGAAAACGATCTTAAATCTATTGCGGCGTTCCGAAAAAAGCCTTCCGACAAGGAATTTGAAAAGCGAGATTACAGTATGACGTACATATTATTCCAGAACCATTGGACTAATTGAAAAGAATGTCCGTATGCTAGTAGGTGTACCACCGACCAATGTTGTGATTGTCAAAGGAGAAAAGAGAAGTAAACGTAGATTAAGGACTGAGGGAAGCAAGTCCTGGAGGAAGATAACTTTTGTCAAAGAAGACAAGTGAGAATGTCAAGTAATGGGAGGAACTACTTTGGAGATTGAGAATGCGATGAGGCGTCTATACCCCAAGAGATTCGATAATTGGAAAGTGGCAAATTTCGAGGATGAAATTTCTTTAAGGGGGGAAGAATTGTGACTTTCTGAATTCCGACCCTTTCGAGGCTATTGAATGAAGGATATCGATCGGTGTAATTCAGCTGTAACTCGCTCGGAGTTGGCCACTCCCGGGTTAACTGACAAAAGGGAAAGACTGACGTAGAGTCGGATACGTGGACCTAGGGAATTTGAATGAGAAATGGCACTTTGACCATAAGAATTGTCGAGAGAATATCTTGGGCCGGCAAAGATCGATCTAAGGATGATCATGGAATGTCTTGCTAGCGTTATACGTTGGGACGCGGGTGATTCCGCCAAACCAATGTGTAATTTGCGAGAATTTCCTAAATTGGTTTTCGATGATCAGGATCGAAGGAACGAATGATAAACCCTCGCAATTACATGACAATCAAAGTCGTGGCTTAAAAGAAATCCCAAGGTCGATATGCGTAGCGCCTACAAGAGTCGCCCGTCAGTTTGAGATAAATTGAAATTATAGTCGACGAGAGTTCGACATGAAATTGGACCTCGAGATTGGGTATTGGACATTGAGGAATTTCATTATTTGAATTGAAATGGACGCCGCCTCATCGAGGGCGGTTTATACTGGAAAAATAAAATTTCTGACGAAAAGTGCCAAATGACCATTTTGCCCCTCGACCTTTAGCCTTGCCTTAAGAAATTTAGAAGGTCATTTTTTTCATTTAATCCTCTATATGGCTACTGAAAATGATAAGATCAAGTGGTCAAAGGAAGTCAAAGTCAATGAAGTAACCAATTGGAGGTTGCCAAGAGTCAACCTAAGGAGAAGCCAAGCATTAAATGGCCATTAATTATCCATCTTATCACATTGACCCAAAGTGCATTATTGAGATGGATTAGACTCTCTCTCTTCTCATTTTGGCCGGCCACCCTTTCCCTCTCTTCTTCCTCTCCATTTTTTTTCTCGGCCGAGCAGTGTTTCTTGCGGACAGGGAAAAACTTCTTCACTGTTTTGTCCATAACATTTTCGTCCGACATTGGATTGAGGTAAAACTACTGTCATCTTAAATATTATCGTCTTGCCGTTCTAAGAAGGTATTATAAGCTTAATTTGGCCCAGCCATTTGTTCCGTAGGTCTGTTTAAGTGGACAAAGGTCAGAATATGACCTTGTTTTAGAGTGGCTGCGTTTTTGGGGGGCTCCCGGACTTCAAATGACTTCAAATTTTCGGTGAAGTCTTCATAAAATCTAGTACTCGAGTCCACTAAGCATAAATGGTAATTTTATTGGAGATTTAAGGTGTTTTCATGGCTGATTTGAGGTGGTCTTTACCGAACAGATTCTGCCTTCTCCGACCGGTGGATGATCCGTGAGCTTTTAAGGTCCGCCGAGGCGTCGCCTTCTCCCGAATATTGTTGGTAAGACACCCTAAGACATGATACTACATGTTAGCAAAGGATAGGTGAGTTAGATTGAAGTTTTGATGGTCGGTTTGCATGGATTTTCCTTGGAACAGAATCTTCCCTGCACAGGACAGATTAGGATCCGGAGATTATTGCGATTCTTAGAGGAGTTTGTTGCTTAAATTAGCTTGGTAAGTTGACTCTAACCCTTCCCTAGGATGTTGGTTTACTAAAGGGTGGATCTTTGGTGAAATTGAAGGGACATTAAAGGGTTTTGGGTGAGAAAAATGTGAGAGACCCGAGAGGTGCTCTGTCGCGACCCTCTTGAGGTTGTCGGGCTCTCGAGGGCTAATGGGCCGTCCTGTCTGGTCGGACGCGGGCCTCTCCCAAGGCCCATTACCCAAATCGCAACGGAGGTATGCGTGATCGACTTTCAGTGTGGTCTAGTGACATGTGCTAAGTGTGCATGCCATGGAGTCGCCACCAATCATTTTTTTTAGAGTGTGATTGGACCACCCAATCGAATAGTTAGGAGTTTCTATTCAATTCTGCGAGAACCAGAGAAATGGTTTCGGGGACTTAGTTACACCAACTGTCAGAGTTGACGCCCTTTCGGTACCTAAGTTGACTGAATTTTCTAGCCTGAGATTCATGCGGATGAGTAAGGTATGAACCCTAAATCTAGAAATTCATGCAGATAGGAGTGATTATCCTAACAATCACAATCAGTAATAAAATGCGCAACTCAAGGAATCTAGATATGCAAATAAATCACATGGCATTCCTAGTAAGGCCCTATTTATCAATCACAACTCAAGAATGATTTAGCTGTCCTAGCCATTCTACACACGATCTAACCTAAGAAAAGCATTATAAAGCATCGAAGGAGTTCGAGAGTACTCACATGGGGTTCGCCGTGCCCTGGTTTGGTCTTGGACGAGCTATCGAGCTCATGCCGACCCGATTATATTTGGGGATTCACTCGGCGTTTTACATCATGAAATCATGTGAAACAAAAACGAAAATATTCAGCAAGGGAAATTTATTGTAGATGGTGGTCGATCTAATTGGACGTCAAGACTAAAAAATATGTAGAAATTTACAAATTAAAATACTCGAATGACATTTTTTTGCCAAATTCAACTCTATGCGTCGTGAAGAAATACATGCAATTGAACTTCAATTTTGACTATTTATGAGTTCAAAATGAAAAGGAAATTCAAATAAAAATATTGACTATTTTTCTATATTTTTACGACATCGAACGCTATTTTTCTTCATTTTTCATGTATTTTTCTATTTTTGGAAAATATTAAAAAAATATGACAAATTATTTTTTTTATCAAAAATGGTTCCTTTAGCTTGGTCAAGGCTACCAAAGATGATTTTTTAATTTTTTTAACTTTTTATAGATTTTTTATGAATTTTTAAAAAATAAACTATGAAAGACTGATCAAAAATCAGGTGTCAACATGCTCAAATCTGTTTTTAGTGCGCACCAATTTTAAAACGGCCCGTTCTAATTCATCCAATGTCCAAATTGAGTACCGTTTTCTCCCACGTGTCCATAAGATCTTGAAGTTTAAGATTCTGAAATTTTTTTTCTCAAAAAGTCAGTAGAAAAATTGCAATTTTTATGTGACTGAACCTGGTCGTGGAGGGCTCAAATCGGGCAGTTTTGATGAAATGATATTTCGGATGAATTACCTTGATTGAATGACTCTTTAGCATGCCTCGAAATGTTGAATTAAAGCTGTGAATGTTTGGTGATGTTATGCCGTGTGTGAATTTGGGCATGTGATAATTAATGGGGTTCAATTGAGGGCTTTAATGCTCAGTTTTGCACTCGAACTCGCATGAGGCTTAATGTAATGATATGCATATGCATGATGGACGAATGATGTGCCTGAAATGATGAATTGATTGTGAATGAACCGTGTGCCTTGAATGGCGATGAGATGACATGATGGCATGAATTGCCAGTGATTGTGATGAAAGGCTTAATGAGAAAGAATCACTGTTTTTTCTTATGGCCAATGCATTGAGCTGGGGAGAGAGTTACTCCCACTGACCTGACGAGGTCTTGCGGCTAGAGAGTCCTACCTTGATCGAATCATCTCGAAGGTTGTAAGAATCGAGAGTCAGATAGTGACCGAATCATCTCTAGGTCCAGACGCGAGAGTCCTATTGTTGACCGAATCATCTCGATGGCGCGGAGTGTCAAGAGTCGCTATGGTGACCGAATCATCTCGCAACGAGAGTCATGATGATCGAATCATCTCGATAAGACGTCGAGAGTCATATTATTAACCGAATCATCTCACGGCTCAAGGAGGGCGGCCCTTAATGGGCGTAAGAAGATAAAAGACTGAAACATGATCATGATGTGTTTCTGAGTCTGTGTGGTTGGAATGCTTGAATTGACTGGAATGCCTGTGGTGCGTAGAGTGCATGGAATGTCTATATTGCCTGTATGGCTTGAGAAATTCGGATAGAAAGTGAAAGTGTGAAAGACTTGAACTTGAATGCCTGATATGACTGAGCTGCTTTGTTATGCCAATTGCTTGAATGTCATGTGTGAAAAGCATTTTTGCCAAAACTTGCATATTTTCAAACGTGCTTGGAGGTACTAAAAGCCTAGCTTAGGGTTAGGGTCAACTTGCTGAGATTATTATCTCACCCCATCGTGGGACCAATATGTTCATACCCGAAGCACTGATGGAGACCCTTGAAGGAAGATGATGACGTGAAGGTCGAAGAGAAATTGACTTGATGAGAAGTCTGTCTTTTCTGTTGAAGTCTATGAGGACCTCTTAATGTTTCGAAGTTAGAGTTATACATTGAATTCATGATTTACCTTGGGAGTAAAATGCTCTTGTATTAAAACGTCCTAAAGTCATCATTTGTATTAAAGGGAAGAAGTAGTTGTCTCGTTTCCTCTTGTGCCCTTTCTTTGTAAGGATTTGATAAGTCGATGGCCGAAGGATCCTGGAAGACAATCATAGTGATTGAAGTGCTTGGAGGGATGCTCGTAGGGTTCGAGGCGTGACATCCCCGTTTAAGTGGTATCAGAGCAAGGTTAGCTCGATCTAGTGTGATTGAGGTTTTGAGTGATAAGGAATGATGACTTGAGGACAATTAGATAAGACTAAGCATTGATCATTGAATCTTGAGGATTATATGCTTGAACTTGTGTGGTATTCTAATGGTCCTATTGTTGAATTTAATGGATGATCTTGAGTAATGTGGTGATTGAGGTTTAACTGGAAGCACGTGGAAACTAGAGAGACATAGGCATGGATTTTGAGGTAGTAATTAGGCTTGGGGTTAGTAGAGAATTGCTTATGATTAAAGGGTCAATTGAAGTATATGATTGTGATAGTGATTTGTCAATGACCTAACTTGAGGAATGTGAGTTATAAAGAGACGATTGATATTAGTGGATTCAGGCTTGAATTGCGTTGTACATTGATGGTTTGGTTATTGATTGCTATTGTCAACTTTGGATGGTATGAGACGAGGTGTATACAAGAAAGAGGATAAGGAATATTTTGATTAAAGGCCAGTTGTGATTGAATGCATATGGATTTGACTTGAATACAGACCAGACTTGAGGGATAAGATTGAATATAGGCAATTGATCCATATGATGTGACGGTCATTGGTTGAATTAGAAACCTTCGATGGATAAGAATTGATCTGAAGGCGATTGTGGTATGTCTAGTAGTGAGGACAGTCATGATGTGCACGTGTTTGTGATATTAAAATGAAACTTGATGCGGGTGCATACAGGAGCTTATCACTATCAGGCTTAATAAACTGTCGCTTGGTATGGGACGAGTTGATGGGATACCTATAAACCGTAATGAAGCATGTTATGTGGCGTGCGGAACGGGGCTTCCTCCATAGATGTATGACTTGGGACAACCTGCAACGACTAGGTCTGATGAGGGCGGGGAGTGATCGCCGGGACAGAGAGGTCCGGACAAGGAGCGGCTCCTGACAGGCTTCTAAGATAGCAAGGAGGCAGGAACGACCTAAGTCATAAATTGAAAGGGAAAGCCTAGGTATCGGGTTGAGTCTGATTGTGGTTAAGAGATATATGGCACGAGAGTGATTCTTAAAGCAAATGTTCGAAAGTGGCATGGGATTTGTAATGACGTCTATGATTGGCATGGTTAAAAGCTTCGTGCTTGGCAGAGTATGCCGTTTGAAAAAGAAAATTGATGTTTGTTATGGGCCTGTTATGCGTGTTTTATGATTGGCATCGTGTGATTATTTTGGCCAAGGTCTAATTGAGATATTAGACGGCGTGTGGGGAATTTATACCCCGTTAAACTGATGCCTGTTGAGAATGAGAAAGTCTGTTGTGTTTGTGCTAGAGTGGGCGATGCCTTATGTTTAGAGTTTGGGCGATTGACTTAAAGAAGTAACGCCTTGACTATTTGCTGGGTGTTGACCTAGTTGAGGCTTGCCTAGTAATGGCTGTTAATTGAGAAGATACCTCGTGGAAGCTGGTTTGATATGTGGATGTTGCTTAAGGATGATTTGAAATCCTTGGATAATGAGCAACTAGTTGAGAGATGTTTGGGAACCACTGGATAACTGCCGGCGAAAGAAAATGAGATGACCAGCCTGAGACTGCTAGACTAGAGTAGATGGCTTAAGTTTTGGATTCTTTGAGGGAATCATAGTGGTTCAAGTGGTATGAGAATCTAATGAGGTTGAAAGACCAAGATACGGTCGCTAGAGGAGCACTTGACTCGTATTTGCGAGATATGAGAAGATCCAAGCATTGAGATGGTTCATGAGAATTGAGTAAAGACAAGCGAATTGAGTATGGGTACTGGATGAGAATATGGCTCGATTTTGTAAATCATGCGAGACCGAAGTGTAATTAGGGGTCGTGAGAACTTTATGCGGAAATGAGGAAATTTGATGGGTATGCAAGCTCGAGGAAGAGCTACCAATGTTGCCCAAGTCGCTGAGACGACTAGTGCTGATGAGTTAAGTAATGGAAGTCACGAGAAATGTGACTCTGAGCTACTTCATTCTAAAGTGAATGTGTGGGAAGAACCACGAGAGTTTTGAAAAGCTTGTGAAGCTATGTATAAGAATGAGATTGATTGAGGACGAATCGAGACCATTAGAAGTGGTATTGTGTGCTATCACCCCTAAAGAGTAGGGTGTCGTTCTGAAAGAGCGATTGGACCATGAGATGGTCGTTGAGGGAAAGGAAGGTGGGTGGACTTGATAGTCCTGACTGATTGTAATTCAAATTAATGGTTGAGGAAGCGAAAAAGCGCGCTTAGACTGTAATTGCAGAGTGACTTGAGGTAGTCGAATTGAGTATTCGATACGTGAATTGGTGGAAACCAAGGAAGAACGAATCTTGTCACTTGAGGTGACTGAGTCACTGGAAGAAGAGTGTCAGACATGATTGTCGCGACCAGTCCGAAAGCGGACGCGGCTAATGGATTACCGATCGCGGGCCTTTTCCCCAGCACCGGAGTGCGGATCGCGGGCTTTAGATCGGCGCGGGCCCTCCCAAGCCCATACCAAATCGCGGCGGGAGTTTTTTTTTAGGGATTCGACGATAAGAGTCGATCGCTTTCGACCTTAGTGTGGTCGTGGTGGCATGTGCAACTTGTGCATGCATTTGGAGTCGCCACCGGTCTTTCTTGGAGGGTAGACCGGAAACCTTACTGATCGATTGGGAAAGATCGACCAGTTCTGCGAAACTAGAGATTTTAAGTTCGGGGACTTGGTTACGTTGATGTCATTACCAACGCCCTTTCGGTACCTAACGCGAGTGATTTTCCTAACTAGGATTTCATGCAGGCGCAATTTTGGGTGAGGTAAGTCTGGCTTTGCACATTAACCATTTTAACATGCTCACGTAATCATAATAAATAAATAGATGTCAATCACATAAACATCTATCCTACGTGGTGATCATGGAATTATGATTTAATGGGTCTCGAGCCAATGAGACCACATTTAATCATTTTAATATTTTAATAACGGAGAGCCGCTCTTCGCTTTTTCTTGGTTTCTTGAACTCTTCAAGAATCGGGCCCCAAAGAGCTTGCCGACTTAAAAGGCTCCTCCACGTAATCCTCGTAGCATTTACATCAACAATTGACTATGCTAAAAATAAAGATTACATGAAAAAGTAAAAGGAGTACGCAGCCTCCATTTAATAATTACAACCCCAAATATATAAATAATCACCATACATTCATACATACATCAATCACATTGATTAGGGATTTTTCCATGATCACCACCCTTCCACGTAAGTAATAAATTCACAATTTAAAACTTAGGAAGGCACAATAAAAATTCTACGTTGAATCATATTCAGAATTTTTACGTAAAATAAGATAGCCATAAATTTTCGATTCAAAATTGATTTAGTCTCAATTTTTGCTACGTTGATTAATTTATCATATAAAATAATCAACTTCCATTAGCCATGTAAGACGAACAATTCGTTAATACATATTGGCCATAGTATTGCAAAAATCGTAAAAAATCAATTAAATGCAAGAAAACACCTAAGGATTGGCTCTGATACCACTGTTGGGATCCACGTAACACGTAGCGGAAATAAATAACAACCCATACATGTATCTCCAGAGGCGTACTTCGTGCATTTCAATCGAAAAAAATCACAAAGCCTCAAAGGGAGTAAATAGATTACCTCTCGTAGCGTGCTTGAACGGAAGTGTCGGTTCGATGTTCTTCGATCTCAGCCTCCACAAGTGTTAGGCATCTAGTTCGGACACACCACTAATTGACGAACGGGGAGACGACTAATAACTCCACAACAATTGTGCTAGCAATATGCGGAATCAATATTCCGAACTTAGTATATTTTGCTCACTCAAGATTATGAGAATATAGAGAGTGTTTGTGTTCTTCTCTCTAAGCTCTCAAAAATTTGCACACTCTACAAAATGTCTCTCTCTCCCAACCACAAAACTCTTGCCATCCTTTTAAAGCCAAAAATTCCTTCCAATAAATTGTATTATAAAATAGCACTCACAAATAATAAATACTTTCTAAAAATAGCACTCACAAATAAATGTCATTTAAAAATAGCACTAACAATAGCACTCACAATTTATAATACAAAAATGCTATTTAAAAATAGCACTAACAATTATAAATTCTATATAATAATAGCACTCACAATTTATGATAAATAAATGCCATTTAAAAATAGCACTAACAATAGCACTCACAATTTATGATAAATAAATGTCATTTAAAAATAGCACTAACAATTGTACTCACAATTTATAATACAAAAATGCTATTTAAAAATAGCACTAACAATAGCACTCACAATACAAAATGCTATTTAAAAAAGCACTAACAAAGGTGTTAAAAATAATAACCATTATTATTATTACAAGAGTTAAAGAAGTTACCAAACAGTATAAATACGTATAACGTATAAATACGTATGACGTATAAATACGTAGAGCATACATATACATCCAAACGACCAAATTAGCCTGAATTGAGGCCGCCAATGGATTGGGCATGATGAAAATTATGGGTAGAGGTGTTGAATTTTAATGGGTATGCCCGTGTGAAATTCAAGATCCGTGAAACCGGGGACTAAATTGAAAGATTTTTATGCAATTAAGCCATTTTGGTTAAAATTGATCAAATTGGAGGGCCAATTGACCTAATTGCACTTCAAGACTTTAAAATCCAATGTCATAGCTTATAAAAAGAGGAAATCGAAAATTAAAAGACTTGAAAAGGAATTTTTGGGCTCGGTTCGGGTTTATGTTTGTTAAGGAACATAGTGACCCGAGCCGAATTTTTAAGATTTAAAGTGACACACTTGAAGAGGAAATTAAAACAAAATTATTGAATATTTTTGTGTATTTTTCTGACCACGAATGGTATTTTTCTGATTTTTTCGGGTATTTTTAATAATTAAATAAATTCAAAAAATATTAAAAAAAACCAAAAAATATTTTTTGTTCAAAATTGGTTCCTAAGGCTAAGACAAGGCTTCCAAAGTTGATTTTGTGATTTTATGACCTTTTTTGATATTTTTAATTAATTTTAAAAATAAAAATCGCAATAACAGATTGTCAAAAATCAGGTGTCAACAGCTGCCCCTCTTTGAGAGTGAGCTCGCAGAGGTTGCTTTCAAAGACAAGATGGCACCTGATTCCTAACCTACTCAACGGGGAAAATGAAAAAGAAATGCTATGACATCGGATCCTTAAGGCTCTTGATAAAAGCTCAAATTAATCCCCGATTTACTCTAACAATTTGAACATGGGCCGGAGTGAGAGAGGCTTACCTGAAGCTCACCTGTCGGATGCTGCCGGTTGCGATAACTTTCAAGAAGATACCTAGGACTCGTCATTGAGAATATCCTAGGGAAATTAAGCTCTAACCCGTATGGTAGGTCATACCATTATTGGATTCCTAACTGGCAGGAACCTAAGGAAGGCGCATCCCACGCTTGAGAATTTGCCAGAGATTTTAATCCGTATGGTGGATCGGACCTTTGTGTTGATCCTTAAGGCGGTATCTACCTCGTGTTGACCCTTATGGCGGTTTCTACCATTGTATTGACCCTTCAGGCGGTTTCTACCATTGATTGACCCTTAAGGCGGTTTCTACCATGAGTTGACCCTTCAGGCGGTTTCTACCTTGGTTTGACCCTTCAGGCGGTATCTACCTTGAGTTGACCCTTTAGGCGGTTTCTACCATGATTTGACCTTTCAGGCGGTTTCTACCTTGAGTTGACCCTTCAGGCGGTTTCTACCATGAGTTGACCCTTCAGGCGGTTTCTACCTTTGATTGACCCTTCAGGCGGTTTCTACCATTGATTGACCCTTCAGGCGGTTTCTACCTTGGTTTGACCCTTCAGGCGGTATTTACCTTGAGTTGACCCTTCAGGCGGTTTCTACCATGAGTTGACCCTTCAGGCGGTTTCTACCTTGGTTTGACCCTTCAGGTGGTATCTACCTTGAGTTGACCCTTCATGCGGTTTCTACCATGAGTTGACCTTGAAAAGGGGTCTCATGACGAGGGTTCTCCATGTCCGATGAGATTTCCTGAATTTTGAAAAGGGGGTCTCATGACGAGGGTTCTCCACGTCCGATGAGACTGCCTAAATTTTGAAAATGGGTCTCATGACGAGGGTTCTCCACGTCCGATGAGACTATTTGAATTTTGAAAAGGGGTCTCATGACGAGGGTTCTCCACGTCCGATGAGACTGCCTAAATTTTGAAAATGGGTCTCATGACGAGGGTTCTCCACGTCCGATGAGACTGTTTGATATTTGAAAAGGGGTCTCATGACGAGGGTTCTCCACGTCCGATGACTCTGCCTAAGTTTTGAAAAGGGGTCTCATGACGAGGGTTCTCCACGTCCGATGAGATTTCCTGAATTTTGAAAAGGGTGTCTCATGACGAGGGTTCTCCACGTCCGATGAGACTGTTTGATATTTGAAAAAGGGTCTCATGACGAGGGTTCTCCACGTCTGCTGGGATTGCTTGATTTTGAAAAAGGGTTCTATCCTCATCCCTTCTTTTGAAAGATCCCGAAATTTATCGGGAATTCAGTTTTGAAGCAGTGAAAGATTTTATCTTGACAAAGCTTCACTTGAGTCTGTTGAGGCGACATTCTGGGAGATTGGTGTTTCCAACGGATCCTGCAGAAGTTCGAGCCTGAAAAATTTGTCTTCACCAAGAAAACATTTGCAATCTTAGGGAAGACGACGGCTGTCCATTTGACAAAAACTGTATGCCTTAAGTTTTAATCGTGAAATGTGCATTTTGATGCTGGAGGTTATCCAAAGCATTCTTGCAGCATGCAAATGTGATCACAAATCCCTTGCACGGAAAATCTGGATCAACAGTTTGAAAATTCCAAAAAGAGTTTGTTCAAAACATCAATTGGAATATTTCTCGACAAGGAGGTCTTCTCACATGTTTTGAGGTAGTGGTTTTTATAGGGGATGCACTCAATTCCCTACTAACCTGTGCCTAGGTTTTAGGCTCATTCGCAGCGCATACATTTTGATCGGTCGGGAGGTCTTCCACGGGACCGTAATGTTGGGCTTGGTTATTGATCTTCAAGGGGGGCCCGCCTTGGAGTCGAGGCCATTGAATAAAAATTTTCATCATCTGCTTCGGGTTTACAAGTCAAGAACACTGCAAAATGAGAAAGAAATAGTCTTGCTCGTACTTCTTCGAGCTAAGCTATATGTTAACCCAAGTGTCTTAGTCAGAGAAGACTGTTTCAGGGTTGTAACATTGGTAGGATTGGGGACCGAAAAAGGCCCAGAAATCGTGACGGGTTTGACATTGGTGATCATTGCTGATTTGCCTCCTGTCATTTCCTTTCTGCATCTTTAGTCTTTAAGGTGCGCAGCCGATTTTGAGGTGTGCACCAGCTCTTTAGAGAGCGTCTCTTGTGGTATTAAGAGGTTGACAACTCTTTCTGTGTTTTTGCTCCACGGCTGACATCATTTGGGGAGCAGTCTTCTTGATCTGACTCCATTAGGGGTTTTTCCCTCTTCTTTTCCCTACCAGGTTTCTTTAGGGATCGATCAAATTGTTCACCCGAGCATCGGCCTCGCTTTTACCAGGCACTTTGCTTTTTCTTGATGCTGGGGATTTCTTTAATCCCTTGTCGCAAGTGGGATGCTTGGCAATTGTGCTAGATATATGACTTGGCTCTTAGCACGCTTGAGTATCAACTTAGTAGCTTCTTCGTAAACCCTAAGTCTTGAACTTCTCCGTTCCTGAAGTGATTTGCCTTTGTTTTGGAACTTGCAATGATCACCAATGGGTTTATGAAATGAATTTGCAGGCTCAACTTGGCTGTGCAAATGATACAGTGTGTGGGATAGAGAAATGAACGCTTCTCGTCATCCTATGGCACTTAGATTACCATATAAACAACACACAAAGATTGATGTTAGTCCGAGCAAGAAAATTTCTAACCATTTTCTCCTGATGCTGCTGGACTTACTTCCTTTTTGCCCCGATGTGGGGTGGTTCTTGACAGGGTTAAGAATGAAAACCGCTGTTCGAAGGGGTTATCAATGGTCACCTGTAGTGTTTGGGGATATGAAACGAATGCCTCCGTCATCCCAATCCATGTAATTGCTGCGAATGATCCCTACTTCCGTAGGTCCAGATTTTGCTATCTGATCCGCTCCACTTCTCTCTCAAGTGTGTATAGGACGTGTTTGGATTAGGCTTTGCCTCTCGTCTTTTGAGAAAACGTCATTTTGAAAGTTTTGAACAACTTTTGATTGGAAAATCTCTTTCTTTTTCTCCAAAAATTTTACCCGTCAAGGGGATTTTATGATGCACCATGCATATTCATGTTCAGACAACCTCCTGTTTCAAAACATGAATGCCAATGAAGTTAGAATTTTATGTCTTTTCTAGACATCAGATTCTGAAAGCTTTTCTTTTCTTCTCTGTTTTTTATTCAACATCTTCAATGGATTGGGGAAATGGATACTTACCTGCCCCTAGAGGCTGGAGATCCCTGAAAATGCGGAAGAAATATGTTATTGTACGTTCACGAATTTTTCAAAAAAATAGAACGATACAATTTACCCTTGGTCATGTATTCCAACGGGTAATACATGGGATGTGAAAACCCGTTTTGCCCTGATGGCGAGCCCCTGTCAAAAACAAACAATAAGTGTCAGTTTGTGTTCCAAAATTCAAGACAAATTGGAATGATACCGCCTTGTTCTTGCTTGGCGTTTTCATTTGAACACAAACGCGCGGCTTGCAGAATCTGGCCCCCTTATCTTATAGCCTTGATCCCTCCGTTTGGTTGGCGATGAATCATTCTCAAGGATTTGCCCCAGAGGAGATCCATTTGTATTTTTGAACGCATTCCAGCGCCACTCTTCAGAGTTCCTTTTATTCAAGGAAAAAAGAAATTGTTATTGGAATGCATGTCAAAGCATGAAGTGTGGAAGCGATACTGTTTACCCTCCACTCGACCTTGTAATCAAAGACCATTTCTTGGAGTGCTGACTCCCAAGGTCAATAATTTTATTCGCCTCCTCGTTGGCGAGTTCTTTTCTTTTGAGGCTTTCGGTGCCAACGACTTCCTGTTAAGCGAGTAAAAACTCATGTTAGGCATGTGGTCTTCGAAGACCAAATTGGAACGATACAATGTTACCGTTTACCCATATTCGTATCTTGGGGTTTGATTATGATGCGGACGACTCTGTTATTGCGTCCATTGACTTTGCCAGAGGAGAAACGTCATTCTTTGTCCGGCGCACAAATGATTCACTTGCCCCAGTTGGGTGTGATTTGTCGTAGCTAGGTGACGCTTGCCCCAGCTAACTTCATTCCTGCATTTTGTTGCAATCCCCATCCTCTTTGGGGGTGTCTTTTCTCTTGGGATTCATGATGACGTCTTACTGATGTATTCCCTTCTTTCGCCGATTATTGACGCTTCTCATTTGATGGAGGTCGTTTCAATATCGTATATTGATGTGGATGATGAGTATTGCTTCATCTCGTCTGCATTTGTGGGTGTTGTTCGTGAGATGATTCCTGATTACGTCCAAAACTGCTTTGCCCCAGTTGGGCGGTGTTCGTCTTGGCAACATGCCTTAGCACTTTCCGTGTTTGTTGGCAATTTGCAATTCAATTTTGACAACGTCCATGCACTCCCATGGGTTTCGCTGATTCTGATCTTCTATCTCAATTGTCAGAATCTTCAATTATTTTTATCCGTCTCTAGGTGGCTTGACGGCCTTGGGATTTGTCGTGTGGCGATTTTGTGATTCTCTCGATCATCGTCGCCATTTGAAGTATTTGATGTTTGCCTGTTGAAGAGAAGAGACCTCATGAGTAAAGGGCATGTATAATTGACTATTGGAGTCGATACAATTTACCCTTGAAAATTATCCTGCAGGAACCGGCATTTCTCCCTTTGGGTTCTCTGTATGCAGGATATGTGCATGATATACATGATGCATGTTAGGTATGCGTGCAACGAAAAATGAGTTCGTGCTTTTCACTCTATTCAGAGAAAGCATTTTTATCAGATGTGTCAATCTGCAAAACTTGAATTTTTCTTTTCAAGTGTTCTTTTCACGGAGATTTCTAAATGATGAGAAACTTCTTCAGGTTTTCTCAAAGGTTTTGCTCACAAATTGAGCCATTAGAATGCTCTTGAAAATATTTAGCCACAGTGCATGTCTGAGATGCCATGAAAAGGGGTACTCCCTATTTGTCATTGGAAAGCACTGCATCATGAGTCCTCTACTTTTGATCATCATCTGAGAGGAAAAGGAAGGAAGCATTATTCCCAAACAATCATTTTGGAACGATACGTCCTTTTACCAAATGGATGGCTCCGCTTTAATTGAAATGACTACGGATTTACTATCCCCGCTCTGGTCACTTCTGGCATCCAAGATGCTCGAAATTTTTCAGTGGTCCCATTCATTTTTGTCATCACCTGCAAGAATGAGAAACCATATCAACTCGTGAACCAGTCAATTTGATTTGGACCGGATACAACTTTTTCGACTTAGGGAGAGCCAATCCTAATTAGGTTGCTCCTTCTTCATAATTTGATTCAATTTGTCATTGCAATCCCAATGGGTGACATCTGCTGAAGGCACATTTCTTTCCGTCTTATAGGGAAGACAAATTTTCCTTCGTTTGTCTTTGACCATCCTATCCTGTAGACAAAAGACATAAAGGTCCCCATCAGGTATAATATTCGAAGGGCTTATTGGAACGATTACAGTTTCACCATTGTTCCATGATCATCTTGCATGTGATCGGATGAGGACATTTTCGACAAATGTATGCCATGTAAAACATGTCCCTCGTGTCTATCCACAAATGGATTTTCCTTCTCTACCTGTTTTTCACCTGAGAGAAAAAGATAGGAAATATTATGCCGGTATCTGATTGAAAATCAATTAGGAACGACACGTCTTTACACTTGACCCGGCTGCCCCGGTTAGGTGGCGTTTGCCCTAGTTAAGTGGGATTTGCCCCATCAGTTGACTCTCCAGGGTGGTCCAGCACTGTTCCATGCCATCCTGGTTCGTTTAAACTCGCGATTGATTCTTCACACAAGTCTTTGGATTTTGATTCATAAGCGACGCTGAATGACCTTTTGGTTTCGAGGTGTACCAATCATTCACATACATGCACATGAGACCAGTGAGGTTTGACTCTAAAAATCAAAAGATTGGGCTTGGTACCTAAGGCCAAGGTTCCCATCTCGAGTTCTAGAAAGAGCAGATTTCATTGCACAACTATCGTTGCATTGGGGCTCGATCCATAGTTCAAAATGAGCGGAATTGAAAAGTGGATTACCCCGTGTTTTTCCTCACGGAGATTCCATTTTTCAATCCCTTCTATTGTTTTCCTATAGGCGACGCCCGGGGTTTTAGGCGCGATTGTGTGTGTTCATGTGTTGTGAGTATCACAACGCAAGTCACGCACAACAGTTTATCAATCGACGCTTCAAATCATCCATACAACATACATTCCTACGCCAACCTGCATAAGACAATGTTAATCACGGACTACACCCCTTATCTCTCCAATCTGCAAAAACATATAACACCTACCATGAGCGCACTTACCTCACCTTCAAGAGCGCCTGCAGGGTTAGAAATATCACTCAGCGTTTTAATTACGACCTAAGTCCACTTAAGGTCTAGAACCATAGGTTCTAGAACAAAGTCCCCAGCGGAGTCGCCAGCTGTCGCGACCAGTCCGAAAGCGGACGCGGCTAATGGATTACCGATCGCGGGCCTTTTCCCCAGCACCGGAGTGCGGATCGCGGGCTTTAGATCGGCGCGGGCCCTCCCAAGCCCATACCAAATCGCGGCGGGAGTTTTTTTTTAGGGATTCGACGATAAGAGTCGATCGCTTTCGACCTTAGTGTGGTCGTGGTGGCATGTGCAACTTGTGCATGCATTTGGAGTCGCCACCGGTCTTTCTTGGAGGGTAGACCGGAAACCTTACTGATCGATTGGGAGAGATCGACCAGTTCTGCGAAACTAGAGATTTTAAGTTCGGGGACTTGGTTACGTTGATGTCATTACCAACGCCCTTTCGGTACCTAACGCGAGTGATTTTCCTAACTAGGATTTCATGCAGGCGCAATTTTGGGTGAGGTAAGTCTGACTTTGCACATTAACCATTTTAACATGCTCACGTAATCATAATAAATAAATAGATGTCAATCACATAAACATCTATCCTACGTGGTGATCATGGAATTATGATTTAATGGGTCTCGAGCCAATGAGACCACATTTAATCATTTTAATATTTTAATAACGGAGAGCCGCTCTTCGCTTTTTCTTGGTTTCTTGAACTCTTCAAGAATCGGGCCCCAAAGAGCTTGCCGACTTAAAAGGCTCCTCCACGTAATCCTCGTAGCATTTACATCAACAATTGACTATGCTAAAAATAAAGATTACATGAAAAAGTAAAAGGAGTACGCAGCCTCCATTTAATAATTACAACCCCAAATATATAAATAATCACCATACATTCATACATACATCAATCACATTGATTAGAGATTTTTCCATGATCACCACCCTTCCACGTAAGTAATAAATTCACAATTTAAAACTTAGGAATGCACAATAAAAATTCTACGTTGAATCATATTCAGAATTTTTACGTAAAATAAGATAGCCATAAATTTTCGATTCAAAATTGATTTAGTCTCAATTTTTGCTACGTTGATTAATTTATCATATAAAATAATCAACTTCCATTAGCCATGTAAGACGAACAATTCGTTAATACATATTGGCCATAGTATTGCAAAAATCGTAAAAAATCAATTAAATGCAAGAAAACACCTAAGGATTGGCTCTGATACCACTGTTGGGATCCACGTAACACGTAGCGGAAATAAATAACAACTCATACATGTATCTCCAGAGGCGTACTTCGTGCATTTCAATCGAAAAAAATCACAAAGCCTCAAAGGGAGTAAATAGATTACCTCTCGTAGCGTGCTTGAACGGAAGTGTCGGTTCGATGTTCTTCGATCTCAGCCTCCACAAGTGTTAGGCATCTAGTTCGGACGCACCACCAATTGACGAACGGGGAGACGACTAATAACTCCACAATTGTGCTAGCAATATGCGGAATCAATATTCCGAACTTAGTATATTTTGCTCACTCAAGATTATGAGAATATAGAGAGTGTTTGTGTTCTTCTCTCTAAGCTCTCAAAAATTTGCACACTCTACAAAATGTCTCTCTCTCCCAACCTCAAAACTCTTGCCATCCTTTTATAGCCAAAAATTCCTTCCAATAAATTGTATTATAAAATAGCACTCACAAATAATAAATACTTTCTAAAAATAGCACTCACAAATAAATGAAATTTAAAAATAGCACTAACAATAGCACTCACAATTTATAATACAAAAATGCTATTTAAAAATAGCACTAACAATAGCACTCACAATTTATAATACAAAAATGCTATTTAAAAATAGCACTAACAATTATAAATTCTATCTAATAATAGCACTCACAATTTATGATAAATAAATGCCATTTAAAAATAGCACTAACAATAGCACTCACAATTTATGATAAATAAATGTCATTTAAAAATAGCACTAACAATTGTACTCACAATTTATAATACAAAAATGCTATTTAAAAATAGCACTAACAATAGCACTCACAATACAAAATGCTATTTAAAAAAGCACTAACAAAGGTGTTAAAAATAATAACCATTATTATTATTACAAGAGTTAAAGAAGTTACCAAATAGTATAAATACGTATAACGTATAAATACGTATGACGTATAAATACGTAGAGCATACGTATACATCCAAACGACCAAATTAGCCTGAATTGAGGCCGCCAATGGATTGGGCATGATGAAAATTATGGGTAGAGGTGTTGAATTTTAATGGGTATGCCCGTGTGAAATTCAAGATCCGTGAAACCGGGAACTAAATTGAAAGATTTTTATGCAATTAAGCCATTTTGGTTAAAATTGATCAAATTGGAGGGCCAATTGACCTAATTGCACTTCAAGACTTTAAAATCCAATGTCATAGCTTATAAAAAGTGGAAATCGAAAATTAAAAGACTTGAAAAGAAATTTTTGGGCTCGGTTCGGGTTTATGTTTGTTAAGAAACATAGTGACCCGAGCCGAATTTTTAAGATTTAAAGTGACACACTTGAAGAGGAAATTAAAACAAAATTATTGAATATTTTTGTGTATTTTTCTGACCACGAATGGTATTTTTCTGATTTTTTCGGGTATTTTTAATAATTAAATAAATTCAAAAAATATTAAAAAAAAAACCAAAAAATATTTTTTGTTCAAAATTGGTTCCTAAGGCTAAGAAAAGGCTTCCAAAGTTGATTTTGTGATTTTATGACCTTTTTTGATATTTTTAATTAATTTTAAAAATAAAAATCGCAATAACAAATTGTCAAAAATCAGGTGTCAACAATGATGAATCCTGGAGTGGAGGTACTGCCGTTGGCGTAGACTCCACGATTAACACCTTAAGGAATGGGAAGGACAACGTGGATTCGAAGTAAAAGAATGCCAATGAGGTGTATAATTTCCTTCATAGGGTAAGAGACCCTAGTGTGAAAGGAAGAGAAGATCCGAATTGTCTTGGTATTAAGATTGAGCGTCTGGATTGAGAAAGAAAACGCATAACTTGAATGATCCTTGGAAGTGAAGTCAGAGAAACTATCATGTAGACTGCGTTAAATCCCAGGATAATGTAGACGTCCGGTTAAAGGGATGAAATTGAGACATGGTCGCATTAGCTGATTGTGAAACCAAGAGGTCAAGGCACTAATGCTTCCTAAGGAAAGGGTAACAAAAATGAACAAAATATTGTTTGGCCCTAGTGAGCACCCTTGAGAACAGAGAGAGCTAAGGTATGAGCTCTCAAGTGAATGGTACCATGGACAGTTGAAATGATTCGACACTTGGTAGTAATGAAGTGGATAACAGTCGGATTGGGCGTCATAAAGAATAATTGGATTGGTTGTTACCGTCTTGAGAAACGATGATTTGACTCATCTAAGGAGTCGTGAGAAATATGAACAACTTTGAGAGTATCCTATGGACTCTAAGGAGATGCTCATTGTATGCTAAATGTGAAATGCACGAGCTGCAGACTTGATGAGGTAAGATTCCTCAGTCGTGAAATTTCTGAGAAACGGAATCCCTATGGAGCCTTTGAGGACGGGAATGAGTGATGAATCGACTAGGGTCGATGTGAGTTGTTGAAACTTGAAGTTCCTGGGATTGATGAATTGCAATAGACGGAACGTGGAAAGATTCCCCACCAGAATTGTTCAATTGATGAAATGGACTGAGGAAAAGAAGTAGCACGAATGAATAACGAATGTGAAAAGAGTTTCAAGGACTTAAATCAAGTTAACAACTATGTTGTGAATGGCGTTTCCGGGTGGAAATTGGAAAAGCTTATGAAGGTCGTAGTGACACGACACAGAATGAAACTTGAGGCATGATGAGGCAATCAGAATTGGGCATTTCATATATATTGTAATGATAAGGCTATATGAGTTGGAATGCTTAAAGCATGATTGGAATTGGTTTGCGAATGTCTTTGTGACAAAGTTTGGGAAACATTGTTTGGGTGGAAGAAGATTTCAAGTTTTTACCTACTCCAAAAGATACCGAGTAGTAGTTTCCCGAGAGGAATTGATGAGAAGCAACACCGATGGATGAAATTACTTACGGATACGAGGGCGTTTCTCGTGTAAGGAAAGACCTCGCAACTGTGCGAACTGCAAGAGTTGGAAGTGTTGACTGCTTTACAGGTATTGAAGGGAAAGCATAACCATTGCGAGTTGGTGGATTAAATTGATCTTTCAGGATCTCGAATGTAATCGAGGAAAAACTATTAAGGACTTAATCATGAGTTTGCCTGAGAAGTCGAGAAGGCTGGGGTTCGATTTGGACAGCCGAGGGTAAGTTAATGGAACTTGTGCATTCCCGAAGGTGCAACATGACGTTTGAATTGGATGATTATGCCAATTGATTGAGGCACTCAAGGAGTGCGATTCCTGACGGTTGCGTAATGATCGTCATAGAAAACGATCTTAAATCTATTGCGGCGTTCCGAAAAAAGCCTTCCGACAAGGAATTTGAAAAGCGAGATTACAGTATGACGTACATATTATTCCCAAACCATTGGACGAATTGAAAAGAAGGTCCATATGCTAGGAGGTGTACCACCAACCAATGTTGTGAATGTCAAAGGAGAAAAGAGAAGTAAACGTAGATTAAGGACTGAGGGAAGCAAGTCTTGGAGGAAGATAACTTTTGTCAGAGAAGACAAGTGAGAATGTCAAGTAATGGGAGGAACTACTTTGGAGAGTGAGAATGCGATGAGGCGTCTATACCCCCAAGAGATTCGATAATTGGAATGTGGCAAATTTCAAGGACGAAATTTCTTTAAGGGGGGAAGAATTGTGACATTCTGAATTCCGACCCTCTCGAGGCTATTGAATGAAGTATATCGATAGGTGTAATTCAGCTATAACTCGCTCGGAGTTGGCCACTCTCGGGTTAACTGACCAAAAGGGAAAGGCTGACGCAGAGTCGGATACGTGGACCTAGGGAATTTGAATGAGAAATGGCACTTTGACCATAAGGATTGTCGAGAAAATATCTTGGGCCGGCAGAGATCGATCTAAGGATGATCATGGAATGTCTTGCGAGCGTTATACGTTGGGACGCGAGTGATTCCGCCTAACCAATGTGTAATTTGCGAGAATTTCCTAAATCGGATTTCGATGATCAGGATCGAAGGAACGAACGATAAACCCTCGCAATTACATGACAATCAAAGTCGTGGCTTAAAAGAAATCCCAAGGTCGATATGCGTAGCGCCTGCAAGAGTCGCCCGTCAGTTTGAAATAAACTGGAATTACAGTCGACGAGAGTTCGACATGAAATTGGACCTCGAGATTGGGTATTGGACATTGAGGAATTTCAATATTTTAATTGAAATGGATGTCGCCTCATTGAGGGTGGCTTATACTGGAACAATGAAATTTCGGACGAAAAGTTCCAAATGACCATTTTGCCCCTTGACCTTTCGTCTTGCCTTAAGAAATTTAGAAGGTCATTTTGGTCATTTAATCCTCTATATGGCTGCTGAAAATGATAAGATCAAGTGGTCAAAGGAAGTCAAAGTCAATAAATCAACCAATTGGAGGTTGCCAAGTTTCAACCTAAGGAGAAGCCAAGCATTAAATGGCCATTAATTATCCATCTTATCACATTGACCCAAAGTGCATTATTGAGATGGATTAGACTCTCTCTCTTCTCATTTTGGCCGGCCACCCTTTCCCTCTCTTCTTCCTCTCCATTGTTTTTCCTCTCGGCCGAGCAGTGTTCCTCGCGGACAGGGTAATACTGCTTCACTGTTTTGGCCATAACGTTTTCGTCCGACATTGGATTGAGGTAGTTTTACCTCCATCTTAAAGTTTATCGTCTTTCCATTCTAAGAAGGTATTATAAGCATAATTTGGCCCAGCCATTTGTTCCGTAGGTCTGTTTAAGTGGACAAAGGTCATAATCTGACCCTGTTTTAGAGAGGCTGCGTTTTTGGGGGCTTCCGGACTTCAAATGACTTCAAATTTTCGGTGAGGTCTTCATAACATCTAGTAATTGAGTCCACTGAGGTCTTCAGAAATGGTAATTTTATTGGATATTTAAGGTGTTTTCATGGCTAATTTGAGTTGGTCTTTACCGAACAGATTCTGCCTTCTCCGACCGGTAGAGGATCCGTGAGCTTTTGAGGTCCGCCAAGGTGTCGTCTTGCTCCGAAAAGTGTTGGCAAGACACCCTAAGACATGATACTACATGTTAGCAAAGGATAGGTGCGTTAGATTGAAGTTTTGATGGCCGGTTTGCATGGATTTTCCTAGGAACAGAATATGCCCTACACCGGACAGATTAGGATCCGGAGATTGTTGCGATTCTTGAAGGAGTATGTTGCTTAAATTAGCTTGGTAAGTTGATTCTAACCATTCTCTAGGATGTTGGGTTACTAAAGGGTGGATCTTTGGTGAAATTGAAAGGACTTCAAGGGTTTTTTGGGTGAGAAAAATGTGAGTGACCCGGGAGGTGCCCAAATCTGTTTTCAGTGCGTACCAATTTTAAAACGGCCCGTTCTAATTCATCCGATATCCAAATTGAGTACCGTTTTCGCCCACGTGTCCATAAGATCTTGAAGTTTGAGATTCTGAAATTTTTTTATTAACAAGTCAGTATAAAAATTGCAATTTTTATGTGACTGAACCTGGTCGTGGGGGGCTCAAATTGGGCAGTTTTGATGAAATGATATTTCGGATGAATTGCCTTGATTGAATGACTCTTTAGCATGCCTCGAAATATTGAATTAAAGCTATGAATGTTAGGTGATGTTATGCCGTGTGTGAATTTGGGCATGTGATGATTAATGGGGTTCAATTGAGGGCTTTAATGCTCGGTTTTGCACTCGAACTCGCATGAGGCTTAATGTAATGATATGCATATGCATGATGGCCGAATGATGTGCTTGAAATGATGAATTGGTTGTGAATGAACCGTGTGCCTTGAATGACGATGAGATGACATGATGGCATGAATTGCCTGTGATTGTGATGAAAGGCTTAATAAAAAAGAATCATTGTTTGTTCTTTTGGCCAATGGATTGAGCTGGGGAGAGAGTTACTCCCACTGACCTGACGAGGTCTTGCGGCTAGAGAGTCTTACCTTGACCGAATCATCTCGAAGGTTGTAAGAATCGAGAGTCAGGTAGTGACCAAATCATCTCTAGGTCCGGACGCGAGAGTCCTATTGTTGACCGAATCATCTCGATGGCGCGGAGTGTCGAGAGTCGTTATAGTGACGGAATCATCTCACAGCGAGAATCATGATGATCGAATCATCTTGATAAGATGTCGAGAGTCATATGATTGACTGAATCATCTCGCGGCCCAATGAGGGCAGCCCTTAATGGGCGTAAGGAAGATAAAAGATTGAAACATGATCATGATATGTTTCTGAGTCTGTGTGGTTGGAATGCTTGAATTGACTGGAATGCCTGTGGTGCGTAAAGTGCATGGAATGTCTGTATTGCCTGTATGGCTTGAGAAATTCGGATAGAAAGTGAAAGTGTGAAAGACTTGAACTTGAATGCCTGATATGCCTAAGCTCCTCTGTTATGCCAATTGCTTGAATGTTATGTGTGAAAAGCATTTTTGCCAAAACTTGCATATTTTCAAACGTGCCTGGAGGTACTAATAGCCTAGCTTAGGGTTAGGGTCGACTTGCTGAGATTATTATCTCACCCCATCGTGAGGCCAATATTTTCAGACCCGAAGCACTGATGGAGACCCTTGAGGGAAGATGATGATGTGCAGGTCGAAAAGAAATTGACTTGATGAGAAGTCTGTCTTTTCTGTTGAAGTCTATGAGGACCTCTTAATGTTTCGAAGTTAGAGTTATACATTGAATTCATGATTTACCTTGGTTGTAAAATGCTCTTGTATTGGAACGTCCTAAAGTCATCATTTGTATTAAAGGGAAGAAGTAGTTGTCTCATTTCCGCTCGTGCCCTTTCATTGTAAGGATTTGATAAGTCGAAGGCCGAAGGATCCTGGAAGACAATCATAGTGATTGAAGTGCTTGGAGGGATGCTCGCAGGGTTCGAGGCGTGACACGAGCGGAGTTTCGATAGTGGCTTGTCGATCGTCCGGAGACGTGGTGGAGCTCATCTAGACATGTTCTCGTTCAAACTCTTTCTCCCTTGACTCACAATCTCTCTCGGGCGTAGATGCCCTATTTTTGGGCGACGAGAGCTCTGGCCAGCTCCCTCTCTCACTCCTCAAGCTATGGTTCTCTGTCTCTCTAGCTCTTTGTGTGCGTCTTTGGTGTGTAAGAATGGTCCTCTCCCCTCCTTCACTCGAGCTCTCCTATCTCTTTTCCTCCAGCTCCCTTGAGCCCATTCTTGTTAGCAAAAAATCAACCTGGGGAGGGAAACACTAGAAAAAAGGATCTATTCTTAAATGAAACTCGAGTTGAGAGAGCCATTAATAAACAAAAAAATGTGTATGCTTTGCTCATGATTGAGAAAAGGAGTGAGATTGAGAAGCCGACTCACTCGAAAATGCAATCCTTGTTGAAAGAATTTGCATATGTGTTTCCGAATGAGTTGCTGGCTGGATTACCTCGATTGTGGGGAATTGAACACCACATTGATCTGTTGCCCGATGCTTCTCTATCAAACAAAGCAGCTTACCGATGTAATCCGGAAGAGACAATGGAGTTGCAACGGCAAGTTAATGAGCTTACTGAAAATGGCTATGTTTGGGAAAGTATGAACCCATGTTCTGTTCCGGCTCTACTCGTGCCAAAGAAAGATGGTTCATTCAGAATGTATGTGCATAGTCGAGCCATCAACAACATCACCATTAAATATAGATACCCTATACCTAGACTTGATAATATGCTTGATGAATTACATGGTTCATCTTTGTTTTCAAATATCGACTTATGGAGTGGCTATCACCAGATTTGAATGAGAGAATGTGATGAGTGGAAAACAGCTTTCAAAACGAAAGAATGATTCCATGAGTGGCCGATTAGGCCATTCGGACTTTCTAATGTTCCGAGTACCTTCATGGGGCTTATAAATGAGGTATTTCGTCCTTTTATAGGTTGCTATGTTGTTGTATACTTTGATGATATTCTTGTGCACAACATAAGTGAGAAAGAGCATGTTTCTCACTTGAAGCATGTATTTGAAGTTCTAAGACATCATAAGCTCTATGCAAAGATAGAGAAGTGTGAATTCTTCTCTCCCAAAGTTGTATTCCTTGGATATGTGGTTTCTAAGAATGGAATTTTCGTTGATCATTCCAAGATAGAAGAGATAAAATCGTGGCCAATACCAAAATCTATCACAGATGTAAGAAGTTTTCACGATATTGCATCTTTCTATCGTAGATTCGTGAAGAACTTCAATACTCTTATGGCTCTCATGACCGAATGTATGAAGAAGACTTCTTTTGAATGGACAAAGGCTACTCAAAACGCTTTTGAATAAGTTAAACAGAAACTTTGTGAGTCTCCTCTGATTTCGATAAGGTATTTGTGGTTAAATGTGATGCAAATAGAGTTGGCATTTGAGTTGTTCTTGCCCAAGAGCAAAAGCCAACGTGAGAAGATGATCGACTCCAAGAAGAACTATTCGACATATGATAAAGAGTTATATGCCATTGTGCAAGCTCTAGATCATTGGAGTCCTTACTTGAGACCAAAACAATTTGTTCTTCATTATGTTCATGAAGCCTTCAAGTTTATTAGCAGCCAACACAAGCTCAACTCAAGACATGCAAAATGGGTAGAGTTCCTTTAATCCTTTTCATTTGTTTCGAAGTATAAAACTGGCCATACTACTCCATCAAGCAGATACATAATGAATAGTCCTCGTCGGGTATTCGATTGATCGATAAGGCATCTTGAGTTGCAATTTGGTTGATTATTGAGGGATTGATATAAAGGAAATGAAAATTTATTGACTTTTGATCCGAGATTAATGGATGTCCTAGGACGACATGTGATTCTCGATGGGCCGTGTTCTTGTGAGATTGAGGAGAATCAATTGGTGCGGAATTTTGCTAATCGATCAAGGTAAGTGTTTCCTAAACCCTTACTCGAACCCTAGGACGCTATTGGATGATTGAAGTGTGTAGCACGATTGTATGATCAAACGAATGGTGATTTATATCGTGTGACTACAAATGGCTTGGATGCCATGATGAAAATAAATGGCTTGTATGCCCTGAAATAATAATTGGCTTGTATGCCCTTAATTAATAAATGGCTTGAATGCCCTTTGAAATTACATCGCGGCTTGGAGCCTTGGCGATGAGTGAGTAAAATGTCAACCTGATGACTAATGAAATTATAAGTTTGTTTTATGTTGGGGTATGAAGCTTGGGTCTCGTAGAGGTGTTGTGCTTGATGGTGATTTTTTCTATATCAAGTATCTTATGATAATGAAATTGAGATGCCATATGCCAATGCTTGATGAATTCCTTGCATTCTTGTATTATTGTGCGGTTTAGTGGGACTAGTGGTTTGGTTTAGGTTGGGTTTCACTTGCTGGGATGAAAATCTCACCCCGTAATGGGACACACTTTTCAGACCCCAAGCCATAGGTATGTTACCAATTAGGCATGGCGATTCGAAGGAGATGATTGCCACTTTTGACGAATTTCACGAGAGGAAGGGAATTACGTACGTTAGGAAGTGTACGACGGTCTGGGTTGACGAAGGAAAGGCGGAGCTGCAACCTCATCGTTTCGAAGCATGGCTTCGTCATTTGGGAGACAGTAGCCTCATGGGTCTCCTACTACCTGAAGATGTTCCTGAGGAGATCGTGCCAGTTTAGTGCTACCCTTCCCGTTTAGAAATCAAAGTGGAAAACGTAGTTTCTGTGAGGGGATCGAGGAACACCCTTGAAGAGTCGAAGTCACCCCCTACTAAAGAGTACCTGGACTACATTGAAGTTTCGGCCGATGAGATAGAGGATACCGAAGGGGAGACCAAAGAAGAAACTGAGGAAAGTTCTGAGGAGGTTCCATCAGAGACGTTTTCTAATTATAACCCAGAAGAAGATGAAGCTAAAGAAAGTGATGGATCAAGTGGTTCATCAGGATAGCGAGGTGCAGTGGTTTAAGTTCCGAGGGTAGGAACGATTTTGTTGTGAGGTTTAGGCATGAACTGTGGAATAGCCTGTGTTCTTACCTAGTCCAGTGTGCGGTTTTTTATTACGACTTTTCCCACCGTCTGTTGTACAATTTCCCAAGTATGTTATATATATATATATATATATATATATATATATATATATATATATATATGTGTGTGTGTGTGTGTGTGTGTGTGTGTGTGTGTGTGCGTGTGCGCGCGCGCGCTCTCCTGTTGTCCAAATTTTCCATATGTTTATTGTCAGGGTTGTTGATTCCTTCCGCATGTGCGTTTCATTTCATTTTAGGCCGTGTGTACTTCCTGGGGTTTATATTTTGGCCAGAGGCGGATGTTATGTGCTCGCCAGGGTAAGCGGGGCGTGACATCCCTCGTCATATAGGAGGCTAATGTTGTAGTTTCGGTTGACAAAAGTTCACATATCCGACTTTCTTCCAAATAAATGCATCAATGCTGACTCTGGTTGTCATAATTTTCACCTTAAATAGCTTGATCCAATTCAAATTACAATCATTTCTAAAATGTTGGCGAGCGAGCTGAAACCTTGATTATCATACTTGATCGCTGTAGAACAAAGCGCGTTTGTTGGTGGGAGGCAAATCCAGGATAATATAATGGTAGTACAGGAAATTTTGCAACAATTGAGAGTTAAGAAGAGGGAAAGAAAGTTCCAAGCTGTGGTGAAAATGGATATGCAAAAAGCATATGACAGAGTTGAGTGGGATTTTCTTTGTGCTAGCATGAGGAAGATGGGATTTAATGAAAAATGGGCCAGCTTGATCAAATACTGTATATCCACAGTCTCCTTTAGCATACGAGTTAATGGTGAATCTTTGAACTAGTCCTGCCGTCTAGGGGGATCAGACAAGGTGACCCGTTCTCACCCTACTTGTTCATAATCATGGATAACTCTTTATCCTCTCTGATGAACAAGGCGGTAGGAGATGGTACAGTGAAGGGTATTAAACTGAACAGATGGTGTCCACCAATATCACATCTATTACTTGCAGACGATGCGATTTTCTTTCTAAATAGAACTTTGAACGAGTGCCAGAATGTGGCCAATATCCTATATCAGTACTGTTATGCCTCGGGCTAAGCCTTAAACTTGAACAAATCTGGAGTCTATTTCAGCAGGGGATGCCCAAATTCTTTAAAAGGGAACTTGTTAGATGAATTGAGTCCCTATCTTGGAAAAGACTGGCAAGTACCTTGGGATTCCGTCGGATTGGGATACTTCAAAGAAAGATATGTTCAAATGGGTACTGACGAGAGTGAACACGAAGCTGGAAGGGTGGAAAGAAAAGCGCATGTCCAGAGCCAGGAAGGAAATTCTAATTAAGACTGTTGTCCAAGCTATGCCACTGTATGCAATGTCCATCTTCAAGATTCCTTTGTCTATATGTAAAGCTATAGAAAGGAAAATAGCCTCATTCTGGTGGAAACAAAACGCTAACAAAGAAGGTATTCATTGGAGAAAATGGGAGCACTTAAAGTTGAGGAAAGATATGGGAGGATTGGGCTTTAAGGACCTAATTGCCTTCAACAAAGCCATGTTAAGTAAGCAGGTATGGCGTTTAGCACAAACCCCTAACTCATTGTGGGGACATATCCTTAAAGGCATATACTTCCCTGACGGTGATGTCTCGACAGCAAAGAAAGGCCACCGCCCGTCCTGGGGGTGGCAGAGTCTGTTGATAAGAAGAGAGACCATTGAATTAGAAACCAGATAGAGTGTTGGAGACGACAGAAGAATAAGGATCAGACGGGACAAATGGCTTCCTTCTGGCAGATTTGAGGGCCAGGTTAATCGCTCTGAACTTCAATGGGTAGCCGATATTATAAATCAGGAGACACAGGAATGGGATTTGCAAGTGATTATAGAGTATTTTAGTGAAGAAATGACCTAGGAAATTCTAAATATCCCCATCAGACATAACCCAACAGAGGATTCCCTTCTTTGGACTAGAAATAAGGCAGGCTTCTACTCAGTCAAGGCTGCCTATAACAAAATCCAGACTAAAGAAAGCAAAGTGGGTACGAGCACCTCCACATCTTATACCCCTCCGAGGAACTTGTGGACAAGAATTTGGCAGACAAAAACACATCCAAAGGTATGCCATCTCCTTTGGAGCATATGTAATAATGCCTTGCCGACTAAGGATAACCTATACAGAAGAAAGATGACTTCCGACGCCGAAGACGACAGAGCATCTGTTCCTACTCCGTAGTTGGACAAGAAGGATATGGTCAGACAAAAGATTAAACTTTGACACTTCTCCCACCAAAATTTCAAGAATTGAGAAATGGGTAGCAGGGAACCTCACCGTGAAGGCAAATCTCTCTTTGCCATAAGCCCCTCCTACGCAAGCAATGCTAGCAGAGATCCTCTGGGCTATATGGACTTCTCGCAACGCTTGGGTCTTCCAAAGGAGAGAACCTAAATCATGGACCATAATAGATGAAGCAATCATCGCTTTCAGGCTGTACAAGAGATGGAACCCGATGACAAAAGCAAGAAAATTGGAGCAAAATTCATTGCCAGAGAGCTGGATCTTACCGAGACAAGGAAGTCTAAAGCTAAGCATAGACGCATCGTGGTGCAAGGAAACAGAGGAAGCAGCAGTAGCTAGGATTCTCCGGGATGAACTTGGAGTGTTGAAGACAAGGTTTGCAAGGAAGTTTCGAGTGATATCTGCCAGCTTCGCAGAAACCCTAGCTCTAAGAGAAGCGTTGGAGTTTCAATGGACAACACGTTCTGGTGAAGCAGGTAAAGCTCTCTCGTACTTTGTCCATCAAGATTTGAAAGTACAAGTAGAGTCAAATTGCCTTTCTACTGTGAGCTGGGTAATGGGCCAAGAAGAAAGCCCATGGACTAAACACGCAATAGTCTCTGACTGCATCTCTCTACTACAACACCTAGACCGAGTGAAGATTGCTTTTTGCCCCTGTTCCACAAATATGGCTGCCGGCTAACGAAAGCTCTACACACGGACACCCTCCCTACAAACTAGCTCACCAAGCCGCATTCCCCTCTTTGTTCTTTGTTATGTTTACACTGTGATCGGACAACTATCTCCCCCCTAGTTGAGGAATGAATGAAGAAAGTTTTTTACCGTCCAAAACAAAAAAAAATAATAATAATCTTCTATATCGAGGACTATATAGGACGAGATAATTTGATTCACACACTCCCGTCTGCTTCTTCAATTTCTTCAAACGTTTCAGGCATCCTTACTCGTAAATGAAGCCAGATCAAGTGTCCTATGCAATGGCTGAACCACAGAGAGTATTTGACTAGAAAGATTTCCATGAAAACCAATGTCCAATGTTAAGCAGGGCATGAGCATATACAAGTTCTTGCCTTGAGTCAGGCCAAGGTTACTTTTTAGCAGCACAAGAAAGTTTCAATTTCAAACCACAAAGAGACTTTGCATATGCAAATCCACCAGGAGTCCCAATAGCCTGAACAAGTTCTCAGAAAAACGAAAAAAGTAAAAATGAAAGGAATAAGCTGAATGTCTAATGACAAGGGTAACACATGTTTTGATTTTCAACCTGCAACCTCACTTCACAGTCCGTTAAGGTTACTGAGAGAGGTCCCAACAATCAAAAGGAGCCATACGAATCAAATGCTGACAAAGCTTCAAATCTTTAGGCACGATTTCTGCTGCTTTCTGCATTTCTTACTGGGTAAAAATATGGATGAGCCTGCATGAGAGAGAACATAAGTTTTTTCACCAAATGAAACAAAAACAACCCCTTTAAAAAGCATCAGACGAATTTTCTCAAATCCAAAGGTCAACTGAAAGCGATGCGACTTGACCAGAAACACTTTAAAACAGTAACTTCATCACACACTGAGCCTGCATAAGAGAGCATAAGGTTTTTCACTGTAAGATATTATGGGACCACTTGCTAACTACTCTAAAAGCTTAAACTGTTAGAAGAACACGTGATTTAATATTTTATACATTTCAACACTCCCCTTCACGCTTAGTCTGGTCATTTGCCTAGTATTAAGCGTGGACAAATTCATTGGGGAGGCAAATAGGGGCTTGGAATGATTTGAACTTAGGATCTCCTGCTCTGATACCATGTAAGATATTATGAGACCACTTGCCAACTGCTCTAAAAGCTTAAACTGTTAGAAGAACATCAACATTGTTAGAAGACGGCGTGGATTTTTTTTTTTAACCTAGAAAAAAACGTGGTTTAATATTTATATATTCCAACATTCAGGAAATGAAAAAACACAACCCCTTTAAAAAGCATCAGACAAATTTTCTCAAGTCCAAAGGTCAAATGAAAGCAATGTGACTTGACCAGAAACACTTTAAAACAGTAACTTCATCACACACCGAGCCTTAAGTCTGGAAAATTATAATTCAAGCTACCAGCATATTCAAGCCAGAGCAACATAAACACAACGTCAGATGCTAAAAACTGCACGAGTTCCTACATAAAAGTCCCATTTCCAAAAAGCCCATGGCCTCTTTTGAAGTGGAATGGGATCATACCATTGCCTCCTTTGCAGTCGGCCTCTCTTGATGATCATAGCGCAGCAACTTGTCCACAAAGTCGATGGCCTTCAAGAAGAAAGGAACAGGACAAACCATAAGAGAATAGTTCCTTAATAGAAAGATTTCAAATTGCCACACAATGCAAGACAAATTGCTCTACCTCAGGAACAGCTAAATGTTGGTTCTCGACATTTATGAATTTTGACCACGGTTTCCGGCTATGTCTACAATTTAAAAAAGTAAAAAGGAAATCTCAGTCACAACCAGAAATATCTTGATAAAAAAGAAAAGAAAACAAAAATGCACAAATTTACACAATGCAGATCCCAGCAAAATAACAACAATAATGATAATGAAAACAACGACCATAATTTTGGTGATATGACCGACCTCCCAACAAGTGATGCAAGGTGTGGGTCAAGCTCTATACGATACTTGTTAAGGTAAGCATTTAGCTCATCAGTGCCAAGTACCTGTTGCAACATAGCAAAATATTGAGATTTATCTATTTGTTGCTGCCACTTATTTGTTAAGCTATACTCCAACCAATCAGTCTGTATACCTTGGCTATTTTGACCAGTTGATCATAATTATCATGCCCATAGAAGAATGGCTCCTTACGGAATATCTACATGGCACAAGCCTCACAGTTAGAATCGCAGAAGGCACTGGCACATCACCTGACTTCTCAAAATTGAAAATCCCTACTTATCATTCCATCTATGAAGATGTAAAATGCAAATGACTTAATTTATTGTATCAACAAGAATTCTCTCACAAAAAGATCGTGAAAGAACTCTCTAAATGTAGATTTTCCTGCAAGCAATACATGGATACATCCACATAGAACTTTCTCTCTGTCAATGAAGATCAACATACAAAGACTGACTTCTGCCTTGGCACCTGACTAAATAAATACCCATCTGAGACTGACATAAAGGCGACTCATGAAATATATAATATGACACAGAAGTAGTTTATATAAATCAAAGACCAAGCAATAGATAATTAGATATGGTTCATGCATACTCACCATTCCTGCAAACATACACCCAAGGCTCCACAAATCTAAAGAGTAATCGTAGTCCTGCAAATCAACAAGCAACTCGGGTCCTTTGAAGTACCTACAAGAGTGGCATTAAGATTTTAAGAGGGACTGTAACTCACATCATGAATAAATAGACATAAACAATTATTAGATACAGCAAAAGGACAAAAAAAATGTCCATGCTTCTTCAAGTTCTGTGAACAGATTAAAAATTTACACAAGACCTGGACTATTTAACCATGAAAAAGTATTCTCAGTAACTTGTGATTGAAGTCTGCAGATATCACTTGAACAATGTCAATGTGCATCCCAAGCAGGAAAATGCACTGTGCCTCATGAAATTTGCACTCTATATCAATTTGCCGTTGAAACTTATTTTGTTTCACTTTGCCTATTCAGATTTTTCATAATCTGCACCCAATCGATCCACATCCTTATTTGCAATTTTTTATAGGATCAGTACTGAACCACTTCTAGGAGCTTTAACAAGAGGTTCCCAATGCACTAAGTACACTTAATGACACTAGCGAGAAGGATGTGGATAAGGTAAACTGGCACAAGTTGTGCAGAGGGAAAGTGCTAATTAAGTTCAAAGGACAGAGATATAGGGAGAAAAAAAACAATGAATTTTTGAAATTCCAAATCCTTTGCTTAAGGTTCCCAAGGATCACATCCTTGCTCTTTTCTTCTGCATTTATTTAGCTGAAAGGCTCTGCCTGGCAGGTTAGACATAAGCAAATCATCTATAATCAATTCTTGAAGTCTGTCCATCCAGATTAAAGCAAAATGCCATACTGCTTTCTTGCAATCATAACTCACAAAATATTTCATTAAACTAGACTTATGGAACCATTTGCAAATGCTAGTGACATATTCGCCTTCAATTGGTATTTGATGGCATAACAATGATTCTTAGCAACCTAAATTAACCATCGAGTTATATCCTAGCTGTCAACCTAAAGTTCAACACCTTGCTAAAATTCTCTGCATCTTCTACAACCAAATGATGCAAATCTCTCAAAGAAAATAACGGCATATAGAGTTACCCAAGAATCCACGATCCAAAATTGAATAACTTCACAACACAAAATAAGTCTCCAAACAACTGGTCAAAATTTTAAAATTTTCCAAATCCACGATAAGTCAGTTTGAAATCCCTCCTTCCTCCTCACTTACACTCAATCTCTAGCATTAACAATCATCACTGGCCTTGAGTTTCTGCCACCAATAGCAAACTTGTCACCATGCCTCACATGTTACCCACCAAAATCTTTTTAATTCTCAAAACTAGTCCGCAATGCCCATCTAATTGCTTTGCCAATCCACATAATTAGCTACAATTGTTTCCTACAGACAATGTTAAAGTCTTTAGCAAAGCAAAATTTCAGCTTTTGTAAAAGTTGAGTAACTGAAATGACCCTTTGCTTAAGGCATTAGACAGTTGAACATGATTAAAAAATAACTAAAGAGCCCGACAGATTGAAAGAATGAAAGAACATAGCTTGACAAACTAAAATTTTTGGAACACAAAGTGTAACTAAACCAAATAAAAACAAACAAAAGATTCCTTTCACCTCCAAAATTATAAATTAACAGTGGCTAGAATTTGTCAACAAATCAATCATACGATTGAGAAAGGAAGACACCATTCTTAAAATTCAGAGAGACATGCACACATGTATCAAAATCCACCAACTATGAAAATAAAAGAGAAGCAAAACCTGGAAGCAACGCGAACATTGTATTCTTTTCCAGGATGATAAAACTCGGCGAGGCCCCAATCTATAAGACGAAGTTTACGCTGCTCATGATCAATCATGACATTATGTGGCTTGACATCACGATGCATAATCCCTTGTGAGTGGCAATAGTCCAATGCCTGATAAAATATATCCACCGAAAAAAAAAAAGAAGTAAAACATTAGTAAACAAGACATAACAAGCTAGCCAAAGTAAGCAGCTCTGTTACTTTCCGACCCTAAGGGAAGGCACTGCACCCTCCTTTCCGCACCAACCCCAGTCCCCTCCCTCCTCTTCCATTTTGTACTTGTTGGGGGTGGGGGGAGGAACGATAACAATGTTGACTTATCCTTAAAAGCTGTGCATGAAAGAACCAGAATATAAATTTCCAAGAGTGACTAGACTTTCTTCAATTATTATAGATCAGTGCAAGATAATGTCCTCAACATTTTGAGTGCTCCTATCATTACGACCTCTCCCCAAGGATGCATCTCGCTCTTATACATATGGAAAAATATGTGTACTTATATACAAAAGTTAATAGAAGTGGCTATCATATAGGAAAAGTTCAGCTTTTGGCCCTTTACCTTCACGTTCTTTCTATCAAATCCCTGTAGCTTTAATTTGTTAATGAAATTACTCTAGTTTCACACATTTTCTAATAAAGTGCCTCCAACACCAAATCTGACCAACTTTAGTTGATGTGGCCGTCGGAATAAAAATTTTCCAATGCCGATGTCCACACTGGCTCAACTTTATCCATGCCACACTCCGACATTATCTACAATGGCTTAATTTTTCCACCTAAATCCATGTGGGCATCAACACAATTTCTTCTCATCACATTTTGGCATCGTTGACGTCCATGTTAGTTGAATTTGCTCGGATTTTATGTTGGAGGGACGTGAATAGAGAAATTGTGATAGTAGAAAGATTTGATAAGACATTAAAGGTATCAAAACCTAATTAGAAAAGCATGAAAGTTTAGAGACAAAAAAGTATAATTTTTCTTATTATATAAAAAGTTAAAGCAATTGTGGCTTTGTATCTCCAATACATTGGGTAGGAGGTATATGTCCCCAAAAAGGTTAACTAGGACAATGTACACCTCTTATGGTCCAAACAGTAATTATTTCTGAACAAATTCAAATGGTGGGATGTCAACATCGAAAGGAAGACTTCAACTTGTGGTTTTGGATTCAATTAATGCGAAGTAAAAATATCCCTTGAAACATCAATCATGAAAACTTCAATTATGTCTTTTCTAGTTCTCTATCTTCGTAACTACCAAATGTCAGACTGATAGCTTCCTAAACCAAGTTCACCAAGCTAAGCAAAAAGCAAAACCACCCATATATGAAATTATAAAGGATTGCAATAAAGCAGCAATGCTTTATGCAACTGGTGGGCTGTTAACCATCAACATTGTTATAAATATCAAGAGTATCAATTACAGTAAAACAAGTCATAAGGTTTCTCCACAACTCACATTTGTTAGAAAGATCAAAATCAAAACAAATCTAAAAGTTACAGGCTTAAACCACTAGGCACCACTTATATTCGACAAACAAGAGCCCAAGAAACAAGTAGAGAAAAAAAGCTAAGGACAAAAGCAATTCTAAAGGTGCGGGCGCCACGAGAGAGAGAGAGAGAGAGAGAGACTTGCCTTTAAAAGTTCATAAATATAATAGCGAATGTCATAGTCAGAAAGGTTCGGATACAACACTTTGAAATCTGTGTTATTGACATATTCAAAAATCAGACTTGGGGTCTTTGATTGCTGATCTCTAACAATATCAAGCAGCTTCACGATATTAGGTCCACCACAAAGGTTTTGCAATATTTTGATCTCCCTCTTAATCTGCACATAGTACAAAAAGAATACTTACTATAGGTTCACAATAGTCATGCATTCTGTCTCAAAAGGACTATCATTAAAAAAAATAATAAAATAAAATAAAATTTACAACGATATGGCCTGCTTTTAAATGAAAAGCATTTATTTATCTAGAAGACTGTCAATAATTACTCAAAACATATTTGCTCTCGCTCATCCATAAAAAATTATAAAGATCTCGTCTTTTGACATGAACCAACTGTTCTTACTGCAAAACGTTCATATAAGTAGAAGTCTCAATGAAAGACTTTCATAATTTACCTTGCCGAATCAGAGTGGGGAGCTACCCTAGCACATAGGAGAATACTCTAGTTTCTTACTAGCCCCTTCAGGTTCACGGGTTTGACCCTTGTAGTTACAGGAAGTTCTTCCTTTGATGTGAACTATGGACCTTAACTTGTGCTCCCCTAAGCCCTAAAGGTGGCTATATCGCAGTCTAGAGATTGCATAAAAAGGAAACTTATCTTCTTCTTCTTTTTTTTATTGAACTGTAACAAGTATTATCCACAAAGGGCAACAAGGGGATGCCAACCCATGTACAAAATTATCTACAGGATGAGTCTAAAAGATCAATGATAGCACTTAAATCAAGACTCGTGGTATGTGTGATCCATTACTTCAAAGTAAGAAACCAAGAATCCAAAATTTTCCAAAATGGCTTTCATCGTTATCGAAAATTCTCCTATTCCTCTCCCTCCAAATCAGCCTAAAAGTTGCCCAACCAAGCTCTTAAATCTTCTTCCACCGACTCTGCACTCGCCAACTAAAAATCCAAAACTGACATGACCAGATCCCGAAAGTACCTTGACCAACAATAACGTAGTAGAAGGTGGTCAACAGATTTCCACTGCCAGTTTACAAAGGCAACACCAGTTCGAACTCCAAAATTCCAAATCATTTTCAAAGGGAAGCAACCTTCCCAAGAAAAGAAAAACCAAAATTTTTACTGGAGCTCCGGAAAAAGATGTAGAGCGGCCATTTCATAACAAATAAAGATGCTGAAGAGATGCATTTAGACACCAGTTCCTCCGGATGACATCAAAACCATTCTCTCCAATATATACAAGAGGCATTGCCAATAGGCATTGCTATGAAAGCCGCATCAGGAATTTTGGTGTCCCTCCATATAAACATTCTGAAATTTTCCAACCACCTTTGAGATCACCTTCTTCAATCTTTGTGCAAGGACCTCGGCCAAAATTTAAAAGCTCCCCCACTAAACTGATTGGCCTTAACTCCTTTATGTCCTACATCCCAATTTCGTTCGGATTAAGGACAATAAAACTAGATTCATGTAAAGTTCCGAATAAAAGCACAGATCGAGTCATTCGTCCCTTGTCCTTTTCAAAAATTTGTCCCTCAACTATCACCTTGCTCCCTTTTATGGCATTTCCTATTTTGTGGAAAAATCTTGAGTTCTTATCTCCTCTTAGCCAAAGTTCGATATCTCTGATGCCAATCAATCTCATCCAGCAAAAGCAACTAAGGTAGTTCAGCTTTAGCACATGCTCTCTTTTCTTTCTCCCACCAAGTCACCTTTGAATCTCCATATCAACCACTAAATAATTTCATTCATCAATTCATCCTTCATCCTCAAAGAACTATCAAACCCTTCCTTCTTCCAAGCTTTCAGCTTTGAAGCTAAATTGCCATGCCCGACTCAGCTATTTAGACCAGCTGTCCTTACAAGCTCTTGAAGACCTTCCAACTTCAGCCACTTGTTTCCAAAACAAAAAAGAATAGGACCCCCGTTACACCCGCCAATTCCAATAAGACAGCATGAAGATCAGAGTTGGTCTAGGCAGAAGGCATTACTCAAACTTGGGGCAAAAATCATCCCAATCTCGAGATAACAAGAATCTATCCGACCTTGAAAAAGGAGGAAAGTCCAGAAAACTTGAGACCATGTGAAATTACCTGCAGTAGAGGGACTTCAAGGAGCTCATTCTCAAAAACATAACCTCAGAACTCCATACTGCCCAGACTTCCCACTGTCGCCCCTATCTCTCATGATCAGAAAAGACAAGGTTGAAATCCCCCCAAAATCCAAGGAAAACACCACCTCTCCCTGCTCTCATTAAGCTCTTCACAAAGTTGGTTTCGCCCCTCCCTCATCCCAAGTCCACAAATCCCAGAGAAAACAAAATCTAAGTTATCGGACATCAAGTGAAAATTGCAAGAGATATAGAGCCTGACACATAACTCCTCAATCACACTACAAGCGAGTCCCACAAAATTCAAGTACCATAGACCCCAGAGAAAACAAAACAAAGTTGACGGACAGCAAGTAAAAATTTGCAAGAGATAGAGTATAGAGCCTGACACATAAGTTATGTGGCACCAACACGATGCCGAGGCCGTCGTGCACATGTTGGACGCATGTCAGACACCGACATGTGCCCGACACGCTCGAATACGCGGTCAACGCGTATCCCACAAGTTTACACTACAAGTGAGTCCCACAAAATTAAAGTATCATTGGAGATCCCTGTGGCAGATAAGTGAATCCACTTCTTAGTTCTCAACAGCCAAATGGATTTCACAAGCTCAGAATTTTTTTTTTATTTTTGTTTCATTTAAGCAAACAATATCCGACACCAGCTAGTTTGGGATAAAAGTGATGTTGATGTTGATGTTAAGCAAACAATATCTACCAACCAGTCATCCAAAAAAAAATTCCTTTTTTTTATTTAATATAATAAATAAAGATGTACAATAAATAAAATCCTAAGTAAGAACATTGAAAAATTTAGCAAATAAAAAGAAAGGCCTTTTTATTCTTCAAGTCCAGGATTACGTCCTGGATCATTATATAGGAATCCAAAGATGAAGAGAGAAACAAAAAATATCACTATTGTGTAAACAAAGAGTTTGAGAGTAAGTTTCGAGTTCATGAAGAAACAATACTAGCTCCCTGGCAACTGTCTTCCACTGACTTAACCTTCTCATAGTTAACCGCAAATCCCTACATTCTATTCTCCCCAATTTAGTCAACACCCCTTCCCATACTACCAGGCTCTTTCCCAGATTTTTCCTTCGCTTCCTCCTTCCTTTTCTCAATGTCTTCAAAAACTTTAAAAGCCCTCTTATCCTGAAAAGAAGACCCCTAATATTCTACTCACCAATCTGATCCTGCGAACAGCACAATCAGAAACTTTAGCCGGAGACTGTTCATCCAAAACATCTGACTGTAACAAGTCCATCTTCCCACAAAATGCACTCCCGATGTGCCCATCAACAAAAGGCGCCAGGGCAAGAGATTCATCTTCTCTGCTATTATCTATGGCTTGGGCAAGGTTAGTGTCAGTTCTCTCCAAAGGTGACGGTCGGCTATGGTTTGAAAATCCAGCGAATCAACTTTTAGAGATCCCAAGCAGTCAGGTGGGGCTTCAACCACCTCTCCCTCATCTGGAAAGAGCTCTCCTGGTTCGAAATCTCCTTCAACCCTTCCATTAAAAAATTGAATTAAAGGAGACAGCAAGTTCAATTGTTCATCATGAAAACAGAGAATGAGAATGCTCGCTGAACGATTCCTCCTCCACGATTGGGCTAAGGGTTACCCCTCAAGTTTTGAAAAGTCTTTATAATATGAATGATAGGTTTCCCATTCAACTTTCTGCATTCTGCGAAAGCTTTTCTCTTGTTAACAGAACCTGCTTTACCAACAGCATTACCAAGAAACTGAAAGCTGCAGGATGTTTTTGGCATCTGCTCTGTATTAATTCTACCAAGTCTAACAACTTGACGATCATTTCAAAAATGATTTTCCTAGTTTCTTCCTTCTCCCTTGTGAAACAAAGGCTTCTTTAGCACTACTACAGCACTACTTTCCTTTCAAGAGATCCCCCACAATGAGGGCAATGGCCCAAGGAAACATCCTGGTTTGCTTCCTCAGGCACTTGATCTCTATCCACCCCAAAAGGAGCTTCAGAGAACTCAGATTTGGAGTGGGTGGTACTGACTGGTTTGAGAAACCTATAACAATGTTCAAGTGCTCCAGAGTTCAAACAAAGACCACTAGCGCCTTGCTTTTTACCCTTTGAGGAAGACGAGAGGACACGAGCCTCCTTGTTTTATCTCTGTCAGCAAAAGCATTCTCACTCTCTTGTTCCATCATAGAGAGAGAGAGAGAGAGAAAGAGAGTACCCTATCCATTGCCCTAAATTTCCAAGTCCAGAGCCTTTTCCGTAGTTCATACAAAAACAAACTTCAACATTTCACCAACCATTCAACTTCTGCCAAACAAGGAAAATGGACACACGGCGATTTCTAAAATGCTTCGTACTTTCATAACATCTATCCAAGAATTATACTTACCATTTCTATTATCACAAGAAGATTGACCAAAAGAGTAGAAAGTCATTCTCAATTGACCAACATTTAAGGACTCACATATGATCACAGAGTATACTTGAGAAACAAGTACCACCAATAAACGGAAATCTCAACAAGCTGTACTTTACCTTCTTTCACTGGTAAACAAAGTGCAACCTAAGTTATGGCTATAAAAATATTTTCTTAAAGCAAGATCCTTCATTCATATACGAACCGACTCCCTTGAAGACAGACCTATAATTTAATTTTTTGAGCAGCACAAGTAGAAAAGCATTATAAACAAAAGATATCAGAGTTACACTCTGAGAAGACAATCAACAGAAAAATTGCAATTTAAAACCAGGGCTCTGACTTACTCTGAGACTATAGTGTAATACTGTAGCGAAACCACCGTAGCTGTATATGTAGCAATGTTAAGCATGCAATCCTCTAGTGAGAATCTTTAAAAATGTGTTTTTGAACTTCACAATAGGAAGTTAAAAAAACTACCAGGATTGCCAATGGAACACTATAAGAAGTTGATACAGAGAAAATTAGAGCTAAACAAGTTTCCAGCATCAACATCGTAGCTAGAAACAGCTACAAGTACTTTCTCCACATAAGAACCAGGACAAAAGGCAAAAGAGGTCAGAACTCGGCCCCCCCATCCAAAATAAGGGGTCTCAGAGTGCTCTCCTTTTGCAATCAGCCACTTCGTTACATGATTACAAATTTGTTTCAAATTTCCTATGCACGCTAAAACAAAAAAATAAACCCCCCCCTTTCCTTACCAAAAAAATAATAATAATAAAAATAAACCCTAAGCATCCTAGAGATGCAAAAAGCACGCACCTTTTTCTTTTTGACAGGCTTGAGAATCTTAATAATGCATTTCTCACTGTCCGTGCAGTGAACACCTTCAAACACCTCGCTGTATTTGCCCCTTCCAACCTTCCTCACAACTTCATAATCATCTTGTTCCCTGCAAAGCAAGAAACATCCAAGAAACAAATTACAAATTGAAATCCAAAGCCCAGCATACAGGCAGAAAAGTGTCATCATTCTCCTAGTTCTTGACAAGGAGCGAGTCAGGCTACCTTGTTATACCAGAAAACTACTTCAGCAACCATCTTTCACCTTTCCCATACCAATTACAACCCTAATATTCGTTTTAGTCCTCTTCCATTCAAAATCTCCATAAACCGACCAGAAAAATGAAAACCAAATTGATAAGACTAAACTCTCGGTCTCGTTCCGGCGTTCTTATAACAACATCAATCAACGAGGTGGACCTAATCAAGCTCGATGTATCAGCAAAATAAACAAGGGAAAAAGCACCGATACCCCCACTGAACAGTCAGCGACTCGTAATCCCAGTACTCTTTCGGACGGATCACATTGATATCGGCGTAAACCCTGGCCTTGGAGGCGGCGCCAGGGCGCCGCGTGGCCTTCCCGATCTTCTGCGCCAGGGTTTCCGGTGGCGAGAGCTGGCGAGCGAGGCGGGGGTGTGGCGCCGGCGGGTGGTGGCGCTTCGGGTGGTCGTTGGGCGGCGAGAGCGGGGCGTGCGAAGCGATGTGACGGCCGGCGACAAGAACCGGAGGGAGGGAGAGGGCGAGGGAGAGGCGAGGGGGAAGGGCGGGGAGGGTGGAGAAGGAGAGGAAGGAAGAGAGGAGGGAGCGTCGGCGTTGGAAATGGCGTGGAGAGGGAAGAGTGAATTGATGAAGTAATGGCCTTATGGCCATTAAAATCGCTCTCTCAGTGTAAAGAGGACGACGATTCTGGTGCCCTTTTGCATAACCCTCCCCTGTCACCTTCCTTCCCTCTTTTCCCCCTTTTTTTTTCCCCTTGTTTTTTCTTTCAAGTTTTTTTTTAAGGATAAAGGAGTTGGAAGTCTTGAAATTTGACATGAAGTACAATTAAATCTTAAAACTTCAAGTTTTAAAATTTGTTCGAGAGTACAATTGAGTTTTAAAACTTCAAAAAATGCAATCAAGTATTAAAACTTATCAAATTGGTGAAATTAAGTCATTTTGTTAATTGCACTTTTTTATTATGTTAGGACTCAATCGCATTTTCATTATAAGTTTTAGGACTTAATTATATTTTTTGAAAGTCTTGGGACTCAATTGCACTTTCACGATAAATTTTAAGATTTGATTGCATTTTTAAAAAATTTTAGAACTTAAATTGCAATTCCGTCATAAATTTTAAGACTTTTATGGCCTACATAGCAATCATTTTGATCCGGAAAGGTGGTTCTGATTAAAATTACTTTTTTTTTATTTTGTCCCCTAGATGAGTTTTAGAAAATCAGAACGCGTTTGGTAACTACATAAAATTTTTATTCCTGAAAAAGAAATGTGTTTGATAAATGCACATAATTTCTATTCCCTGGAGCAATTGTTCTTCACAATTTTTGTCATTTAAGTCAAATGATTACGTTGTTAGTTTATGAAATTTCATCCTACATTTCAAATTAATTGAAAATTAATTCATATTGATTCTCTTATATAATATATTGCATATTGAAATGTAAAAATAAATATCAAGAATCATCATAGGTCATTTTCGCCATTTATTATGAAGTTTCATCCAACTCTTTTGAGCGAGCGAATAACCAACACAAGCGACATCGTCACTTTTGCAAAGAAAATGCAGTACACTATCCTCATTGGTGTGCATTTTTTATTCAAGGAAATCAAATCTTAGTCTTAATTCATCCAAATTTTAAGAACGAGAGCTTGCTAAGTGTTCACGCTTGTTATTTTGTCTTTTTCCAGAAATTTTTAAAACTAGACTAATCTAAAGTATATAAACTTATGCAAATCACAATCAATGAAATCAAGTACACAATTAAAGAATCATGACATTGATGAATCACATCATAGAATCCTAATGAAGCCTGACGGACTTAGAAAAATGTGATTCGAGTTTAATTTCAAAGATGCTTACGATTTTGTTAAAAAAAAAAAGAACAAAATCTATGAAATCTAGTAAATTTATGCCAACATTTATGAAAATGAGGTCAAACTAGCTTAATCTAAGCTTCGTCTATTTTTAAGGATTTTCTAAATTTTTTGTGATTTTTTTAGAAATTTTTTAGAATTTTTTGGAATTTTTTTATTTTATTTTTATTATCTCATAAAATAAAATAAAAGATCTCGTTGTTCTGCTTTAGGTTGAGGAAAAAGTGACTTCATTATGTTTTGCGATTCTCAAAAGTGATTCTTTTTTTTCCATAACCAATTTTTTTTGTTCTTATTTTTGTTCTAAAACTGATTCTAGAAACAAAATCGAAATCAGAATCATTTACATTATCAAACATGATTCTTATTTTTTTTTTATTTTGAGGAACAAAATCGGAGAACCAGAATGGTTGTCATGTAGGCCCTTAGTACACACTTATCCTTTTTGCTGAAGATTTTTCTTTTTCTGGTGTTCCTAACTTTTGTTTCTCTCCTTATTTTATTGCATTCAATGTAGAGGCATTGCTTTGCCTTTTCTTTTCTTCTTGGCTCAAAAATGAGTAATACCACTCTCTCTCTCTTTATCTCTTTCTTTAGAAAAGCAAAAGTCCTCATCTTCTTTACACGCATTTCCTGTTTTCCGTGAAGAGAAATCGGTTGTTAACATACCGAAACCAAGAGAGGTGTACGCTCATGTGCTCGCTATGTGACATTGAACTTTGTCACGTCGTGGACGAACTATATTGCGTAACTGCGCCACATAGCCCGCATCGAGTCAAGCACGAAGGAGAAAAAATTAGAGGATTTTTACGATTTGATATTATAATTAGAGATTGTGCTGTATTCATTAAAATTATTACAACTTTAAAATGTACATAGATGCATATAGATAACTATCGCAATCTAATTTTCGATAGGGAGTATTATTTGTGTACAAATAAGTATAGTTGCGAGTATAGTTGATCAACAAATAAATTGACGAACGCAAAAACATGTTTACTTACATATACCCATGTGAAGCATGTGGCATTCTTTTGCCTCGTCATCCGCATTTAAGTTTTTAACCAACAAATTTTTAGCTTATCGATTTGTCATTTACCAATATCAGTCTTATGATTTCAGTTTGATGGTATTAGACGAAACTATCTTGAAGTAAATTCTTAAAAAAGATATGTTAGTTTGAAAAAAAAAATGATCAGTAAAATTATCTTGAAAATTTTATCTCTTTTGATTTGACATTATGAAAAATAGATCATATGTTGAAATAACATAGGTTTTATACATAAGTAAATACATATATATATAGATGTATATATATATATATATATATATATATATATATATATATATGACTTATATCCACAAATACCCCATGTCCGTGATATTGTCCATTTAGGTTAAGGGAAAATGAGAATTACAACTCATTATGTGAATACAATAGATAACTAGTTATTCTGAATATAATTGGTGACATCAAGAAACACATAATCACGTAAAAAATAAAGATAATTCATAGATAAATTATTCATATAGATAATTATAAAACAAATGTCGTAAAGAAGTACATTGTCAAAAAGCATATGTATATATTTTTTCGAATACAACCCATAATCGGAAAATATTAATTTAGTTTCAAGGTAAAGTAAAGTGGAATTATTGCTTATTTTTCTAGTAACATTGATACTCAAGTTATTCTGAGTATAACGATGACATCAAATAATAGAGTTATGGTATTAAAGAAATCATAGATTTGTTACTCCTAATAATGTGGGTAATTAATTTGATAATAACTTAATGGAATTATTACATTGATATTATTTAAAGAATAATTAACAAAGATACTAAGAAAAGAAAATGGAAATCAAACAAAATAGAAGTACTTCTTAATAAGATAATTTCTAAGTGAGAATTATTTATTTAAATGGGATAATAAAATTAATTAAAGCAAAAATTTTAAAATATACAAATTCTTAGAGGTAAACTAAAAAAATATAAAATAGTAAAATATAAAACAAAATATAGCTTCTCAACAAGAATTAAATATAATATGAAGTATACTAGTTGCCTTGGTGATAAAATAGCATTTGCTCCACCTAATTTACAATATGGCAGAATTTATCGTAAGTACGTTAAAATGATAATTCATAATTAAGGTAACTTATTAGTGGTTATGTTGTTTTATTTCCTATTTCTCCATCCATTTATGATGAACTCAAACGAAATTCTAATATAAAAAATAATGAGATACATTGCATGGCAAAACATAGGGCATAGTTTTGACAAAGATCTACCTTTAAAGTAATGTGGCCACAATCGAATAGGAAAAAAAAAAGTAATGTGGCCACATGACAAGGCACATGCCATAGTTTTGTTTGGTAAACAACTTGGTAGATACCAATTGTGCACAAACCATGCATCATCACTTAGTGGAACATATTTAGATACTTAAAATAAACCAGTCCGCATGATTCACATCTTCGACAAATGGACGAGTTTAGGTATTGAAATAGCGCTAATTGGACTTGAGTGTAATCAAGTTCCCAAACTTAAATCTCTAGTTCGTAGGAAATGGAACGTCCTCCCATATTTCACTTGACTTCTAGCCACCCCAATAGGTTAGCATCGAAACTCCAAATAAATAAAATTTTGTCGTTAAATCAAATTGTATGTATCCAACACCAACATAGCGCATGGTAAGAGTGTGAAAGAATCCGCGCCAAACAAGAGTGAGCACCTCGAGTATTGTGACGAATCGTCCTTGGCTGACAAACTATTAAACCTCCTCATTCTCCTTGAGTGTTTTTTTTTTTTTTTTGGGTGGTCAGAATTCTCCTTGAGTTGAGTCCAATTGCTATTTGATCTTAAAGTCTCTCCAATTGTAATCTTAGAGACTGATGACCTATATAAGAGGTTCAAAAGAAAGCTGTAACTCTAATATTGTCTTCTTCTTTCTCTGTTTGCAATCGTGCTATTGCCCATTTGTGATTCTCTCGAAGAGCGCTTGTTGTTTGTAATATGTGAACAGGGAAACGTGTCACGTAGAAGCAATACTTGCTACCTTATAATGTTTTTTGAAATTAGTAGTAGATAGCATCCTTGTTGGTGGTTGCTGATTTAAGAGAATGGACATAGACTTGATGTAAATTGAATCATCATGAAATCTTCTATCTCCTTATTCATGTTATATATGTGTTGATAGAAGCATCTGCATTTGCAATTATTATCTCTGCAACTATCAAAGTTTTTCTTTTTTCCAACTAGAAACATTCCACAAAATTTTTTCAAAGTTTTCAGATCTATATCTCTAAGTTGCATTGCTAGTCTCAATAATTGGTATCAAAGCTGTGTTTGTTGGATTTAACAATATCACCTAGAGGGGGTGAATAGGTGATTCTAAGTATAATTGAAATTTAATGCAGAAATAAAAAGAATTTCAATTCTCAATCTCAAACAGAATGATATAATAACGTGCAGACAATCCAAACACAGATGTAGAGTCTAGAGAAGAGAAAAGTGCACGTTGAGTTTATAGTGGTTCGGCTTGTCAGGCCTACGTCCACTCTCTTACGATGACAGCCGATTGGCTGGATTTCACTAGAATGATTTGATGAAGATCACAAGTGATAACGGACACTCAGTTTTTCTTACAAATCCTCACAGTGAAAGGAATTTAGAACTATAAGAATAATTTAGTGAATTTGAATAACTCTTGCACTTTGAAATTCTTGTTCTCTACTCTCTTCGCAGATCACCATGATTCTTCATTTATACTCCTTTACCTCCAAACTAGCCGTTGGATGATCGATCAAAGTATCACTCTTCAATCCTTGATTGGAGATCATCAATCATGATTGAACGAGACTGTATCTAAAAAGATATGATAACCGTTGAAGTAGAATTTGAACCCTTTTGATTTAGTCACCAATACAACCAAATCTTCAGTTTCCAAAAGTGGAGTAGATTCAAATAAGTCACCAAAGATATTCGTGGAAGGTAATATCCAATCGTAGATTTCACTCCTAATTGATTGAAGAAATATCTTGTCAATCAAATATTACATACTTTCATAATAAAACTTGCCTTGTTCAGAAACCTACCATTCGTGGGTCTTCAGAATCTGTTTTGTGGATAGGTGCAGAATCTGACTAGTCTCAAAAGAAATCCTCAGAAGAAGACTTTCTGAATCCGAGCAGATATTTTAGAATGGAAATGCTGAGCTTCAATAAAGTCCATCTCACACTGCATATAGTTTTTTAGACGAATAACCATTCAAATGGGAGATCATATTGCATCTGACCCTTAGAAGCAACACCATCTGAATGTCTTCAGATGCACTCCATCTGACCGTCTTCAGATGCACTCCATCTGAGCACCTTTAGAAGTACCTCCATCTGACCATCTTCAGAAGGACTCCTTCTGAACCTCTTCAAAAGCAACTATATGGCTACTCTTTTAACGAGTCTTAATGACAGAATTTGGAGTAATACAAACTTCTGTTTACACATTCTTCCTGCAATAAAACATTTCGAATACTACATAGATTCTGTTGATAGTTTTGTCAGAATCAAAATAGAAGGAAAATTTCCACAACAATCTCCCCCGTTTTGATGATGACAAAACTTTCGAAATTTCAATAAGTGTATAGAAAAATATGTTGAATGATGAATCTTTAATAGATGGAGAATGTAGAAATATCACCAGAATGTAGAAATATCACCAGATCATCAGGAGTTACATCTTGCAATAATATAAAGTAGAAACACCTGCAAACCGTATAAAGTAAAAACACCTGCAAACAGATCATCACGAGTTACATCATGCAATAATATAAAGTAGAAACACCTGCAAACAGTATAAAGTAAAAAGGACTCCTCTCCCCCCTTTTTGTCATCAACAAAAAAGAATATTTCCTAACATAAAAGTGTCAATGCATAATGGATAATAATTGGTGTCTCTCCACCTAACAGAGTTGTTCACAAAGAAACAAGTAAAAAGAATGGAGCTTAATAACTTTAAATAGGAGATTGAGAAGATTTTGAAGAAGAAGGAATATTTTCGAGCTCTTTATCAGCCTCCTTTGAAGAGTCCTTGATGTAGTCTGCTCTCACTAGTCGTGCATGATCTCTAACTGCTTGAGAGGGAGGAAGTTCTTGGGCTACCTTGTCATTACGGACCAGGGTGTATGTTGGCATATTAACAACCTCAGCACATAACATCCTGCCGTAAAGATCAAGAGAGTTCTCGAGTGTGTCTACTTTATGTGCTAAGCCTTGCATTTTATCATCAACCTTCTTTTCAAAACTGGACAGCTTCTTGATCAATCATTTTCTCCATGGTGGCCATACTCTAAATGATAATCTATTGAAGATTTTTCACTTGCTTCTAAACTTCATATTGAGAGGTTTTGGTTTCAAGAAGCTCGCCAATGAAGGTATTGACAGTCTCGATTGGATTAATCTTCTTGGCAGTGGATGATTTGCCTTGTTTGGCAGTTTCAAGCATCTTTCTAAGTAGTGTCTCCCCCTCATATGGAGGCTGGGGAATAGATTGAGAAGATAAAATTTCTGTCATAAGGACATCAGAATCTGCCAAAAAATGATCCCCTTGGATCATAGCTTCCTTCCCTTTAGACCGAATGCTTGTACTAGCTTCTTCTTCCACACAAATATCCATTTGTGCTGATTGAACATTCTGAGCTATTAGAACTTGCTCCTCCTGAGCAGTTGCTGCCTCTGACTCTATAACTGTATGGGCAACAGTCTCAACCTGAGCTGGAGATTTAGTCAATTTTTCAGGTGAGTTGGAAGATGCTTTAGGAAGTTCTTTTGTTTCTACGTCTTCCATCTGTGCATCTGCAATAGACTGAGCACACCACAGCTCATCTTCATAAAATATTATAAGTGCTTCATCATATTGTATCTCCATCTCTTCACGTGTAGTCGATTCTACAGTCCACATTTGGAGATATTCTTCATGGGCAATCTCAACTGCGCACTCAGCATTATCTGTGGGCTGTGTCCCATGGAAACCCTCTCCTTTGTCAATAGAAACCTCCTGTTCAAACTGACTTCCACCTACTCTAACTGCTTCAACTACATCTGCTTCACCTTCAGAAGGAGGCGAGAGTGTAGCTTCTGAATCTGATCCCTCAGTGTCACCTTCTTCTTTTGTGAAGTCCTCATCATCTGAGGTGTCTACCAGTCTTCCTTTGGTAGCCATAACCTTTCTTCTCTTAGGGGATCTCTATTTAGTCATATCTTCAAATTCTACAAGAACTATGTCAGAGTTCTTGTTCCTCCATCCACTAGCTGTCATCTTAAATCCCATCTTCCTAATCATTTCCTCGCAAGCAATCATCAGTGGACTTTCATGTGAGATCAGAACTGTAAGAATCTTGATTTGGAGAAAATTCATCATCTTATAAATCAAGCCTGCATATGGAAGTTGTCCCTTGGGCTTTTGGACTGTCCTCTACATGTGAAACAAGACAGTATGTGCAAAGGATATTCTCTTTCCCTGCAACATTCCCCACAACAATTTGGTTTCATACTTTTAGATGTCAATCTTGGAAGCTGCTTTTGGTATAAGACTTTCAATAACAATTTTGTGCATCATTTCAGTGGAAAGTCAATGTAAGCTATGTGAGCCTTTGACTCTCTTGAAAAGCTTGTTTTCCAAGTAAGAAAGTAGAATGCTTCCTCAGAAGTAACATCCAAAGGTGTGAAATCCATCTTATCAACACCCATCAAAAAGGCCAGTTCATGAACATGCAGATGATATGATTTTCTTCCAAGAGTAAAGAAGAGAGAATTGAAGTTGACGAAGTGAAGATTTGAGTAAAAGTAAGCAACAAGATCAGGAAAGGTCTGTCTTCTTTGGGTTATAAAATTCTCAAGATTGAGCTGTTGAAGGTGCTTACGAAGATGAATCTCAATTCTATCAAAGTACTTCAAATCAAACACCCTGTGAGGTATAACACCCCTTTGCTTCAAGGACTCAAATCTATCTCTGTGTGCCTTGTTTTGAAACAGAGGATCAGGAAATTTATATCCACATTGAAGCCTTTGACTTTCTCAAAGTCATTAAACAAGACATCATCATCATCATCATCAACCTTTCCTTTAGTACTACTGGCACTGTCTTTGCTTTTTATTACGACGCCTTTTGAAGAAGTCTTGTTAGGGGTCGATGCCGAGCCAGTTCCTACAATTGTCTCTTTTCCCTTATGAGAGGCAGATTCAGGCAATTCTACAGCAATGGGTTCAACAACCCTTCCAGGCAGATTTATAAACTCTAACGGTTCACTTTCACTTTCGAACTTGTGAATATCCAGTAATCGTTTAAGATTTTCCTCAAATCCTCCAACTGCCTTAATGCTATCAAATAGGGGCTTAATGCTATGAGCAAGAGCTTCTTTTTCTTCAAAGTCAGACATAGACAAACCTTTTGCTTGTCGAAGTGCTTCCCTTTGATTGTTGATTTCCGAGTCTGAGACTTCGACAGGAGTCGCATCCCGGGAAAAATGTTTCTTTGTCACATGAGTAGGCTTCTTTGAGGTGGAGGCTGATTTTGGAGCCATTGAGATGAAAAAGTTTGGAGCTTGGGAAGTAAGAGTGGTTTATCGAGAGAAAATTTCGAGAGCGAAAGAGATTTTGAGCGAGGCTTAAGGTTTGAGTAGAATGTGTGTGATCTGTAAGGAAGTTAGAGACAGAGGTGACGGTTCTTAGTTTTATAAAAGAGGCGATTATTTTCGGAAACAAAATCAATTTTGAATACTCAAGAAAATATATTTTTAATAAATTAATCAATCAAAGGCAATCAAATATTTATAGAGAGATTTGAGAGACTTACCTTAAAAGTTTTTAAAAATAGAAAATTGACCTTTGATCTGTGAACTTTCCTTTTAAATGACCTTTCTGATGGTCTGCTTCTGAAAAGTTCCTTCTGACATTCCTTATGAGGTTCCTTCTGACGGTTCCATTTGAGGTTCCTTATGAGGGTTTCTTCTGAGGTTACTTCTGAAGGTTCCTTCTGAACCTGTTCTAAAAGATACTTAAGACAAATGATTAGTGATGGCTAATTCACTTCTAATAAAATTGAAGGTTTCTTTATCCAATGGTTTAGTAAAGATATCTGCAAGCTAATTTTTTGTATCAATATACTGAATATTAACATCACCATTCTAAACATGATTGTCGCGACCCGTCCGGAAGCGGACGCGGCTAATGGATTACCGATCGCGGGTCTTGGATCGGCGCGGGTCCTCCCAGGCCCATACCAAATCGCGGCGGGAGTATTTTTAGAAGGATTCGACGATAAGAGTCGATCGCTTTCGACCTTCAGTGTGGTCGTGGTGGCATGTGCAACTTGTGCATGCATTTGGAGTCGCCACCGGTCATTCTTGGAGGGTAGACCGGAAACCTTACTGACCGATTGGGAGAGATCGATCAGTTCTGCGGAACCAGAGATTTTGGGTTCGGGGATTTGGTTACGTCGGTGTCATTACCAACGCCCTTTCGGTACCTAACGCGAGTGATTTTCCTAGCTAAGAGTTCATGCAGGTGCAATTTTAGGTGAGGTAGGCTTGATTCAGGGTTTCATGCAGATTGGAAGACTATTCCTATCAATCACAATCAATTTTAAATGAAAGCACGATCAAGTGCATAAATAAACCACATCGATGCACATCAATCCAAATCAATAGCTTCCTAATATAGCCATAAGGGCTTAGGGAATATGTGATTTCAGACCAGGGGTAAAATGAGAAGATTTGGGGACGATTAGCCCGAAGGGCAAAATCGTCATTTTTTGAAGGTTTGGATACCGAATTACCCAAAATATTCCATGGCCAGTTGATCGTGACCATTTCCCATTTTTGAGAATTTTCCTGGATTTTTTTTAGAATTTTTTTGGAAGACGGTTTGCCGGAAGGGCAAAACCGTCATTTTTGGAAAGATCGGGGGTCAAAAGACCCGAAACAGGTCATGGCCAGTTGAATGTGGCCATTTCCTATTTTCTGGAATTTTTATAATTTTTCTGAATTTTCTGAATTTTTTTGAATTTTTTTTATGATTTTCTATTTTTTATGGATTTTTGAATTTTTTATTATTATTATTTTTTATTTTTTTTATTATATGATTTTTCATTTATTTAAAATCATCTCCGGGCCGGGTCAGACCCGGTCTACGACCCGGACCCGCGACCCAGGCCCGGCCCGCCTCCTCCACGACCAAAACGGCGCCGTTTCACGGACTGAGAACGGACGCCTCAGATCGAGCCACGTGGCATCTTCTGGACCGTCAGATTATTATTATTATTATTTCTGAAAATCATTTATTAATCTGAATTTTTTTTTTATTTTCCTAAATTCCCAGATCGCGACACGTGGCGAAGCCACGGCCGTCCGATCTGGGCTTTGAGTTATTCGCCCTGGGCCCGCCAACGCTGACGTGGCTGCTGACGTGGCAAGCCACGTCAGCGTTGACTGGTCAACGACTGACCAGAACAGCCGGAGAAGACGACCGGCGCCGGCGAAAATCGCCGGCGCCTCGCCGGAGGCATCAAATCGACGTGCAAACCCCCATTTTGCAGCGCGATTTTAGCACGAATGCGATCCCCATCGACTCCACACCTACTATCAACAACAACATGACAAATCGGACGTTGAAAAAGCCTCGAACCGGCGGCCACCGAGCCGGCTCCGGCGAGGTAATTGCAGAATTTTTTTTTTGCCTTAAACTCGACTCCAATCGTTCAAGTAGCATCCCATGGTAGTTTAAGGACTTACCTGAAGCTCCTTGAAGGTTGGCAGCCGCTTGAAATACCTCGTTGAGCTCCCGGTCCGAACCTTGGCCGTCGAAGCTCCGGCTTGCATTACCGACGTGTTTTCAATGCGAAATAAACGATACACGAAGCTTAGAGTCGGTTGAACAGAAGGTTTGAAGTTAAATTCGCACAAAATATGGCCCGGAGAGGCTCGGCCGAGATTCGAAAAATATAAAGCTCATTCGGGCGTTTTGTCAAACAGGTGGTGTGCTTCGGCGCAATGAAGGTTCAGAGGGAATACCGACTGTTCGGGGGTTGCCAATGGCCACTGAGGCTCCGGTGGCGACTAGTGTCATGTCTTGAAGCTCGAGAGTCGTCCCTCTCTGCCCGCCTCTCGCGCGAATTCCCTCACCCAAGCTCTCTTCCCCTCGGCCGAACAAAAAAAAAAAACCCCCACCGAGAATCCTCTTCCTTTCATGGCCGACCGCTTTTCGTACCCGGTTGGGTTTTTCTTCAGATCGGCCGAACCGTCCGTCGCCGCCTCTCACCGCCGCCATCAACGAACTCCCAAGGCTTCCCTCAATCGTCCTTGAGCTTGGCGGAGCTCGTCGCCGCGCGTGGCGGCAAAAAATCGGACTGGAACAGCTCCCCTGTCTCGGTCGCGCGAAGACCCTGTTTCGGCCGGTTCTGTTTCGTGGCTGCTCTGCCGCTTCCGCCCGCCGCCCTTGACCGGTCCTGTAGGTCGCCCTCAGCCCCTAGGTAAGTCCCCGATCATTAGCCGCCCTCGTTTCGGCCCTCGGCGTCGAGAAACTCCCCGAAACAGTTCGGTACCCCTGTTTGCTCACTGACCGTTACTATTCATAGCGCCGGCCGCCGCTCGCCGGAGCTCCTGCCACCGGCCACCTATCCAAGCGACCTTGCCGAACCTTCGCAAAGTGCCATTGGAGTGTTGGGTCGAGTCGCCGCGCGATAAACCCTAGGTTCGCCGAGAACCGCTGTCGCCGTTCGTCGTCGCCGCCCGCGCCGCCGTTGTGAGACCACCCGAGCTTAAATTAATAGTGAGTTGACCCTAATCCTTGGTTAGGGTGCTAATTGCGCCCATGATTAGTCGTTTAGTCAATTGTGGATTTTAGGTACACGATCGGGGCTGGTCTAAATAGAAATTGAGATTAGGATAAATGGCCGATCGAATTGGTTAGTCGGAGTGATTGAATTGCCTGTGGCTAATTGTTGCTAGATGAATATTGATTGATTGGGCAATGGATTGCCGTTGTTTGATCGCGAGCGAGCGAGCGATAGGCTAGAGACGAGCGAGCGATCGACGACGTTTAAGTCGGATTGACTAATAAATAATTATTGCACGAAGTGAGCCATATGTGGCCTATGGGGACTTGTTTTCTTGCTATTGCCTGGTTTTGATTCATTGGATCGATTGTCTCGCTAGAATGGCTGATTGAATGTTTGCATGTGCATTGACTGACTGAACGTTCATTTGGGGGTTAATGACCTTGTTCGTGATTGTGGTGACTAGTGATAGTCTACGTATGCATATGACCGAGTGCGGAATCAAAAGACATATTTTAGCATGAAAATGGCATTCGGCCAAGACTTTTACATGCTTGTGTGAGCATCCGGCCTTAACCAAAGTTAATGAAATGGGTTGATTGCTGGATGTGTATTGTATGTTCATATGTGGAAAACGATGATGCATTCCTGGCAAGTTCGTTTCGTATCAATCTGATGGAATCAGACGACTTGCCAGAAGCACAACAGCTCTGATCCGGTGTTAACTAATATGGATGCAGAGTTGGTCGGATGTTGTTGACACTTGATTTTTGACCATCTATCATTGTGATTTTTAATTTTAAAATAAATTAAAAATATCAAAAAAGGTCATAAAATCACAAAATCAACTTTGGAAGCCTTAGCCTAGCCTCAGGAACCAATTTTGAACAAAAAAAATATTTTTGATATTTTTTGATATTTTTCGAATTTATTTAATTATAAAAATACCCAAAAAATCAGAAAAATACAATTCGTGGTCAGAAAAATACCCAAAAATATTCGATAATTTTGTTTTAATTTTCTTTTCAAGTGTGTCATTTTAAATCTTGAAAATTCGGCTCGGGTCACTATGTTCCTTAACAAATATAAACCCGAACCGAGCCCAAAAATTCTTTTTCAAGTCTTTTAATTTTCAATTTCCACTTCTTATAAGCTATGACATTTGGTTCTAAAGTCTTGAAGTGCAATTAGGTCAATTTGCCCTCCAATTTGATCAATTTTAACTAAATGGGCTTAATTGCATAAAAATCTTTCAATTTAGTCCCCGGTTTCACAATTGTTGAAATTAAATTTCATACGGGCGTACCCACCAAAATTAAACACCTCTACCCAATAGTTTTCATCATGAGGAATCCATTGGTGGCGTCAATTTTGACAAATTGGTTGGTTTAGGCCATCGATTAAGCAAAAATCATTTTCGGACCCTAGGGACAATTTGGGGTTTTCACTAAATTTCAATCAATTGATTCATGAAAATACCCATATTTGATAGAAAACATGTCAATGAGTCCTATTTTGCCATCAATTTCATGAAAATGGGATGATTTGGGGCCCCATTTGACGAAATTAGATCGAACCGGGCCGGTCGGGTCGAGACCGACCCGGCCCGGTCCGACCGGGTTGCAGACCCACACACTGAGGACGCCCAAAAGCGGGAAAAACAGGGCAGCCGGCAACCGAACGTGGGAGGACGTTTTCTTTAAGGGAAAGCGAAGCACGGACGTGCGAAAATGGATGTCCCATGCTCGCCAGGGATACGGTCGTTGGACATTTAAAAAATTTTCGCCGGTCGGCCACGAGAGAAAAAGAAGCTCGGTTTAATGGAGCTCGGCCGAAAGGAGGGAGGGGGGATCCACGAGCGAAACGAAAAGCAGGATGAGGGAGAGAGGTTCGGAGGAAAAGGGATAGGACAAGGGCGAGCTGGCCGCTGTCGCCGTCGCCTTACGTCACCGCCGACGCCGCCGAGCTGCCAGGTCAGTTTTTCTTCCCCCCTGTTTCTGCTCTGTTTTAGCATGGTCGAGCAGGGCTCCTCGATCCGACTCGGTTTCGATCGAGTCGGACCAAAGCCGGTAGTACCCGATCCTCCCAACGACTCGTGTGGAATTAATCAGTAGCCGTCTTGGCTCGGTATGCCTCGCCAAACTCCGACGAAATCATTCAAGCAGGTTTTGAGAATGCACGTTACATGTTCGACGAATTGCCGACAGCCAACGAGAACGGTCAGTCTGAGTCGCGAACTGTGGTCACTTCTATTTGGCATTCTCATACTTGAATTCGCATCTAGCCCGACTTCTAAGGCTGTACTTACCATTTTTTTGCATGGACATGATCAAAAATGGCTTAACCGAGCTTATACGTGGACCTCGCCGAAAGCCGGAACTGGCGACCGCCGGCTGAAGACCGTAAGACTTTATGGGCCTCAGGTAAATTTCCTAAGCCGTCGTACGTGTTGGATATGTGTTAAATCATGGGTTAGATGGCTCATCACATCAGAATCAATGCTCGCCGGAGGTTGGGGATGTCGCCGGAAATTTGAAAACCCGAATTTGTGCTCATGCGTTTCTGCTGTAATATGTTTTCGATATGTCGTAGATATCGTCAAGACGGTTAATTTGGCTTTGGTTCCACGCGTTTTGGACGTCGGAAGGCCAAGATACGGCCCTCCGACGAGGCGCCGGCGAGGGAATGCCGGCGCCGGTCGTCTTCCCCGACGAAGTGTTGACCAGTCAACGTTTGTTGACTGGTCAACGCTGATGTGGCGCCGACGTGGCTGCCATGTGGTGGCCACGTCAGCGCGGGTTATTAATAAAAAAAAAGTATAATCTGACGGTCTTGGGCACGCCACGTGGCGGGATCTGGAGCGTCCTTTTCCAATTGGCGAAGCGACGCCGTTTTGGTTGCTAAGGAAGCAGGCCGGGCCTGGGTCGCGGGTCCGGGTCGTGGACCGGGTCTGACCCGGCCCGGGGAATAATTTTAAATATTAAAAAAAAATTCGGAAAATAATAAAAAAATAATAAAAAATTCAAAAATCAATAAAAAAAATAGAAAATCGTAAAAAATTCAAAAAAATCGGAAAATTCAGAAAAATTCTAAAAAAATTCCAGAAAATAGGAAATGGCCACATTCAACTGGCCACGACCTGTTCCGGGTCTTTCGACCCCCGATCTTTTCAAAAATGACGGTTTTGCCCTTCCGGCAAACCGTCTTCCAAAAAAAATTCTAAAAATTCTAGAAAAATTCCAAAAGATAGGAAATGGCCACAATCAACTGGCCAAGGCTCATCCCGGGTGTTTTGAACCCGATCCTTCTTGAAAATGGCGATTTCGCCCTTTGGGCGAATCGTCTCCCAAAAATTGAAGAAAAATCAAGAAATTCCAAAAAAATTCTCAAGAATGGGAAATGGCTACAATCAACTAGCCATGGAGTTTTTTGGGTAATTCGGTATCCCAATCTTCCAAAAAATTGACGATTTTGCCCTTCGGGCTAAATCGCCTCAAAGTCTTCCCATTTTACCCCGGTCCGAAATCACATCTTTCCTAAGCCTTTATGGCTACGCTAGGAAGCCATTGACTCGAATTGATGTGCATCGATGAGATTTATTTATGCACTTGTTTGCGCTTTTATTTAAATTGATTGTGATTGATAGGAATAGTCTTCCAATCTGCATGAAACTCTGATTCAAGCCGACCTTACCTAAAATTGCGCCTGCATGAACTCTTAGTCGGGAAAATCACTCGCGTTAGGTACCGAAAGGGCGTTGGTAATGACATCAACGTAACCAAGTCCCCGAACCCAAAATCTCTGGTTCCGCAGAATTGATCGATCTCTCCCAATCGGTCAATAAGGTTTCCGGTCTACCCTCCAAGAAAGACCGGTGGCGACTCCAAATGCATACACAAGTTGCACATGCCACCACGACCACACTAAGGTCGAGAGCGATCGACTGTTATCGTCGAATCCCTTTGAAAAATACTCCTGCCGCGATTTGGTATGGGCCTGGGAGGGCCCGCGCCGATCCAAGACCCGCGATCGGTAATCCATTAGCCGCGTCCGCTTCCGGACGGGTCGCGACAGCTGGCGACTCCGCTGGAGAATTTGTGTTCTAGAACCTATGGTTCTAGACCTCAAGTGGACTTAGGCCGTAATTAAAACGTTGAGTGATTTTTCTAACATTGCAGGCGCTCTTGAAGGTGAGGTAAGTCCGCTCATGATAGGGGTTATATGTTTTTGCAGATTGGAGAAATAAGGGGTGTAGTCTGTGATTAACATTATCTTATGCTGGTTGGGCGTAGGAATGTATGTTGTGTGGATGATTTGAAGTGCTGATTGATAAACTGCTATGCATGAATTGCATTGTGATGATCACAACACGTGGACACACACAACCGCGCCTAAAACCCCGGGCGTCGCCTATAGGAACACAATAGAAGGAATTGAAAATGGAATCTCCGTGAGGAAAAACGCGGGGTAATCCACTTTTCAATTCCGCTCGCTTCGAACTATGGATCGAGTCCCAATGCAACGATAGCTGTGCAATGGAATCGGCTCTTTCTAGAACTCGAAGTGGGAACCTTAACCTTAGGTGCCAAACCCTCTGATTTTTAGAAGTTCACCATAACTTGTCTCATGCGCATGTCTTTGGGCGGTTGGTACACCTAAAACCGCACATAAGTCGACGAGTTTGGTTGGTAAGACTCTCTATACCTCGAATCTATTACAGTTCATATAAATGTAGGCATTTCATTCATTGCATTCTGGTGATTAGATTAAATGCCATTTCAAGGATAGATGTGTGTGTTTTTCCCAAACGTCCTTGATAGAAGACGAAGAGGATGATATCCCATGACAAGCACCGAGTGAGCAACAAAGGAGCCTACTATGGACATTATTGGGATATCGTCCAATGAAGATGACGAGTTGGGGCAAGTGATCCGGAAGTCACAGATCGAACTTGGGGCATCCTTAAACGTTAGGATCACATTCCTTTGTTTAATTTTCCATTATTAGTCCTCTTGTATATGGTTTATTTTTATCGAGGCTTTCTCTATCTCACCCCTTAGAGTGATTGTATTAGGGATCTATTGGTGTATACATTTAGATGGAGCTTGGTTGCATTTCTTTTGACAGGTCATGGGAATGTGATAGTGGCATTTTCTCTAATCATCCGAATACTCCCAAGTCAAGTTTATAATTCCTTTAGAGGAAATTAAAATTGGAAATCTTGCACGACCTTTTTGGTCGTATAGGGTAATCCAACCCCAATTTCGCTAGAAGGAATTATACACTTGAATTGGTCCATGCATGTTTTACGTCGCTGGTAATCCACGATAATTGATCGAGAACATCGGCGTTGTTTTGAATTTAATGACGAGATAGATGTCCAAATTACTCTCGTTCTTAACAAAACGGCCTTGATTTGGATGCCGTATCTTCAATTAAATTTAAAACACGTTATTATGCCTCGCACTTTTGAGTAATTCGTTCCTCTCGAAATTGATCAAAAGCGATTATTGTGAATTACATTCCTTTCAATAGTATGCTTTCTTTCGAGGAATATTGATAAAAACTTTTCGCGCAAGATTAAAACCCTTGTAAAAGTTCTTGTCCTTATTAATCATGGGCAAGCATAGGATTGAAAGGGGTTTTTGATTTCTTTTTCAAATTATTCCTTCTGATTCTGTCTTTTTATTTGCAGGTAAAAAATAGGTAATAGAGAGAAATCTTTTCCTGGACAAGTCTAAGGCTATTATCTCATCTGATCATGAGCGAGTTATAAAATCAGGACATATTTGCTCGGCTTATTGATATTATGGTTCGGCTCACCCAAGTTGAAGATGTTCGGATGCTCGAAGAAATGAACCATACAGAAGTTAAAACACACACACAAGAGTTCTCATTTATTTTGCTCAGTGGAGGGTTTTCAAAAGCAGGTCATACAATTCGGGGTAGAAAAGTAAAGTCGAAGTGAGCCCTAATTAACGACACGAAGGAGCCCAACTGACCCTCCATGTTATTAATGCTCTGCTCATACTCCCAACTCCGCATGTCGTGGTCGGCAAGCCTGAGGAGAAGATTTTTGCATTCTCCCTTAACGTCGGCGACCTTGGCCTCATGTTCTTCGGCGATTGTTTCCAGGTCTCGAACCAGTCCATTCCCGCGAGCTATGTCCGCGGTTATTTTGTCGAGTCGTTCTTCTTGCCAGTCGCTCTGAAGCCTCAACAGGACATTGCGGCGGTCATGCTCGCCGGTGGTCAGGGATAGGGCCAATTGCTCCACCAGATTTCTCCTCTCGCGAAGCAACGTCGCGACCCGCTCATTAGCAAACTCGACGGCCTTTTTGTAACTATCGGCCAGATAGTTGGTCAGCACCAAATGATCAGATCGATCCTCATAACGAGCTCGCAAGACGCGAGCCACGAGAACCTCCCGATTAGCAGCACGGTAGGCCTCTAAGGAGTGTGCAAAGAGAGTCGGGAAAATTCTATATTCCCTCCCCAGTGTAGTACCTTCGAGAGAAGTGGTATCAAGGTCCTCGAGCAGGACATGGATTTCATCCTCGGTCGCAGAATGATCGGTTATGTGTGCGTAACCGCGATCCAGTAGGTTATAAAGCTTTTCCCACTGGGCCAAGACATCAGTTGAAAAAGTGCGTACGGGGGAGGAGGCCATTTGCGTTGGGTTGGCTTGAGAATAAGACGAGGCTAACAGAGAGTTTAGAAGGAAGAAGATGATTATGCGAGAACGTTAACCTTCCATACATTAATTCCTCATTTTATAGCAACTCGAGGATGATGAAGGGTCTCAGTAATAATGCTGGTAGAGCCCAGTTAGGGGGTAAAGCAGGAGGTCCCCTCACGTGAACCATTGGATTCGTCTCGGTCCGCGATTTCCGGCTTATCAATTAAAAGATGTAAAAGATTTGTCGGGATCACCATTATTAGAGTTAGGTGGGAGGTAAGCGCAACTATCGAAAAAAGCCCTAACAGGATTCAGCACTCACATCACGTTGAAAAGCTAAGCGAGAAATTCAAGGTCTTGACGGGGAGCGTTTGCCTAATGATTTTCTTTCATGCTTGAAGAGCGTCCCCTAAACATACAAAGTCACTCGAAGAAAAATTTATAGGGAGTGAGCATACAGGAGAGAGTAGAGAACTCTGAGTGGGCAAGAACCAATCAAACATTTCTCAATCCAACATATTTAAGAGGTTACTGTCAGCTGCTAGAGGCGACTGACTCAAAAATCTCAGAAATTGAACTACTGAGTGATCTCGAAGATTCCAAGACCAAGTCTAACACCAAAACCATGGAGCCCAACACTTCTGGCAACGGAAATCAAGATCACGGCGACGACGACAACGACATCCACAATGCTCAACTCGGGAAAAGAAGACGTCCTCACCAATACTCTCAGGAGGAAACCCAAATGCTGGAAACCCTTTTCAGTAAAAGCCATTACATGAAAAAGAAGTGGAGAATTGAATTGAGCCGGGAGTTGGGGATTATTCAGTCGAGGATCCAGTTTTGGTTTCAAAATAGGAGATCCAAATCGAGGGCTCAACGCAAACGTCAGGCGGTCGAGATTTTAAAGGAAGAAAACCAAAAGCTGCGAACAGAAAACATGAGGTATGAAAAAGCTCTCAATATTACCGTTTGCCCTCATTGCGATAACCTCGTCGCCCTCGGTAAGATATTCCCCGATAAGCCTCACGCGATGATTGAAGACGTTCATTTACCACCTTACTCCCTCGGGGCATCTCCTGCTCAACCAGATTTTGCCGGAGTCACGCATGAGCAGGATGATCCTACGAAGATGATACAAATGCCTCATGGGGGATGGGATTTGCATCGCTTTGATTGGAGTTATAGTTTCAAGGAGCTGGATGTTACCGCCGACCAGCTCAAAGCATATCAGCCTCATGCACAACAATTTTCGATAGGGTCGGGTCCTGCTGGAGATGAGTTAATCAGTCGTCAAGCCATCGATGCAATTTTGGGCCACGATAAGAGGAGGTTCGCTTGGCCCCCTGAACTGCATTCCAGATTCCTAGACGTGGTTCACCAAATGGGGATCGACTCAGCAACTCCGACGCGCATATTTAAGGCCATGAATGTACCGGGGCTTAGTAAGGAGCTGGTCAGGAATCACCTTGCTGCCTACAGAAAGCTATTAAAACAACGTCGAGCGGAGCTAAACCGGGAGGAATCCGTCTCGAGCTCAAAAGCTAGAGGCGACCGCCATTGTAATGCTCAGGCATCAAGAGATACCCGGCCAAATCTAAGCATCAATCAAGCTAGCAACCCGACCACCGGCAAACTGAAAGCTGATCAGAATGTCCTCCTAGGCCATTTCAACACTTCTCAAGAGCGCGTGTCACAAGTACAGCGAGTGCGCACTCCTCCATTCGAGCAACAGTCGGCTGGTGCTCTGCCTGCCGCTGGTCAACCCACGACAGACGATTTCTTCGATGAGGGGCTCGATGCCTTGTTCAATCAGTGGGAAGCTGGCATGCTTGGACAGCCATGATCTAGCACCTGGCTCGGGGCACGATGGGTCGGTCACTACGAACACCCATAGGAAGAAGAACATGTTCACGAGTAGATCACTCATTTTATCCGTTGTAAAGTTCCTACGGGAACATTTTTCTTTAATGACTATAGTTAATTCTATATTAAAACCAACGCTATCGACGAACATCATCATGCTCAGTTGTGATGATCCCTTGTTAGATTAAGTCTGAAACCAGAGACGGTCTTTAAAATTTTGAGTGGCCACGAACTCATTCCTCACCAAGCGCCCGGGATGCTGAAATGAAGAGTAACAGCATGCACAGGGAAAATGCCACTTTCGTTTGAACGATGAAAAGGGGTTGAGAGAAGATCATAGCGTTAATTCCCATGGAGCTAAATGAATTAAACGGAGTCATTAATTGCGGGTCCACCGCTGCTCCCCACGTTCTCGGGCCTAGCAAATCATAAAAGGCGCCGAAAGATTGTAGACCCACCACTTTGAAGACTGAACTAGGGGACGAGCGCAATACTCGATGAAACCGAATCAATGCAAGAGAGTTTGTGATCCTATCACGAGGAAAAAGAAAGGGGAATACAGACCATGAGTAATTGTAGAATCTCGGGAGGAGCGCTTGCTTGCTGGTCTTCATATGCAGCCTGAAGGATGGTTCCAGGACACGCACAATCACTTGAGAAAATTTCTAGAGTGAGCAAACACGTAAGAGCGAATTGAGAAAGCTGAGTGAACCAGATCAGCCCGAGATACCCCGATCCATCATGTTTAAAAGTTATTCCCATCTGCTAGAAACGCCCGACCTGGACATTTCTGAGCACGAACTGCTGGGAGACTTTGAAGATCCTGGAGCTGAATCCTGCCCGAAGGCCATAGAGACTGACTCCTCCAGCGATGAAATTCTAGGTTTCAGCTACGAAGAAGGAGTATACAATGATGACCGGAGCCGGAAAAGGAAGCAACTACAACGCCACACTCCAGGCCAAATCCGAGAGCTCGAAGCTTTCTTCAATGAATGCCTCACTCCAAGCAGACAACAGAAAATGGAGTTGAGCCGAAAGATAGGATTGGAGCTTTCGAAGGTCAAGTTTTGGTTCGCCAACAAACGAACCCGGGTGAAACAACAATACGCAGACCATGAGTTACTAGTCCTGAAGGAGGAGAATGAGAAGCTTCAAGCTGAAAGCGCGAGATATAAGGAAGCTCTGACCAAGGCCACCTGCCTTAATTGTGGTAATCATGTTGTCCTCGGCGAGGTGTTCCTCGATGAACCATCCCTGTTGACGAATAACGCTCAGCTGTTACCGTATTCTCCACAGCATTTTCCGACACAGCCAGATACCGCCGGAGATCTGCATGAGCAAGTCAACACCATAGGATCAACACCAACATCCCCTGAGAAATGGGATATGAATCATCACAGGGGGAATTCTCTCAATGACGAACTCGCTGTCGCAGCCAGCCAATCCAAAGTCGGTGAGTCCCTCCCTGGACAACTTTTGAAACGACTAGATCCCGTAGAGAATAGCTACCGAAGTATTGACGATATTTTGGGTGATAAGAGAACAAGGTTTTACTGGACCTATGAACTTCACACCAAATTTGTTGATGCAATTCGAGAGCTGGGAGTTGATTCGGCTAGCCCACTACGCATACTCGAGATTATGAATGTGCCGGGGCTCTCTAGAATTAACGTTGAGTCTCACCTCAAGTACTATAGGAGATTGCTAAGGGATGGAAGGATAGCGTTAAACCATCATAAAGCCAGTTGGAGCTCAAGTGCTGGGCAGAGTTACAACCATGATGATTGGAGAGCCAAGAGCACCCAACCGTGTTTCAGCAATGATGGGACTAGCAGTCGTGTGAGCGACTCCTCTAACTCAAATCAGAATGCTCCACCGAGCTATCTCAATACTCCTCAGGAGTATATACCACAGTTCCAGCACATAGAGATTCCTCAGTTTGAGCGCGAATCAGTCATTAATGCTGTCCCTGAAGCGGATCTGGCATTGGTAGAGAGTGCACATATGAACCTGCCGGTCATTGGAGGAAGTTCCAATTCGAGGGGTCAAATTGCTCACGACGAGAGCAAAGAGAGGAATCCCTCGCCTGCAGTCGACGACACCCAATCTGGGCACCAAGGGCTAGAAAGAACAGGTGATTTCCTTGATGAGGAGCTGGACACTTGGATCAATACTCTTCGGGAATGTATGTCTCAACCCCAACAGGGTAATGATGAAGGTTCCAGCTCAAAGACTACAATCCCTCACAACGAAGGCAATGAAAGAAATCTGCCCCCAACAATCGTTGATACCCAACTTGAACATCAATGGCTCGAAGACCCGAGCAATTTCCTTGGCGATGAGTTCAATCTTTGGCTCGATCAATTTGGAGCCGGAGGACCATCGCAGTGGTGACGCGAGGCCGGTGATCAAACGTCTGATGCAAGGCATGGCTACTCGATGAAAAATGCTTCGAGAAAAGGGGTTGAATACTCCTATTGCATATGTTGTTGATCGCACTGTAAGGTTCCCACGGGAACATCTTTCATTAATATCTAGAACTAATTGCGCGTGAGTGTCAACATCACCCTTTGAGCATCTTCAAGCCGAAGGCCGTGGATTAATCACTTAATCCGTGGAGCAAGTTCCATGAACCATAATTATCACCCGCGGAGCATAATGGGATCTGCCCCTTCAACACGAAATATGTTTGGCCGCGAAGCCACCTATTTGGTAAAACGATGTATCGTTCCTAAACAATCTTCAATCGAATACCGAAGTAATGTATTCTTTCTTTTCCTTCTCAGATGATAAACATGGATAAATCACTCAATGAGTCATGCGTTCAAATAGCAGAACAGACGCTGCCCAGCTGGGGGCAGATGAACCATTGATGTTACAAACACTCCAAGCATGGATAGACGGATTTGATAGAGGTTGTTCATATCAATACGCAACATCAGAATGGGACGAAAATCAAGAGTAAAGTTGTATCGTCCCAATTTGTCTTGAATTTGGGAATATGAATTAACACTTATTTTTTATCCTTGACAGGGGAGTCGCCTTGCAGAGGAACAAGTTTTTACATCCCATGTACTACTCGTCAGAGTACATGACCAAGGGTAGGATGTATCGTTTTGATTTTTGAAAAATTCGTGAACCTACAATAATATGATTTCTTTACATTTGCAGAGGTCTGCAGCCGCGACAGGTAGGTAAGTATCCCTTTCCCAGTTAGCTGGAGATAAAGAATGTTAAAATCCTTTCAGCTGTCATGAAAATTATCCAATGCATCGATGTTCATGATTTAAATCGGGAGGTCACCCAAAGCATGAATAAAACATGCACGATACATCACAAAATCCCATCGATGGATAAATTTTGGGAAAGAAAGAAATGAATTTTTCCAAATATGATTATTTGTCAAATCATTCAAAAGGAAATTTACTCAAAAGAGAGGCGAGCCCAGTCCAAACACATCCTACATACACTTGAGAGACGAGGGAAGTGAATCGGATAGCAAAATCTGTACCTACTGAGGTAGGGACCAATCGCAGCGATTACATGGGTTGGGACGACGGAGGCATTCGTTTCATATTCCCCAAACACTACAGGTGACCGTTGATAACCCCTTTGAATGGCGGTTTTCATTCTTAACCCTGTCAAGAGCCACCCCACATTGGGGCAAAATGGAGGTGAGTCCAACAGCATCAGGAGAAAATGGTTAGAAATTTTCTTGCTTGGACTAACATTAATCTTTGTGTGTTGTTTATATGGTAATCCAAGTGCCATAGGATGACGAGAAGCATTCATTTCTCTATCCCACACACTGAATCCTTTGCACAGCCAACTTGAGCCTGCAAATTCATTTCATGAACCCATTGGTGATCATTGCAAGACGGATGCACCACCACTTCAAAAATGGAAGAGTTCAAGACTCAGGGATTACGAAGAAGATTCCCGAGCTGATATTTAAAGATGTTTAGACTTTCAGACATATGTCTAACACGATCCCATGAAGATGAGAAAAGTGGGATTTCAAAAATAAATGAAAAAAAAATCCACGGCATCGAGAAAAAGCAAAGTGCCTGGTAAAAGCAAGGCCGATGCTCGTGTAAGTTGTTTGATTGATCCGCAATGAAGCTGGATGGGAAAAGAGGAAATCCCTAATGGAGTCAGATCAAAAAGACTACTCCTCCAAATGATGTCAGGCGTGGAAGACGCAGACAGAGTTGTCAAAAGCGGTTGCATGCCTCAAAAATTGAAGATGCAAAATGGAAAAGACATGTGACAAGTTTGCAATGATCACCAATGTCAATCCCTTCATAAATTCTGAGCCAAAAACAAGCCTTTTTCGGTCCCCAATCCTACCAACATCATAACCCTGAAACAGTCTTCTCTGACTAAGACACTTGGGTTAACATATTGCTTAGCTCGAAGAAGTACGAGCAAGACTATTTCTTTCTCATTTTGCAGGGTTCTTGACTTGTAAACCCGGAGCAGATGGTGAAGGATTTCATTTAGTGGCCTCGACTCCAAAGCGGGTCCCCCTTGAAAACCAATATCCAAGCCCAACATTACGGTCCCGTGGAAGACCTCCCGACCGATCAAAATGTATGCGCTGCGAATGATCCTAAAACCTAGGCACAGGTTAGTAGGAGGTTGAGCGCATTCCTTACAAAAGACCATTATCACAGAGCGGTGAGGACCCCTTTTGGATGAGAAATTCTCCAATAGATGTTTTGAATAAACACTTTTTGGAAATTTCAAATTGTTTGATCCAGATTTTCCGTGCAAGGGATTTGTGACCACATTTGCATGTTGCAAGAATGCTCTGGATAACCTCCAGCATCAAAACGCACATTTCATGATTAAGACTTAAATCATACGATTTTGTCAGATGGACAACCGTCGTCTTCCCTAAGATTGCTAATGTTTTCTTGGTGAAGAAAAATTTTTCAAGCTCGAACTTCTGCAGGATCTGTTGGAAACACCAATCTCCCAGAATATCGCCTCAACAGACTTAAGTGAAGCTTTGTCAAGATAAAATCTTTCACTGCTTCAAAATTGAATTCCCGACAAGTTTCGGGATCTTTCAAAAGAAGGGATGAGGATAGAACCCCTTTTCAAAATTCAGGCAGTCTCACAGGACGTGGAGAACCCTCGTCATGAGACCCTTTTTTTAAAAAAATCAGGCAGTCTCATTGGACGTGGAGAACCCTCGTCATGAGACCCATTTTCAAAATCAAGCAGTCCTAGCATGACGTGGAGAACCCTCGTCCTAGGATCCCTTCTCAAAAATATCAAACAGTCCTAGCATGACGTGGAGAACCCTCGTCTCTGGACCCCTTTTCAAAATTTAGGCAGTCTCATCGAACGTGGAGAACCCTCGTCATGAGACCCCTTTTCAAAGCAAACTGAAGGTAGAAACCGCCTGAAGGGTCAACTCAAGGTAGATACCGCATGAAGGGTCAAACCAAGGTAGAAACCGCCTGAAGGGTCAAACCAAGGTAGAAACCGCCATAAGGGTCAACACGAGGTAGATACCGCCTTAAGGGTCAACACAAAGGTCCGATCCACCATACGGATTAAATTCTCTGGCAAATCCCAAAGCATGGGAATGCGCCTTCCTAGGGTTCCTGCCAGTTAGGAATCCAATAATGGTATGACCTACCATACAGGTCAGAGCTTAATCTCCCTAGGATTTTCTGTGACAAGTCCTAGGCATCTTCTTGAAAAGTTATCGCAACCGGCAGCATCCGACAGGTGAGCTTCAGGTAAGCATCTCTCACTTCGGCCCATGTTCGAATTGCAAGGGTAAATCGGTGATTAATTTGAGCATTCATCAAAAGACTTAAGGGTCCGATGTCATAGCATTTCTTTTCCCCAGTCGAGTCAGTTAAGATTCAAGTGTCATTTTGTCTTTGAAAGCAACCTCTGACGAGCTCGCTCTCAAAGAGGGGCAGCTGTTGACACTTGATATTTGACCATCTATCATTGTGATTTTTATTTTTAAAATAAATTAAAAATATCAAAAAAGGTCATAAAATCACAAAATCAACTTTGGAAGCCTTAGCCTAGCCTCAGGAACCAATTTTGAACAAAAAAATATTTTTGGTATTTTTTGATATTTTTCGAATTTATTTAATTATAAAAATACCCAAAAAATCAGAAAAATACCATTCGTGGTCAGAAAAATACCCAAAAATATTCGATAATTTTGTTTTAATTTCCTTTTCAAGTGTGTCATTTTAAATCTTGAAAATTCGGCTCGGGTCACTATGTTCCTTAACAAACATAAACCCGAACTGAGCCCAAAAATTCTTTTTCAAGTCTTTTAATTTTCAATTTCCACTTCTTATAAGCTATGACATTTGGTTCTAAAGTCTTGAAGTGCAATTAGGTCAATTTGCCCTCCAATTTGATCAATTTTAACTAAATGGGCTTAATTGCATAAAAATCTTTCAATTTAGTCCCCGGTTTCACAATTGTTGAAATTAAATTTCATACGGGCGTACCCACCAAAATTAAACACCTCTACCCAATAGTTTTCATCATGAGGAATCCATTGGTGGCGTCAATTTTGACAAATTGGTTGGTTTAGGCCATCGATTAAGCAAAAATCATTTTCGGACCCTAGGGACAATTTGGGGTTTTCACTAAATTTCAATCAATTGATTCATGAAAATACCCATATTTGATAGAAAACATGTCAAGGAGTCCTATTTTGCCATCAATTTCATGAAAATGGGATGATTTGGGGCCCTATTTGACGAAATTAGATCGAACCGGGCCGGTCGGGTCGAGACCGACCCGGCCCGGTCCGACCGGGTCTGCAACTTTGTTGCAGACCCACACACTGAGGACGCCCAAAAGCGGGAAAAACAGGGCAGCCGGCAACCGAACGTGGGAGGACGTTTTCTTTAAGGGAAAGCGAAGCACGGACGTGCGAAAATGGATGTCCCATGCTCGCCAGGGATACGGTCGTTGGACATTTAAAAAATTTTCGCCGGTCGGCCACGAGAGAAAAAGAAGCTCGGTTTAATGGAGCTCGGCCGAAAGGAGGGAGGGGGGATCCACGAGCGAAACGAAAAGCAGGATGAGGGAGAGAGGTTCGGAGGAAAAGGGATAGGACAAGGGCGAGCTGGCCGCTGTCGCCGTCGCCTTACGTCACCGCCGACGCCGCCGAGCTGCCAGGTCAGTTTTTCTTCCCCCCTGTTTCTGCTCTGTTTTAGCATGGTCGAGCAGGGCTCCTCGATCCGACTCGGTTTCGATCGAGTCGGACCAAAGCCGGTAGTACCCGATCCTCCCAACGACTCGTGTGGAATTAATCAGTAGCCGTCTTGGCTCGGTATGCCTCGCCAAACTCCGACGAAATCATTCAAGCAGGTTTTGAGAATGCACGTTACATGTTCGACGAATTGCCGACAGCCAACGAGAACGGTCAGTCTGAGTCGCGAACTGTGGTCACTTCTATTTGGCATTCTCATACTTGAATTCGCATCTAGCCCGACTTCTAAGGCTGTACTTACCATTTTTTTGCATGGACATGATCAAAAATGGCTTAACCGAGCTTATACGTGGACCTCGCCGAAAGCCGGAACTGGCGACCGCCGGCTGAAGACCGTAAGACTTTATGGGCCTCAGGTAAATTTCCTAAGCCGTCGTACGTGTTGGATATGTGTTAAATCATGGGTTAGATGGCTCATCACATCAGAATCAATGCTCGCCGGAGGTTGGGGATGTCGCCGGAAATTTGAAAACCCGAATTTGTGCTCATGCGTTTCTGCTGTAATATGTTTTCGATATGTCGTAGATATCGTCAAGACGGTTAATTTGGCTTTGGTTCCACGCGTTTTGGACGTCGGAAGGCCAAGATACGGCCCTCCGACGAGGCGCCGGCGAGGGAATGCCGGCGCCGGTCGTCTTCCCCGACGAAGTGTTGACCAGTCAACGTTTGTTGACTGGTCAACGCTGATGTGGCGCCGACGTGGCTGCCATGTGGTGGCCACGTCAGCGCGGGTTATTAATAAAAAAAAGTATAATCTGACGGTCTTGGGCACGCCACGTGGCGGGATCTGGAGCGTCCTTTTCCAATTGGCGAAGCGACGCCGTTTTGGTTGCTAAGGAAGCAGGCCGGGCCTGGGTCGCGGGTCCGGGTCGTGGACCGGGTCTGACCCGGCCCGGGGAATAATTTTAAATTTAAAAAAAATTCGGAAAATAATAAAAAAATAATAAAAAATTCAAAAATCAATAAAAAAAATAGAAAATCGTAAAAAATTCAAAAAAATCGGAAAATTCAGAAAAATTCTAAAAAAATTCCAGAAAATAGGAAATGGCCACATTCAACTGGCCACGACCTGTTCCGGGTCTTTCGACCCCCGATCTTTTCAAAAATGACGGTTTTGCCCTTCCGGCAAACCGTCTTCCAAAAAAAATTCTAAAAATTCTAGAAAAATCCCAAAAGATAGGAAATGGCCACAATCAACTGGCCAAGGCTCATCCCGGGTGTTTTGAACCCGATCCTTCTTGAAAATGGCGATTTCGCCCTTTGGGCGAATCGTCTCCCAAAAATTGAAGAAAAATCAAGAAATTCCAAAAAAATTCTCAAGAATGGGAAATGGCTACAATCAACTAGCCATGGAGTTTTTTGGGTAATTCGGTATCCCAATCTTCCAAAAAATTGACGATTTTGCCCTTCGGGCTAAATCGCCTCAAAGTCTTCCCATTTTACCCCGGTCCGAAATCACACCTTTCCTAAGCCTTTATGGCTACGCTAGGAAGCCATTGACTTGAATTGATGTGCATCGATGAGATTTATTTATGCACTTGTTTGCGCTTTTATTTAAATTGATTGTGATTGATAGGAATAGTCTTCCAATCTGCATGAAACTCTGATTCAAGCCGACCTTACCTAAAATTGCGCCTGCATGAACTCTTAGTCGGGAAAATCACTCGCGTTAGGTACCGAAAGGGCGTTGGTAATGACATCAACGTAACCAAGTCCCCGAACCCAAAATCTCTGGTTCCGCAGAATTGATCGATCTCTCCCAATCGGTCAATAAGGTTTCCGGTCTACCCTCCAAGAAAGACCGATGGCGACTCCAAATGCATACACAAGTTGCACATGCCACCACGACCACACTAAGGTCGAGAGCGATCGACTGTTATCGTCGAATCCCTTTGAAAAATACTCCCGCCGCGATTTGGTATGGGCCTGGGAGGGCCCGCGCCGATCCAAGACCCGCGATCGGTAATCCATTAGCCGCGTCCGCTTCCGGACGGGTCGCGACAGATGTCGGTCGCAATAGAGGTTGGACCGACGCGCCGTATAGGGATGCCTACTTGCTAGTGTCGTGCCAGACGCACTAGATACACCGCTTGTAGTAGCCATTGCCGAGAGTAAAGGAACGTAGCCCGATTTTGCCGGTAGAACGCTAGATCACACTGAGGTGTTAGATCGCGTTATTTGTGAGAGTCGAATCACGCCCTCTTTCGCGTAGATCCTCTCATGTGCCGGAGGCACAATCATCGTTAATAAACGGATTGAATACAATGTAACTTCGTGCATGGGTTAGTGTGAGCGCATCCCGACTACGAGTTTGGAATGGGACAAATGGAGTAGGAAGACGGACGTTCACACTCGCTTGTGTTCGAGTTATTATTGTATTGTGTGCATTGTCCTGGTGAATGTCCTGTGTATACTAGTGGATGTAATGCTGTGATTGAGTGATTGATTGGTTTGACTATTGAGCCGAGTCAAGCATTGCATTATGTGTGGCTGGGGCTGGTAAGTGTGCATGTGGATGGTTGTTATATTGTTATTTGTGAGTGGCTATTATACGTGCATGTGTGGTCTTTGAGCTTCCGTTAGGATGCCCTGGGCGAATCAGTTTCCTAACCGAGCTTAGGCTTGATTCACTGAGATTTATTCTCACCCCGTCGTGGGATAATAATTTCAGGTCCCTTCGGATGAAGACTCATGGACGCCAAGGATTGGCTTTTGGATTAGTTCTTTTGAAGTAGATGAGAAGTTGACCTTACCCGACAGAGTGACTGATTAAGATCTTGTCTAGTCGCCCCGAAGTATGGGGTTATGCATAATTGTTTATTGTCATTTTTGGTGCAAAGTTATGGTGTTTGATTCCTGCTATTCTATTCCATGATTGTTTGATGTCAGGGAGTTTAAACATTTCCACTTGTGCAAATAATTGTTAGGTCGATAGTGTGCCTAGGACGCTATCTCTATGACCTCGTGGTGATTTGGCAAGGGTTGTCGCGGGCTCGAGAGTCGGGGCGTGACACTCAATGTATTTGATTATCATTTTGATAGCTGGGAGATGTGATTCTTTTAGATTTGATTGAAATCTTGCGCATATACAGACGCTGAATAGAATGTCTGGTCTTGAAGCTGTGAGATAAAGTAGTGATCCAATCATACTGCGATATAGTTTAGGATCAACTTCTTTTCCATATTCATCTTTATCAAGCTTGAAAGAATGAGACATAAGAGTTTCTATCTTTTTGCAGTTTTCTAAACCAAACTTCTTTACAATTTTCCAGTGCGTATTTCTCCTGATGGATAAATGTTCCTTTCTGTGATTAATGAATCTGAAGTCCAAGAAAGAATCGTAATTCTCCCATCATACTCATTTCGAACTCATCTTGCATTACTTTAGAAAAATTCTTGCAGAGAAATTCATTAGAAGAACCAAAAATTATATCAAAAACATAAATTTGAACAAGTAGAATATCCTTACCTTGCTTCTGAATAAAAAGAGTGGTGTCATATTACCTTTGACGAACTTTTGTTTGGACAAGAAACTGCTTAACCTTTCATACCAAGCACGAGGTGCTTGTTTCAACCCATAAAGTACTTTTCTTAAAGCATAAACTAAGTCCTTTGAGTCCTTTTTTCTAGGTTCTTCGAAACTAGGGGGTTGCTCAACATAGGCTTCTTCTTTGATGTAGCCATTTAGAAATGCATTCTTCACATCCATCTGAAAAAGTTTAAAGTCATTGTAACATGCATAGGCAAGTAGTAGCCTAATGACTTCTAACCTGGCAACAGCTGCATAAGTCTCATCGTAGTCTATTACTTCTTCTTGAGAATAACCTTTTGCTACAAGTCTTGCTTTGTTTCTGACAACCTTCCCTTTATCATCCAGTTTATTTCTGAATACCCACTTTGTTCCAATCACTAGACGATTTTTGGGTCTGGAGACTAATTCCCATACATTATTGACTTTGAATTGATGTAGCTCTTCTTGCATCGTATTGATCCAGTTCTCATCTGCTAGTGCTTCTTCAATTCCTTTTGGCCCCAATTCAGACACAAGAGCTATGTTACTTGTCACGCCCCGCTTCCCTTGCGAGCGCGCACAACCACTTGAGCCGTAAAACCTATCCCAAGATACCACTCCAAAACGGCCAAAGACAAAGAGACTCGCAAACGGAAGACTTAGGTAAAATAAATCATCTCCACTTCTAACTCACCCTTATAAAATAATAACAGAATGAGATGCGGGGAAAAATGAAAGACCTTTATACAACCAGAGAATAAGTCTGTACATAAGAGACCAAGAACTAGTTCACCCACAAGTAACGGTCACAAGAAAAAAAAACAAAAGGGGTGAACAATAGTAAACCACTAGGCCCTAACAACAAACCGTTATCACCAAAAGACACATAAAAAATATCATGCGTCACCCTACCGTACTAGGTAGTGCTAGTATCCTCAGCCCGACTCATATCATCTGCAGGATCATAATCAGAAAAAGTCTCTGACTGGACCTCAATGGAGTCCTCCTCCATATCCCCCTCCCCCGAGTCTGAGATTTCGATCACCTCTATGCTTGCTTCGCCTACTGGCTCACCCTTCGGCACGTTCATTGAGTCTGCTGCAGATACTTCTACTTCTATGGACTCCCGTGTGGGATGGCACCAAGTGGGCACCACTCCTCTTGGTACCTCTTGTGGCTTCAGCTGCTCAGACAAAACATTACCCACTCTACGGTACCACGCCTAAAACCTATGTGGTTTGCTCGGCGCTCCCGGTTCATCGACCCATACCACCGTAGTCCTCCTAATAAAAATCGTACCATGACGATCAGGAAATTCCTCTATGTACCTGGTCATTTCCTAGGGCTCGCCCAGCCGGATGGGAAGCATCTTCAGTTCTTAGGGTATGAAAGAAAATTTGATCCCGCGACAGGGTGAGATTTACATCTCAGTAAGACAAGTCCTAACCCTAAGTTAGGCTGACCGTACACTTAGGTGAATGCAAATATGAACACACAGTACGAACAATCCCATAATGCATTCAGCGACTATAAACAATGAACAAATATCAACAAGCGTCATTTATGAAATCACGGCATCAAATCTCATCACTCAATTCAATTACATATCACAAAGCCAAGTCACACCATCACTTCCTCCTCAACCACCATTTGATTCAAGCCCGCGTTTAGTACGCCTCAGGCTAGTTCCGCGTCATTACGCCTTAGACCATCTCATTTTTCAACCCCGTGTCATATAGTCATCTCAGGGTGATTCACAACTTTTCAACCCCGTGTCGTATAGGCACCTTAGGGTGATTCACAAGCTTCTCGACATGTCAGAACTCGTCACAAATCAAGACTTTATGATCAAATACAAGCTCATGCATTGAGCCAACAATCTAGAGCATGCGAGACAATCAATTTTCACCATCGAGAGTGGCCATCGTTTCATAGCGCAAACATACAACAAGTAATTCAAATCATCGGCACCTCGCAAGAGTGCACATTAGTCAATCACATATATCTCACCATAAACTAGCATAATTCCCAACCAATTCACCCAATCGAGTCCAATCCTCCTAGCCAAGGTTTAGGAACTCCTTACCTTGCTCTTAGTTCCACAAAATCACTTCTCAAGGTCCTCAAGTAATCAGCCCCAAGAGCTTCAAAACAGGGTAGCAGTACACCTATAACAATTTCCATCCAAATCGTCACTTTCCTTCGTCCAATTATCAAACTATCAAGCAAAAACCTTCCTAGCATATTAATCCACATCCTATCATGTCTCAATAATCAATTTGAAACTCAATTCCATCAAGAACAGCCCCTACAACTCAGCAAAAGAAGAACCGAACAGGGCACCCCCTGTTCTGTTTCAAACCAGCCCAAACAACCCAAAATCCAACGATAAATCTCAAATCTTCACTCAGTTCTCTTGCTAACATCTAATTCTATATGTTGAAAAGCCTTACCGGAGATTGGAGCTTAAGGTGACGCCAAATGACCGTCGAATGGCGCCGACTCCTCCGAGTCTCCAACGGGACAGAATCTACCCTTCAAACACAGTAGTCGTTCTACATCAAAACGTTATCAAAAAAGCCCCCAATTTTTACCCTAACTCAGAATATAAGTGCCTTAGGTCTCCACAAAATATGAGCGAAAAACTCGAACGATTCGAGGTCCAACGAAGTCTAAATAGCCACCTACCTCCTGTTGCGACGATTTCCGTCGACTTTTCTTGTTGTAGCTGGTCGAAACAGTACAGACCTCCGTTTGCCGAGCTTCCACTTGGAATAGTTCGGTAACAGGACGATCTACACGGTGATGGGTGGCTCGTAGGTTGGAAGTCGACGGTTGGAGAGCTGGACGGCGGTGAAGGCGGTGGTCCTGATCGGTCGAGCGAGGAGCGTTTCTGATCATGGAAAAAAAGAAAACGAAGAAGAAGAAGCAGGGGAGGGCTGTTGTCGTGAGGTTCAGCTGAAGGGGAAGGAAGAAAAAGATGATCTAATCCCCAAAAGTTTTTAGAGATGGTTAGGTTTAGTGTGAAATTAATGCACCTCACACAAACAATGACATTTGTCCTTGCCGAAATAATATCCAAAATTCTCTTCCAAAAATGCCCTTATAAAATTCGACAGCTCCATGAGGGATTCAATTGACCAAAATGCCCTTGTCCGATTAATAAAATAAAGTTGCGCTCGAGGGGCAAAATCGTCATTTCACACCCTTCGTCTGAAACTTCAATTTTTCGCCAATTTTTCATTCTCGACTAGGCGTTGTCCACTCCGAACTAAGTTTTGCAATTCTTCATTTCCATTTTCTATTTATGAGATCCTATTTCGTGTTCGATCTCTCGTCGTTCGTAATTTCAATTTATCTCGAACTAACGGGCGGTTTTTGTGAACGTTACGTGTATCGACTCTGTGATTCTCATCACACTTAGGAAAATCCAAACTACGGTGATTTTGGTAGTCATGTAATCAGAAGAGTCTATTACTAGCCCTGACGGCCGCGTTCGTCATAAATAGATTTAGGAAAAATTCACAAATCATACGTTGGTTAAGCGGCATTGTCGCGACCCTCTCGAGCGCTGTCGGGCTCTCGGGGGCTAATGGGCCACTTGATCGCTGCTTGATCTGACGCGAGCCTCTCCCAAGGTCCATTACCCAAATTGCAACGGCTGGATATACGTGGTAGACCTTCGGTGTGGTCTAGTGACATGTGATACATGTACATGCCAATGAGTCGCCACCAATCGTTTCGTGGAGGGTACGATCGGAAACCTTATCGAATAGTTGGGAGCGGTCTATTCAATTCTGCGGAAACCAAAGAAATGGGTTCGGGGACTTAGTTACGCCAACTGTCAGAGTTGACGCCCTTTCGGTACCTAAGTTGAATGGTTTATCTGATCCTAGGATTTCATACAGACGAGTGGGGTACAGATCCTAAATCTAGGAATTCATGCATATGGGAATGGCTACCCTATCACTCACAATCAGTAGAAATAAACGCGCAAATCAAGGATCCAGAGCATGCGGATAAAACACATGAAAGCAGCATGACATCCCTAATGAGGCCCTATTAGCCTAGAGAAATATCGATCAAGGCTTAAGAGTGATTTGGACATGATTCGCCCATGAGGGGCAAAATCGTAATTTTGAACAATTCGGGGACAATTCGCCTCGAAAGGGAAAATTATTCATTTTAGATGAATTGGGAAGTCAAAAGACGGGGGAAATAGGATTGGCCATCAATCCAACCCATTTCCTATTTTTCGGGAATTTCCAGGATTTTTTAGAATTTAAAAGTGATTTTACCCTTAGAGGGGTAAAATCGTCATTTTAGACAAAGACGAGGGTTGAAAATCTTAAACTTTAGGATTGGTCGGCCACCTGACCCAAATCCTATTTTTAAGCAATTTCCAAAAATTCAATTGGAACAGGAAAGGCGACTTACCCTCTGAGGGGTAAAATCGTCATTTCAGGGAAAATGATGAGATTTGAAAACCCTCGCAGAAGGACTCCCCACCTTACTGGCCCTATCTTAATCTAGGCATTTTCGACCTATATCAAAATACAAAGCATGAACGAATTACCCCTAAAGGGCATAATCGTCGATTATTGGAAGAACGGATAAGAAACCCCAAAAATAGGGTTGACCAGTTGTCTATGGTCAATCCTCAATTTTTGGGGGGTTTTTGGAGTTTCTAGGATTTTTCCACAATTTTTCCACATTTTGTTTTGGAATTTTCTTTGATTTTCTAGCATTTTTTAGGATTTTCTAGGATTGTTTTTTTTATTTTTGAAATCATTTTCTGATTTTTTAATAAAAAAAAAAATATTTCGGACCGGGTCGACCCGACTCACTCGGGCCGGAACCCGGACCCGCCGAACCAAAACCCCGAGACGACGCCGTATCGCACGTTTCTATGGTCAATCCTCAATTTTTGGGGGGTTTTTGGAGTTTCTAGGATTTTTCCACAATTTTTCCACATTTTGTTTTGGAATTTTCTTTGATTTTCTAGCATTTTTTAGGATTTTCTAGGATTGTTTTTTTTATTTTTGAAATCATTTTCTGATTTTTTAATAAAAAAAAAAATATTTCGGACCGGGTCGACCCGACTCACTCGGGCCGGAACCCGGACCCGCCGAACCAAAACCCCGAGACGACGCCGTATCGCACGTTTCTTATTTTCGGATTAAACAGGCTCGATCGGACGGTTCCTGATGAACCACGTGGCTTGTCCCCAGCCGCGGGATGGTTTAACTGGGATCTACGGTTCATATAAAGCGAAAACTCGCCCGGGACCGTCCGATTGACCTATTAAGACCTACGGCCACGATTAGAACGTGAGACTTGATCTGGACCGTCTACTCTCACTAACTCAAAACGACGTCGTCTAGTCCTTTATAAAACGACACCGTTTATTATTCTGATTGATTTTTCAATTAAAATCATTTTCAGTTAATCCTATTTATTAATCGGACGGTTAATATTTATTTGACTCGATTAACCTAGACCGTCCGATCTAATGCTGGCTCATCCTAACAAACTAACAGCCAAGCTGACTCGACATCCACGCGGACCAATTGCCTACTGCCACCTAAGGGTTTGACCGGTTGATCGCGCCACGTCAGCTTCTTCTTCAACCTCTCGACCCCGGCGAAACGGACGACTGAGGAACTCCAGCGATGATCTGACGGTGAGACCTTAACGAAATCGTACAAGATCAACGCCAATCGACTCGCAATCGACTCTAGTTTAATATGTCTAAGAATCGAGGCATTTCATTCACAAAATCGCGATCGCCATGCGAAGCGCCGAGTACGGCCATGAGAGTTCAATCGTTCGATTTACGCAAAATCATTACAATTCCATCATAATATGGCACCAATTGATATTCATGAGACTTACATCGAGCTCCGATTGAGCTCGCACGGCCTAGATTGGGCTAGGCGAGGATGAACAGTAGTCGGCTATCGAGGTTAAATTCAAAGACTCGATTCGAGTTGTTCACGCAAGGTCGATTCAAAATGAAGGTATAGTGATGGTCAGTGATGTTCGAGAAGTAAAACGCACATAGTAATTGGAAGAATGAGCAAGAAATGCAAGATCTGCCAGTAAAGCTCAATGAAGAACTCGAAGCTGTGTCTTACCTATTTCCGCGATCTCAGGCGGCGCGGTCGGTGGCGATCGTCTCCTGGTACACAGGACGACCCTCTGGAAGTCTTCTTTGGCTTTGGTTTGACCGGAGACGGCCTAACCAGCGCCCTGCAAATCCGAGCTCAACCCTCGACAATGGCGATGGAAGGGAGCTCTCTCTCTCTCTCTCTCTCTCTCTCTCTCTCTCTCTCTCTCTCTCTCTCTCTCAGTTCTATTCTTCTTTTTCTAACTGAACTCCACTCTCTTCTGCTTCGCGAAGGTTTGTTAGCTTATATACCTGTTTCGAATTTTGGCACGGAGCGGAGGGAACTAACAGACTTGAATCGCACGTGTAGCCATGTGATTTCAGGTCCAAACGGCGTCGGGGAGACTGTGGATTCCGTTTAGCTTCGTTTGGTCCTCCGGCGGGTCTCATCCTGCGTGATTTAGCACGGATTTGGCCTGCGTTTGACGTTTGTTGACTTTTGCAGGTGTGCAGGTTTGACTGACCTCACCAGAGCTCGTCCGGCGGCCATTTTCCTCGCGGCCGGTCTTGATTGAAAGGTATTGAAGTGAGGAACAAAACGCCCACCTTTCCCTTTTAAATTAGTCACGAATTGCCCTTCAATTTCTTGATCAAAATCAGCTCAGGACTGTTCATTTGCGCGAGGAAGAAGATGACACTGTAGCAGACCGGTTCGACCGGCGGTCTGATTGATCTGAACCGGTTGCGAATTGGATTTTTCAAAATTAAACCAAATTAGTACCAAATTTTTACAATTGAACCTCAGAATCGAATCTAGGGCATGAATTCTATAAAAAAAAATGTGATTTTGCCTAAAAGTTCATATCAATTTCAACAAAAACCCTAAATTTCCATTTAATATGGAAATTGGGGATTGTGTAATTGAGGGTTCAAATGACCAAATTGGACCAAATTACCTATGCCAATCGATTCAGAATGGTAAAAATCATCGGGCTGCACGTTTAATTTACAATGGTAGCCCTTGAGTTGAAATTAATTTCAATTATGCCCAATTTCAAGGACTAAAATGCAATTTAGTATGCGATTTGTGCAATTGGGCAATTTGCGCGAACAATTGGGCTAAATTGAAATGTGGGACAATCAGATTGAATGTCAAGATCCTTTAAAATGCCAAAATTGTAAATTAAAAAACTCAATTGATATTTTTTTCTCAAATTCAATCATATGTGTAACAAAGGAACATATACAATTGAATTTGATTTTGGACTTTTTGTGAGGTTAAAAGGACAAGGGATTTAAAATAAAAATAATGACTATTTTTCCATATTTTTGTGACCTCAAATGTTATTTTTCTTGATTTGTTTAGTATTTTCCTAATTTCTGAAAATATTAAAAAATGCGAAAAATATGAAAAATTATTTTTTTTTGGTCAAAAATGGTTCCTTAGGCTTGACCAAGGCCACCAAAGTTGATTTTGCAATTTTTTTGACTTTTTTATGGATTTTTTTTATGATTTTTCAAAATAAAGCTGAAAAAGACTTGGTCAAAAATCAGGTGTTAACAGCTGCCCCTCTTTGAGATGAATCTCGTGAGAGGTTTTGCTCAAAGACATGTGACACCTGAGTCTAGACCGACTCTACTGGGAAATAGAAAAATGAATCTTGACATCTAATCCTTCTTGTCCCGCTGGTGAATGCTCTGCTCATTTCGTTTCATCTGATGTGAGAGAGAGAGAAGCGGGATAGAGATAGTCACCTGTTACTTACTTGCCTGACGCTCGCCCGGCATGCGCAGTCTATAGCGGGTTCAAGTGGATACCTAAGAACTCATTTTTTTTAATATCATAGGGCGGTTAAACTCTAGCCTGTATGGTAGGCCGTACCAGAATGGGATTTCTATACTTGACAGGAATCTATGAATGACGCACCCAGTCTCTCAGGGATTGTCAGGGTTTTGATCCGTATGGTGGATCAGGCCATGAATAGGACTCCTCTCTGCTAGGAACCTATGGATGACGCACCCAGTCTCTTAGGGATTGTCGAATATTTTGATCCTTCAGGGGGATCAGATCGAGAATAGGACTCCTCTCTGCTAAGAACCTATGGATGACGCACCCAGTCTCTTAGGGATTGTCGAACATTTTGATCCTTCAGGGGGATCAGGCCGAGAATAGGACTCATCTCTGCTAGGAACCTATGGATGACGCACCTAGTCTCTTAGGGATTGTCGAACATTTTGATCCTATATTCTAAGGAATTAACTAGGATCTTTACAAATGAGGTGTGCCTAACCCTTAAGCTTTACCACATGAGGTATTCTAGGTTTATGGGTTACCTAGAATCTCATAGAAAGCTGATTTCGTCAGAAGTTTTCGATCATATATTCTAAGGAATTAACTAGGATTTATACAAGTGAGGTGTGCCTAACCTTTAGGCTTCACCACATGAGCTATTCTGGGTTTAGGGGTTATCTAGAACCTCACAGAAAGTTGATTCTGAAAATTGTTCTTTCGACATGCAATGCGTTATTCTGGGATTTGGGGATTCCAAGTATCCTGCAGAAAACTTGAACTTGCAATAACTTTTATGAGATTCTTCTGGGATCTAGGGGTTACCTGAAATCTCACAGAAAGACGATCTTGAATATTGTCCTTTCAACATCGGAGGTGATATTCTGGGATCTGGGGACTCCAGGTATCCTGCAGAAAGCTCAAACCTAAAAATTTGAAATCTCACAGAGGGATGATTTCGAAGATTGTCCTTTTGACATTGGAGGTGACATTTTGGGATCTGGAGACTCCAGGTATCCTGCAGAAAGCTCAAACCTACAAAAACTTTTCATAAGAATGTATCTTCCTGAGATATGGAGTTACCAGGGATTCTGCAGAAAAATAAACTTGAAAGCTCTTCTTCACAAAGCAAGGCATCCTTCTGGAATCTGGGGTTACCAAGAGTCCTAGAAGCTTAGACATGAGAGTTCATTACTCATTTGCCAAAACACTAGTCCTCTTGAGGTAATGATGATCATAATGTAGGTAGAAAGGCTTTTTTTTAACCTATACCGTTATGCAAAAATGGCTTAGGACGTTGGAAGTTATCTAAAACATCTTAAAGCATACAAAGATGATCAAGGATCCCTATGAGGCACGTCCTGGATCAAACAATTTGGAATCTTCGAACGAGGCTTGCTTTCAAGCATTCTATTGGAATATCCCTGTCATAAAGGTATTCTCACCAATTTTCTGATTTGGTCTTTTCACAATTATAGCACTCGAATTCCTAATACCCTGTACCTGGGTTTTCGGAGCCGTTCGTAGCGCATACATTTAGATCAATCGGGAGGTCTTTACTGGACCGTAATGTCGGGCTCGGATATGGCTTCCGAAGGGGGACTTATTTTCTGAGTCAGGTCTTTTAACAAAATTTTCTTCATCTGCTCCGGGCTTACAAGTCAAGAACTCTGCAAAATGAGAAAGAAATAATCTTGCTCGAACTTCTTCGAGCTAAGCTTAAGCATTAAACCCTATGCTAACCCAAATACTTTAATCAGAAAAGACTTCTCAAGGTTGTAACATAGGTAGGATTGGGGACTGAAAAATGCTTGTTTTTGGCCCAGAATACATGAAGGGTTTGATATTGGTGATCAATGCAGATTTGCTGCCGATCTGGTACCTTGTGATTCGAAGAGTGTCTTCAGTCTTTTGAAGCGCATTGATAGTCCTTTTGGAGAACCTCAATCTCGTGCTAGTGTGGTGTCAGCGTCTGAGGGTGGCATCACCAATTCTCACTAGCGACCCATACACAAACATCATGCCACCTCTTTTTTTTTTTGGCATTTACTATATCAAATACATGATTCACAAATGTGCAAATATTTGGAGGGGTAATGGCCTTGCTTTTACCAGGCACTTTGCTTTTTCTAGATGCCCACAACTGTGTTTCTCTGTTTTTCCTTTGCTCTCTTTTGTGGGGCTCCTTCTTTTCTTTTTTTGTTTGTTTGTTTGTTTTTTTTTTGGAACCAGGATTCTTCAAATGAGTGTGCTAGATATACACTTTGGATCTCAGCACTAGGAATTTTTTTTTTTTTACAAATCCTATCTTTTGAACTCTTCCGCTCTTGAAGTGACGTTGCTTCCGTCTTGGAATATGCACTGATCACCAATAGGTTTATGAATCGAGTGTACAGGCTCAATTAGGCTGTGCAAAGGGTAAAAGTGTATATGATAGAGAAACGAATGCTTTTCGTCATCTCAAAGCACTAGAATTACCACAGAAGTTAAAATGACAAGCAACACACGAAGATTGATGCAAGTCTGAGCAAGAGGATTTCTAACCATTTACCTCCTGGTACTGCCGTGCGTACCTCTAGATTGCCCCAGTATCGGGTGGTTCCTAGCAGGGGTAAAGAAAGACACAGTCGTTCAAATGGCTATCAATAGTCACCTGTAGTGTTTAAGATAGAGAAATGAATGCCTCCGTCTTCCCAATACATGTAATCGATGCGAAGGGCCCTTGTATCCTCAGATTCAGGGTTTCCTATTCTCACTCTTCCTTCATCTCTCGAGTGTATGGGGGACGTGTTTGGGATCGGGTTTGCCTCTCATTCAGAGGGATATTCCTGTTAGATAGCCTAAGCAAGCTGTGTTTCTGGAAAGATCATTTCATTTTTCTCCAGGCGTTTTACTCCACAAGGGATTTCAATGACGCCTCATGCATACTTTGAACATGCTTGGACACTTTCTGACTTTGGCAGACGTGTAGTAAATGCAAGGAATTTATCATCATTCTTTCATGATAGAATGTTTATTCTTGAGTCCAGACATGTGAACGATCATTCTATCGTTTTTTTTTACCTTACAGGAAGTGAGAGATACTTTACTGTGCTCTTCTTTTGCTGTTTTCAGTAGACATTCCTGCATGCATGATAAAAGAGATGTTCAAGTGAGTAAAGGCTGGCTTGATCTTTGATGGAACAGATACATATCACCTAGTATTTGGCATCGATGACCTTCCTTTCCAGGGTTTTGTTTGAATGAGTCTGATTTTGAGTTTGCTTCTGGAAACCCTGCAAAATTGAACACATGCTAGTGTATGCATGAATGCATGATGTGTTTATGCAATGACGATTCGGATTGATCTAGGATAAGCCACATGACCGAAATCTGATTTTATTTCAAGGGTAATACTTCTTCACAGCATCTGAATTTACATGGTGTCCCAATTCTTCTCCTTCAGAGTTTACAAGAATCAATGCTCCTCCTGTGAGAATTTTCTTGACAGTATAGGGACCTTCGTAATTCGGGGTAAATTTGCCTCCCGGATGGACAACATTTGGTAGAGTCTTCCTTACCACCAAGTCGTTTACTTTGAAATTTCTGGCTTTAACTTTTCGATTAAATGACTTGGCCACCCTCTTTTGGTAGCTTTGACCATGACAGATCGCTCTAAGACGCTTCTCGTTCATCAGATTCAGCTGTTCATATCTGTTCTTAGAGTACTCTGACTCAGAGAGTTTACCTTCTGATAAGATCCTTGAAGATGGGACCTTAACTTCCACGGGTAGGACCGCTTCCATTCCGTACACCAGACTGTAGGGAGTTGCCCCTGTAGAGGTCCTGATTGAAGTTCGATATGCCATTAAGGCAAAGGGTAGCCTTTCATGCCAATCTCTATAGTTTTCGCTGTTTTAGCCAAGATCCTCTTGATGTTTTTGTTGGCAGCTTCCACTGCCCCATTCATCTGCGGGCGGTAAGGGGATGAATTCAGATGTCGAATACCAAAGTGATCTAGTAGATCATCGACAATCTTGTTGTTCAGGTTGGATCCATTATCTGTGATGATTGCTTGAGGGGTACCATATCGGGAGATGATGTCTTTTTTAATGAATCTTGCCACATTTCTTGCAGTGACATTCTTGTAAGAAGTGGCCTCTATCCATTTTGTAAAGTAATCAATTGCCACCAGGATGAAGCGATGACCATTTGAAGCCGCAGGATTAATAGGCCATATCATGTCTATTCCCCACATAGAAAAAGGCCAAACCTCAGATATTTGATGCAATTCATTCGGGGGTGCATTAATCTTATCGCCATATATTTGGCATTGGTGGCATGACCTGACATGCTGACAGCAGTCTGATTCGATGGTCATCCAATAATAGCCAAGCCGCATGATCTTCCTGGCGAGAAGGTGGCCGTTCATGTGAGGCCCACATATACCTTCATGGATCTCCTTCATGAGAATATTTGCTTCTTTGGCATCTACACACATCAACAGAGTAGAATCAAATGATCTTTTGTACTGTATTTGTCCACTGAGGAAGAATTTGCTGGCTATCTTGGTTATGTATCTCCGGTCTCCTGGCTGACATCCTTCATGAAACTCTCCTTTTGAGAGATAATTCTTGATGTCGTAATACCATGGCTCTCCATCAAATTCCTCTTCGATTAGCATACAATAAGCTGGCTTTTTAACTATGTCGATCCTTAGGGGTTCTATTTCCAATCCATCAGTTATTTGTAACATTGAGGCCAGGGTGGCTAGCGCATCTGCAAATTGATTGTGAGACCTTGATAGGTACTCGAATGATACTTCTTCGAACTTAAGTGTCAATTCTTCAAGGTATTCGTGATAAGGGATGAGCTTTGCGTCCTTGGTCTTCCACTCTCCTTGTGTCTGCAAAATGATGAGCATGGAATCTCCATAAACCTGCAGCTTAGGTATTCCCATGGAAATGGCCAATCGCAAGCCTAGAATGCATGCCTCGTATTCCGAGATATTATTGGTGCAAGGGAAGGTCATCTTCGCTGCAACAGGATAATGTTGATCATCAGGGGATATCAGTACTGCCCTAGTGCCTGCTCCTGATAGATTAACAGCACCATCGAAATACATGACCCACTTATCCTCTGCTAAGTTTAGAATTTGATCTTCTGCCTTTATCGTTTTAGAAGGCTCACCGTTTGACGGGTTTTCTGCCAACATGTTAGCTATAGCTCTCCCTTTTACTGATTTTTGTGGAGAACATTTGATGTCAAATTCAGATAACATCACCTGCCATTTTGCTAATTTCCCAATTAAGGCAGGTTTCTCCAAGAGGTATTTGACGGGATCGTTTCCTGTTATGAGTTGAATGTGGTGATGTAGGGTATACTGCCTCAATCTACGAAGCACCCATACTGTTGCTACACAAGCCCTTTCAACTGGTATGTATTTTGCTTCAGATGACGTGAACTTCTTACTTAAGTAATAGATGGCTCTTTCTTTACCATCTATCGGGCCTGTTTGGGCAAGCAAGGTTCCCAAAGATTCCTGTTGTATAGTCAGATACAAGGTCAACGAGTGACCTGGAATTGGTGGCACAAGTACCGGCGGAGTGACTAGATAGTTCTTAATCTTTTGGAATGCCTGACTGCATTCTGCATCCCATGTCACTCTCGCGCCCTTCTTGAGTAATTTGAAGATTGGTTTAGCCACATCAGACAGCTGATTGATAAATCTGGCAATATAGTTCAGTCTCCCTAGAAGGCTTCTTACTTCTTTTACTGTGGATGGAGTTGCCAGATCATGGATGGCTTGAATCTTTGAAGGATCAATCTCAATGGCCCTGTTACTGACCATGAATCCGAGAAGTTTCCTAGATTTTGCCCCAAATACACATTTGTTAGGGTTCAACTTCAACTTATATTTGCGCAGATGCTCAAATAATTTTCTTAACACCTGTATGTGATCGTGCCCCTTCTTGGATTTGGCGATCATGTCATCGACATATATTTCAATTTCTTTGTAGATCATATCATGAAATAATGTGACCATAGCCTTCTGATAGGTGGCCCCTGCGTTTTTTAATCCAAAGGGCATAACCTTGTAGCAAAAGTTTCCCCAAGGTGTGGTAAAAGAAGTCTTTGGTTTGTCTTCCTGTTTCATGAAGATTTGGTTGTATCCCGAGAATCCATCCATGAATGAGAATAATTCATACCCTGTCGTACTATCCACCAATACATCAATATGAGGTAGTGGAAAATCATCTTTTGGGCTTGCTCTATTCAGATCTCGGTAATCCACGCAGATTCGAACTCTACCATCATTCTTCATGACGGGGACTATATTTGCAATCCAGTCCGAGTATGGGATAGCTTCAATAAAGCCTACCCTGAAAAGTTTCATGACTTCCTCCTTAATTTTGTCTTCCAACTCAGCCTTCATCCTTCTGCTACCTTGCCTGACAGGTTTAACACTGGGATCCGTGGGTAATACATGCTCCACAATCTTAGGATCCAGTCCTGGCATATCAGCGTAAGACCATGCAAAGACATCTTGATATTCTTTCAGTAATTCAGTGAACTCGAGTCTTTCATCTCGGGATAAATGTCCGTCGATCTTGACCTCTTTGATATTCACGGTATCTCCCAAATTAACAATAATCGGTTCTTCTGAAGTAGGAGGCATCGATTCCTCAAAGGCATTTCATTCTCTGCGGATAGACGCATAGCCTTCATCCTCCTCTTCCTCAATGTTATAGGAACAGTTGATGTGATGGTCCGAGTCGCATAATAACCTGGTATGTATGTTTGGGATGATATGCCTAAAATGTCATGAGCATGGTTAGTTCGTACTCCATAAAAATGACATGCATGATTGTGGAAAGTCTTTTCAAAAGAGTTTTCGAAATAAGTATAGCCTAGACGGGACTAATCCTCATGTCATTGGACATCCTGGCCCCGTGGAAATTTTTTGGAAATTTAGGAATCATATGGCAAATCAGGCCTCAAGCTTATGTGCGGAAGACTAGCATTATCATCGGGCTGATTCGTGGTTCCATATGCCCTTAACAAAACTCGTGTGATTTTATTGAATGCAAAATGGACCGTGTTACAAGCTATACTGTTTGGACCAACGGCCGGAGATCCAAAGGCGTTTTTCTTATATCTATAACCAGGAGTGAAAATGCAAAGAAATGTAGAAAGTTCTAAGTGCAGTATTTAAAAAATGAGAGAAGCTTCTTTACTCAGAGGAAGTGGCTTTGTCATCCAACCACTCCATGATGACATTCACAAAGTCATCTTTGAGAAAATGATTTGTCAGATCCGGTTCTGTTGATGGAGTGATGTCCTCTTTAGACAGCCATTTGGAGTTCTGGTTGAAGTGGGCATTTAAAATATTATTGAATATCTGAGACTTGCCTTTCCAAGTTGGAGAACCAATGAATGAATCCTTCGGGTTGTTCTAGCCTCCCTGGCATCCTAGGCTTTTGCCTCGGCCTCGACCTATTGCCTTCGGGGCAGATTCGCCCATATGATCTTTCTGGTACCCCAAGCCCATTCTATGCTGGTTGGCTTTTAACTGCAGATGGGTATTTATTCCTTGACCGTGTTTACCCAGGCCTTCTCCGGGGTTGAACCCATATGCCAGTAACATCTTAGCTGGTAAAAGATGGGTTTCAGAAATGTATGGAGCCCTCAATATTGTCCCTACAGGAGTGTGTACCGTCGCTACTATCTCTAGGGAATGGTAGCTTGCTTCCACCTTAACTTCAGGTTCAATGTAGGGAATAACGCTACTCTGATATGTTTGGAGGTCGACTTCCCCGTGTACTGTAATTACCTTTCTATCTACCACAAAGCACACTTTCTGATGCAAACTGGATGGTACAGCTCCTGTTACATGGATCCAGGGTCTTCGCAGCAAGAACCCGAATACACTAGGCAGATCCATTACTTGAAAGTTTATGGAGAATTTTGTTGGGCCGATGAATACGTCGAGCTCAATCTCGCCTACCACAGTCTTCTTCATTCCATCGAAAGCTCTCACGGCTATTCTGGAAGTCTTAATCGTTTCCTCATTGATTCCCAACCTTCTCAGAGTAGCCAAAGGGCAAATGTTGAAGGCTGATCCGTTGTCGATTAGTATGTGCGCCACTCTTTTCCTGTTACATTGCGCGGAGATATATAAGGCCTTGTTGTACCCTCTTCCTTCCATGGGGAAGTCTTCATCAGAGAAGCTCAATTGATCTTTTAAAAGGATTGCCCCTATAAAGTCCCATAATTGCACCTCATTAATTGTTTCAGGGACATGTACTTCGTTGAGTATCTTCAACAGTACGTTCTTGTGCTTCTCTGAGTTGATGAATAGATCCAGTAAGGATATTTGAGCTGACATCTTTCTCAGCTGCTCTATTATTTCAAACTCGCTAGTTTTAATGATCGACATGAGCTTTTCTGCGTCTTCCTTCGAGACCTTCTTCTTTTCGGATTCGCCTTCCCTAGGGGCATAAAATCGTCCAGATCTCATTACTACATCCACTTCCTTTGTCCCATAGTCCCAGTGGACTGTTTTAAGATCATACTCTTCTATTGGAGAGACTTTTATGGTTACCATCGTCGGGCCAAATTCCTCTGGTTTAGCTGTATCATCTGCCCCCTCTTTTGGCAATCGGATCACAACAGGTTTGATCAGGCAATCTTCCACCCTACTCTGGCTATCCAGTTCTTCTAATCGTATTACTACGGTCGTAACGGCTTCAATCATCGATACGATATCGTCAAAGTCTTTTGTAAAAAGCTTTTCTATGTCATTCGAAGTTTATGGTCAAGCGGGATCATCCATACCTCCCCCATCCGTCTGGTATGATATCCTCAATTTTCTGATAAAAGCTTGGGGGGGCCGAATATTTTACTTTAAAGTTGTACCCACCAGAATCTTGACCGAGGTTATCTACAATTTCACCCCTTTCAAGTGCGTCAGCTATGAATCTGCGATATGCTAGACTTCGCCTTTTGGCTTCCAGTTCGTCCCCTTCGAATTTCTCTTCTGGCTCTATAATCGACCCAAAGTTGTCTACCAGATCCTTATGTGGGATGTCTCACGTGCTACCCTGCTCAGTTTTGATCACGAAATGGCTTCCTCCCAAAGATAGAGAAGCTTTGACTCCTTCGAATCCTTCATTGGTAATATCAGACATTATCTCTAAGCTCATCATCCTGGCGATACATAGCTTCTTTACGTCCGTAGGGATCTCCCCTCCTTTTAGGTATGACGAAGCGATGACCAGAAGGTCGGTGAGTTTAGAAATGTTTACCTTCAGCTTGAGGTGGTCTCCCTCATCTTCAGTGAATATTGCTCCTATTGCTTGATGATCAGGGAGTGGGTTTTCTTGCACATTTGGAGCCATGTTGTCAAACTTCAGAATCTGACTGTCAATCAGAGCTTGCACCTTCAGCTTAAGGATATAGCAGTTATCCACATTGTGTCCCCTTTCGCCCATATGGTAGACACAGGTCTGGCTCTCGTCAAAGCCAGGATACTTAACAGGGTTTGTCCTAGGTGGTTCTTTTGCCACCAGGTGCTACTCTAGCAGCATCGGGAGCAATTTGGATAAAGGCCTCGTGAGCTGAGAGAACTGCTTTTGGGGTTGCCTTCTTCTAGGTTCTTGCACTTTCGACGCCGACCAGGACGATCCTCCTTTGGTCTGATTAGAATTGCCAAACGGTTTGGGCTTATGGGAGTCTGGCATGAATGCTATATTGAGTCCGGCCTCTCTCTCATTCTTTAAGGAATACTGTTTCATAGTAGAAGTTTCATGAGGCCTCCATTCTCTTAAGGCCCATTCTAGCCTTTCAGCCACCTTAATCAAGTGTGCAAATGTTTGATATCCGGAGGTGTTCAATTTGTCGAAGTATTCGTAGGGGAGTGCTTTTAGGAATAAGTCAATCAGCTCATCCTCTGGGATTGATGGCTTTACCTGTGTAGCCAAAACTCGCCATCTCTGGGCATATGTTCTGATTAATTCACCTCTTGCCTTCGAGGTTCGTAGAAGGTCTTCCCTTGTTGGGGCTGTAGTCGTATTGAACTTATACTGTCTGAGGAAGTCTTCTGCCGGATCTTCCTACCCATCATAATCTTCTAGGTCCAGATCAATGAACCAAGCCAGAGCGGCGCTAGCCAGACTCTCTTGGAACGTGTTCATCAGTGCTGGAATATAATCTGAATTGTGACATTCCGAATTCCGACCCCTCTCGAGGCTATGGAATGGAATGATATCAATCAGTGTATTTCAGTGGTATCTCACTCGGAGCAGGCCACTCTCGAGTTAACTAACCGGAAGGGAAAGACTAACGCGAGGTCGGGTACGTGGACCTAGGGAATTTGAATGAGGAATGTCACTTTGACCATAAGGATTGTCGAGGGAATATTTTGGTCCAGCAGAGAACGATCATGGAATGCCTTGCTAGCGTTATACGCTGGGACGCGGGTGATTCCGCTTAACCAATGTGTAATTTGCGAGAATTTCCTAATTCGGATTCCGATGATCAGGACCGCAGGAGCTAGCGATAAACCCTCGCAATTACATGACAATCAAAGTCGCTACGGCTTAAAAAAAAAATCCCAAGGTCGATACGCGTAGCGCCTGCAAGAGTCGCTCGTCAGTTTGAGATATTGGAATTACAGTCGACGATAATTCAACATGAAATTAGACCTCGAGATTGGGGTATTGGACATTGAGGAATCCCAACATTCGAATTGAAATGGACGTCGCCTCATCGAGGGCAGTTTAGATTGGAAAAATGAAATTTCGGACGACACGTGCAAAATGACCATTTTGCCCCTCGAGGCCTACCATTGTCTTAAGCTTCATGAAGGGCAATTTAGTCATTCTCTCCACCCCTATGTTGGCCGAATAAGTGAGGGAAAAATAGTCATTTGAGCCCTAGATTTTTATGTGGTAAATGACAAGTGTCATGAATTTGGATGGTGAGCCTACTTAGGCCATAGGTTATAGGCTTAGGGTGTATTAATGGACCTTGTCAAATCCTCACCTAATCTTTCTCTCTCCATTGGCTTGCAAGAGAAGCCATCTTCTTCTTCTTCTTTCTTCATTTGGCCGAAGACCCCTCTCCCTCTTGCATTTTCTCTCAAACCCTCTCTCTCTCTCGGATTTCTCTCTCGCCCAGTTCCGACCGCCCCCACTGTTTTGGCCATAACTTCCTTGTCCGTCATCCAATGGTGACAAACCACCCATCATTAGAAATCTCTTTCTCTTGCCGTTCCAACAAGGTATTACGAGCTCAAATCCACCCAGCCATTTGTCCCGTAGGGCTGTTTTAGTGGGCGAAGGTCGCTGACCAGTCTGATCCGAACCCGAGGAGCTTCAAGTTGGATTTCCGAGCTTGTTATGGCTTGATTCTTGGTAAGACCACCTATCAAGCCTCTTCAAGACATCCCTCATTGTGTTCATGAAGTTTGGTTAGATTTTGATGAGCTTTAATGGTTGAATCCTCATGGTCTTCAAGAGGACAGAATCTGTCCCCACCGGTTAGACTTGGATCCGTGGCTCCTTGAGGATCTTTGAGGCTTCGTCTTACTTGGATTCCACCGGTAAGCCATCTTAGAACTTAAACCTAAGGGTTGATTAGCTTGTGGTTAAGTTTGGTGAAGTTTAGAAGTAGTTTGGTAGCTAAACTTTGAGTGATTCCCAATTGGACAGAATCTGTCCACCGCCGGTCAGGTTTGGAACCGCGGCACTTTGGAGTTCCTTGAGGCATCATTTGGCTTGGAAATCATCGGTAAGTTGTCTTAAGGCATGGTATGATGTGTTAGCAAGATGTAGTTGAGCTAGAGTTGAATTTAGAAGGATTATAATGGCCGATTTTCTATGACCTCCTCCAAGAACAGAATCTGACCGCCAGGTACCAAGATTGAGGCCGCGAGCTTTGTGCGGTCCTTTGGTCAATTTCTTTGGCTCAAATCTTTGGTGACACTTCTTAAGACCTTATATGAGATGCTAGGGTAGCTTGTGGTTGGATTTGGAAGTGGATTAAGGGAGTTTAATGGTTGAAATTGTGTGGAACTCCTAGAAACCGATTCTGGACAAATTTGGAACAAGGGCATGTGTTGCTTATTTCGTGGACTTCTCTAGCTAATATTGTTGGTAAGTTGATCCTAACCCTTTATTAGGAAGTTAGGTTACTAAGAGACGTCTTTGCTAAAGGAAATCAATGATTTACGAACCGGCTGAGGTCGAGGAACTCTGAAACCCGAATTCTGCCATGTTTGAATTGAGTTGTGCTTGAGTGAATTTTGCCTTGAAATTTATGAAATCAAGGTTGATTTATGGAGTTATAATATGGTCATGATGAATGTTGGACCTTGAGCATGCCGTGTGGTGATTCCAATTTGAATTGAGTACTGGCATGGATTGTTAAACCGAGTCTTGAATTGAGATTTTGAAGCCGTGACTTGCATCAATCTTGACTTTTGTGAAATGGCCGTAGGAGGCTTGTGCTTGACTGAAATTTTTATAACGTGGAATATATTTTGTCCAGTTGAGGGACGTTGGAAATGAATGCCTTGGTTTGGGCGATGAAATGTGGGTTTTTGCGTGAGTTGATCTTCGATTGAAAAACGAGGCATGAGTCTGTTTTAAATGAAAAATTGAGGCTATTTATACAACTGGTTTTTATGAATAAATGGCGTGTGGGATCGCCGATGGAAATTGTATGTGCACTGGCGTGTGGGATCGCCGGGAAAAATTATAAGTGCACTGGCGTGTGGGATCGCCAATGGCGTGTGGGATTGCCGAGAATTAATAATTTGGCCAATGTATTGGGAGGGAGTTACTCCCATTAGACCTGACGAGGTCGTGCGGCTAGAGAGTCCCATACTGACACGATTCATCTCAATTGAAAATGGGCGTTGAGAGTCGTATGGTGACCGAATCATCTCTAGGTCCGGACGCGAGAGTCTCATATGTACCGACGGGTCATATGGAGACCGAATCATCTCGCAGCCCCATGGCGGGCGGCCCAGGATGGGCGGATATGGAAAGATTTATTTTCCGGAAAAGTCGAGAATGATTTTGAGAAATTGAATATGCCTCATATTTTGATAATTTACCTCAAGTATGGAGGTTTGCCTCCCGAGTTTTAAATTGCCTCATGAATTGAAATTTGGCCCAGAGAGGGGCATGAGAGAAAAGAATGTGTTTTCTAGAAATTTTCACGGAATGATACTTTTGAGAAAGAAATGAAAGCCGCCTCATGCTTTGAGATGGCGTCGAGTGCTTATTTTGATTAAAAACCCTGCCACTGTACGAAGCTCAGCTTTTTGCCATGATTTGTGACTGAATCGAACTGATTTAGAAATACTAAAAAGCCATGTTTTGAAGGAACCATGTTTTTGTCATGCCAAAGTTTTTAATCCCAAAAATGCCCGTTTTCAAAAGTGTCTAGAGGTACTGACAGCCTAGTTTAGGGTTAGTTTTAACTTATTGAGATTATATATCTCACCCCGTCGTGGGACAACATTTTTCAGGTCCTAGGCGATGGAAACCCGAGGTTACCATGGATTGGCATTCGAGGAAGTGATTTGGAGAGAATGGATATAAACTCATTTGTGGCCTTAGAAATTTTACTTTGATTTGTGGATTTAGAATTGAACCTTTGGTATTGGACGACTGTAACCTTAGAAGCGTATTTACCAATATTGAGGAGTGTACCTTTTTATGTCCTAAGTCATCTTGGTTTTATTTTGTCTGGAGATGGTTTCTTGCTTCCGCTTGCAAGTACCAAATAGGAGTATTGAGCTATTGGCCGTGGATCCTGGGAGAGTATAGAGTTATAACGACCTGGTGGGATATTCACGTGCTCGCCGGGTTCGGGGCGTGACACGAATAGTGTGCCATCTTGCGCAGGTAATATTTGAGGTGGGCACGGGGATAGCCTGTCCCATTATACTTCCTCACGAAGTCTGGTTCCTTATAGTCAGGAGGAGTCTCTACTTTAGCAAAATGAGATATCTTGTCAAAACGGGTTAACTCATAACCCTGGCTGCTCAAGCATTCTTCGATCTTGGCTAATCTTTTAGCCTCTACTTCAGTTTTCGCAGTCTGTTTCCCTTTCTCCTCCTTCTCAATGTTGATAATAACGGGGGAGGCTTTTTGTTGTGACTGGATGTTTGGCTCACGGATGTTCTCCTCCGTACGTTGAGTATCTCTCGTCGCCTCCTTATCTGCTGTATCAGGTACAAAAGAAGGACCTGAGTTGCTTTGGTTAGGAGCCATCGTATGTTGGGCTTGGGTGACTTCTAGCATTGCCTTAATATCGGCCATCATAGTCGCCAGAGCGGTCATCTGAGATTCCAACATGCCTACACGCGGGGCAACTCTTACTGTTCCATTCTTGCCTTAAGCCGGGTGCGGAAACGATGCGTAGGCAATTCCGTGATGAAAGAATGCCTGTTTTTTTAAAAAGAATTCTCGTGAGTATTTCTTTGGTATTAATCAAGAGAAGGTACTTTATTCTTTTAATTGCATGTTTTCTATTGGTGAATGAGAAAAAGGACTACCTTACGATCCTTAGTCTCACGTGGGTAATTCTCTTAATCATACCCCAAAGAAAATTCATGAAATTAAAAAAGTGTAATTCTTGACGATAGTTTTTGTGTGTTCGTAAAACATGTCGACATTCATGCTTATGCGTAAAATAACATCCAGTACAAGTGAATATGCATGAAAAGGCGCCACAATGCTTGCTTATTTTACACTTGACGGAATAGTCTTATTCAAGTCTAGGACGCTTAAGGCATAAGGTGTCCTCATCATCCCAGTATGGATTTTCCTCTTCAGTCTGGGACTCCTCATCCTCTGAACATGACAGCGGTCCCATGTCTTCGGGTACGTATGGCTCTATTCCAGGTATGTACGGTACGATGTATTCGGGTACATAGGGCTCGACAAGGCTCCGTGTGGACGCTTTAAAGTGCTGAATGTATTCTGTAGTGGCCCTATGAATGTTCTCTTCGCGAGTCATGTTTTTTGGCCAACTTATTTCTTCGGATTTAGAATTCTTCAAAGATTGTATGATGAATGCCACCTTGGCTTCAAACTGTCTCTTCTCTTCCTCTATGAGGGTCTTGCTTGGTATGTCAAAAGAAAAGATACCAGGCCGTGGTGGAGAAGGGATCTCTTGTAGTGCCCCAAACTGTCGGATAACCCTCTTCGGATAGTATGCTGTAGCGCCCGTGAATCCTAGCAAGGGGACTGGATCTTTGTCATTGCAGGCCAATCTGACTTTGCCCAGCGTTGGCAACCTTAGCTGCCATTGGAGTTGTTCGGGTTTTAGAGCTCTAAGGAAGTTCTTCCATTCTATGAAGTTGAACTTAGGAATACGTGTATGGGTTCTGACAAAGGTTTTAAGAGGATACGCATCGGGGCTGATTTTGGTGAAACCCATGCGGATGTGGAATTGTCTGATATGGGATGTGAACCACAGATACATAAGATCACTAGAGGCTCTAAAGATTCCATTTTTATTTTTCTTGAAGCGATTTAAGGAAAGAAAAGTTTCAGCAAGGATGATGTTTGAGTAATCCCAACCACAACAGACTTGTTTGGCTACTACAACCATGATAGGGTCAAAGGTGACAGATGAGATTGGGAATGGCGCAAAGCTGAAGAATTCCAAGACAAATGCTCTACCAGATTTGATCCATTTAGCAATAGGGAGGTGAGAAAATCGGTCTATAAGGAAAGACAGGGGGATTCGTCCAAAATTACTTTTTGCATCTGTTTTAACTTCGTTAAGGCTTGTGTCAAGGAATTCAGCTAATTGACTCAAGGGTTCAAATCCTACGGGGGGTCGGACGAATGTGTGAGTGAACTCAACTCCGATGACGGCGCTGTATTCTTCGATAGTGGGAGTAATTTCCAATCCTTCCATGCAGAATGTAGCGGTGGTAGGGTCCCAATAGAGCACCATGGCTTGGATAAAGGCAGGCGGGCACTCAATCTTCAGCAGGTTTAGTAGATATCCCAATCGTGATTCGGCGTACTTCTGGCTGGTTTCGCCCATGCTATCCCACCATGATTGGAGTTTGGCCCGAGGAATTTTGAACACTTGAATATCATTCTTTCCCATCAAGTTTAAAATATGCAAATGATTTTGAAAAGTCAATCGTCAACAATTACTTTAAGCATGTGATTATGCAGATGTCATGAAGCATGCATGGGCCAACTTAATTGCATAGTTCAATTGAAGAAATGGAAATTATGACCTTTTTCAGGTCTCGAAGGCCTGATTTAAAGCCTAATTTGAATTTCAGGGAAGTGAATTATGCAATTTAGTCAGGTTCACTCTAGTGACTAAGGGAAACAATAATGTCACATTCCATTGGTCAATACATCAAATGAACAGAGTGGAATGAATTTCTTATTACAATCAGGATGCCTAATGAAAGAAAGGTGAATGGAGACTTCTTAAACAAGGAAGCCATAAAAGGCCGATGGAATGTGGGAATCTACGTCACCCTTTTCCTAGAGGTCTACCCCTCTTCACAATAACAGTCAGTCGGGAATCCTCCTCCAGTCGAGTGTGAGGGGTTGTCTTCAGTGGATTGATCAAGATCTCTTAGCTTCTCTGGCCATTCTCTGGTCCATGGTACAATGACTTCAGGAGTCTTCTCGCGTCTCACCTTCTTGAGAGTGATATGCTTCAACTTTTTCTTGATTGCGGGGCGTCTTCTCTTTCGCCAAAAAGTGATCCTCGGTATGTCTTCTTTAGCTTGTCGTTCGGCCTTCCGACGTGCGTATGCCTCCCTAGCCCGGCGGTTGCGACGCTGTCTCTTCATTTCAAGATAATTCTTAAACATCTCGTCCGCTTGTCGCTTAAACCTGATGTTATCGACATAGTAGCGGGTTTGGCAATCTTCGGTATATCCCAACTTGCATCCAGTCAATTCTCGGCCATGCACGAATCTAGTGAAGTGTAGCCTTGTGTTTGGTCCAGGCGAGTGACTTTCCTTAGGCACTCGAAGGTTATCAACTCTGTTGAACTCTTAAGAAACAGCGACATCCTACCCCTTATCATCGTTATTTCAATTAGTCACTTGGGTGATTTTCACGATGTATGCAAATGCATGTATATGTATGCAATGTACAAGTCATACTATAAAACAGAGAGTAGTAAAGTACATTAAAAATAGATGCCTTACCAACCAAACTTGGGGATGTGGAAATGTTCCCCTGTAGCCATGGGCGGTTTTAGGTATACCAACCATCCATAGACATGCGCATGAGACAAGTGGGTATACTCTAGAAGTCGAAAATCAGGTGAGGAACCTACGGCTCAGGTTCCCACGATCCAACTGAGGCAGATTCCTCCCCAAGAGTACCTACTCAAGAGGGCTAGATATCGCCAATTTGGATTGTGAGCGGGAACGAACACGAAAGTCTCAAGTGCCATCAAACACGAGATCCTTTCGCATCCTCTCCCTATCTAAGGTAACCTAAGGGTGGTTGCAGTAGGGGTTTGACCGCCAGTGTTTGCGATGTGTCGTGATCATCACAATGCAAAGTCATGCACAGCAGTTTGTATCAAAACACCGCTTCAGTATGTGCGTAAGATAAACATACATTCCAAACACCAACCTGTAGGAAAGATGTTAACAATCACTCCACCCCTTATTTCTCCAAGCTGCAAAAATATTTAACACAATAGTTAGCGTACGTACCTCACCTTCGAGAGCATTGTAGAAAATGAGGTCAGATAAACCAATCAACTTTTTAATCGGCTCAAGTCCTCTAGTCTGCAAAACCAAAGATTCTGGTTTGGAAGACGTCCCCAGCGGAGTCGCCAGTCTGTCGCGACCCTCTCGAGCGCTGTCGGGCTCTCGAGGGCTAATGGGCCGCCCGATCGCTGCTTGATCGGATGCGGGCCTCTCCCAAGGTCCATTACCCAAATCGCAACGGCTGGATATACGTGGTAGACCTTCGGTGTGGTCTAGTGACATGTGATACGTGTACATGCCAATGAGTCACCACCAATCGTTTCGTGGAGGGTATGATCGGAAACCCTATCGAATAGTTGGGAGCGGTCTATTCGATTATGCGGAAACTAGAGAAATGGGTTCGGGGACTTAGTTACGCCAACTGTCAGAGTTGACGCCCTTTCGGTACCTAAGTTGAATGGTTTATCTGATCCTAGGATTTCATACAGACGAGTGGGGTACAGATCCTAAATCTAGGAGTTCATGCAGATGGGAATGGCTACCCTATCACTCACAATTAGTAGAAATAAACGCGCAAATCAAGGATCCAGAGCATGCGGATAAAACACATGAAAGCAGCATGGCATCTCTAATGAGGCCCTATTAGCCTGGAGAAATATCGATCAAGGCTTAAGAGTGATTTGGAAATGATTCGCCCATGAGGGGCAAAATCGTAATTTTGAACAATTCGGGGACAATTCGCCTCGAAAGGGCAAATTTGTCATTTTAGATGAATTGGGAAGTCAAAAGACGGGGGAAATAGGATTGGCCATCAATCCAACCCATTTCCAATTTTTCGAGAATTTTCAGGATTTTTTGGAATTTAAAAGTGATTTTACCCTTAGAGGGGTAAAATCGTCATTTTGGACAAAGACGATGGTTGAAAATCTTAAACTTTAGGATTGGTTGACCACCTGACCCAAATCCTATTTTTAAGCAATTTCAAAAAATTCAATTGGAACAGGAAATGCGACTTACCCTTTGAGGGGTAAAATCGTCATTTCCGGGAAAATGAAGAGATTTGAAAACCCTCGCAGAAGGACTAGCCACCTTACTGGCCCTATCCTAATCTAGGCATTTTCGACCTATCTCAAAATACAAAGCATGGACGAATTACCCATAAAGGGCATAATCGTCGATTATTGGAAGAACATATAAGAAATCCCAAAAATAGGGTTGACCAGTTGTCTATGGTCAATCCTCGATTTTTGGGGGTTTCTGGAGTGTTTAGGATTTTCTAGGATTTTTTTTATTTTTTAAATCATTTTTCGATTTTATATTTAAAAAAGAAATATTTCGGACCGGGTCGACCCGACCCACTCGGGCCGGAACCCGGCCCTGACCTGGACCCGCCGAACCGAAACCCCGAGACGACGCCGTATCGCACGTTTCTTATTTTCGGATTAAACGGGCTCAATCAGACGGTTCCTGATGAACCACGTGGCTTGCCTCCAGCCGCGGGATGGTTTGACTGGGATCTACGATTCAGATTAGACGGAAACTCGCCTGGGACCGTCCGATTGACCTATTAAGACCTACGGCCACGATTAGAACGTGAGACTTGATCTGGACCCTCTACTCTCACTAACTCAAAACGACGTCATCTAGTTCTTTATCAAAACGACACCGTTTATTATTCTGATTGATTTTTCGATTAAAATCATTTTCAGTTAATCCTATTTATTAATCGGACGGCTAATATTTATTGGACTCGATTAACCTAGACCGTCCGATCTAATGCTGACTCATCCTAACAAACTAACGGCCGAGCTGACTCGACATCCATGCGGACCAATGGCCTACTGCCACCTAAGGGTTTGATCGGTTGACCGCGCCACGTCAGCTTCTTCTTCAACCTCTCGACCCCGGCGAAACGGACGGCTGAGGAACTCCGGCGATGATCTGACGGTGAGACCTTAACGCAATCGTACAAGATCAATGCCAATCGACTCGCAATCGACTCTAGTTTAATATGTCTAAGAATCGAGGCATTTCATTCACAAAATCGCGATCGCCATGCGAAGCGCCGAGTACGGCCATGAGAGTTCAATCGCTCGATTTACGCAAAATCATTACAATTCCATCATAATATGGCACCAATTGATGTTCAGGAGACTTACCTCGAGCTCCGATTGAGCTCGCACGGCCTAGATTGGGCTAGGCGATGATGAACAGTAGTCGGCTATCGAGGTTAAATTCAAAGACTCGATTCGAGTTGTTCATGCAAGGTCGATGCAAAATGAAGGTATAGTGATGGTAAGTGATGTTCGAGGAGTGAAGTGCACATAGTAATCGGAAGAATGAGCAAAAAATGCAAGATCTGCCATTAAAGCTCAATGAAGAACTCGAAGCTGTGACTTACCTATTTCCGCGATCTCAGGCGGCGCGGTCGGCGGCGATCGTCTCCTGGTACACTGGACGACCCTCTAGAAGTCTTCTTTGGCTTTAGTTTGACCGGAGACGGCCTAACCAGCGCCCTGCAAATCCGAGCTCAACCCTCGACAATGGCGATGGAAGGGAGCTCTCTCTCTCTCTCTCTCGTTCTCTCTCTCTCTCTCTCTCTCTCTCTCTCTCTCTCTCTTTCAGTTCTGTTCTTCTTTTTCTAACTAAACTCCACTCACTTCTGCTTCGCGAAGGTTTGTTAGCTTATATACCTGTTTCGAATTTTGGCACGGAGCGGAGGGAACTAACAGACTTGCATCGCACGTGTAGCCACGTGATTTCAGCTCCAAACGGCGTCGAGGAGACTAGGGATTCCGTTTAGCTTCGTTTGGTCCTCCGGCGGGTCTCATCCTGCGTTTGTTGACTTTTGCAGGCGTGTAGGTTTGACTGACCTCGCCGGAGCTCGTCCGGCGGCCATTTGCCTCGCGGCCGTTCTTGATTGAAAGGTATTGAAGTGAGGAACAAAACGCCCACCTTTCCCTTTTAAATTAGTCGCGAATTGCCCTTCAATTTCTTGATCAAAATCAGCTCAGGACTGTTCATTTGCGCGAGGAAGAAGATGACACTGTAGCAGACCGGTTCGACCGGTCCGATAGGCGGTCCGACCGGTCTGAACCGGTTCTGAATTGGATTTTTCAAAATTAAACCCAAATTAGTAGGAAATTTTTACAATTGAACCTCAGAATCGAATCTAGGGCATGAATTCTATCAAAAAATGTGATTTTGCCCAAAAGTTCATATCAATTTCAACAAAAACCCCAAATTTCCATTTAATATGGAAATTGGAGATTGTGTAATTGAGTGTTCAAATGACCAAATTGGACCAAATTACCTATGCCAATCGATTCAGAATGGTAAAAATCATCGGGCTGCACGTTTAATTTGCAATGGTAGCCCTTGAGTTGAAAGTAATTTCAATTATGCCTAATTTCAGGGACTAAAATGCAATTTAGTATGCGATTTGTGCAAATGTGCAATTTGCGTGAACAATTGGGATAAATTGAAATGTGGGACAATCAGATTGAATGTCAAGATCCTTAAAAATGCCAAAATTGTAAATTAAAAGACTCAATTGATATTTTTTTCTCAAATTCAATCATTTGTGTAACAAAGGAACTTATACAATTGAATTTGATTTTGGACTTTTTGTGAGGTCAAAAAGACAAGGAATTTAAAAGAAAAATATTGGCTATTTTTTCATATTTTTGTGACCTCAAATGTTATTTTTCTTGATTTTTTTAGTATTTTCCTAATTTCTGAAAATATTAAAAAAATGCGAAAAATATGAAAAAATATTTTTTTTTGTCAAAAATGGTTCCTTAGGCTTGACCAAGGCCACCAAAGTTAATTTTGCAATTTTTTGACTTTTTATGGATTTTTTTATGATTTTTCAAAATAAAGCTGAAAAAAACTTGGTCAAAAATCAGGTGTCAACAGGCATCACCCGCATTCCACTCGTATAACACTAGGAATGAATTCCTTAATCGTTCTTTGATTGGCCTCGGTTCTAAATATCCCTCGATGATCCTTGTGGTCAAAAATGCCATTTTCGTATCGAATTTCCTATGTCCATGTACCTCGTCATGCGTTAGCCTTTCCCCTTCGGTTAGTTGAGTCATGACTGATCAGGTCAGAGCGAGATATAACTGAAATACTTCGATAGATATCTTACAGTCAAAGGTCTCGGAATGACAGGAAAATCAGACTGTCACAACTCTTCCCCCCTTACAAAAATTTCGTCCTCGAAATTTGTTACAACCCAATTACTCAAACAAATGGGGGTATTGACGCCTCATCACTTCCTCATTCTCCCACGTAGCGCCTTCAGTTCCATGGTGCTCTCAAACTACTTTGACCAGCGGAATCTTTTTGGTCCTCAAAGCGTGCTCTTTTCGCTCTTCAATTCTGATAGGCCTTTCTACATACGAAACTTTGTCGTCCAATTCTATAGTCTTGTAATCCAAAACATGCGTCAGGTCTGGCTCGTATTTTCGTAGCATCGACACATGAAACACATTGTGTGTACTTGAGACAAATTCGGCGGTAAGGCAAGTCTGTAGGCCAGAGTTCCAATTCGTTCTAGAATTTTGAACGGGCCTATATACCTTGGACTAAATTTCCCTTTCTTCCCGAATCGGGATATTCCTCACATTGGCGATATCTTGAGAAAAACATGGTCGCCAACTTGAAATTCTAAGGGCTTGCGTCGCTTGTCAACATAGCTCTTCTGGCGACTTTGCGTAGTTTTTAATCTATCTCTGATTACCTTCACTGCCTCAACGGACTGCTCTACCAATTCTGGTCCCGTTATGCTTCTTTCTCCCACTTCGTCCCAACACAGAGGAGTTCTGCACGCTCTTCCATACAGTGCTTCAAATTGTGCCATTCCAATACTCTGCTGGTAACTATTGTTGCACGCGAACTCCACTAAATGCAAATGATTTTCCCATCCACCTTTAAAATCTATAACACACGCTCGCAACATGTCTTCAAGCGTTTGAATCGTCCTTTCCAATTGTCCGTCCGTCTGCGGATGATATGCCGTGCTAAACTGTAATCTGGTTCCCAAAGCGTCCTGAAGACTCTTCCAAAAATTGGCCGTAAACTTAGGGTCTCGATCCGATGTAATCGTTATGGGTACCCCATGCAGTCGCACAATGTAACGCATATACAGCTCGGCGTACTCGTCCATCACGAAATCCTTTTTCACAGGGATGAAGTGTGCAGACTTGGTCAATCTATCCACGACTACCCAAATCGATTCATGTCCTTTCTGACTCCGCGATAGTCCCATAAAGAAATCCATTTCGGAATTTCCAAAGGTTGTAGCAATCCGCCAGGTTTACAATGCTGTGCTTTTACTTGCTGACACGTTAGACACTTCGCCACCTGTTTAGCTATGCCCACTTTCATACTGTTCCACCAATAATGCTGACGCAAGTTCTGGTACATCTTCGTACTACCCGGGTGAATACTATAATTACTCCGGTGAGCTTCGGACAATATGCTTTCCTTCAGCTCTTCATCATTAGGCACACAAAGACGTCCGCGAAACTTTAAAATTCCTTCCTCAGTTACCTGGAAATCGTCTTTTCTCTTCGTCGCATCTATATTAATAATTTTCTGGATTTCAGGATCTGTAGTCTGTAAGACTTTTATCATTTCCTGAATTTTTGGTTCGATTCTTAATGTCGCTATTAAACTCGTCAATCGGTCCACTTCTAATTTGAACTCAGAGTCCCTCAAACTTTCAAGCATAGACTATCCTTTAACCATTAAGTACGCGATACTAGACTTCTGACTGAGTGCATCGGCAACTCTATTTGCCTTCCCAGGATGGTATAAGATGTCGCAATCGTAATCCTTAAGCAACTCCATCCACCGACGTTGCCTCATATTTAATTCCTTATGAGAAAATAAATATTTTAAACTTTGGTGGTCCTTATAGATTTGAAACCTTTCGCCGCATAAGTAGTGCATCCAGATTTTTAGAGCAAAAATAATCGCAGCTAGTTTCAAGTCATGCGTCGGATAATTTAACTCGTGGGATCTCAACTGCCTCGAGGAATAGGCTACTACCCTTCCGTGTTGCATTAATACGCACCCCAATCCTTTCAACGATGCATCACTATAAATTTCAAAGCCTCCAGGTCCAGAAGGTATTGTGAGAACTGGTGCGGTTGTCAAACGATGCTTAAGTTCACGAAAACTCCTTTCACACTTGTCTGTCCATTCGAACTTCGTAGACTTCTTAGTTAGCTGCGTTAATGGCATAGCTATAGACGAAAACGTTTCCACGAAGCGCTTGTAGTAACTAGCCAATCCCAGAAAACTCTGGACTTCAGTGACTGTCGTTGGTCTAGGCCAATTTATCACTGCTTCTATCTTTGCAGGATCTACTGAAATTCCTTCTCCAGATATTATGTGTCCGAGAAATGCTACCTTGTTCAACCAAAACTCACATTTACTAAACTTGACATAAAGTGAGTGTTCCCTCAAGGTCTGCAAAATAATTCTCAAGTGCTTTTCATGTTCTCCGTTACTCCTTGAATAAATTAGAATGTCATCAATAAACACTATAATGAAACGATCGAGGTATTCCTTAAACACTCGATGCATCATGTCCATGAATGCAGCTGGAGCATTCGTCAAGCCAAAAGGCATCACTATAAATTCATAATGTCCATATCTCGTCTTGAAAGCCGTTTTCGGAATATCTTCCTGCTTAATCTTCAACTGATGGTATCCCGCTCTCAAGTCGATTTTAGAGAACACAGAAGCTCCCTGCAGTTGATCAAACAGATCATCAATCCTCGGCAACGGATACTTATTCTTAACAGTCACCTGATTCAATTGTCTATAATCTATACACAGACGCAAGGATCCATCCTTTTTCCTCACAAATAACACTGGTGCTCCCCATGGCGAAGCTCTAGGTCTAATAAATCCTTTGTCAAGCAACTCTTGTAACTGTACTTTCAACTCTTTCAACTTCGATAACGCCATTCGGTAAGATGCCTTCGAAATTGGCTCCGTCCCAGGAGCTAACTCAATTACAAACTCGATCTCATGCTCGGGTGGTAATCCCGACAATTCTTGAGGGAAAACATCAGGAAATTCACATACTACGGTTATATTTTCAAATTTCGGCTCTTCGACCGTCGTATCAACTACCACAGCCAAGTAAGTTCGGCATCCCTCATCTAGCATCTTGGTCGCTTCAAGTGACGAAACCAAAGGGATGGAAGTTCCTCCACGACTTCCCTTAAACTCATAACTAGGACGACCTTCCGGATAAAAACGAATTGCTCTTTCACCACAGTCGAATACAGCTCTTTGTCTATTCAACCAATCTATTCCAACGATGACATCAAAGTCATACATAGGTAATACCGCCAAGTCTATCCTTTCCTCTCTACCATCAATGACTATTTTACAATCCGCACAACCTAACGAAACTATCACTTTATCCTTTAGCGGAGTAGTAACGTGCAAGATCACATTCAAAGGTCTCAATTCCATTTCAACCATATCAGCAAATCGAGCAGACACAAAGGAATACGAAGCTCCAAGATCAAATAATGCATAAGCAACTTGGTCACACAAATAAATCATACCTGTGACCACACCAGGCGCATTCTCTGCTTCACCTCGAGCCACAGCATACACTCGCCCTTGAGCTGGCGGTCGGTTCAGATTATTTTGTGGGGCAACAGCTGGGGGTCTTGCTTGTGGCCTCGATCCTTGAGGTCTGGATCCTGGAACTTGATTAGGACAGGCTCGCATGATGTCCCATTTGTCCACAATTGAAGCACGCGCCCGTCCTAGTCGGGCAAGGTCCGTTTCCATGTCTCCTTCCACAGAGACGACAGTTCGAGTTGGACTGAAGCGGCGGTTTCCCAATATTCCTCCTCACAGGCGGAACAAATCGCCTAGGATTTGTCATTGGTCTCTTACCTAATTGACGATTGTCTCGAAAAGGAGTGAATCGCGACCCAAACGCAGTTGCTCTTTTCCTCATATCTCGTTCTATCATCTGGCTTCGCTCACAAATTTCCTTATAAGTCCTCAAGTTTATGGTCACCAACTGGCTACGGAGTTCGGGTCATAACCCGTCTCGAAACCTTCGCGCCTTCTCCAGCGGAACCTCTACATAACGCGGCGCGTACCTCGACAATCTAGCAAATTCGGCCTTGTATTGATCCACTGTCAAATGACCCTGGCGCAAGTTCTGAAATTCCACTAGCTTACTCTCTCGCGCCGTTTCGGAGAAGTACTTATCATTAAAAGCAGTGGTAAAAGCAGCCCAATTCAAAGCCGTGCCTTCAAGAAAAATTCCATTTTTAGTAGCATTCCACCAGTCGTTCGCGGTACCCTCCAGTTGGTAAACCGCCAAAAGCACTTTTTCCTCGTCGTTACACTTTAGGACTCCAAAGGTCTTCTCCAGCTTTTCTATCCACCTAGGTGCCAACTTGGGGTCACCGGTCCCATTAAACTAAAGGGGCCTCAATTTCACAAACTGTTCAACTAGCTGGCCCATATCTCTAGGTACGATGTTATTACCCGGCACATTACCTACTCCCACACCTTGACCAGTATTTACATTAACTTGCGCATTACTAGTTCCAACACCCTGGCCATTGCTACCGCTACCTCCGCCCTCTGCATTGGTACCCGTCGTTGCATTCACTGCAGTTAAGGCGGCTCCCACAGCTTGGGTGATAGCAGTATCTCTATCCTGAGCCTGTCTGTCTATCAAATTACCAATCCGTTCCAAGGCCCTCAACACATCTCCCATTCCCGGATTCTCTGCCACATGTGGCCTCGAACTAGAAGCCCTACCACTGGGTCTTCTATGCCTAACAGGTCGATCGCTCATCTTTAAACTCTCTGCACCACTATAATTTCACCACGGAATTAAAAATTAACTCTACCATTCCAGTCTAGCGTTTCTATGCTACACAACGAGCAGCATCCACATCAAGGCAACCATTTACCAGACAATCTCAAGAACACAACAATTTAGAATACATAATTATGCTACCAGCTCAAACAAGTACCTAATGCTTCACAATGCAAGTATTCACATTCAATATACACGTTCAGTACGAAGCTTAGTCGCATCCAATCATCATAACAATACCACTTTCATGATACCAATCACATGCGCCACTCAAATGTTATGCATGTCTTAACCTACTCTAGCGAACCCTCTCTACGGTCTCGCTATTCAATCACCATAGATCTCATTCCTCCTTATTACTCCAATCATCAATCGACTTGGATTGAGCTAAACCTCGCTCTGATACCACTTAACTAGGTTGTCACGCCTCGCTTCCCTTGCGAGCACGCACAACCACTTGAGCCGTAAAACCTGTCCCGGGATACTACTTCCAAACTGCCAAAGACAAAGAGACTCGCAAACGGAAGACTTAGGTAAAATAAATCATCTCTACTTCTAACTCACCCTTATAAAATAATAACAGAATGAGATGCGGGAAAAAATAAAAGACCTTTATACAACCAGAGAATAAGTCAGTACATAAGAGACCAAGAATTAGTTCACCCACAAGTAAGGGTCAAAACAAAAAAAAGAAAAAAAAAACAAAAGGGGTGAGCAATAGTAAACCACTAGGCCCTAACAACAAACCGTTATCACCAAAAGACACATAAAAAAGATCATGCGTCACCCTACCGCACTAGGTAGTGCTAGTATCCTCAGCCCGACTCATATCATCTACAGGATCATAATCAGAAAAAGTCTATGACTAGACCTCAATGGAGTCCTCCTCCATATCCTCCTCCTCCGAGTCTGAGATTTCGATCACCTCTATGCTTGCTTCGCCTATTGGCTCACCCTCCGGCACGTTCCTTGAGTCTGCTGCAGATACTTCTACTTCTATGGACTCTCGTGCGGGATGGCACCAAGTGGGCACCACTCCTCTTGGTACCTCTTGTGACTTCAGCTGCTCAGACAAAACATCACCCACTCTACGGTACCACGCCTCAAACCAATATGGTTTGCTCGGCGCTCCCGGCTCATCGACCCACACCACCGTAGTCCTCCTAACAAAAATCGTACCATGACGATCAGGAAACTCCTCTATGTACCTGGTCATTTCCTCGGTCTTGCCCAGCCGGATGGGAATCATCTTCAGTTCTTAGGATCTGAAAGAAAATATGATCCCGCGACAGGGTGAGATTTACATCTCAGTAAGATAAGTCCTAACCCTAGGTTAGGCTGACCGTACACTCAGGTGAATGCAAATATGAACACACAGTATGAACAATCCCATAATGCATTCAGCGACTATAAACAATGAACAAATATCAACAAGCGTCATTTATGAAATCACGGCATCAAATCTCATCACTCAATTCGATTACATATCACAAAGCCAAGTCACGCCATCACTTCCTCCTCAACCACCATTTGATTCAAGCCCACGTTTAGTACGCCTCAGGCTAGGTCCGCGTCATTACACCTCAGACCATCTCATTTTTCAACCCCGTGTCATATAGGCACCTCAGGGTGATTCACAACTTTTCAACCCCGTGTCATATAGGCACCTCAGGGTGATTCACAAGCTTCTCGACATGTCAGAACTCGTCACAAATCAAGACTTTATGATCAAATACAAGCTCATGCATTGAGCGAACAATCTAGAGCATGAGAGACAATCAATTTTCACCATCGAGAGTGGCCATCGTTTCATAGCGCAAACATACAATAAGTAATTCAAATATCGGCACCTCGCAAAAGTGCACATTAGTCAATCACATATATCTCACCATAAACTAGCATATTTCCCAACCAATTCACCCAATCGAGTCCAATCCTCCTAGCCAAGGTTTAGGAACTCCTTACCTTGCTCTTAGTTCCACAAAATCACTTCTCAAGGTCCTCAAGTAAGCAGCCTCAAGAGCTTCAAAACAGGGCAGCAGTACACCTATAACAATTTCCATCCAAATCGTCACTTTCCTTTGTCCAATTATCAAACCATCGAGCAAAAACCTTCCTAGCATATTAATCTACATCCTATCATGTCTCAATAATCAATTTGAAACTCAATTCCGCCAAGAACAGCCCCCTACAACTCAGCAAAAGCATAACCGAACAGGGTGCCCCCCTGTTCTGTTTCAAACCAGCCCAAACAATGCAAAATCCAACGATAAATCTCAAATCTTCGCTCAATTCTCTTGCTAACATCTAATTCTATATGTTGGGAAGCCTCACCAAAGATTTAAGCTCAAGGCGACACCGAATGACCTTCGAATGGCGCCGACTCCTCCGAGTCTCCAACGGGACATAATCTCCCCTTCAAACACAACAGTCGTTCTACATCAAAACGTTATCGAAAAAGTCCCAAATTTTTACCCTAACTTAGAATACAAGTGCCTTAGGTCTCTACAAATTTGAACGAAAAAATCGAACGATTCGAGGTCCAACGAAGTCTAAACAGCCACCTACCTCCTGTTGCGACGATTTCCGTCGACTTTTCTTGTTGGAACTGGTCGGAACAGTACAGACCTCCTTTTGCCGAGCTTCCACTTGAAATAGTTCGGCAACAGGACGATCTACGCGGTGATAGGTGTCTCGCAGGCTGAAAGTCGACGGTTGGAGAGCTGGAGGGTGGTGAAGGCGGCGGTCTTGATCGGTCGAGCGAGGAGTGTTTCTGATCATGAAAAAAAAAGAAAACGAAGAAGAAGAAGGAGGGGGGGCTGTTGTCGTGAGGTTCAACTGAAGGGGAAGGAAGAAAAAGATGATCTAATCCCCAAAAGCTTCTAGAGATGGTTAGGTTTAGTGGGAAATTAATGCACCTCACACAAACAATGACATTTGTCCTTGCCTAAATAATATCCAAAATTCCCTTCTAAAATTCGGCAGCTCCATGGGGAATTCAATTGACCAAAACGCCATTGTTCGATTAATAAAATAAAGTCGATGCTCTAGGAGCAAAATTGTTATTTCACACCCTTCGTCCGAAACTTCAATTTTTCGCCAATTTTTCATTCTCGACTAGGCGTTGTCCACTCCGAACTAAGTGTTGCAATTCTTCATTTCCATTTTCTATTTACGAGATCCCATTTCGTGTTCGATCTCTCGTCGTTGGTAATTTCAATTTATCTCGAACTAACGGGCGGCTTTTGCGAACGTTACGCGAATCGACTTTGTGATTCTCATCACACTTAGGAAAATCCAAACTACGGCGATTTTGGTTGTCATGTAATCGCAAGAGTCTATTACTAGCCCCAACGGCCGCGATCGTCATAAATCGATTTAGGAAAAATTCGCAAATCATACGTTAGTTAAGCGGCATCACCCGCGTTCCAATCGTATAACACTAGCAATGAATTCCTTAATCGTTCTCTGATCGGCCTCGGTTCTAAATATCCCTCGACGATCCTTATGGTCAAAAATACCGTTTTCGTATCGAATTTCCTAGGTCCACGTACCTCGTCACACGTTAGCCTTTTCCCTTCGGTTAGTTGACTCATGACTGATCAGGTCAGAGCGAGATATAACTGAAATACTTCGATAGATATCTTACAGTCAAAGGTCTCGGAATGACAGGAAAATCAGACTGTCACATTATCAAATGGGAGTAACCCCCTCCCAATACATTGGCCAAATTTCATAATTCCTTGGCGATCCCACACGCTAGTGTACTTATAATTTTTCTCGGCGATCCCACACGCCAGTACACATATCATTTCCTCGGCAATCCCACACGCCATTTTATTCATAAACATTTCAATTATAGAAAACCTCATATTTTCATTTAAAGAAAACAATTCACGCCTCAAAATTCATCATTCAAGAACAACTCATGAAATCAAGCAGTTCATCGCCTACTCGAGGCCTTCGTTTCAAACGTCCCTCAACTGGACAAATCAGATTTTTCATTATGCAATTCTCAGTAAAACACAAGTATCATTCATCTCAAATCGATCAAATCTCAAATTTGATCATTCACAAGTTAGCTCAAAACTCGATTGGTAAACCAATCCGCTTAATGCACTCAAACAAATGAGAATTTCCACAAAGCACGCTGAATGGCCTAACCACATGCCACAACCGGATTAAGACTTCTCAGTTCAACCTCGATTTCAAAATTACCATGTCATAAAACCACTCAAACTCAATTCATCAAAATAGGGCAGATTTGGGTTTCCACGCGTCTCTCATAAAATCAGTTCATGAAATCATTCAATCCAACTCAAAACTCCATCCTTTAATAACATAACATCCTAATAGAGGTTTAGGCATAACTTACCTCGAGCCTAGGCCAAGCGATTCCATAAAACGATCAACGCAACGTCGCAGCACTAAGCTGTCCATTCTTGGCCTTCCACGACTGGATTCAGTCCTAAATAAACTGGTATTGATCTGTTGACCTTTTGAGAAATCTACTTCCATAGCCTTATCCTTCAAGGTCTTATGGACGTGTGAACGAAACGGAGCTCAGTTTGGACACCGGACGACCTAGAACGAGCCATTTGAAAATTAGTGCGCGCTAGGGTCAGATTTACACGGCTCTCAGCTTTCACTTCAAATCAGCCCTTAAAACTCTTCCAATCTCTATTCCACCGAGTATACACCCTACCAACATATCAATTAACATCCTAAGGTGCCTTAATGATAATTTAACAACAAGACGACACCCTTTCTAAGCCTCAAAGTGCTCGGCTTTCATAGAACCTTAATAGGGCTGAACCGGTCCTCAACGAATCATGTATAACAGCCCACAATTCCAACTCTAAACTTCAATTCATCATGAAATCATCTTTCCAAAACCTTAATCTACATGTTTAATAGGCTCACCGAGAATTTGGAAGCAAAATAGCGCCTCAAAAGCTTCCAATTAGCCCGGTTCCTCTCGACGCTCAAGTGGTCCGATTCTGCTCCACATGAATTGTGGCATCCCCCATTTGCGAGATTCTGAATGAGCAAGGATATCCGAAAGGGATTAGAGAGTTGACTTAAGAGCAAGGATTTGGAACCTCATTGTATTGGATTAAGCAAGGAGGTCAACTTATGCCAAGGCGACATACGTGAAAGTGAGTTAGGAAATTTCCAAGGAATTAATTGAATTAGGATTGTCATGGCTCGAGTGATAGCCAGGAAATGGCCGTGTACATTGAGACTTATCAAGGACATAATTTTTAAGTTTAGGGACCAATTGCCATCGTACGGAAGTGATGTGATATTAGAAATCAATTGAAGAATTTTGAGTTCACGAGCTATGGTACATTGGTCGAGAATCGAAGTTCCAAGACCAAATTACTATCAAGTTAAGGTGATTGGAAAATTAGCAAATTACCTTGGAATTATTATATGGCCGAGAGATGTCAAGGAAAATATACGAGAATGCAACTGGAGGAATACCAAGGAATTGATTAGCTTAAGGTTGACATGGTTTAAAATATAAAATGAGGAATTGACGGTGGACAATGAAGATCCCTATGGACGAAGATTCTGTTTTATATGGCCAAGTTGCTAAGAAACGAATTGATGAGATATTGAAGAATTATTTGAGGAATTCCAAGTTAAAGGATTATGGTACTTTGGCCGAGAGTTGGGGTCTCAAGATCAAAATACTACTAAGTGATATTGATTGAAAATTGGAAGATTAAATTCGAGTTCCATTGACCAATTTCCCATAGAATGGAATTAAGGAGATATTAGGAAGATTAATTAAGGAATTTCGTATTCAAGGACTATGGTACATTGGTCGAGGTTTATAGTTCCAAGATCAAGTTATTATAAAGTGCAATTGATGAGGAATTAAGGGATATAAATTGAAATTGGTTCATGGCCAAAAATTGGAAGAATTATGGCTACCATTGGATCAAGCTTAGTGACCAAGGAATTACGGTATTAGTCGATCAATCAAGAACCTACGAGGATTAGACTTAATGGAATTAATTCTCATGGACTTGGGAAGCAAGGAATTCGGAGCAATAGGGGCAAGGACACTTGGCAAGATCATTCCATGTGCATGAAATGCTAGTGGTCGAATAGCATTGGGAATTAGCAATGAAAGATGGCCAATCATTGGCTCTTAGTCCCATCAAGATCTTACAAGAGATAGCTGGCCATTAAGGGTAAGGACAAGTGGCGGCATTGTCTCCTATTGCATGAAAGGGCATTGGTCGAAATTGCCTAGGGAAAATGTAATGAAAATCATTGGTCTAAGATCTTAACACAATCTAGCCAAGGGAACTCGACCAATAGGGGTAATGCAAGATGGCATCATCAATTTTTATGCATGAAAATTGGTTGGATGAGCAACCTTGGGAATAAGCAAACCCTTGTATTGGACATTTGACCACTTGAGGTAGTGCAAGGTGGCACAAGCTTATATGAGAAATCCTCATATCATGGTATGTGAGACAAGTGTCAAAGTCAAGAACTTCTTAAGACATGCAAGAGGACATTTGGATTAGAACCATAAGAATTTCGTTGGCCTTCATTAGAATGGGAAATTGCATGAAAAACGTCACCCGACCCGAGAGCCCGTATTTTCCGGTTTCAATGCGCGTCGAAAGTAAAACGGCTCGTTCGAAGTCGTCCGGAGTCCAAATTGAGCTCCGTTTTCTCCCACGCGACCGTAAGACGATGAGGAACAACAATATGAGGTCTGACTGACTAAAAGGTCGGCGAAAAATTGTCAGTTTTACTGGGACTATAGATGGACATGAAAATTCAACGTCGTTTATGGACGCCCGAGGAATTCTTGTACATGGCTACGCATAGCCCTCTATCTCTACTACCTTGGTGGACATGAATGTGACCATAGATGGCTTGATTACCATTGAATTAAATTGGAGGACATAGAGTTAAGAATGGACGGCTAGATGAGAAGAGCCTACGGGGATTAGTATGCAATTGATCATAAGGATCATTTGCCCATTTCTATCTTGGGCAACAAGGAAAAATTGACCAATAGGGAAGATGGGATGCAACAAGTGGCGAACATTCAATAACTTGAAGGACAAGTGGCACAAAATGGGGGCAAAGCACATGCATTGGGACACTTGGTGAATGGCCGTTAGACCTCTTGTATATGGCCGCCTTGTCAAATATGCACAACCCTCTCTCTCTCTTCTTCTCATCTATATATATGGCCTTGAGAAATTAAGCAAAGGGCTTCTCTCTTCCCCTAATTCGACCAAGAGAGAGTGAGAGAGAGAGACCAAGAGAGAGGGAGTTGGTCGGTGAATTCCCGAGATGCACAAAGGAGATCGAGCAAGTTCAAGCCGGTTCAATACTTCATCGAGGCAAGAGATTAATTCAATCTTGCTATAGGATAGATGTTCATTGTGTTGTCGCCATGCTAGAGAGTTTGGATTACGTTTTAGGTCAAGAAACCCAATCTCTGGAATTCGGATCTAGATTGTGCTTCCTCTGTTGTGAATTTTTTCGAGCTCTACACGTTGAGAATCTGACTAACTTTCCTTCATGAAACTTGTTCATCATATCCTTTTCTATAACGTAATTTAATTTCATAATTTTTGGATTTGAGGTGATATTTATAATTTCCTTAGAACCACGCGGGCTTAACCTGTTTCTGGTGAGTTTAGCCAAGACCCCTTACAGTTCGTGAATTTACATTGATTTTTGGAGAACGATTTAGATCAACTTCCCTTCATGAAAGTATAAGAGGACATCTTGGAATATAACATATAAAATTTGGAGAATTTTTTGAACTGTTTAACCTTATGAAATAGAGGTATATCTGTGAAGTTACGACCGGTTTACCTAAGGCAGATTTCCTCTAGAATGCGTGAATTACTGCAATTTTTCTAGATGAGATCAATTCTAGATTTCTTGATACAATGTTCCCCAAGGTATTAAGTACAACGTGATAAAATTTGATGATTTTGGGAGCTCATTTGCTAATTTAAAACGGACAACTCGCGTAACTCTACAGTGGTGATATTCCCTACTTAAGAACCGAGTTATGATTACTTTAGCTTGATAAGAATGTGATTTGATTGGCTAGAACCTCGGTGACCCTAGAGCTTCAAAGAGAGGAAGTGGTAGTCTTTTGGTCTTGATTATTCATTTCTCATGTGTTCTGCTTGATTAAATTCAATGATGTGATATTTGTTTTTCATGTACTTGTCATTGTGGACATTGACATTGGTATGTTGGCTTTGCGATTGAGTTATCGCCTGCAAGAATTGAGATTGTGAATCATGACATACATGGCCAAGCATACATTGTACATGGAATGATATTGATGAGATATGTGGAGATATTTACTCTTCAGTGCACTGAATTGAGTTGACGCCCCTGAGCTGTGTGTGGGGATTTGTACGGACTTGACGACCCTGAGCTGTGTGCGGGGTAGAGTCGTACCACGCGTCGCGACGCCCCTGGGCTATGTGCGGGGATTTGTACGTACTTGAGGATCTTGAGCTGTGTGCGGGGGAGAGTCGTACCATGCGTCGTGGATGCCCTGGAGTAGGGGTCGCAAGTCAATTGACTTGGCGATGGTGAGATGATTGAAGAGCACGTCATTCCATATTGCATTGGCATTCTCATTACTTTATATTGTTGATGCCTGATGATCTGAATTGACGTTGTTACATGCTCTTGATACCTTGATTATATGATTATCCTTTTTAGTTGGTTTTAGGGAGTCTTAGGACCCCTATGGTGGGGTTGAATGTCTTTCTTGCTAACCGTCATGCTAACCCATGTTGTGGGAATATTTTTCAGATTGGGAGATTTGACAGCTAGGCTTTGGGTATCGGAGTTAGAGGCTAGGAGGTAGTTGGGATGCCACATCCCGCTTTAGGTGGTATCAGAGCTTAGGTTAAATGGAGTGATAAGGTGTGCTAGTGTTGACACCTAATTTTGGATCAGCCTTTTTTGGTTATTTCTTAAAAAATTCATGAAAAATCCATAAAAAGTCAAAAAATTGTAAAATCAACTTTGGTGGCTTGGCCAAGCCTAAGGAACCATTTTTGAAAAAAAAGTAATTTTTCCTAATTTTTGCATTTTTTAATATTTTCAGAAATTAGGAAAATACTAGAAAGATCAAGAAAAATAGCATTTGAGGTCACCAAAATATGAAAAAAATAGCAAATATTTTTCTGTTAAATCCTTTGTCTTTTTGACCTCACAAAACGTTCAAAATCAGATTCAATTTTACATGTTCCTTTGTAACGCGTATGATTGAATTTGGTAAAAAAAATATCGATTGAGTCTTTTAATTTGTAATTTTGGCATTTTCTAGGTTCTTGACATTCAATCTAACTGTCCCTTATTGCAATTTAGCCCAATTATTTGCACAAATTGCTCAATTGCACGAATTTGGCAAAATTGCATACATAATTGCATTTTAGTCCTTGAAATTGGACATATTTGAAATTACTTTCAATTCAGGGGTTATCATTGCAAATTAAACATACTGCCCAATGGATTTCACCATTTTGAATCAATTGGCATAGGTAATTCGACCCAATTTGGCCATTTGAACTTTCAATTGCACAATTCCCCAATTCACAATTAAATGAAAATTTGGGGTTTATGTTGAAATTGATATGAACTTTTGGGCAAAATCATATTTTTAGATAAAATCCATGCCCTAAATTCGATTCTGAGGTCCAATTGCAAAAATTTCCCATTAATTTGGGTTTAATTTGAAAAATTGTAAGTCGGAACCGGTTCAGACCGCTGGTCGAACCGGTTCGCTATAGTGTCTTCTTCTTCATCAGGCCTGCGCACAAAAGAACATTGCGATGTTGAATTTCAACGAGGAAATTGGCCAAGCAATCGGCGGCAATTGAAGAAGCATTAGTGGGGGTTTGGTTCGTCGTACCAGTCTTCTTCAATTGAGGGCGGAATCGCGACCAATGGTCGCCAAAGGAAGGAGTAATCGTCTGGTCAATCCTGCAGGCCTGCAAAAGTCAACTCAGACCAAATTCGTGCCAAATCCGTGTGAAATGAAGCCTGCCGGAGAACCAAACGGAGTTGGACGGAATGCACATCCTCCCTGACGACATTTGGACCAAAAAACACGTGGATGCACGTGCGATTCGAGTCTGTTAGTCCCCCGGTTCGGAGCCAAAAAAATCCAAAGAGCTATATATGCCCGCGGGGGCTTTCTGTTGAAGAGGAGAGTGGATTCAGTTCAAGGAGAACAAACTAAATCAAGAAAGAGAGAGAACGAAAGAGGGAGAGCTCACCTTCCCTCGCGGGGGTCGAAGGTTTGAGCTCGGAATTGCAGAACGCTGGTTGGGCCTTCTCAGGCTAAACCGAAGCTCCCCGGGACCGTCAAGAGGTGGCCCAAACTTCCAGGAGTCGATCGCCGTTGGCCGCGCGCGTTGAAACCACGGGAATAGGTGAGTTCGACCTTCAAGCTTTCTTACTGGGCATCAATGGCGGAAATCGATTCCGGTCTTGATTCTTCGAATTAGAGTGTGCGTTTTATTCCCCGAGCATCACTGACTATCACCGGATCTTTATTTTGCATCGATATCGCCTGAATATCTCGAATCGAGTTTTTGAACTTAGCCCTTATAGCCTACCACTGTTCATTCCTGCCTAGCCCAATCTAGGCCGTGCGAGCTCGATCGGAGCTCGAGGTAAGTCTTCTGAACCTCCATCGGTGCTATTCTGTGATTGAATTGCCATAATTTTAGATAAATCGTGCGATCGAACTTCCATGGCCGTACTCGGCACTTTGCATGATACTCGTGATTCTGTGGATTAGATGCTATGATTCTTAGATATGTTAAACTAGAGACGATCGCGAGTCGATTAGAGTTGGTCTCGCACGATTTCATTAAGGTGCCATCGTTAGATCATTGCCGGAGGTCCTCTGCCGTCCATTCCGCTGGGGTCGAGAGGTTGAAGACGATGCTGACATGGCGAGTCAGCGAGTCAGCGTTCCTAGGTGTCAGTCCACCATTGGTCCACGTTTTCGTCTAGTTAGCATGGTCGTTGGGTTTGTTATTCGAATAAACAAGATCGGACAGCTCAGATAAAACGAGCTTAAATTCTAGGGGCCATCCGATCAGTAAATAGGATTATCTGAAAATAGTTTTAATCAGAAAATCAGAAAAGGGATGAAACGGTACCGTTTAGTTTAGTAGTAGTGCGGCGTCGTTTAGATTAGTATGAATGGACGGTCTAGATTGTGTCCTTGGTTTTAATCGCGATCGTAGATTTAGATGATCAGATCGGACGGTAGAGAGACAATCAATATTTGATTTGGGCCGTAGATTTCGGTAAGTCGATCCAAAGACCGTGGATCAGCCACATGGTATATTAGGGGCCGTTGGATTAAATCCGAATAATCCGAAAAATAGGAAAAGAAGAAACAGCGTCGTTTTGGGGAGTTGGGACGCGTGGGTCCGGATCTGGGCCGGGTTCCGACTCGAATGGGTCGTGTCGACCTAGTCCAAATCAAATTTTAATAAATAAAAAATCAGAAAATGATTTTAAAAATAAAAATTTAAAAAATCTTAGAAAATCCAAAAAAATGTTAAAAAATCACAGAAAATCCAAAACAAATATAGGAAAATTGTAGGAAAACCCTAGATATTCAAAAAATCCCCGAAAATCGAGGATTGACCACATACAACTGGTCAACCATATTTTTGGGGTTTCTCATCCGTTCTTCCAAGAATTGACGATATTACCCTTTAGGGGTAAGTCGCCTCTGTTGTGTAAGCGAGATAAGGTCGATAATGCCAAGGTAAGAATTAGGGTTGGTTAGGCGACCATTTCTTGGGCTTGGGTTTTCGAGTCTCGTCCCTTTTCTCAAAATGACGATTTTACCCCTCAATGGGAAAATCATCTTTCTTGTTTCAATTGGCTCCTGAAAATTGCCTAAAATTAGGGTTTGGGTCATGTGGACGACCAACCTTGATGTTTGAGATTTTCAGTTCTCATCTTCGCCTAAAACGACGATTTTACCCATCCGAAGGTAAAATCAGTTTTAAATTCCAGAAATTCCAGAAATATAGGAAATGGAATGGATTGATTGCCAATCCTATTTCCCCCGTCTTCTGACTGTATATTCCATCTGAAATGCCAATTTTGCCATTTTATGGCAAATTGTCCCTAAATTTCTCAAAATTACGATTCTGCCCCTCATGGACAAATCATGTCCAAATCACTCCTAAGCCTTGACTGATACTTCTCTAGGCTAATAGGGCCTCATTAGGGATGCCATGCTGATTTCATGTGTTTTATCCGCATGTATTGGATCCTTGATTTGCGCATTTATTTCTATTGATTGTGAGTGATAGGATAGTCATTCCCATTTGCATGAACTCCTAGATTTAGGCTCCGTACCCCATTCGTCTGCATGAATCTTGTAACGCCCCGAACCCTAATCCTTATATTGACTCCCAAGATCACTCGGGTTACAACTCATAAAATCTGACAAATAGACGGAAGCAAGAATACATCTCTATACATATACAAAATCCGGATGACTTAGGACAGGCAGTAGTACACTTCTCAGGTTCATGAAAACAAATCCTGCAAGGTAGTCAAATACTAATGGATCGATCCTTATATCCACAAATCATAATACAATCACTCCTAATAACACAATATATGAAACCACATCATATAGTTTCTTCCTCGAACATCAAACCTTGACGACCTTTGATGTACCGTCGCCTGGGATCTGAAAAAGTTAAGCCCCCTTGGGGTGAGATATAAATCTCAGCAAGTAAACCCTAAACCTAGACCAGACCGCTAGTCCCCCCAGACTATACCACAATGCAATTCATAGAAACTCATCGAGGCATTATCATCTAGCAACTCAATATCACTTTCTCATGGCACCTTGATATAAAGAACATCGCCATCAAGCACATCACATACTATGATATCCATGTTTCACACATTACCCTAAAACAAACTTATCGTTTTCATAAGTCATCAATATGACAACCATTTAATCATCGCCAGGGCCCACGGCCGCGATGTATCGCCATGGCTCCAAGCCGCGATATAATTTCATAGGGCTCCAAGCCAAATCATCGCCAGGGCCCACGGTAGCGATGTAGTTCACAAGGGCATCTAGCCAAATCATCGCCAGGGCCCATTGCCGCGATGTATTTTCAATTTATTCAAGCATAGCTAGGGCCCACGGCCGTGATGAAATTTCAATTCACTCAAGCATCGCCAGGGCCCTCGACAGCGATGTAATTTCTCAGGGCCCACGGCCAATTCAATAACAATAATAGGGCCCACGACCAATTCAATAACAATAATATGGCCCACGGCCAATTCATACGAATACAGGGCTCAATAGCCGCACTATATCACAAGGCAATCAATCTCACAATTAGTTTTCCTTGCCATTTCAATCGACTAATCAAGTAATTCAAGCTATAGGCTTTATCAAGCAATCCAATCATCCGACCAATCTATCCAGTAGTGTCCTAACGTTCGGGCAGAGGTTTAAGGGACACTTTCCTCATTAAGCAAGCTAGCATAATTCCTTCCCAATGAGCTACCTACTCAGCCAGCTCACGGTCAAACATGGCTCTCACGGCGTGCCTGTGAAAACCACATCGAAACTCGATTATTTCTCAATACCATCGCACCACTTCCTTAACAACACCGATAACACCTTATTCTCAGGTCATCACAGTGTTAATTCAATGCCCCTAAGCATGCCAATGTCATTCTATCGAGGCAAGTCATCACAATTTCATTCCACCAAAAATCTGCCCTTTTCTTAGCCCCACGACCAGGTTCATTCTCTCAAAAATTGTAATTTTTATACTTCAAGATCTTACGGACATGTGGGGGAAAACAGTGCTCAATTTGAATACCGGACGACTTAGAATGACTCAATTCAAAATCAGCGCGCGTTGTGGGCGAATTAGTTGGCCCTTCACGTTTTTCACTTAAACAGCCCTTAAATCACTTCTAATTTTCAATCCACTTCACATACTTCCCACTAACATCCTCATCAACATCTTAAGTAGCCTTTTGAGTCATTTTTAAGTAAAAATATCCATCAAAGAACTTCCATCAAGTTCGCCCAAAACAGAACATCAACACAACAAATTCTGTTTTGATTCCAATCACATATTTTCATCCAAAACTCAACCCTATATCCCAACTTTTCACAAAATAATCTCTATAAGACCTCAATATATGTGTTAAGGAGGCTCACCAAGAGTTTTGGAGCAAAAACATCTCTTTTGGTCTTCCGTTCATCCCGTTCCCTTTCGGCGCGCAAAAGGTCAGAATCTGTCCAAATTTGGTCACCCACAATCAGCCATGAAAATCTATTTTAACACCACCAAACTTGTGGCCAAAGCTCATCCAACATGAGTACTAGATGTTATGAAGATCTCACAAAAATTTTGAGATCATTTGGAATTTCTAAGAGCTAGAACCAACACCTTTCCTCAGCTAGCTCAGAATCTGTTCACTTTTCTTTCAAAAATCACCATAAATTAACCAGACCTCCAAAAATCATGAAACCAAGAGGAAAATGTCAAGGACATCTTGAAATAACCTATGGTTGTAGAAACACCTCAAATGGCCATCGGGAAGGGCCGCTCGAGCTGACCGAACAGGAGGCACAGAACCGGTCGAGCGAGCAGAGTGGCTATGGAGGAATTGGAGAGGAAAATTGAAGGAAATGGTGGGGGAGGAAGGGGGAGCACGACTTTTCTACTATAAGGAGGACATCTCTCAAATAATTGGTGCCAATTTGTCAATATTTCAATTAATGCCATTTAATGCTTGGTCCAACCAAAAGATGACACATGGCAAGGCTCAATTATTGGTCTTTTGAGCTTTGACTTCATTGACCCATATTTCCCTCCATTTTCAGCAGCCACTAGGGATAGGGAAATGACCATTTTGACCTTTCAAAGATCCTTAAGACAATGACAAATGGGCGATGGGTAAAACGGTCATTTGTCATTTTTCGTCCGAAACTTCGTTTTCTCTATTCTGAATGACCATTGGCGAGACGACATCAAACCCTTTTCCAATTTTGAAATTCTTCATTTACAATTGCCAATTGGAGCTTCCATTTCATATCTCAAGCTTCGAGGGGCGGAAATTGAGAATGTCACAATTCTTCCCCCCTTAAAGAAATTTCGTCCTCGAAATTTGCCATCTTCTTATCCACTCATTCTCTTGGGCATCGACGCCTCACCGCTACCTCAATCTTTCAGATAACCTCTTCCATTCGCCTAACATCATTATTATTAAATGCTCGCCAGAAAGTACTCCTTTGTGCCCATGCCATCAGGCGGATCATTCTCTTCAAATGTCCATTTGTACCAATGGAGATTCAAGGGCTTAATCAACTTGCCCTCCATTATCCAAATCGAGCTATGGCCCTCTCGATTTCTTAAACCATTTCACGGTTACTACCGCAGTAATCCGTTCTCGACTCTATTCGAAAATTCCCTTGGATCAAAGTAATCCATTAACTTTCATGGTCATGTCCCTCTCTTATCAGCATGTCTAATGCTCGACCACATGATAGACTAATCCAAATCTCAGCCATATCACCAATAGTATTAAGGCAAATCTTGGCACATCCGTGTGCCATCTCAAGGGATAGCATAATTCTACCTTCAAATTTCCGATGAGGCCATCTCTTTAAATTCCCCTTTCAATACTGGACTCATACCCTCGTCCATGGAACGTCTAGGTTTCTATTCTCAACTTCCATAATTTATTTCCCAAGTACTTAGAAGTCTGGGTTTCTTTTCTGCTATGTTCACTCTCATAATTCTTTGGATCTCAGGGTCCACTCCTCGCAATCCCCTTAATTCCTTTGTGACTTTCGGGCCTGATTATTCCAATAGCCATCATCCTAGTCAATTGGCGAACTTCCAATTTAGAGGTTGAATCTCTTATTTCTCATGGGAAGATCTGTCCCTCTATCATCAATTACACAATACTCCACTCTCAACCTCTTATAATTCACATAACTTGCGAGGCCTCTCCTTATACAAACAACGCTTTCATACTTATAAGCAATTTTACTTATTCGTGTTGCATCATGCTCAATTCCCTTTGGGAATCTCTTCATACTTCTTTATTCTCTCGTGGTAGATATAGACTCAATATCCTCTTCCACTCAAACAAGGTTTTCCAAACTTTGTCGCGAGGACATTCGCATATCAATTCCAATCATGCTCTAAGCATTCCAACTCATATGGCATTATCGTCACGACGTATTCACACAACCCACTTTAATCTACCTTGCTATGCCTCAAATTTATTTTCCACGTCACATCATTGTGGTCCTCTCCACTCTTTTGATTCCATACAGAAACACCATTAACAATGTAATCGTCAACCTGACTCAAGCCTTCAAAGACTCATCACGTTCATTCACCCATTCGCATTATATCTCGTCCTTAGTCCATCTCATCAATGGGACAACTCTCACGGGGAATCCTCCCACAATCCGTCTATGACCATTCATCAATCCCAAGAAATTTCAAGTTTCCACAACTCACATTGACCCTAGTCGATTCGTCACTTATCCTCATCCTCAAAGGCTCCATAGGGATTTCATTTCTCATAAATTTCACGACTGAGGAATCTTACCTCATCAGGTACAAGGTTCATTTTCACAATTAGAATACAACGAGCATCTCTTTAGAGTCCATACGATTCTCTCGAAAGTTGTTCATGTTTCTCATGACTCCTTAGATGAGTCCAATCATCGTCTCTCAAGACGGTAGCAATCAATCCAAATGCTTCTTGGATACTTCATCTGATTGTTATTCACTTCATCACTATCAGGTGTCGAATCATTCCAACTGTCCATGGTATCATTCACTTGGGAGCTCATATCTTGGCTCTCTACTCTCAAGGGTTTCCACTTGGGCCACATAACATTTTGTTCATTTTTGTCACTCTTCCCTCAGGAAGCATTAGTGCCTTTGCCTCTCGGTTCCACAACCAGCTAATGCGACCATACCTCAATTTCATCAATTTAACCGAATGTCGACATTATCCTGAAATTCAACGCTGTCTACTGGACAGTTTCTCGGACTTCACTTCCGGAGATCATTCAAGTTCCGCGTCTTCTTTCTCAATCCAGACGCTCAATCTTAATATCAAGATAATTTGGATTTTCTCTTCCTTCCATACTAGGGTCTCTTATCCTACGGAGGAAACTATACACTTCAGTGGCATTCTTTTACTTTGAATACACCTTGTCTTTTCCATTCCTTAGGGTGTCAATCTTGAATTATGCACCAACGGCAGTACTTCCATTCCAGGATTCAAATTTCACCATATCTGAAATTCTTCTTCTAGTGACTCAGTCACCTCAAGTGACAAAATTCCAAGGAGTCGAGGTTCTTCCTCGGTCTCTACAATTTCCCATATCGAATACTCAATTCGACTACCTCGAGTCACTTTGTAATTACACTCTAAGCGCTCTTTTTCGCTTACTCAGTCATTTATTAGAATTTACGAACAGCCAGGACTACCAAGTCGATTCACTTTCCTTTCCCTCAACGACCATCTCATAGTCCAGTCACCCTTTAAGAATGACACCCTACTCTTTAGGGTTGACAACACACAATTCCACTTCTAGTGGTCCCGATTCAACCCTAATCGGTCTCATAAAATCATCAATGTCAGACAATTGACATAACTCTTTTCTTAACTTTCCCCACGACAGAAGGAACGACATGCCAATCTCTCATTACGAGACTCGCGCCAAGGAAAAAGCCGTTTCTCGCAGGCACGTTCCATGTTCCATAATGAACATTTCTTTGCTCGTAATCCATGAGCAAGAGTTTTCTTATTCACATGTCTTTCAATCATTCACTTCTCTTACTGAGTCCCATTAACATTCCTCGAAATCAAGAATAACCACTAGCCACAAGGCTTTCAAATTCAAATTCACTCGGAGACCTCACATCTCACTCAAAGGGTCCTTGACCACCCTTAATACACTTAGACGACCTTGAGAACTCTGTCTCATATTGGTTGATCATCTTCAGATCCTTACAAGACTACTAGGATTCAAATAACTTTTGCTCTCAAGCAATCCCAAGAAGGTGCTTCCATTAAACGACTCAATGAAGGCGATCTAAACAGATACCATGCCTTCAAGAAAAACTCTTCCTTTGGTGACATTTCACCAATCATCAATAGCCTCTTAGGCTAACAACTGTCAGGGTCACTTTCTTTTTTCAGTGTACCTAAAACCTCTATGGTTTTCTCTTGAAGTTCTCAATTTATAAACAGGCAGTTTCAATTTCACTTTCTCCACGTTTCCTCTTTGGAAATGAATAATCTCAAAGTCACATTTCTTGTGAGTTCCATCACTTAATGCATCAGCACCAGTCGTCTCAACGACTTGGGTAACAACGGCAGCTCTTTTACGAGTCTGCTTACCCATCTAATTTCCTCATTTCCACAGAAAGTTCTTACGACCCCTTATTACTCTTGGGTCTCGCACGATCAACAAAATCGAGCCATACTCTCTTCCAGTACTCATACTACGGTCGCTCGATTTTACTCAATTCTCACGATCCATCTCAATGCTTGGATCTTCTCGTATCTCGCATATACGAGCCAAGTGCTCATCTAGTGACCGTACTCTGGTCGTTCAACCTTATTAGGTTCTCATGTCACTCGAACCACTATGATTCCCTCCGGGAATCAAAGACTTACGTCATCTACTCAAGTCTAGCAGTCTCAAGCTGCTCATCTTATCATTCATCACCACCAATCAACCAGCGGTTCCCAAACAACTCTCAACTAGTTACTCATTATTCAAGGATTTCAACTCATCATTACGCATCAACCATACATCAAGCAAGCCTTCACGAGGCAACTTCTCAAATAACAGGCAATTGCTAGGAAAGCCTCAACTAGGCCAAAACTCAACTAGGTTAACACCAAGCAAGTATTCAAAGTGCCATTTCAATCGTTCATGCCATAAATCCAAGGGCATCCGCCACTCTAGCATAAACACAACATGCTATCTCAATCTCAACAAGCATTAATTCAATGGGTATAAACCCCACATGCCTTCTAATCTCTCAATTAGACCTCGGCCACAACAATCACATGATTCCAATTACAAAACATGCAAACTAGGCCATTCATGAACATCAGTTTTCTTTTTCAAATGGCACTCACTATCAAATACAGAGCTCTCAGCCATGCCTATCACAGGCGTTATTACAAATGCCATGCCACTTTCGAAAATTCACTTCGAGAATCATTCTAGTGCCATACATCTCTTAACCACAATCAGACTCAACCCTGATACCTAGGCTTTCCCTTTCAGTTTATGACTTGGGTCATCCCAGCCTCCTCGCTATCTTAGAAGCCTGCTAGGAGCCGCTCCTTGTCCGGACCTCTCTGTCCAGGCGATCACTCCCCGCCCTCATCAGACCTGATTGTTCCAAGTTGTCCCAAGTCATACATCTACGGAGGAAGCCCCGTTCCACACGTCCCATAACATGCTTCCTTACGGTTTATAGGTATCCCATCAACTCGTCCCATACCAAGCGATAGTTTATTAAGTCTGATAGTGATAAGCTCATGCATGCACCCTCGTCAACTTTTAGCTCAAAGCCACAAACACATGCACAGCTTGTTTGTTCTCACCACTTGTCATACCACAATTGTCCCCAGATCGATTCTTATCAACAGAAGATCTCTAATTTCCACAAGTGGTCATCGCCTCTCACCGATCAATCGCCTATATTCCATCATATACCTCAAGTCCGGTCACTATTCAAGTCAAATCCATAGGCATTCGATCACAACTAATATTCAATCCAAATATTCCTTGTATTCATCTCATCTCATATCACCCAAATTTGTCAATAGCAGTCGACAGCTAAAATCATCAAGTCATAACACAATTCAAGCATGAATCCACTAGTACCAATCGTCTCCTTATAACTCATATTCCTCAAGTTGGATCATTGACAAACCACAATCACAATCATATACTCCAATTGGCCCTTTAATCTTAAGCAATTATCTAGCAACCTCAAGCACATTTACTATCTCAAAATCCAAGCCTATGTCTCTTTAATTTTAGCTTGCTTCCACTTAAATCTCTATCCCTACATCACTCAGGATTATTCATTAAATATCAATTCTAGAACCATCGGAATACAATACAAGTTCAAGCCTATAATTCTCAAGATTCAGTAATCCCTGCTTAATCCTAAAGGTCTCACTAGCTAATTATCCTCAAGTCATCACTCCTTATCACTCCAAACCTCAATCACATTGGATCGAGCTGACCTTGCTCTAATACCACTTAAACGGGGATGTCACGCCCCGAACCCTGATCCTTATATTGACTCCCAGGATCACTCGGGTTACAATTCATAAAATCTGACAAACAGACGGAAGCAAGAATACATCTCCATACATATACAAAATCCGGATGGCTTAGGACAGGCAGTAGTACACTTCTCAGTTTCATGAAAACAAATCTTGCAAGGTAGTCAAATACTAATGGATCGATCCTTATATCCACAGATCATAATACAATCCCTCCTAATAGCACAATATATGAAACCACATCATATAGTTTCTTCCTCGAACATCAAACCTTGACGACCTTTGATGTACCGTCGCCTGGGATCTGAAAAAGTTAAGCCCCCACTGGGGTGAGATATAAATCTCAGCAAGTAGACCCTAAACCTAGACCAGACCGCTAGTCTCCCCAGACTATACCACAATGCAATTCATAGAAACTCATCGAGGCATTATCATCTAGCATCTCAAATCACTTTCTCATGGCACCTTGATATAAAGAACATCGCCATCAAGCACATCACATACTATGAGATCCAAGTTTCACACATTACCCTAAAACAAACTTATCATTTTCATAAGTCATCAATATGACAACCATTTAATCATCGCCAGGGCCCACGGCCCCGATGTATCGCCAGGGCGCCAATCCGCGATATAATTTCATAGGGCTCCAAGCAAAATCATCGCCAGGGCCCACGGCCGCGGTGTAGTTCACAAGGGCATCTAGCCAAATCATCGCCAGGGCCCACGGCCGCGATGTAGTTTCAATTTATTCAAGCATCGTTAGGGCCCACGGCCGTGATGAAATTTCAATTCACTCAAGCATCTCCAGGGCCCTCGGCCGCGATGTAATTTCTCAGGCCCACAGCCAATTCAATAACAATAATAGGGCCCACGGCCAATTCATACGAATACAGGGTTCAATAGACGCACTATATCACAAGGTAACCAATTTCACAATTAGTTTTCCTTGCCATTTCAATCGACCAATCAAGCAATTCAAGCTATAGGCTTTATCAAGCAATCCAATCATCCGACCAATCTATCCAGTAGTGTCCTAACGTTCGAGAAAAGGTTTAAGGGACACTTACCTCATTAAGCAAGCTAGCATAATTCCATCCCAATGAGCTACCTAGCTCAGCCAGCTCATGGCCAAACATGGCTCTCACGGCGTGCTTGGGAAAACCACATCGAAACTCGATTATTTCTCAATCCCATCGCGTCACTTGCTTAAAAACACCGATAACACCTTATTCTTAGGTCATCACAGTGTTAATTCAATGCCCCTAAGCATGCCAATGTCATTCTATCAAGGCAAGTCATCACAATTTCATTCCACAAAAAATCTGCCCTTTTCTTAGCCCCACGACTAGGTTCATTCTCTAAAAAACTGCAATTTTTCTACTGACCTTTTCAGGAAAAGAATTATAGGGTCTTAAACTTCAAGATCTTACAGACATGTGGGTGAAAACGGTGCTCAAATCGGATACCGGACGACTTAGAATGACTTAATTCAAAATCAGCGCGCGTTGTGGGCGAATTAGTCGGCCCTTCACGTTTTTCACTTAAACAGCCCTTAAATCACTTCTAATTTTCAATCCACTTCACATACTTCCCACTAACATCTTAATCAACATCTTAAGTATCCTTTGGAGTCATTTTTAAGTAAAAATATCCATCAAAGAACTCCCATCAAGTTCGCCCAAAACCGAACATCAACACAACAAATTTTGTTTTGATTCCAATCACATATTTCCATCCAAAACTCAACCCTATATCCCAATTTTTCCCAAAATAATCTCTATAAGACCTCAATATATGTGTTAAGGAGGCTCACCAAGAGTTTTGGAGCAAAAACATCTCTTTTTGTCTTCCGTTCATCCCGTTCCCTTTCGGCGCGTAAAAGGTCAGAATCTGTCCAAATTTGGTCACCCACAATCAGCCATGAAAATCTATTTTAACAACACCAAAATTGTGGCCAAAGCTCATCCCACATGAGTACTAGATGTTATGAAGATCTCACAAAACGTGTGAGGTCATTTGGAATTTCTAAGAGCTAGAACCAACACCTTTCCTCAGCTAGCTCAGAATCTGTCCACTTTTCTTCCAAAATTCACCATAAATTAACCAGACCTCCAAAAATCATGAAACCAAGAGGAAAATGTCAAGGACATCTTGAAATAACCTATGGTGGTAGAAACACCTCAAATGGCCATCGGGAAGAGCCGTTCGAGCTGACCGAACAGGAGGCACAGAACTGGTCGAGTGAGCAGAGTGGCTATGGAGGAATTGGAGAGGAAAATTGAAGGAAATGGTGGGGGAGGAAGGGGGAGCACGACTTTTCTACTATAAGGGGGACATCCCTCAAATAATTGGTGCCAATTTGTCAATATTTCAATTAATGCCATTTAATGCTTGCTCCAACCAAAAGATGACACATGGCAAGGCTCAATTATTGGTCTTTTGAGCTTTGACTTCATTGACCCATATTTCCCTCCATTTTCAGCAGCCACTAGGGATAGGGAAATGACCATTTTGACCTTTCAAAGATCCTTAAGACAATGACAAATGGGCGAGGGGTAAAACGGTCATTTGTCATTTTTCATCCGAAACTTCGGTTTCTCTATTCTGAATGACCATTGGCGAGACGACATCAAGCCCTTTTCCAATTTTGAAATTCTTCATTTCCAATTGCCAATTGGATCTTCCATTTCATATCTCAAGCCTCGAGGGGCGAAAATTCAGAATGTCACAAATGTTAAGGTCAGATAAACCGTTCAACTTAGGTACCGAAAGGGCGTCGACTCTGACGGTCGGCGTAACTAAGTCCCCGATCCCACTTCTCTGGTTTCTGCAGAATCGAATAGATCGCTCCCAACTATTCGATAGGGTTTCCGATTGTACCCTCCAAGAAACGATTGATGGTGACTCCTTTGCATGTACACATATCACATGTCACTAGACCACACTGAAGGTCGACCACGTGCACCGAGCCGTTGGGATTTGGGTAATGAACCTTGGGAGAAGCCAGCGTCCGATCAGGCGACGATCGGGCGGCCCATTAGCCCCCTCTGGCATGTCCACCCCCACGAGGAGAGGGTCGCGACAGACTGGCGACTCTAATGGGGAATTATTCCAAACCAGAATCTCTGGTTAAGAATTCCAGAGGACTTGAGCCGATTAAAAGGTTGTTTGGTTTATCTGACCTTGTTTTCTGCAGCGCTCTGGAAGGTGAGGTACGTACGCTAACCATTGTATTAGATGTTTTCGCATATTGGAGAAATAAGTGGTGGAGTGATTATTAACATTTTTTCTTGCAGGTTGGAGTTGGGAATGTATGTTTATCTTACGCACATATTGAATCGGTGTTTGATACGAACTGCTGTGCATGACTTTGCATTGTAATGATCACGACACATCGCACACACTGGCGGTCCAACCCCGACTGCAAACCACCCCTAGGTTACCTTAGATATGGAAAGGATGAGAAATAATCTGGTGTTTGATGGCACTTGAGACTTTCGTGTTCGTTCCCGCTCATGATCCAAATTGACGATATCTAGCCCTCTTGGGTGGGTACCCTTGGGGAGGAGTCTACCTCATTTGGATCGTGGGAGCCTGAGCCATAGGTTCCTCACCCGATTTTCGATTTTTAGAGTATACCCACTTGTCTCATGCGCATGTCTATGGATGATTGGTATACCTAAAACCGCCCATTATTACAGGGGAAAATTTCACATTCCCCAAGGTTGGTTGGTAAGGCATTTACTTTCAATGTACATTATTATTCCCTGTACCTTAATTTGATTCATGTAATACATATATCCATATGCATTTGCATACATCATGAAAATCTCTTAAGTGACTAATTGAAATAACAATGATAAGGGGGTAGGATGTCGCTGTTTCCTAGAAGTTCAACAGAGTTGGTAACCTTCGAGTACCTAAGGAAAATCACTCGCCCTAGACCAAACACAAGGCTGCATTTGACTAGGTTCGTGCATGGCCGAGAGCTGACTGGACGCAAGTTGGGATACGCCGAAGATTTCCAAACCCGTTACTATGTCGATAACCTCAGATTCAAGCGACAAGCGGACGAGATGTTCAAGAATTACTTGGAGATGAAGAAGCAACATCGCAACCACTTAGCTAGAGACGCGTACGCCCGTCGAAAGGTAGAACGTCAAGCTAATGAAGACCTGCCCATGATAACCTTTTGGGGAAAAATGAGGCGCCCTGTGATCAAGACAAAGTCGAAACGCATCACACTCAAAAAGGTGAAACCCGAGAAGACCCCTGAAGTCATAATACCATGGACCAGAGAATGGCCGGAGGAGTTAAGATACCTCGATCAATGCATTGAAGGCAACCCCTCACACTCAACTAGAGGAAGGCTCTCAACTGATTATCGTTGTAAAGAAGAGTAGACCTTTGGGGGAAGGGTGGTTTAGATCCTCACATTTCATCGGCCTTTTATGGCTTTCTTATTTGAAGAGTCTATCTTTACCTTTCTTTCATTAGGCGTCTTGAGTGTAATAAGAGATTCATTCCGCTCTACTTTCATTTGATGTATTGACCAATTGATTGTGACATTGTTATTCCATTTAGTCACTAAAGTGAACTTGACTAAATCACATAATTCACTTGTCTGAAATTCAAATTAAACTTTTGAGTCAGGTCTTCCAGACCTGAAAAAGGGCCTAATCTCCATTTCTCCAATTGAGCTATGTAATTAAGTCAGCCCATGCATACCTCATGACATTTGCATAGTCACACGTTTAAAGTATTTTTGACGATTGACTTTTCAAAATCATTCGCATATTTTAGACTTGATGGGAAAGAATGATATTCAAGTGTTCAAAGTCCCTCGGGCCAAGCTCCAATCATGGTGGGATAGCATGGGTGAGCCAGCCAGAAATACGCCAAATCACGACTAGGATATCTATTGGACCTGTTGAAGGCTGAGTGCCCACCTGCCTTTATCCAAGCCATGGCGCTCTATTGGGATCCTACCACCGCTACATTCTGCATGGAGGGACTGGAGGTTACCCCCACTATTGAAGAATATAGCGCCGCCATTGGAGTTGAATTTACTCATTCACTAGTTCAACCTCCTATAGGATTCGATCCCTTGAGCCAATTAGCCGAATTCCTTGACACAAGCCTCAAAGAAGTCAAAGCAGACGCCAAAGACAATTATGGGTGAATTTCACTATCCGTCCTTCTAGATCGATTCCCCAACTTCCCTGCTGCCAAAGGGACTAAATCAAGTAGGGCCTTTGTCTTAGCCTTCTTCAGCTTTGTGCTATTCCCGATCTCATCTGTTACCTTCGACCCTATTATGGCTGTGGTAGTCAGACAGGTTTGCTGTAGGTGGGATTACTCGAACATTATCCTTACTGAGACCTTTTTTTTTTCCCTAAATCGCTTCAAGAAAAACAAGAAGGGAATCTTTAGAGCCTCTAGTGATCTTCTGTACCTATGGTTCACGTCTCATATCAGACAATTCCATATCCGCATAGGTTTCACTAAGATTAACCTCGATGCTCATCCTCTTAAAATCATTGTTAGAACCCATACACGTATTCCTAAGTTCAACTTCATAGAATGGAAGAACTTCCTTAGAAATCTGAAACCGGAACAGCTCCAATGGCGACTAAGGTTGCCAACACTGGGCAAAGTCAGGCTTGCATGCAATGACGAAGACCCCGTCCCTTTGCTGGGATTCACCGGCGCTACTACATATTATCCGAAGAGGGTTATCTGACAATTTGAGGCATTGCAGGAGATTCCTCCTCCACCCCGACCTGGTATCTTCTCATTTGACATACCAAACGAGGCCCTCATAGGAGAAAAGAGGAAATAGTTCGAAGCCAAGGTGGCATTTATTATACGCTCTTTGAAGAACTCTCAGGCTGAAGATATAAGGTGGCCAGAGAATATGGCTCGTAGGGAGAACATTCACAGGGCCACCACTGAGTACATCCAGCACTTTGAGGCGACCAAACGCAGCTTTGTCGAGCCTTATATACCTGAGTATATCGTGTCATATGTACCTGGGATAGAGCCCTATATACCCGAAGACATGGGATCGCCGTTGTACTCGGAAGATGAAGAATCCCAAACCGAAGAAACTGATTTGTATGGGAGTGACGAGGATGCCTTAGGCCTCAAACGCCCTAGACTTGAATAGACTATCCCGTCGAGTGTAAAATAAGCAAACACTGTGATGCCTTTTCATGCATTCTCATTTGTATTGGATATTATTTCGGATACATGAGCATGAATGTGGACATATTTTACAAATGCATAAAAACTATCGTAAAAAATTACACTCCTTTTAATTTCATGAATTCTCTTGGAAAAATGATCTAAAAAAAAACTACTCGCATGAGACTAAGGCTCAAAAGGTAGTCATTTTTCTCATTCACCAATAGAAAACATGCAATTAGAAGAATCAAGTACTTCCTTTTGTCAATACCAAAGAAATACTCACTGGAATTTCTTTTAAACAGGTGCACTCTCATCACGGAACTACCAACGCATCGCTTTCGCACTCGGCTTAAAACGAGAATGGAACAACAGGAGTTGACCCCACGCGTAGGCAAGCTGGAAACTCAAATGACTGCTATGGCAACTATGATGGCCGATATTAAGGCGATACTGGAAGCCTCCCACGCCAGACATGCAGTAGCCCCTAATCAGAACAACTCAAGTTCATCACTTGCACCCGATGTAGCTGATAAAGAAATGACAAGAGATACTCAACGAGCAGAGGAAGGTGTTCGTGCGCCGAACATCCAGTCACAACAAAAGGCACCCCCTGTTGTCATCAACCTTGAAAAGGATGAAAAAGGGGAAACAGACTGCGAAAACTGAAGCAAAGGCTAAGAGGATAGCCAAGATCGAGGAATGCTTGAGCAGCCAAGGCTATGAATTGGCTCGTTTCGACAAGATATCTCCCTTTGCCAAAGTGGAGACCCCTCCTGACTACAAGGAACTGGACTTCGTAAGGAAGTATAATGGGATAGGCTGTCCTCTGCTCACCTCAGATATTACCTGCAAAAGATGGCGCAATATTCACATTATATTCCATTTCTGATGAACACGTTCCAAGAGAGCCTGGCTGGAGCCGTTTTGGCTTGGTTCATTGAATTGGACCTGGATGACTACGATGGATGGGAAGATCTTGTTGAAGATTTCCTCAGGCAGTATAAGTTCAACATAGCTACAGCACCGACGAGAGAAGATTTGCTGCGAACCTCAAAAGCAAGGGGCGAGTTGATCAGAATATACGCCTAGAGATGGCGAGCTTTGACAACCCAAGTAAAGCCGTCAATCCCAAAAGATGAGCTGATTGATTTGTTATTGAAAGCACTCCCCTATGAATACTTTGACAAATTAAACACCTCTAGATGTCAAACCTTTGCACATCTGATAAAGGTGGCTGAAAGGCTAGAATGGGCCTTAAGAGAAAGAAGGCCTCATGAAGCCTCTACCAGAAAACAGTACCCCCTGAAGAAAGAGAAAGAGGCCGGGCTCGACATAGCATTCATACCGGACCCCCATAAGCCCAAATCGTTTGGCAATTCTAATCAGACCAAAGGAGGATCGTCATGGTCAGCGCCGAAAATGCAAAAGCCTAGAAAGAGGCAACCCCAAAGGTAATTCTCTCAACTCCCCAGGCCTTTATCCAAGCTGCTCCCGATGCTGCTAGAGCAACACTTGGTGGCGAAGGAACCATCTAGAGCGAATCTTGTCAAGTATCCAGGTTTTGACGAGAGCCAGACTTGTGTCCATCACATGGGTGAAAGGGGACATCATGTTGACAATTGCTCTATCCTTAAGCTAAAGGTACAAGCTCTGATTGACAATCAGATCTTGAAATTTGATAACACGGCTCCGAATGTGCAAGAAAATCTACTCCTTGATCACCAAGCAGTAGGGGCAATATTCGCTGACGAGGAGGAAAACCACCTTGAGCTAAAGGTGGACGTGTCTAAATTGACCGACATCTTGGCAATCGCTTCACTATACCCGAAAGAAGGGGAGATCTCTGCTGACATGAGGAAACTGTGTATAGCTAAAATGATGAGCTTGAGGATACTGTCAAATGTTACCAATAAAGATTCGAGGGAGTCAAAGCTTCTTTAACCGTGGAAGGAAGCCACTTTATGATTAAAACTGAACAGAGAAGCATGTGAAACATCCCGCACGAGGGTTTGGTAGACGATTTTTGGCCAATCATTGAACCAGAAGAAGAACTCGATGAGGATGAACTGGAAGCCAAGAGGCGAAGTCTAGCAGATCGCAGATTCATGGCTGACGAGCTAGAAATGGGAGAAATTACAGACAACCTGGGTCAGGATTCTGGGGGATATAACTTCAAGGTGAAATACTTTGCTCCTCCTAGTTTTTATCAAAGAATGGAGGATATCGTGCCAGATGGATGGGGAGGTATGGACGATCCTGTTCAAATCCCGAAGGAAGTGGAAAAGCCTTTTACGAAGGGCCTCGAATCATTGCTGGGCCAGATAATAGGCACCAAACTTAACACGAAACAATATAAGAGATCGGAGGATCAACAGCAAGATTCAGCCAAACTATTCAAGGGAATGAGAGAATACCCGAGATCTGCGACATCAACAGTACTATGAGACAACGACCGGCATTGTCAATTGGGAAACGGAATCCTCTCAAAGGGCTCTGACAACACTGTGTCAATGATCGAAGCCGCTATAGCTATGGTAATTAAATTGAAAGATCTTGATATCTTGAAAGAGGTAGAAGATTGCCTACTCAAGCCTGTTGTGATTCGATTGTCAGAAGAAGAAGAAGACGACGCAGCTGAACCAGAAACTTCTTATCCGAAGATAGTAACCATACAAGTTCCTCCAGTAGAAGAGTATGATCCTAAGGCAGTCCACTGGGACTACAAAACAAGGGAGGTGGACGCAGTAATGAGATCTGGATGATTCTATGCCCCTAGGTAAGGCGAGTCTGAAAAGAAGGAAGTATCGAAGGAAGACGCAGAGAAGTTCATGTCCATCATTAAAACCAACGAGTTTGAAGTAATAGAGCGGCTGAGGAAGATGCCAGCTCAAATATCTTTACTGGATTTATTCTTCAATTCAGAGAAGCACAAGAATGCGCTGTTGAAGATACTCAATGAGGTGCATGTCCCTGAAATGATTAATGATGTACAACTAGGGGACTTTGTAGGGGCGATCCTTTTAAAAGATTAGTTGAGCTTCTCAGATGAAGACTTTCCTATGGAAGGAAGAGGACACACAAGGCCTTATACATTTCTGCGCAATGTAATGGAAAGAGAGTGGCACACGTACTAATCGACAACGGATCTGCCTTCAACATTTGTCCTCTAGCTACGATAAGGAGGTTGGGGATCAACGAGGAAGTGATTAAAACCTCCAAAATAGCGATTAGAGCTTTTGATGGAATGAAGAAGATAGTGGTAGGCAAAATTGAGCTAGAAGTGCTTAACGGCCCAACCAAATTCTCTATAAACTTCCAAGTAATGGATCTACCTAGTGCATTCGGATTCCTGCTGGGGAGACCTTGGATCCATGTGGCAAGAGCCGTACCCTCGAGCTTGCATCAGAAAGTGCGCTTCATAGTAGATGGGAAGGTAATTACCGTGCATGGAGAAGTTGACCTCCAAACATATCAGAATAGCGATATTCCCTAATCGAGCCCGAAATCAAGATGGAAGCAAGTTATCATTCCTTGGAGTTGGTAGCAATAGTACACACTCCCGTGGGGGCAGGATTAAGAACTCATTATATTTCTGAAGCCAATCTTCTACCAGCTAAGATGCTATTATCATATGGATACAACCTTGGGGAAGGTCTGGGCAAGTATGGTCAAGTAATGAATACTCCCATGCAGTTGAAAGCTAATCAATATAGGATGGGCCTAGGGTATCAGAAAAATCACTCGGACAAGTCTATCCCCAATGCAATAGGCTGAGGTAAAAGCCAGGGACGCCATGGAGGCCAGAAAAACCCGAAAGATTCATTCATTGGTTCTCCAACCTGGAAGGGCAGGTCGAAGATATTCAACAACCCTTTGAACGGGCACTTCAGTAAGAACTCTAGGTGGTTGTCAGAAGAAAACATATCTCCAATAGCAGAACCGGATCTGGCAAACCCTTTCTTGGAGGATAACTTCGTGAACGTCATCATAAAGTGGCTGGGTGATGAAGCCACCATTTCTGAGTAAAGAGACCTCTTTCCTACTCTTAATATTGCATTTAGATTTCCCGCATTTCATTGCACCTTTAGTATTGTTGCTTGAAATAAATGTAGGAAAACGCCTTTGGATCTCCGGCCGTTGGTCCAAATAGCATAGCTTGTAATGCGGCTCATTTTGCATTTAATAAAATCACACATGTTTCGTTAAGGATATATGGAACTACAAATCAGCCCAATGATGATATTAGTCTTCCATACAGAAGCTTGAGGCCTAATTTTCCATATGATTCCTGATTTCCAAAAGATTTCCGAGGAACAAGGATGTCCTATGATATGAGGGCTAGTTCCATTTACACCTGCACTTATTTTGAAACCTCTTTCGAAAAGGTTTTTCACACTCATGCATGGCATTTCCATATAAAGTATAGACTAACCATGCTTATGACATTTCAGGCATATCATCTCAAGCATACATACCAGGTTATTGTGTGATTCGGATCATCATGATGATTGTTCCTACAATATTGAAGAAGATGATGAGGATGAAGGCTATGCATCTATCCTCAGAGAATGGAGTGCCTTTGAAAAGTCACTACCTGTGACATTCTGAATTCCGACCCTATCTCGAAGCTTGTTAATGAATGAATGTCTATCGATGTATTCCAGCTAATCTCGCTCAGAATTGATCACTCTCGAGTCGACTAACCAATGGGGAATGGCCATATAGGATTTAAAGTACGTGGACCAAAGGACTTAACCACGAGTCGACGCTTTGACCATAAGGATCGCCGAGGGAATATTTAGGACCGCTAGAGGTCGATCTAAGAATGGTTTTAGAACGATTTGCTAGTGTCGTGCGATTGGTTCACGGGTGATTCTGTATGACCATGACATGATTTGTGAATTAACCTAAATCGATTCCTAACGGTCGTAACCTTCGGGACTAGTGATTGACCCTCGCGATTACATGACAACCAAAGCCGCCGTGGCTCGAGTAACTCTTAAACGTGACATTAGTCGTGGGTCGATACGCGTAACTCCTGAGAGCCGCTCGTTAGTCTGAGACGCGCTGGAATGACAATTGATTGAGTTTAGTCATGGATTGGACTTCGAGATTGGGGGCCGGACATTCGGAGATCGCAATGGAGTAAATTTGGATGTCGCATCATCGGAGAGTTATTAAGATTAGAATTAGCCCCGTATAAGTTAGAAAAAGCGAGATTCGGATCGACGAGTGGGATCGACGAGTGAGATCGACACTTTTACCCTAAGCTTAGTACCATTTTCTGTTAGTTAATGTAAGGGTAATTTAGACATTTCAACCTTCCCTACCCTTTGCCGAAATTTGAGGGGAAATTTGGTCTTTTAGCCCTTTGAATTATTAGATATTAGAATGACCATTTGATTTGACAAAAATCCTTCAAACCACCACACCAACTAGTCATTCAACTTCACTATTCATGTCACTATTCATGTCCTTCCCTATCAACTACCCCACTCACTCCTTTCCCTCCAATTCCATCATCCTTTTTGAAGATCTCTCTCTCTCTCTCTACCCCCATTTGGACGACACTCCCTCTTCTTCCTCTCAATCTCACGCTCATCTCCCTCATGTTCCCTCATTCTCTCTTTATCTCCCTCTCTCGGCCTCTAGGTGGGCGCCGGCCACCACACCGCCACTCCGCCACCCTAGGCCGCCACCACACCACCTCCTTGGACCGTGGAAGGCCGCCGTCCAAGCCGGAGCCACCCGAGCCGCCGCCGACGAACCAAAACCGAGAGAGAGAACCGAGCCGGTCTAGGGAGTTCTATAGCTTATCTTGAGGTAGGTGATTCCTAGAGCTTAGGCAAGCCTGTTTTAAGGTTAGAGGCATGCGTTAGAAGGATTATTAATCGAGTTACCTTGGTCTTTTGTGGATGTTCTTCAAGGAACCTATTCGGTTCACTAGAGGTCGGACTTGTTCGCGCCGCTTCCTCAACCACTTCCGCCGGCCTTCGTTGGTTTCTTGACTTGGTAAGCTTATCCTAACCCCTCGCTAAGACCTTGCGTGATGGAAAGACCGAGTGAGTGATTGTTTGATGAGTTAATGGCTAAATGGGCGAGAAACCCTAGAGGACCGAATATGTTCTTGGAAGGAACCGAGCATGAACTTACCTTTTTAAGACTTGTCGTGTTGATTCCATGGTTGAAGTGGGTTAGGGAATAGGTGTTAGTATAGGCCGAATCCCTCATGACACCATTGGAAGTGATAGGACTTGGTTGAGCTCGTTTATATTAGCGAAATCCCCGTTCGAGCTTGGGAGGGTTCGGCCATGAGTGTGATTGAATGACTCGATGCATGAAAATATCCTAATGAACCCTATTCCTATGTTGGCCGTGGGCATTAGTAGGGGATTAGTGATGGGAACGACACCATGATTATGATTGACGGCCGTGCGAGGTTAATTGATGTGTTTTGTGACCATGTCGATTGATTGGTTCCCTGACTTTGTGGCACGGCCGAATGATTATAGTGTTGATTGATGAGTGATATATTATGAGGTATGACTTGATCGCGAAGTATGGTAATGGCCTCGATTAATTGTGATGTGATGGTATGCCACGATGTGGAGTTGTGATTTGAAATGGCCGAGAGGTCCTTGTATGGACGATATGCACATGTGATTGTTCTGTACTATGATTGGTTGAATTATAGCCTATGTGCATATAATGCCCTGATACGTTAAACGCGGGGCTTAGTGATATCCTGATGCGTTAAACGCGGGATAGACCTGAGGCGTTAAACGCGGGTTCCTTGATTTATTAAGGCTGAGGCGTTAAACGCGGGCTCTGCCATGAGTATTACGATCGTAATAAGTGTATATAAGTATATATATATAAGCTATCCTTTATATTATGTGATGTTAAGTGCCAAGGTACGAAAGCCAAGCCTAGTCTAGATTGGTAAGTTATATGACAATGCATGCCTCGATTGTGTTATTATGTGCCTATTCGTCTGCTTTCGCATGACTGGTCATTGCATGTGCCTGGGTGTGTCTGGAAGTCCCGAGTGCCTAGCTTAGGGTTAGGACTAGCTTATTGTGAAGAAATATTATCCTTGAAATGAAATCAGAGGTTGAAATATCTGGCTTGTTTCGAAATGATCCAAACCGCCATAATAGCCATTGCATAAGCATATAATACATCAATGCATACATTAGCATGCGTTCAGTTTTGCAGGATTCCAAGAAGTGGACTCAAAATTAGACTCACCTGAATGAAACCCTGGACAAAAGGATCTTCAACACCAAGTATCAGGTGATATGTATCCGTTCCATCAAAGGTTAAGCCATCTTTCACTCACAAGGATGTCTACTCTATCCTACATGCAGAAATGCCTGCTGAAGATGGAAGACAACCGCAGAAAAATCTCTCGCATCTTCTGTAAGATAAAAAGAGCAAGAAAAGGAAACATTCACATGCCCGAACTTAGAAATAACTCTTGCTTTTGAGAAATGAATTCATAACATTTATTGCACACCTGTCATAATCAAAGATTGTCCAAGCACGGTACGAGCATGCATGATGCATCTTTGAAATCTCCTATGGAATAAAATGCCTGGAGAAAAACAAAGTGATTTTTCCAAAAACATAGCTTGCTTAGACTATCTAGCAGAAATGTTCCTTCAGATGAAAGGCAAACCTAATCCAAACACGTCCTACATACACTCGAGAGATGAGAGAAGTATGAGAATAGGAAAGCCTGGATCTGAAGGTATAAGGGCCCTTCGCATCGATTACATCGATTGAGATGACGGAGGCATTCATTTCCTCATTCTAAACACTATAGGTAACCATTGATAACCCCTTGAGCGGCGGTTGCATTCTTTACTCCTGTCAAGAACCACCCCACATTGGGGCCAACTGGAAGTAAGACCGGCAGTACCAGGAGGTAAATGGTTAGAAATTCTCTTGCTTAGACTTGCATCAATCTTCGTGCGTTGCTTGTCATTTTGACTTCTATGGTAATTCAAGTTCTTTAGGATGACGAAAAGCATTCGTTTCTTTATCCTATACACTTTTACCCTTTGAACAGCCCAGTTGAGCCTATGCGTTCGTTTCACAAACCCGTTGGTGATCATTGCATATTCCAAGGTGGAGGCGACGTCACTTCAAAAAGAATAGGAAGGATAAAAATTCCTGGGTTAATGTCGGAGTGCTAAGATTCAAAGTTGCACATCTAGCACACTTATTTGAAAATCCCGACTAAAAAAAAAAAGAGGGGAAAGGAAAAGATGGGATTTCAACAAAAAAAAAGAGAGGAAAATTCAATCTTGGCATTAAGAAAAAGCAAAGTGCCTAGTAAAAGCAAGGCCAATGCCCCTCCGAATATTTGTACACTTGTGAATCGTATGTCTGATCTTGTAAATGCCAAAAAGATGGCATGGTATCTGTGTATAAAGATCGCCAGTGAGATCTGATTGCAAAAGAAAATCCCAAGGGAGCGGGACTACGAAAGTCACTTCCAGATTATGTCGCATTCAGATGTCGACGTCGTACTAGCACAAGAAAGAGGTTCTCCAAAGGCTATCGATGCACCTCAGAAACTGAGGTACTTTTTGAACCGCAAGGTACCGGATTAGCAGCAAATCTGCAATGATCACCAATGTTAGACCCCTTCGCGTGTTCTGAGCCAAAAGCAAGCCTTTCTTTTTCGGCCCCCAATCCTACCTATGTTACAACCCTGAGAAGTCTTTTCTGATTAAAGCACATGGGTTAGCGTAGATTTTAATGCTTAAGCTTAGCTCGAAGAAGTTCGAGCAAGATTATTTCTTTCTCATTTTTGCAGGGTTCTTGACTTGTAAACCAGGAGCAGATGAAGAAATTTTTTTGTTCAAAAGACTTGACTCAGAGAATGAATACACCTTCGGAAACCATATCCAAGCCCAATATTACGGTCTCGTAAAGACTTCCTGATTGATCTAAATGTATGTGTTGCGAACGGTACCGAAAACCCAGGTACAAGGTATTAGGAAATTCGAGTGCTCCTATTATGAAAAGACCAAGTTAGAAAATTGGAAAGAAGACCTTTCTGATAGAGATATTCCAATAGAATGCTCGAAAGCAAGCTTTGGTTGGAAACTTCAAATTGTTTGATCCAAGGATTTTTTTTCCCACACAAGGATTCTTGATCATCCTCACACGCTTTGAGACGTCTTGGATAATCCCCAACGTCCTAAGCCATTTTGCATAACTGCGTAGGTTAAAATGAAGCCTCTTACCTACATTGTAATTGTCATTACCTCAAAAAGGCTAATATTTTGGCAAATGAGAAATGAACTCTCAGGTCTAAGCTTCTAGGACTCATGGTGACCTCAGATTCCAGAAGGATGCCTTACTCTGTGAAGAAGAGCTTTCAGGATACCTGGAGTCCCCAGATCCCAGAATGTCGCCTCCAATGTCAAAAGGACAATCTTCGAAATCATCCCTCTATGAGATTTCAAATTTATAGGCTTAAGCTTTCTACAGGATACTTGGAATCCCCAGATCCCAGAATGTCACCTCCAATGTCAAACGGATAATCTTCGAAATCATCCCTCTGTGAGATTTCAAATTTATAGGTTTAAGCTTTCTGCAGGATACTTGGAATCCCCAGATCCCAGAATGTCGCCTCCAATGTCAAAAGGACAATCTTCGAAATCATCTCTCTGTGAGATTTCAAATTTATAGGTTTAAGCTTTCTGCAGGATACCTGGAATCCCCAGATCCCAGAATGTCACCTCCAATGTCTAAAGGACAATATTTAAGATCGACTTTCTGCAGGATTTCAGGTATCCCCTAAATCCCAGAAGAGTCTTATCAAAGTTTTTGCAGGTTCGAGTTTTCTGCAGGATACTTGGAATCCCCAAATCCCAAAATAATGCCATGCACGTCAAAAGGATAATTTTTAGAACCAGCTGTCTGTAAGGTTCTAGGTAATCCCTAAATCCAGAATAGCTCATTTAGTAAACCTAAGAGTTAGGTACACCTCACTCGTATAGACCCTAGTTAATTCCTTAGAATATAGAGTCAAAATATTCGACAATCCCTACAGAACAGGTGCGTCATCCATATGTTCCTAGCAGAGGAATCCTATTCGTGGCCTAATCCCCCTGATGGATCAAAATGTTCGGCAATCCCTACAGAACGGGTGCGTCATCCATAGGTTCTTAGCGGAGAGGAGTCCTATTCGCAGCCTGATCCCCCTGACGGATCAAAATGTTCGACAATCCCTATAGAACGGGTGCGTCATCCATAGGTTCCTAGCGGAGAGGAGTCCTATTCATGGCTTGATCCCCTTGACGGATCAAAATGTTCGACAATCCCTACAGAACAGGTGCGTTATCCATAGGTTCCTAGCATAAATGAATCCTATTCATGGTTTGATCCACCATACGAATCAAAACTCCTAACAATCCCTACAAAACGGGTGCGTCATCCATAGGTTCCTAGCAGAAAGGAATCCTATTCATGGTTTGATCCACCATACGAATCAAAATCCCTGACGATCCCTGAAGAACGGATGCGTCATTCACAGGTTCCTGTCAAACATAGGAATCCCACTCTGGTACGGCCTACCATACAGGCTAGAGTTTAACTGCCCTAGGACGCACAAGAGACAAGCCCCTAGGTATCTACTTGAACCCGCTATACACCGCGCATGCCGCACGAGCATCAGGCAGGTAAGTAACAGGTGAGCATCTCTATCCCGCCTCTCTTTCCCTCACATCAGCAAAGATAAGGCAAAGCATTCACCAGCGGGACAAGAAAGATTAGATGTCAAGATTCATTTTTCTATTTCCCAGTAGAGTCGATCAAGACTTAGGTGTCACCTGTCTTTGAGAGAAACCTCTCGCGAGATTCCTCTCAAAGAGGGGCAGCTGTTGACACCTAATTTTGGATCAGCCTTTTTTGGTTATTTCTTAAACAATTCATGAAAAATCCATAAAAGGTCAAAAAATTACAAAATCAACTTTGGTGGCCTTGGCCAAACCTAAGGAACCATTTTTTTAAAAAAAAAATAATTTTTCATATTTTAATATTTTCAGAAATTAGGAAAATACTAGAAAAATCAAGAAAAATAGAATTTGAGGTCAAAAAATATGGAAAAATAGCCAAAATTTTTTTGTTAAATCTTTTGTCTTTTTGACCTCACAAAAAGTCCAAAATAAGATTCAATTTTACATGTTCCTTTGTAACGCGTATGATTGAATTTGGTAAAAAAATGTCGATTTAGTCTTTTGATTTGCAATTTTGGCATTTTCTAGGATCTTGACATTCAATCTAACTGTCCCTTATTGCAATTTAGCCCAATTATTTGCATAAATTGCTCAATTGCACGAATTTGGCAAAATTGCATACTTAATTGCATTTTAGTCCTTGAAATTGGGCATATTTGAAATTAGTTTCAATTCAGGGGCTATCATTGCAAATTAAACATACTGCCCAATGAATTTCACCATTTTGAATCAATTGGCATAGATAATTCGGCCCAATTTGGCCATTTGAACCTTTAATTGCACAATTCCCCAATTCACAATTAAATAAAAATTTAGAGTTTTTGTTCAAATTGATATGAACTTTTGGGCAAAATCATATTTTTAGATAAAATCCATGCCCTAAATTCGATTCTGAGGTCCAATTACAAAAATTTCCTATTAATTTGGGTTTAATTTGAAAAATTGTAAGTCGAAACAGGTTCAGACCGGTCAGACTGCTGGTCGGACCGGTCGAACCGGTTCGCTACATTGTCTTCTTCTTCATCAGGCCAGCGCGCAAATGAACAGTGCGAGGTTGAATTTCAACGAGGAAATTGGCCAAGCAATCGGCGGCAATTGAAGAAGCATTAGTGGGGGTTTGGTTCGTCGTACTAGTCCCCGTCGATTGACGTCGGAATCGCGACCAATGGTCGCCGGAGGAAGGAGTAATCGTCCGGTCAATCCTGTAGTCCTGCAAAAGTCAACTCAGACCAAATTCGTGACAAATCCATGTGAAATGAAGCCCGCCGGAGAACCAAACGGAGTTGGACGGAATGCCCATCCTCCCCGACGACGTTTGGACCAAAAAACACGTGGATGCACATGCGATTTGAGTCTGTTAGTCCCTCGGTTCGGCACCAAAAAAATCCAAAGAGCTATATAAGCCCGCAGGGGCTTTCTGTTGAAGAGGAGAGTGGATTTAGTTCAAGGAGAACAAACTGAATCACGAAAGAGAGAGAACGAAAGAGGGAGAGCTCACCTTCCCTCGCAGGGGTCGAAGGTTTGAGCTCGGAATTGCAGAGCACTGGTTGGGCCTTCTTAGGCTAAACCGAAGGTCCCCGAGACCCTCAAGAGGTGGCCCAAACTCCCAAGAGTCGATCGCCGTCGGCCACGCGCGTTAAAACCACGAGAATAGGTGAGTTCGACCTTTAAGCTTTCTTACTAAGCATCAATGGCGGAAATCGATTCCGGTCTTGATTCTTCGAATTAGAGTGTGCGTTTTATTCCTTGAGCATCACTGACTATCACCACATCTTTATTTTGCATCGATATCGCCTGAATATCTCGAATCGAGTCTTCGAACTTAGCCCCTATATCCGACCATTGTTCATTCCAGCCTAGCCCAATCTAGGTCGTGCGAGCTCGATCGGAGCTCGAGGTAAGTCTTCTGAACCTCCATCGGTGCTATTCTGTGATTGAATTGCCATGAGTTTAGATAAATCGTGTGATCGAACTTCCATGGCCGTACTCGGCACTTTGCATGATACTTGTGATTCTGTGGATTAAATGCTGTGATTCTTAGATATGTTAAACTAGAGACGATCACGAGTCGATTAGAGTTGGTCTCGCACGATTTCATTAAGGTGCCACCGTTAGATCATTGCCGGAGGTCCTCTGCCGTCCATTCCGCCGGGGTCGAGAGGTTGAAGACGATGCTGACATGGCGAGTCAGCGTTCCTAGGTGTCAGTCCACCATTGGTCCACGTTTTCGTCCAGTCAGCATGGTCGTTGGGTTTGTTATTCGAATAAACAAGATCGGACGGCTCAGATAAATCGAGCTTAAATTCTAGGGGCCATCCGATCAGTAAATAGGATTATCTGAAAATAGTTTTAATCAGAAAATCAGAAAAGGTATGAAACGGTGCCGTTTAGTTTAGTAGTAGTGCGGCGTCGTTTAGGTTAGTATGAATGGACGGTCTAGATTGAGTCCTTGGTTTTAATCGCGACCGTAGATCTAGATGATCAGATCGGACGGTAGAGAGACAGTCAATATTTGATCTGGGCCGTAGATTTCGGTAAGTTGATCCAAAGACCATGTATCAGCCACATGGTCCATCAGGGGCCATCGGATTAAATCTGAATAATCCGAAAGATAGGAAAAGAAGAAACGGCGTCGTTTTGGGGAGTTGGGACGCACGGTTCTGGATCTGGGCCGAGTTCCGACGCGAAAGGGTCGGATCGACCCAGTCCGAATCACATTTTAATAAATAAATAATCAAAAAATGATTTTAATAAGTAAAAAAAATTAGAAAAATCTTAGAAAATCCAAAAAAATGTTAGAAAATCACAGAAAATCCAAAAAAATATAGGAAAATTGTAGGAAAATCCTAGATATTCCAGAAATCCTCGAAAATCGAGGATTGACCACATACAACTGGTCAACCCTATTTTTGGGGTTTCTCGTCAGTTCTTCCAAGAATTGACGATATTACCCTTTAGGGGTAAGTCGCCTCTATTGTGTAAGCGAGATAAGGTCGATAATGCCAAGGTAAGAATTAGGGTCGGTTAGGCGACCATTTCTTGGGCTTGGGTTTTCGAGTCTCGTCCATTTTCTCAAAATGACGATTTTACCTCTCAATGGGAAAATCGTCTTTCTTGTTTCAATTGGGTCCTGAAAATTGCCTAAAATTAGGGTTTGGGTCATGTGGACGACCAACCTTGATGTTTGAGATTTTCAGTTCTCATCTTCGCCTAAAATGACGATTTTACCCATCCGAAGGTAAAATCACTTTTAAATTCCAGAAAAATAGGAAATGGATTGGATTGATTACCAATCCTATTTTCCCCGTCTTCTGACTGCATATTCCATCTGAAATGACAATTTTTCCCTTTTATGGCAAATTGTCCCCAAATTTCTCAAAATTACGATTCTGCCCCTCATGGGCAAATCATGTCCAAATCACTCCTATGTCTTGACTGATACTTCTCTAGGCTAATAGGGCCTCATTAGGGATGCCATGGTGATTTCATGTATTTTATCCGCATGTATTGGATCCTTGATTTGCGCATTTATTTCTATTGATTGTGAGTGATATGATAGTCATTCCCATTTGCATGAACTCCTAGATTTAGGATTCATACCCCATTCGTCTGCATGAATCTTAAGGTCAGATAAACCGTTCAACTTAGGTACCGAAAGGGCGTCGACTCTGATGGTCGGCGTAACTATGTCCCTAATCCCACTTCTTTCGTTTCCGCAGAATCGAATAGATCGCTCCCAACTATTCGATAGGGTTTCTGATCGTACCCTCCACGAAACGATTGGTGGCGACTCCTTGGAATATACACATATCACATGTCACTAGACCACATTGAAGGTTGACCACGTGTACCCAGCCGTTACGATTTGGGTAATGGACCTTGGGAGAGGCCCGCGTCCGATTAGGCGACGATCGGGCGGCCCATTAGCCCACTCCGGCATGTCCACCCCCACGAGGAGAGGGTCACGACAGCTAGCAGTTAAGGTAGTTAGTAGGAACGAACACATTTAGAACTTGCAAGCACAATCATTTGTGCTTGTTATTTGATTGGTAGTAGCTTGCTACTCAATAGTAAGGACTATTGATGATCGATAAGTGAAATTGAACGTTATGTCGAAATGGTAATTCATCTACTAATAGACTTGAAATGTGGAGCTTGGTGGTTAGCCTCTTATGATTGATTCTGGATATGAAATTGCTAAGGATTAGCAATTGTGGATCATAGGCTTGAATATGTATGTTTCAATCTTGATGGATTAGTCATAGCATCATTATAAACTCACGTTGTCAGAGTTTGATGACCAGCCTGATATAACACCTTACGAATTATGGAATCGCTTCTTTGTATTCAATATCACTGGACAATGAGTCAAGAGTAATTGTGCATTGGTAGGCTTGAATTGTGAGATTGGATGGATAGCCTAATATATATGCTATTGGGATTATGGAGATGACTCTTTGAGATTGACATTTTCGACTTGAAATGAAATGAAGGATACTTGGGAGTTATAGGCTTGAATCTACATCGTTGTATTGATTATTATAGACATCGATTTGTATCTATAGGTCCCGAGTGTGAATGTGGAACCATTACTCATGGGCCCGGAAGGGAGCATGTGGAAATTATTAAGTTTAGGTATGAACTTGAAAGTGCGAATTAAGGTTTAGTGACTGACCTTGGACAATGATAAGGTCGGGTTTAAGCCTGATAAAACATCTTGGATAAGAAACTCTAGTAGGGATAAAAAGGACGAGTCTAGAAAATTGAAGTTGATTTTTGGATGAAGGTGATGGAGCACTGAGTCCATGAAGGATTGTTCTTGACTCATGCATTCCTAGATTTCATTTAATTGACTCAGAACTATCAATTCCAAATGCAATAAAGCAAGTTAAGGAATTGCTTGGAATATTATGTGCTTTTGGATTAGGCAACCTAGCATCATTCGACGCTAGTGGAAATGGTTGCCGAAGATATTATGAAGGGCCATCATAATGACCATGAAGATAGCATGACATGATTTGGAAGATTGGTCGACAAGGGATAAATCATCCCTCCCTTGCTAGGTAAAGTCGGATTTCAAGGAAATAACTTAAAGACGTCACACCTTAGAAAGTGGCAATGGAGGTAAAGGCCAAGGTTAAATGGCTCGTCAAGGGTAAATTACCAAGAGAAACATCCCCACGTACTTGCCAGTGATTAAATGAGATTAAGAAGGATTCGATTACAAGAAGTCATGACATGTCTAAAGCTTATAGATTTAACTGGCGGTAGCAGAAATGCAGAGTGAGAATCAAACCATATGATTGGTTATCCTGATAGATGAAAAGGATCAGGAAGTTGACTTGGTATGAAAAATAAATTGACACAGACAATGCAAATCTATGGTGAATGTCAAGAGAAAGGAAAATGATATTTTCTGAGGACGCAAGATTAATATTGCCATAATTTGTTTGATGATGGGTGTAAGGTAGCATGACTACCAAGTGGATCTTTAAGCAAGTAGAAGGATTCGTTCTAATCTTAAAGTCAAGGGTGAGAAATGGACAAAGTGCGATGATGGAATGACACAACATTCGTTCATCGATGGATAAGACTTAGTTCATATGCTATATGGGAATACATATGTCATTAAACCAATGTAAAAGTGGTGCCAACCTTAAGATGAAAAGTCATCTTGATTCCTTTAGTGACACCGCAAAAATTTTGGAGAAAAGGATAAGGATTTGAGTGGCAATTGGGGCGAACTAGTCGAAAATGCTCGAAAGAGAATAGAAAGTTGAGATGCAGTAGATGAATGCTCATCACCACAGAGAAATGGAAAGGTTTCTACATGAAAAGAAATCAGATGGGGTTTCTTCAAGGAGCGAGTTAGGTTGTGGTAATGAGAAGGATAGTTCACCTACATGGAAAACAATCAAACTGACAATTCTTGGGATAAGAATGAGTAATGCACTATCTTGAATTGAGTCAAGGGATGATCCCAAAGAGAGATTGGAGACTCTTAGGAGAGCCAGATGAATAGAAAATGAATTTTTCTTGGGTGAATAAGATGATGGTTCTTGAGGAAAAGAGATGGCCTCACAAGAATCAATTTTACAAATGAATGTGAACTTCGTGAACTTGTCAGTTGTGGGAAAAAGACTTTGACCTTGTTAATGGCTCTGATAAAGAAAGACAAGAGTATATACATGGGTGTAGACAATGAAGATACTCGTATGACAAAGGTTGTTGATGATGGTCTTGTAGAAATATAATGGGGGCTTATCATCAAGAAGGGCAAGAATAAAATGCCCTTGGTTCCAAGTAGAAAGAAGCAAAGACCGAAAAGTATTCTCTAATGAGCATGTCAAGTCCAACTGGAATAGATGGGTACATTAATAATCACGAGGATACGAAACAAAAGAAACGATGATCATGTTATTATGTCTGAACATTGATGGACATACCTAGTTGTGATTGGTCTGCTTGAGAAATACGTAGAGCACATAAGCTGAGATTCCCAAGGTGAAGGGCGAAGATGATCAACCTCATGGAGAACTTGAGGAGTATTAGACAAGAATTTTATATCGATCGCTACTTAGGACTGGATGATATATGTGATTAATTATGGTTATAGATTTAGTGATCGACATTGGATTGGATGATAAGTCGAAATAAAAAAGACTTATCGATAAGCCCGACTTATGAATGAGAATTATAACGAGACGACCGGTATTGGTGGAATTAGGCTTGAATGTGATGTACCTCGATGATTTTAGTTACCGATCTTTATTGAGGGCCCTGGAGGATGTAAGGTAAGAAGTTCACAAGGAAGTGAACGATGAACGTTTGAATTGAAGGCCATTGTGATGGAATGCATATAATTTCGACTCGAATAGCAACCAAACTTGAGGTTATAGATTGGCCATGAGCAATTGATCTTTAGTGCGATGGTCGCTCGTGGTGTTAGAAAGTTCAGCTTAAGATAAAGGTTTATATGAAAGCGAGTGATGAGAAGAGTAAGGAGGACGTTCATGCATTGCATGGATTTGTTGCATTAAAATGAAATTTGAGAAATGTGCATGAATGAGCATATTATTATTTTGTCGGACTTGACAAACTATCGCTCGGTATGGGACGAGATAGACAGGATACCTACAAATCGTAAGACATGGTATGGGACATGTCGAGAGGGACTCAACTTCGTAGATGTGTGGTTTGGGGAAGGAATGTAACGACCCGGTCCGATGAGGGCGGGGAGTGATCGCCGGAGCAAGAAGGCTCGGACAAAGTGCGGCTCCTGGCAGGCTTCTAGGATGGCGATGGAGGCAGGAATGAACCAAGCCATTCATTGAAAAAGGTGGGTCTAAGTATCAGGCTAAGTCAGACCTATATTTAAAAGATGTGTTGCATTAAAATTGATTTTCAAAGTGACAATTATTTTCCAAAATACATGGCATTGCATATAGAGCTACGAATGAAAGTTGATGAGTGGATCGAGATGCTGGGAATGAACGATACTTTTGTACCTTATGGTGTTGGTGACGATTTGTTTGTGCCTCCTAACGTGAGTCGGATAGGACCCCGTTATATGATCAGGGTAGCATTGAGATGATTTGAGATCCGCATGAGCTAGCTAGCTAGCTAGAGATCAAGTAGCGTCGTGTTGGGTGTGAATTATGTGAGGACGATAACCAACGGAACCACAAGCATGGCATGTGAATTTAGCATCTAGAAATAACAAGTTATGGAAATGAAAAAGAGTAGTCATAGTGAAATTTATGAGTGGATAGTATTGTGGAATTACCTAAGAGCTATGAGATGTTAAGGCCGAGAAGGACCACAAGAAGTGATTATGATAATTGAATATGAGAATCGAAGAAAACAAGTAATAAGAATGCGCAGCAGAAGCATGGTAAGGCCACAAGGTCTAGTGAGGTAAAGACCATAAGATTTTTGCATTTGATAAGGAGGGAGTAAAGATCAAATTTCGAGGACGAAATTTTTATAAGGGGGGAGGAAATTGTGGCATCCCCCGTTTGCGAGATTCTGAATGAGCAAGGATATCCGAAAGGGATTAGAGAGTTGACTTAAGAGCAATGATTTGGAACCTCATTGTATTGGATTAAGCAAGGAGGTCAAGTTATGCCAAGGCGACATACGTGAAAGTGAGTTAGGAAATTTCCAAGGAATTAATTGAATTAGGATTGTCATGGCTCGAGTGATAGCCAAGAAATGGCCGTGTACATTGAGACTTATCAAGGACATAATTTTTAAGTTTAGGGACCAATTGCCATCGTACGGAAGTGATGTGATATTAGAAATCAATTGAAGAATTTTGAGTTGACGAGCTATGGTACATTGGTCGAGAATCGAAGTTCCAAGACCAAATTACTATCAAGTCAAGTTGATTGGAAAATTAGAAAATTACCTTGGAATTATTATATTGCCGAGAGATGTCAAGGAAAATATACGAGAATGCAACTGGAGGAATACCAAGGAATTGATTAGCTTAAGGTTGACATGGTTTAAAATATAACATGAGGAATTGACGGTGGACAATGAAGATCCCTATGGACAAAGATTCTGTTTTATATGGCCAAGTTGCTAAGAAACGAATTGATGAGATATTGAAGAATTATTTGAGGAATTCCAAGTTAAAGGATTATGGTACTTTGGCCGAGAGTTGGGGTCTCAAGATCAAAATACTACTAAGTGATATTGATTGAAAATTGGAAGATTAAATTCGAGTTCCATTGACCAATTTCCCATAGAATGGAATTAAGGAGATATTAGGAAGATTAATTAAGGAATTTCGTATTCAAGGACTATGGTACATTGGTCGAGGTTTATAGTTCCAAGATCAAGTTATTATAAAGTGCAATTGATGAGGAATTAAGGGATATAAATTGAAATTGGTTCATGGCCAAAAATTGGAAGAATTATGGCTACCATTGAATTAAGCTTAGTGACCAAGGAATTACGGTATTAGTAGATCAATCAAAAACCTATGAGTATTAGTATAAGCTTGACTTAATGGAATTAATTATCATGGACTTGGGGAGCAAGGAATTCGGAGCAATAGGGGCAAGGACACTTGGCAAGATCATTCCATGTGCATGAAATGCTAGTGGTCGAATAGCATTGGGAATTAGCAATGAAAGATGGCCAATCATTGGCTCTTAGTCCCATCAAGATCTTACAATAGATAGTTGGCCATTAAGGGTAAGGACAAGTGGCGGCATTGTCTCCTATTGCATGAAAGGGCATTGGTGGAAATTACCTAGGGAAAATGCAATGAAAATCATTGGTCTAAGAACTTAACACAATCTAGCCAAGGGAACTCGACCAATGGGGGTAATGCAAGATGGCATCATCAATTTTTATGCATGAAAATTGATTGGATGAGCAACCTTGGGAATAAGCAAACCTTTGTATTGGACATTTGACCACTTGAGGTAGTGCAAGGTGGCACAAGCTTATATGAGAAATCATCATATCATGGGATGTGAGACAAGTGTCAAAATCAAGAACTTTTTAAGACATGCAAGAGGACATTTGGATTAGAATCATAAGAATTTCGTTGGCCTTCATTAGAATGGGAAATTGCATGAAAAACGTCACCCGACCCGAGAGCCCGTATTTTCCGGTTTCAGCGCGCGTCGAAAGTAAAACGGCTCGTTCGAAGTCGTTCGGAGTCCAAATTGAGTTCTGTTTTCTCCCATGCGACCGTAAGACGATGAGGAACAATAATATGAGGTCTGACTGACTAAAAGGTCAGCGCAAAATTGTCAGTTTTACTGGGACTATAGATGGACGTGAAAATTCAACGTCGTGTATGGACGCCCGAGGAATTCTTGTACATGGCCACGCATAGCCCTCTATCTCTACTACCTTGGTGTACATGAATGTGACCATAGATGGCTTGATTACCATTGAATTAAATTGATGGACATAGTGCTAAGAATGGACGGCTAGATGAGAAGAGCCTACGGGGATTACTATGCAATTGATTATAAGGATCATTTGCCCTTTTCTGTCTTGGGAAACAAGGAAAAATTGACCAATAGGGAAGAGGGGATGCAACAAGTGGCGAACATGCAAAACTTGAAGGACAAGTGGAGAACATGCAATAATTTGAAGGACAAGTGGCGCAAAATGGGGGCAAATGCGTTGGGACACTTGGTGAATGGCCATTAGACCTCTTGTATGTGGCCGCCACTTGTCAAACATGCACAACCCTCTCTCTCTCTTCTTCTCATCTATATATATGGCCTTGAGAAATTAAGCGAAGGGCTTTGCTCTTCCCCTAATTCGACCAAGAGAGAGAGAGAGAGAGACCGAGAGTGAGAGAGGGAGCTGGTCGATGAATTCCCGAGAAGCACGGAGGAGATCGAGCAAGTTCAAGCCGGTTCAATGCTTCATCGAGGCAAGAGATTCATTCAATCTTGCCATAGGATAGATGTTCATTGTGTTGTCGCCATGCTAGGGAGTTTGGATTACGTTTTAGGTCAAGAAACTCAATCTGTGGAATTCGGATCTAGATTGTACTTCCTCTGTTGTGAATTGTTTTGAGCTCTACACGTTGAGAATCTGACTAACTTTCCTGCATGAAACTTGTTCGTCACATCCTTGGATATAATGTAATTTAATTTCAGAATTTTTGGATTTGAGGTGATATTTATAATTTCCTTAGAACCACACGGGCTTAACCTGTTTCTGGTGAGTTTAGCCAAGACCCCTTACAGTTCGTGAATTTACATTGATTTTTGGAGAACGATTTAGGCCAACTTCCCTTCATTAAAGTTTAAGAGGACATCTTGGACTATAATATATAAAATTTTTAGAATTTTATGAACTATTTAACCCTACGAAATAGAGCTATATCTGTGAAGTTACGACCGGTTTACCGAAGGCAGATTTCCTCTAGAATGCGTGAATTACTGCAATTTTTCTAGATGGGATCAATTCTAGATTTCTTGATACAATGTTCCCCAAGTTCTTAAGTATAACGTGCTAAAATTTGATGATTTTGGGAGCTCATTTGCTAATTTAAAATGGACAACTCGCGTAACTGTGCAGTGTTGAAATTCCCTACTTAAGAACCGAACTTTGATTACTTTAGCTTGATAAGAATGTGATTTGATTGGCTAGAACCTCGGTGACCCTAGAGCTTCAAAGAGAGGAAGTGGTAGTCTTTTGGTCTTGATTATTCATTTCTCATGTGCTCTGCTTGATTAAATTCAATGCTGCGATATTTGTTTTCCATGTACTTGTCATTGTGGACATTGACATTGGTATGTTGGCTTTGCGATTGAGTTATCGCCTGCAAGAATTGAGATTGTGAATCATGACATACATGGCCAGGCATACATTGTACATGGAATGATATTGTTGAGATTGTTGGAAATTTACGCCCATTAAAGGCTAAATTGATTAATTTCCATAATTATGATAATTAATTGCTTTTATTTTGTGGGCTAAATTGCTGATTGTATGCAATGCTTAATCAAAGGATTAGATCTTTGAATTAAGGTGTGTGCAATGCATAATCCATGGATCGGATCCTTGGATGAAGAGTGTGTTTTTGAGAGCAGAAAATTGAGATTTATCTATCTCTCTCTCTCTCTCTCTCTCTCTCTCTCTCTCTCTCTCTCTCTCTCTCTCTCATTTTTGCTCTCTCCCATGGTGACCAAAAATTCTGAATCTTGCGGAGCAACCTCATCACAAGAATTGCTAGCACAATCGAGGTGACGATTCCCACGAGCTCGTTCTTCCATTCGTCCTTACAATTGGTGGTGTGTTTGAACTAGAGGCCCGACACTTGTGGGGCTCGGATCGAAGAACATCTGAACCGATTTGATCTCAAGCACGTTACAAGAGGTAACCCCGTTAACTCTATCGTCTGTTATGATTTTCGGTTAAAACGCACGAACTACGCCTCTCGAGATACATGTATGGGAAATTTAATATTTCCGCTGCGTTTATTTATTTTTATTTTGCCCGAACGTGTTACGTGTATCCCAACGGTGGTATCAGAGCCAATCCTTAGGCATTTTCGTGCATTTAATTATTTTTAGTACGTATTGATTTTTGCGTTGCTATGGCCAATTTGTTTTAAATAATTGTTCTTTTTCATGGCCGATAGAAGTTGATTATTTTTATATGATAAAAATTAATCAGGGTCGCAAAAATCGAGACTAAATCAATTTTGAATCGAAAATCTATAGTGAGTTTTATATTACGTATGAATTCTGCAATATGATTCGTGGCTATAAATAGAGGGGCGAGAATGCTAATGCCGTTTGGAATTACGAACGTGAAATTTATTCCGCCGGCGTTAATTTCTTCATGTGGCTTGCATGGCTTGACCTTGAATATGATTAAATGCAGAATTTTTTATTTATTTATTTGTGCCTTCCGAAGCCTTAAATTATGAATTTATTGCTCACGTGGAAGTGTGGTGATCATGGAAAAACCCCTAATTAATGTGATTGATGAATGTATGCTATTTATTGGTATTTTTGGAGGTTGCAATTATTAAAATGGAGGCTGCGTCCTTCTTTTATTTTTCATGTAATTTTTATTTTTTTAGCGTAGTTTAGCATAGTCATTTATTAATGTAAATGCTACGAGGACTACGTGGAGGAGCCATAAAGCCGGAGAGCTCTTTGAGCCCGATTTTTCGAAGAGTTCTAGGAACCAAGAAGAAGTGAAGAGTGGCTCTCCGTTATTAAAATATTAAAATGATTAAATGTGGTCTCATTGGCTCGATAGCCCATTAAATCATAATTCCATGATCACCACGTAGGATAGATGTTTATACGATTGACATCTATTTATTTATTATGTTTACGTGAGCATGTTAAATCGATTAATGTGCAAAGTGAGACCTTTAATGATAACTCAAAATCTCCTTCGAATAATATTAAGTCGTGACGGGTTTCGGACTCGTGGCCTTCCATCATCGTGATTTGATCCTATATTATAGTAGTTGATTGACCGGTTATGGATACATAGGGGTCAATTGTCATTTATAATAATGAACCACTCCATTAAGCATATGATGTTGCGGGGTTGAAACCAAATGATTTCCAATAACTGTTAGGTGAGGGGATCGTTTGCGTTTTCAATACTTACATGAGACGATGTGTTAGACTTAACTATGATTATGAAGTCAATAACTGTCAAGTGAGACTTTCATGATCTAGAGGCCAAAGTTATGAATGGGACTCGCATATGATGCGCTGAATAAGTGGATACACTCACTAAGTTTATAGAACACCAATAACTATTAGCTGAGCTGGACTATGAGCTGGTGGGACTCCAATCCCCGCTAGTAATATTTACTCGACAAAGATTGACGTTTCTCATTTTAAGGAGTATGGGATCCGAATATAAATTTAGTGGGAGGATCTATTTCATTTAAAGGCCAAAATGAAATAGTTATTTTGAAAGACAACGGCTAACAATTTATTTCCTGCACATATATTTATTACTCTGAAAATGGTGAACACAAACCCGCTCGCTTCGATACTTGACAAGAATTGTTTGACTCGACCTAATTTCACCGTCTGGGTTAGGAATTTGAGAATTGTTCTCAATTCAGAAAAACTCAGGTATGTGCTTGATGAAAATATGACAACCTCCTTTCCTGAGGGTGGGACCCAAGAGGAACACATCACTTATGATAAATGGCATGATGATGACTTAAAAGTTAGGTCATATATGCTTGCTTCAATGAATAATGAATTTCAGAAGAAATATGAAGCAATGAAAGATGCTAGGTCGATCATATTGCACCTGAAGGAATTCTTTGATGAGAATGGTCGAACCTCCAGATATGAGATATCTAAGGCATTGTACCATATGAGGATGGCTGAGGGATCATTAGTTAATGATCATGTCCTGAAAATGATCTGGCACATAGAAGAATTAGCTAGGCTGAATCTTGTCATGGACAATGATTTAACTGTGGATTTGATCCTCCAATCTTTACCCGATTCCTTCTTTGGTTTTGTCCAAAACTTCCACATGCATAAGATGGAGAAAACTCTATCTGAGTTACATAGTATGCTAGTAGTTTATGAGAAGGAAATGCACAACGCAAGGCCCAATGTAGTGGCTATAGCTAAGGTTTCTTCTTCAAAGGGTAAGACTGCTTTGAAGAAAAAGAAATGGAAGAGGCCAGTGAAAGTTGCTGTGCAACTAAAGCCTAAGATTAAAAAATGGAAATGTCATTACTGTGATGTCATGGGGCACTGGAGGAGGAACTGTAAGAAGTACCTTGCAAGCTTGAAAGTCAAGTCCAAGAACCAACCTTCTGAAAGTATGGTGTCTATGCTTATTGAAACTAATTATATGATTAGTGCTGAATCTAGCTTATGGATTCTGGATTCTACTGCAATCTCACATATTTGTATGTCATTGCGGAATCTAGAAATAAGCAGGATGTTGGGGCGAAATGAGATTGTCCTAACATTTGCAAATGGGGCAAAAGTTGCTGCATTAGCTATAGGGACTTTCCGTTTATGTTTGCCTTCTGGACATATTTTGGTTTCAAATAATTGTTTGCATTATGAGAATGATGTTCGGAACATCACCTCTATACCTCGTTTGGGTAAAGAGAATTATGAATTTTCTTTTGCTGATGATGTATGTTCTATTTATTATAATAGAACGTGTGTTGGTTCTGGATTATTAACTAATAATCTCTATACCATTACAATGTCCGGTAATGCAATTACCAATGTCAATAAGCAACATAGTTACAATGTAAATGCCATAACTAATAAACGCCCTAGAGATAATCCGAATCCAAAGTATGTTTGGCATCTCCGATTAGGTCATATTGGAGAAGATATGATTAACAAGTTGAGTAATGATGGATATATTAATCCAATTGGTTTTGAACCATACTCTACTTGTAATGCATGTCTTCCAGGAAAAATGACTAAAGCGCCATTTGTAGGACATGGTGCGCGAGCTGCTGACATATTGGGATTGATACATACAGATGTATGTGAACCAATTAATGAAACTGCTAGGGGTGGTTATTCTTACTTCATTACCTTTACCGACGATCATTCGCGGTATGGCTATTTGTACTTAATGAAGTATAAATCTGAATCCTTTGAAAAGTTCAAGGAATTTAGGTCTGAAGTTGGGAATCAAACAGGAAAGAGTATTAAGGCTCTTCGATCTGATTGAGGAGGTGAATACCTTAGTACTGAATTCTTGGACTATCTTAAAGATAATTGCATTTTATCACAATGGATACCTCTTGGAACTCCAGAACATAACAATGTATCTGAAAGAAGCAATCGTACTTTATTAGATATGGTGTGATCCATGATGAGTTACACCGATTTACCTATATCCCTTTGGGGACATGCCCTTGAGACAGCTGCATATTTACTGAACAGAGTGCCTTCTAAGTCTGTTCCAACTATGCCTTATGAGATATGGCATAGTAGGAAACCAAGTCTTAATCATATCAAGATTTGGGGTTGTCCAACTTTCGTTAAGAAGCTGAGAACAGAGAAATTGGAGGCTAGGTCTGAACAAGGTCGCTTCATTGGATATCCAAAAGAGACTCTTGGATATTATTTCTATTTTCATTCTGACCAAAGAGTTTCGGTCAGTAGGCATGCTTCGTTTCTAGAGAATCAATTCGTCTAGGAAGGTGGTGCTGGGAGAAAAATAGTCTTACAAGAAGAAAATAATGAAGTACCAAATAATCAAGTTCAAACACCGATCTCTAATTCAGTGGGAGCCTCTGATACACAACCTCTTAGGAGGAGTGCGAGAACGTCTCGTCTGCCTATTCGCTATAGAGACTCGGTTAAAGATATTGAACCACTATTCATTGTGAATGATAATGATTAACTGAGTGATCCTAGCACCTATGAGGAGGCGATGTCGGACATCGATTCTGGTAAATTGCTAGAAGCCATGAAATCCGAAATAGATTCATTGTATTCCAATGATGTTTGGACTCTAGTTGATCTGCCTGATGGTATTGTACCAATTGGGTGTAAATGGATCTTCAAGAGGAAAATGAACGCTAATGGTCAGATTGGATCTTACAAAGCACGGCTGGTGGCGAAAGGATATCGTAAAAAAGAAGGGATCGATTATGAAGAAACTTTCTCACCTGTAGTCATGTTAAAATCTATTCGGATTATTTTGGCTATAGCTAGACATGGCCAAATTGGACCCGGACCCGGAACCGGCTCGTTGACCAGGTCCGCGGTTCAGAACCGGAACCGGAACCGGCCCGTTGATCGGGTCCGCGGTTTAGAACCGGAACCGGAACCGGCCCGTACCGGGTCCGCGGTTTAGAACCGGAATCAGAACCGGCCCTTCACGGGCCGGTTTCTGTTCCTATTTTTTCGGAATTGGCCCGAAACCGGCGGTTCCGGGCCGGTTCCAACCCGTTAAAAAAAAAACCCACCCCCCTCCCGCGGGAAAGAGCCGTTCGGCTCTTCCCCAACGGCCTTCGGGCCATTGCAAATTGCAATGGCCCGAAGGCCAAAAATTTAAAAAAAAATTAAAAAAAAATTAAAAAATATATCTATAAATACCTCTCAATCCCTATTTATTTTTCTCACAATTTCTCTCAATTCTCTCTAATACTCTCAAGTCTCACAATATCTCAAATTCTCTCAATCTGCTATTCTCTCTAAATTTCATCTCAATTTTTCGATCAATTTTTTCAAAAAATGGCAAGTGGAAGTAGAAATACTAGAAAGGGAAAGAACCTGATGCCGATCGAGATGTGAGAATCCGATTATCCCATTCATGAATATGATCCTCGTGAATATGCATGTTGGGAAGACCACGATGCTTCCAATCCCAACGTCGAGCACGTAAACGCAAGAAAGTCTTCGTCCTCGTGGTGTCGAAGAATCGTCGATAGTGAAGGACCCGGGACGAAAGAGTCGAGAATCCGATTTATGGCTACACTTTAGCAAAGTATGGAAAGCTTGGTAAAGGAGATGGCTATGGAACATTGCGTCGGCATGTGACGAAAAAACATTCAACGCAAGCGGGGATCGACACTAGCCAACAACAAATTCTCGGGTTCTCCAATCCTAACGCGCATCCTTTATTTCGTTTCACTAATGCACTTTACAAAGAAACATTAGCTGAATATGTTGCCCTTGAGCATGCTCCATTTAATACTAGTGAAAATCCTAATTTTAGATGTTTGGTAAACACTGCGTTAGCTCCGCAAGCACCATATGTTTCGAGAAATACTTTTAAACGCGAACTTGAACAAGTTTATACAAAACAAAAAAAGAAATTGTTAAGATTTTTTAAAGAATTCAATGGACGTGTACATATAGGCAGTGATATTTGGACTGATTCTTGGAATATTAATTCTTATATGAGTATCACGTACCATTGGATAGGTGATGATTGGGTTATTCAAAAAAGACTTCTTGCATTTCGAGTTTTTCCTGAAAGGCATACGGCCCATAATATTTATAGACTAATTAGGCAAGTTTTAGAAGAATTTAATTTGATTGATAAATTTTTTTCAGTTGGTTTTGATAATGCCGCCGCAAATACTGCTTCCATTCCTGAGTTGAAAAAACTTTGTAAACCCTCTTTTGGCGGACAATTTTTTCACATTAGATGTGCTTGCCATGTTTTGAATTTATGTGTTCAAGATGGTTTACGAGTTCTTGCAACATCTCTTCAGCCAATAAATAATGCAATTAGATATTTGTGGAGCCGTCCTCAACTTATGAAAGAGTGGAGAAAATATTGTAAAAAAAATGGGAGAAGGGCAAGAAGGTTTCCAAAAGATATTCCGACTCGTTGGAATTCTACCTACGAGATGCTTCTACAAACTTTTGATTACAAAGATTTATTATGTTCCTTTATTTCGAATAATGTTCCCGATATTGCTTTGCTCCCGCAACATTGGGAAGTTTGCAAAAAAAAATTAGATTTTTTGAAAGTTTTTAATGATGCTACTAATATTTTATCTGGTGTTTATCATCCTACTACACATTTATTTTTAATAGAGTGTGTTAACATTGCTGGTATTTTTAATGAATGTGAAAAAGATACTGAATTAGCTTCGAGTATTTTAGTAATGCGAGAAAAATGGTTGCATTATTACTTGAGCATTCATCTTGTCTATTTAGCTGGTATTGTTTTCGATCCATGTACTAAATTAGATGGTTTATTAGATTATTTGAATACTTATTATTATGAATGTTTACATTTGAATGAAGTAATAGATATTCATAGTATACAAGTAGATGTTAAAAAAGTTATAGTAGAATTATATAATGAATTTTGTAGTAACTATGGTTTAAGTGATAGTGGATGTGAATCTGTCCAGCATAGTGTCTCACGAAGCAATACAGGTATTTCACTTGGTATAGGGTATAAAATGCTCATGAGTAGGCAAAAAAAAAACAAAAAGGGACAACCGGTAGTATTTCCGAATTAGAAAACTATTTAACAGTTTATTTTGAGTTTAGTGATTCCGAACACAGCGCAGATTTCAAGATTCTTGAGTGGTGGAAGAACCATTCAATTCAATATCCAGTTCTCTCCCTCATCGCAAGACAAATATTAGCGACACTTTTTTCGACAGTGGCAGTTGAACAAGCATTTAGTGCTGGAGGATTAATTTTAGACTCCCGCCGTTCAAGATTAAATCCGAAAAGTGTGAAGTTTCAAGCTTGCGTCGATGATTGGACAAGGGCTAGGCTTCGACAACAAGAGCTGGATCGAGAACACGAATTCTTCAGTGATGATTGTGGAGATACCACCGCCACCACAACAACATGTAGCGACGATTGAGGATGAGGTAAGTTGGGGTTACCAAAGGTAAGAGAACTACATGGGCTTTGATTCTTCTATCCCCAAGAAGATATGTAGGCGCTTAATGATAATTCATTAAGTTCAAGCCCATTCCTCATCTTTTTTTTTTCAAATTTTTTTACAATGTACAATTTGATTATAAATTTTAATTAATAATTTAATAATTTATTTTATTATTTTAAAAATAAAATTAAAGGTTCCGGAACCGAAACCGGCCCGGAACCGTCCTATTCCACCATTTGGCGGAACCGGAACCGCTGGTTCCTGAACCGGAACCGGCGGTTCGACGGAACCGTGCATGTCTAGCTATAGCTACGCACCTTGATTATAAGATATTCCAAATGGATGTCAAAATGGCTTTTCTAAATGGTTTCCTTGAGGAAGACATTTATATGGAACAACCACGGGGTTTTGAATCTAGTGGTGAAAGTCAAAAGGTGTGTAGACTTAAGAGATCCATTTATGGACTCAAACAAGCCTCCAGAAGTTGGAACATCCATTTCGATGAGGTAGTCAAATCGTTTGGCTTCATAAAAAATCCGGATGAACCTTGTGTATACAAGAAGGTTAGTGGGAGCGCAATTGCGTTTCTAGTTCTCTATGTCGATGATATACTTTTGATCGGAAATGATATACCGATGATATCATCGATCAAACTATTCTTGTCACAAAAATTCTCCATGAAAGATTTAGGAAAGGCAACCTATATTTTAGGTATCAAGATCTATAGAGATAGATCAAGATGATTTATTGGCCTCTTACAGTCTACGTCCATAGATAAAGTGTTAACACGGTTTAACATGCAATGTTCCAAAAGAGGATTATTTCCTTTTAGGCATGGAATCCGTCTTTCCAAGGAGATGTGTCCCAACACTCCCGAAGAAAGAGAGCGGATGGCAAAGATACCTGCGCATCTGCTATTGGAAGCATAATGTATGCTATGCTATGTACACGACCTGATATTGCGCATGTTGTGAGCATTACTAGCAGATATCAATCTGATCCCGGAGAAGAGTACTGGATAGCAGTCAAGAATATCCTTCAGTACTTGCAAAGGACTAAGGATTTATTCTTGATATACGGATAAGGTAAGTTTAAAGTTGAAGCTTATACTGATTCCGATTTTCAATCGGATCCGAATGACTATAAGTCCACATTTGGGTTTGTCTTTACACTCAATGGTGGTGCAGTTAGTTGGAAGAGTTCCAAACAAAGCACCAATGCTGATTCCACCACTGAGGCAGAGTAAGTAGCCGCTTCTGAAGCCGCAAAGGCAGCAGCTTGGATGAAGAAGTTCATTTCTAAACTAGGAGTAGTTCCTTCTATTGAGCAGCCGATTACTTTGTTTTGTGACAACAATGGGGCAATAGCTCAAGCTAAGGAACCAAGGTCTCACCAGAAGTCCAAGCACATTGAGAGACGCTTCCATCTCATCAGAGAAATAGTTGGGAGAGGTGATAACGCCTTGCAGAAAATTGCCTCAGCGAAAAACGTGGCAGATCCTTTTACTAAGGTCTTACCTCAGTCTTCTTTTGAAAGACACCTTGACAAAATGGGTTTAAGGTACCATACTGGTTGGCTTTAGTGCAAGTGGGAGATTGTTAGAGATATGCCCTAAAGCAATTATGTAATAGTTACATATTAGGGATTTCAGTTGTACTTTTGATTTCTTATTTAATCAATGGAAAAGACGTATTTATTCATTTGTCCAATTACCTACTTATATGAATAAATTCCATAAGATCAGTTGTGACTAGTCCTATTCTTGAGACGTTGAGAATATGTGCGACGGGTTTACAGTTAGACTGAATCTTTAAACTGTTCCCGATCAATGGATCATTGAATGGATATCAATAATCTTGTTGAGATCGGTGTGTTCTTAACTTCGCAATTAAGTATTGGATACTTAAGGGAATGACAAGTCACAAGTCATTAGGTATTGCGATGCCCGAGTTAGAACACATGTGCTTGTATTAGACAAGTTCACTGAACGTGACACACATTGAACGATTAGCGATATGGAAGCTTTTAGCGTAGTCAATGTCTAATCGCTCATGCTTTGGTCTTGTGTAAATAATCCTTAGACCTGAGGCACAGTGTTGACTTGTGTGTTGGATGGCTATGGTTCACGAGAACACATATTGACGGTTCGTCGATCCGTCTCTGTACTTGATGGTCATAGTTCATGCACATATGAAGTCACACGTGTGCGCAAAATGGAATCTGTCTCCTTGCCATATGCAAGGTATGATATCCTATGCGATTTAATTATGACAATGCATTGAAATCCTCGGCCAAGGTTGTAACCGAGAATAAAATGTTTATGTCTCGTATAAATGCATGTCGATTGAATTTATGCATATGATCGAATTGGTGAATTAACAAATATTCCATGATCTTTGCTCGATCGGGATATAGTAAGACAGAGGGATTGAATTACACTGTAGCCAAAATTGACAGGTTCATTATGTTCTTGAAGAATTCACACTGTCTGGGTAGCCATAACATATTGCTAGATGTCACTCATGGCTTGTGAGACCTAGAGGTTAATCAGGACAATTAATGCTCTTGGAAGTACTAACGTGTTAGTGCATGTCTTGCTGCCAGTTCAGTGAAGAACCTAGGGATGTCACACACCTTAACCAATATATATGACGATGTTGAGCGGAAAGACAATATTGCAAATATGTTTGCAATAACGACTATCGAATTATTTGGACTGAAATTAGATTAAATTAGATTTTATTTTATTTTATTTTTTGTCATAGGCACAAGTGCATATGATGCACATGTACAGATTAAATCGACACAAAATTGTTGTGCCGATTTGCACACATATTGTTTATTGTGTGTCCATTTAGCCCTTTGTGGGCGAGTGGGAGATGTTGGAAATTTCGTCCATTAAAGGCTAAATTGATTAATTTCTATAATTACGATAATTAATTACTTTTATTTTGTGGGCTAAATTGCTGATTGTATGCAATGCTTAATCAAAGGACTAGATCCTTGAATTAAGGTGTGTGCAATGCATAATCCATGGATCGGATCCTTGGATGAAGAGTGTGTTTTTAAGAGCAGAAAATTGAGATATATCTATCTCTCTCTCTCTCATTTTTGCTCTCTCCCATGGTGACCAAAAATTCTGAATCTTGCAGAGCAACCTCATCACAAGAATTGTTAGCACAATCGAGGTGACGATTCCCGCGAGCTCGTTCTTCCATTCGTCGTTACAATTGGTGGTGTGTCTGAACTAGAGGCCCGACACTTGTGAGGCTCGGATCAAAGAACATCTTAACCGATTTGATCTCAAGCACGCTACGAGAGGTAACACCGTTAACTCTATTCGTCTGTTATGATTTTCGGTTAAAACGCACGAACTACGCCTCTGGAGATACATGTATGGGTAATTTAATATTTCCACTGCGTTTATTTATTTTTATTTTGCCCGTACGTGTTACGTGTATCCCAATAGAGATATGTGGAGATATTTACTCTTCGGTGCACTGAATTGAGTTGACGCCCCTAAGCTATGTGCAGGGATATGTTCGGACTTGACGACCCTTAGCTGTGTGCGGGGTAGAGTCGTACCACGCATCGTGATGCCCTTGGGCTGTGTACGGGGATTTGTACGTACTTGAGGATCTTGAGCTATGTACGGGGGAGAGTCGTACCATGCGTCGTGGATGCCCTGGAGTAGGGGTCGCAAGTCAATTGACTTGGCGATGGTGAGATGATTGAAGAGGACGTCATTCCATATTGCATTGGCATTCTCATTACTTTATATTGTTGATGCCTAATGATCTGAATTGACGTTGTTACATGCTCTTGATGCATTGATTATATGATTATCCTTTTTAGTTGGTTTTAGGGAGTCTTAAGACCCCTATGGTGGGGTTGAATGTCTTTCTTGCTAGCCGTCATGCTAACCCACGTTGTGGGAATATTTTTCAGATTGGGAGATTTGACAGCTAGGCTTTGGGTATCGGAGCTGGAGGCTAGGAGGTACTTGGGATGCCACATGAATCCCTTCATTTCAGCCATGAAAATTCATCAAAACTCAAGTAAACTTGCAACCCCAGCTTAGAAAACCCTAGTACTATGAGTGTAGAAGAGCTCATCGAAAATTTGGAGCCATTTGAAGCCTTTAAGCCCACGAAACAGCTCTTCTCCCTAAACCGGTCAGATTCTACCTTCAATCTGACCTTTGCTCATTCAAACCGACCTACGGTATGAAATACCGGGCCAAATTGAGTTTATAATACATTGTTGGAACGAGAAGACGATAAGCCTTCAGATGGAAGAGGTTTTACCTTAATCCAATGTTGGAGGAAAAAGTTATGGCCGAAACAGTGGGACGGTCGGAACAGGGTAGCGAGCTGGCGAGCGAGAGAGGGAAAAAATGAAAGAGAGATAAGGGAGAGATGAAGTTCGGCTGATGAAGAATGGAGGGAGAGAGATGCTTTGCTTCCTCCAAAAGTCACGAGAAGAGAGAGAAAATTAGGTGAGGATTGGACTATGATTTAATGCAACTAGGCATCTAATCTAGTCTATTTGGATAAAGGCTCCCAATTTGATGACACTTGGCTTATTCCTCACTTGACACTTGTCTTTGCTTCTAGAAGCCATTGACTTCCTTTGACCGTTCTTCCTCCTCATTTTCAGCAGCTAGAGGAAGGCTAAATGACAAAAAAGTCCTTCTAGAAATCTTAAGGCAAGGGCAAAGGTTAAGGGGCAAAATGGTCATTTCGTACTTTTCATCCAAAACTTCATTTGTTTTCAATTTAAATTGCCCTTGATGAGGCGACATCCATTTCAATTCAAATGTTGGAATTTTTCAATGTCCAATACCCAATCTCAGGTCCAATTTCATGTCGAACACTCATCGGCTGTAATTCCAGTTTATCTCAAACTGACGGGCGACTCTCGTAGGCGCTACGCGTATCGACCTTAGGATTTTTCTCAAGCTGTGGCGACTTTGGTTGTCATGTAATTGCGAGGGTTTATCGCTAGCTCCTGCAATCCTGATCATTGAGGAATTCGATTTACGAAATTCTCGCAAATTACACATTGGTTAAGCGGAATCACCCGCGTCCCAACGTATAACGCTAACAAGGCATTCCATGATCGTTCCTAGATCGATCTCTGCTGGCCCAAAATACTCCATCGACAAGCCTTATGGTCAAAGTGTCATTTCCTTTTCAAATCCCTCAAGTCCACGTACTCGACTCCGCGTCAGTCTTTCCCTTCTGGTTAGTTAACTCAAGAGTGGCCTGCTCTGAGCGAGATACAACTGAAATACCTCGATCAATATCTTTCCATTCAATAGCCTCGAGAGGGGCCGGAATTCGAAATGTCACAACTCTTCCCCCTTAAAGAAATTTCGTCCTCGAAATTTGCAATCTTCCAATTCATCCAATCCCATGGGGTATTGACGCCTCATCACTTCTTCACTTTCCCAAGTAGCTCCTTTCGTATCATCGGGTCGCATAGGTCCCATTAGCTTAACCTCGACTGTCTAAATCGAACCATAGCATTCTCGACTTCTAAGGCAAATTCATAATTGAGTCCTTAGTAGTTCATCCTCGATTCCATTCGAGATTCTCCAATGACTATTTATTCCACCAATTTACAACGGTTATGTGACATTCTGAATTCCTGCCATTTTGAGACTATGGAATGAGAAGTATCTATCGATGTATTTCAGTTTTATCTCGCTCGGACCTGATCAATTCGAGTTAACTGACCAGAAAAGGAAAGGCTAATGCATGACAAGTACGTGGACTTGGGAAACTCGAAAAAGGAAATGACGCTTTGACCATAAGGATTGTCGAGGGAACATTTAGAACCATTAAAAGCCAATCAAATAACGATTGAGGAATCCATTGCTAGCGTTATACGATTGGAGCACAGGTGATGCCGTTTAAGCAATGTATAATTTGCTAAGTTTTCCTATATCGAACAATGACGATCGAGATCGTCGGAACTAGTAATGAACCCTCGCAATTACATGACAACCAAAGCCATCGTAACTTGAGTCGTCCTAAGTGTGACGAGAGTCACAGAGTCGATACGCGTAACGTCTGCAAAAGCCGCCCGTTAGTTCGAGATAAACTGAAGACACGATCGACGAGTGAACGATCATGAAATGGAAGCTCGAATTGGCAATTGGAAATGAAGAATTTCAAAATTTGAAAAACAATTTGACGTCACCTCGCCAATAGACACTCAAAATGAGAAACATGAAGTTTCGGACAAAAAGTGGCAAATGACCGTTTTACCCCTCGCCCATTTATCTTTGCCTTAAGGAAGTTGGAAGGACAAAATGGTCATTTCTCCCACACTTAGAGGCTGTCGAAAATACTTGGAGAAGAAGGCAAGGAAAGTCAATGAGGGTCAATGGCCATTGGATCAATAATTGGTGCAAGGACAAGTGTCAAGCTAGGGTTAACTTGGCATTAAATACCCATCTAATCCCATCTTGTCAATATTTGCCTCAATTATATGTGTGAAACACCCAATTTACAGCCCTTTGGTCATGGATGACACTCCCCCACCATTTCCCTTTGGTTTTTCTCTCTTTTTCCATCTTACCAAAAAACTGTCGGAAGACAGTTTCTGAGCCCCCTGTTCGGTCCGTACGACCGGCCTCTCCCATCGTCGCCTCGCCACCGCCGACTACCACAGGTTATTTCAGGATGTCCTTGACATTTTTTCATTGGTTTCATGATTTTTGGAAGTCTGGTTGATTTTTGGTGATTTTTGGAAGAAAAACGGACGGATTCTGAGCTAGCTGAGGAGAAGTGTTGGTTCTAGCTCTTATAAATTCTAAATGACCTCAATGTTTTTAGGAGAGCTTCATAATATCTAGTACTATGTTCAGATGATTTATGGCTGCAAATAGATGGTTTTAAAATGAGATTTCATGGCTGATTTGAGGTGGTCTTTACCGAACAGATTCTGCCTCCTCCGACCGGTAGAGGATCCGTGAGCTTTTGAGGTCCGCCGAGGTGTCGCCTTGTCCCAAAACTTGTTGGTAAGACACCCTAAGACATGATATTACATGTTAGCAAAGGATAGGTGAGTTGGATTGAAGATTTGATGGCCGGTTTACATGGTTATTCTTAGGGACAGAATCTGCTCGGCACTGAACGGTGTAGGATCCGAAGGTTGTTGCTGTGTTTGGAGGAGTTCGTTGGCTTAATTACCTAGGTAAGAAGACTTCTAACCTTTTGTTAGGATGTTGAGTCACTAAAGGATGGAATTTTGGTGGAATTGAAAGGGTTTAAAGGGCGGTTTTTGGTGTGAAAAACGTGAGGGACCCGAAAGCTATGCAATCTCATTTTCAGCGCACACCGTTTTTAAAACGAGTCGTTCTAAGTCATCCGATGTCCAAATTGAGTACCGTTTTCGCCCACACGACCGTAAGATCTTGAAGAACAAGATTATGAAATTTTTTTCCCAAAAAGTCAGTAGAAAAATTGCAATTTTTATTAGAATGGACCTGGTTGTGGTGGGTAGTCCTATGGATTGGGGTCATTGATGACTTTTCTTGATTGAATGTTCCTTAAACATGCCTAGGGAGTATCTAGTTGATGCTATGATTGTTTGATGATGAAATGTTATGAGAGAAAATGGGCATGTGTTAATTAGTTGGGATTCAATCGACGGCTTTAATGTTCGGTTTCGCAATTGGTGTCAAATGATGCATAGTGTGACAAGGTGCATGTGTATGATGGCCGAATGGCTTCTTTTAATTGATGAACCGGATATTCTTGAATGCGTGCCTTAAATGGCGAGGCATGAATTTGCTTGTGATTTTGAAATTGGGACTAGTGATAAGGTTCACAATGATGTTTTATGGCCAATGCATTGAGCTGGGGAGGGAGTTACTCCCAATGACCTGACGAGATCTTGTGGCTAGAGAGTCCTACCTTGACCAAATCATCTCTAGGGTTGTAAGAATCGAGAGTCAGGTAGTGACCGAATCATCTCTAGGTCCGGACGCGAGAGTCCTATAGTCGACCGAATCATCTCGATGGCGCGGAGTGTCGAGAGTCGCTATAGAGACCGAATCATATCGCAGCGAGAGTCATGATGACTGAATCATCTCGATAAGACGTCAAGAGTCATGTGATTGACTGAATCATCTCGCGGCCCCAAGTAGGGCGGCCCTAGGTGGGCGTAAAGAAGATAAAAGACTGAAACATGGTTCTTGATATGTTTCCGAGTCTGTATGCTTGAATTGGCTGGAATGCCTAGAGTGCATGGAATGTTTATTATGCCTGTATGGCTTGAGAAACTCATATTGGAAAGTGGAAGTATGAAAGAAATGAACCTGGTGCCTGATATGCCCGAGTTGCTTTATTATGCCAATTGCTTGAATGTCATGTGTGAAAAGCATTTTGCCGAAACTTGCATATTTTCAAACGTGCCTGGAGGAACCAATAGTCTAGCTTAGAGTTAGGGTTAACTTAATGAGATTATTATCTCACCCCGTCGTGGGACTAATAATTTCAGACCCAAAGCCTTGAAGAATGCCCTCGGAGGTGATGAAGAAGGGAAAGAGAGGAAGATGAAGACGAGTCTGCCTAGTTCATGAATTTCTTTTTGAGAATTCTCTTTTGTGGTCCTATAGTGCCTTCCTCTGCACCCTACCCCCTTTTGTTGTAATAGACCCTTTTATCTTGTAAAGCAATGTGTGTTGGCTTTTAAATCCTAGGTCACCTTATGTTTGTTATTTTGTCTGGGATTTTGTTTTCTCTTCCGCATGTGCTTACCATATCACACAATACGAGTTAGCCATCAGATCCTGGGTTATCCTATTTATATTGACGGCCGTGTGGGATGTTGGCGTGCCCGCCGGGGTCGGGGCATGACGAGTTACATTTTTTTTTTCGTTGGCACGTTTCAATTTCCAGCCGCAAGCTTGATTTCCTTTGCCTCCAGTCTATCCATTGCTAGTACCAATGTAAGTCTTGGCACACCTTCGTGCCATTCCACTAGGTGCCATGGTTCTTCCTCTGAACTTCTCATAAGATCCTCTCGGAAAACTAATACTTTATGTTCTCGTGATCCGTGTAAGCTCATAATCCTTTCTTCACACAAGTAATATTTCCCAAGCTTCGTTGTACGGACGGTTGCATGCCACTTCTATCATGTATTTAGGCATTCCAACTCATGGGGTCTGACTCTCGCATCGTCTATGCCATTCTCACCTCGAATTGCCTTGTTACGCTACAAATTTTCTTTCTGCGACACGTCATTATGATTTTCATGATCTTTTCGATTCCCAACAGGAACACCATTATCGATGTAGTCATCAACTTGACTTAAGTCCTCGAACTCTTTTCATATTCATTCATCTATCTAATAACTCTTGTGGAAATTCTTCCCACGATCCGTTTCTAACAATCCATCAATTCCTGGAAACTTCAAATTTCAGTAGCTCATATCGACCTTAGTCGATTTATTACTTCTTCCAATTCTCAAAGGCTACATAGGGATTTCATTTCTCATAAATTCCACGACTGAGGAATCTTACCTCATCAGATCCACAGCTCGCACCTTTCACACACAACATACGACGAGCATCTCCTTAGAGTCCATATGATACTCTCAAAAGCTATTCATATTTCTCATGACTCCTTAAACGAGTCCAATCATCGTCTCTCAAGACGGTAATAATCAATCCAAGTACTTCTTGGATACTCCATCTGACTGTTATCCATTTCATCACTATCAGGTGTCAAATCATTCCAGTTGTCCACAGTATCATTCACTTGAGAGCTCATATCTTTGCTCTCTGCTCTCAAGGGTCTCCATTTGGACCACACAACATTTTGTTCATTTTTGTCACTCTTTCCTCAAGAAGCATTAGTGTCTTGGCCTCTTAGTTTCACAACCAGCTAATGCGACCTTATCTCGATTTCATCTATACAACCGAACGTCAACACTATCTTGGAATTCAATGATGTCTACAGGACAGTTTCTCAGACTTCACTTCCAGGAATCATTCAAGTTCTGCGTCTTCTTTCTCAATCCAGACGCTCAATCTCAATATCAAGACAGTTTGGATTTTCTCTTCCTTTCACACTAGGGTATCTTACTCTACGAAGGAAACTATACACTTCAGTGGCATTCTTTTACTTCGAATCCTCATTGTCCTTCCCATTCCTTAGGGTGTCAATTTTGAAGTCTGCGCCAACGGCAGTACCTCCACTCCAGTATTGAAATTTCACCATGCATGACACTCTTCTTTCAGTGACTCAGTCACGTCAAGTGACAAGGTTCCAAGGAGTCGAAGTTCTTTCTTGGTCTCCACAATTCCACACCTTAGGCATTCAAACCAATCAAATCAACTAGCTTGCTACTATTGTCAAAGCAGCCCTTTCTGCTTACTCGTCTATTCATTTATTAAAATCACGAGTAGTTAGAACTATCAAGTCCATTCACTTTCCTTTCCCTTAATGACCATCTCATGGTCCAATCGCCCTTTAAGAATGGCACCCTACTCTTTAGGGGTGGTAACTCACAATACCACATCTAGTGGTCTCTATTCAACCTTAATCGACCTCATAGATCAACAAGGCTCGACAGGCTGACACGTCAGTCTCATTTATATTCCTCATAACAACAAGAGGTTAACCACCATAAGCCTTACACCGAGGTAATAATCGTTTCTCGCAGCCATATCCCATGTTCCATAATGAACATCTTTTTGCTCGTAATCCATGAGCAAGAGTTCTCTTACTCATATTTCTTCCAATCATCCACTCCCTTCATTAAAATCCATTACAGTTCCTCAGATTCAAAAATAATAACTAGCCACAAGGCTTCTAAATTTCAATCCACTCAGGGACTTCACATCTCATTCAATGGGTTCTTGACCACCTTTAGTACACTTAGGCGACCTTAAGGACTTCGCCTCACATTGGTCGACCGTCTTCAGATCCTTACAAGACTATTAGGATCCATCCAACCTTTGCTCTCAAGCAATCCCATGAAGGTACTTCCATTGAACATCTCAACGAAGGCGATCCAGACAAATACCATGCCTTCAAGGAAAACTCTTTCTTTGGTGACATTTCACCAATCATCAACAGCCTCTTAAGGCTAATAACTGCTAGGGTCACTTTCTTTCTTGAGTGTACCCAAAACCTTTAAGGTTTTCTCACAAAACCCTTAATTTAAAAAGAAGGCAATTTCAAATTTCAAGCTTCCATCAAACTCAATCAATCTCAACCTTATACACAGTTTCACAGGCTTTTCAAAACTCTCGTGGTTCTTCCCACTCATTCACTTTAGAATGAAATAACTCAGATTCGCCTTTCTTGTGACTTCCATCAATTAACTCATCAGCACTGGCATCAATCGCCTCAACGACTTAGGCAACGATGGCAGCTCCTTCTCGAGTTTGCCCACCAATCAAATTTCCTCATTTCCATTTAAAATTATCACGACCCCTTATTACACTTGGGTCTCGCACGATCAACAAAATCGAGCCATATTATCTTCCAGTACTCATACTGGAGTCGCTCATCTTTACTCAATTCTCATGATCCACCTCAGTTCTTGGACCTTTTCACATCTTGCATACTTGAGCCAGATGCTCCTCTAGCGACCGTACTTTGTTCTTTCAACCTTATTAGGTTCTCATGTCACTTGAACCACTATGATTCCCTCTAGGAATCAAAGACTTAAGTCATCTACTCAAGTCTAGCAGTCTCAGGCTGCTCATCTCATCATTCATCACCACCAATCAACCATCCAGTGGTTCCCGAACAACTCTCAACTAGTTGTCCATCATTCAAAGATTCTAAATCATCCTTAAGCAGTAATCATGTATCAAGCCAACCTTAACAAGGCAACTTCTCAATTAACAGCCATTACTAGGCAAGCCCCAATTAGGTCAACATCAGGTAAACTATCGAGGCACAAATTAATGCGTCAAACGTTCACACCTTAAGTCCAGACGTATTTGCGACTTAGCAATAACTCATCAGGCTTTCTCACATTCAAAAGACATTACCCAACGGAATTCAATGTCAAGACTCGCCATACAGGCCAAACACAAGCGTCAATTTTCTTTTTCAAACAACACCCACTGCCATGTACGAAGCTCCTAACCATGCCAATCACATATGCCATTACAAATACCATACAAATTTGAAAATTCACTATGAGAATCACCTTGGTGCAATACATCTCTTAACCAGAATTAGACTCAATCCAATACCTAGACTCTCTCTTTCAATTTATGACTTGGGTCATTCCTGCCTCCTTGCTATCTTAGAAGCCTGCCAGGAGCCGCTCCTTGTCCAAACCTCTCTGTCCCAGCGTACACTCCCTGCCCTCATCAGACCTGATCGTTGCAGGTTGTCCCAAGTTATACATCTACGAAGAGAGTCTCGTTCCACACGTCCCATAACATGCTTCATTACGGTTTATAGGTATCCCATCAGCTTGTCCCATACCAAGCGACAGTTTATCAAGTCTAATAATGATAAGCTTATGCATTCACCATCCTCAACTTTCATTTCAATGCCATAAACACATGCACTAAGTGATCGTCCTCAATACTCGCCACAACACATTCGCTTCCAGATCAACTCTTAGTAGTAGAAGATTTCTATTTTTGCAAAGGACCATTCATCTTACAGATCAATTGCCTAAGTTCACCCATATACCTCAAGGCCACAATCACGATCATAAAATCAAATCGACCCTTAGTTCTTAGGCAATTGGCCATTAACCTCAAACACATCCACAACCTCAAATTCACGCTTACAACTCCTGAATTTATGCTCACTTCCTTGTGAACCTCAATAATATCACCACCCAATATCATCAATTAAAATCAACGCTAGAACCATTAGAGTGCACACAAGTTTAAGCCTATAGTCCTCAAGATTCAATGATCAAAGCCTAATCTTATAATTCTCACTATCTAATTGTCCTAAAGTCATCACTCTTTATCACTCCAAACCTCAATCAAATTGGATTGAGCTGACCTTGCTTTGATACCACTTAAACAGGGATGTCACGCCCCGAACCCGGCGAGCACGCGAACATCCCACCTTCGCCGTTACCTTTGATGGTCTCCTAGGAACCAACGGCCAATGCTTAAAGGTCTATATAAAACATGCATGCGAAAGCGAGGACAACTCCATCCTTTACAACAAAGAAATGGATACACTTCTCATTAAAGCCAATGTCAGGTACAATTCTAACTACAAATAATATACAGTCTCTAAGGTCTCAATCCAATTAAATCTTCACATCCTCCAAAACTTCTTCAAATGCCAGTCCATGGCAAGCTCGAGTTTCCAACGTCTAGGACCTGAAAATGTTGTCCCACGACGAGGTGAGATATAAATCTCAATAAGCTAAACCTAACCCTAAACTAGGCTATCAGTACCTCCAGACGTTTTGGAAAACAGGGTATTTTGGAATATAAATTTTGGCATGGTAAAATGGGGTACTTTCCAAAACACGGCATTTAATACTTCCAAATTGACTCTACTCAGTCACAAAAGATTTCATGAGTAAAACTAAATTTCGTACAATGGCAGGGTTTTCCAATCAAAAGCGAACACTCGACGTCATCTCAAAACATGAGACATCTTTCACATTTCATCAAAAGTATCATTCTTTGAAATTTACAGAAAACACATTCTTTTCTCTCACACCCCTTTCTGGGGCAATTTCAATTCATGAGGCAAATTTCCAAATATGAGGCATAATCAATTTTCTCACAAATCACTCTTTGATTTTCCCAGAAAATATATCATTTCATATCCGCCCATCCCGAGCCGCCCATCTTGAGGCTGCGAGATGATTCAGTCTCTATATGACCCGTCGGTACATATGAGACTCTCGCGTCCGGACCTAGAGATGATTCGGTCACCATTCGACTCTCGACGCCCATTTTCAATCGAGATGAATCGTGTCAGTATGGGACTTTCTAGCCGCACGACCTCGTCAGGTCAAATGGGAGTAACTCCCTCCAAATACATTGGCCAAATTTCATAATTCCTTGGCAATCCCACACGCCAATGGCGATCCCACTCCCCAGTGCACTTATAATTTTTCCCGGCGATCCCACACGTCATTTTATTCATAAACATTTCAATTATGGAAAGCCTCAGATTTACATTTAAAGAAAACAATTCACGCCTCAAAATTCATCATTCAAGAACAACTCATGAAATCAAGCAGTTTATCACCAACTCGAGGCCTTCGTTTCAAACGTCCCTCAACTGGACAAAACACATTTTTCATTAGGCAATTCTCAGTAAAACACAAGCATCATTCAGCTCAAATCAATCAAATATCAAATTTGATCATTCACAAGTTATCACAAGACTCGATTGGTAAACCAATCCACTTAATGCACTCAAACAAATGTTAATTTCCACAAAGCATGCCGAATGACCCAACCACATGCCACAACCGGAATAAGACTCCTCAGTTCAACCTCGATTTCAAAATTTTCATGTCATAAAATCACTCAAGCTCAATCATCAAAATAGGGCAGATTTGGGTTTCCTCGCATCTCTCACAAAATCAGTTCATGAAATCATTCAATCCAACTCAAAACTCTATCCTTTAGTAACATTACATTCTAATAGAGGTTTAGGCATAACTTACCTTGAGCCTAGGCCAAGCGATTCCACAAAACGATCAACGCAACATCGCGGCACCAAGCTGTCCATTCTTGGCCTTCCACGACCAGATTTAGTCCTGAGTAAACTGGTATTGATCTGTTAACCTTTTGAGAAATCTACTTCTATAACCTTATCCGTCAAGGTCTTATGGACATGTGAGCGAAAATGGAGTTCAATTTGGACACCGGACGACCTAGAACGAGCCATTTCAAAATTAGTGTGCGCTAGGGTCAGATTTACACGGCTCTCGGCTTTCACTTCAAATCAGCCCTTAAAACTCTTCCAATCTCTATTTCACCAAGTGTACACCCTACCAACATATCAATTAACATCCTAAGGTGCCTTAACGATAATTTAACAACAAGACGACACCCTTTCTAAGCCTCAAAGTGCTCGACTTTCACCGTACCTTAACAGGGCAGAATCGGCCCTCAACGAATCATGTATAACAGCCCACAATTCCAATTCTAAACTTCAATTCATCATGAAATCATCTTTTCAAAACCTTAATCTACATGTTCAATAGGCTCACTGATAATTTAGAAGCAAAATAAGGCCTCAAAAGCTTCCAATCAGCTCGGTTCCTCTCGGCGCTCAGGCGGTCAGATTCTGCTCCACATGAATCACTTCATTGCAGTCGTGAAAACCCATCAAAACTCAAGTAAACTTGCAACTCTAGCTTAGAAAACCCTAGTACTATGAGTGTAGAAGAGCTCACCAAACATTTGGAGCCATTTGAAGCCTTTAAGCCTACGAAACAGCTCTTCTCCCAAAACCGGTCAGATTATACCTTCAATCTGACCTTTTCTCATTCAAACCGACCTACGGGACGAAATACCAAGCCAAATTGAGCTTATAATATCTTGTTGGAACAGAAAGATGATAAGCTTTCAGATGGCTGTGGTTTTACCTTATTCTAATGTTGGACGAATACGTTATGGCCGAAACAGTAGGGCGGTCGAAATAGGGCAGCGAGTTGGCGAGCGAGAGAGAGAAAAAATGAAAGAGAGATGAGGGAGAGATGAAGTTCGGCTGATGAAGAATGGAGGGAGAGAGATGCTTTGCTTCCTCCAAAATTCATGAGGAGAGAGAGAAAATTAGGTTAGGATTAGACTATGATTTAATGCAACTAGGCATCTAATCTAGTCTATTTGGATAAGGAATCCCAATTTGATGACATTTGGCTTATTCCTCACTTGACACTTGTCTTTGCTTCTAGAAGCCATTGACTTCCTTTAACCATTCTTCCTCCTCATTTTCAGCAGCTAGAGGAAGGCTAAATGACAAAAATGTCCTTCTAGAAATCTTAAGGGCAAAGGCAAAGGTTGAGGGGCAAAATGGTCATTTCGCACTTTTCGTCTGAAAATTCATTTTTTTCAATTTAAATTGCCCTCGATGAGGTCACATCCATTTCAATTCAAATGTTGGAATTCCTCAATCTCCAATACCCAATCTCGAGGTCCAATTTCATGTCGAACTCTCGTCGACTGTAATTCCAGTTTATCTCAAACTGACGGGAGACTCTTGCAGGCGCTACGCGTATCGACCTTGAGATATTTCTCAAGTCGTGGCGACTTTGGTTGTCATGTAATTGCGAGGGTTTATCGCTAGCTCCTGCGATCCTGATCATTGAGGAATTCGATTCAGGAAATTCTCGCAAATTACACATTGGTTAAGCGGAATCACCTACGTCCCAACGTATAACGCTAGCAAGGCATTCCATGATCGTTCCTAGATCGATTTCTGCTGGCCCAAAATATTCCATCGACAATCCTTATGGTCAAAGTGCCATTTCCCATTCAAATCCATCAGGTCCACGTACTCGACTCCGCGTCAATCTTTCCCTTCTAGTCAGTTAACTCGAGAGTGGCCTGCTCTGAGCGAGATACAACTGAAATACCTCGATCAATATCTTTCCATTCAATAGCCTCGGGAGGGACCGAAATTCGGAAGTCACAATTTTTTTCACATAAAATCCTCTAGAGTTCTCTGTACTCGTGCTGCATCAGTGTGATGGATCTGGGAGTTGTGGTGTGGATTTTGAAGATTTTTCGGTGTAGATTGGGCTTGAAGGTAGTAGTACCATATTATAGTGCTTGGTCTTCCACATCTCCTGTTGGGCTAAAAAAAACCCAAGGTATGAGAAAAATGACTGTGGTGTGCCTTTCTAGTTCATCCTTTCCAAAATGTCGTTGGGAATGAGGTTATTCTTCCATGCTGCTAAAGGCTGGAACCATATGAGTATTTCTGTCAAAGCTTTTTGGTTTGAGAAATCTCCCATGAATGCTCTGGACATGACTCGAATAATTTTTTCTATGGGAAATTCAATGGCAACAACATAGACATTGAACAAATACCAAAAAAACCATTTAAGATCTTTAGGAAAATCATGATCAGGAGACCACCCCAGAATATGAATAAAAGAATAATCTGGATTAAGGCCATGCGGTCCTAACATCAATCCGCCATAGGTACTGAATATGCGATAGTGGTACATGTGCATATAATACTTTACATTCTCAGTGAAATTATTTTCTGCAACTTCTCTTTGAACTTCTAGAGGGTAACTGTAAGAATTCCATGGTGTATCTCGCATAGGTGTAGTGCGAAATGTTCCCGCGTTCAATGGATTTCTTCGCACATACATGTTGATGGATTCAACTGGCTGCTTCAGTCTAGACAGGAAATCTGCAAGGACATTCTTTTTGCCTGCTATGTGTTTACCATCAAAAGAATATTTTGAGAACCATTCGGCCCACCTTAACAGCTGAGGGTGGGGAATCTATTTCTGCTTGAATTTGAGCATTTGTAGAAATGAAGACATATCCATTTTGACCAAAAAGTGATGCCCAATAAGGTGGTATTCAAACTTTTTGATATCATATTTGACTACGAGAATCTCCTTAAAAGTGAAGTGGTAATTGTCGGGACCCTCTCGAGGTTGCCATGGGCTCCAGAGGGCTAATGAGCCGTCCTGTCTGATTGGATGCGGGCCTCTCCCAAGGCCCATTACCCAAATCGCAACGGAGATATGTGTAGTCGACCTTCAGTGTGGTCTAGTGACATGTGCTAAGTGTACATGCCAAGGAGTCGCCACCAATCATTTTTTTGGAGGGTATGATTGGACCACCTTATTGAATAGTCTGGAGTTTCTATTCAATCCTGCAATAACCAGAAAAATGGATTTGGGAACTTAGTTACGTCAAATGTCAAAGTTGACGCCCTTTCGGTACCTAAGTTGACTGAATTTTCTGACTTGAGATTTTCATGCAGATGAGTAAGGTACGAATCCTGAATCTAAGAGTTTGCGCATATAGGACTGACTTAGATATGATTTTACCCATCAGGAGTAAAGTCGTAATTTTGAGATCAAAAGGGACGATTTGCCCAGAAAGGGTAAAATCATCATTTCAGAACGGATCCGGAGTAAAACAATGCCGAAAACAGGTTTGGTCACTCAATTGACCCTTTTCCTATTTTTTTGGCAATTTTCATGATTTTCTGGAATTTTAGAAATCGATTTACCACCTGAAGGGTAAAATCGTCATTTTCTAAAAAAGGAAATGAAATGTGAAAATCTTAGAGATATGGTTTAGCCATCCATCTGGCCCATCGCCAAATTCTAAGCAATTTCCACAAGTCATCGGAATAGCAAAGTCGATTTACCCATTGAGGGGTAAAATCGTCATTTTGGATTAAACGGGAGAAAATCCCAAAAATGACAACAAATCAATTGTTTTTGGTCATTTTCAGTCTTGGGAGTTTTCTAATTTTGTTTTGGAATTTTTCGCAATTTCTTTCAATTTTTTTTTGAATTTTTCCTTAATTTTCCTATTTTTTGGATTTTTTTGGATTTTTTATATTATTTTATCAAAAAAAATTTAAAAAGAAATTATCCGGACCGGGTCGGATGACCCGACCCGTAACCTGGATTCGCGACCCGAACCCGGACCCGCGAACCCATGGCCAAAACGACGCCGTTTCTGAATTTATCTATTTTAAACATTTTCTTTAATTATCAGAAAATCAACGAAACAGACGCCCCAGATAGTGCCACGTGGCTGCTCTTGGTGCGTCCGATCTCAGACCAGATTGGACGACCCACAGAGTGCCACTTGGCACAATAACATCCGTTGGATCTAATTTTTTTATCAGAAAAAAAAACATTTGTTATTTTTGAAAATCTTTTTATTTTTTTGAAAATTCCAGATCGGGACACATGGCACATTCTCCACCGTTCGATCTGGTTTTATTTTTAAATCAAACCGGCCCCACCATGCTGACGTGGCTACTGACGTGGCATGCCACTTCGACGGTTGACCGTTGACCACTGGCGACCCCGCCGGAGAAGACGATGAACAGTGCTATTTCCGGTGATTTTCGCCGCAAAGTCGCCGGAGTACTCGAACAGAGGCCAAATCTTGATATTTTTAGCTCATTCTTTCGCCAAACGACTCCTCAGATCCCACACATTAACATATGATAATAAAAACAGCCATGAACACGTCGAAGACCGGCGAACCGGACCTCCCCGAACCCGGCTCCGGCGAGGTATTTGTAGAAATTCTTTTTGCGCTCAAGCTCGTTCCTATTCCATCACACAGCATCTAATGGGGTTAAGGAAACTTACCTGAGGTCGCTCGGACCTCAGCGACCGCCGGAACTCCTCCGGCGAGCTCCCGATCCGAATGGTAGCCGACGAAGCTCCGGGCCGAGTTTTCGTCGCGTTTTAATGCAAAATAACGAACAAGCCAGGCTTAGAGAAGATTATCATGAAGGTTCAAGGCCAAACTTGCAACAAATAGGGGTCGGGACGGGTCGGCCGAGAGTTACAAAATCAAATGCTCATTGAGGCATTTCGTCGAGCAGGTGATATGCAATCTAAAAATGAAGTTCCGAGGAGAATACTGACCTACTCCGGCCTCGTTGACGGCGATGAAGGCTCTGGTGTTGATCGGTCTGAGTCACTGGAGGTCTAGGGTGCTCCTCCGCGTCTGGCGTCGCTCAAACTCCCTCATCTCTCTCTCACTCGAGCTCTCTCTCTCCCTCAACCTCTCTCCCTTTTGTTTCTGGTCGACCGGCCTTTTTTCATGGCGCCGCCTCCGTCCACTAATGGAGGATGAGTCCCATCCACTCATCCTTGTCGTCCACCATCGTTCGAATGGCCGGCCCCTCCTCATTTTCCCTTTTTTTTGTTTTGTACCGCGCGGGTCTGCTACTGAGTTGTAGACCCGGTTCGGAACGGGCGGGTCGGGTCTGACCCGACCGGCCCGGTTCGATTTTCCTCGCCCAATTGAGCCTCAAATCGACCTCTTTTCATGAAATTGATGCCATAATCGGACTCATTGACATATTTTCTATTAAATATGTGTATTTTCGTGATTCAATTGATTGAAATGTAGTGAAAACCCCAATTGCCCTTAGGATCCGAAAATGATTTCTGCTCAATCGAGGGCTTAAACGATCAAATTAGCCAGAATTGAAGCCGCCAATGGATTCAGCATGATGAAAACTATAGGGTAGCGGTGTTTGATTTTAATGGGTACGCCCGTGCGAAATTTAATTTCAAAATTTGTGAAACCTGGGACTAAATTGAAATAAAATTGTGCAATTAAGCCTTTTTGGTTGAAATTGATCCAATTGGAGGGCAAATTGACCTAATGGCACTTCAAAACTTTAGAATCGAATGTCATAGCCTATAAAAAGTGAGAATTAAAAATTAAAAGACTCGAAATGATTTTTTTAGGCTCGGTTCGGGTTTATGTTTGTGAAGGAACATAGTGACCAAGCCGATTTTTCAATATTTGGAGTAATGAGCTCAAAGAGGGAATTAAAACAAAATTATTGAACATTTATTTGTATTTTTCTGACCACGAATGGTATTTTTCTGATTTTTTGGGTATTTTTATAATTAAATAAATTCAAAAAATATTAAAAATACCAAAAAATATTTTTTATTCAAAATTGGTTCCCGAGGCTAGACCAAGGCTTCCAAAGTCGATTTTGTGATTTTATGACCTTTTTTGATATTTTAAATTAATTTTAAAAATAAAATTCACTATAACAGATGGTCAAAAATCAGGTGTCAACAGCTGCCCCTCTTTGAGAGTGAGCTCGCAGAGGTTGCTTTCAAAGACAAAATGGCACCTGATTCTTAACTGACTCAACTGGGAAAAGGAAAAAAAATGCTATGACATCGGATCCTTAAGACTCTTGATAAAAGCTCAATTAGTCCCTGGTTTACTTTAACAATTTGAACATGGGCCGGAGTGAGAGAAGCTTACCTGAAGCTCACCTGTCGGATGCTGCCAGTTGCGACGGCTTTCAAGGAGATACCTAGGACTCATCATTCAAGATATCCTAGGGATATTTAGGCTCTGACTCGTATGGTAGGTCAACCCATAATAGGACTCCCAGCAAAAGGGATTCTATGAAACGAAAAATCCCATCTTGTGGGGATTCACGCTGCGATGAATTTCAAAAAGATACCTAGGAATCGCCATTCAAAATATCCTAGGGATATTAAGCACTGACCTGTATGGTAGGTCATACCATTATGGGATTCCTAACTGGTAGGAACCTAAGGAAGGCGCATCCCACGCTTTGGGATTTGCCAAGGATTTTGATTAGTATGGTGGATCGGATCTTTGTGTTGATCCTTATGGCGGTATCTACCAATGCGTTGACCCTTCAGGCGGTTTCTACCTTGAGTTGACCCTTCTAGCGGTATCTACCAATGAGTTGACCCTTCCGGCGGTATCTACCATCGTGTTGACCCTTCAGGCGATTTTTACCATCTACCATCATTTGACCCTTCAGGCGGTTTCTACCTTCATGTGACTCCAAACTAATAGGAATCCAAGGCTGACATACCTTGTTTGGTTGGGACTAGTCAGAGACTCGATCGTTCTGCAGATCGGTCTAGGAAAAGGCTTGCCTATTAAAAGGCTTCACCTAAAGGTTGACATACCCTGTCTTGTCGGGACTAGTCAGAGACTCGATCATTCCGTAGATCGGACTTGGAAAAGGTTTGCCTACTAAAAGGCTTCACCTAAAGGTTGACATACCCTTCCTTGTTGGGACTAGTCAGAGACTCGATCATTTCGTAGATCGGTCTTGAAAAAGGTTTGCCTACTAAAAAGCTTTACCTATAGACGACTCATTGAGGTCTCTTTTGGAAGGTTTACCTAACTTTAGGTTCACCTGAAGGCTATCCTGTGATTTAGGGGTTACCTGAAATCTCACAGAAGGCTGAATTGTCCTTTCGACATGCGACGTACCTTTCTGGGATCTGAGGACTCCAATTATCGTGTAGAAAGCTGAAACCTGCAAAATTTTCATTAAAAGGTATCAGTTTGGGACCTGGGTTCTTTAAGGATCCTGGAAAACATGACCCTATAAGCTCTTCTTGACAGAGCAAGGCGTCCTTCCCGGATCATGGGTTCTCCACGAAATCTTGTAGAAGCTTAAGCTTGAGTATTCCACTTCACGGAGTAAAATATTCTTCTGGGATCTAGGGTTACCAAAAATCCTGTTGAGATATCAAATGTAGGTACTCCCTTTCACGGTGCATAGGTTCTTTTGGGATTTTGGATTTCCAAAGATCCTGCAAAAGTTTAAACCTGAAATATTTTTCTTCACCAAGAAAATGTTAGTAATCTTTGGGAAAACAATAGTTGTCTAACTGACAAAATTCACGACTTGTGCATTTTGATGCTGGAGGTTATCCAAAGCATTCTTGCAAGATGCCAATGTGATCACAAATTCCTCGTACCGAAAATCTGGATCAAACATTTTGGAGATTCCAAAAGAGTTTGTTCAAAACATCAATCGGAATATTTCTCACTTAGGAGGACTTCTCACGTGCCTTGAGATAATGGTCTTTTGTAAGGAATGCACTCAACTTCCTACTAACCTGTGCCTAGGTTTTAGGATCATTCATAGCGCATACATTTCGATCGGTCGGGAGGTCTTCCACTGGACCGTAATGTTAGGCTTGGACATCGGTTTCCAAGGGGGACCCGCTTTGGAGTCGAAGCCATTGAATGAAAGTCTTCATCATATGCTCCGGGTTTACAAGTCAAGAACCCTGCAAAATGAAAAAGAAATAGTCTTGCTCGTACCTCTTCGAGCTAAACTATATGTTAACCCAAGTGTCTTAGTCAGAGAAGACTATTTCAGGGTTGTAACATTGGTAGGTTTGGGGACCGAAAAAAGCTTATTTGTTGCCTAGGATTCGTGAAGGGTTTGACATTGGTGATCATTGCTAATTTGCCACATGTCCTTTCCTTTCTGCACCTTTAGTCTTTGAGGTGTACAACCAGTTTTTGAGGTGTACACCAGCTCTTCAGAGAGCGTCTCTTGTTGCATTCAGAGACCGATAATTCTCTCTATATCTTTGCTCCGCTCTTGATGCCATTTGGGGAGCAGCCTTTTTGATTTGGCTCCTTCAGGGATTTCCTCTTTTCCCATCCAGGCATCATTGGGGATCAATCAAACAACTTACACGAGCATCGGCCTTGCTTTTACCAGGCGCTTTGCTTTTTCTTGATGCTGTGGATTATTATTTTTTTGAAATCTCGATTCTTCTCATCTTCAATGGGTCGTGTTAGACATACGACCGAAAGTCTAAACACGTTTTAAGTATCAATCCAGGAATTTCTTCGCAATCCCTGAGTCTTGAATTTCTCCGTTTCTGAAGTGATGATGCCTTTGTCTTGAAATGTGCAATGAACACCAATGGGTTCATGAAATGAATTTGTAGGCTCAAGTTGGCTGTGCAAAGGATTCGGTGTGTGGGATAGAGAAATGAATGCTTCTCGTCATCCTATGGCACTTGGATTACCATATAAACAACACACAAAGATTAATGTTAGTCCGAGCAAGAAAATTTCTAACCATTTTCTCCTGATGCTGCTAGACTCACCTTCATTTTGCCCCGACGTGGGGTGGTTCTTGACAGGGTTGAGAATGAAAACCGCCGTTCCAAGGGGTTATCAATGGTAACCTGTAGTGTTTTGGGATATGAAACGAATGCCTCTGTCGTCCCAACCTATGTAATCGCCGCAAATGATCCCCACCTCCGTAGACCCAGATTTCGTTATCCGTCCACTCCACTCATCTCTCAAGTGTGTGTATGACGTGTTTGGATTAGGCTTCGCCTCTCGTCTTTTGAGAAAACGTCCTTTTGAATGTTTTGAACAACATCTTATTGGGAAAATTTCATTATTTTCTCCAAAATTTACCCCTCAAGGGGATTTCATGATGCACCTTGCATGCTTTATTCATGTTTAGATAACTTCCTGATTCAAAATATGAATGTCGATTTTGAAAATTCAATGCCTCTTTTAGACATGATGATTGAAAGAGTTTTGACATTTTTCAACTTCCAACGAATTGGGAAAAAGGGATACTTACCTGTCCGTCGTGGCTGGAGATCCCTGGAGATATAAAAGAAATACGTCATTGTATGTTCGCCAATTTTGCAAGAATTGAAATGATACATCTTACTCTTGGTGTGTGTTCCAATGAGTGTACAGGGGTTGTGGGAACCTGTTCGCCCTGATGACGAGCCCCTGTCGAGGATGAGAACTAAGTGTCAGTTTGCATTCCAAAATTCAATAAAAATTGGAACGATACTACTTTACTCTTGCTTTGCGTTTCCATTTGAACACAAACGTGCGTCTTACAGAATTTGGCCATCTATCTTGTGGCCATGATCTCTCCGTCTGGTTGGTAATAAATCATTCTCAAGGATTTGCACTGGATGAGATCGATTCATGCTTTTGGACGTATTCCAACACCACTCTTCAGGGTTCCATTTCTTGGAAGCTTGACCTTTGAAACTGATATTTCTTTTCGCCTCCATTTCGGCGAGTTGTTTTCTTTTGTGGCTTTCGGCGCCAGCGACCTCCTATTAAATGAGAAAAAACTCACGTTAAGCATGTGATCTTCAAAGATCAAATTGGAATGATACAAAGTTACCGTTCATCCAAATTTGTATCTTGGGGTTTGATTCTGATGTGGACGACTCTGCTGCTGCGTCCATTGGCTTTGCCAAAGAAGAGATGTCCTTCTTTGTCCGGCGCATAAATGATTCACTTGCCCTAGTTAAGCGTGATTTATCATAGCTAGGTGACGCCTGCCCAGCTAAATTCATTCTTACATATTGTTGCAATCCCCATCCTCTTTGGGGATGTCTTCTCTCCTGGGATCCATGATGACGTCTTACTGACGTGTTCCTTTCCTTTGTTGATTATTGGTCATTTCAGTATCGTATACTGATGTGGACGATGAATATCGCTTCTTTTTGCCTATATTTGTGGGTGTTGTTCGTGAGATGATCCTCGATCACGTTAACAACTATTTTGCCCCAATTGAGCGATGTTCGTCTTGGCAACATGTCTTGGAAACTTCCATGTTTGTTGGCGATTTTCAATCCAATTTGAAGACGTCCATGCACCTGCACATGAAGAGGCAGGCGTAGGTCTTTATCTGACTTCACTTGGAATTTCAGGAAGGAGATACTCCCTTCGAGGTTTTGTCCTTCCAACATTTGAAGGAACGGTGTTTTTCAAGTAGTTTGCCCCAATGAGGCTTGTCCTGATGTTTGTCATCTCTGGGTTTGATAACTCTGGTCCGATGCTATTTCGTGGGGGATCATGAGAGCTTTCCCCCGGCTTGGCTTCTCGAAGAAAATGGGGGAACTTGCTCCCATGGTTTTTTGCCGATTCTGGTCATCTATTTCAATTGCCAGAGTCTTCGATTATATTTTATCTATCCCTAGACAGCTTGATAGTCTGGGGATTTGTCGTGTGGCGGTTTGGTGATTCTCTTGATCACAGTCGCCATTTGAGGTATTTGATGTTTCCTCTTGAAATTTGTCCTGAGGGAGCCGACATTTCTCCCTTTGGGTTCTCTGTATGCAGGATATGTGCCTGAGATGCCATGAAATGGGGTGCTCCCTGTTTTGTCATTTGAAAGTACTGCCTCCTGAGTCCTCTGCTTTTGATCATCACCTGAGAGGAAAAAGAAAGGAAACATTATTTCCATATCTAGAGGACAATCACCTTGGAACGATACGTCCTTTTACCCGAATGGATGGCTCCGCATCGTTCTCTTCCTCATCTAGAAGGGTTTGGTAGGTTTTATCTTTGGTGGATTTACTCCACTTCATCATGCTTCATGGGTGATAACTGCTTCAGGGACTTCCCCTACGTATCCCCTTGGTGTATTCGGTACATCTGACATTCGATACCCTTTTTGGGTAGAGAGTGATTTGCCCCCCAGCCAATGAGTGATTCATCTGGGCTGGCTGATTCATTTCTAGGCAGTTTGATCATGACGTGTTGATGCATTCTTGCTATTTGACATCCGCAAGCATGGGTTCACTCGTGATTGAGTACTTCAACAACCTGCAAGAATGGGAAACCATATCAGCTTGTGAATAAATCAAATTAATTTGGAACGAATACACCCTCTTCGACTTAAAGAGAGTCGATCCAAATTAGGTCGCCCCAGCTTCGCGATGTCTACTTAGGCTCATCACAATAGATCCATTTTGTTTTTACAAACCTAATGGGTGATGCCCGATGAAGGTGCACTCGTTTCCATCTTGTAGGGAAGGCAAGCTTCCCTTTGTTGGTCTTCAACCATCTTATCCTGTAGATAATAGACATGAAGGTCCCAGTCAAGTATAACATTCGAAGGGCTTATTGCAACGATTACAGTTTTACCATCGTTCCATCATCATCTTGCATGTGATCAGACGAAGGCATTCTCGGCGATTGTCTGCCATGTAAGACATGTCCCTCGTGTCTATCCACAGATGGATTTTCCTTCTCTACTTGTTTTTCACTTGAGAGGAAGAGATAAGAAATATTATGCCAATATCTGACTGAAAATCAATTAGGAACGACACGTCCTTATCCTTGATCCGGTTGCCCCGGTCAGGTGGCGTTTGCCCTCATCAGTTGACTCTCTGGGGTGGTCCAGCGCTTTTCTATGCCATCTTGGTTCATTTAAACTTGCGACTGATTCTTCACACAAGTCTTTGGATTTTGATTCTGAAAATTATCGAAGGTAATTCGGATATCAAGTCTCCCCTTTGAATTCAGGAAACATGGATGACTTTAGTTAATTACCAAGGATTACCAATGATGCATGCTATAGATCGGTTCAATTCCGGGTCTGGCGCATCATGAAATGAGGGTTAGATTCTCGTACTTAGGTTGAACATGCCAAGTGTGAGTTCTAATGAAAATTTCATCTACGCAATTGAACCGAAAAATCCGAATGGATGAGAGAAATTCGAGTGTCACGTTCCAATGTCCAGATACTTAGACAAGACTTAAAAAATCAAAGTGTAGCAAACAAATGGGAGACCCACAGACGGATGCTCCTTACAGACTCGATGACCTTGCTAAAGGAAAAGGGACAATTGGAACGCGGCCCTCAACAGCCTAAAGAGATGCCCCAAGTCGGGTCTTTGGCACTTGGTGTCTTTGATTCGCCGTGGCCTCTTGTCCTTCAACTTCTGGTAGGGTGACTAGATCATTCCTTGGATAGCTCGGGGAGGGCAAATTCCGTTGAACGTCCCGGCAGTCCGATAACGGATGGCGTGTCGCTCCTACTTGAATATCTTGAGAATCTTGGATCGACTTGGAGAGATAATCTCAACTCTATCCATACTCTAAAATGGAATTGGACTCAACCATCAGACTTGATGAATGAAGCATGTTGTACGAAATAAAAAGGCTGCAAGTGAATTTAAATAGAAATGGTAGGACCTTACCATAAGTGGCATTTGAGGACTTTTCGATTTGAGGTACACCAACCATCCACAATACATGCGCATGAGACAAGTGAGGATTGACTCTAAAAATCAAATAATTGGACTTGGTACCTAAGGCCAAGGTTCCCATCTCGAGTTCTAGAAAGAGCTGATTCCATTGCACAACTATCGTTGCAATGGGGCTCGATCCATAGTTCAAAATGAGCGGAATTAAAAATGGATTACCCCGTGCTTTTCCTCACGGAGATTCCATTTTCAATTCCTTCTATTGTTTTCCTATAGGAGGCGCCTGGGATTTTAGGCGCGGTTGTGTGTGTCTTCGGTGTCGTGCTAAAGCGATAAACATGCATCTTATTTCACAATCACCGCTTCAATATAAAATATCCACACAATCATACATTCCTACGCCCAACCTGCATAAGACAGAGTTAACAAGCACTTCACCCCTTATTTCTCCAATCTGCAAAAATATTTAACACCTCAAGGGTTAAAGTACGTACCTCACCTTGAAGAGCATCTGCATAAAACATGTCAGAAAAACCAATCAACTTTTCAACCGGCTCAAGTTCTCTAAAGTCCCCAGTGGAGTCGCCAGTCTGTCGCGACCCTCTTAAAGTTGCCATGGGCTCTAGAGGGCTAATGGGCCGTCTTGTCTGATTGGATGCGTGCCTCTCCCAAGGCCCATTACCCAAATCGCAACGGAGGTATGTGTAGTCGACCTTCAGTGTGGTCTAGTGACATGTGCTAAGTGTACATGCCAAAGAGTTGCCACCAATCATTTTTTTGGAGGGTATGATTGGACCACCCTATTAAATAGTCGGGAGTTTCTATTCAATCCTGCGATAACCAGAGAAATGCGTTCGGGAACTTAGTTACGTCAACTGTCAGAGTTGACGCCCATTCGGTACCTAAATTGATTGAATTTTCTGACTTGAGATTTCATGCATATGAGTAAGGTACGAATCATGAATCTAAGAGTTTGCGCATATAGGACTGACTTAGACATGATTTTACCCATCAGGAGTAAAGTCGTAATTTTGAGATCAAAATGGACGATTTGCCCGGAAAGGGCAAAATCGTCATTTCAGAATGAATCCGGAGTAAAATAACGCCGAAAACAGGTTTGGTCACTCAATTGACCATTTTTCTATTTTTTTTGGCAATTTTCATGATTTTCTGGAATTTTAGAAATCGATTTACCACCTGAAGGGTAAAATCGTCATTTTCTAAAAAAGGAAATGAAATGTGAAAATCTTAGAGATATGGTTTAGTCATCCATCTGGCCCATCGCCAAATTCTAAGTAATTTCCACAAGTCATCGGAATAGCAAAGACGATTTACCCATTGAGGGGTAAAATCGTCATTTTGGATTAAACAGGAGAAAATCCCAAAAATGACAACAAATCAATTTTTTGGTCATTTTCAGTCTTGGGAATTTTCTAGAATTTTTTTGGAATTTTCCGCAATTTCTTTCAATTTTTTTTAAAAAAAAATTCCTTAATTTTCCCATTTTTTGGATTTTTTTGGATTTTTTTTTATTATTTTATCAAAAAAAATTAAAAAGAAATTATCCGGACCGGGTCGGATGACCCAACCCGTAACCTTGACCCGCAACCCGGACCCGCGAACCCACCGCCAAAACGACGCCGTTTCTGAATTTATCTATTTTAAATATTTTTTTTTTTATCATTTTCTTTAATTATCAGAAAATCAACGAAACGGACGCCCCAGATAGTGCCACATGGCTGCTCCTGGTTCGTCCCATCTCAGACCAGATCGGACGACCCACAGAGTCCCACTTGGCACAATAACATCCGTTGGATCTAATTTTGTTATCCGAAAAAAAATATTTATTATTTTTGAAAATCTTTTTATTTTTTTGAAAATTCCAGATCGCGACACATGGCACATTCTCCACCGTCCGATCTGGTTTTATTTTCAAATCAAACCGGCCCCACCACGCTGACGTGGCTGCTGACCGTTGACCACCGGCGACCCCGCCGGAGAAGACGATGAACAGTGCTATTTTCGGAGATTTTAGCCAGAAAGTCGCTGGAGTACCCGAACAGAGGCCAAATCTTGGTATTTTTAGCTCATTCTTTCGCCAAACGACTCCTCAGATCCCACACATTAACATATGATAATAAAAACAGCCATGAACACGTCGAAGACCGGCGAACCGGACCTCCTCGAACCCAGCTCCGGCGAGGTATTTGCAGAAATTATTTTTGCACTCAAGCTCGTTCCTATTCCATCACACATCATCTAATGGGGTTAAGGAAACTTACCTGAGGTCGCTCGGACCTCGGCGACCGCTGGAACTCCTTCGGTGAGCTCCCGATCAGAATGGTAGTCGACGAAGCTCCGGGCCGAGTTTTCGTCGCGTTTTAATGCAAAATAACGAACAAGCCAGGCTTAGAGAAGATTATCATGAAGGTTCAAGGCCAAACTTGCAACAAACAGGGGTCGGGACGGGTCGGCCGAGAGTTACAAAATCAAATGCTCATTGAGGCATTTCGTCGAGCAGGTGATGTGCAATCTAAAAATGAAGTTCCGGGGAGAATACTGACCTACTCCGGCCTCGTTGACGACGATGAAGGCTCTAGTGTTGATCGGTCTGAGTCGCTGGAGGTCTAGGGATGCTCCTCCGCGTCTGGCGTAGCTCGAACTCCCTCATCTCTCTCTCACCCGAGCTCTCTCTGTCACGCCCCGAGTCCTTTCAAGCACGCTAACATCACCCTACTGCCGTACAGATTAACTTCTTACCCAGAATCCAACGGTACACACTTGACAATGAGACTCATATGCACATGCGGAAGCGACATACATAACTCCATACATAAAGTAACAAGATGATTTGAGGAAAAGAGACACTTAACCATAACATAACATAGATTCAATTTTACATCATAATCACAGAACGAAATACATTACGTGGGACCAAGGGAAGGTAGTTAGCCTACTCAAAAGGAGGTCATCTATCTAACTACGAGTTAGACACTAACCAAAAAGGGAACACCCAAAAGTCCAGGGCACCTAGACTGTCTAAGGGTTAGGCACGCGGTCATCAGCAGGGTCCTCACGGTGCACGGGATCATACTCTTCAAGGTCTTCTTCGGGCTCTTCTTCTTCTTCCTCTTCTACCTCAAACTCCGGCTCGGACTCCTCTGCCTCCATGGGGTCGTCACCAGCATCAGAGGACTCCACGACATCGGCATCAACGACGGGGTTCTGGGACAGTGCTGGAGGAAGATCCGGATCAGGAACGGTCTCGGCGTCAGTAAGCTCTCCATCCGCGGGGTGTACGATCATGGGGTCCTGCTCGACAGGCTTACATCCCAAGGCACGTCAAACGTCCTCAGCGGCCCAACGGTGAGATCGTCGTCTCGATAGAACCAAGCTGCAAGCATGTCTGGCCTCCAGTCTTGTAGTCCTACGTCCATCCAGATACTGCCATACTTCCTAATGTACACCTTCCCTTCCCCCACTAGGTACTCCGTGGAATACTGCTCTACCCGGACGGGTACCCCAAAAATCGACGGCGGCGGCATGCTTAGGGTTTGGGGTCTGAAAATGTGGGTCCCACGACGGGGTGAGATAAACTCAATAAGCTAGTCCTAACCCTAAGCTAGGCACTCGGGACTTCCAGACGCACCCAAACACATGCAATGACCAACTGTACAAAAACAGCCAATGGCATGCGGTTACTCAATTAAAGCACAAATTGATATAAAGTTCACCAATCTAGGCTAGGCTTGGCTTCCGTACCTTAGCACTTAACATCACATAGCATTGAGGATAGCATATATATATATATATATATATGTATGTATACTTATTACGATCGTAATACCCATGGCAGAGCCCGCGTTTAACGCCCCAGGCTTAATAAATCAAGGAACCCGCGTTTAACGCCTCAGGTTTCCGATGCCATGTCATGACCCGCGTTTAATGCCTCAGGTCTATCCCGCGTTTAACGTATCAGGATATCACTAAACCCCGCGTTTAACGCATCAGGGCATTATATGCACATAGGCTCATAATTCAACCAATCATAATATAGAACAATCATATGTGCATATCACCATCCCAAGCACCATTCGGCCATTAAAACCAAGATCCCAAATCATGGCATTTCATCACACCATTAATCAATCAAGGCCATTGCAATGCTTCATGATCAATCATATCTCATAATATGTCACTCATCAATCATCACTATAATCATTCGGCCGTGCCACAAAGTCATGGAACCAATCAATCGACAAGGTCACAAAATACATCAATTAATCTCGCACGGCCGCCAATCATAATCATGGTGTCGTTCCCATCACTAATCCCCTACTAGTGCTCACGGACATAATAGGAATAGGGTTCATTAGGATATTTTCATGCATCGAGTCATTCAATCACACTCATGGTCGAACCCTCCCAAGCTCGAACGGGGATTTTGCTAACATAAACGAGCTCAACCAAATCCTATCACTTCCAATGGTGCCATGAGGGATTCGGTCTATACTAACACCTATACTCTAACCCATTTCAACCATGAAATCAACATGACAAGTCTTAAAAAGGTAAGTTCATGCTCGGTTCCCCCAAGGTCAGATTCGGTCCCCCATGGTTCTTGCCCAACTAGCCATTAAACTCATCACAACTAACACTCACTCGGTCTTTCCATCACACAAGGTCTTAGCTAGGGGTTAGGATAAGCTTACCTAGCTCAAGAGTCCAAGAAATCGGCGGCAAGTGGCGGCAAACTCGTGGCGCGGCGTTGGTCTCCGGTGATCAAGTTCGGCCCCCTAAGGATTTTGCATGAAATGGCCATGGAAACTTAGTTAACCTTACTCCTAACACAAGCTCCTAGCATCCTAACATACTCATCTAAGCCTCTAAGGTTACTTACCTCGAGAACTCCTCAAGATCGGCCCCGGCTCTCTCTCGGTTTTGGTTTGGTTGGCGGCGGCTTGTGGTGGCGACGGTGGGTGTTCGTCCGCCTAGAGGCCGGAGGGAGAGGGGACGGCGAGAGAGCTAGCGGGAATGAGAGAAAGAACGTGAGGGAGAGGGAGTGAAAGGGAGAGAGGTGATCGTTGGAGAGGTGATGGCCGAATGAAAAAATGAGAGAGAGAGAGAGAGAGAGAGAGTGAGTGATCTATTAGAGAGGGGAAAATTGGAGGGAGAGTGAGTAAGTGGGAGTTGGTAGTGGAAGTACAATGAATAGTAGTGGTGAAAGACTAGTTGGTGGAGGGTGGTTTGAAGGGAATTTGTCTTGTCCAAAGTCAAATCAAATCACCCAATTCAAATCAAATAATTAAAAGGCTAAATGACCTAATTGCCCTTGCTTTATCTAATGGAAAGAGGTACTAAGCTTAGGGTAAAAGGGTCGATTTCCCTCGTCGATCCAAATCTCGCTTTTGTAACTTATACGGGGCTAATTCTAGTCTTATTAATTCTCCGATGAGGCAACGTCCAAATTTACTCCATTGCGATCTCCGAATGTCCGGCCTCCAATCTCGAAGTCCAATCCATGGCTAAATTCAGTCAATTGTTATTCCAGCGCGTCTCAGACTAACGGGCGGCTCTCAGGGGTTACGCGTATCGACCCACGACTAATGTCACGTTTAAGAGTTACTCGAGTCACGGCGGCTTTGGTTGTCATGTAATCGCGAGGGTCAATCACTAGTCCCGAAGGTTACGACCGTTAGGAATCGATTTAGGTTAATTCGCAAATCATGTCATGGTCATACGGAATCACCCGTGAACCAATCGCACGACACTAGCAAATCGTTCTAAAACCATTCTTAGATCGACCTTTAGCGGTCCTAAATATTCCCTCGGCGATCCTTATGGTCAAAGCGTCGACTCGTGGTTAAGTTCTTTGGTCCACGTACTTTAAATCCTATATGGCCATTCCCCATTGGTTAGTCGACTCAAGAGTGATCAATTCTGAGCGAGATTAACTGGAATACATCGATAGACATTCATTCATTAATAAGCTTCGAGATAGGGTCGGAATTCAGGATGTCACAACTCTTCCCCCCTTACAGAAATTTCGTCCTCGAAATTTACATTACAACCACCTACTCAAACAAATGGGGGTGCTGGCGCCTCATCGCTTCCTCGCTTTCCCAGGTGGCTCCTTCAGTTCCATGGTGCTCCCAGATTACCTTTACTAGCGGGATCGTCTTGTTCCTTAGGAATTGCTCCTTTCTGTCTTCGATCCTAACTGGCCTTTCCACATACGACACTCGATCGTCCACTTCTATCACTTCGTGGTCTAGTACATGGGTCACGTCCGGTTCATACTTTCTCAGCATCGACATGTGGAACACATTGTGAACTTGCGATAAACTTGGCGGCAAGGCGAGTCTGTAGGCCAAGGTCCCAATCCACTCTAAGATTTCAAAAGGGCCTACGTACCTCGGACTTAGCTTTCCTTTCTTTCCAAACCGAGATAATCCTTTCATCGGTGACACCTTCAAGAAGACATGGTCTCCCACTTGAAACTCCAACGGCCTGCGCCGCTTGTCGGCGTAACTTTTCTGGCGACTCTGCGCGGTCCTCAATCTTTCCCTTATGACTCTTACTGCCTCCACTGACTCCTCCACTAATTCTGGGCCTGTTATGCTTCTTTCACCAACCTCGTCCCAGCATAAAGGAGTCCTGCATGCTCTACCGTATAACGCTTCGAACGGTGCCATTCCGATGCTCTGCTGGTAACTGTTGTTATAGGCAAACTCTATCAAGTGTAACTGATCCTCCCAACCTCCTTTAAAGTCTAATACGCAAGCTCTCAGCATATCCTCAAGCGTCTGAATTGTCCTTTCTGACTGTCCATCCGTTTGGGGGAGATAAGCAGTGCTATACTGTAGTTTCGTCCCCAAAGCCTCTTGTAGGCTTTTCCAAAATGAAGCGGTAAACTTGGGGTCTCTGTCCGAAGTAATCGTCACTGGGACACCATGAAGACGAACTACGTACCTCATGTACAACTCTGCGTATCTATCCATCGCAAAATCTTTTCTTACTGCCAAGAAGTGTGCGGACTTAGTCAGTCTATCCACGATCACCCAAATCGAATCATGTCCTCTCTGACTCCTCGGCAAACCCATGACAAAGTCCATGGTGATGTGCTCCCACTTCCACTCGAGGATTTCCAAAGGCTGCAACATCCCACCAGGCTTACAATGCTGGGCCTTAACTTGCTGGCACGTCAAACACTTCGCCATGTGCTTAGCTACGTCCACTTTTATTCCATTCCACCAGTAGTGTTGACGCAGAATCTGATACATCTTCGTGCTACCCGGGTGGATACTATAGTTGCTCCTATGAGCTTCTGACAAGATCCTTTCTCTTAGTTCCTCATCACTAGGCACGCATAAGCGTCCACGAAACTTCAGAATCCCATCCTCGGATACTTGAAAGTCGGGTTTCCTTTTTGCGGCATCCATTTCCAGGATCTTTTGGATGTCGGGGTCCGTAGATTGCAACGCTTTCACTTTCTCATGAATCTCTGGTTCAATCCTCAATGTGGCTAGGAGACAAGACAACTGACAGACTTCAAGCTTAAACTCCGAATCCCTTATTCCTTCCAACAGAGTCCATTCCTTGACCAACAAATGCGCGATGCTCGATTTCCGACTCAGCGCATCCGCAACCTTATTTTCCTTTCCAGGGTGATAAAGGATATCACAATCATAGTCCTTGAGTAACTCCATCCATCGACGTTGCCTCATGTTCAACTCCTTTTGGGAAAACAAGTACTTCAAACTCTGGTGGTCTGTATAAATCTGAAACCTTTCTCCACACAAGTAATGCCTCCAAATCTTCAAGGCGAAGATGATAGCTACTAGTTCCAAGTCATGCGTTGGGTAATTCATCTCATGAGGTCTTAACTGTCGCGATGCATAAGCCACTACTCTTCCATGTTGCATCATGACGCATCCTAATCCTTTCAGCGACGCATCGCTGTAAATCTCATAACCTCCAGGTCCGGAAGGGATGGTCAACACTGGTGCAGTCGTCAAACGATGCTTGAGTTCCTGAAAACTCCTCTCACACTTATCCGTCCATTCAAACCGCGTATCCTTCTTAGTCAGCCTCGTCAAAGGAGTAGCTATCGAGGAAAACTTTTCCACGAACTTGCGGTAATATCCTGCCAATCCTAAGAAGCTTCGGACCTTTGTTACTGACGTAGGTCTAGGCCAATTCGTTACTGCTTCAATCATCGCGGGGTCCATAGAAATCCCATTTCCAGAGATGACATGTCCAAGGAATGCAACTTCGTTAAGCCAAAACTCGCACTTACTGAACTTGGCGTACTGCGAGTGTTCCCTTAACGTCCGTAGAACTATACTCAATTGCTCCTCATGCTCCTCAGGACTCTTTGAGTAAATCAAGATGTCGTCGATGAAGACAATGACGAACTGGTCCAAGTATTCCTTAAACACTCTGTGCATCAAATCAATGAAGGCAGCTGGGGCATTAGTCAATCTAAACGGCATGACCGTAAACTCATAATGCCCATATCTTGTCCGAAAAGCTGTCTTCGGTATATCTTCCTTCTTAATCCTCAACTGGTGATAACCCGTCCTTAGGTCTATCTTGGAGAACACAGAAGCTCCTTGCAGTTGATCGAACAAGTCGTCAATTCTTGGCAACGAATACTTATTCTTGATGGTCACCTGATTCAACTGCCTGTAGTCAATGCATAAGCGCAATGACCCATCCTTCTTCCTTACAAACAAGACTGGCGCTCCCCAAGGCGAAGCACTTGGACGGATAAATCCTTTGTCCAGCAGTTCTTACATCTGAACCTTCAATTCCTTCAACTCCGACAAGGACATCCTATAGGGTGCCTTCGAAATCGGTTCCGTTTCGAGTGCTAACTCAATCACGAACTCTATTTCCCTTTCCGGAGGCAACCCTGGTAACTCTTGAGGAAAGACATCAGGGTAATCACGTACTATAGCTATATCCTCTAGCTTTGGTTGCTCTACGGTTGGATCCATTACGGCAGCTAAGTATGCCTGGCATCCTTCGTCCAAAAGCCTAGTCACTTCAAGTGACGAAATCAAAGGGATTGAGGTTCCTCCTTGACTTCCCACAAACTCGAATCTAGGGTGATCATTAGGATGGAAATGAATCACCCTGCTACCACAATCAGCGACAGCCCCTTGCCTACTTAACCAATCCATCCCGATAATCACGTCAAAGTCAAACATAGGCAGCACGGCTAAATCTATCAGTTCCTCACTACCACCAATGACTATCTTACACTTTGGACAGCCTAGTGAAACCAACACTTTATCCTTCAATGGGGTGGTAACATGCAATATCACATCCAAAGGTCTCAATTCAATTCCAACCAAATCAGCAAACTGAGCAGATATGAACGAGTGCGATGCTCCAGGGTCAAACAAGGCATAGACAGCATGATCACATAAAGTAACCGTACCTGTGACCACGCTGGGCGCGTTCTCCACTTCCCTTCGCGCCACAACATACACCCTTCCTTGAGCTGGCGGCCTATTTGCGTTGTTCTGCTGGGCTCCAGCCTGCGGTCCCACTGGCGGTCGATTTCCTTGAGCTTGGGGTCCTGGTGCTTGACTTGGGCAATTCCTTATGTGATGGCCCAGTTGGCCACACTTGAAGCACGCGCCCGTCCTGCTCGGGCAAGGTCCATTTCCATGCTTCCGCCCACACAAGCGACAGTTCCAGTTTGACTGGTGAGCAGGCTTGCCAATATTCCTTCTGGCTGGAGGGACAAAATGTCGGTTACTCGCCATCGGCCTCTTGCCAAACTGGCGGTTATCTCTAGCAGGAGTGAACCGTGATCCAGCAGTGATTCCTCTTTCTTTCATGTCTCTTTACACTAATTGGCCCCTCTCATAAATTGCATCATAACCTCGTAGGTCCAACAGCACCAACTGGCTGCGAAGGTCAAGTCTCAGTCCATCTCTGAACGTTCTCGCCCTGTCCTCAAGATTCTCGGCCATCCTCGGGGCATACTTGGACAGTCTTGCAAATTCAGCCTCATACTAGTCGATGGTCATCTGGTTCTGGCGGAGATTCTGGAATTCAATCATCTTATGTTCTTGAGCCGCTCTGGAGAAATACTTAGCATTAAACACTTCAGAGAATACAGTCCAATTTGGCTCCGTTCCTTCGGGGAAAACTCTTCCCTTGGTGGCCTTCCACCAATCGTTCGCAGTTCCACGAAGCTGGTACACAGCTAGAGTCACCTTCTCCGCCTCAGTACAGCCCAACACCTCAAAGGCTTTCTCCAATTCCTCAATCCAAGCAGGGGCAGCTCCAGGGTCCCCTGTACCATCAAACTTCGATGGCTTCAGCTTCATAAAGTGTTCCATTAGTTGGTCCATCACGCGATTCCCTTGCCCTTGGACATTGCTACCTTCATTGTCGTTTCCATTGTTCCCATTATTCCCGTTCGCCAGATTGGCGGCATCGACTGCAGCCTCAGCAGCCTAGGTAACGGCAGCAGCCCTTTCTTGGGCCTGCCTGCCCATCAAGTTCCCGATTTCCTCTAAGATCCTCATGACTCCATCATACCTAGGATCTTCCACTACTTGTGGCCTAGAGCTAGACGCTCCTCCAGTGCCTCTAGTTCGATTGTTCATCTCGCTAAGCCTCTCAACACCTGGGCCACTATAATTCCATCCATGAATTAGAGACCTAAGCCATCTACTTAAGTCTAGCAAGGCTACGCTACTCTCACAGCAGCAATCATGGTCAAGGCAATCATTATTCCAGCAACCATCAAAAGCAATCACACTCAGGGAATCACAATGGTACCACACATTCAGTTGCTTCAGCAACTTCACCAAATCACAATCAGCTATCCAATCCAGCAATCAGCAATAAACACTTAGTGCCAAGTACGAAGCCTTAAGTCTACCAAAGATGACGCCAGTCAATATGCCAATCACAAGCGCCATTTCACATGTCATGCATTTCATGCCTAACTCTAGCAAATCCCTAAGGTCTCGCTACCCAGTTATCCTCAAATCATCGCACCTTATTACTCCAGTCCTCAACCAACTTGGATCGAGCTGACCTTGCTCTGATACCAAACAAGAGGGGATGTCACGCCCCGAGTCCTTTCGAGCACGCTAACATCACCCTACTGCCGTACTGATTAACTTCTTACCCAGGATCCAACGGTACGCACTTGACAATGAGACTCATATGCACATGCGGAAGCGACATACATAACTCCATACATAAAGTAACAAGATGATTTGAGGAAAAGAGACACTTAACCATAACATAACATAGATTCAATTTTACATCATAATCACAGAACAAAATACATTACTTGGGACCAAGGGAAGGTAGTTAGCCTACTCAAAAGGAGGTCATCTATCTAACTACGAGTCAGACACTAACCAAAAAGGGAACACCCAAAAGTTCAGGGCACCTAGACGATCTAAGGGTCAGGCTCGCGGTCATCAGCAGGGTCCTCACGGTGCACGGGATCATACTCTTCAAGGTCTTCTTCGGGCTCTTCTTCTTCTTCCTCTTCTACCTCGAACTCCGGCTCGGACTCCTCCGCCTCCATGGGGTCGTCACCAGCATCAGAGGACTCCACGACATCGGCATCAACGACGGGGTTCTGGGACGGTGCTGGAGGAAGATCCGAATCAGGAACGGTCTCGGCGTCAGTAAGCTCTCCATCCGCGGGGTGTACGATCATGGGGTCCTGCTCGCCAGGCTTACATCCCAAGGCACGTCAAACGTCCTCAGCGGCCCAACGGTGAGATCGTCGTCTCGATAGAACCAAGCTGCAAACATGTCTGGCCTCCAGTCTTGTAGTCCTACGTCCATCCAGATACTGCCATACTTCCTAATGTACACCTTCCCTTCCCCCACTGGGTACTCTGTGGAATACTGCTCTACCCGGACGGGTACCCCAAAAATCGACGGTGGCGGCATGCTTAGGGTTTGGGGTCTGAAAATGTGGATCCCACGACGGGGTGAGATAAACTCAATAAGCTAGTCCTAACCCTAAGCTAGGCACTCGGGACTTCCAGACGCACCCAAACACATGCAATGACCAAATGTACAAAAATAGGCAATGGCATGCGGTAACTCAATTAAAGCACAAATTGATATAAAGTTCACCAATCTAGGCTAGGCTTGGCTTCTGTACCTTGGCATTTAACATCACATAGCATTGAGGATAGCATAAATATATATAACTATATATATATATATATATGTATATATACTTATTACGATCGTAATACCCATGGCAGAGCCCGCGTTTAACGCCTCAGGCTTAATAAATCAAGGAACCCGCGTTTAACGCCTCAGGTTTCCGATGCCATGTCATGACCCGCGTTTACCGCCTCAGGTCCATCCCGCGTTTAACGCATCAGGATATCACTAAACCCCGCGTTTAACGCATCAGGGCATTATATGCACATAGGCTCATAATTCAACCAATCATAATATAGAACAATCATATGTGCATATCACCATCACAAGCACCATTCGGCCATTAAAACCAAGATCCCAAATCATGGCATTTCATCACACCATTAATCAATCAAGGCCATTGCAATGCTTCATGATCAATCATATCTCATAATATGTCACTCATCAATCATCACTATAATCATTCGGCAGTGCCACAAAGTCATGGAACCAATCAATCGACAAGGTCACAAAATACATCAATTAATCTCGCACGGCCGTCAATCATAATCATGGTGTCGTTCCCATCACTAATCCCCTACTAGTGCTCACGGCCATAATAGGAGTAGGGTTCATTAGGATATTTTCATGCATCGAGTCATTCGATCACACTCATGGCCGAACCCTCCCAAGCTCGAACGGGGATTTTGCTAACATAAACGAGCTCAACCAAATCCTATCACTTCCAATGGTGCCATGAGGGATTCGGTCTATACTAACACCTATTCCCTAACCCACTTCAACCATGAAATCAACATGACAAGTCTTAAAAAGGTAAGTTCATGCTCGGTTCCCCCATGGTCAGATTCGGTCCCCCATGGTTCTTGCCCAACTAGCCATTAAACTCATCACAACTAACACTCACTCGGTCTTTCCATCACACAAGGTCTTAGCTAGGGGTTAGGAAAAGCTTACCTAGCTCAAGAGTCCAAGAAATCGACGGCAAGTGGCGGCAAACTCGTGGCGCGGCGTTGGTCTCCGGTGATCAAGTTCGGCCCCCTAAGGATTTTGCATGAAATGGCCAAGGAAACTTAGTTAACCTTACTCCTAACACAAGCTCCTAGCATCCTAACATACTCATCTAAGCATCGAAGGTTACTTACCTCGAGAACTCCTCAAGATCGGCCCCGGCTCTCTCTCGGTTTTGGTTTGGTCAGCGGCGGCGGTGGCGACGGTGGGTGTTCGTTCGCCTAGAGGCCGAAGGGAGAGGGGACGGCGAGAGAACTAGCGGGAATGAAAGAAAGAACGTGAGGGAGAGGGAGTGAAAGAGAGAGAGGTGATGGCCGAATGAAAAAATGAGAGAGAGAGATAGATAGAGAGAGAGAGAGAGAGAGAGAGAGAGAGAGAGAGAGAGAGAGAGATCTATTAGAGAGGGGGAAATTGGAGGGAGAGTGAGTAAGTGGGAGTTGGTAGTGGAAGTACAATGAATAGTAGTGGTGAAAGACTAGTTGGTGGAGAGTGGTTTGAAGGGAATTTGTCTTGTCCAAAGTCAAATCAAATCACCCAATTCAAATCAAATAATTAAAAGGCTAAATGACCTAATTGCCCTTGCTTTATCTAATGGAAAGAGATACTAAGCTTAGGGTAAAAGGGTCGATTTCCCTCGTCGATCCAAATATCATTTTTCTAACTTATACGGGGCTAATTCTAGTCTTATTAACTCTCCGATGAGGCGACGTCCAAATTTACTCCATTGCGATCTCCGAATGTTCGGCCTCCAATCTCGAAGTCCAATCCATGGCTAAATTCAGTCAATTGGCATTCCAGCGCGTCTCAGACTAACGGGCGGCTCTCAGGGGTTACGCGTATCGACCCACGACTAATGTCACATTTAAGAGTTACTCGAGTCACGGCGGCTTTGGTTGTCATGTAATCGCGAGGGTCAATCACTAGTCCCGAAGGTTACGACCGTTAGGAATCGATTTAGGTTAATTCGCAAATCATGTCATGGTCATACGGAATCACCCGTGAACCAATCGCACGACACTAGCAAATCGTTCTAAAACCATTCTTAGATCAACCTTTAGCGGTCCTAAATATTCCCTCGGCAATCCTTATGGTCAAAGCGTTGACTCGTGGTTAAGTTCTTTGGTCCACGTACTTTAAATCCTATATGGCCATTCCCCATTGGTTAGTCGACTCAAGAGTGATCAATTCTGAGCGAGATTAACTGGAATACATCGATAGACATTCATTCATTAATAAGCTTCGAGATAGGGTCGAAATTCAGGATGTCACACTCTCTCTCCCTCAACCTCTCTCTCTTTTGTTTCTGGCCGACCGGCCTTTTTTCAGTGGCGCCGCCTCCGCCCACTAATGGAGGATGAGTCCCCTCTACTCATCCTTGTCGTCCACCATCGCTCGAATGGCCGGCCCCTCCTCCTTTTCCTTTTTTTGTTTTGTGCCCCGCGGGTTTGCAACTGAGTTGCAGACCCGATTCGGACCGGGTCGGGTCGGGTCTGACCCAACCGGCCCGGATCGATTCTCCTCGCCCAATTGAGCCTCAAATCGACATCTTTTCATGAAATTGATGCCATAATCGGACTCCTTGACATATTTTCTATCAAATATGAGTATTTTCGTGATTCAATTGATTGAAATGTAGTGAAAACACCAATTGCCCTTAGGATCCGAAAATGATTTCTGCTCAATCGAGGGCCTAAACGATCAAATTAGCCAGAATTGAAGCCGCCAATGGATTCAGCATGATGAAAACTATAGGGTAGCGGTGTTTGATTTTAATGGGTACGCCCGTGTGAAATTTAATTTCAAAATTTCTGAAACCGGGGACTAAATTGAAAGAAAATTGTGCAATTAAGCCCTTTTGGTTGAAATTGATCCAATTGGGGGGCAAATTGACCTAATTGCACTTCAAGATTTTAGAATCGAATGTCATAGCCTATAAAAAGTGAGAATTGAAAATTAAAAGACTCGAAATGATTTTTTTAGGCTCGGTTCAGGTTTATGTTTGTGAAGGAACATAGTGACCCGAGCCGATTTTTCAATATTTGAAGTAATGAGCTCAAAGAGGGAATTAAAACAAAACTATTGAACATTTAATTGTATTTTTTTCCCACGAATGGTATTTTTCTGATGTTTTGGGTATTTTTATAATTAAATAAATTCAAAAAATATTAAAAATACCAAAAAATATTTTTTGTTCAAAATTGGTTCCCGAGGCTAGACCAAGGCTTCCAAAGTTAATTTTGTGATTTTATGACCTTTTTTGATATTTTAAATTAATTTTAAAAATAAAAATCACTATAACAGATGGTCAAAAATCAGGTCTCAACAGTAATGCATTTCTGCAGGGGTGAATCTTCCACTTTTGTAAGCATAAATGAAGCGCTTACCTTTGATTTCTTCAAGGAGAATGGCTGCCCAATATTTATCACTAGCATCTGTTTGCAAAATTCTCTAACCAGTGGAAGGAATTTGCAAAAGAGGGAGATACTACAAAATTTCTTTAAGATGGGCTACAGCCTATGTCTGCTTCAGTCCCCATAGAGAGCATTTTTCTTCAACATCCTATGTAGAGGATAAATCATTTTGGAAATCTTTGGCACAAAGTCTCGGAGATAATTGATAATTCCAAGGAAAGCCCAGATTTGGCTAACTGTCAAATTCTCATAGAGAAATGTTTAGAGTTTTTTTGCAAGGTGAGGACCTGGACAGTAGGTGCCTTCTTTCAAATGCATGCTAAAGAACTCAATCTCTTTTTGGGCAAGAATCATTTTCTTTTATGAGAGCATGATTCCATGTTTCTAGACAATATCAACAAACTGGGAAAGCAATTTGCAGTGGGATTCCTCATCAAGACTGTAGAGGAGAATATCATCAATGTAGATCTGGGCATGTGGGAGAATAGGGTGGAAAATTCTACACATGGCTTTTTGAAAAATGGATGGGGCTGTTTTAAGACCAAAATGGATAACTGTCCATTGAAAATGTTGGTTTGGAATGCAAAAACTTGTTTTAGGACAGTCATCAAGATGAATTCCAATTTGCCAAAAACCTACTTTCAGGTCGAGCTTTGAATAGATCTTAACCTGGGCTATGCTACCAAACAAAGAGTTTTTGTAAGACAAAGGGAATTTGTCATCTTGAAGGAATTTATTCAAGGGCTGATAATTGATCACCAGTATGAGCTTACCACGATTCTGTTCTGCTCGCTTGTTTACATAAAAGGCTTCGCAAGCCCATTGTGAATCAGAAGGTTCAATGAGACCTTGTGAAAGGAGCTCAGCACATTCCTTCTAGGCCAAAGCAAGATGTTCAGGATTCATACCAAAATGACTGACTTTTGTGGGATTAACATCTTCGCTTTTCTTGAATGTGAGTTTGACAAAGAAGTCGGGATTTTTTCAAAGAGGGTTTGAATAAGCTTGGATAAATTGGGAATGAGATTCAAAACAGCAAAATAAGAGACTTTGAGTGATTGGATCAAGGATTTTTGGTTGAATAATGAATAGTCTCTGGATATCCACATACTCACGAAACTAGTCACCAAACTGTAAACTAGTGGGTTTGATTCTTAGCTGAGAAAGCTGGGCCAAAACATGCCAACCAATGATAAGGTCTTTATCTGGGGAATTACAACCAATGATTTTTGTGGATATGGAATAGTCTGGGAAGATTTGGAGTGTGATAGTTTTGCTGCGAAAATTTGTGGTAAAAGTATCGCTGGAAGTAGAATGGAAATACCTTGTATAAGGCATCCAGAATTTCTCTAGGAGTACTTTTATATCCATGAGGGATGCAGCTGCACCAATATCAATGAGAGCGATGACTTAGATGGGTTTATCATATTTTGAAGTGTGGATTTGGATGGGAATATATAGAGAGTGGAAAATAGGTTGGACATGGAAGGAGTCGGAGATAGTATCAGGGAAGAATGCAAAGATATCACTAGAGGATTCATCAGAGTCTGAGGAATATGTTTGAAGAGTAAAAAGTGTGTCGGGTGAAGATTCATCTTCAACAGAGAATACAAACTCAATATCTTCGTCATCAAATGGGATACCTGTGGTGGAGGAAATCTTTTAGATCATGTAGCTTCCTTGGCGCTTTGCCTGGGGATAGTTTTTTGCAAAGTGCCCTTTCTTGCTACAGGTGTAGCATCAGTTAGATTTCTTTTTCTTCTTAGAACCAGAAGAATGATGCCGCTTTATTTTTCGAAGCAACTTCCACTTGCCTTTTGTCACGCCCCGAACCCTGCGAGCTTTTGAACATCCCACTTGGCCATTGATCTTTAGATTGTCTCCCAGGATCTCTTGGGCCACCTGTGACATTCTGAATTTCGACCCTATCTCGAAGCTTATTAATGAATGAATGTCTATCGATGTATTCCAGTCAATCTCGCTCAGAATTGATCACTCTCGGGTCGACTAACCAAAGGGGAATGGCCAAATAGGATTTAAAGTACGTGGACCAAAGAACTTAATCACGAGTTGACGCTTTGACCATAAGGATCGTCGAGGAAATATTTTGGACCGCTAAAGGTCGATCTAAGAATGGTTTTAGAACGATTTGCTAGTGTCATGCGATTGGTTCATGGGTGATTCCGTATGACCATGACATGATTTGCGAATTAACCTAAATCGATTCCTAACGATCGTAACCTTCGGGACTAGTGATTGACCCTCGCGATTACATGACAACCAAAGCCGCCATGGCTCGAGTGACTCTTAAACGTGACATTAGTCACGGGTCGATATGCGTAACTCCTGAAAGCCGCCCGTTAGTCTGAGACGCGCTGGAATGACAATTGACTGAATTTAGCCATGGATTGGACTTCGAGATTGGAGGCCGGATGTTCGAAGATCGCAATGGAGTAAATTTGGACGTCGCCTCATCGGGGAGTTATTAAGATTAGAGTTAGCCCCGTATAAGTTAGAAAAGCGAAATTCGGATCGACAAGCGAAATCGACCATTTTACCCTAAGCTTAGTACCCTTTTCTATTAGTAAAAGCAAGGACAATTTGGACATTGCCATCTTCCCTACCCTTGGCCGAATTTTGGAGGACAATTTGGTCTTTAGCCATTTGAATTATTGAATGAGACTTGCATGACAAGATCAAACCCCATTACCAAATCTCTTACATCATGTCACTCCATGCAACTATTCATTGTACTTTCCCCATTACCAACTCCCACTCACCACTTTTTCCTCCAAAACTCTCTCCCTCTTAACTCTCTCTCTCATTCATTCGGCCACTCCCCTCCAACGATCACCTCTCTCTCTCGTTCTTTCTCTCCTTCCCGTTAGCTCTCTCTCGCCGTCCCCTCTCCCTTTCGGCCTCTAGGAGGACGAACACCCACCGTCGCCACCTCGAACCCCCTTAGCCGACCTCATCTTCGCCACAAGCTGAAGGATAGCTCCGTTTGAAGCCCGGAAACCACTCGAGCACCTCACGACCAGAACTGAACCGGGAAGAGAGGGAGGGTTGTTCTTGAAGAGTTTGACACAATCTTGAGGTAAGTGACTCTAGGAACCTTAAGGACTAAGATAGGAAGTTATAAAATTATGTTAGAGGAGATATTGAAGTTGTTCTTGGCCGTTTAATGCATGAACTCCTAGGGACCATATTTGTTCGCCAAGGACAAGCTTTGCGCCGCGCCACTTTCACGCCATCTTCGCCGGTTCTCTTGGAGCTTTAAGCTAGGTAATCTGAGTTTTGTAGGATAGATTGGTTTAATGATTTATGGCTCTTGGGGTGTTAAAACCATGATTGAAAAATACCTTGGGACATGTTCTTGAAGTGGCAGAATGTCTTGGTGTGCCATTAGAAGCATTAGATCTTGTTTGAGCTTGTTTGTGTTGATGGAACTCCTTGTTTGTGCATGCCAATATTCGGCCATGGTGTAGTCTTATTAGTGCATTGTGTGCAATGGCCCGTAGACCACTAAATGTGTCCTGGTCGTATAATTATAAGGGGATTTGAATGAGTTAAATGATACCATGATAGTGATTCCAGCCTTGCGTGATTAGTCGATGAGTTATGTGGCATATTTGATTGAATGGCTTGTGGAATTGTGATTAAAATGGCCGAATGGTCTTTGTATGGACATTATGCACATGTGATTTTGTTATGCTATAATTGGTTGAATTATAAGCCTATGTGCATATAGTACCCTGATGCGTTAAACGCGGGGCTTAATGTTATCCTGATGCGTTAAACGCGGGATAGACCTGAGGCGTTAAACGCGGGTCATAAGAATGGCATTTGGAACCTGAGGCGTTAAACGCGGGTTCAGTGGTTAACCAAGCCTGAGGCGTTATTACGCGGGCTGAGCCATAAGAATTACGGTCGTATCATATAAATTATATATATAAGCTATCCTCTATATCATGAGATATTGAGTGCCAAGGTACGAAAGCCAAGCCTAGCCTAGATTGGTGAACTTTATATCAATTTGTGCTTTAATTGAGTTACCGCATGCCATTGCCTGCTTTTGTACAGTTGGTTATCGCATGTGTTTGGGTGCATCTGGAAGTCCCGAGTGCCTAGCTTAGGGTTCGGACTAGCTTTTGAGTTTATCTCACCTCGTCGTGGGACCCACCTTTTCAGACCCCAAGCCTTGATCATGCCGCCGCCAGCTTTTGGGGTACCAGTGATGACCGAGAAACATGTTACTGAGTACCCAATAGGTGAGGATATGGTTTTTATTTGGGAGCGTAGCACCGTTTGGGTGGACGATGGGACAGATCACTGGAGGCCAGATAGGTACGCAGCGTGGTGGTATCGAGACGACGACGCTACTTGGGGACCCCTGAGATCTTTCGATGTGCCCTGGGACATTATCGACGAGCAGGACCCGATGATCGTATCTCCTCCTGATGGCGAGATTTCTGACCCGAAGACCGATCCCGAGCCAGGTGTGGGCTTTCCGGCGACGCAGTCACAGAACCCCGTTGCAGATGGCGAGGTCATCGAGCCCTCTGATGCCGACGACGATCCCATGGAGGAGGCAGGGTTTGAGTGGGAGATGGTAGGTGCCGAGGGCGAGCCCATGGATTTAGGGTCCGACTTCGAAGAGGAAGACGTCCCAGTGTATTTCGAGTCAGAGCCAGATGAAGATGTCCCAGAGGAGCCTCAGCCGGGTGATTGGGTAGAGTACCACCCCGCCGCCGGTGTTATCTGATCCGTCAGCAGCGAGCCTGTCCCTTAGGCGTAGTAGTAGCCTCTGACTTTTGAAGTGTCCCTTAGGATAGCGACGCGTGTCCCTTGGTAGATGGTTTCTTTTGAGTAGGCTAACCCTTTTCCTCTAGCCCTGGTTATGTATGGTAGCCCGTGTGTATTTTTGTAAAACTGAATCTATGTTATTTAATGGTTAAGTGTCTCTTTCCCTCGAGTCATCTTGTTATCTTATGTATGGAGTTATGTATGTCGCTTCCGCATGTGCATATGAGTCTCGTTAGCTAGTGCGTGCCGTTGGATCCTGGGTAAGAGATTAAACAGTACGGCAACAGGGCGATGTTAGCGTGCTCGAAATGACTCGGGGCGTGACACCACCACTCATTCATAATGATTGCTGATTGCTGGATTGGATAGCTGATTGTGATTTGGTGATGTTGCTAAAGCAACTGAATGTGTGATACGATCGTGAATTCCTGATTGTGATACTTCTGATGGTTGCTTGAGTAATGATTGTCTTAACGGTGATTGCTGCTGTGATAGTGGCATAGCCTTGCTAGACTTAAGTAGATGGCTTAGGCCTCTAATTCCTGAATGGAATTATAGTGACTCAGTGTCGCGACCCTCTCGAGGTTGCATGTGGGCTCTCGAGGGCTAATGGGCCGTCCAGTCTAGTCGGACGCGGGCCTCTCCCAAGGCCCGTTACCCAAATCGCAACGGAGGTATGCGTAGTCGACCTTCAGTGTGGTCTGGTGACATGTGCTAAGTGTGCATGCCATGGAGTCGCCACCAATCATTTTTTGGAGGGTATGATTGGACCACCCTATTGAATAGTCGGGAGTTTCTATTCAATTCTGCGATAACCAGAGAAATGAGTTCGGGGACTTAGTTACGTCAACTGTCAGAGTTGACGCCCTTTCGGTACCTAAGTTGACTGAATTTTCTGACCTAAGATTTCATGCAGATGAGTGGAGTACGAATCCCAAATCTAGGAATTCATGTCACAATCAGTAATAAAATGCGCAAATCAATGAATCCAAATATGTAAAATAATCACACCAAATCAACATGACACTCCTAATAAGGCTCTATTAGCCTAAATAAGTATCAATCAAGCTTAGGAATGATTTAGACATGATTTTACCCATCAGGGGTAAAGTCGTAATTTTGAGACAAAAGGGACGATTTGCCTAAAAAGGGAAAAATCGTCATTTCGGAATGAATCCGGAGTAATCTCGTTAGAGGTTTCTATCAAATATGAGGTGACACCTGAGTCCTGATCGACTCGACTCGGGAAACTAAAGGAAAAGGAGTTATGACATCCAATCTTCATGCTTGTCCATGTATGCTCTTTCTTGAAGGGGGAACATTCATTTGACATGAGAGAGTGAGATAATACAGAGACATACCTGCCACTTACCTGTTTGATGTTTGTGCGATTTTCACGGTGTTTGATGGATTCAAGAGAATTTCTAGGAACTCGTTACTAGAGTATCCTAGAGAGGTTAAGCTCTGACCCGTATGGTAGGTAAAACCATAATGGGATTCCTAACTGATAGGAATCTAAGGAAGACGCGTCCCATTTGGGATTTGCCAAGGATTTTGATCCGTATGGTGGATCGGACCATTGAGTTGACCATTTAAGTGATTTTCACTATTGGATTGACCCTTCAGGCGGTTTCTACCATGAGTTGACCCTTCAGGCGGTTTCTACCTTGGTTTGACCCTTCAGGCGGTTTCTACCTTGAGTTGACCCTTCAGGCGGTATCTACCTTTGTTTTGACCCTTCAGGCGGTTTCTACCTTTGATTGACCCTTCAGGCGGTTTCTACCATGAGTTGACCCTTTAGGCGGTTTCTACCTTGGTTTGACCCTTCAGGCGGTTTCTACCTTGAGTTGACCCTTCAGGCGGTATCTACCTCTGTTTTGACCCTTCAGGCGGTTTCTACCTTTGTTTTGACCCTTCAGGCAGTTTCTACCTTGGTTTGACCCTTCAGGCGGTTTCTACCTTCATGTCGACCCTTCAGGCGGTATCTACCTTGATGTTGACCCTTCAGGCGGTATCTACCTTTGGTTGATCCTTCAGGCGGTTTCTACCATTGTTTGTCTTGAAAAGGGGTCTCATGACGAGGGTTCTCCACGTCCGATGAGACTGCCTAAATTTTGAAAAGGGATCTCATGACGAGGGTTCTCCACGTCCGATGAGACTACTTAAACCCTCGTCCGATGAGACTACCTAAATTTTGAAAAGGGGTCTCATGACGAGGGTTCTCCACGTCCGATGAGACTACCTAAATTTTGAAAAGGGATCTCATGACGAGGGTTCTCCACGTCCGATGAGACTACCTAAATTTTGAAAATGGGTCTCATAACGAGGGTTCTCCACGTCCGATGAGACTGTTTGATTTTTGAAAATGGGTCTCATGACGAGGGTTCTCCACGTCCGATGAGACTGCCTAAATTTTGAAAATGGGTCTCATGACGAGGGTTCTCCACGTCCGATGAGACTACCTAAATTTTGAAAAGGGGTCCTAAGACGAGGGTTCTCCACGTCATGCGAGGACCGCTTGATTTTTGAGAAGGGGTCCTAGGACGAGGGTTCTCCACGTCATGCTAGGACTGTTTGATATTTTTGAAAATGGGTCCTAAGACGGGGGTTCTCCACGTCTGATAGGACTTTTTCTTTTGAAAGGGTTTTTTTCTTCCCCCCCTTTTTTAAAGATCCTGAAGTTTGTCAGGAATTCAGTTTTTTTTTTTTTGAGTAGTGAAAGACTTTATTTTGACAAAGTTTCACTGGGTCTGTTGAGGCGACATTCTGGGAGCTGGGTTCTCCAGGTATCCTGCAGAAATTTGAGCCTGAAAGATTTTTCTTCACCAAGAAAACGTTAGTAATCTTTGGGAAGATCACGGCTGTCCATTTGACAAAATTTTATGACTTAATTTTTAATCATGAAATGTGCATTTTGATGCTGGAGGTTATCCAAAGCATTCTTACAACATGCAAATGTGATCACAAATTCCTTGCATGGAAAATTTGGATCAACAGTTTGAAAATTCCAAAACGAGTCTGTTCGAAACATCAATTGGAATATTTCTCGACAATGAGGTCTTCTCACCTGTTTTGGGATAATGGTTTTTATAGGGGATGCACTCGATTCCCTACTAACCTGTGCCTAGGTTTTAGGCTCATTCGCAGCGCATACATTTTGATTGGTCGGGAGGTCTTCCATGGGACCGTAATGTTGGGCTTGGTTATTGATCTTCAAGGGGGACCCGCCTTGGAACGGATACAACTTTTTCGACTTAGGGAGAGCCAATCCTAATTAGGTTGCTCCTTCTTCATAATTTGATTTAATTTGTCATTGCAATCCCAATGGGTGACATCTGCTGAAGGCACATTTCTTTCTGTCTTATAGGGAAGACAAATTTTCTTTCGTTTGTCTTTGACCATCTTATCCTGTGGACAAAAGACATAAAGGTCCCCGTCAGGTATAATATTCGAAGGGCTTATTGGAACGATTACAGTTTCACCATCGTTCCATGATCATCTTGCATGTGATCGGATGAGGACATTTTTGACAAATGTATGCCATGTAAAACACGTCCCTCGTGTCTATCCACAAATGGATTTTCCTTCTGTACCTGTTTTTCACCTGAGAGGAAAAGATAGGAAATATTATGCCGGTATCTGATTGAAAATCAATTAGGAACGACACGTCTTTACACTTGACCCGGCTGCCCCGGTCAAAAGGCATTTGCCCTCATCAGTTGACTCTCCAGGGTGGTCCAGCGCTTTTCCATGTCATCCTAGTTCGTTTAAACTCACGACTGATTCTTCACACAAGTCTTTGGATTTTGATTCATAAGCGGCGCTGAATGACCTTTTGGTTTCGAGGTGTACCAATCATTCACATACATGCGCATGAGACCAGTGAGGTTTGACTTCTAAGAATCAAAATAGGGTTTGGAACCTAAGGCCAAGGCTCCCACTTCGAGTTCTAGAAATGGTAGATTCCATTGCACAACTATCGTTGCATTGGGACCCAATCCATAGTTCGAAATGAGCAGAATTAAAAATGGATTACCCCGTGTTTTTCCTCACGGAGATTCCAATTTCAATTCCTTCTATTATTTTCCTAAAGAGTGCGCCCGAGGTTTTAGGCGCGGCTGTGTGTGTTCATTGTGTCGTGCTAAAGCAATAAACATGCATTTCATTTAGCAAACACCGCTTCAATATAAACATCCACACAATCATACATCCTAAACTCCTACCTGCATAAGACAGAGTTAACGAACACTTCACCCCTTATTTCTCCAATCTGCAAAAACATTTAACACCTCAAGGGTTAAAGTACGTACCTCAACTTGAAGAGCATCTGCATAAAACATGTCAGAAAAACCAATCAACTTTTTAATCGGCTCAAGTTCTCTAAGTCTCCAGCGGAGTCGCCAGTCTGTCGCGACCCTCTCGAGGTTGCATGTGGGCTCTCGAGGGCTAATGGGCCGTCCAGTCTAGTCGGACGCGGGCCTCTCCCAAGGCCCGTTACCCAAATCGCAACGGAGGTATGCGTAGTCGACCTTCAGTGTGGTCTGGTGACATGTGCTAAGTGTGCATGCCATGGAGTCGCCACCAATCATTTTTTGGAGGGTATGATTGGACCACCCTATTGAATAGTCGGGAGTTTCTATTCAATTCTGCGATAACCAGAGAAATGGGTTCGGGGACTTAGTTACGTCAACTGTCAGAGTTGACGCCCTTTCGGTACCTAAGTTGACTGAATTTTCTGACCTAAGATTTCATGCAGATGAGTGGAGTACGAATCCTAAATCTAGGAATTCATGCAAATAGGAATGACTATCCTAGCAATCACAATCAGTAATAAAATGCGCAAATCAATGAATCCAAATATGTAAAATAATCACACCAAATCAACATGACACTCCTAATAAGGCTCTATTAGCCTAAATAAGTATCAATCAAGCTTAGGAATGATTTAGACATGATTTTACCCATCAGGGGTAAAGTCGTAATTTTGAGACAAAAGGGACGATTTGCCTAAAAAGGGAAAAATCGTCATTTCGGAATGAATCCGGAGTAAAACAATGTCAAAAATAGGTTTGGTCACTCAATTGACCCATTTCCTATTTGTTTTGCAATTTTCATGATTTTCTGGAATTTTAGAAACCGATTTACCATTCGAAGGGGTAAAATCGTCATTTTCTAAAAATGGGAATGAAATGTGAAAATCTTAGACATAAGGTTTAGCCACCTATCTGGCCCATCACCAAATTCTAAGCAATTTCCACAATTCATCGGAATATCAAAGACGATTTACCCTTTGAGGGGTAAAATCGTCATTTTGGATTAAATGGTAGAAAATCCAAAAAATGGAAACAAATCAATTTTTTTGTCATTTTCAGCATTCAAAATTTTTTAGAAGTTTTTAGGAATTTTCTGCAATTTTTCTCAATTTTTTTTTTGAATTTTTCCTTAATAATTCATTTTTTTGGAATTTTTTTTATTTGATTTTTTTATTATAAATTTCTGAGAATAAATCCCAACTGACAGTCCCTAACTCACCACGTGGCGTCTCGGTGACAATCGAATTATTTCAATTTTTGTAAAATTCGAAATTCATTTCTTTTAATGTTAAAAATATTTTTTTTTCTAAAAATCACCTAATCACGACACGTGGCTCATCTGCAGACGTCCGATCTAGCATTTTTTGTTTTTGTTTTTATAGGACGCAACACAATACAAAAAATAAAGAAGATATTAAGTCATTATACAACATAAAAATAAGCAATGGAGATGGGATCCGGTGAATTTTACGACGTCGGAGTCCGTCGGTGCTCGTGCAACAATGTGTGGGGGGTATATACCACCAGCAGGAGGCTCGGCCTTCCGATTCTGGGGTAGCACAATATAATTTACAGAAAATAAATAAATAAAACACCTTGGACACCAATAGGAGGCTTAGCCTTCCGATTCTGGGTCTTTTATGCGAAATATAGAAATGCTATGACATAAAGTAAATACACAGCAAATATTTAGACACCAACAGGAGGCTCGGCCTTCCGATTCTGGGTCTTTTATGCGAAATATAGAAATGCTATGACATAAAGTAAATACAGCAAATATTTAGACACCAACAGGAGGCTCGGCCTTCCGATTCTGGGTCTTTTATGCGAAATATAGAAATGCTATGACATAAAGTAAATACACAGCAAATATTTAGACACCAACAGGAGGCTCGGCCTTCCGATTCTGGGTCTAATAGGTAAAATGTAAGGAGTGAAAGGTGGTCTTACCAAGATTGAACCCAAAACAAGCTCGGAAATCCAATTTGGCACTCGCGGACTCAAGTCTGATCAGTCTGACCTTTGCTACTTCAAACAGCTCTACGGGACAAATGGCTCGGCCAAATTGGACTCACGATATGTCATTAGAACGGCAAGAGAATAAGCTTTCTAACAGTATATGGCTCGTTCCCATACGATTCCTAACGAAAGAGTTATGGTCGAAAAACCGGACGGTTTTCAATCACCCAATGACCAGAATCTGTCCCAGAAAACTCCTTCAATTCAACCATTAAAACCCATCCAAAACTCAACTAGACTACAATCTCAGCTTGCTAGATTCCTAATTTAGGTGCTAGAGACATTTTATCGAATATTGGAAGCAAGGCAAGCCCTTGAATCACTCACAATGTTCATGACACCACCTTGACAGAACCGGTTCAGATTTTTCGAACAAAACAATAAGGGATCAGCCCTTAAATCCAAATATAATCCATCTTCAAACCATAAAACACAATAATATATGTCTTAACAAGGAGTGAGAGGTGGTCTTACCAAGATTGAACCCAAAACAAACCCGAAAATCCAATTTGGCACCCGCGGACTCAAGTCTGATCAGTCTGACCTTTGCTCCTTCAAACAGCTCTACGGGACAAACGGCTGGTCCAAATTGGGCTCACGATATGTCATTAGAACGGCAAGAGAATAAGCTTTCCAATGGTATATAGCTCGTTCGCATACGATGTCTAACGAAAGAGTTATGACCGAAAAACTGGACGGTTTTTGATCTGGGTGGCGAGCTGAGCGAGAGGAAAAAACGAAAATGAAAGAGAGAGAGTTGAGGGAGAAGAGGAGTCGGGAGATGATGAGGGGGAGGAGATAAATAGGCAGCGGGAAGGAGAGAGGGAGTGGGGGAGAGAGAGAGAGAAAAAAAAATATAATAATAATAAAATAATAAAATAATAAAAGTAAAAATAAAATAAAATAACGAAAAGAGAAGACAAAATCATTAGTCCCCTTTTCCTTTTAAATGATGATGTTTCCCTCCTTTTCCTTTTAATCATTACTAATATTTTTGTCAAATTCAATTTTATGGTGATCAGAGAACACCTAAAATCAAACCTGAATTTTACTATTTATGAGGTTAGAAAATAGATAAAATAAAAATAAAAATACCGACTATTTTTATATATCTTTGTGACCTCAAATATTATTTTTCTTGATTTTCTTCTTTTCTTTTTTTTCTTTTTTTTCGAAAATATTAAAAAAATGAAAATTATGAAAATAATTTTTTTGGTCAAAATGGTTCATTTAGCTTGGCCAAGGTCACCAAAATTGATTTTTCAATTTTTGAAATTTTTATAGATTTTCTATGAATTTTTTTAAAAAAGAAAAAGAAAAAAGGTTGATCAAAATTTAGGTGTCAACACTCAGGTGTTGTGAGATTTAGCAAGATGAGCAACCGAACCAGGGTACTGGAGGAGCGTCTAGCTCTAGGCCACAAGTGGTAGAAGATCCTAGGTACGACGGAGTTATGAGGATCCTGGAAGAGATTGGGAACTTGATGGGCAGGCAGGCCCAAGAAAGAGCTGATGCCGTCGCCCAGGCTGCTGAAGCTGTAGTCGCTGCCGCCAACCTAGCGAATGGGAACAATGGACATGACAATGAGGGTGGCAATGCCCAAGGACAAGGGAATCGCGCGATAGGCCAACTGATGGAGCACTTTATGAAGCTGAAGCCATCGAAGTTTGATGGTACAAGGGACCCTGGAGCTGCCCCTGCTTGGATTGAGGAATTGGAGAAGGCCTTTGAGGTGCTGGGCTGTACTGAGGTGGAGAAGGTGATCCTAGCTGTGTACCAGCTTCGTGGAACTACGAACGATTGCTGGAAGGCCACCAAGGGAAGAGTTTTCCCTGAAGGAACGGAGCCGAATTGGACTGTCTCCTCTGAAGTGTTCAATGCTAAGTATTTCTCCAGAGCGGCTCAGGAACAGAAGATGGTTGAATTCCAGAATCTCCGCCAGAATCAGATGACCATCGACCAGTATGAGGCTAAATTCGCGAGGCTATCCAAATATGCCACGAGGATGGTTGAAAACCCTGAGGATAGGGCGAGAAGGTTCAGAGATGGATTGAGACCTGACCTTCGTAGCCAATTGGTGCTGTTGGACCTACAAGGTTATGATGCAATCTATGAAAGAGGTTAATTAGTGGAAAGAGATATGAAGGAAAGAGGAATCGCTTCTGGATCGCGGTTCACTCCTGCCAGGGATAACCGCCAGTTCGGCAAGAGGCCGATGGCGAGCAACCGACGTTTTGTCCCTCCTGCCAGAAAGAATATTAGCAAGCCTGCTCACCAGTCGAATTGGAATTGTCGCTTGTGCGGGCGGAAGCATAGCAGTGGACCTTGCCCGAGCAGAACAGGTGCGTGCTTCAAGTGTGGCCAACTGGGCCATCACATAAGGAATTGCCCAAGCCAAACACCAGGACCTCAAACTCAAGGAAATCGACCGCCAATGGGACCGCAGGCTGGAGCCCAGCAGAACAACGCAAATAGGTCGCCAGCTCAAGGAAGGGTGTATGCTGTGGCGCGAAGGGAGGTGGAGAACGCCCCTGGCGTGGTCACAGGTACGGTTACCTTGTGTGATCATGCTGCCTATGCTTTGTTTGATCCTGGAGCATCGCATTCGTTCATATCTGCTCAGTTTGCTGAATTGGTTGGAATTAAACTAAGACTGTTGGATGTGATATTGTATGTTACCACTCCATTGAAGGATAAAGTGTTGGTTTCGCTAGGCTGTCCAAATTGTAAGATGGTCATTGGTGGTAGTGAGGAACTAATAGATTTAGCCGTGCTGCCTATGTTTGATTTTGATGTGATTATCGGAATGGATTGGCTAAGTAGACAAAGGGCTGTCGTTGATTGTGGTAGCAGGGTGATTCATTTCCATCCTAATGATCACCCTGGATTCGAGTTTGTGGGAAGTCGAGGAGGAACCTCAATCCCTTTGATTTCGTCACTTGAGGTGACTAGGCTTTTGGACGAAGGATGCCAGGCATACTTAGCTGCCGTGATGGATCCGACCGTAGAGGAACCAAAACTAGAGGATATAGCTATAGTACGTGACTTTCCCGATGTCTTTCCTCAAGAGTTACCAGGATTGCCTCCAGAAAGGGAAATAGAGTTCGTAATTGAGTTAGCACCTGGAACGGAACCGATTTCGAAAGCACCCTATAGGATGTCCTTGTCGGAGTTAAAGGAATTGAAGGTTCATATGCAAGAACTGCTGGACAAAGGATTTATTCGTCCAAGTGCTTCGCCTTGGAGAGCGCCAGTCTTGTTCGTAAGGAAGAAGGATGGGTCGTTGCGCTTATGTATCGACTACAGGCAGTTGAATCAGGTGACTATCAAGAATAAGTACCTGTTACCAAGGAATGACGATTTATTTGATCAACTGCAAGGAGCGTATGTGTTCTCCAAGATAGACCTAAGGACGGGTTATCACCAATTGAGGATTAAGAAGGAAGATATACCGAAGACAGCCTTTCGGACGAGATATGGGCACTATGAGTTTACGGTCATGCCGTTTGGATTGACTAATGCCCCAGCTGCTTTCATGGATTTGATGCATAGAGTGTTTAAGGAATACTTGGATCAGTTCATCATTGTTTTCATCGACGACATCTTGATTTACTCGAAGAGCCCTGAGGAGCATGAGGAGCAATTGAGCATAGTTCTACGGACGTTAAGGGAACACTCGTTGTACGCCAAGTTCAGTAAGTGCAAGTTCTGGCTCAACGAAGTTGCGTTCCTTGGACATGTCATCTCTGGAAATGGAATTTCAGTAGACCCAGCAAAGATTGAAGCAGTAACGAATTAGCCTAGACCTACGTCAATAACCGAGGTTCGAAGCTTCCTAGGATTGGCAGGGTATTACCGAAGGTTCGTGGAAAAGTTTTCCTCGGTAGCTACTCCTTCGACAAGGCTGACTAAGAAGGATACACGGTTTGAATGGACGGATAAGTGCGAGAGGAGTTTTCAGGAACTCAAGCATCGTTTGACGACTGCGCCAGTGCTGACCATTCCTTCTGGACCTGGAGGTTATGAGATTTATAGTGATGCATAGCTGAAGGGACTAGGATGCGTCCTGATGCAACATGGAAGAGTTGTAGCTTATGCATCGCGACAATTAAGACCTCATGAGATGAATTACCCGACGCATGATTTGGAATTAGCAACTATTATCTTCGCGTTAAAGATTTGGAGGCACTACTTGTGTGGAGAAAGATTTCATATTTACACGGACCACCAGAGTTTGAAGCACTTGTTTTCGCAAAAGGAGTTGAACATGAGACAACGTCGGTGGATGGAGTTACTCAAGGACTATGATTGTGATATCCTTTATCACCCGGGAAAGGCCAATAAGGTTGCGGATGCGCTTAGTCGGAAATCGAGCATCGCGCATTTGATTGTCAAGGAATAGACCCTGTTGGAAGGAATAAGGGATTCGGAGTTTAAACTTGAAGTTTACCAGCTGTCTTGTCTCCTAGCAACGTTGAGGATTGAGCTGGAGATTCACGAGAAAGTGAAAGCGTTGCAATCTACGGATCTCGACATCCAAAAAATCCTGGAAATGGATGTCGTGAAAAGGAAACCTGACTTTCAAGTACTTGAGGATGGGATTATGAAGTTTCGTGGACGCCTGTGCGTACCCGATGATGAGTGTGACATTCTGAAATTCGACCCCCTTTTCGAAGTAAGATTTGCCATGAATTGGACGTCGCCTCATCAAGAACCATTAAGATTACGGTTTGCCCCTATCGTTTAGAAAAGTGAAATTCGAACGAGGATTGGAAATTCCCTTTTTTTCCCTCGGATTAAGCTCATTTTCCTCAAGATAGCATGATGGCATTTTGGTCTTTGGACCTCCTCAAGTGGCCGAAAATATCTAAGGGCATAGTAGTCATTTAGATTGATTGAGAATTACCCTTTTTGCCCTTCTTGAATTCAAGAGCTAGTAAATTATTGTGGGACCCTTTCTTGAAAATATCCTACCAACTACACTATTCACTTGTCAACTCATGTCAAACCTAGTCAATCAAGGTGATTGACCCTCAACCACCCCACCTACTTCTCTCTCCCTCCCTTGCATTATTTGAGATCAAGATCATCAATCCACTTCATTTTTCCTATCTCCCTCATTCTCTTCCCCAATGCCGAACACCCCTCCTTCTCACTCTCCACTTTCATTTCTCCTCTTCTTCCTCAAGCTCTCTCTCTCGTTTTTCCCTCTCGGCCGCGCAAACCATCACCGATCAAGAGGAGGAGCCGTGGAATTCAAGGGTGATTCTAGGAAGCTTTCTTGTGTAGTCTAAGGTAAATGATTCCTAGAGATCCTCCTAGCCTTTTGTTGAGATAATGGTTAACTTAGATGTAAGTTTTAATGAGATATCTTGGATGTTCTTCAAGGAACCGAGCCGATACTTGTTCGACCCTATTCCGACCGTCGGCTCCAAAGAGGATCCCGAGAGCTTTTGGTCGCTTGTCGCCTTGGTAAGCTTATTCTAACCTTTTTCTAGGACCTTAGGTGATGGAAGGATCGAGTGAGAGTTGATTTTGATGAGTATAGTGGGCTGTTTTGGTGAGAACCTGTTGAAATCCGAATCTGAGTTTTGTAGGATAGATTGGTTTACTAGTTTATGGCCCTTGGGATGTTAAAACCATGATTGAAAAAAATACCTCGGGACATGTTCTTGTAGTGGCCGAATATCTTGGTGTGCCATAAGAAGTGTTAGATCTTGTTTGAGCTTGTTTGTGTTGATGGAACCCCTTGTTTGTGCATGCCAATATTCGGCCATGGTGTGGTCTTGTTAGTGCATTGCGTGAAATGGCCCGTAGACCAATAAATGTGTTCTGGTCGTATAATTATAAGGGGATTTAAATGAGTTAAATGATACCATGATAGTGATTCCGGCCTTGCGTGACTAGTCGATGAGTTATGTGGCATATTTGATTGAATGGCTTGAGGAATTGTGACATGGCCGAATGGCCATGGTGTTAGCAAGTGAGTTATTCCACTCGAAACGTGATTGATCGCAAAGCCTTGCAATGGCCTTGATTGATTTAATGATGTGATGATATGCCATGGTACGGAATTGTGATTAAAATGGCTGAATGGTCCTTGTATGGACGATGTGCACATGTGATTGTTTTATGCTATAATTGGTTGAATTATAAGCCTATGTGCATATAGAGCCCTGATGCGTTAAACGCGGGGCTTAATGATATCCTGATGCGTTAAACGCGGGATAGACCTGAGGCGTTAAACGCGGGTCATGAGATGGCATTTGGAACCTGATGCGTTAAACGCGGGTTCAATGGTTAACCAAGCCTGAGGCGTTATGACGTGGGCTAAGCCATGAGAATTACAGTCGTATCATATATATATATTATATATAAGCTATCCTCTATATTATGAAATATTAAGTGCCGAGGTACGGAAGCCAAGCCTAGCCTAGAATTATGAATGTTACGATGTTATAAGCATTAATCGAATTGTCGTATGCCGTTTGTCTTGCGTTTGTTGTTTGGTCATCGCATGTGTTTGGGAGTGTCTGGAAGTACTAAGTGCCTAGCTTAGGGTTAGGATTAGCTTATTGAGATTTATCTCACCCCGTCGTGGGACCCACTTTTTCAGACCCCAAGCCTTAATCCCGATGGTATACTGGAGAATCTCGATGCTGAACTTAAAGCTGGAGAGTCTGGACTAAAGTCGATGGATGTTGTCAATCCAGAGGCATAGGAGTAGTCATACCACTTCTTTTCGGATGTTTCCTAGAAATAAACAGTTTGAAGTTTAGGATCGACCCAGTTATGTTTTATGATTTCAAGCTGAATTTGTAAACCGACTATTCTGTAATTATATTGAACACATTGTAAGTCATCTTGTGAAGTTGTATGTATGGAGTTTGGTTTATCGCTTCCGCATGTGCATTTCATTCCGCGAGCATATCGATAGACGAGTCGATCCTTGGGACGTATTGCGAAGGCATAGCGGAAAGGGATGTTAGCGCGCTCATAAAGGACGTGGGGCGTGACAATGAGGAGCTGAGAGAAAAGATCTTAGCGGAAGCTCATAGGAGCAACTATAGTATCCATCCGGGAAGTACGAAGATGTATCAGAACCTGCGTCAACACTACTGGTAGAACGGGATGAAGGTGGACGTAGCTAAACATGTGGCGGAGTGTTTGACGTGCCAGCAAGTTAAGGCTCAGCATTGTAGGCCTGGTGGGATGTTACAGCCTTTGGAAATCCCCGAGTGGAAGTGGGAGCACATCACCATGGACTTTGTCATGGGTTTGCCAAGGAGTAAAAGAGGACATGATTCGATCTGGGTGATCGTGGATAGATTGACTAAATCCGCGCACTTCCTAGCAGTAAGAAAAGATTTCACGATGGATAGATACGCAGAGTTGTACATGAAGTACATAGTTCGCATTCATGGAGTTCCAGTGACGATTACTTCAGACAGAGATCCCAAGTTTACCGCTTCATTTTGGAAAAGTCTACAAGAGGCTTTGGGGACGAGACTGCAGTACAGCACCGCTTATCACCCCCAGACAGACGGACAATCTGAAAGGACAATTCAGACGCTTGAGGATATGCTGAGAGCCTGTGTGTTAGATTTTAAAGGAAGTTGGGAAGATCAGTTACACTTGGTAGAGTTTGCCTATAACAACAGTTACTAGCAGAGTATCGGTATGGCACCGTTCGAAGCGTTGTACAGTAGAGCATGCAGGACTCCTCTATGCTGGGATGAGGTTGGTGAAAGAAGCATAACGGGCCCAGAATTAGTGGAGCAGTTAGTGGAGGCAGTAAAAGTCATAAGGGAAAGATTGAAAACCGCACAGAGCCGCCAGAAGAGCTATGCCGACAAGCGGCGCAGACCTTTGGAGTTTCAAATAGGAGATCATGTCTTCTTGAATGTGTCACCGATGAAACGATTATCTCGGTTTGGGAAGAAAGGAAAGCTGAGTCCGAGGTATGTTGGCCCTTTTGAAATTCTGGAGCGGATTGGAACTTTGGCCTATAGGCTCGTTTTGCCGCCAAGCTTTTCACAAGTTCACAATGTATTTCACGTGTCGATGCTGAGAAAGTACGAACCGGATGCGACTCATGTACTGGACCATGAAGTGGTAGAAGTAGACGATCGAGTATCGTATGTGGAGAGGCAGTTAGGATCGAGGACAGAAAGGAGCAAGTCCTAAGAAACAAGACGATTCCACTAGTGAAAGTGATCTGGGAGCACCATGGAACTGAAGGAGCCACCTGGGAAAGTGAGGAAACGATGAGGCGTCAGCACCCCCATTTGTTTGAGTAGGTAGTTGTGATGTAAATTTCGAGGACGAAATTTCTGTAAGGGGGAAGAGTTGTGACATTCTAAATTTCAACCCTATCTCGAAGCTTATTAATGAATGAATGTCTATCGATGTATTCCAGTCAATCTCGCTCAGAATTGATCACTCTCGGGTCGACTAACCAAAGGGGAATGGCCATATAGGATTTAAAGTACGTGGACCAAAGAACTTAACCACGAGTCGACGCTTTGACCATAAGGATCGTCGAGGAAATATTTTGGACCGCTAAAGGTCGATCTAAGAATGGTTTTAGAACGATTTGCTAGTGTCATGCGATTGGTTCACGGGTGATTCCGTATGACCATGACATGATTTGCGAATTAACCAAAATCGATTCCTAACGATCGTAACCTTCGGGACTAGTGATTGACCCTCGCGATTACATGACAACCAAAGCCGCCGTGGCTCGAGTGACTCTTAAACGTGACATTAGTCGCGGGTCGATACGCGTAACTCCTGAGAGCCGCCCGTTAGTCTGAGACGCGCTGGAATGACAATTGACTGAATTTAGCCATGGATTGGACTTCGAGATTGGAGGCCAGATGTTCGAAGTTCGCAATGGAGTAAATTTAGACGTCGCCTCATCGGGGAGTTATTAAGATTAGAGTTAGCCCCGTATAAGTTAGAAAAGCGAAATTCGGATCGACAAGCGAAATCAACCATTTTACCTTGAGCTTAGTACCCTTTTCTATTAGTTAAAGCAAGGACAATTTGGACATTGCCATCTTCCCTAACCTTGGCCGAATTTTGGAGGACGATTTGGTCTTTAGCCATTTGAATTATTGAATGAGACTTGCATGACAAGATCAAACCCCATTACCAAATCTCTTACATCATGTCACTCCATGCAACTATTCATTGTACTTTCCCCATTACCAACTCCCACTCACCAATTTTCCCTCCAAAACTCTCTCCATCTTAACTCTCTCTCTCTCATTCATTCGGCCACTCCCCTCCAACGATCACCTCTCTCTCTCGTTCTTTCTCTCCTTCCCGTTAGCTATCTCTCGCCGTCCCCTCTCCCTTTCGGCCTCTAGGAGGACGAACACCCACCGTCGCCACCCCGAACCCCCTTAGCCGACCTCATCTTCGCCATGAGCTGAAGGATAGCTCCGTTTGAAGCCCGGAAACCACTCGAGCACCTCATGACCAGAACTGAACCGGGAAGAGATGGAGGGTTGTTCTCGAAGAGTTTGACGCAATCTTGAGGTAAGTGACTCTAGGAACCTTAAGGACTAAGATAGGAAGTTATAAAATTATGTTAGAGGTGATATCGAAGTTGTTCTTGGCCGTTTAATGCATGAACTCCTAGGGACCAGATTTGTTCGCCGAGGACAAGCTTTGCGCCACGCCACTTTCACGCCATCTTCGCCGGTTCTCTTGCAGCTTTAAGCTAGGTAAGCTTGTCCTATCCTTTTTCTAGGACCTTAGGCGATGGAAGGACCAAGTGGGGGTTGATTTTAATGAATATAGTGGGTTGTTTTGATGAGAACCCCTTGAAATCCGAATCTGAGTTTTGTTGGATAGATTGGTTTAATGATTTATGGCTCTTGGGGTGTTAAAACCATGATTGAAAAATACCTTGGGACATGTTCTTGAAGTGGCAGAATGTCTTGGTGTGCCGTTAGAAGCGTTAGATCTTGTTTGAGCTTGTTTGTGTTGATGGAACTCCTTGTTTGTACATGCCAATATTCGGCCATGGTGTAGTCTTGTTAGTGCATTGCGTGCAATGGCCCGTAGACCACTAAATGTGTCATGGTCGTATAATTATAAGGGGATTTGAAAGAGTTAAATGATACCATGATAGTGATTCCGGCCTTGCGTGATTAGTCGATGAGTTATGTGGCATATTTGATTGAATGGCTTGTGGAATTGTGATTAAAATGGCCGAATGGTCATTGTATGGACATTATGCACATGTGATTGTTTTATGCTATAATTGGTTGAATTATAAGCCTATGTGCATATAGTGCCCTGATGCGTTAAACGCGTGGCTTAATGTTATCCCGATGTGTTAAACGCAGGATAAACCTGAGGCGTTAAACGCGGGTCATGAGAATGTCATTTGGAACCTGAGGCGTTAAACGCGGGTTCAGTGGTTAACCAAGCCTGAGGCGTTATTACGCGGGCTGAGCCATGAGAATTACGGTCGTATCATATAAATTATATATATAAGCTATCCTCTATATCATGAGATATTAAGTGCCAAGGTACAAAAGCCAAGCCTAGCCTAGATTGGTGAACTTTATATCAATTTGTGCTTTAATTGAGTTACCGCATGCCATTGCCTATTTTTGTACAGTTGGTTATCGCATGTGTTTGGGTGCGTCTGGATGTCCCGAGTGCCTAGCTTAGGGTTCGGACTAGCTTTTGAGTTTATCTCACCTCGTCGTGGGACCCACCTTTTCAGACCCCAAGCCTTGATCATGCCGCCGCCAGCTTTTGGGGTACCAGTGATGACCGAGAAACATGTTACTGAGTACCCAGTAGGTGAGGATATGGTTTTTATTTGGGAGCGTAGCACCGTTTGGGTGGACGATGGGACAGATCACTGGAGGCCAGATAGGTACGCAGCGTGGTGGTATCGAGACGACGACGCTACTTGGGGACCCCTGAGATCTTTCGATGTGCCCTGGGACATTATCGACGAGCAGGACCCGATGATCGTATCTCCTCCTGATGGCGAGATTTCTGACCCGAAGACCGATCCCGAGCCAGGTGTGGGCTTTCCGGCGGCGCAGTCACAGAACCCCGTTGCAGATGGCGAGGTCATCGAGCCCTCTGATGCCGACGACGATCCCATGGAGGAGGCAGGGTTTGAGTGGGAGATGGTAGGTGCCGAGGGCGAGCCCATGGATTTAGGGTCCGACTTCGAAGAGGAAGACGTCCAGTGTATTTCGAGTCAGAGCCAGATGAAGATGTCCCAGAGGAGCCTCAGCCGGGTGATTGGGTAGAGTACCACCCCGCCGCCGGTGTTATCTGATCAGTCAGCAGCGAGCCTGTCCCTTAGGCGTAGTAGTAGCCTCTGACTTTTTAAGTGTCCCTTTGGATAGCGACGCGTGTCCCTTGGTAGATGGTTTCTTTTGAGTAGGCTAACCCTTTTCCTCTAGCCCTGGTTATGTATGGTAGCCCGTGTGTATTTTTGTAAAACTGAATCTATGTTATTTAATGGTTAAGTGTCTCTTTCCCTCGAGTCATCTTGTTATCTTATGTATGGAGTTATGTATGTCGCTTCCGCATGTGCATATGAGTCTCGTTAGCTAGTGCGTGCCGTTGGATCCTGGGTAAGAGATTAAACAGTACGGCAACAGGGCGATGTTAGCGTGCTCGAAAGGACTCGGGGCGTGACACCACCACTCATTCATAAATCCGTACAATTCACGGAAGCGACAAACATCTCTTGTCATCCTTTTACAATTGAAATGACTTAGGACAAAAATGGTACACTTCCCTTTATACAGCGGTCAAACACTAATGGTTCAATCATAATCCACAAATCATAGTAAATTCCTAAGATCACAATTGAGTTTATATCCATTCCTTTTAAAATTTCTTCCATTGCCAATCCATGGCAACCTCAGGTATCCATCTCCTGGGACCTGAAAAAATTAAGCCCCCACTGGGGTGAGATATAAATCAGAGTAAGTAAACCCTAAACCTAGACCAGACCGCCAATCCTCCCAGAGTACACACGATACCACCAAGATGCAAGCAATCAATAATAGCACATCGCATCAAACAAACAGGCATATCAATAGCCAAGCATGGATGAGCATTACAATTAATCACACTCAACTTCCAAGTCTCAAGTTTTTTGCACAAGCACATGCAATTTAATTCCCAACTACCACCACTTTCTCATCCACCCACATACTCCACTGGCACTCCTACCACCTTACATCGCCGGGGTCATCAGACCAAATGGTGTCCATATACCACGGCGGTCATCAGACCAATCATACACTCTAGGCTTACAGCCACTCCATACCGCCGGGGTCATCAGATCAAATGGCATTCACATTTTAATTCAACTTCATCAACCTCCGATACCGCCGGGGTCATCAGACCAAATGGTATCATCAAGGCTCCAATCCAAATCATCGCTAGGGCCCACGGCCGCGATGTAGTTCACAAAGCACTCAGACCATTCATTTGCATCAGGGCTCCAAGCTAATTACGATGCAAAAGGGTCATTTGCATCAGGGCTCCAAGCCAATTACGATGCAAAAGGGGCACCAAGCCAATTACGATCTTCGGGGCACCAAGCCAACGATCGCTGGGGTACTATAGCCCATTTATATAGCATAGGCACTATAATCAACTCAATAACATAGGTACTAAGGCCAATTCAACGACATGGCTTCATAGCCACTTCAATATCATAGGCGTTATGGCTATATAAATCACGTAGGCGTCACAGCCAATTCAACTGTCAAGGGCTCAATAGCCAAATGTGTCATCAAGGCATACCGCAGTTCAATTGTCATGCTATGCCATTCAAGTCATGGAATTCAATACTCAGTCAAGCAATTTAAGCCATATGCTTCACCAAGCAATCAATTCATTCAACCACTCTATCCAGTAATGTCCTAGGGTTCAAGTAAAGGTTTAAGGGACACTTATCTCTTAAATTAAGCTGGCAAATTAATCCAAATGACCCTCCTGGGTCGGCAATCTCACGGCCAACAGGGCACCCACAGCGTGCCTAGGAAAACCACATCGAAACTCAATTATTTCCTAATTCTATCGCGTCAATACTTTAATAACACCATAAACACCTTATTCTCAAGTCATTACAGTGTTAATTCAATGCCCCTAAACATGCCAATTGTCGTTCTATCAAGGCAAGTCATCCAAAGTCTCAATTTACCAAAATTGCCTAATTTGAGCCCCCACAATCAGGTTCATTCTCACGAAAACTGTAACTTTTTTATTGCCTTTTTGGGGAAAAAATTCCATGGTCTTAAAATTCAAGATCTTACGGACATGTGGGCGAAAACGGAGCTCAATTTGGATACCGGACGACTTAGAACGACTCAATTCAAAATCAGTGCGCGCTGGGGGCAGATTGGATCGAAAATCACTTTTTCACTTCAAACAGTTCCTTAATCACCTCTTCACCCAAATTCCTCTCAAAACCAACTTTCCAATACATCAAAAATCAAGTTTAGGGGTCTTTCCAAAAAGGCTTTGAGCAAAATCACACCATAAAGCTTTGAGCAGCCCGGTTTCCTCACGATCCTTCCACGATCAGAATCTGTCCGATTTTAACCATCCAAAATCAGCCATGAAAACCTATTTTAACACCACCAAATTTGCGACCACAGACCATCCAACTCAATTACTAGATGTTATGAAGATCTCACCGAAAATTTGAAGCTATTTGAAGTCCGGAAGCCCCTGAAACAGATCTTTCCCCAAAATTGATCGGCATCAGCCTCCATCCTGACCTTTGCCCACTAAAACAAACCTACGTGATAGACGGCTGGGCCAAATTAATCCTATAATACCTTCCTAGAAAGCCAAAATGATAAGCTTTAAGATGGCGGTGGTTTTACCTCAACCGAAGTCATATGACGAAGTTATGGCCGAAACAGTGAACCCATTTTTCTCTATCCGCGGGTGAGCTTCTCGGCCGAGAGAGAGGAAAATGCAATGGGAATAAAGGAGGAGCTATACACGGCTGAAGAGGTCCTCAAGTAATTGTCTCACACAAATAATTTGGCTTGAAATTGATTAGACTTGATTAGGTGGGTAATAAATGCTTGGGCCTCTCAAAGGTTGACATGTGGCACTTGTTCAATAATGCAAACCAAGCTTTGACCCATCCTTTGACTCCTTACTCATCAAGTTTCGGCAACTTCGTGGAGGAGGTTGAATGACTATATTGCCCTTCCGACTTTCTCAAGACAAAGGAATGAGTTCGAGGGGCAAAACGGTCATTTGCCACTTTTCGTTCGAAATTTCGTTTTTCTCATTTTGAGTGACCATTGGCGAGGCGACGTTAAATCCTTTTCAAATTTTGAAATTCTTCATTTCCAATTGCCAATTTCGAGCTTCCAATTCATGTCATTGCCCCGAGGGGTCAGAAATTCAGAATGTCACAATTCTTCCCCCCTTAAAGAAATTTCGTCCTCGAAATTTACCACTTTCTTATCCACTCAGTCTCTTGGGGCATCGGTGCCTCACCGCTACTTCCCTCTTTCAGATAACCTCTTCCATGACTTGTCGTTCTTACTTATCCTTTCTGACGAAAGTCATACTTCCTCAGGACTTGTTTTCTTCAGTCCTCAACCTGTACTTGTTTCTCTCTATTCTCTTTCGACATTCATACATCTGTTAGCAGTTTACCCTCAGGCATTCACATCGTCTCTTCCATTCGCCTATCACCATTATTATTCAATCCTCGCCAAAATGCACTTCTTAGTGCCCATGCCATCAGGCGTATCATTCTCTTCAAACGTCCGTTCGTACCAATGAAGATTCAAGGGCTTAATCAACTTGTCCTTCATTATCCAAATTGAGTTATAGCCCACTCGATTCCTTAAACAATTCCACGATTACTACCGTAGTAATCCGTTCTCGATTCTCTTCGAAAATCCTCTTGAGTCAAAGTGATTCATCAACCTTCATGGTCATGTCCCTCTCTTTTCGGCATGTCTAATGCCCGACCACAAGATAGACTGACCCAACTCTCAATCCATATCACCGATAGTATTAAGGGAAATCTTGACACATCATTGTGCCATCTCAAGGGACACTATAATTCTCCCTCTGGATTCCGATGAGACCATCACTTTAAGTTCCCCTTCAATACTGGACTCATACTTTCGTCCATGGGATGTCAAGATTTCTATTCTCAACTTCCACAATTTCTTTCCTAAGCATTTGGAAGTCTGGGTTTCTTTCTTGCTATGTTCACTCTCATAATCCTTGGGATCTTAGAGTCCACTCCTCGCAACCCCTTAATTCCTTTATGACATTCGGGCCTGATTCTTCCAGTAGCCGTTAGACTAGTCCATTGACAAACTTCTAATTTAGAAGTTGAATTTCTTATTTCTAGAGGGAAGATCTATCCCTCCATCACCCGTTACACAATGCTCAATTCTCAGCCTCTTATTGTTCACATAATTGCGAGGTCTCTCTTTATACCAGCGACGCTTTCATACTTATAAGCAATTTCACTCATTCGCGTTGCCTCTTGCTCAATTCCTCTCGGGAATCTCTTCGTACTACCTTATTTTCTCGTGGTAGACACAGACTCAATATCTTCTTCCACTCAAACGAGGTTTCTCAATCTTTATCGCGAGAACACTCACAAATCAATTCCAATCATGCTCTAAGCATTCCAACTCATATAGCTTTACTATCACGACGTACAAGCAATCCCTATAAGCAATCACTTTGTTACGCCTCCAATTTCCTTTCCACGTCACATCATTAAGATTCTATCGACTCTTTTGATTCCAAACAGGAACGCCACTATCAGCGTAGTCGTCGACTTGACTCAAATCCTTGAAGATTCAATTCACGTCCATTCCTCCCTTCGCATTACATCTCATTCTTATCCTATTTTATCAATGGAATAGCTCTTGTGGGGAATCCTCTCACGTTCCATCTATAACAATCCTTCAATTTCAGGAAACTTCAAGTTTCAATAACTCTCATCGACCCTAGTCGATTCGTCACTCATTCTAATCCTCAAAGGCTCCATAGGGATTCCATTTCTCATAAATTCCATAACTGAGGAATGTTACCTCATCAAACCCGCAGCTCGTGCTCTTCATAATTAGCATATAACGAGCATCTCTTTAGAGTCCATAGGTTACTCCCGAAGGTCATTCACATTTCTCATGACTCCTTAAATGAGTCCACTCATCGTCTCTCTAGACTGTAACAATTAATCCAATTACTTCTTGGATACTCCATCCGACTGTTATCCATTTCATTACTACCAAGTGTCGAATCATTTCAACTGTCCCTGATACCATTCACTTGAGAGCTCACACCTTGACTCTCTGCTCTCAGGGGTCTCCACTTGGACCATACACATTTTATTCATTTTTGTCGCTCTACCCTCAAGAAGCATTAGTGCCTTAGCCTCTAGGTTCCACAACTAGCTAATGCAACCTTGTCTCGATTCTATCCATTCAACTGAATGTCCACATTATCCTGGAATTCAACGTTGTCCATAATACAGTTCCTCGGACTTCCTTTCCATGAATCATTCAAATTCCGCGTCTTCTTTCTTCTCAATCCAGATGCTCAATCTCAATACCGAGACAATCAGGATTTCATCTCCCTTTCACACCAGTTTCTCTTACTCTCTGAAGAACACTATACACTTCAGTGGCACTCCCTCACTTCGAATCCACCTTGTCCTTCCCATTCCTTAGAGTGTTATTCTCAAAGTCTACGCCAACGGCGGTACCGTCACTCCAAGATTCAAATTTCACCATGTTTAACACTCCTCTTTCAGTGACTCAGTCACCTCAAGTGACAAAATTCCAACAAGTCAAGGTTCTTCCTCGGGCGTGTGGAATGGGGCTTCCTCAAGTCACTTTGTAATTTCACTCTAAGTGCTCTTTTTCGCTTACTCAATCATTCATTAGAATTTCGAACAATCAGGACTATCAAGTCCATTCGATGTCCTTTCCTTCAGTGACCAACTCATGGTCCAATTGGTCTTTAAGAACAACACCCTACTCTTTAGGGATGGTAACTCACAACACCACTTCTAGTAGTTCTGACCCAACCTCAATCGATCTCATAAAACCAACAGGGTCTAACGACTGACACGTCAGTCTCTTTTATATCACTAACAACAACTAGAGATTAACCATCATTAGCCTTACGCCAAGATAATAGCCATCTTCACAGGCACTCCTCATGTTCCATCATGAACATTTCTTGCTCGCAATCCATGAGTAGGGGTTCTTTTATTCACATGCCTTCCAATCATTCACTCATCTTACTGCGTCCCATTACCATTCCTCAAAGTCAAGAATAATCACTAGCCATAAGGCTTTCAAATTGCCTTCCACTCGGAGATATTATGTCTCACTCAAAGGGTCCATGACCACCTTTAACATATGGTTAAACGACCTTGAGAACTCTATCTCACATTGGTCGATCCTTGCAAGATTATTAGGATCCACACAACTGTTGCTCTCAAGCAATCCCAGGAAGGCACTTCCATTAAACAATTCAACGAAGGTGGATCGAACATATACCATGCCTTCAAGAAAAAAACACTTCCCTTGGTGACCTTTCACCAATCATCAACAGCCTCTTAAGGCTAGTAACTGCCAGTGTCACTTTCTTTCTCGAGTGCACCCAAAACCTCTAAGGTTTCTTTACCAAGATCCCCAATCCAGAGGGGAACAATTTCAAATCTCATCCATCCGTCAAACTCAGTTAATCTCAACATCATTCATAACTTCACAAGCTTTTCAAAACTCTGGTGGCTCCTGTGACATTCTCAAAATCCGACCCCCTTTTCGAAGTAAGATTTCATGAGACATCTTGTCAGTGCGCTTCAGTTAAATCTCGCTCAGAGTTGGCCACTCTTGAGAGGACTAACCGATGGGGAAAGGCTAAGTAGGATTTAAGTACGTGGACCAAAGAACTTGACCATGGATTGGTACCTTGACCATAAGGATTGCCGAAGGGATATTTTGAGCCATGATAGGCCGGTCTAAGATTGGCCTTGGGACGATTTGCTAGTGTTATACAATTGGATCGCGGGTGATTCTGTTTGACCATCGTATAATTTGCGAATCAACCTAAACCAATCCCTGACGATCGCGTCCTTTGGAACTAGCGATTGACCCTCGCAATTACATGACAACCAAGGTCGCCATGACTCGAATAACTCTTAAACGTGACATTAGTCACGGGTCGATACGCGTAACTCCTAAGAGCCGCCCGTTAGTTTGAGATACGCTGAAATCGCCATTGATGGATTTTAGCCACGAATTGGACTTTGGAACTAGGCGTCGGGTATTCGAGAATTCCAACGTTAAGAGATTGGACGTTGCCTCACCAAGAACCATTAAGGCTGTGGTTCGTCCCATGTCGATTAGAGAAGTGAAATTCGAACTAACGATTGGAAGTTACCCTTTTACCCCCTAAGTTGGAGCCCTTTCTCTTAGGATTAAGCGAGGGCAAATTGGACAATTGCCCCTCCCCCATCTTCAGCCGAATTTAGAAGGGCAATGTGGTCATTTGACCATTGAATTATTGGATGATAAGAGTGGACTTGAATGACTTGGCCTTTGAACAACTCCCACCAACTAGTCATTCCTTAGGACTATTCATTGTCATCCACCAACTCCCACTCAAGCTCTCTATCTTGCCATTTTGAATTGGATATAGCAAGAAGCCTCTCTCTTCTTTCTCATTCGGCCGGCCATAACCCCCTCCACCCTCTCATTTCATGTTTCCTCTCAAAACTCTCTCTCTCGCGCGCTGCCCGCCAGACCAGGTTTCAAGTCGTCCATTGTTTGCCTCATATCTCCTTCGTCTGTTGTTGGATTTCGACGAGCCATAAACCGTTGGAAAGCTCATTCTCTTGCCATTTCAACAAGCTATTTCTAGCCCAAATCCATCAAGCCAATCGTCCCGTGGAACCGTTTTAAGGAGGAAAGGTCGCTGCCCAGAATCAGTCAGACCCGAGTTGCAAAAATCCAACCTTGGGAGTTTGTTGTGGAAAATCCTTGGGTTAAGACACTCCCTAAACCTTGCTAAGATATTGAGTAACATGTCCCTAAGATTTATTTTGGGTCTTAATGGATTTAATGGACCAATTTCTTGTTGTTCTTGGCCGATCAAAACCGGATCGTTTCTGCTCAACTTGGAACCAGGAAGAACAAAGGCTGTTCTTGAGGAAATCTTGTACCATCTTAAGGTGAGTGACCTTTGGGACTTTGGTTATCATCTTTATAGGTTGTACGGTTGTATTAGAAGTGCTCTTGGCTGAGTTTCGTTGGTGATTTTCGGTTAGACCTCCTAGGAACCAAAGCTGCCGTCGGTGACCCAAGTTACACCACAAGCTCCTTAACCACTTCCAACCGGTTTTCTTAGACTTTTGAGCTTGGTAAGCTTTTTCTAATCCTTAGTTAGGAACTTGTGTCATGGAAGGACCGAGTGAGAGGAGTTAGATAGTGATTTTAGGGGTTGTTCTTAATAGAACCCAATGGAATCCGAACTTGTGATGTTAGGACAGATTGTGATGGAGGTCTTATGGCAAGTGAAATGTTGAGATCATGATTGAAATGGGCTAATGAATTGGTTCGTGTATGGACCAAGTGCCTTGTGTGCCATAGTGATGTGATAAAGCTTGATTTGAGCTTTGATTGGATTAGAGAACCATTAATTGATCCCCAGGTGCATTCGGCCTTGTTATGAAATAATGATATGTGACATGAAATTGAATGAATGGCCCTAAACTCTATTCTGGCCGTGAGCTATGATGGAGGGTTAATTGATTTAAATGACACCATAATTGTGATTTCGGGCTTGCTTGATGAATTGGTGCTCTTGAAGGTATTAATGGATCAATTGATTGCATTGGCTTGTAATGGCCTTGATTGACTGAATGAGGTGAAGTGATCCATGGAAAAAGAAATTGGTTCGTTTGAATCGACTTGTATTCGATCATGAATCATCAAAGAAAGCCATGTCTGGGTGATTAATGCAATATAGTTCATGACATGCAATTGAGCTTATTACGGTCGAATGGTGCCTAGATTGATGATATGCCATGGTACATAATTGTGATTTAAAATGGCCGAGTGGTCCTTGTATGGAGATATGCACATGTGTTTGTTCTATACTGTGGTTGGTTGAATTATGAGCCTATGTGCATATAATACCCTGATGCGTTAAACGCGGGGCTTAGTTATATCCTGATGCGTTAAACGCGGGATAGACCTGAGGCGTTAAACGCGGGTCTTGAGATGGCATTTGGAACCTGATGCGTTAAACGCGGGTTCAGTGGTTAACCAAGCCTGAGGCGTTATTACGCGGGCTAAGCCATGAGAATTACAGTTATATCTCATAATTATATCATATATATTATATATGAATATGTATGAGCTATCCTTTATATTATAAGATATTAAGTGCCCAAAGTACGAAGCCTAGTCTAGAAGTGTGGATTTCATAGCAATATATTTCTTAATTGAGTTTCTATTTGTCTTGTCTTCGTTGTTTGGACCATTGTATGTGTTTGGGAGTGTCTGGAAGTACTAAGAGCCTAGCTTAGGGTTAGGATTAGCTTATTGAGATTTATCTCACCTCGTCATGGGACCTATTTTTCAGACCCCAAGCCTTGACCCCGATGATATACTGGAGAATCCCGATGCTGAACTTGAACCTGGAGAGTCTGCACTAAAGTCGGTGGACGTTGTCAACCCGAATGCGTAGGAGTGGTCGCACCATTTCTTTTCGAATGTTTCCTAGAAATAAACCATTTGAGATTTAGGACCGACCCAGTCATGTTTTATGATTTCAAGCTGAATACTGTAAACCGACACGTTGTAATTATGTTGAATGCATCCTAAGTCATCTTGTCGCAGTTTTATGTATGGAGTCTGTTTAATCGCTTCCGCATGTGCATTTCATTTCGCGATTTATCTCTAAGTGCTTTCGATCTTTGGGACTGACCGCGAAGAAAGTAAAGTGAAGAGGATGTCCGCGAGCTCGTAAAGGACGCGGGGCGTGACATCCCCTTTTGTTTGGTATCATAGCAAGGTCAGCTCAATTCAATTTGATTGAGGTTTGGAGTAATAAGGAGTGATGACTTGGGGACAATTAGATAGTGAGACCTTTAGGATTAAGCATTGATCACTGAATTTTAAGGACTGAAGGCTTGAACTTTTGTACATTTCGATGGTTCTAGAATTGATTTGATTGATGTCTTGGGTGGTGATTTTATTGAGGTTTACAATGAAGCAACTGAGAATTGAGGGGCCATTAGCATGGATCTGCGATTGTGGGTGAGCTTGAGGTTGATAGGGAGCTGCTCACGAGTAGAGGGTAAATTGGAGTTTTTGATCGTGATTGTGACTTTGAGGCATATGGGTAAACCTAGGGAATCGATTTGTGAGACGGTCATTTGTGGAATTAGAAGTCCTCTATTGATAAGAATTGATCTGGAAATGACTGCGATGTGAAGAGCAATGAGGACAATCATGCACTGCATGTGTTTATTGCGCCAAAATAAATGTTGAGGAAAGTGCATGCATGAGCATATCATTGTCGGACTTGATAAACCATTGCTTGGTATGGGACAAGCTGATGGGATACCTATAAACCGTAATGAAGCATGTTATGGGACGTGTGGAACGGGACTCTCTTCGTAGGTGTATGACTTGGGACAACCTGCAAGGACCGGGTCTGATGAGGGCGGGGAGTGTTCGCCGGGACATAGAGGTTCGGACAAGGAGCGGCTCCTGGCAAGCTTCTAAGACAGAAAGGGAGGCAGGAATGACCTAAACCATACATCGAAAAGGATGGGTCTAGGTATCGGGCTAAGTCTGATTCTTTTACCAAAAGATTTATTGCATTAAAACTGATCCTCAAGATGAAATTTCAAACATTGCATGGCATTTGATATGGCGCATGTGAATGACACTATTGGTTTGCATCGCCGTAGGCGATTAGAGGTCCTAGAGCTTCATACTTGGCATTAAGAGTTGTTTACTGAGTGTTTGGTTGGATAGCTGATTGTGGTTGTGCCAGGGGGCAGATGCACCTAGGCTTGAGGTACAAATGAGAACTTCTTGGTATGTGTTTCTAATTGCTTGATCTATGATTGTCCTACTTGACATCAATTGTATTTTGGCTAAGGCTTATTTGAGAACTAAATAGCATATTGTAATTTTGCTAAGTCGCAGGTGCGGCAGGACTTAAGGTACGAGGAATTATCTCATTGAATTGATGCCATGAGTGTTTACTTCATGTTTGCCTAGTTGAGACTTGTTTGATGATTGACTCCTGACCGAGTGTTGCTTGTAATTACTTGGTAATTAGTAGCTGCCTTATGGTTACCATTGTGGTGAGCAGTTTAGGACTGCTAGACTTGAGTAGATGGCTTAGGTCTTTGAATCCCTTGGTGGAACTGTGATGGCTCTTGTGATGTTAGAGCCTAGTGGGAATGAGCAATCGAGATAAAGGTGTCAGAGGAGCGCCTAACTCCAGACCACAAGTTGTGTGAGATTCAAGAGTTGATAAGGTCGAGAGAACCTTAAAAGAAATTAAGGATTGGATGAGTAGGTAGGCTCGAGATTGGATTGCCTTCGTCTATTTGATCAATGAGATGTATTACTGAGTTTGTTAAGGGACAAGAGTTGTTGGAGTCCCTGAAGTTGTGGGAAACAGAGATGGATCTGCCATGTAGGGTAGAGATTGCCTAAGCGTCCATCAAGATGGTTAGGAACTCGTTGGATAGGACGAGGAGGTTAAAGAATGAATTGAGGTTCGAAGCATTGTGACGAATTGGTATTCTTAGATCTGAAGTGTTATGATGAACCTCATCCTGAAGGGCTAAAGGACTAGGGAAACCATGAGTAAAGAGGATTTCCACTTATAGAACATAGAATGTACCTGTAAGGAATGGCTGATACCTGAGCGTAAGGCTTAGAAGGGAAATTGGTGGTCTGTCTCTCTCGTCATGTGGGAAGTGTGAAGGGAAATGAGCGTGCTAGTCTGCTTGAGTCTAATGATTCTGTGAGGTTGACGGAGATTGAACCGAACCATCGGAAATGGAGTTATAAGTTGTTGTCCCCTAAAGGATAGGGCTACGTTTTAAAGGACGATTGAACCCTGAGATGGTCGTTGTCGAGAAGGAAAGAGGACGGACTTGATAGTCTTGGTTACGAATGGATGGACGAGTAAGCAATAGGGGTGCTTGGATTATGACCGCAAAGTGATTTGAATTAATCGAGTTGAATATCCAAGGTGTGGATTTGTAGAGACCAAGGAGAAACCTCGATCCCTTAAAACCTTGTCGTTTGAGGTGGCAGAGTTACTGGAAGGAGAATGTCAAGCACGGTGACATCTGGACCCTGGAGTAAAGGTACCGCTGTTGGCACAAACTCTAAGATTGGCGCCCTATGGAACGAGGAAGACAAGGTGGATTCGAAACAGGATAATACCACAGAAGTGCATGGTCTCCCTCATAGGGTAAGAGGCCCTAGTACGAAAGGAAGAGGAATTCTACTTGTCTTAGTGTTAAGAGTGAACGTCATCAGATAGTGTCTCGAGGATTATAGGTTTGAACTTTTGTTGCATCCCGATGGTTTTAGTCATCAATTGCTATTGACGGTCTTAGACAGTGTGAGACGAGATGTATGCAAGGAAGTGGACAAGGGATATTTGGATCAAAGGCCAGTTGTAATCGAATGCATATGGATTCGACTTGAATGGCGACTAGACTTGAGGTTATAGATTAATATTAGGCAACTGATTTTTTAGATGTGATAGTTGCTTGTGGAATTAGAAATTTCGATTGAAAGGAATTGATCGGAATCAAGGAATCATGAAGAGCATGAACGGCCTTTGGAAGGTATCCCATGGACTCTAAGAGGACGCTCAAGGTATGCAGAACATAAGAGCGCGAGAGGTTTGAGTCTATTGAGGCGAAGTTCTTGGTCATAAGGTTTATGAGAAATAGAATTCATTTGGAACCCTTAAGGATTAGCATAAGTAATGAATTGTATGAAATTAACATGGATTACTGGAGTTTGAAGTTGCTGGAATTGATGGCTTGTAATTGACGAATTATGTCAAGAACCGTCCTAATAAGGAAATGGACGACAGACGAGGTGCGGCGCTAATGGGCGAGCGAAAATGAAAGGAGTTTTCAAGGGCCTAAATCTAGTTGGTGACCATGTCGACATTGGTGTTTCCATTAGAGTAGAAACGTTGAGGGAGTTACGGTGATGTGTCATGAAATGATTATGGTTCATGGTAATGCAATGTGGAAGGATTACTACCTATGTGTTGTGATAGTAGACATAACGAGATAAATGTCCCAATTGGTAATTCAGAGCTGACAGCTGTGTCCTTATGTTGGAAATTTAGAGATATCACTTAAGTAGTGAAGAAGATTTCAGATCGATGAGGATCATTGGAACTTGAAGCACCTATTGTCTCAAAGAGGAATTGAATGTGTGGGGCAACGTGGACGGATGAAGTTGCGTCAGAAATTAGAGTATGATGCCCTATGCTACCTTGGGAAAGAAAAATGATATGAGGATTCTTGTGGTTGAGAGTCGAACCCCATGAGATTGGTGGGTAAAGGACGTACTTCGCTCAAGGAAATAAGAGATTCAACTTCTAAATTGCAAATTATCGAAGGCAAGTTAGACGGCTACTTTGAGCGTCAAGCCTGGAAGTCAGAAGAGCCCAAAGCATTGCAACTTACAGATCCTGATGTCCGGAAGATCGTGGAAGTGAATATGACAGGGAGAAAATCGTGACTTTTAAGTACCCAAGGATGGAAAACTCAAAGCTTCATGGACGTGTGCACATATCCAATGATGGAAGACTTAAAGGGAAAGATTGTGTCGGAAACTCATCGTGATGATTATAGTGTCCGTTGGATTGTACAAGGAAAGTACTGGGACGTGTGTTGATACTAGTGATGGAACGGAATGAAAATAGAACCGATCGAGCTCGTGGCTAAGAATAGGGCGTGCCAACAAGGGAAGCATGACTTGGATAGTTTGGCGAGTTGCACTAGTCATGGGAAATTATCGGATGGAACCAAGAATGGATTGTTATGGATTTGGCCATGGGATTATCTGAAAAGACAAGAGGGCCATGAGTCGAACTGTATAATCATGAGTACGCCGAATTGCTTAGGCATCAAGTAGTTCGTATGGAATCTCGGTGACTACTGTGCCGAATAGAGATCCTAAGTCCACCATAACTTTTGGAAGAGTCTTTAAGACGTCATGAGGACGAAGTTGTGATATAACGCACCCTATTTCACGTAGACAGGTGGACAACCTGGGAGATCGGATCAGGCAATTGAGAGTATGGTGCAAGCGGGTACTACGAGTTTTAAAGGAACTAGGAATGAATAGCTACACCTGGTGGAGTTGCCTGCAGTAACAATTGCCTGCAAAGAGACTTGATGACTGGTTCGTGATTAGTCCATACCTTAGTCAAGATTACTTGAGTAAGGACTTTTTGAATGATCTACCTCGATTTGAAATGACTTCATTAAAGACTGGCAGATGATGGCATCGGACTGTGTTAAGCCTTTTGAGTAGCATGGAGTGGGTCCCTAGAGTACCTTATGGACCAAATTGCTTGATGTTGTGTTTAGGTCGTCACGTAGACGCGGGGATTTGTGCCCTTCTTGATGCGTTACTGCGCGAGATGTTAACCTGAAGCTTTGAGTCGCGGGTTTTAGAAAAGTGTACGGATCTGAGGCGTGTTACACGGATCATGGGTGAGTTTGACGGCCGGTGCGCCATTACGAAGGCCTTGGCATCGATAATGGAACTAAATGGTTAGGCGATTTAGATCCTTAAGAACTTCAAGTAGGAGATCATGTCTTCCTTAAAGTGTCACTCATGCGAGGCTTGTCCGATTTGGAAAGTCGAGTCCGAGATGTGTAGACCTATTTGGGGATTTTGGCAATAAAAATGGGACCGCCGAGGAAGATGAAGTAGTGATGAAGCGTTATCACCCAGTTGTTGAATATGGCGGGATTTATGGTAAATTTCGAGGACGAAATTTTTATAAGAAGGGAAGAGTTGTGACATTCTCAAAATCCGACCCCCTTTTTGAAGTAAGATTTCATGAGACATCTTATCAGTGCGCTTCAGTTAAATCTCGTTCAGAGTTGGCCACTCTTGAGAGGACTAACCGATGGGGAAAGGCTAAGTAGGATTTAAGTACGTGGACCAAAGAACTCGACCATGGATTTTACCTTGACCATAAGGATTGCCGAGGGGATATTTTGAGCCATGATAGGCCGGTCTAAGATTGGCCTTGGGACGATTTGCTAGTGTTATACAATTGGATCGCGGGTGATTCCGTTTGACCATCGTATAATTTGCGAATCAACCTAAACCAATCCCTAACGATCGCGTCCTTTGGAACTAGCGATTGACCCTCGCAATTACATGACAACCAAGGTCGCCATGACTCGAATAACTCTTAAACGTGACATTAGTCACGGGTCGATACGCGTAACTCCTAAGAGCCGCCCGTTAGTTTGAGATGCGCTGAAATCGCCATTAATGGATTTTAGCCACGAATTGGACTTTGGAACTGGGCGTCGGGTATTCGAGAATTCCAACGTTAAGAGATTGGACGTTGCCTCACCAAGAACCATTAAGGCTGTAGTTCGTCCCATGTCGATTAGAGAAGTGAAATTCGAACTAACGATTGGAAGTTACCCTTTTACCCCCTAAGTTGGAGCCCTTTCTCTTAGGATTAAGCGAGGGCAAATTGGACAATTGTCCCTCCCCCATCTTCAGCCGAATTTAGAAGGGCAATGTGGTCATTTGACATTGAATTATTGGATGATAAGAGTGGACTTGATTGACTTGGCCTTTGAACAACTCCCACCAACTAGTCATTCCTTAGGACTATTCATTGTCATCCACCAACTCCCACTCAAGCTCTCTCTCTTGCCATTTTGAATTGGATATAGCAAGAAGCCTCTCTCTTCTCTCTCATTCGGCCGGCCATAACCCCCTCCACCCTCTCATTTCATGTTTCCTCTCAAAACTCTCTCTCTCTCGCGCGCTGCCCGCCAGACCAGGTTTCAGGTCGTCCATTGTTTACCTCATATCCCCTTCGTCTGTTGCTGGATTTCGACGAGCCATACACCTTTGGAAAGCTCATTCTATTGCCGTTTCAACAAGCTATTTGTGGCCCAAATCCATCAAGCCAATCGTCCCGTGGAACCGTTTTAAGGAGGAAAGGTCGCTGCCCAGAATCAGTCAGACCCGAGTTGCAAAAATCCAACCTTGGGAGTTTGTTGTGGCAAATCCTTGGGGTAAGACACTCCCTAAACCTTGCTAAGATATTGTGTAACATGTCCCTAAGATTTATTTTGGGTCTTAATGGATTTAATGGACCGACATCTTGTTGTTCTTGGCCAATCAAAACCGGATCGTTTCTGCTCAACTTGGAACCAGGAAGAACAAAGGCTGTTCTTGAGGAAATCTTGTACCATCTTAAGGTGAGTGACCTTTGGGACTTTGGTTATCATCTTTAGAGGTTGTACGGTTGTATTAGAAGTGCTCTTGGCTGAGTTTCGTTGGTGATTTTCGGTTGGACCTCCTAGGAACCAAAGCTGCCGCCGGTGACCCAAGTTGCACCACAAGCTCCTTAACCACTTCCAACCGGTTTTCTTAGACTTTTAAGCTTGGTAAGCTTTTTCTAACCCTTAGTTAGGACCTTGTGTCATGGGAGGACCGAGTGAGAGGAGTTAGATAGTGATTTTAGGGGCTGTTCTTAATAGAACCCAATGGAATCCGAACTTGTGATGTTAGGACAGATTGTGATGGAGGTCTTATGGCAAGTGAAATGTTGAGATCATGATTGAAATAGGCTAATGAATTGGTTCGTGTATGGACCGAGTGCCTTGTGTGCCATAGTAATGTGATAGAGCTTGATTTGAGCTTTGATTGGATTAGAGAACCATTAATTGATCCCCAGGTGCATTCGGCCTTGTTATGAAATAATGATATGTGACATGAAATTGAATGAATGGCCCTAAACTCTATTCTGGCCGTGAGCTATGATGGAGGGTTAATTGATTTAAATGACACCATAATTGTGATTTCGGGCTTGCTTGATGAATTGGTGCTCTTGAAGGTATTAATGGATCAATTGATTGCATTGGCTTGTAATGGCCTTGATTGACTGAATGAGGTGAAGTGATCCATGGAAAAAGAAATTGGTTCGTTTGAATCGACTTGTATTCGATCATGAAGCATCAAAGAAAGGCATGTCTGGGTGATTAATGCAATATAGTTCATGACATGCAATTGAGCTTATTACGGTCGAATGGTGCCTAGATTGATGATATGCCATGGTACGGAATTGTGATTTAAAATGGCCGAGTGGTCCTTGTATGGAGATATGCACATGTGTTTGTTCTATACTGTGATTGGTTGAATTATGAGCCTATGTGCATATAATGCCCTGATGCGTTAAACGCGGGGCTTAGTTATATCATGATGCGTTAAACGCGGGATAGACCTGAGGCGTTAAACGCGGTTCTTGAGATTTGGAACCTGATGCGTTAAACGCGGGTTCAGTGGTTAACCAAGCCTGAGGTGTTATTACGCGGGCTAAGCCATGAGAATTACAGTTATATCTCATAATTATATCATATATATTATATATGAATATGTATGAGCTATCCTTTATATTATAAGATATTAAGTGCCCAAAGTACGAAGCCTAGTCTAGAAGTGTGGATTTCATAGCAATATATTTCTTAATTGAGTTTCTATTTGTCTTGTCTTCATTGTTTGGACCATTGTATGTGTTTGGGAGTGTCTGGAAGTACTAAGAGCCTAGCTTAGGGTTAGGATTAGCTTATTGAGATTTATCTCACCCCGTCATGGGACCTATTTTTCAGACCCCAAGCCTTGACCCCGATGATATACTGGAGAATCCCGATGCTGAACTTGAACCTGGAGAGTCTGCACTAAAGTCGGTGGACGTTGTCAACCCGAATGCGTAGGAGTGGTCGCACCATTTCTTTTCGAATGTTTCCTAGAAATAAACCATTTGAGATTTAGGACCGACCCAGTCATGTTTTATGATTTCAAGCTGAATACTGTAAACCGACACGTTGTAATTATGTTGAATGCATCCTAAGTCATCTTGTCGCAGTTTTATGTATGGAGTCTGTTTAATCGCTTCCGCATGTGCATTTCATTTCGCGATTTATCTCTAAGTGCTTTCGATCTTTGGGACTGACCGCGAAGAAAGTAAAGTGAAGAGGATGTCCGCGAGCTCGTAAAGGACGCGGGGCATGACAGCTCCTGTCTACATTTTCCACTTTGGAAATGAGTAGTATCAGGGTTACCTTTTTCATGACATTCGTCACTTAACTCATCAGCACTAGTCGTCTCAGCGACTTGGGTAACAATGGCAGCTTCTTCACGAGCTTGCCTACCCATCAAATTTCCTCATTTCCATTTAAAGTTCTCACGACCCATCTCAGTTCTTGGATCATCTCATATCTCACAAATACGAGCCAAGTGCTCCTCTAATGACCATACTCTAGTCTTTCAACCTTATTAGGTTCTTATGTCACTTGAACCATTATAATTCCCTCCAAGAATCAAAGACTTAAGTCATCTACTCAAGTCTAGCAATCTCAGGCTGCTCATCTCATCATTAATCACCACCAATCAACCATCCAGTGGTTCCTGAACCACTCTGAACTAGTTTTCCATTATTCAAGGATTCCAAGTCATCCTTAAGCAGCAACCACATAACAAGCAAGCCTCCACGAGGAAACTTCTCAATTAACAGCCATCAACGAGGCAAGCCTCAACTATACTAAAACTCAATTAGGTCAATACCAAGCAAGTACTCAAAGCATCACTTCTATAAGTCACACGCTCATACATTAAACATAAGGCATATGTCACTCTGTCACAAACACGACAAGCTATCTCATTCTCAACAGGCATCAAATCAATGGAGTATGAACCTCACATGCCGTCTAATTTCTCAATTAGACCTCGACCAGGACAATCACGTGATGCCAATTACAAAATATGCCAACTAGGCCAATCACAACATCAATTTTCTTTTTCAAACGGCACTCATTGCCAAATACAGGGCTCTCAGCCATGCCTATCACAGACGTCATTACAAATGCCATGCCTCTTTTGAACATTCATTGTAAGAATCAATCATGTGCCATACATCCCTTAACCACAATCAAACTCAACCCTGATACCTAGGCTTTTCCTTTTAATTTATGACTTGGGTCATCTCTGCCTCTTTGCTATCTTAGAAGCCTGCCAGGAACCTCTTCTTGTCCGGACCTCTCTGTCCCGGCGATCACTCCCCGCCCTCATCAAACCTGGTTGTTACAGGTTGTCCCAAGTCATACATCTACGGAGGAAGCCCCGTTCCACACGCCCCATAACATGATTCATTACGGTTTATAGGTATCCCATCAACTCGTCCCATACCAAGCGATGATTTATTAAGTCTGATAGTGATAAGCTCATGCATGCACCCACATTAACTTTCATTTTAATGCCACAAACACGTACACATAATGACTGTCCTCACTACTAGTCATACGATAATCACCTTTAGACCAATTCTTATCCCTCGAAGGTTTCTAATTCCACCAATGACCGTCACATCACATGAATTAATCGCCTATATTCCATCATATACCTCAAGTCTAGTCTCTATTCAAGTCACATCCATATGCATTCGATCACAACTGATCTTCAATCCAAATACTCCTTATAACTCATATACCTCAAGTTGGATCATTGACAAAACCATGGTCACAATCAGGTACTCCAACTGACTCTCCATTCATAAACAACTCTCTTCAAACCTCAAGCACAATTACTACCTCAAAATCCATGCCTATGTCTCTTTAGTTTCTGCTTGTTTCCACTTAAACCTCGATAATATCACCACATCACTCAAGATCATCCATTAAAGTCAACATTAGGACCATTAGAATACCACACAAGTTCAAGCCTATAATCCTCAAGATTCAATGATCAACGCTTAATCCTATAGGTCTCACTATCGAATTCTCCTCAAGTCATCCCTCCATATCACTCCAAACCTCAATCACACTAGATCGAGCTGACCTTATTTTGATACCACTTAAACGGGGATGTCACGCCCCGAACCCTGTGAGCTTTTGAACATCCCACTTGGCCATTGATCTTTAGAATGTCTCCTAGGATCTCTTGGGCCACCACTCATTCATAAATCCATACAATTCACGGAAGCGACAAACATCTCTTGTCATCCTTTTACAATTGAAATGACTTAGGACAAAAATGGTACACTTCCCTTTATACAGCGGTCAAACACAAATGGTTCAATCATAATCCACAAATCATAGTCAATTCCAAAGATCACAATTGAGTTTGTATCCATTCCTTTTAAAACTTCTTCCATTACCAATCCATGGCAACCTCGGGTATCCATCGCCTGGGACCTGAAAAAGTTAAGCCCCCACTGGGGTGAGATACAAATCTCAGTAAGTAAACCCTAAACTTAGACCAGACCGCCAGTCCTCCCAGAGTACACACGATACCACCAAGATGCAAGCAATCAACAATAGCACATCGCATCAAACAAACAGGCATATCAATAGCCAAGCATGGATGAGCATTACAATTAATCACACTCAACTTCCAGGTCTCAAGATTTTTGCATAAGCACGTGCAATTTAATGCCCAACTGCCACCACTTTCTCATCCACCCACATACTCCACTGGCACTCCTGCCACCTTACATCGCCGGGGTCATCAGACCAAATGATGTCCATATACCATGGCGGTCATCAGACCAATCATACACTCTAGGCTTACAGCCACTCCATGCCACCGGGGTCATTAGACCAAATGGCATTCACATTTTCATTCAACTTCACCAACCTCCGATACCGCCAGGGTCATCAGACCAAATGGTATCATCAGGGCTCCAAGCCAAATCATCGCTAGGGCCCACGGCAGCGATGTAGTTCACAAAGCACTCGGACCATTCATTTGCATCAGAGCTCCAAGCCAATTACGATGCAAAAGGGGCTTCATGCCATGGTCATTCATTTGCATCAAGGCTCCAAGCCAATTATGATACAAAAGGGGCACCAAGCCAATTACGATCTCCGGGGCTCCAAGCCAACGATCGATGGGGCACTATAGCCCATTTATATAGCATAGGCACTATAATCAACTCAATAACATAGGTACTAAGGCCAATTCAACGACAGGCCTTCATAGCCACTTCAATATCACAGGCGCTATGGCCATATAAATCACGTAGGCGTCACAGCCAATTCAACAGTCAAGGGCTCAATAGCCAAATGTGTCATCAAGGCATACCGCAGTTCAATTGTCATGCTATGCCATTCTAGTCATGGAATTCAATACTCAGTCAAACAATTTAAGCCATATGCTTCACCAAGCAATCAATTCATTCAACCACTCTATCTAGTAGTGTCCTAGGGTTCAAGTAAGGGTTTAAAGGACACTTACCTCTTAAATTAAGCTAACAAATTAATCCAAACGACCCTCCTGGGTCGGCAATCTCACGGCCAACAGGGCACCCACAGCGTGCCTGAGAAAACCACATCGAAACTCAATTATTTCCCAATTCTATCACGCCAATAATTTAATAACACCGATAACACCTTATTTTCAATTGTTACAGTGTTAATTCAATGCCCCTAAACATGCCAATTGTCGTTCTATCAAGGCAAGTCATCCAAAGTCTCAATTTACCAAAACTGCCTAATTTGAGCCCCCATAATCAGGTTCATTCTCACGAAAACTGCAACTTTTATACCGAATTTTTGGGAAAACAATTCCATGGTCCTAAAATTTAAGATGTTACGGACGTGTGGGCGAAAACGGAGCTCAATTTGGATACCGAACGACTTAGAACGACTCAATTCAAAATCAGTGCGCGCTGGGGGCAGATTGGACGGCAAATCACTTTTTCACTTCAAACAGTTCCTTAATCACCTCTTAACCCAAATTCCTCACAAAACCAACTTTTCAATACATCAAATATCAAGTTTAGGGGTCTCACCAAAAAGATTTTGAGCAAAATCACACTACAAAGCTTTGAGCAGCTCGGTTTCCTCACGATCCTTCCACGATCAGAATCTGTCCAATTTTAACCACCCAAAATCAGCCATGAAAACTTATTTTAACACCACCAAACTTGTGACCACAAACCATCCAACTAAATTACTAGATGTTATGAAGATCTCACCGAAAATTGGAAGCTATTTGAAGTCCGGAAGCCCCTGAAACAGATCTTTCCCCAAAATTGATCGGCATCAGCCTCCATCCTGACCTTTGCCCACTAAAACAGACCTACGGGACAGACGGCTGGGCCAAATTAATCCTATAATGCCTCCTAGAACGGAAAAACGATAAGCTTTAAGATGGCGGTGGTTTTACCTCAACCGAAGTCAGACGACGAAGTTATGGCCGAAACAGTGAACCCATTTTTCTCTATCCGCGGGTGAGCTTCTCGGCCGAGAGAGAGGAAAATGCAATGGGAATAAAGGAGGAGCTATACACGGCTGAAGAGGTCCTCAAGTAATTGTCTCACACAAATAATTTGGCTTGAAATTGATTAGACTTGATTAGGTGGGTAATAAATGCTTGGGCCTCTCAAAGGTTGACATGTGGCACTTGTTCAATAATGCAAACCAAGCTTTGACCCATCCTTTGACTCCTTACTCATCAAGTTTCGGCAACTTCGTGGAGGAGGTTGAATGACTATATTGCCCTTCCGACTTTCTCAAGACAAAGGAATGAGTTCGAGGGGCAAAACGGTCATTTGCCACTTTTCGTTAGAAATTTCGTTTTTCTCATTTTGAGTGACCATTGGCGAGACGACGTCAAATCTTTTTCAAATTTTAAAATTCTTCATTTTCAATTGCCAATTTCGAGCTTCCAATTCATATCATTGCCCCGAGGGGTTAGAAATTCAGAATGTCACACCTTTCCTGTGGTGGATTTTGCCAAAAGAAAACTTCTCGAATGAGAATTTCTTGAAGTGCTTTCGTTTCTTGTGGCCCGCACAAGAGGGATCACTATAGTCTCTTGAACACTTAATCTTCAAATGATGATTATCGTAATTCTTTTCAAGAGAACGATTCTCTCGAATATAACTTCTGAAGACCTCTCTTCTATGGCACATTTCTTCAATGGCAAGGTGGACAGACTGTTGGATTTCTCCAAAAGTGGCATTTGTGATAGACTTATTTTTGAGCTTTAGGGTTTTCTCAACAACTTGACTAATCTCTTTGGGAATGGAGCCAGGAAGACTGACTTGAGATTTAGATTAGAACCAAGCTGGTAAAAAAGCTAGATCATTTCTCGAAAGTGGTGATCCATATCTTTTTTTGGCCAGAGAACAGCATTCTCTTTCAAAGAATTCTTTTCTTTTGAGTTCTTTTGAGTCTTGGGGTTGGCCAAAAAAGAAGAGATGAACAACATTGATGGCTTCATCAGTGGACATGGTTAAGAGCTGGAGCTAGTCTCTTTTTGGAGCTAATTTCCACCAATCTTTCAAGGCACCAATGAACTGAGTAACAAACTTAAGAAGCATGTCATAAGTACTGTGCTCTTTTAGATTTCAGGTAATCAACCAAACATGAAACTCTTTGAGTCTTTCAGGCCATTTATGATAAAGAATATCATCCAAAGTGATGAAATTGGACGAATAGGTTTTTTGGGCTGAGGACGATGGATCATGGTGATGTTGTGAAGGTGGAGGTGGATGTTCTACATCAGGTTGATATTCCATTTCTTCTATAATGATTGGCTCTGTAGGGTCAGCCATCATGATGTCTGCTATGACAGACTGAGAGCTGGAGTCATAAGACTCGGTATTTTGGATGGAAGATGATTCACTCATAGAGATATCTGGAGTAGCTGGAAGTGAGGGATTTATGGGTTCCATAGTGGAGATGGTAGGAACTTGGTTTTTATGGAAATTTTCCAAGGGATTAGAAACCATATATGAGTGGGATAGTTTATGAGGAGGAGATGGAGGTGGAGATTTTTCTGGTGAAAACTTAGGTGGAATCTGGAGAGTTACAAACTGCACTTGCTGCATAGACAGGATGAGGTGCTGATCAAATTTGGTGGACTGGACATATTTTTTGACAGAACGAGGGGTATGTTTGATGAGGTGTTTGATGGAGCGGATGGGAGAGAATGATGGTAGTTTACAAAAAGCTGAGTATGGGTTCATGAGGGGTAGCTGTGTCTCAGAAATTTTGCGATCATCATTTACATAAGATACCTCACAGAGGTAATTCAATTTGGAGGAAGTGGTTTTGCGGAGTTCAAGTGGTGGAGGGAGTGAAACTGGGGTTTCTAATTGGACAAGAGTTGCAATATCTGTAGAGGATGGTTGGTCTTCCATTTCTTCCTCAATGATCGGCTCTACTGGATCTGCCATCATGATGTCTGCAACAACGTACGTCGAACTAGAGTCATAAGACTCAGTATCAGGAATGGAAGAAGAGTCACTGATAAAGGATTCATGAGTGGCTGGAGGTGAAGGATTTATGGGTTCCACTGTGGAGATGGTAGGAACTTGATTTCTACGGAAATTTTCCAAAGGATTAGAAACCATATATGAGTGGGAAGGTTTATGGGGTGGAAATGGTGGAGGAGATTGTTCTGGTGGAGCTGAAGGAGGTGGAAGGGAGGTTTGTTTGCCTTTTTCTTTTTTTTTTCTTGATCTAGCTTCTTAAGACGATCCCGAAGGGAGAGGATATTCACCTTTGGAGGAGGTGGTGCTGTGCTAAGTACAGCTACAAAAGAGGTAGGATCTAAAGAGCTTGACGAGAAGAAGGAAACTAGGGGTTTTGGTGGTACTGTTGGGAAAAAGAACGGATCTAGAGCATGCAAATTCCTTTGCTCTAGGAGAGCCTGTTGTTCTTGCAGTATCTGGACCTGGCGTCTGAGCTTCTCAATCTCAGGGGTCTGTTCTTCCAGATAATGGCAGGTAGAGATCTTGTTTGTTTCCATCAAATAAAGCATTTTCTCAAAATCTTCTAAAATTTTCTTTGAGACAGATGTAGTATGGTATACCCGATCAAGCCTAGTAGCAACTGAGTTGATGGCTACATTCTGGGCAAGAGCATTTTTTGTTTGCCAATTCAAAATAGCTTCAACTGGAGTAGGGCCTTTCCGTCTCCCTTGAAGATCAACATCGTTAGGAGTGGGGATGTTTGGGGAATGTAAATATTTCTATTGCTGGTCAGAAAAACTTTCAACAGGAGGAAACCTGAAGGATGCTGCACCAGTAAAGGAAGTGAAGACAAGCACCCTTGAAGCTGTGAAGGATGGTTGATCTTCCATTTCTTCCTCAATGATCGGCTCTGCTGGATCTGCCATCATGATGTCTGCAACAACGGACGGCGAGCTGGAGTCATAAGACTCAGTATCAGGAATGGAAGAAGAGTCACTGGTAGAGGCTTCATGAGTGGCTGGAGGTGAAGGATTTATGGGTTTCACTGTGGAGATGGTAGGAACTTGATTTCTAAGGAAATTTTCCAAAGAATTAGAAACCATAAATGAGTGAGAAGGTTTATGGGGTGGAGATGGTGGAGGAGATTGTTCTGGTGGAGCTGAAGGAGGTGGAAGGGAGGTTTGTTTGCTTTTTTCTTTTTTCTCTTGATCTAGCTTCTTAAGACGATCTCGAAGGGAGAGGATATTCACCTTTGGAGGAGGTGGTGTTGTGCTAAGTACAGCTGCAAAAGAGGTAGGATTTGAAGAGCTTGACGAGAAGAAGGAAACTAGGGGTTTTGGTGGTACTGTTGAGAAAAAGAACGGATCTAGAGCATGCAAATTCCTTTGCTCTAGGAGAGCCTGTTGTTCTTGCAGTATTTGGACCTGGCGTCTAAGCTTCTCAATCTCAAGGGTCTGGTCTTCCAGATAATGATTGGTAGGGATCTGTTTTGTTACCATCAAATAAAGCCTTTTCTCGAAATCTTCTAACATTTTCTTTGAGACAGATGTAGCATGGTCTACCCGATCAAGCCTAGTAGCAATTGAGTTGATGGCTATATTCTGGGCAAGAGTATGCTCTGTCTGCCAGTTCAAAACAGCTTCAACTGGAGTAGGGCATTTCTGTCTCCCTTGAAAATCAACATCATTAGGAGCGGGGATCTTCGGGGATTGGAAATATTTCTGTTGTTGGTCAGAAAAACTTTCAATAGGAGGAAACCTGAGGGGTGCTACACTTTCTTCAGAAGGATGCAAAGGGGGAAAGTCTTCTGGTCTGAACATACAAATAATGGGCAGGACAGGAGGTGATTCGGATTTAGGATTACAAGTGTATGACTCAGGTAGTTTGATGGGACAAGAATTTTTCTTTACCCATTTGAGGATGGGCTTGTAAAATGGTGAAGTGATGGGTTTCTTTGGTGGTGGAGGTGGCAGATTCGGTTCATCTGGGGGATAGGTAGGTGGAGGTACAGTAATTTGAGGAGGTTTGGGAGAACCATACTCAACCATTTATTGCCAACAGCCACCGTCTTCTCCAAGAGGTCCTACGGTCGAATCACCGTTTAGGTACCTTTGGTAAAGAGAATATTTCTTCTTTTTCTTTTTCCTGGAGGAAGGTCTGTCATCCTCATCATCGGGGTTCAAACAGGAGGAACAGGAACAGTCGACATCCCAAAAACAATGTCCAGAGGGATCTTTTTAGTAATGGATCAGGGTCTTCTATACTGGCTGACTCAGTTGGGCATGGGGTGAAACACAAGATGGTGGGGAATGAAGGGAAAATAGAGGAAGAAGTGTCTTCCTTTTCTTTGACGAATCTGATGGTAACCGTACCATATTCTTTCTTGGTGTGTTGTGGTTCGAAAGATTAGACAGGTCGGGAATTCTGGTGAAGTTGTTCATAGTTGGTCGCCCAACTGCCAAGAAGGAGTTTGACAAGCTGATCTCTTGGAAGTTGACGAGGGACGTGGATGCAAGAAGTGTCACGCCCCGAACCCGGCGAGCACGTGAACATCCCACCTTCGCTGTTACCTTTAATGATCTCCCAGGAACCAACGGCCAATGCTTAAAGGTCTACATGAAACATGCATGCGAAAGCGAGGACAACTCCATAAAAATAACTTTTCAAGATGACTTAGGACAAAAGAAAGAGATACACTTCTCATTAAATTCAAAGTCAGGTACAATTCTAACTACAAATAATATACAGTCTCTAAGGTCTCAATTCAACTAAAATCTTCACATCCTCCAAAAACTTCTTCCAATGCCAGTCCATGGCAAGCTCGGGTCTCCATCGTCTAGGACCTAAAAATGTTGTTCCATAATGGGATGAGATATAAATCTCAGTAAGCTAAACCTAACCCTAAACTAGGCTATCAGTACCTCCAGACGTTTTGGAAAATAGTGTATTTTAGAATTAAAGACTTTGGCATGGTAAAACAGGGTACTTTCCAAAACATGGCATTTCAGTACTTTCAATACAGCTCGACTCAGCCAAGAAAAATCAGGATAACTCTAAGCTTCGTACAATGGCAGGGTTTTCATTCTGAAGCAAGCACTCGACGTTAATTCAAAAATATGAGGCAACTTTCATTTCTTTCTCAAAAGTATTATTCCTTGAAATTTACAAAAAAAAAAACACATTCTTTTCTCTCACGCCCCTTTCTGGGCCAATTTCAATTCATAAGGTAAATTTCCAAATATGAGGCATAATCAACTTTCTCACAAATCATTCTTTGATTTTCCTAGAAAACATATCATTTCATATCCGCCCATCTTGGGGCTGCGAGATGATTCGGCCTCCATATAACCCGTCGGTACATATGAGACTCTCGCATCCGGACCTAGAGATGATTCGGTCACCAAACAACTCTAGACGCCCATTTTCAATCGAGATGAATAGCGTCAGTATGGGACTCTCTAACTGCACAACCTCGTCAGGTCAAATGGGAGTAACTCCCTCCCAATACATTGGCCAAATTTCATAATTCCTGAGCGATCCCACATGCCAGTGCACTTATAATTTTTCCCGGCGATCCACATGCCAGTGCTCATATCATTTCCTTGGCGATCCCACACGCCATTTTATTCATAAAAGTTTCAATTAAAGAAAGCCTCATATTTTCTTTTAAAAAAAATAATTCATGCCTCAAAATTCATCAATCAAGAACAACTCATGAAACCAAGCAGTTCATCGCCTACTCGAGGCTTTCGTTTTAAACGTCCCTCAACTGGACAAAACTCGTTTCTCATTATGCAATTCTCAGTAAAACACAAGTAACATTCAGCTCAAATCGATCAAATCTCAAATTTAATCATTCACAAGTTATGTCAAGACTCAATTGGAAAATCAATCCGCTTAATGCACTCAAACAAATGAGAATTTCTACAAAGCACACCGAATGGCCCAATCTCATGCCATAACCGGATTAAGACTCTTCAGTTTAACCTTGATTTCAAATTTCCATGTCATAAAACCACTCAAGCTCAATTCATCAAAATAGGGCAGATTTGAGTTTCCTCGCATCTCCCACAAAATCATTTCATGAAATCATCCAATCCAACTCAAAAATCCATCCTTTAGTAACATAACATCCTAATAGAGGTTTAGCATAACTTACCTCGAGCCTAGGCCAAGCGATTCCAGAAACGATAAACGCAACGTCGCGACACCAAGCTGTCCATTCTTGGTCTTCCACGACCAGATTCAGTCCTGAATAAACTGGTATTGATCTGTTGACCTTTTGAGAAATATATTTCCATAGCCTTATCCTTCAAGGTCTTATGGACGTGTGAGAGAAAACGGAGCTCAATTTGGAGAACAGACGACCTAGAACGAGCCATTTCAAAATTAGTGCACGCTAGGGTCAGATTTACACGGCTCTCGGCTTTCACTTCAAATCAGCCCTTAAAACTCTTCTAATATCTATTCCACCTAGTGTACACCGTAACAAAATATTAATTAACATCATAAGGTGTCTTAACAATAATTTAACAACAAGACGACACACTTTCTAAGCCTCAAAGTGCTCGGCTTCCACAGAACCTTAACAGGGCAGAACCGGTCCTCTCGGTGCTCATGCGGTCAGATTCTGCTCCACATGAACCACTTCATTTCAGCCATGAAAACCCATCAAAACTCAAGTAAACTTGCAACTGTAGTGTAGCAAACCCTAGTACTATGAGTGTAGAAGAGCTCACCGAAAATTTGGAGCCATTTGAAGCCTTTAAACCCATGAAACAACTCTTCTCCCGAAACCGGTCAGATTCTACCTTCAATCTGACCTTTGCTCACTCAAACCGAACTACAGAACGACATACTGGGCCAAATTGATTTTTATAATACTTTGTTGGAACGGCAAGACGATAGGATTTCAGATGGAGGTAGTTTTACGTTAATCTAATGTCGGCCGAAAAAGTTAAGACTGAAACAGTGGGGCGGTCGGAATAGGGCAGCGAGCTGGCGAGCGAGAGAGAGAAAAAATGAAGGAGAGATCAATTTCGGCTGATAAAGAATGGAGGGAGAGAAATGCTTTGCTTCCTCCAAAAGTAAAGAGGAGAGAGAGAGAAAAATTAGGTGAGGATTAGACTAGGATTTAATGCAATTAGGCATTTAATCTAGTCTATTTGGATAAGGGCTCCCAATTTGATGACACTTGGCTTCTTCCTCATTTGACACTTGTCTTTGCTTCTAGAAGCCATTGACTTCCTTTGACCATTCTTCCTCCTCATTTTTGGCAGCTAGGGGAATCCAAAAAGACCACAATGCCCTTCTACAAATCTTAAGGCAAGGGCAAGGTGTGAGGGGCAAAATGGTCATTTTGCACGTGTCGTCCGAAATTTCATTTTTCCAATCAAAATTTCCCTCGATGAGGCGACGTCCATTTCAATTCAAATGTTGGAATTCCTCAATGTCCAATACCCCAATCTCGAGGTCCAATTTCATGTCGAACTCTCGTCGACTATAGTTACAGTTTATCTCAAACTGATGGGCGACTCTTGCAGGCGCTACGCGTATCGACCTTGGGATTTTTCTCAAGTCATGGCGACTTTGGTTGTCATGTAATTGCGAGGGTTTATCGCTAGCTCCTGCCATCTTGATCATTGAAATTCGATTTAGGAAATTCTCGCAAATTACATATTGGTTAAGCGGAATCACCCGCGTCCCAATATATAACGCTAGCAATGCATTCCATGATCGTTCCTAGATCGATTTCTGCTGTCCCAAAATATTCCATCGACAATCCTTATGGTCAAAGTGCCATTTCTCATTCAAATTCCCCAGGTCCACGTACTTAACTCCGCGTCAGTCTTTCCCTTCTAGTTAGTTAACTCGAGAGTGGCCTGCTCTGAGCGAGATACAACTAAAATATCTCGATCGATATCTTTCCATTCAATAGCCTCGAGAGGGGCCGGAATTCGGAATGTCACAACTCTTCCCCCTTAAAGAAATTTCGTCCTCGAAAATTACAACCTTCCAAATCATCCAATCTTGTGGGGTACTGACGCATCATCGCTACTTCTCTTTCCAAAGTAGCTTCCTTCAGTACTTGACATTTTCACAATCTCATTACTAATAACAGCTCTAATCCTTTAGAACTCATCTTCCTTTATCCACACTCTATACTCGTCTTTTCCTCATTGATATTTCTTTCTGTTCACTTTCATAACTCCATTCTTCAAATCAGAGTTGGTCTGGTTCGTACTTCCTTAGTGCTGTTATTCGGAGTTCAGTTCTCTTTTCTTTTAGACTGAAATGGTTCTCTCCCTTGCAACACCTTGTAATATGTGTGAATTTTCCTTCTTGAACACTCAAAGTCTGTGTCCCTTGTTTACTGGTTCCTTACAGGTATTTTAAAACTTTCCTCCTTTATTGGATACGTAACTCGTCCATTAGACTTTAGGGCTTCTACCCCCAACTTCAAGGTCTTTTTCTCAAGTACTCGAAAATTTGAATTTTCTCCCTGTTACCTTTATTCACACTATCCCCTTGACATTAAGGTAGTCGTTATACCAGTCAATTGGTAAACTTCTAATTTAGAAGTTGAATCTCTCACTTCGGGGTGAGGTCTGTCCTCCAATCGCCAATCACGCGATGCTCAATTTCCTCTTATACGCATCCGCTATCTTATTCGCCTTTCCATATTGATATAAGATATATTTCTTTGTCCTTAAGCAATTTCATTCATCCACGTTGCTCCTCATTCATTTCTCTTTGGCAACCAAATACTTCAAGTACTCATGGTCTGTGTAAATTCACCACCTTTCTTTACACAAGTAATGTTTCTCAAGCTTTATCACATAGGCTTTTGTGAGCCAATTCCAACCATGCATCTAGCACTCCAACTCATAGTCTTACTATCGCGACGTACACCCAATTCCTACTTCAAATTGCCTTGTTACACTTCATATCTCATTTCTACAACACGTCAATATGACTCTCATGATTCTTCCATTTTCAAACGGAAACGCCATTGTCGGCGTGATCACCAACTTGACTTAAGTCCTTAAAACTCCTTCGTGTTCACTCATCCATTCATGATGCGTTTCGTTCTGAGTCAGTCTTATCACCAGAGTAACTATCGTGAGGAATTCTTCTCACACAACATCCGCAATAATCCATCAAATTTAGAAAAACCTCAAGTCTCAATAGCTCGCATCGGCCTTAGTCAATCCACCATCATTTATTCTATTCCTCGAGGACTCCACAGGGATTTCATCTCCCGAAAATTTCACGACTGAGGAATCTTACCTCATCAGGTCCACAACTCGTGCTCTTCACAATTAGCATACAACGAGCATCTCCTTAGGGTCTGTATGATACTCTCGAAGGTTATTCATGTTTCTCATTACTCCTTAAATGAGTTCAATCATCGTCTCTCAAGACGGTAACAATTAACTCAATCATTCTGTGGATACCCAATCCGACTGTTATCCACTTTATTACTACCAAGTGTCGAATCTTTCCAACTGTCCATGGTACCATTCACTTGAGAGCTCATACATTGGCCCTCTACTCTCGTGGGTCTCTACTAGGACCATACAACATTTGTCACTCTTTCCTCAAGAAGCATTAGTGTCTTAAGCTATTCGTCCCACAACCAGCTAATACGACCTTATCTCAATTCCATCCATTCGACCGAACGTCAACATATCCTGGAATTCATCATTGTCCACGGGACAGTTTCTCGGACTTCACTTCTAGGAATCATCCAAGTTCTGCATCTTCTTTCTCAATTCAGATGCTCAATCTTAATATAAAGACAATTTGGATTTCCTCTTCCTTCCACATTAGGGTCTCTTACCCTTTGAAGGAAACTCTTCAACAGCATTCTCTCACTTCGAATCCACCATGTCCTTCCTATTCCATTGGACGTCAATGTTGACATCTATATCAACGGCGATACCTTCATTCCAGGATTCAAATGTCCCCATGCCTGACATTTTCCTTTCAGTGACTCAGTCCCCTCAAGTGACAAGGTTCATTCTTCCTTGGTCTCCACAAATTCACGTATCGAATACCCAATTCGACTACCTCAAGTCACTTTGTAACCACACTCTAAGCGCTCTTTTAGCTTACTCAACCATTCATTCAGATTACAGATAGCAAGGACTATCAAGTCCTTTCACTTTTCTTCCCCCCAACGACCATCTCATGGTCCAATCGCCCTTTCAGAACGACACCCTACTCTTTAAGATGGTAACTCGCAATACTACTTTTAGTGTTTCCGATTCAACCTTAATTGATCTCATAAATCAACAAGGCTTGACAGACTGATACGTCAGTCTCATTTATATTCCCCATAACAACAAGAGGTTAACCACATAAGCCTTACACCAAGGTAATAGCCATCTTCATAGGTACATTCCAAGTTCCATAATGAACATCTCTTTTCTCGTAATCCATGAGCATGATTTCTCTTACTCGTATTTCTTCCAATCATTCACTCTTCTTATTAAAACCCAATAAAGTTCCTCAGATTCAGGAAGAATAATTAGCCACAAAGCTTCCAAATTCCAATCCACTCGAGGACTTCGCGTCTCATTCAATGGGTCACTGACCACCGTTAGTACACTTAGGCGATCTTGAAGACTCCACCTCACATTGGTCGACCGTCTTCAAATCCTTACAAGACTATTAGGATCCATCCAACCTTTGCTCTCAAGTAATGCCAGGAAGGTACTTCCATTAAACAACTCAACGAAGGCGATCCAGACAAATACCATGCCTTCTAGGAAAACTCTTCCTTTGGTGACAATTCACCAATCATCAATAGCCTCTCGGGGCTAATAACTGCCAAGGTCACTTTCTTTCTTCAGGGTACCCAAAACCACTAAGTTTTTCTCACGAAACCCTCAGTCCGGAGGGAGGCAGTTTCAAATCCACTTTCTCCATCAACTTAGCCAATCTCAACTTTATACATCGTTTCACAAGCTTTTCAAAACTCTCGTGGTTCCTATCTACGTTTCCACTTTGGAAATGAGTAGTCTCAGAGTTACATTTCTTGTGACTTGCATCACTGAACTCATCAGCACTAGTCGTCTCAGCAACTTGGGTAACAACGGCAGCTCCTTCACGAGTTTGTCTACCCATCTATTTTTCTCATTTCCATTTAAGTCTCATGACCCCTTATTACACTTGGGTCTCACACGATTAACAAAATCAAGCTATATTCTCTTTCAATACTCATACTCTAGTCACTCGATTCTACACAATTCTCATGATCCATCTCAGTTCTTAGATCTTCCCATATCTTGCACACTTGACCCAAATGCTCCTCTAGCGACCGTACTTTGGTCCTTCAATCTTATTAGGTTCTGATGACACTTGAGCTATTACAATTCCCTTCCAGAATTAAAGGCTTAAGTTATCTCCTCGAGTCTAGCAGTCTCAAGCTGCTCAATATCATAGCTATCACAAGCAATCAACCACCCAGTTGTTCTAGGCAAATCCTCAATCAATCGCCAATTATTCAGGGATTTCAAATCATCCTTCATCAGTAACTACTCATCAAGCCAGCCTCAACTAGGCAATTTCTCAGCTATTCGCCAATTACTAGGCAAAGGCCAAAACTCAACTTGGCCAATATCAGGTAAACTCTCGAGGCACAAATTAATGCGTTAAACGTTCACACCTTAAGTCCAGACGTATCTGCAACTTAGCAATAACTCAACAGGCTTTCTCACATTCAAAAGACATCACCCAACGACATTCAATGCCAAGACTCGCCATACAGGCCAAACACAAGGGTCAATTTTCTTTTTCAAACAACACCCACTACCATGTATGAAGCTCCTAACCATGCCAATCACATACACCATTACATATACCATACAAATTTGAAAATTCACTATGAGGATCACCTTGGTGCAATACAACTCTTAACCAAAATTAGACTCAATCCGATACCTAGACTCTATCTTTCAATTTATGACTAGGGTCATTCCTGCCTCATTGCTATCTTAGAAGCCTGTCAGGAGCCGCTCCTTGTCCGAACATCTATGTCCCGGCGTACGCTCCCCGCCCTCATCAAACCTGGTCGTTGCAGGTTGTCCCAAGTTATACATCTACTAAGAGAGTCCCGTTCCACACGTCCCATAACATGCTTCATTACGGTTTATTGGTATCCCATCAGATTGTCACATACCAAGCGACAGTTTATCAAGTCTAATAATGATAAGCTCATGCATTCACCTTCCTCAACTTTCATTTCAATGCCATAAATACATGCACTGAGTGATCGTCCTCAATACTTGCCACAACACATTCGCTTCCAGATCAACTCTTAGTAGTAGAAGATTTCTATTTCCGCAAAGGACCATTCATCTTATAGATCAATTGCATATGTTCAACCATATACCTTTAGGCCACAATCATGATCATAAAATCAAATCGACCCTTAGTTCTTAGGCAATTGGCCATTTACCTCAAACACATCCACAACCTCAAATACATGCGTACAGCTCCTCAATTTATGCTCACTTCCTTGTGAACCTCAATAATATCACCACCCAATATAATCAATTAAAATCAACACTAGAACCATTAGAGTACACACAAGTTCAAGCCTATAATCCTCAAGATTCAATTATCAAAGCCTAATCTTATAGGTCTCACTATCTAATTGTCCTCAAGTCATCACTCCTTATCACTCCAAACCTCAATCAAATTGGAATGAGCTGACCTTGCTCTGATACCACTTAAACGGTGATGTCACGCCTCGAACCCGGCGAGCACACGAGCATCCCACCTTCGCCGTTACCTTTAATGATCTCCTAGGAACCAACGACCATTGCTCAAAGGTATACATGAAACATGCATGCGAAAGCGAGGACAACTCCATAAAAACAACTTTTCAATATGACTTAGGACAAAAGAAAGGGATACACTTCTCATTAAATTCAAAGTCAGATACAATTCTAACTACAAATAATATACAATCTCTAAGGTCTCAATCTCAACTAAAATCTTCACATCTTCCAAAAACTTCTTCCAATGCCAGTCCATGGCAAGCTCGGGTCTCCATCGACTAGGACCTAAAAATGTTGTCCTACGATGGGGTGAGATATAAATCTCAATAAGCTAAACCTAACCCTAAACTAGGCTATCAGTACCTCCAGACATTTTGAAAAACATGGTATTTTGGAATTAAAGACTTTGGCTTTGTAAAACAGGGTACTTTCCAATATATGGCATTTCAGTACTTTCAATACAGCTTGACTCAACCAAGAAAAATCAGGATAACTCTAAGCTTCATACAATGGCAGGGTTTTCATTCTGAAGCAAGCACTCGACGTTAATTCAAAAACATGAGGCAACTTTCATTTCTTTCTCAAATGTTTTATTCCTTAAAATTTACAGAAAACATATTCTTTTCTCTCACGCCTCTTTCTAGGCCAATTTCAATTCATAAGGTAAATTTCCAAATATGAGGCATAATCAACTTTCTCACAAATCATTCTTTGATGTTCCTAGAAAACATATCATTTCATATCCGCCCATCTTGGGCTGCCATCTTGGGGCTGCGAGATAATTCGATCTCCATATAACACGTCGGTACATATGAGACTCTCGCGTCCGGACCTAGAGATGATTCGGTCACCATACGATTCTCGACGCCCATTTGCAACCGAGATGAATCGCGTCAGATAGGACTCTCTAGCCGCACAACCTCGTTAGGTCAAATGGGAGTAACTCCCTCCCAATACATTGGCCAAATTTCATAATTCCTTGGCGATCCTACACGCCAGTGCACTTATAATTTTTCCCGGTGATCCCATATGCCATTGGCAATCCCACACGCCAGTGCACATATCATTTCCTCGGCGATACCACATGCCATTTGTTGACACCTGATTTTTTTTACCATTTATTATTGTGATTTTTATTCTTTAAAATTAATTAAAAATATCAAAAAAGGTCATAAAATCACAAAATCAACTTTGGAAGCCTTGGTTTAACCTTAGGAACCAATTTTGAACAAAAAATATTTTTCGGTATTTTCAATATTTTTCGAGTTTATTTAATTATAAAAATACCCAAAAAAATCAGAAAAATACCATTCGTGGTCAGAAAAATACCCAAAAATATTCAATAATTTTGTTTTAATTTCCTCTTTAAGTGTGTCACTTTAAATCTCAAAAATTCGGCTCGGGTCACTATGTTCCTTCACAAACATAAACCCGAACCGAGCCTAAAAAAAATCATTTTCGAGTCTTTTAGTCTTCAATTCTCACTTTTTATAAGCTATGACATTGGATTCTAAAGTCTTAAAGTGCAATTAGGTCAATTTGCCCTCCAATTTAATCAATTTTTACCAAAAGGGCTTAATTGCACATTTTTCTTTCAATTACTTCCCGGTTTCACGGATGTATACGTATGCTCTACGTATTTATACGTCATACGTATTTATACGTTATGCATATTTGTACTGTTTGGTAACCTCTTTAACTCTTGTAATAATAATAATGGTTATTATTTTTAACACCTTTGTTAGTGCCCTTTTTTTTAGCATTTTTGTATTGTGAGTGCTATTGTTAGTGCTATTTTTAAATAGCATTTTTGTATTATAAATTGTGAGTGCTATTGTTAGTGCTATTTTTAAATGACATTTATTTATCATAAATTGTGAGTGCTATTGTTAGTGCTATTTTTAAATGTCATTTATTTATCATAAATTGTGAGTGCTATTATTAGATAGAATTTATAATTGTTAGTGCTATTTTTAAATAGCATTTTTGTATTATAAATTGTGAGTGCTATTGTTAGTGCTATTTTTAAATAGCATTTTTGTATTATAAATTGTGAGTGCTATTGTTAGTGCTATTTTTAAATGTCATTTATTTGTGAGTGCTATTTTTAGATAGAATTTATAATTGTTAGTGCTATTTTTAAATACAATTTATTGGAAGGTATTTTTGGCTATAAAAGGATGGCAAGAGTTTTGAGGTTGAGGGGGGAGACATTTTGTAGAGTGTACAAATTTTTGAGAGCTTAGAGAGAAGAACACAAACACTCTCTATATTCTCATCATCTTGAGTGAGCAAAATATACTAAGTTCGGAATATTGATTCCGCATATTGCTAGCACAATTGTTGTGGAGTTATTAGTCGTCTCCCCGTTCGTCAATTGGTGGTGCGTCCGAACTAGATGCCTAACACTTGTGGAGGCTGAGATCGAAGAACATCGAACCGACACCTCCGTTCAAGCACGCTACGAGAGGTAATCTATTTACTCCCTTTGAGGCTTTGTGATTTTTTTTCGATTGAAATGCACGAAGTACGCCTCTGGAGATACATGTATGGGTTGTTATTTATTTCCGCTACGTGTTACGTGGATCCCAACAGTGGTATCAGAGCCAATCCTTAGGCGTTTTCGTGCATTTAATTGATTTTTGCAATTTTTGCAATACTATGGCCAATATGTATTAACGAATTGTTCGTCTTACATGGCTAATGGAGGTTGATTGTTTTTATATGATAAATTAATCAACGTAGCAAAAATTGAGACTAAATCAATTTTGAATCGAAAATTTATGGCTATCTTATTTTACGTAAAAATTCTGAATATGATTCAACGTAGAATTTTTATTGTGTCTTCCTAAGTTTTAAATTGTGAATTTATTACTTACGTGGAAGGGTGGTGATCATGGAAAAATCCCTAATCAATGTGATTGATGTATATATGAATGTATGATGATTATTTATATATTTGGGGTTGTAATTATTAAATGGAGGCTGCGTACTCCTTTTATTTTTCATGTAATCTTTATTTTTAGCATAGTCAATTGTTGATGTAAATGCTACGAGGATTACGTGGGGGAGCCTTTTAAGTCGGCGAGCTCTTTGGGGCCCAATTCTTGAAGAGTTCAAGAAACCAAGAAGAAGCGAAGAGCGGCTCTCCGTTATTAAAATATTAAAATGATTAAATGTGGTCTCATTGGCTCGAGACCCATTAAATCATAATTCCATGATCACCACGTAGGATAGATGTTTATGTGATTGACATCTATTTATTTATTATGATTACGTGAGCATGTTAAACTGGTTAATGTGCAAAGTCAGACTTACCTCACCCAAAATTGCGCCTGCATGAAATCCTAGTTAGGAAAATCACTCGCGTTAGGTACCGAAAGGGCGTTGGTAACGACACCAGCGTAACCAAGTCCCCGAACCCAAAAACTCTGGTTCCGTAGAACTGATCGATCTCTCCCAATCGATCAGTAAGGTTTCCGGTCTACCCTCCAAGAAAGACCGGTGGCGACTCCAAATGCATGCACAAGTTGCACATGCCACCACGACCACACTAAGGTCGAAAGCGATCGACTCTTATCGTCGAATCCTTCTGAAAAATACTCCCGCCGCGATTTGGTATGGGCCTGGGAGGGCCCGCGCCGATCCAAGATCCGCGATCGGTAATCCATTAGCCGCGTCCGCTTTCGGACGGGTCGCGACAGCTGGCGACTCCACTGGGGACACTGTGTTCTAGAACCTATGGTTCTAGACCCCAAGTGGACTTAGGCCGTAATTAAAACGCTGAGTGATTTTTCTAACCATGCAGGCGCTCGTGAAGGTGAGGTAAGTCCGCTTACGATAGGTGTTATATGTTTTTGCAGATTGGAGAAATAAGGGGTGTAGTCCGTGATTAACATTGTCTTATGCAGGTTGGGCGTAGGAATGTATGTTGTGTGGATGATTTGAAGTGCTGATTGATAAACTGCTATGCATGAATTGCATTGTGATGATCACAACACGTAGACACACACAACCGCGCCTAAAACCCCGGGCGTCGCCTATAGGAACACAATAGAAGGAATTGAAAATGGAATCTCCGTGAGGAAAAACGCGGGGTAATCCACTTTTCAATTCCGCTCGCTTCGAACTATGGATCGAGTCCCAATGCAACGATAGCTGTGCAATGGAATCGGCTCTTTCTAGAACTCGAAGTGGGAACCTTAACCTTAGGTGCCAAACCCTCTGATTTTTAGAAGTTCACCATAACTTGTCTCATGCGCATGTCTTTGGGCGGTTGGTACACCTAAAACCGCACATAAGTCGACGAGTTTGGTTGGTAAGACTCTCTATACCTCGAATCTATTACAGTTCATATAAATATAGGCATTTCATTCATTGCATTCTGGTGATTAGATTAAATGCCATTTCAAGGATAGATGTGTGTGTTTTTCCCAAACGTCCTTGATAGAAGACGAAGAGGATGATATCCCATGACAAGCACCGAGTGAGCAACAAAGGAGCCTACTATGGACATTATTGAGATATCGTCCAATGAAGATGACGAGTTGGGGCAAGTGATCCGGAAGTCACAGATCGAACTTGGGGCATCCTTAAACGTTAGGATCACATTCCTTTGTTTCATTTTCCATTGCTAGTCCTCTTGTATAGGGTTTACTTTTATCGAGGCTTTCTCTATCTCACCCCTTAGAGTGATTGTATTAGGGATCTATTGGTGTATACATTTAGATGGAACTTGGTTGTATTTCTTTTGACAGGTCATGGGAATGTGATAGTGGCATTTTCTCTAATCATCCGAATACTCCCAAGTCAAGTTTATAATTCCTTTAGAGAAAATTAAAATTGGAAATCTTGCACGACCTTTTTGGTCATATAGGGTAATCCAACCCCAATTTCGCTATAAGGAATTATACACTTGAATTGGTCCATGCATGTTTTACGTCGCTGGTAATCCACGATAATTGATCGAGAATATCGGCGTTGTTTTGAATTTAATGACGAGATAGATGTCCAAATTACTCTCGTTCTTAACAAAACGGCCTTGATTTGGATGCCGTATCTTCAATTAAATTTAAAACACGTTATTATGCCTCGCACTTTTGAGTAATTCGTTCCTCTCGAAATTGATCAAAAGCGATTATTGTGAATTACATTCCTTTCAATAGTATGCTTTCTTTCGAGGAATATTGATAAAAACTTTTCGCGCAAGATTAAAACCCTTGTAAAAGTTCTTGTCCTTATTAATCATGGGCAAGCATAGGATTGAAAGGGGTTTTTGATTTCTTTTTCAAATTATTCCTTCTGATTCTGTCTTTTTATTTGCAGGTAAAAAAATAGGTAATAGAGAGAAATCTTTTCCTGGACAAGTCTAAGGCTATTATCTCATCTGATCATGAGCGAGTTATAAAATCAGGACATATTTGCTCGGCTTACTGATATTATGGTTCGGCTCACCCAAGTTGAAGATGTTCGGATGCTCGAAGAAATGAACCATACAGAAGTTAAAACACACACACAAGAGTTCTCATTTATTTTGCTCAGTGGAGGGTTTTCAAAAGCAGGTCATACAATTCGGGGTAGAAAAGTAAAGCCGAAGTGAGCCCTAATTAACGACACGAAGGAGCCCAACTGACCCTCCATGTTATTAATGCTCTGCTCATACTCCCAACTCCGCATGTCATGGTCGGCAAGCCTGAGGAGAAGACTTTTGCATTCTCCCTTAACTTCGGCGACCTTGGCCTCATGTTCTTCGGCGATTGTTTCCAGGTCTCGAACCAGTCCATTCCCGCGAGCTATGTCCGCGGTTATTTTGTCGAGCCGTTCTTCCTGCCAGTCGCTCTGAAGCCTCAACAGGACATTGCGGCGGTCATGCTCGCCGGTGGTCAGGGATAGGGCCAATTGCTCCACCAGATTTCTCCTCTCGCGAAGCAACGTCGCGACCCGCTCATTAGCAAACTCGACGGCCTTTTTGTAACTATCGGCCAGATAGTTGGTCAGCACCAAATGATCAGATCGATCCTCATAACGAGCTCGCAAGACGCGAGCCACGAGAACCTCCCGATTAGCAGCACGGTAGGCCTCTAAGGAGTGTGCAAAGAGAGTCGGGAAAATTCTATATTCCCTCCCCAGTGTAGTACCTTCGAGAGAAGTGGTATCAAGGTCCTCGAGCAGGACACGGATTTCATCCTCGGTGGCAGAATGATCGGTTATGTGTGCGTAACCGCGACCCAGTAGGTTATAAAGCTTTTCCCACTGGGCCAAGACATCAGTTGAAAAAGTGCGTACGGGAGAGGAGGCCATTTGCGTTGGGTTGGCTTGAGAATAAGACGAGTTTGACAGAGAGATTAGAAGGAAGAAGCTGATTATGCGAGAACGTTAACCTTCCATACATTAATTCCTCATTTTATAGCAACTCGGGGATGATGAAGGGTCTCAGTAATAATGCCGGTGGAGCCCAGTTAGGGGGTAAAGCAGGAGGTCCCCTCACGAGAACCATTGGATTCGTTTCGGTCCGCGATTTCCGGCTCATCAATTAAAAGATGTAAAAGATTTGTCGGGATCACCATTATTAGAGTTAGGTGGGAGGTAAGCGCAACTATCGAAGAGAGCCCTAACAGGATTTGGCAGTTCCATCACGATTGAAAAGCTAAGCGAGAAATTCAAAGTCTTGAGGGGGAACGTTTGCCTAATGATGCTTGAAGAGCGTCTCCTGAACATACGAAGTCACTCGAAGAAAACTTTATAGGGAGTGAGCATACATGAGAGAGTGGAGAACTCTGAGTGGGCAAGAACCAATCAAACATTTCTCAATCCAACATATTTAAGAGGTTATTGTCAGCTGCTAGAGGCGACTGACTCAAAAATCTCAGAAATTGAACTACAGAGGGATCTCGAAGATTCCAAGATCAAGTCTAACGCCAAAACCATGGAGCCCAACACTTCTGGCAACGGAAATCAAGATCACGGCGACGACGACAACGACATCCACGATGTTCAACTCGGGAAAAGAAGACGTCCTCACCAACACTCTCAGGAGGAAACCCAAATGCTGGAAACCCTTTTCAGTAAAAGCCATTACATGAAAAAGAAGTGGAGAATTGAATTGAGCCGGGAGTTGGGGATTAATCAGTCGAGGATCCAGTTTTGGTTTCAAAATAGGAGATCCAAATCGAAGGCTCAACGCAAACGTCAGGTGGTCGAGATTTTAAAGGAAGAAAACCAAAAGCTGCGAACAGAAAACATGAGGTATGAAAAAGCTCTCAATATTACCGTTTGCCCTCATTGCGATAACCTCGTCGCCCTCGGTAAGATATTCCCCGATAAGCCTCACGCGATGATTGAAGACGTTCATTTACCACCCTACTCCCTCGGGGCATCTCCTGCTCAACCAGATTTTGCCGGAGTCACGCATGAGCAGGATGATCCTACGAAGATGATACAAATGCCTCTTGGGGGATGGGATTTGCATCGCTTTGATTGGAGTTACAGTTTCAAGGAGCTGGATGTTACCGCCGACCAGCTCAAAGCATATCAGCCTCATGCACAACAATTTTCGATAGGGTCGGGTCCTGCTGGAGATGAGTTAATCAGTCGTCAAGCCATCGATGCAATTTTGGGCCACAATAAGAGGAGGTTCGCTTGGCCCCCTGAATTGCATTCCAGATTCCTAGACGTGGTTCACCAAATGGGGATCGACTCAGCAACTCCGACGCGCATATTTAAGGCCATGAATGTACCGGGGCTTAGTAAGGAGCTGGTCAGGAATCACCTTGCTGCCTACAGAAAGCTATTAAAACAACGTCGAGCGGAGCTAAACCGGGAGGAATCCGTCTCGAGCTCAAAAGCTAGGGGCGACCGCCATTGTAATGCTCAGGCATCAAGAGATACCCGGTCAAATCTAAGCATCAATCAAGCTAGCAACCCGACCACCGGCAAACTGAAAGCTGATCAGAATGTCCGCCCGGGCCATTTCAACATTTCTCAAGAGCGCGTGTCACAAGTACAGCGAGTGCGAACTCCTCCATTCGAGCAGCAGTCGGCTGGTGCTCTGCCTGCCGCTGGTCAACCCACGACAGACGATTTCTTCGATGAGGGGCTCGATGCCTTGTTCAATCAGTGGGAAGCTGGCATGCTTGGACAGCCATGATCTAGCACCTGACTCGGGGCACGATGGGTCGGTCACTACGAACACCCATAGAAAGAAGAACATGTTCACGAGTAGATCACTCATTTTATCGTTGTAAAGTTCCTACGGGAACATTTTTCTTTAATGACTATAGTTAAACCAACGCTATCGACGAACATCGTCATGCTCAGTTGTGATGATCCCTTGTTAGATTAAGTCTGAAACCAGAGACGGTCTTTAAAATTTTGAGTGGCCACGAACTCATTCCTCACCAAGCGCCCGGGATGCTGAAATGAAGAGTAACAGCATGCACAGGGAAAATGCCACTTTCGTTTGAACGATGAAAAGGGGTTGAGAGAAGATCATAGCGTTAATTCCCATGGAGCTAAATGAATTAAACGGAGTCATTAATTGCGGGTCCACCGCTGCTCCCCACGTTCTCGGGCCTAGCAAATCATAAAAGGCGCCGAAAGATTGTAGACCCACCACTTTGAAGACTGAACTAGGGGACGAGCGCAATACTCGATGAAACCGAATCAATGCAAGAGAGTTTGTGATCCTATCACGAGGAAAAAGAAAGGGGAATACAGACGATGAGTAATTGCAGGATCTCGGGAGGAGCGCTTGCTTGCTGGTCTTCATATGCAGCCTGAAGGATGGTTCCAGGACACGCACAATCACTTGAGAAAATTTCTAGAGTGAGCAAACACGTAAGAGCGAATTGAGAAAGCTGAGTGAACTAGATCAGCCCGAGATACCCCGATCCATCATGTTTAAAAGTTATTCCCATCTGCTAGAAACGCCCGACCTGGACATTTCTGAGCACGAACTGCTGGGAGACTTTGAAGATCCTGGAGCTGAATCCTGCCCGAAGGCCATAGAGACCGACTCCTCCAGCGATGAAATTCTAGGTTTCAGCTACGAAGAAGGAGTATACAATGATGACCGGAGTCGGAAAAGGAAGCAACTACAACGCCACACTCCAGGCCAAATCCGAGAGCTCGAAGCTTTCTTCAATGAATGCCCCACTCCAAGCAGACAACAGAAAATGGAGTTGAGCCGAAAAATAGGATTGGAGCTTTCGAAGGTCAAGTTTTGGTTCGCCAACAAACGAACCCGGGTGAAACAGCAATACGCAGACCATGAGTTACTGGTCCTGAAGGAGGAGAATGAGAAGCTTCAAGCTGAAAGCGCGAGATATAAGGAAGCTCTGACCAAGGCCACCTGCCTTAATTGTGGTAATCCTGTTGTCCTCGGCGAGGTGTTCCTCGATGAACCGTCCCTGTTGACGAATAACGCTCAGCTGTTACCGTATTCTCCACAGCATTTTCCGACACAACCAGATATCGCCGGAGATCTGCATGAGCAAGTCAACACCATAGGATCAACACCAACATCCTCTGAGAAATGGGATATGAATCATCACAGGGGGAGTTCTCTCAATGACGAACTCGCTGTCACAGCCAGCCAATCCAAAGTCGGTGAGTCCCTCCCTGGACAACTTTTGAAACGACTAGATCCCGTAGAGAATAGCTACCGAAGTATTGACGATATTTTGGGTGATAAGAGAACAAGGTTTTACTGGACCTATGAACTTCACACCAAATTTGTTGATGCAATTCGAGAGCTGGGAGTTGATTCGGCTAGCCCACTACGCATACTCGAGATTATGAATGTGCCGGGGCTCTCTAGAATTAACGTCGAGTCTCACCTCAAGTACTATAGGAGATTGCTAAGGGATGGAAGGATAGCGTTAAACCATCATAAAGCCAGTTGGAGCTCAAGTGCCGGGCAGAGTTACAACCACGATGATTGGAGAGCCGAGAGCACCCAACCGTGTTTCAGCAATGACGGGACCAGCAGTCGTGTCAGCGACTCCTCTAACCCAAATCAGAATGCTCCGCCGAGCTATCTCAATACTCCTCAAGAGTATATACCGCAGTTCCAGCACATAGGGATTCCTCAGTTTGAGCGCGATTCGGTCATTAATGCTGTCCCTGAAGCGGATCTGGCATTGGTAGAGAGTGCACATATAAACCTGCCGGTCATTGGAGGAAGTTCCAATTCGAGGGGTCAAGTTGCTCACGGCGAGAGCAAAGAGAGGAATCCCTCGCCTGCAGTCGACGACAGCCAATCTGGGCACCAAAGGCTAGAAAGAACAGGCGATTTCCTTGAGGAGGAGCTGGACACTTGGATCAATACTCTTCAGGAATGTATGTCTCGACCCCAACAGGGCAATGATGAAGGTTCCAGCTCAAAGACTCCAGTTCCTCACAATGAAGGCGATGAAGGAAATCTGCCCCCAACAATTGTTGATACCCAACTTGAACATCAATGGCTCGAAGACCCGAGCAATTTCCTTGGCGATGAGTTCAATCTTTGGCTCGATCAATTTGGAGCCGGAGAGCCATCGCAGTGGTGACGCAAGGCAGGTGACCAAACGTCTGATGCAAGGCATGGTTACTCGATGAAAAATGCTTAGACGAAAGGGGTGGAACACTCCTATTGAATATGTTGTTGATCGCACTGTAAGGTTCCCACGGGAACATCTTTCATTAATGTCTAGAACTAATTGCGCGTGAGTGTCAACATCACCCTTTGAGCATCTTCAAGCCGAGGGCCGTGGATTAATCGTTTAATCCGTGGAGCAAGTTCCCTGAACAATGACTATCACCCGCGGAGTATAATGGGATCTACCCCTTCAATACGAAATACGTTTGGCCGCGAAGCCACCTATTTGGTAAAACGATGTATCGTTCCTAAACGATCTTCAATCGAATACCGAAGTAATGTCTCATTTCTTTCCCTTCTCAGGTGATAAACGTGGATAAATCACTCAAGGAGCCATTTGTTCGAATAACAGAACAGACGTTGCCTAACTGGGGGCAGATGAACCATTGATGTTGCAAACACTCCAAGAATGGATAGGCGGATTTGATAGATGTTGTTCATATCAATATGCAATATCAGAACGGGATGAGAACCAAGAGTAAAGTTGTATCGTTCCAATTTGTCTTGAATTTGAGAATATGAATTGATACTCGTTATTTATCCTTGACAGGGGAATCGCCTTACAGACGAACAGGTTTTCACATCCCATGTATTACCCGTTAGAATACATGACCAAGGGTAAATTGTATCGTTCTAATTTTTTGAAAAATTCGTGAACGTACAATAACATGTTTCTTCCGCATTTTCAGGATCTCCAGCCGCGGAGGACAGGTAAGTATCCCTTTCCCCAATCCATTGAAGATGTTAAATAAAAAACAGAGAGAAAAAGAAAAGCTTTCAGAATCTAATGTCTAGAAAGGACATAGAATTCAAACTTCATTGGCATTCATGTCTTAAAACAGGAGGTTATCTGAACATGAATAAGAACATGCATGGTGCATCATAAAATCCCCTTGACGGGTAAAATTTTTGGAGAAAATGAAAGAGATTTTTTCCAATCAAAAGTTCAAAACTTTTAAAAGGACGTTTTCTCAAAAGAAAAGAGGCAAAGCCTAGTCCAAACACGTCCTACACACACTGGAGAGAAGTGGAGCGGATCAGATAGCAAAATCTGGACCTACGGAAGTAGGGATTATTCGCAACGATTACATGGGTTGGGATGACGGAGGCATTCGTTTCATATCCCTCAAACACTACAGGTGACCGTTGATAAACCCTTTGAACGACGGTTTTCATTCTTAACCCTGTCAAGAACCACCCTACATCGGGGCAAAATGGAGGTGAGTCCAGCGGTATCAGGAGAAAATGGTTAGAAATTTTCTTGCTCGGACTAACATCAATCTTTGTGTGTTGTTTATATGGTAATCCAAGTGCCATAGGATGACGAGAAGCATTCATTTCTCTATCCCACACACCATATCCTTTGCACAGCCAAGTTGAGCCTGCAAATTCATTTCATAAACCCCTGTTGGTGATCATGGGATGTTTCAAGATGGAAACTGCATCACTCCAAGAACGGAAGAAATCAAGAGATGGGATTTATAGAAAAATCTCATATCGGCGTTTAAATGTGCTATGATTCAAGTTGTATATCTAGCACAATTTTCTGAACATCGTAGTTCCAAAGGAAAATAAAAGGCGGGATTTCAACAAAGAAAAAAATCCCCAGCATCAAGAAAAAGCAAAGTGCCTGGTAAAAGCAAGGCCGATGCTCGTGAAAACTGTTTGATTGATCCCCAATAAAGCCTAGTTGGGAAGAGAGAAAAACCCATAAAGGAGTCAGATCAAGAAGACTGCTCCCCAAATGATGTCAGCCGTGGTGCAAAAACACGGACAGAATTGTCAATCTCTTAATACCACAAGAGACGTTCTCTAAAGGACTTGTGCACACCTCAAAAGCGGTTGCACACCTCAAAAATGGAAGATGCGGAATGGAAAAGACATGTGACAAATTGGCAATGATCACCAATGTCAAATCCTTCGTGATTTCTGGGCCAAAAACAAGCCTTTTTCGGTCCCCAATCCTACCAATGTTACAACCCTGAAACAGTCTTCTCTGACTAAGACACTTGGGTTAACATATAGCTTAGCTCGAAGAAGTACGAGCAAGACTCTTTCTTTCTCATTTTGCAGGGTTCTTGACTTGTAAACCCGGAGCAGATGGTGAAGATTTTCATTCGATGGCCTCGACTCCAAAGCGGGCCCCCCTTGAAAACCAATATCCAAGCCCAACATTACGGTCCCGTGGAAGACCTCCCGACCGATCAAAATGTATGCGCTGCGAATGAGCCTAAAACCTAGGCACAGGTCAGTAGGGAATTGAGTGCATCCCCTAAAAATCATCACCTCAAAACAGGTGAGATGGCCTCCTTGTCGAGAAATATTCCAATTGATGTTTTGAGCAAACTCTTTTTGGAAATTTTCAAACTGTTGATCCAGATTTTCCATACAAGGGATTTGTGATCACATTTGCATGTTGCAAAAATGTTTTGGATAACCTCCAGCATCAAAATGCACATCTCATGACTAAAGCTTAAGTCATAAAATTTTGTCAATTGGACAATTGCTGTCTTCTCAAAGATTACCAATATTTTCTTGGGGAAGAGAAACCCTTAAAAAAAATCCTTTTCAAAATCAGACAGTCTCATTGGACGTGGAGAACCCTCGTCATGAGACCCCTTTTCAAAATTCAGGTAGTCTCATCGGACGTGGAAAACCCTCGTCATGAGACCCCTTTTCATTTAGGCAGTCTCATCGGACGTGGAGAACCCTCGTCATGAGACCCCTTTTCAAAAATCAAGCAGTCTCATCGGACGTGGAGAACCCTCGTCATGAGACCCCTTTTCAAAATTCAGGTAGTCTCATTGGACGTGGAGAACCCTCGTCATGAGACCTCTTTTCAAAGTCAAAACTGATGGTAGACACCGCCTGAAGGGTCAAACAAAGGTAGATACCGCCTGAAGGGTCAAATGAAGGTAGATACCGCCTGAAGGGTCAAATCAAGGTAGATACCGCCTGAAGGGTCAAAATAAGGTAGATACCGCCTGAAGGGTCAAATCAAGGTAGATACCGCCTGAAGGGTCAAATGAAGGTAGATACCGCCTGAAGGGTCAAATCAAGGTAGATACCGCCTGAAGGGTCAAAATAAGGTAGATACCGCCTGAAGGGTCAAATCAAGGTAGATACCGCCTGAAGGGTCAAATGAAGGTAGATACCGCCTGAAGGGTCAAATCAAGGTAGATACCGCCTGAAGGGTCAAAATATGGTAGATACCGCCTGAAGGGTCAAATCAAAGGTAGATACCGCTTGAAGGGTCAACACAAGGTAGATACCGCCTGAAGGGTCAACACATGGTAGATACCGCCTGAAGGGCCAACACAAGGTAGAAACCGCCTGAAGGGTCAAACCAAGGTAGAAACCGCCTGAAGGGTCAACTCAAGGTAGAAACCGCCTGAAGGGTCAAACCAAGGTAGAAACCGCCTGAAGGATCACATTAATGGTAGAAACCGCCTGAAGGGTCACATATGGTAGAAACCGCCATAAGGGTCAACTCATTGATAAATATCGCAGTAAGGATCAACACAAAGGTCTGATCCACCATACGGATCAAAATCCTTGGCAAATTCCAAAGCGTGGGATGCGCCTTCCTTAGGTTCCTACCAATTAGGAATCTCATCATGGTATGACCTACCATACAGGTTAGAGCTTAATTTCCCTAGGATATTCTGAATGACGAGTCCTAGGCATCTTCTTGAAAGTCGTCGCAACCGGCAGCATCCGACAGGTGAGCTTCAGGTAAGCCTCTCTCACTCCGGCCCATGTTCAAATTGTTAGAGCAAACCGGGGATTGATTTGAGCTTTTATCAATAGGCTTAAGGATCCGATGTCATAACATTTCTTCTCTTATTTTCCCAGTTGAGTCGGTTAGGAATCAGGTGCCACCTTATCTTTGAGAGAAACCTCTAACGAGATTCCTCTCAAAGAGGGGCAGCTGTTGACACCTGATTTTTTTTACCATTTATTATTGTGATTTTTATTCTTTAAAATTAATTAAAAATATCAAAAAAGGTCATAAAATCACAAAATCAACTTTGGAAGCCTTGGTTTAACCTTAGGAACCAATTTTGAACAAAAAATATTTTTCGGTATTTTCAATATTTTTCGAGTTTATTTAATTATAAAAATACCCAAAAAAATCAGAAAAATACCATTCGTGGTCAGAAAAATACCCAAAAATATTCAATAATTTTGTTTTAATTTCCTCTTCAAGTGTGTCACTTTAAATCTCAAAAATTCGGCTCGGGTCACTATGTTCCTTCACAAACATAAACCCGAACCGAGCCTAAAAAAAATCATTTTCGAGTCTTTTAGTCTTCAATTCTCACTTTTTATAAGCTATGACATTGGATTCTAAAGTCTTAAAGTGCAATTAGGTCAATTTGCCCTCCAATTTAATCAATTTTTACCAAAAGGGCTTAATTGCACATTTTTCTTTCAATTACTCCCCGGTTTCACGGATGTATACGTATGCTCTACGTATTTATACGTCATACGTATTTATACGTTATGCATATTTGTACTGTTTGGTAACCTCTTTAACTCTTGTAATAATAATAATGGTTATTATTTTTAACACCTTTGTTAGTGCCCTTTTTTTTAGCATTTTTGTATTGTGAGTGCTATTGTTAGTGCTATTTTTAAATAGCATTTTTGTATTATAAATTGTGAGTGCTATTGTTAGTGCTATTTTTAAATGACATTTATTTATCATAAATTGTGAGTGCTATTGTTAGTGCTATTTTTAAATGTCATTTATTTATCATAAATTGTGAGTGCTATTATTAGATAGAATTTATAATTGTTAGTGCTATTTTTAAATAGCATTTTTGTATTATAAATTGTGAGTGCTATTGTTAGTGCTATTTTTAAATAGCATTTTTGTATTATAAATTGTGAGTGCTATTGTTAGTGCTATTTTTAAATGTCATTTATTTGTGAGTGCTATTTTTAGATAGAATTTATAATTGTTAGTGCTATTTTTAAATACAATTTATTGGAAGGTATTTTTGGCTATAAAAGGATGGCAAGAGTTTTGAGGTTGAGGGGGGAGACATTTTGTAGAGTGTACAAATTTTTGAGAGCTTAGAGAGAAGAACACAAACACTCTCTATATTCTCATCATCTTGAGTGAGCAAAATATACTAAGTTCGGAATATTGATTCCGCATATTGCTAGCACAATTGTTGTGGAGTTATTAGTCGTCTCCCCGTTCGTCAATTGGTGGTGCGTCCGAACTAGATGCCTAACACTTGTGGAGGCTGAGATCGAAGAACATCGAACCGACACCTCCGTTCAAGCACGCTACGAGAGGTAATCTATTTACTCCCTTTGAGGCTTTGTGATTTTTTTTCGATTGAAATGCACGAAGTACGCCTCTGGAGATACATGTATGGGTTGTTATTTATTTCCGCTACGTGTTACGTGGATCCCAACAGTGGTATCAGAGCCAATCCTTAGGCGTTTTCGTGCATTTAATTGATTTTTGCAATTTTTGCAATACTATGGCCAATATGTATTAACGAATTGTTCGTCTTACATGGCTAATGGAGGTTGATTGTTTTTATATGATAAATTAATCAACGTAGCAAAAATTGAGACTAAATCAATTTTGAATCGAAAATTTATGGCTATCTTATTTTACGTAAAAATTCTGAATATGATTCAACGTAGAATTTTTATTGTGTCTTCCTAAGTTTTAAATTGTGAATTTATTACTTACGTGGAAGGGTGGTGATCATGGAAAAATCCCTAATCAATGTGATTGATGTATATATGAATGTATGATGATTATTTATATATTTGGGGTTGTAATTATTAAATGGAGGCTGCGTACTCCTTTTATTTTTCATGTAATCTTTATTTTTAGCATAGTCAATTGTTGATGTAAATGCTACGAGGATTACGTGGGGGAGCCTTTTAAGTCGGCGAGCTCTTTGGGGCCCAATTCTTGAAGAGTTCAAGAAACCAAGAAGAAGCGAAGAGCGGCTCTCCGTTATTAAAATATTAAAATGATTAAATGTGGTCTCATTGGCTCGAGACCCATTAAATCATAATTCCATGATCACCACGTAGGATAGATGTTTATGTGATTGACATCTATTTATTTATTATGATTACGTGAGCATGTTAAACTGGTTAATGTGCAAAGTCAGACTTACCTCACCCAAAATTGCGCCTGCATGAAATCCTAGTTAGGAAAATCACTCGCGTTAGGTACCGAAAGGGCGTTGGTAACGACACCAGCGTAACCAAGTCCCCGAACCCAAAAACTCTGGTTCCGTAGAACTGATCGATCTCTCCCAATCGATCAGTAAGGTTTCCGGTCTACCCTCCAAGAAAGACCGGTGGCGACTCCAAATGCATGCACAAGTTGCACATGCCACCACGACCACACTAAGGTCGAAAGCGATCGACTCTTATCGTCGAATCCTTCTGAAAAATACTCCCGCCGCGATTTGGTATGGGCCTGGGAGGGCCCGCGCCGATCCAAGATCCGCGATCGGTAATCCATTAGCCGCGTCCGCTTTCGGACGGGTCGCGACACCATTTTATGCATAAAAGTTTCAATTAAAGAAAGCCTCATATTTTCTTTTAAAGAAAACAATTCATGCCTCAAAATTCATCAATCAAGAACAACTCATGAAACCAAGCAGTTCATCGCCTACTCGAGGCCTTCGTTTCAAACGTCCCTTAACTAGATAAAACACATTTCTCATTATGCAATTCTCAGTAAAACACAAGCATCATTCGGCTCAAATCGATCAAATCTCAAATTTGATCATTCACAAGTTATCTCAAGACTCGATTGGTAAATCAATCCGCTCAATGCACTCAAACAAATGAGAATTTCCACAAAGCACGCCGAATGGCCCAACCTCATGCCATAACCGGATAAAGACTCTTCAGTTTAACCTCGATTTCAAAATTTTCATGTCATAAAACCACTCAAGCTCAATTCATCAAAATATGGCAGATTTGGGTTTCCTCGCATCTCTCACAAAATCAGTTCATGAAATCATCCAATCCAACTCAAAAATACATCCTTTAGTAACATAACATCCTAATAGAGGTTTAGGCATAACTTACCTCAAGTCTAGGCCAAACGATTCCATAAAACGATCAACACAACGTCGCGGCACCAAGCTGTCCATTCTTGGCCTTCCACGACTAGATTTCATCCTGAATAAACTGGTATTGATCTGTTGACCTTTTGAGAAATCTACTTCCATAGCCTTATCCTTCAAGGTCTTATGGACGTGTGAGCGAAAATGGAGCTCAATTTGGATATCAGACGACCTAGAACGAGTCATTTCAAAATTAGTGCGCGCTAGGGTCAGATTTACACGGCTCTCGGCTTTCAGTTCAAATCAGCCCTTAAAACTCTTCCAATCTCTATTCCACCAAGTGTACACCCTACCAATATATTACTTAACATCATAAGGTGTCTTAACGAGAATTTAACAACAAGATGACACCCTTTCTATGCCTCAAAGCGCTCGGCTTCCACAGAACCTTTACAGGGCAGAACCGGTCCTCTCGATGCTCAGGCGGTCAGATTCCGTCCACATGAAACACTTCATTTCAGCCATGAAAACCCATCAAAACTCAAGTAAACTTGCAACTCCAGCTTAGCAAACCCTAGTACTATGAGTGTAGAAGAGCTCATCCAAAATTTGGGGCCATTTGAAGCCTTTAAGCCCACGAAATAGCTCTTCTCCCAAAACCGGTCAGATTCTACCTTCAATCAGACCTTTGCTCACTCAAATCGACCTACGGTAAGAAATACTAGGCCAAATTGAGCTTTTAATACTGTGTTGAAACGGCAAGACGATAGGATTTCAAAAGGAGGTGGTTTTACATCAATCCAATGTCGGACGGAAAAGTTATGGCCGAAACAATGGGGCAATCGGAACAGGGCAGCGAGCAGGCGAGCGAGAGAGAGTAAAAATGAAAGAGAGATGAGGGAGAGATGAAGTTCGGCTGATAAAGAATGGAGGGAGATAGATACTTTGCTTTCTCCAAAAGTCAAGAGGAGAGAGAGAAAAATTAGGTGAGGATTAGACTAAGATTTAATGCAACTAGGCATCTAATCTAGTCTATTTGGATAAGGGCTCCCAATTTGATGACACTTGGCTTCTTCCTCACTTGACACTTGTATTTGCTTCTAGAAGCCATTGACTTCCTTTGACCATTCTTCCTCCTCATTTTTGGCAGCAAGGGGAATCCAAAAAGACCAAAATGCCCTTCTAGAAATCTTAAGGCAAGGGCAAGGCGTGATGGGCAAAATGGTCATTTTGCACGTATCGTCCGAAATTTTATTTTTCCAATCTAAATTGCCCTTGATGAGGCGACGTCCATTTCAATTCAAATGTTGGAATTCCTCAATGTCCAATACCCCAATCTCGAGGTCCAATTTCATGTCGAACTCTCGTCGACTGTAATTACAGCTTATCTCAAATTGACGGGCGACTCTTGCAGGCGCTACGCGTATCGACCTTGGGATTTTTCTCAAGCCGTGGTGGCTTTGGTTGTCATGTAATTGCGAGGGTTTATCGCTAGCTCCTGGGATCTTGATCATCGGAATTCGATTTAGGAAATTCTCGCAAATTACACATTGGTTAAGCGGAATCACCCGCGTCCCAACGTATAACGCTAGCAAGGCATTCCATGATCGTTCCTAAATCGATCTCTGTTGTCCCAAAATATTCCCTCGACAATCCTAATGGTCAAAGTGCCATTTCTCATTCAAATCCCTCAGGTCCACGTACTCGACTCCGCGTCAGTGTTTCTCTTATGGTCAGTTAACTCGAGAGTGGTCTGCTTTGAGCGAGATACAACTGAAATACCTCGATCGATATCTTTCCATTCAATAGCCTCGAGAGGGGCCAGAATTCAGAATGTCACAGCTCTTCCCCCTTAAAGAAATTTCATCCTCGAAATTTACAACCTTCCAAATTATCCAATCTTGTGGGGTACTGACGCATCATCGCTACTTCTCTTTCCAAAGTAGCTTCCTTCAGTACTTGACATTTTCACAATGTCATTACTAATAACAGCTCTAATCCTTTGGAACTCATCTTCTTTTATCCACACTCTAGACTCGTCTTTTCCTCATTGATATTTCTTTCTGTTCACTTTCCTAACTCCATTCTTCAAATCAGAGTTGGTCTGTTTCGTACTTCCTTAGTACGGTTATTCGGAGTTCAGTTCTCTTTTCTTTAAGACTGAAATGGTTCTCTCCCTTGTGACACCTTGTAATATGTATGAATTTTCATTCTTAAACACTCAAAGTTTGTGTCGCTTGTTTACTGGTTCCTTTTGGGTATTTTAAAACTTTCCTCCTTTATTGGATACGTGACTCGTCCATTAGACTTTAGGGCTTCTACCCCCAACTTTAAGGTCTTTTTTCTCAAGTACTCGAAAATCTGAATTTTCTCCTTGTTACCTTTATTCACACTATCCCTTGGACATTAAGATAGTCGTTATACCAGTCAATTGGTAAACTTCCAATTTAGAAGTTGAATCTCTCACTTCGGGGTAAGGTCTGTCCTCCAATCGCCAATCACGTGATGCTCAATTTCCTACTATACGCATCTGCTACCTTATTCGCCTTTCCATATTGATATAAGATATCTTTCTTCGTCCTTAAGCAATTTCATTCATCCACGTTGCTCCTTATTCATTTCTTTTAGGCAACCAAATACTTCAAGTTCTCACGGTCTGTGTAAATTCACCACCTTTCTTTACACAAGTAATGTTTCTCAAGCTTTATCATAAGGGCTTTTGCGAGCCAATTCCAACCATGCATCTGGCACTCCAACTCATAGTCTTACAATCGCGACGTACACCCATTGCCCACTTCAAATTGCCTTGTTACACTTCATATCTCATTTCTACGACAAGTCATTATGGTTCTCATGATTCTTCCAATTTCAAACGGAAATGTCATTGTCGGCGTGATCACCAACTTGACTTAAGTCCTTAAAACTCCTTCGTGTTCACTCATCCATTCACGATGTGTTTCGTTCTGAGTCAGTCTCATCACCAGAGTAACTATCGCAGGGAACTCTTCTCACGCATCATCCACAATAATCCATCAGATTTAGAAAAACCTCAAGTCTCAATAGCTCGCATCGGCCTTAGTAAATCCACCATCATTTATTCTATTCCTCAAGGATCCACAGGGATTTCATCTCCCGAAAATTTCACGACTGAGGAATCTTACCTCATCAGGCCCACAGCTCGTGCTCTTCACAATTAGCATACAACGAGCATCTCCTTAGCGTCCATAGGATACTCTCGAAGTTTATTCATGTTTCTCATTACTCCTTAAATGAGTTCAATCATCGTCTCTCAAGACGGTAACAATTAACTCAATCATTTCGTGAATACCCAATCCGACTGTTACCACTTTATTACTACCAAGTGTCGAATCATTCCAACTGTCCATGGTACCATTCACTTGAGAGCTCATACATTGGCCTTCTACTCTCGTGGGTCTCTACTAGGACCATACAACATTTGTCACTCTTTCCTCAAGAAGCATTAATGTCTTAACCTCTTGGTCCCACAACCAGCTAATGCGACCTTATCTCAATTTCATCCATTCGACCGAACGTCAACATATCCTGGAATTCATCATTGTCCACAGGACAGTTTCTCGAACTTCACTTCCATAAATCATTCAAGTTCTGCGTCTTCTTTCTCAATTCAGATGCTCAATCTTAATATCAAGACAATTTGGATTTCCTCTTCCTTCCACACTAGGATCTCTTACCCTTTGAAGTAAACTATACACATCAGTAGCATTCTCTCACTTCGAATCCACCCTGTCCTTCCTATTCCATAGGACGTCAAACTTGACATCTATATCAACGGCGATACCTTCATTCCAGGATTCAAATGTCCCCATGCCTGACATTTTCCTTCCAGTGACTCAGTCACCTCAAGTGACAAGGTTCGTTCTTCCTTGGTCTCCACAAATTCACGTATTGAATACCCAATTCGACTACCTCAAGTCACTTTGAACCACTCCAAGCGCTCTTTTAGCTTACTCAACCATTCATTCATATTACAGATAGCAAGGACTATCAAGTCCATTCACTTTTCTTCCCCCCAACGACCATCTCATGGTCCAATCGCCCTTTCAGAACGACACTCTACTCTTTAGGATGGTAACTCACAATACTACTTTTAGTGGTTCCGATTCAACCTTAATCGATCTAATAAATCAACAAGGCTCGACAGACTAATACGTCAGTCTCATTTATATTCCTATAACAACAAGAGGTTAACCACCATAAGCCTTACACCAAGGTAATAGCCATCTTCATAGGCACATTCCAAGTTCCATAATGAACATCTTTTTGCTCGTAATCCATGAGCAGGATTTCTCTTACTTGTATTTCTACCAATCATTCACTCATCTTATTAAAACCTAATATAGTTCCTCAGATTCAGGAATAATAATTAGCCACAAAGCTCCCAAATTCCAATCCACTCAGGGACTTCGCGTCTCATTCAATGGGTCGTTGACCACCCTTAGTACACTTAGGCGATCTTGAAGACTCCGCCTCACATTGGTGGACCGTCTTCAGATCCTTTCAAGACTATTAGGATCCATCCAACCTTTGCTCTCAAGTAATGCCAGGAAGATACTTCCATTAAACGACTCAACGAAGGCGATCCAGACAGATACCATGCCTTCTAGGAAAACTCTTCCTTTGGTGACACTTCACCAATCAACAACAGCCTCTTAGGGCTAATAACTGCCAAGGCACTTTCTTTCTTCAGGGTACCCAAAACCACTAAGTTTTTCTCAAGAAACCCTCAGTCCGGAGGGAGGCAATTTCAAATTCACTTTCTCCATCAACTTAGCCTATCTCAACTTTATACTTCGCTTCACAAGCTTTTCAAAACTCTCGTGGTTTCTATCCACGTTCCCCTTTGGAAATGAGTAGTCTCAGAGTTACCTTTCTCGTGACTTCCATCACTTAACTCATCTGCACTAGTCGTCTCAGCAACTTGGGTAACAACGGCAGCTCCTTCACGAGTCTGCCTACCCATCTATTTTTCTCATTTCCATTTAAGTTCTCATGACCCCTTATTACACTTGGGTCTCGCACGATTAACAAAATCGAGCTATATTCTCTTTCAATACTCATACTCTAGTCGCTCGATTCTACTCAATTCTCATGATCCGTCTCAGTTCTTAGATCTCCTCATATCTCGCACACTTGACTCAAATGCTCCTCTAGTGACCGTACTTTGGTCCTTCAATATTATTAGGTTCTCATGACACTCGAGCTATTACAATTCCCTTCCGGAATAAAAGGCTTAAGTTATCTCCTCGAGTATAGCAGTCTCAAGCTGCTCAACATCATAGCTATCACAAGCAATCAACCACCCAGTGGTTCTAGGAAAATCCTCAATCAATCGCCAATTATTCAAGGATTTCAAATCATCCTTCATCAGTAACTACTCATCAAGCCAGCCACAACTAGGCAATTTCTCAGCTATTCGCCAATTACTAGGCAAAGGCCAAAACTCAACTAGGCCAATATCAGGTAAACCTCAAGGCACAAATAAATGCGTCAAACGTTCACACCTTAAGTCCATAGGTATCTGTGACTTAGCAATAACACAACAGGCTTTCTCACATTCAAAAGACATCACCCAACGACATTCAATGCCAAGACTCGCCATACAGGCCAAACACAATGGTCAATTTTCTTTTTCAAACAATACCCAGTGCCATGTACGAAGCTCCTAACCATGCCAATCACATACACCATTACAAATACCATACAAATTTGAAAATTCACTGTGAGGATCACCTTGGTGCAATACATCTCTTTACCAAAATTAGACTCAATCGGATACCTAGACTCTCTCTTTCAATTTATGACTTGGGTCATTCCTGCCTCCTTGCTATCTTAAAAGCCTGTCCGGAGTCGCTCCTTGTCCGAACCTCTCTGTCCCGGTGTACACTCCACGCCCTCATCAGACCCGTTCGTTGCAGGTTGTCCCAAGTTATACATCTACGAAGAGAGTCACGTTCCACATGTCCTATAACATGCTACATTACGGTTTATTGGTATCCCATCAGCTTGTCCCATACCAAGCGACGGTTTATCAAGTCTAATAATGATAAGCTCATGCATTCACCTTCCTCAACTTTCATTTCAATGCCATAAACACATTCACTAAGTGATCGTCCTCAATACTCGCCACAACACATTCGCTTCCAGATCAACTCTTAGTAGTAGAAGACTTCTATTTCCGCAAAGGACCATTCATCTTATAGATCAATTGCCTATGTTTAACCATATATCTCTAGGCCACAATCACGATCATAAAATCAAATCGACCCTTAGTTCTTAGGCAATTGGCCATTAACCTCAAACACATCCACAACCTCAAATCCATGCTTACAGCTCCTCAATTTATGATCACTTCCTTGTGAACCTCAATAATATCGCCACCATATATCATCAGTTAAAATCAACGTTAGAACCATTAGAGTGCACACAAGTTCAAGCCTATAATCCTCAAGATTCAATTATCAAAGCCTAATCATATAGGTCTCCCTATCTAATTATCCTCAAGTCATCACTCCTTATCATTCCAAACCTCAATCAAATTGGATTGAGCTGACCTTGCTCCGATACCACTTAAACGGTGATGTCACGCCCAGAACCCGGCGAGCACACGAGTATCCCACCTTCGCCGTTACCTTTAATGATCTCCCGAGAACCAACGGCCAATGCTTAAAGGTCTAGTTGAAACATGCATGCGAAAGCGAGGACAACTCCATAAAAATAACTTTTCAAGATGGCTTAGGACAAAAGAAAGGGATACACTTCTCATTAAATTCAAAGTCAGGTACAATTCTAACTACAAATAATATACAATCTCTAAGGTCTCAATCTCAACTAAAATCTTCACATCCTCCAAAAACTTCTTCCAATGCCAGTTCAAGGCAAGCTCGGGTCTCCATCATCTAGGACCTAAAAATGTTGTCCCACGACGGGGTGAGATATAAATCTTAGTAAGTTAAACCTAACCCTAAACTAGGCAATCAGTACGTCCAGACGTTTTGGAAAATAGGGTATTTTACAATTAAAGACTTTGGCATGGTAAAACGAGGTACTTTCCAAAACATGGCATTTCAGTACTTTCAATACAACTTGGCTCAGCCAAGAAAAATCAAGATAACTCTAAGCTTCGTACAATGGCAGGGTTTTCATTCTGAAGCAAGCACTCGACGTTAATTCAAAAACATGAGGTAACTTTCATTTCTTTCTCAAAAGTATTATTCCTTGAAATTTACAGAAAACACATTCTTTTCTCTCACGCCCCTTTCTTGGCCAATTTCAATTCATAAGGTAAATTTCCAAATATGAGGCATAATAAACTTTCTCACAAATCGTTCTTTGATGTTCCCAGAAAGCATATCATTTCATATCCGCCCATCTTGGGCTGCCCATCTTGGGGTTGCGAGATGATTCGATCTCCATATAACCTGTCGGTACATATGAGACTCTCGCGTCCGGACCTAGAGATGATTCGGTGACCATACGACTCTCGACGCCCATTTTCAATCGAGATGAATCGCGTCAGTATGGGACTCTCTAGCCGCACAACCCCGTCAAGTCAAATGGGAGTAACTCCCTCCCAATACATTGGCCAAATTTCATAATTCCTTGGCGATCACGCATGCCATTGGCGATCCCACACGCCTGTGCACTTATTATTTTTCTCTTCGATCCCACACGCCATTAGCGATCCCACACGCCAGTGCACATATCATTTTCTTGGCGATCCCACACGATATTTTATTCATAAAAGTTTCAATTAACGAAAGCCTCATATTTTCTTTTAAGAAAATAATTCATGCCTCAAAATTCACCATTCAAGAACAACTCAAGAAACCAAGTAGTTCATTGCCTACTCGAGGCCTTCGTTTCAAACGTCTCTCAACTGGACAAAACACGTTTCTCATTATGCAATTCTCAGTAAAACACAAGCATCATTCATCTCAAATCGATCAAATCTCAAATTTGATCATTCACAAGTTATCTCAAGACTCGATTGATAAACCAATCCGCATAATGCACTCAAACAAATGAGAATTTTCTCAAAGCACGTCAAATGGCCCAACCTCATGCCATAACCGGATTAAGACTCTTCAGTTTAACCTCGATTTCAAAATTTCCATGTCATAAAATCACTCGAGCTCAATTCATCAAAATAGGGCAGATTTGGATTTCCTCGTATCTCTCGCAAAATCAGTTCATGAAATCATCCAATCCAACTCAAAAATCCATCCTTTAGTAACATAACATCCTAATAGAGGTTTAGGCATAACTTACCGCGAGCCTAGGCCAAGCGATTCCATAAAACAATCAACGCAACGTCGCGGCACTAAGCTAACCATTCTTGACCTTCCACGACTAGATTCAGTCCTGAATAAATTGGTATTGATATGTTGACCTTTTGAGAAATCTACTTCTATAGCCTTATCCTTCATGGTCTTATGGACGTGTGAGCGAAAACGGAGCTCAATTTGGACACCAGACGACCTAGAATAAGCCATTTCAAAATTAGTGCTCGCTAGGGTCAGATTTACACGGCTCTCGGCTTTCACTTCAAATCATCCCTTAAAACTCTTCCAATCTCTATTCCACCAAGTGTACACCCTACCAACATATTAATTAACATCATAAGGTATCTTAACGATAATTGAACAACAAGACGACACCCTTTCTAAGCTTCAAACTGCTCAGCTTCCATAGAACCTTAACAGGGCAGAACTGGTTCTCGATGCTCAGGCGGTCAAATTCTGCTCCACATGAAGCACTTCATTTCAGCCATGAAAACCCATCAAAACTCTAGTAAACTTGTAACTCCATCTTAGCAAACCCTAGTACTATGAGTGTAGAAGAGATCACCAAAAAGTTGGAGCCATTTGAAGCCTTTAAGCCCACGAAACAGCTCTTCTCCCAAAACTGGTCAGATTCTGCCTTCAATCTGACCTTTGCTCACTCAAACCGACCTATGGAACGAAATACTGGGCAAACGTAAGCCTATAATACATTGTTGGAACGGTAAGACGATAAGCTTTCAGATGGAGGTGGTTTTACCTCAATCTAATGTCGAACGAAAAAGTTATCGCCAAAACAATGGGGCGGTCGAAACAGGGCAGCGAGCTGGCGAGCGAGAGAGAGAAAAAATGATGGAGAGATGAGGGAGAGATGAATTTCGGCTGATAAAGAATGGAGGGAGAGAGATGCTTTGCTTCCTCCAAAAGTCAAGAGGAGAGAGAGAAAAATTAGATCAGGATTAGACTAGGATTTAATGCAACTAGGCATATAATCTAGTCTATTTGGATAAGGGCTCCCAATTTGATGACACTTGGCTTCTTCCTCACTTGACACTTGTCTTTGCTTCTAGAAGCCATTGACTTCTTCTGACCATTCTTCCTCCTCATTTTTGGCAGCTAGGGGAATCCAAAAAGACCAAAATGCCCTTCTAGAAATCTTAAGGCATGGGGCAAGGCGTGAGGGGCAAAATGGTCATTTTGCACGTGTCGTCCGAAATTTCATTTTTCCAATCTAAATTGCCATCGATGAGGCGACGTCCATTTCAATTCAAATGTTGGAATTCCTCAATGTCTAATACCTCAATCTCGAGGTCCAATTTCATGTCGAACTCTCGTCGACTGTAATTACAGTTTATCTCAAATTGACGGGCGACTCTTGCAGGTGCTACGCGTATCGACCTTGGGATTTTTCTCAAGCCGTGGCGACTTTGGTTGTCATGTAATTGCGAGGGTTTATCGCTAGCTCCTGCGATCTTGTTCATCGGAATTCGATTTAGAAATTCTCGCAAATTACACATTGGTTAAGCGGAATCACCCGCATCCTAATGTATAACGCTAGCAAGGCATTCCATGATCGTTCCTAGATCGATCTTTGCTGTCCCAAAATATTCCCTCGACAATCCTTATGGTCAAAGTGTCATTTCTCATTCAAATCCCTAGGTCCACATACTCGACTCCGTGTCAATCTTTCCCTTCTGGTCAGTTAACTCGAGAGTGGCCTGCTCTGAGCGAGATACAACTGAAATACCTCGATCGATATCTTTCCATTCAATAGCCTCGAGAGGGGCTGAAATTCGGAGTGTCACATGAAGTGTGGTCGTGGTCAACAGAGATAAGCAAAGCATCTTCAACATTGGGAAGGTTAAGATCAATGGCTTGATTTTGCACTCTATATACCATTTGGTAATGAAGAGTAGCAATTATAGCTGAAGTGGTTTGGAGAGCACTAGTGATCTGTAACTAGACCTTCAAAGCTGAAAGGAGGTTAGGATCTGCCAAGGTCATGTTGAAATTTGGGAAAAGAATGACAAATATTGTGCATGCGTTCAGAGTAGTCTGAACTATGCCGATGCAAGCATGCTGATATTCCAAAAAGCGAGTATCAAGAAGAGCAACCCGCGCAACAACTGGCAAGCCTTTTCGTCCATGCAAGAACAAGGCTAATCTGATGGCTCTAAAGTGAAGGTGAGTATAACCCTGTTGAGCCCATTGAGCGGGAAACTCGGGTGGAATTTGGAGAGTTACAAACTTCTTTTGCTGCGTAGACAGGATGGGGTGCTGATCAAATTTGGTGGACTGGACATATTCTTTGACAGAACGGGGGTGTGTTTGATGAGGTGTTTGATGGAGCAGATGGGAGAGAATGATGGTGGTTTGCAAAAAGCTGAGTAGGGGTTCATGAGGGGTACCTGTGAATCAGAAATATTGCGATCATCATTTACATAGGATACCTAATAGAGGTAATCCAATTTGGAGGAAGTGGTTTTGCGGAGTTCAGGTGGTGGAGGAAGTGAAACTGGGGTTTCTAACTGGAAACTGATGTTCCCAAAGAAAGAATTCTATTCCCAAAGAAATAAGCCAAGTTGTTGAGAAAGCCCTTAAGCTCAAAACCAAGACTATCACAGATGCCACTTTTGGAGAAATCCAACAGTCTTTCCACCTTGCCATTGAAGAAATGTGCCACAGAAGAGAAGTCTTTAAGAGTTATCTTTGGGAGAATCGTTCTCTCGAAAAGAATTGCGACAATCCCCATTGGAAGATTAAGTGCTCAAGAGAATGTAGTGATCCCTCTTGTGCTGGCAATAAGAAACGAAAGCACTTCAAGAAGTTCTCCTTTGAGAAGTTTTCTTTCGGCAAACGAAGATCCAAGAAAGGCAAGTAGAAGTTCCTTCGAAGGAAGAAGCGGCATCATTCCTCTAGTTCTGGTTTCAAGAAGAAGAAGAAATCCGATATTCTATATTTGTAGCAAGAAAGGGCACTTTGCAAAAAACTGTCCCTACGCAAAGCGCCAAGGAAGTTACATGATCCAAAAGATTTCCTCCACCACAAGTATCCCATTGGATGATGAAGATATCGAGTCTGTCTTCTCTATTGAAGATGAACATTCACCCGACACACTTTTTGCTCTTTAAACATATTCCTCAGACTCTGATGAATCCCCTAGTGATATCTTTGCATTCTTCCCTGATACTATCTCTGATTCTTTCCATGTCCAACCTGTTTTCCACTCTTCATATATCCCCATCCAAATCCACACTTCAGAAAATAATAAACCCATCCAAGTTATTACCCTCATTGATACCGGTGCGGCTACATCTCTCATGGATGTAAAAGTACTCCCATAAAAATTCTGGATGCCTTATACAAGGTATTTTCATTCTTCTTCTGGTGATACTTTTACCACAAAATTTCGCAGCAAAAATATCACACTCCAAATCTTCCTAGGTTGTTCCATATCCACAAAAATCCTTGATTGTAATTCCCTAGATAAAGACTTTATCATTAGTTGAGATGTTCTTGCCCAGCTTTCCCAGCTAAGAATCAAACCCACTGGTTTACAGTTTGGTGACCAGTTTCGTGAATATGTAGATATTCAGAGACTTTTCATTATTCAACCAAAAATATTTGATCCAATCACTCAAAGTCTCTTATCCTGTTGTTCTGAATCTCATTCCCAGTTTGTCCAAACTTATTCAAATCCTCTTTGGAAAAATCCTGACTTCTTTGTCAAACTACCATTCAGGAAAGGCGAAGATATTAATCCCACAGAAGCCAGTCATTCTGGTATGAATCCCGAACATTTTGCTTTAGCCTAGAAGAAATGTGCTGAGCTACTCTCACAAGGCCTCATTGAACCCTCTAATTCACAATGGGCTTGTGAAGCCTTTAATGTGAATAAGCGAGCAGAACAGAATCGTGGTAAACTCAGATTAGTGATCAATTACCAACTCCTGAATAAATTCTTTCAAGATGACAAATTCCCTTTACCTCACAAAAACTCTTTGTTTGGTAGCCTAGCCCAGGCTAAGATCTATTCAAAGTTCAACCTGAAAGTAGGTTTTTGGCAAATTGGAATTCATCCTGATGACTACCATAAAACTATCCCAAACCAACACTTTCAATGGACCATTGTTCTGTTTGGTCTTAAAACAGCCTCATCCATTTTTCGAAAAGCCATGTGTAGAATTTTTCAGCCTATTCTCCCACATGCCCAGATTTACATTAATGACATTCTCCTCTATAGTCCTGATGAGGAATCCCACTGCAAATTGCTTTCCCAATTTATTACCATTGTCTAGAAATATGGAATCATGCTTTCCCAAAAGAAAATGATTCTTGCTCAAAAGGAAATTGAGTTCTTAGGCATGCATTTGAAAGGAGGCACCTATTGCCCAAGTCCTCACCTTGCAAAGAACTTCAAAAATTCCCCTCTAAGAATTTGACAGTTAGCCAAGTCCAGACTTTTCTTGGAATTGTCAATTATCTCCGAGACTTCGTGCCAAAGATCTCTAAAGCACTTTATCCTCTTCAGATGATGTTGAAGAAAGACGATCCCCCATAGGGACCGAAGCAGACACAAGCTGTAACCCATCTCAAAGAAATTTTGCAGCATCTCCCTCATTTGCAAATTCCCTCCACTGGCCAGAGAATTTTGCAAACAGATGCTTGTGACAAATATTGGGCAGCCATTGTCCTTGAAGAAATCAAAGGTAAATGCTTCATTTGTGGTTACAAAAGTGGAAGATTCACCCCTGCTAAAATGCATTGTCACTCCACTTTTAAGGAGATTCTCGCAGTCAAATATGACATCAAGAAGTTTGAATATCACCTTATTGGGCATCACTTTCTGGTCGAAATGGATATGTCTTCATTTCCACAAATGCTCAAATTCAAGTAGAAACAGATTCCCCACCCTCAGTTGTTACGGTGGGCCGAATAGTTCTCAAAATATTCTTTTGATGCTAAACACATAGCAGGAAAGAAAAATGTCCTTGCAGACTTCCGGTCTAGACCAAAGCAGCCAGTTGAATCCATCAACATGTATGTGCGCAGAAATCCATTGAACGCGGGAACATTTCGCACTACACTTATGCGAGATACACCGTGGAATTCTTACAGTTACCCTCTAGAAGTTCCAAGAGAGGTTGCAGAAAATAATTTCATTGAGAATGTGAAGTATTATATGCACATGTACAACTACCACATATTCAGTACCTATGGCGGATTGATGTTAGGACCGCATGGCCTTAATCCAGATTATCCGTTTATTCATATTCTGCGGTGGTCTCCTGATCATGATTTTTCTGAAGATCTTAAATGGTCCTTTTGGTATTTGTTCAATGTTTATGCTGTTGCCATTGAATTTGCCACAGACAAAATTATTCATGTCCTGTCCAGAGCATTCATTGGAGATTTCTCAAACCAAAAGGTTTTGACAGAAATGCTCATATGATTCCAGCCTTTAGCAACATGGAAGAATAACCTCATTTCCCAAAGACGTTTTGGAATGAATGAACCAGAAAGGCACACCACAGTTATTTTTCACAGACCTTGGGTTTTCTTTAGCCCAACAGGAGATGTGCGAGACCAAGCACTGCACTACAGCACTACTACCTTCAAGCCCAATCTTCACCAACAAATCTTCATAATCCACACCACAACTCCCAGATCCATCACACTGATGCAGCACGAGTACAAAGAACTCCAAAGGATTTTATGTGAAGAAAATCAACAAGTTCCTCTCGGGATTCGGCCATACCATCACATGATGAATCTCTCGTGGGATAGGCCAAAAATGCATCCCCAGACCATTCAAGCTTTAGAAGAGTATATAAGAAGCCAGCCAGGTTCTTCTATAGACACTGACACTCAAGACCCTTGAGGAGGACCATTATCGTAGAATCCTTATCCTACACAAGATATTGCATCCAGTACCCAAGATGAGCCATCCTCTAGTTACATGTGGCCTCAGCTCCAACTATAGCCCCAACCTCATATGCCATCCAGCTCTAATCAAGACCCTCGACAAGATCCGCAGGACCCAATCACCATGGAAGATATCTTGTCAGGAGAAAGACCCAGATATCAGACTGTCCCAGCTTGAAGAACAGTGGTATTAGAATAAATACAAGAGAGAGAAAGATGGCCTAGACAGCTCCGACTCTGACGATGGCAATTATCATCTAGACCCAGACCGTTGTCAACTCTGAAACGTCAAATCGACTAGTTCCCTCATTTGTGTTAAAAGTCTTAACAGTCATTATCTAGTGTGTTAAAAGTCTTTGTATTAAATGTGTATGTAAAGCTAAAGCTTTCTGTAGATTTTTAGATGACTTTTCCTGAAAATCACTATTCACCAAACACTATAGCGGTACTGTTCATCCGAAGACTTTTTCAGTTTTTCCCCGTGACTTTGTGTGTCTGTTGTCAAAAGTCCTGATGAAGATTGTATGCCTATAAAAGGCCCCCGAAGATGTTGTAATCAGCAAAATCTGCCTTATGTAAAATATCAGCGTGTTTCCTAAAAAACCATGAATTTCTAAGTTCCTTTTTTTCTTCTTTCGTCAAAGTATGGTTCTTTGGATATCAGAATCCTCTAGTTGATTCAGTAGTACGATTGGTTTGGTCCAGTATACTCTTCACTTGCCACAATGTGGAACTTGTGAATTAGAAATATCAAAAGCCTTAAGGGTTGAGTTTCAAGAATGAGCTTGAGTGAGCAAACATGCAATCCCCTTTTAAGTCCAGGAGTGTCGTTTTTGTGGGGTTAGCATACCTGCTCATCTCGCTCAGGGTTGTCTCTGCTTCCTTTACTGGTCGAACTCAGAGTATTTGAGGTAAAAGATATTGTTTGGTCATTGTGGATGATCATACCAAATTTACTTGGGTGTTCTTTCTTGAACATAAAAGTAATGATTTCTCATACTTTGAAACATTTTCAAAGAAAGTTCAAAATGAAAAATGTTATTCTATTTCAAGCATCAAAACAGATCATGGAGGGGAATTTGAAATCATTACTTTGCTGAGTTTTGTGATCAAAATGATTTTCAACACAATTTTTCATCTCCATACACTCCACAACAAAATAGAGTTGTTGAAAGGAAGAATAGATCTTTACAAGAAATGGCACAAACTCTATTGATTGAAAGCAAAGAACCTTCATATTTTTGGGCAGAAGCTGTGTCTACTGCTTGTTATATTATAAATCGAGTTTTTTCTTAAACCATTGCTTGAGAAAACCCCCTATGAGCTTTACAAAGGAAAGAAACCAAATATTTCATATTTCCATATTTTTGGTTGTAAATGCTACATTCTTAAAAACTCAAGTGATCGGCCAAGTAAGTTTGATGAAAGATCAGACGAATGAGTATTCTTGGGATATTCGACTTCAAGCAAAGTCTCGAGTCTTCAACAAGAATTCTCAGACAGTTGAAGAATCCATGAATGTGAAATTCGAGGATGAGTACACTGCTCAGAAGATCATTACCATTAATAAAGTGTCAAATGATCACAACTCATCATCTGAGAAGCAGAACACATCATTTGAGGCCGAAGAAGCAACTGAATCTTCTCAGAACTTGGAAGATAAGCAACCAACTGCAACTTCTAAAGATTCAAATGATGAAGAATCGATCGAAGATGAGCTTGAAAAGTCAAAGAAAAACTAGAAATACAAATCCAGCCATCCTACCGATCAAGTCATTAGAAATATTGATGAAGGGATCAGAACCAGATCTAAACTAAGAAGTGCAATAAATGCATTTGCTCTGGTTTCTGAGTTTGAACCCAAAAGAATTGAAGAAGTTCTTCAAGATGAAAGCTGGATTGAAGCTAAACAACAAGAGTTACATCAGTTCAAACTCAATGAAGTATAAGAATTGGTGCCAAGACAAAAGAATCATCCTGTCATTGGAACCAAATGGGTATTCAGAAACAAACTTGATGATAAAGGCAAAGTAACCAGGAACAAGGCAAGACTTGTTGCCAAGGGGTACTCTCAAGAAGAGGGAATCGACTATGATGAAACTTATGCCCCAATAGCAAGACTGGAATTCATCATACTCCTACTCGTCTATGTTTGTTATCACAACTTCAAACTATATCAAATGGATGTCAAGAGTGCATTTCTGAATGGATACATCAAGGAGGAAGTCTATGTTGGTCAACCTCCAGGTTTTGAAGATCTAAAATGTCCAGATCATGTGTTCAAACTTCAAAAGGCACTCTATGGACTCAAGCAAGCTCCACAAGCATGGTATGAAAGGTTAAGTAATTTCCTTACCAACCAAGGTTTTGAAAAATATAAAGTTGATACAACTTTATTTATAAAAAGGGAAGGTATAGAAATTTTACTCATTCAGATTTATGTATATGATATTATATTTGGTTCGTCTAACAAAAATCTCTACAAGGAATTTTCTCAGATCATGTAGAATGAGTTTGAGATGAGCATGATGGGAGAACTTACATTCTTCCTAGGACTGCAAGTCAATCAGACCAAACAAGGCACATTCATACATCAAGAGAAATATGCTCTTGAACTGGTAAAGAAGTTCGGTCATGAAAATTACAAGAAAACTGATTTGCCCATGTCTTCTTCATCCAAGCTAAACAAGGATGAACAGGATTCCAATCAGATCCCAAGGAATCACACCTTACTTTGTCAAAAGGATCATTAAATACATAGGAACCTATCCTAATTTGGGACTATGGCATCCTAAGACCTCAGATCTTATATTGCATGGCTATTCAGATGCTGATCTTGCAGGTTGTAAATTAGACAGAAAAAGTACTTCAGGAACATGTCAACTTCTCGGATCATTGTTGGTGTCCTGGTTCTCCAAGAAACAGCACATTGTAGCTCTATCAACTGCAGAAGCTGAGTATGTTGCCTTAGGGAGTTGCCGTGCACAAATCCTATGGATGAAACAACAACTGAAGGACTTTGGTGTTCAATCTCACAACGTGGAAATCCAATGTGACAACACCAGCGCAATCAATCTCACCAAGAATCCAATCCTGTACTCACGAGCTAAGCATATTGAAATTAAGCATCATTTTATTCGTGATCATGTGCATAATGGTGATATTAGCATTCAATTTGTTGATTCAAAGCATCAATTAGCTGACATATTCACCAAGCCATTTGATAAGAATACATTTGAATATATCAAACAAGAATTAGATATTACTATGATGCCTGTTTAAGCTACTATCTAAACAGAAAGATATTGCTTCGGAGCTTAAAGCGATATATGGAAGAAGCAAAAGATGCCAAAACTTCATCTGAAGAAGCTCTATAACTACAATGAACTCAAAGCTTAAAGCATCATCTGAAGATGACATCTTCTGAGTGGAGAACGACTAAAGGTTTGATCATTCAAATTTTTGGCGCGTAAGTAGTTATATTTCTGGCAACAAATAAGGTACGCATCTTCATAATCTTTCTAAATATTTTACAAATATTGTGATTGTGTGGATTGCACTGATTGCCGTGATTGATTTAATTGACTGATTTAATTGATTATTTGATTTATTCAAATTGATTAATTTCGTATAAACTTTTCAAAAGTTACTTCAATCACATCTTCAAACACCTTTACTTCCAAATAGATTTCAATCACTCTATTATTTAAACATTCCTTTTCTTCAAAAGAATACACACATCTCCATTACTTCAAAGCAATACCTCGTTCTAAACACATCTGATCATCTTCCATGGATTCTAAAAATCCTATCGAATCAAAGAGACCCTTTGATAATTTCCAAACCACTCTGAGCGATCTAGAAAAACACCTCGCTTCTAATCCATTCATCAAAACAGAAGAAGGAGAGAGAAAGGTTGAGTCAAAAGCCAGATTGGATGAAGAGGAAATTTATCATAGAGAAATGTTAGATGAATATCATGCCTTCATGCACGAAAATAGAGAGGATGATAATCAACTGGATGGATTCAACGAAGCTGTGGAAACTGAAGAAGATGAGGAAGAACTGAATAAGGAAACAGATGTTGAACTGCCGAAGGAGGTTGTATACTTTCAGAATGAGTTGAAACATCAAATTCATGAATTATACAAGCTGCTCTTTCAGAAAACAAGAGAAATCAAAGAGAAGATGGATGATGATTTCCAAGCAATGATAGAAAAGGCCAGCATGATCTTTCTCAAATTAGATCACATGGGAAGAAACATGGAGAATCTCTCGGGAGTTATCAATTGTCAATTGGAGGAATTCTCAACCCTGGCTTCAGTAACATTTCCTCAAGATCTCCCATCTCTACATCAGAATACCAACAATGTGTCGTTGGAGTCAGAAAGGCTTACTAAACAGGTAAAATCTCTCACATCTGATAAGCCTGCCTTTTATTTTGAGTTAAAAATACGACTTGCTAGAGCTGTAAGAGAAGCTGTCGTAAAAGCCAAACAACAGGGAGACCATAGATCCGTAAAAGCTTTGATAGCAAATAACGGATTTGTCTCGGAATAGGATGTTATTGAATTTGCATCCAAGCCAACTGAGGAAGAATTTTAAAAAAAAAAGCATCATTAGAAGGACAAGAAGTTAGCGCAGTATTGAGGCCATGCTGAATGACTTTAGTATACCAGATCTCATAACCTTTTGCAAAGAACACGAGTAGGACATGGCCAGAGCTAAGTATGCCTGGTTTATAGCTGAACAAAATAAGCTTGATCCAAGCTATTTGTTGACTGGAATACAGGCTCTAGAAAAACTGTCGGTATAAGAAAGTCATGACATTAATGAAGAAGTTGAGAGTCTTGATGAGGAGTGTGGCTGCTGGAAATCAGATAAGAAGGGAGATGTATCTGATACAGATATATTATGTGATATTCTGTTCAAACAAGGAGATTGCAAGATGAATCTTCGCAAATTCAGAACAGAATTAAGCATTGAAGTTGATCAGCTCAAGGAGAAGTTAAGTCTGAAATGTCAGAATTTCATTGATGACATATAGAAAAAATGTCATCTCACATGTCTGGAGCTAGAGCAAGTTGCCAAGAAAGTGGACATAATGGAGAAAGAGTTTACCTTAAAGATATCTCATCTCTTTCGACCTCATTCTGAAACTTTCAAACCTCTTTCCGGCTAATCCTCAACATTTTATCAGTCCTATCACTCTCAGCACCATCTACCTCTCACCCCACTCCAAAAGATTAAAAAGATTTTTCTAATGTTTTTCATCTTTTTGATGTGTTGTTTTTGGTTAATCGTTTAATAATTTTATTTATTGGTACTGTACTTGAATATTCTGGATGGTTGTTTGGATATTGTTTCATTTAATTTCATGATTCCTTTATGTTACCCTCCATCTTTACTGTTACATCATTCAGGGGGAGTACTCATTGTTCTTTCTATATATATGTTACCCTTTATGCTTTACTGGATGAATCATATGTTCAGGAGGAGTATTACTCCATCTATGTGCTTTAGTTTCTATGCTTGACCTTCTCGGTCATTCATTTTCCCTTTTGTGCTGATGACAAAAAGTGGGAGAAAAGGTTACACAAAAGTTAAGTAAAAAGGTTACACGAAAGTTAAGTCATCAAACAGGAGGAGAAAGGACGTCTGTGACAGCAAGTCATAATGTTGCATACAACAGGTTACAAGACATGCAAAGTTCACACAAATGTTTATCTCTGTGGATATATCTATGAATGTTCTGTGAATATCATGTTCTGTGAATGATAAGTTGTTTTAGGTACAACAGTTATGTGAGAACACATACAAACATGATATTCACACAGGTTTTCAAAACTGAAAATATGAGAACACTAGTCCCCATGTTCAGCAGGAACAAGATCTGAAAAGAAATATAATTTCTTTCCTAAGTCGAACAGGTGAACAAGTTCTTTACTTCGAGCATTTTATTAATCTGTATGTTTGGTAACATATTTGCCAAAGCAGGTTAACTTGAGCATGTTATAATCATCATAATCTGAGCATGTGTTAAACTGCAAGTTCTAAGCTATTGTGTAACAAGTTTATATCATAAGAGATATGCTCATATACAAGTTCTGAGCTATTGTGTAGCAATTCTATATCACAAGCAATATGCTCACATTTACCATGCCGCTCAAGCTTATTATGCATGTGATTAAGTTCTATAGAAAATTAAGTAGAATCACATGTCTATACTTTGAAACTATATTTGTGCTTAATCTCTAAATCTTAAGCATTATCGCAAGTTCTAAGACTGCTTATATTGTTAAATATTGACTTCAGAACTTATTCTTGCTAGAAGAACAAAGGACAGATTGTTGAAATTCATTCTTAGCAAGATTATACTGAGAGCAACTAAATACTAGTTGCTCACTCTTTTATTTGAATCATTGTTACTTTTGTGGATAGTTTTGTCATCATCAAAAAGGGGGAGATTGTTGAGAAAAACCCCTAAGTGATTTTGAAGTTGACAAAAATGATCCCAAGTACTCTTAAGTTTCGAGATAATGCCGTGGAATACTTATTTTACAGATTATCCTTTGGTGCGGGGATGCATAGGATTGAATCTGTCAAAAAGGTTTTGCTCAGATGGGATTTTTGAGGGACTCAGATGCTGGTTGGAGCTCAGACGTTGAGTGGGGATAACTCAGACGTTGGACGTTAACCGTGGATAGCGCAGACGTTGGACTGATGCTCAAGCTCTGAGTGTAGTATTCACGTGCAGTAATCAAAACTTGAACAGGACTTTCAAATGTGCTTATTTGACACACTACAACGGATACAATCGAGCTGGATCATTCTTGAGGATTCTCGGGGATAGAGATTAATCGAGAATGCGAAATCAAGGAGACACACATACGACTTTCCAAATGAACAAAATCATCTATGGAAACCCAGGATCATAATTGTATGGGCGATTTGATCCGAACAGGGAAGACTTTCCTTTGGCGATCCCCAACGGCTACGAGATCTTCTTTTGGTATGTCTTGTCCAAATGGGAAGTTTTGGAGAGACCTCTTCTGGAAGCCTTGCAACGGTTAGATTGGAGGCGGAGGAGTATAAAAGACATCTCAAGGTCGAAGCGATAAAATGTCGGCGTTAAGAGGAAAAAGTCTTTATAATTCTTAGATCGAGAGTACCTCATTTTATACACACTTCTTGATTCATCCATTGTAATTATAAGGAGGTGTACACAAGAGTATTGAGCGCTAGATGGGGTATCCTGCAAGTCAAGGAGATCACTAAGCTGTAACCTCTCAAGTAGTTTACTAGTGGAATCCAGTCGATTGGCTGATAGCCGAAGAAGTGGACGTAGGCTTAACCAAAGCCGAACCACTATAAACCCTATGTGCAGTCTTCTCTATCCCTACTCTGATCATATTATATAATCTGTGATAGTATAATTGCATACGAACTGTTTATATTGATACACTGTGTTGTCATCATTTGAGACGTTATAGAAACGCATGTGCAATTGATATTTCGCAAAGAAATACCCAAATTGCACTATAATCACTTATTCACCCCCCCTAGGTGATAACGCTAGCCTCAACACAATAAAGTCCATCTGACACTGCATATAGTTCTTTGGATGAATAACCATTCAAATGAGAGATCATGTTGCATCTGACCCTCAAAAGCAACTCCATCTGAATGTCTTCAGATGCACTCCATCTAGCCATCTTCAGAAGCGCTCCATCTGAGCACCTTCAGAAGTACCTCCATCTGACCATCTTCAGAAGGACTCCTTCTGAACCTCTTCAGAAGCAACTATATGGCTACTCTTTTAACGAGTCTTAGTGACAGAATTGGAGCAATACAAACTTCTGTTTACACATTCTTCCTGCAATAAAACATATCAAATATTACACAGATTCTGTTGATAGTTTGTCAGAATCAAAATAGAAGGAAAATTTCCACAACAATGTCATGGTCATGCAAAGTGGTTTTAACTTCTAAGTATAAATATCTTGAATTATCACTAATATTGTCGGAATTAGGGCTTGTATGACAACTATTCTGATTCTCTGATTTTATTTTCCGAAACAAAAAAAAAAAGAATCCTAGAAGTAAATGATTCTGATTCTGATTTTGTTCTCGAAAACAGTTTTGGAGCAAAAACAAGAATAAAAATATTGAAAAAAAATCACTTTTGAAAATCACAAAATAGAATGAAGTCCTATATATCTCACTTTTTCATCGACCTAAAATAGAACGAGGTTTCATTTTTAAAGAAAAATATATAAGATAATAAAAATAATTTTTTTTGAAAAAAAAATGGAAAAATCCTAAAAAATCAGAAAATTTTCAGAAAATCCTTAAAAATAGAAGAAATTTAGTTAGCTAGTTTGACCTGATTTTCGTAAATTAAGGCTATATTTCATAGATTTTATTTATTTTTAGAAAAATCATAAATACCTCTGAAATTAAACATGGACCACATTTCTCTAAGAACTGAGGGTTTCGTTAGGATTTTGTGATGCGATTTATCAATACCATGATTCCTTAATTGTGCACTTGATTTCATTAGTTATGATTTGCCTATGTTTATGTACTTTAGACTTAGTCTAGTTTTAGAAAATTTTGAAAAAAAGATAAAAATAACCAGCGTATACACTTAGAAAGCTCTCACTCTTAAGTTTTGGATAACTTAAGGCTAAGATTTGATTTTCTAGAACAAAAAATACACACCAATTTAGGGCATTGCAGTGCATTTTCCTTGCAAAAATGAGGATGTCGCTCATGTTGGTTGTCCGCTTACTCAAAAGAGTTGGATAACCCCACAATCAATAACGAAATGACTCATGATGATTCTTGATATTTATTTTTCAATTCACTATGCAATATGTTATATAAGAGAATCGATATGAATTAACCTTCCATTAATTCAAAATGTAAGAGGAAATTTCACAAAGTAATGTCGCGACCCGTCCAGAAGCGGACGCGGCTAATGGATTACCGATCGCGGGTCTTGGATCGGCGCGGGCCCTCCCAGGCCCATACCAAATCGCAGCGGGAGTATTTTTCAAAGGATTCGACGATAAGAGTCGATCGCTTTCGACCTTCAGTGTGGTCGTGGTGACATGTGCAAATTGTGCATGCATTTGGAGTCGCCACCGGTCTTTCTTGAAGGGTAGACCGGAAACCTTACTGATCGATTGGAGAGATCGATCAGTTCTGCAGAACCAGAGATTTTGGGTTCGGGGACTTGGTTACGCTGGTGTCATTACCAACGCCCTTTCGGTACCTAACGCGAGTGATTTTCCTAGCTAAGAGTTCATGCAGGCGCAAGTTTGGGTGAGGTAGGCTTGATTCAGGGTTTCATGCAGATTGGAAGACTATTCCTATCAATCACAATCAGTTTTAGTGAAAGCGCAATCAAGTGCATAAATAAATCACCTCGATGCACATCAATTCAAATCAAGGGCTTCCAAGTATAGCCATAAGAGCTTAGGGAAGATGTGACTTCGGACCAGGGGCAAAATGGGAAGATTTGGGGACGATTAGCCCGAAGGGAAAAATCGTCATTTTTGGAAGGTTTGGATACCAAATTACCCAAAATATTCCATGGCCAGTTGATTGTGGCCATTTCCTATTTTTGAGAATTTTTTTGGAATTTCTTGATTTTTCTTCAATTTTTGGGAGACGATTCGCCCGAAGGGCGAAATCATCATTTTAAGAAGGGTCGGGGTTCAAAACACCTGGAATGAGTCTTGGCCAGTTGTTTGTGGCCATTTCCCATTTTTTGGGATTTTCCTGAATTTTTTAGAATTTTTTTGGAAGACGGTTTGCTAGAAGGGAAAAACCGTCATTTCGAAAAAGATCGGGGGTCGAAAGACCCGGAACAGGTCATGGCCAGTTGAATGTGGCCATTTCCTATTTTTTGGAATTTTTTAGAATTTTTTAGAATTTTCTGAATTTTTTGAATTTTTTTTATGATTTTCTATTTTTTTATTGATTTTTGAATTTTTATTATTATTATTTTATTATTCTTTAATATTTCCGAAAAACCACCGATCGAGCCGTCCAAAACGCGCCACGTGGCGAATCCCCACCCGCTCGATCAGAACGATTTTAATTTATAAATCCGAAAATAAACCCCATCGAACGGACCAAAGCGTGCCACGCGGCCTCCTTTGGTACATCCGATCGTAGGTTAGATCTGACGGTCTTCCAAGTGCCACTTGGCACAACATCGACCGTTGGATCCAAACGGTTTTTATTATTTATGAAAATCTTTTATTTTATTTTGAAAATCTTTTTTTAATAACCCAAAAAACCCCAGATCGCGACACGTGGCGACGCCACGGCCGTCCGATCTGGGCGTTTACTTTACACTGAGCCGGCCCCACAAGCTGACGTGGCTGCCCACGTGGCACGCCACGTCAGCCTCTGACCGTTGACCGGTCAGCAGTCCGCCGGAGAAGACAACCGGCGCTTCGCCGGAATAGTAATTATTCCGGCGAAGTCGCCGGAATCCTCGCCGGAGAGCGCGGACCGTGCCCCAAATCTTCATGTTTTTTGTTCATTTTTGCGGCATTAAACTCCCTAGGGACTGGGCATCAACATACATACCAAACATGGAGCCGAATACGTCGAAAACAAGGCCGGGCAGCGTTTCACAGATCCGGCGCCGGCGAGTGATTCGCAGAGAACACTTTTTGTCCAAACTTGAGTCTAATCGTGCAGAGAGTATCACAAAAGGATTTGGGGACTTACCTGAGGTCCATGAGGTCCAATGGTCACATATCGACGGCCTTCGGCTCGAGGCTCCGGCGAACACCGCGGTAGGTGTGATTTTGATCCCCTTCGGCTCAGTTCATGCGACAAAATGACATAGACGAGTGTAAGGAACTCTCTTAAATGGATTTGAAGTGAGAAATCACGCGAAGGAATGGACAACGATCTAAACCGAGCTCGGAGACCAAGAGCACTTCGGTGGCAATTCGTCGAACATGTGGCGTGCATGTACAGACAAATGCTAAAATGAACTCGTCGAAGCTCGGCGATGAATACCGAGATAAAAGGACCCTTGATTAAGTCTACACGGATCGTCAGGAGGATCGGGTACTACCGGCTTTGGTTCGACTCGATCGAAATCGAGCCGGACCGAGGAGCCCTGTTTTGATGACCCAAACAGAGCACAAACAGAGGGGAGTACGTACCAGGCGATTCCGCGGCGTCGACGGCGACGTATGGCAATGACCACCATGGCCGACTCACCTTAGTCACCTTCTTCTCCTCTCCGAACCTTTCTCTCCATCCCTCTCTGCTCATCCTTCCCCCACACCCTCTCGGCCCAGCTCATTCTCTCCCTTTTCTTTTCTTTTCTTTTTTTTTATTATGGCCGACCGGCTCTGGCCACCACGGCCATCGACCACTTACCCTTTTGTTCCCCACAACCTCGTCCCTTTTCTTAAACAATGCAACCCGTCCACGTTCGGTCGCCAAACCCGCTTTTTCGTTTGATGTGCATTTTTGTTTTTGGCGACGGTGGGTCTGCAACTGAGAGTTGCAGACCCGGTCGAACCGGGTCGGGTCGTACTGACCCGACCGGCCTGGTTCGACCAAATCGGCCCAATTAGGCCCCAAATCAACCTATTTTCATGAAATTGATGGCAAAATCAGACTCCTTGACATGTTTTCTATCGAAAATGGGTATTTTCGTGAATCAATTGATTGAAATTTAATGAAAACCCCAAATCGCCCTTAGGATCCGAAATTGATTTTTGCTTAATCGAAGGTCTAAATGATCGAATTAGCCCAAATTGAGGTCACCAATGGATTCAGCATGATGAAAACTATAGGGTAGAGGTGTTTGATTTTGATGGGTATGCCCGTGTGAAATTTAATTTCAAAAATTGTGAAACCGGGGACTAAATTGAAAGAAATTTATGCAATTAAGCCCTTTTGGTTAAAATTGATCAAATTAGAGGGAAAAGTGACCTAATTGCACTTCAAGATTTTAGAATACAATGTCATAGCTTCCAAAAAGTGAGAATTGAAAATTAAAAGACTCAAAAAGGATTTTTTAGGCTCGGTTCGGGTTTATGTTTGTGAAGGAACATGGTGACCCGAGCCGAATTTTCAATATTCTAAGTGACACACTTGAAGAGAAAATTAAAACAAAATTATTGAATATTTTTGTGTATTTTTCTGACCACGAATGGTATTTTTCTGATTTTTTGGGTATTTTTATAATTAAATAAATTCCAAAAATATTAAAGAAATTCAAAAAATATTTTTTGTTCAAAATTGGTTCCTAAGGCTAGGCTAAGGCTTCCAAAGTTGATTTTGTAATTTTTTGACCTTTTTTGCTATTTTTAATTAATTTTAGAAATACAAACTATAATAACGGATGGCCAAAAATCAGGTGTCAACAGCTGCCCCTCTTTGAGAGTGAGCTCGTCAGAGGTTGCTTTCAAAGACAAAATGACACATGGATCTTAACCGACTCGACTGGGGAAAAGAAATGCTATGACATCGGACCCTTAAGTCTTTTGATGAATGCTCAAGTTAATCACCGGTTTACTCTTGCAATTCGAACATGGGCCAGAGTGAGAGAGGCTTACCTGAAGCTCACCTGTCAGATGCCGCCGGTTGCGACGACTTTCAAGAAGATACCTAGGACTCGTTCAGAATATCCTAGGGAGATTAAGCTCTGACATGTATAGTAGGTCATACCATCATGGTTTCTACCTTGGTTTGACCCTTCAGACGGTTTCTACCTTTGGTTGACCCTTTAGGCGGTTTCTACCATGATTGGACCCTTTAGGCGGTTTCTACCTTGGTTTGACCCTTCAGGCGGTTTCTACCTTTGGTTGACCCTTTAGGCGGTTTCTACCATGAGTTAACCCTTCAGGCGGTTTCTACCTTGAATTGACCCTTCAGGCGGTTTCTACCTTTGGTTTGACCCTTCAGGCGGTTTCTACCTTGAGTTGATCCTTTAGGCGGTTTCTACCTTGAGTTGACCCTTCAGGTGGTTTCTACCTTGAATTGACCCTTTAGGCGGTTTCTACCTTTGTGTTGACCCTTCAGACGGTTTCTACCATTGATTTGACCCTTCAGGCGGTTTCTACCATCATTTTGACCCTTCAGGAGGTATCTACCTTTGGTTGACCCTTCAGGCGGTATCTACCTTGATTTGCTTTGAAAAGGGGTCTCATGACGAGGGTTCTCCACGTCCGATGAGACTGTTTGATATTTTTGAAAAGGGATCCTAGGACGAGGGTTCTCCACGTCAAGCTAGGACTGCTTGATTTTTTGAAAAGGGGTCTCATGACGAGGGTACTCCACGTCCGATGAGACTGCCTAAATTTTGAAAATGGGTCTCATGACGAGGGTTCTCCACGTCCGATGAGATTGTTTGATATTTTTGAAAAGGGATCCTAGGACGAGGGTTCTCCACGTCAAACTAGGACTGCTTGATTTTTGAAAAGGGGTCTCATGACGAGGGTTCTCCACGTCTGATGAGACTGCCTAAATTTTGAAAAGGGGTCTCATGACGAGGGTTCTCCACGTCCGACGAGACTGCCTAAATTTTGAAAAGGGATCTCATGACGAGGGTTCTCCACGTCCGATGAGACTGCCTGATTTTTGAAAAGGGGTCCCGAGACGAGGGTTCTCCACGTCTGCTGGGACTTTTTCTTTTAAAAGGGTTTTTCTTCCCCCTTTTTTAGAGATCCCGAAGTTTGTCGGGGATTCAGTTTTGAAGCAGTGAAAGATTTTATTTTGACAAAGCTTCACTTGAGTCTGTTGAGGCGACATTCTGGGAGCTGGGTTCTCCAGGTATCCTGCAGAAAGTTCAAACCTGTGTGCTCCATTCCACGGAGCAAATGTTTTTATGGGATTTGGGGTTTCCAAGAATCCTGCAGAAGTTTGAGCCTGAAAGATTTTTCTTCACCAAGAAAGCGTTAGTAATCTTTGGGAAGACCACGGCTGTCCATTTGACAAAACCGTATGATTTAAGTTTTAATCATGAAATGTGCATTTTGATGCTGGAGGTTATCCAAAGCATTCTTGCAACATGCACATGTGATCACAAATTCCTTGCATGGAAAATCTGGATCAACAGTTTGAAAATTCCAAAACGAGTCTGTTCGAAACATCAATTGGAATATTTCTCGACAATGAGGTCTTCTCACCTGTTTTGGGATAATGGTTTTTATAGGGGATGCACTCGATTCCCTACTAACCTGTGCCTAGGTTTTAGGCTCATTCGCAGCGCATACATTTTGATCGGTCGGGAGGTCTTCCACGGGACCGTAATGTTGGGCTTGGATATTGGTTTTCAAAGGGGGGGACTCACTTTTAAGTCGAGGCCATTGAATGAAAGTCTTCACCATCTGCTCCGGGTTTACAAGTCAAGAACCCTGCAAAATGAGAAAGAAAAAGTCTTGCTCGTACTTCTTCGAGCTAAGCAATATGTTAACCCAAGTGTCTTAGTCAGAGAAGACTGTTTCAGGGTTGTAACATTGGTAGGATTGGGGAGCGAAAAAGGCTTGTTTTTGGCCTAGAAATTACGAAGGGTTTGACATTGGTGATCATTGCAAATTTACTACCTGCCCTTTCCTCTCTGCACCTTCAGTTTTTGGGATGCGCAACCGATTTTGAGGTGTGCACCAGCTCTTCAGAGAGCGTTTCGTCGCATTAAGAGACTGATGACTCTGTCTGCATCTCTGCTCCACGCTTGACACCATTTGGGGAGTAGTCTTTTTGATCTGACTCCTTTAGGGATTTCCTCTTTTCCCATCCGGCTTCATTGCGGATCAATCAAACAACTTACACGAGCATCGGCCTTGCTTTTACCAGGCACTTTACTTTTTCTCGATGCCGTGGATTTTTCTCATTCATTTTTGAAATCCCACTTTTTCTCATCTTCATGGGATCGTGTTAGACCTATGATCAAAGGTCTAACAAGGTTAAGCGTTAACTTAGGAATTTTTTTTTGCAAACCCTAAGTCTTGAACTCCTTCGTTTCTGAAGTGATGCTGCATCCGTCTTGGAATGTGCAATGATTACCAACGGGTTTATGAAATGATTTTGCAGGCTCAACTTGGCTATGCAAAGGATTCGGTGTGTGGGATAGAGAAATGAATGCTTCTCATCATCCTATGGCACTTGGATTACCATATAAACAACACACAAAGATTAATGTTAGTCCGAGCAAGAAAATTTCTAACCATTTTCTCCTGACGCTGCTGGACTTACTTCATTTTTGCCCCGGTGTGGGGTGGTTCTTGACAGGGTTAAGAATGAAAACCGCCGTTCAAATGGGTTATCAACGGTCGCCTGTAGTGTTTGGGGATAGGAAACGAATGCCTCCGTCGTCCCAACCCATGTAATCGCTACAAATGGTCCCTACCTCCGTAGACCCAGATTTTGCTATCTGCCCACTCCACTCATCTCTCAAGTGTGTGTTGGACATGTTTGGATTAGGCTCGCCTCTCTTTTGAGTAAACTTCCTTTTGAATGATTTGACAAATAATGATATTTGGAAAAATTCACTTCCTTCTTTCCCAAAATTTATCCATTGAGGGGATTTTGTGATGTATCGTGCATGTTTTATTCATGCTTTGGGCAACCTCCCGATTTAAATCATGAACATCGATGCATTGGATAATTTTCATGACAGCTGAACGGATTTTAACATGCTTTATCTCCAGCTAACTGGGAAAGGGATACTTACCTACCTGTCGCGGCTGCAGACCCCTGAAAATGTAAGAGAAGCATATCATTGTATATTCACGAATTTTTTTTGAAAATCAAAACGATACATCCTACCCTCGGTCATGTACCCTAACAAGTAGTACGTGGGATGTAAAAACTTGTTCGTCTCCAAGGCGACTCCCCTGTCAAGGATAAACAATGAGTGTCAATTCATATTCCCAAATTCAAGATAAATTGGAACGATACAACTTTACTCTTGGTTCTCATCCCGTTCTGATGTTGCGTATTGATATGAATAACATCTATCGAATCCGCCTATCCATGCTTGGAGTGTTTGTAACATCAATGGTTCATCTGCCCCCAGTTAGGCAATGTCTGTTCTGTTATTTGAACGCCTGGCTCTTTGAGTGTTTTATCCATGTTTATCATCTGAGAAGGAAAAGAAAGGAGACATTACTTCGGTATTTGATTGAAGACCGTTTAGGAACGATACATCGTTTTACCAAATGGGTGGCCTCGCGGCCAAACGTATTTCGTATTGAAGGGGTAGATCCCATTATGCTCCGCGGGTGATAGTCATTGTTAGGGGAACTTGTTCCACGGATTAAGCGATTAATCCACGGCCTTCGGCTTGAAGATGCTCAAAGGGTAATGTTGACACTCACGCGCAATTAGTTCCAAGCGTAAATGAGAAATGCTCCAATGAGAACCTTACAGATGAGGTTACCAATACATTCATTCAGGGTATTCAACCTCTCTCTCTTGAGCATTTTTTTGAACAATTGCGCCTTGAATTAAACACATAATCGTCGACTTTGTATCACCATTGTAAGAGTCCGTCAGCCTCAGGCTGATCGAGCCAGAAATTGAGTTCCTCCCCAAGAAAATCGCTCGAATCTCCGAGCCATTGATGCTCAGGTCGGGTGTCACCGATCGCTGGCGATGAATCTCTCTCATCCCTTTCTCCCTGAGCGATCTGATTCCTCGAATTGGAACATCCATTGTTGTCCTGTTGAGGCTGTGGTTCATATTCCTGGGGGTATTGAGATAGCTCAGGGGGTTGTTCAGCTGATCGATCCAAAAGGAAAGGTCTTCCTCAAGGAAATCGTCAGCTTCCTCGAGCCATTGATGCTCGAGTCGGGCAGAATCGACCGCTGGAGGAGGACTTTTTTCATTGTATTCGGCATGAGCATCTTGATTCCACGAACTAGAACTTACGCTGTTGTTTTGCACGGTTGCATGTGTATCCTCTGTCAGTGCTGGGTCGGTTGTAGGAATAGCATTTCCGATAGGTTGGTGCTCAAATTGGGGAGGCTCTAGTTGCTGGAGCTGCGATTCGTGTTCCCGAAAAGTATCATAGTCATGGCCATATCTATCATTTTGGCTCGAGCCAGCTCCATCTGGGTTTAGTGTTGCCAAGCCTTTCTTCATCAAATATCTGTAGCATTTGAGGTGACTCTTGACATTTTTTTTGGTAACTCCTGTTACGTTCATGACCTCGAGTATGTTCTCTGGGCGCGCAGAGTAGATTCCAAGTTGTTGAACTGCATCCACAAACTTACGATGAAGCTCTCGGGTCCAACAAAGCCTCCTTTTTTTCTTTTTGCTAACCAGAGCAGCGTTAGCAACTCGGCGGCTGCTCTCTTTGTGATATGATTGTGCTGCAAGTTGCTTTGGGAGGAGTTCACCGTCAAGTAGATCCCACTCATTATTATACATGCTCCATGTACCAATAAACTCCGCTCTAGTGTTCATCTGCCCCAGTAAACCTTGGACGGCATCCGACTGCTCCGGAGGATGTTGTGGAAGGCTTTGCGACAAGTGAGCATTATCAATCTGCACATATGATCCCTCGAGGAACGTTTCGCTGATTGGGATAGGGTCACTACAGTTAAGGCAAGCAGCCGTGTTCAGAGCCTCTTTACACATCGTGTTTTCCATTCGGAGCTGTTCAGTTTTCTCTCTTAGGATCTGCAACTCGCGGCGTCTGAGTTTATCCATCCACCGGGCCCGTTTGTTGCGAAACCAAAGCTTGACTCTCGCGGGCTCCATCCCCAGCGTTCGGCCTAGTTCAGCTCTCTACTCCCCCGTTGGATGGGGGTATTCTTTGAAAAAAACATTAAGCCTTCGGAGTTGGCGTGTAGTGTGGCGTTTTTGGAATTTCCCACTCCAGCGTCGATCATCGTCGCTGACCTTCTCGCCGCTGAGGGTTTGGGTTTCTTTGCTGGAAGAGCCAATCTCCATAGCCTTTGTGCCGAATCGAGCTCCAAGATCTTCACATTCTTCTAGCAATTCAAGCTCGGGGATCTCTAGGTCGGGTGCCTCCAACAGGTAACGATAGCCTCCGGGCATGCTGGATCGAAATATCACCATTTGATTTTTGTTCGCTCGACTTTCCCCACTCTTTCTGGGATGCTCACCCTCTTCGCAACTCTCTCTTTTTTTTTTAGAGATTAAGCGTGTTCCAAGAACTGCCCTTTTGATTCAGATAAAGGCTGTTTAATGAGCGTTCCTCTCGAGATTTTGTGATTCCTCATTACTCTTTCTACATGAATGGGTCTTGAAAATCTCTCGCGTCGATTTCGCTTTATCGAGCACTACGCTTGTCCCCCTAGCTCAGTCTCCCAAGCAATAGATCTGTCGACCTTTCTGCGCCACTATGTTTTGCTAAGCCCGAGATCATAGGACAATGGTGGATCCGTGACTTACCGAGGATGCATTAATCAAATCTGCTTAGCCCAGCTGAACATAAATAATTATTATAACTTTTCGCTCCTTATTCGAGCATTGTAAGGTGAGAGATCGATGTCGAGAAGTTTGGCGTTTTAGTCTAATCAGATTTAGTCTCTCAAACAATCTTCTGACCTTCATTCTCTTCTCCACCATTCAATCGCACATGGCTTCCTCCTCTGTATCTGCTGCCCTAGCCGAAGCTTCAACCCAGTGGGAGAGATTTTATCACCTTCTGGGTAGAGGTTATGGTTATATAAATAATCATCCTGAAGCTGAGGCTGAAATCCGTACTCTAATTCCGGCCTTAGACACCGCCTGCATCGAGGGTACGAAACTCCGAAGGGAGTTTGTGATCTTTCCAACTCTTTTCACCAATTTCCTGGAGGCTTACCATGTCGCCAACCGGGATATCATTTTGGCTTGCATCGTGCAAGCTCGCTATCAAGATAGGGTTGATTCTTTGACGTTGGCCATGTTGACGGCGGGTAACTATAAGAGAGCTGTTGAATATGCTAACGTCCAGGTCTCATTGTTAGTTCGTGAGAGGGACAACTTGGTGGAGCGTCTAGCTCTCTGTCAAACCGTCTTGGAGCAAGATCAGAACAATCTCATGCTGAGGTTCCAGTGCACATAGTTGGAGGAAAGGCTTGACGATCTGACCATGGATATAGCCCATGGGAGAGCACTGGCCCAGGATTTAGAGAGTGAATCCGAGTACCACGAGACCAAGGTGGATGAGCTTAAGGAGAAATGCCGTCTCCTATTCTTCAAGCTTGCGGAACTTGATTCTCGGAGCGCTGGCTGTAGGCAAGGCATGGATAACATGGAGAGTCAGTTGAGCTCCTTCGTGATGCTCATTAGAGCTCATTTTGATTTTACGGTCCCTCCTTAGTAATCCATTTGTAAAGTCTCCTGCTGAGTGAAATAAATGCAAGTTTTCTGGATACGCTCTTTTATCTTCCGGATGGTTGATGAGTCCAAGAAGGCCCTTGCTTTCGGATATATGCAATTTCCCTTTTCACATGTGTCTACGGCTTGGTTACACATTATTTCCACAGCCTGATGCTTTTCATTTGAACGATTTGAATGTCTTGTGAGAAATGAATTCGCAGGTGCTCAAAATTTTAAGATTGCCCTTGATTTCGTGGTCATTGTGCTTGAGGTAGCTAACGTTCTTTCGTTTTCGGCTCGCTCACATTCTGTTCGTAAATTATGATGTCACTTCTGCCTTCGCATGTTGGGTTGATTTATCCCGAACCTAACCAAGGGGTTACCGTATCCAAATCTGAGGATGCTCGCAAGCAGTATTGTGTAAAATCAACTCTAACCATAAAGAAGAAAGCGAATGCTTCGTTGAGAACTTTACAATGAAAACAATAAGGGATACATCCCCCTCACGTACATGTCCCTCTACCTGCGGGTATGTCCAACTCATCGCGTCTCGACTCAGTTGCGCGGTTACCGTTTGTAGATCATGGCTGCAAACGTTTGATAGCCTCCCACTGATCGAACAAGGCATCAAGTCCTTCATCGAAGAAGTCATTTGGTGTTTCGAACGATTGATGCACGGGTTGAGGAACATCACCCGATGGGTTCTTCGAACTGGAATTTATGTCCTTGTTTGAGAATACAAGAGGAGGGTTGACTGGTTCACCATCAAAGACGTTCCCTCTCTGGGAGTTGGGTAAACCAGAATGCTCAAAGCATTCTTCTATTAAATCATCTGAAGTCATATGTCCCTCCTGAGTAGACCCTTGGTCACCAACAAAAAGAGCACTGGGGGATGGTTGCTGCTCGTGCAGAGGAATGATCATTTGCTGCACTTGTGATACGTACCCTTGAGGAATACCGAGATGATTCAGAGAGGTATCCTGAACAATTTCTGGACAATAAGCAGTAGAACGGCTGGTTTGGTTGGTGTCAAGATTCGGCTGAGCCTCTCTTGGCGCACGACCATTGTTCACGGTCATGCTTGGTGCTCGAGTTCCGATCGGGCTCTTTTGGGTTCAGCGAGGCATGACGTCGTCTCAGCACCCTTCGGTAACTATTAAGGTGGTTCGTGACTACCTGTAGAGAGATTCCCGATTCATTCATGGCATAAAGTACGCGTGCTACACACGCTGGTTTAAGTCCTACTTCTCGAACCGCGTCGAGGAATTTGCGATGAAGCCTCGGAGTCCAAGCGAATTTCTTTTTTTGGTGTTTCAGCATGGCGTCGACGACTGGTATCTGTTGTGGAGAAAGTGGATCGGTTTCGCACTGATCAAGGGCAGAAATAGGCCTATCATCGGGGAAAGTATAGCGACGCATAACCCATTCTCCAGAAGTCGGTTCGAGGGAGCGGGGTTGCAGAAGAGCACTCGCGACCTTCATGGAAGGATTGTCATGGAGCAATTCACGGAGGTCGATAGGGCCACTGCAATTGAGGCAAACGGTAGTGACAAGAGTTCTCTTGTACCATATGTTCTCTGCCCGTAGTTTGTCGTATTCTTCCACCAGAGTGGAAAGCTCTTGACGTCTGCAATGATCGACCGTTTTGGCCCTCCTGTTTTGAAACCAACATTTGACTCTCGCAGCTTTCATCCCCAACCTTTGGCTTAACTCCTCTATTTGCTTTACGCTCGGATGAGGAGATTCTCTGAAAACAGCTTCAAACACCTGGGTTTCCTCCTTACTATGGGGCTGGCGATTTTTTCCTTTCCGAGGTTGGCCATCGCTGTCGTTGTTGTCGTCGTAGTCATGGCAATCTCGAATGTCGTTGCCGGGGAGGTTGGGCTCCATGGTTTCTGTATCAGGCTCGATCTCGGAACCTTCGAGGTTTTCGAATTGGACACTATCCAGGACTTTTGGGTCAGTCATTTCTAACAATTGGCGGTGACTCCCAAACATATCGGATTAGGAAGAGATTGCTCGATCTTTCATTTACTCAGGGTTTCGTAATCTTCCTCATATGTTCACTCTCTCTAAACCTTCTTCTGAGTGACTTTGTATGTTCAGGAGATGCTCTTCGAGCCCGGAAGATGATCACCAAGCAAGCGCTCCCCTCGAGATTTTGAATTTCTCGCTTTGTCGTTTTTCTTCCTTTTCCATTGTGGAGAGATCACGGATCGCTTTTCTTTCCTCGATAGCCGAACTTGTCCCCCACTATGTTTCCCAAAGGACTGAACTATGTTCACCACCCGCTCAGTTTTCCATCATGACAAGACTGCCAAACCTTATCGCGGCTTCTTCGATAGTTGCGCTCGGCTCCCGCTCCCTCTCAATAATGGTGAAACAGACAACTCTTTTACAACTTTTCGGACTCGTCAGACCTGAAATCGCGGATCGAGACGGGTCTGATGATTCACGGGAGGAGCGGCCCTTGCTTTACTTAATTACCCTGGTTCCACAAGCATTATTGCTGTGGCTTTTCTTCACTCTCGAGACGCTACAAAAGTACGGAGTTAGTGTTTGGGGAGATTAACGTTCCCATATAATCTGCTTCCATCTTCTAGTCGCTCTACTGCGCATCTCTCCTTCCAAAATGGCCTCCTCTCCCATTCACACCATTTCAGCTGAAACTTTGGCTCAATGGGAAGAATTCTATAATCTCATGGGTCGAGGTTATGCTCACATGGTTGATCATCCCGAAACAGATGATGAAATCCGAGTCATGTTTGGGGACCTGAATATCACCTCCCTCGAGGGTACTACGTTGGGGAGGGAATATAGAGCTTTCCCAACCCTATTTACAAACTCTCTAGAGGTCTACCGCACTACTCATCGGGAAGTTACCGTGGTTCGTGTTTTGCGAACCCTCTACGAGGACCGATGCGAGCACTTGGTGCTGATTAACTTCGTGGCTGACAACCACAACAAACTTATAGAGTCAGCCAACGAGCGGGTCTCAACATTGCTACGTGAGCGAGGAAATTTGGTGGAGCGACTGGCCATGTGCTTGATCACCTATGAACATGATCATCGTAATATCATGTTGAAGTTTCAAAGTGAGTGGCTGGAAGAGAGGCTCGATCGTGTTACCGAGGACGTATCCCGTGGAAGGGAGCTAGTTCGGGATCTGGAACTCGCCGCTGAAGATCACAGAGCCAAGGTTGCTAAGCTTAAGAATGAGTGCAAGCGCCTTCTTCTCCAGCTTGCGGACCTTGATATGCGGAGCAGTGAGTGCAGGCAGAGGATCAATAACATGGAGGGCCAGCTGAGCTCCTTCGTGTCGCTGATTAGGGTTCACTTCGGCTTTACTTTTTCGCCTCGCTAATCTGTATTAATCTGCTTTGGAAGTCTTTCGATTAAGCGAAAATGAATGAAAGCTCCCGCATGTGTGCTTTTACTTCTGTACAGTTCATTTCTTCGAACGTCTGAATACTCTCAGACTCGGATGAGCCGATCCATAATAAGTCGAGCAAATGTGTTCTGATTTTCTAACTCGCTCATGATCAAAAGAAAGAATAGCTTCAGGCTTATCCAAGAAAAGATTTCTCTCTACTCCTATATTTTTTACCTGCAAATAAAAAGACAGAATCAAAAGGAATAATTTGAAAAAGAAAGCAAAAACCCCTTTCAATCCTATGCTTGCCCATGATTAATAAGGACAAGAACTTTTACAAGGATTAATCTTGTGCGAAAATTTTTTATCAATATTCCTCGAAGGGAAGCAATTGGTTGAAAGGAATGTAATTCACGATAATCGTTTTTCATCAATTTCGAAAGGAACGAATTATTCAAAAGTGCAAGACATGATAGCGTGTTTTAAATTCAATTGAAGATATGGCGTCCAAATTAAGGCCGTTTGCTAAGAACGAGAGTGATTTGGACATCTATCTCGTCATTAAATTTGAAACAACGCCGATATTCTCGATCAATTATCATGGATTACCAGTGACGTACAACATGCACGAAACAATTCAAGTGTATAATTCCTTCTAGAGAAATTTTAATTTCCTCTAAAGGAATTATAAACTTGACTTGCGAGTATTCGGATGATTAGAGAAAATGCCACTATCACATTCCAATGACCCGTCAAAAGAAATACAACCAAGTTCCATCTGAATGTATACACCAATAGATCCCTAATACAATTACTCTAAGGGGTGAGATAGAGAAAACCTCAGTAAAAATAAACCCTATACAAGAGGACTAGTAATGGAAAATAAAACAAAGGAATGTGATCCTAACGTTTAAGGATGCCCCAGTTTCGATCTGTGTCTTCAGGATCACTTGCCCCAACTCGTCATCTTCATTGGATGATACCTCAATAATGTCCATAGTATGCTCCTTTATCGCACACTCGGTGTTCGTCGTGGGATATCACCCTCCTCGTCTTCTATCAAGGGCGTTGGGGACAAACGCACATATCTATCCTCGAAATGGCATTTAATCTAATCACCAGAATGCAATGAATGAAATGCCTATATTTATATGAACTGTGATAGATTTTGGGGGGGGGGGGGGGGGGGGTAGAGAGTCTTACCAACCAAACTCGTCGACTTATGTGCGGTTTTAGGTGTACCAACCGCCCAAAGACATGCGCATGAGACAAGTGAGGATAAAACTTCTAAAAATCAAAGGATTTAGCACCTAAGGTCAAGGTTCCCACCTCGAGTTCTAGAAAGAGCAGATTCCATTGCACAGCTATCGTTGCATTGGGACTCGATCCATAGTTCGAAGTGAGCGGAATTGAAAAGTGGATTACCCCGTGTTTTTCCTCACGGAGATTCCATTTTCAATCCCTTCTATTGTTTTCCTATAGGCGGCGCCCGGGGTTTTAGGCGCGGTTGTGTGTATTTTTGGTGTCGTGCTAAAGCGATAAACATGCATCTTATTTAACAATCACCGCTTCAATATAAAACATACACACAATCATTCATTCATACGCCAACCTGCATAAGACAATGTTAATCACAGACTACCCCCCTTATCACTCCAATCTGCAAAAACATATAACACCAATCATGAGCGGACTTACCTCACCTTCACGAGCGCCTGCATGGTTAGAAAAATCACTCAGCGTTTTAATTACGGCCTAAGTCCACTTGAGGTCTAGAATCATATGTTCTAGAGCAAGGTCCCCAGCGGAGTCGCCAGCTGTCACGACCCGTCCGGAAGCGGACGCGGCTAATGGATTACCGATCGCGGGTCTTGGATCGGCGCGGGCCCTCCCAGGTGTTGACACCTGATTTTTGATCAGTCTTTCATAGTTTATTTTTAAAAAATTCATAAAAAATCTATAAAAAGTTAAAAAAATTAAAAAAAATCATCTTTGGTAGCCTTGACCAAGCTAAAGGAACCATTTTTGATAAAAAAAAAATTTCATATTTTTTAATATTTTTTAATATTTTCCAAAAATAGAAAAATACATGAAAAATGAAGAAAAATAGCGTTCAATGTCGTAAAAATATAGAAAAATAGTCAATATTTTTATTTTTATTTCTTTTACATTTTGAACTCATAAATAGTCAAAATTTAAGTTCAATTGCATGTGTTTCTTCACGACGCATAGAGTTGAATTTGGCAAAAAAATGTCATTCGAGTATTTTAATTTGTAAATTTCTACATCTTTTTTAGTCTTGACGTCCAATTAGATCGACCACCATCTACAATAAATGCCCCTTGCTGAATATTTTCGTTTTTGTTTCACATGATTTCATGGTGTAAAACGCCGAGTGGATCCCCAAATATAATCGGGTCGGCATGAGCTCGATAGCTCGTCCAAGACCAAACCAGGGCACGGCGAACCCCATGTGAGTACTCTCGAACTCCTTCGATGCTTCCTAATGCTTTTCTTAGGTTAGATCGTGTGTAGAATGGCTAGGACAGCTAAATCATTCTTGAGCTGTGATTGATAAATAGGACCTTACTAGGAATGCCATGTGATTTATTTGCATATCTAGATTCCTTGAGTTGGGCATTTTATTACTGATTGTGATTGCTAGGATAATCACTCTTATCTACATGAATTTCTAGATTTAGGGTTCATACCTTACTCATCCGCATGAATCTCAGGCTAGAAAATTCAGTCAACTTAGGTACCGAAAGGGCGTCAACTCTGACAGTTGGTGTAACTAAGTCCCCGAAACCATTTCTCTGGTTCTCGCAGAATTGAATAGAAACTCCCAACTATTCGATTGGGTGGTCCAATCATACCCTAAAAAAATGATTGGTGGCGACTCCATGGCATGCACACTTAGCACATGTCACTAGACCACACTGAAAGTCGATCACGCATACCTCCGTTGCGATTTGGGTAATGGGCCTTGGGAGAGGCCCGCGTCCGACCAGACAGGACGGCCCATTAGCCCTCGAGAGCCCGACAACCTCAAGAGGGTCGCGACACCAGGCCCATACCAAATCGCGGCGGGAGTATTTTTCAAAGGATTCGACGATAAGAGTCGATCGCTTTCGACCTTTAGTGTGGTCGTGGTGACATGTGCAAATTGTGCATGCATTTGGAGTCGCCACCGGTCTTTCTTGGAGGGTAGACCGGAAACCTTACTGATCGATTGGGAGAGATCGATCAGTTCTGCAGAACTAGAGATTTTGGGTTCGGGGACTTGGTTACGCTGGTGTCATTACCAACGCCCTTTCGGTACCTAACGCGAGTGATTTTCCTAGCTAAGAGTTCATGCAGGCGCAAGTTTGGGTGAGGTAGGCTTGATTCAGGGTTTCATGCAGATTGGAAGACTATTCCTATCAATCACAATCAGTTTTAGTGAAAGCGCAATCAAGTGCATAAATAAATCACCTCGATGCACATCAATTCAAATCAAGGGCTTCCAAGTATAGCCATAAGAGCTTAGGGAAGATGTGACTTAGGACCAGGGGCAAAATGGGAAGATTTGGGGACGATTAGCCCGAAGGGCAAAATTGTCATTTTTGGAAGGTTTGGATACCGAATTACCCAAAATATTCCATGGCCAGTTGATTGTGGCCATTTCCTATTTTTGAGAATTTTTTTGAAATTTCTTGATTTTTCTTCAATTTTTGGAAGACGATTCGCCCGAAGGGAGAAATCGTCATTTTAAGAAGGGTCGGGGTTCAAAACACCCGGAATGAGTCTTGGCCAGTTGTTTGTGGCCATTTCCTATTTTTTGGGATTTTCCTGAATTTTTTAGAATTTTTTTGGAAGACGGTTTGCCGGAAGGGCAAAACCGTCATTTCGAAAAAGATCGGGGGTCGAAAGACCCGGAACAGGTCATGGCCAGTTGAATGTGGCCATTTCCTATTTTTTGGAATTTTTTAGAATTTTTCTGAATTTTCCAAATTTTTTGAATTTTTTTATGATTTTCTATTTTTTTATTGATTTTTGAATTTTTATTATTATTATTTTATTATTCTTTAATATTTCCGAAAAACCACCGATCGAGCCGTCCAAAACGCGCCATGTGGCGAATCCCCACCCGCTCGATCAGAACGATTTTAATTTATAAATCCGAAAATAAACCCCATCGAACGGACCAAAGCGTGCCACGCGGCCTCCTTTGGTACGTCCGATCGTAGGTTAGATCTGACGGTCTTCCAAGTGCCACTTGGCACAACATCGACCGTTGGATCCAAACGGTTTTTATTATTTACGAAAATCATTTATTTTATTTTGAAAATCTTTTTTTAATAACCCAAAAACCCCAGATCGCGACACGTGGCGACGCCACGGCCGTCCGATCTGGGCGTTTACTTTACACTAAGCCGGCCCCACAAGCTGACGTGACTGCCCACGTGGCACGCCACGTCAGCCTCTGACCGTTGACCGGTCAGCAGTCCGCCGGAGAAGACAACCGGCGCTTCGCCGGAATAGTAATTATTCCGGTGAAGTCGCCGGAATCCTCGCCGGAGAGCGCGAACCGTGCCTCAAATCTTCATGTTTTTTGTTCATTTTTGCGGCATTAAACTCCCTAGGGACTGGGCATCAACATACATACCAAACATGGAGCCGAATACGTCGAAAACAAGGCCGGGCAGCGTTTCACAGATCCGGCGCCGGCGAGTGATTCGCAGAGAACACTTTTTGTCCAAACTTGAGTCTAATCGTGCAGAGAGTATCACAAAAGGATTTGGGGACTTACCTGAGGTCCATGAGGTCCAATGGTCACAGATCGACGGCCTTTGGCTCGAGGCTCCGGCGAACACCGCGGTAGGTGTGATTTTGATCCCCTTCGGCTCAATTCATGCGACAAAATGACATAGACGAGTGTAAGGAACTCTCTTAAATGGATTTGAAGTGAGAAATCACGCGAAGGAATGGACAACGATCTAAACCGAGCTCGAAGACCAAGAGCACTTCGGTGGCAATTCGTCGAACATGTGGCGTGCATGTACAGACAAATGCTAAAATGAACTCGTCGAAGCTCGGTGATGAATACCGAGATAAAAGGACCCTTGATTAAGTCTACACGGATCGTTAGGAGGATCGGGTACTACCGGCTTTGGTCCGACTCGATCGAAATCGAGCCGGACCGAGGAGCCCTGTTTTGATGACCCAAAACAGAGCACAAACAGAGGGGAGTACGTACCAGGCGATTCCGCGGCGTCGACGGCAACGTATGGCAATGACCACCATGGCCGACTCACCTTAGTCACCTTCTTCTCCTCTCCGAACCTTTCTCTCCATCCCTCTCTGCTCATCCTTCCCCCACACCCTCTCGGCCCAGCTCATTCTCTCCCTTTTCTTTTCTTTTCTTTTCTTTTATTATGGCCGACCGGCTCTGGCCACCATGGCGTTCGACAACTTACCCTTTTGTTCCCCACTACCTCGTCCCTTTTCTTAAACAATGCAACCCGTCCACGTTCGGTCGCCAAACCCGCTTTTCGTTTGATGTGCATTTTTTTTTTTGGCGACGGTGGGTCTGCAACTGAGAGTTGCAGACCCGGTCGAACCGAGTCGGGTCGGACTGACCCGACCGGCCCGGTTCGACCAAATCGGCCCAATTAGGCCCCAAATCGACCTATTTTCATGAAATTGATGGCAAAATCAGACTCCTTGACATGTTTTCTATCGAAAATGGGTATTTTCGTGAATCAATTGATTGAAATTTAATGAAAACCCCAAATCGCCCTTGAGATCCGAAATTGATTTTTGCTTAATCGAAGGTCTAAATGATCGAATTAGCCCAAATTGAGGTCACCAATGGATTCAGCATGATAAAAACTATAGGGTAGAGGTGTTTGATTTTGATGGGTATGCCCGTGTGAAATTTAATTTCAAAAATTATGAAACCGGAGACTAAATTGAAAGAAATTTATGCAATTAAGCCATTTTGGTTAAAATTGATCAAATTAGAGGGAAAAGTGACCTAATTGCACTTCAAGATTTTAGAATCCAATGTCATAGCTTCCAAAAAGTGAGAATTGAATATTAAAAGACTCAAAAAGGATTTTTTAGCCTCGGTTCGGGTTTATGTTTGTGAAGGAACATAGTGACCCGAGCCGAATTTTCAATATTATAAGTGACACACTTGAATAGGAAATTAAAAAAAAATTATTGAATATTTTTGTGTATTTTTCTGACCACGAATGGTATTTTTTTGATTGTTTGGGTATTTTTATAATTAAATAAATTCAAAAAAATATTAAAGAAATTCAAAAAATATTTTTTGTTCAAAATTGGTTCCTAAGGCTAGGCTAAGGCTTCCAAAGTTGATTTTGTAATTTTTTGACTTTTTTTGCTATTTGTAATTAATTTTAGAAATACAAACTATAATAACGGATGGCCAAAAATCTAGTGTCAACAAGTAACTACATAATTATTTGTCTTAAATGATAAAAATTGGGAAGAGCAATTGTTATCGGGAACATAAATTATGAAACCGTTATAGGATATTAAAATTAGGGATGATTAATACTAATTTTTGGATAGAGGGCTAATGAGGGCAAAATTGAGATTATAGTAGGAATTGATCATTTTTCTCTTAGATAAAAAAAAAGTTCAAAGTAAATTTGAAATTGTACGTAGAGTTTTTGATTTTTTTTCTCTGAGGTAAAAAAAATCCAAAGTAAATGTGAGACTAAACTTAAAGTTAGGATTGCCCTTATTCTTATAACCAACTTTGTTATCTTTTTTTTTTTTTTTGTCTTTGCCTTTTTCTCTATTTTGTTTTGGATTTTCTCTTATTTTGTTTTTCTCTCTTCTCTCTCTCCCACAAGAAGCGCCGGTTTCCCATGTGGAAAGCCACCTTCTTCTTTCCAAATGGAGCTTCAATTTATCTTCATTCTCGGCTACAAGCCTATAACCATGACCAGTTGGTAAATTGTTAACTAATGGAATCAAACTCAGTCTTGCAACTTTTTCAAGTATAGCGGAGTGTAGTCTACTTGCTCATTTTTTTATTTGACATACTATAATAGCCTTTTAACTAATAAAGTGTTTTGCTTCCTATGTATATAAGGTAAATGCACTTTTTGTTTGTTTTACAAACAAACATCTACACTACCGATGACTACCGTCGGGTGCCCCCCACCCCTCTCTCTCTCTCTCTCTCTCTCTCTCTCTCTCTCTCTCTCTCTCTCTCTCTCTCTCCATTTTCACTCTCCGAAGTCGCTCTATCCCATTCACAGTATGTCGTGACCTAAAAATAAATTTCTAGGCTAATGGATTATCAGGTTAATTATTTAACTAACCTAACTCGAACTCTCCCAAGTCCATACCAAATCGCAACTTAAGGTTCAATTGATTAACATGCAATGTATTTTGAATTTGGAGTCGCCACTAATCATTTTTGGTAGGTCGATTAGGAACCTAAATAAAATAGCGGGAGAACTATTTTATTCCTATGAACCAGAGATTAAGAGTCCGGGGACTTGATTACGCTAAATTACTCTAATTCCCTTTCGGTGTCATTTTATTTCATGAAAAATCATTTGAGAACGCAACATTAATTGATTTTAACCTAAGTCACTAACAAAGGTTATTATGCAGGTGCGCAAACAATTAATTGAGCATCCAGAAATCAATATAATCAAAGGAGAGTGCGCCACGTAAAACATTATTATATTGTTTATTTTGGATGTTTTTATATGAATGCATGAAAGATTATACTATATGCAATGCATGAAATTATTCTAGGATGCAATGACATGGATTAAATGCAAGACTAAACTAGATGACATGCAAATTAAACGAATGCACAAATGAGACCATGATTTAATTTAATTAATTATGTGACATGTAAATTAATTAAAATCATGACATGCAATTCTAATATGTAATTTAAGCTAAAATGCAGCCTAATATTACATGGCAAGAATGACATGGCATAGATGACATAGCAAAGATGACATGACATAGATGACGTGGCAAAGACGACGTGGCATAGATGACATGGCATAGATGGCGTGGCATAGATGGCGTGGCATGGATGACGTGGCAAAGGTGAATGATATTTTTTTTTTATTTTCGGATGAATTTATTTCCTAAAATAGAACTATGTCAAAACAATACTTATCTTGCATTTTTTTTTGTAAGGTAAATATGTATTGAAACTTTCCAAATCGCTAGATACAAGAGTGAACCGAACACAAAAACCATGAACCCATAATGGCACCATATGTGCCCAAAGGGGGTTCAACGGTAAACCGGTTGTAAGAATCAAGCATGTGCATAAGCGAGCCCAACAAGGGCCAAAATCAGCTAGAAAAGGGAAAAGAAGGGCTAAACAAGCAGCCAAAACAAAGAAAAATAACAAAAAGGCCAAACAGCAGCCAAACCCTACAACTAACAAACCGGCCAGACCAGTCTTCAATCTGCAAAGAGAGAAGCAAATGAGCGACCAAACAGCAACAAAAAAGATCAGTAGGTCGACTCCAATATGGGGGGGAAGACGTAGCAGCCATAAGGCAAAAAAGTAGCCAACACCATGAGGGAAATAAAGAGGAGGAGCAACGTCCCGGCGGGGGTATACCACAGCAACCGAGCGGTCCCTGCAGATTTCAGGCGGTACCACAACACAGCCGAGCAAAAAACCATGCAAATAGCTCACGAACAATAGGGAAACAGTCCTGCAAACGTCCCCAATATATTAAAGACGAATTATTTTAGACATAATATTCTATTTAGACATGCAATTTTATCCTAAAATGCAATCTAGTCTAAATATTTTATAAGAGAGATTGGATATGCAATTATCTACATGATGCTATTTTTAAAAGATATGCAACTTTCAAATATGGGATGTGAATGAATGCAATTTTTTAGAATTTTCGGGATTACATCATGCGACAGATATATTCTAAACAATATGACAATCAAGCAATTGATATCAAATTAGGAAAGTGAATATGTCAATCAAGTTTTGAAATATTTCGTGAATATTTGAATCAATCTTTAATTCATAATCTTACGATTAACGATTGAACCCAAATCATTGCCTAATCGAGTATTCCATCGATAATCTTAAAGATGGACTTTCTCGATTATGTGGCAAGTTGCGAATTAGGAAAAGAAATTTTCCTAATCAACCTGTATTTTAAAAAGACATCCACCTTGATGCAATTTGTTCAAGATATGCAAATAAATCACAAAATATGCAAGTGAATATATTAAAGTTCACGATAGGAAATTTACCTTCTTGCAAAATTGGCACTTTTCTAATTTGGATTTTTGAACCACGAAATGCAGCCCGAGATTCGCGCTCTCGGACAGGCTTGAGGAGGGACCTTCCACACACAGCTAGGACAACTTGGGGGACCAGGGGCTCACAGGGCTCCACGAGGATTCAAAGGGGCCAACTCGTCATAGAGGATGCTCAGAATACCTGCGGATGTTGCTATGGTTCTTTGATATATTCAACCGCGATAACAATGTATTCTCCAAGTGCAGTCCGAACCTAGCAGCTTGTCATTGGAGGTCCAACAACAAAATAGAAACCAATAGCTGCAAGTGAACAAAAAAAGTGGCAACACGTTTTGAAGGTTAGCAAAATCTGTTGGTCTCCCTGGCAAGTCTGGACGAAATCCAGAGAAGATCAGCCCACACTCCATGCTCTTCTCTCTTTTGTTGTGATGCGCCTTTCGAGAATCTCGCAGGAAGAAGGTGCAGCTGCGCCAAGGATCTCCAATCAATGACAACTGGCTTGTGGCGTAGGAAAGGAACAACCAGCTGTTGTCTTCGTGGCTTGCCAACAGAAATAAGAGGAGGCTCTACAAAGGGAGGCCGCAGCACAAGCTAGCGAAGGATCGCCAAGCGCTTCTCTCCCTTTTTCTCGCGTTCGCTCTCAAGTTTTTCCTCCAAAATTCTTCCGTGAAACCTCTCTAATTTCTCAATTTTTCAATGCAAATTGCCGACCTCTCCTATTATGAACGTGTAGCCTCTATTTATAGACAGGAGCTAGGGTTGTTAAAGAGATATCTTTCATTATCATTATGTTATCTTTTAATATCCCTTATGTTCTGTGATAATATCTAATTTAATTGTCCACCAAGTTTTAAGATAAGCCAATATTCCACCTTGGAAATTTTCGTCCCTACTAGTATTCAATATTCATGTGTTTAGCTCAGATAATTCAGTTGAATTCAAACCCTCAAATTAAATCCATCCACCGCCGGTCCGATTAATTGCAAAGCATGATTGTCGAAAAATAAAATATGAATGTTTTTTTTTTAGAACTAAAACTAGTTCTAATTTTTTATGCAAAAAATGACTAAAATGAAAAATCAAAATTTAGGTGTCAACATCTGCCCATTTCTTCCTCTCATCGCCATCCACACTCTCCACCATCTTGGGCCCTCTCTAACGATCGTCGCGCGCGCGAGCGCGCACACACACACACACACACACACACTCTCTCTCTCTCTCTCTCTCTCTCTCTCTCTCTCTCTCTCTCTCTCTCTCTCTCTCTCTCTCTCTCTCTCTCTCTCTCTCCAGTCTCGCTTCTTCAGTTCCCAGTTTCTCATGATCACTGCGGCAACTTCCTCACCTTCCTCCGTCGGTACCATCTTTCTCTGGGATAGGTACACAACAAGTACCATAACTTTCGTACGACGTTCACTTAAGTGCCATAACTTTCAAAACATTCACTTGAGTGCCACATCGGAGCAAAAATATTCAGATGAGTGCAAATTCCGGCCAAAAGCGTTCACTTGAGTGTTATTTTTGTCAAAAAATATGACGTGGAATTTTCACTACTATTTATTGAATTTTTTAGTGCCATGTGGAAATTTCATGTCAGTTTTTAATAGTTTCTATTTTTTATTTTTTTATTCAAATTAGAAAAAACAAAAGGGAAAAAAAGAAAAATTAACGAAAATTTAAAAAAAAAAAAAACTGAGAAACTAGGGTTTCTCGGATGGTGGCCGGCGAGGGTCGTTGCCGGCCACCACCAGTCGGACTAGGGACTAGGGTCGACTAGCCCTGGGCCAACGAGGTCGCGACGGCCGTCACGGCCTGGGGTGGCGTAATCGAAGCTTCAAAATTGCGGCCTGGGTTAGGGGAATCAAGGGCTTTGCGCCCTCAATCATTACTGTTGAGGCCTCAACGGCCGTCGACCAAGGCTGTCGTGGCCTCGCTGGCCCAGGGCGAGCCGACCTTAGGTCGGCGAGGCCGCGACGGTTGTAGGCGACGGTCGTTGCGACCTCAGCTAAAAGCAAAGCGCGATCTGAGCGAGGGCCTCGCGCCCTCTCCGGCCGCTGTCAAGGCCACGACAGTCGTCGGCCAAGGCTGTTGCAGCCTCGTCCGCCTGGGGCAACCGACCCTGGCCCTTGGGCCAGCCGATGGTGGCTGGCGGCCACCACCGAGAAATCAAGGTTTTCCTTATAAAATCAATAATTAAAATAAATTAGAAAATAAAATATGCACTCAAATATGCCACGTGTACATTAAATATTCAGGAAAATCACCTTGCCGGCGCCACGTCAACGATTCCGGCAGCCACATCGCCTTTTCCGGTGGCCACATCGATTAGCACTCAAGTGAGCGGTTTTTAAAAATTTGACACTCAAGTAAACGTTTTGAAAGTTATGGCACTTAAGTGAACGCAGTACAAAAGTTATGGTATTTATAGTGTACTTTTCCCATCTTTCTCTCGACATCTTTGTCTCTCCCTCCACCATCGCCGTGTCACTCTCGGCCTCTCCCCTTGTGTCTGGCTCTCTCTCACCTCTTGTCCTTATTCCCTCTTCACTTGTGCTACCGCCATTAATGTAAATAATCCGTACTTTCTCTAGCTTCGTCGAGGAAGGAAAAATGGTCCTTAATCTCGCCTTGTTATGATCACAATAATCTTGTTATTGTCCTTTACGTTACTTGTTCCATCTCCAATAAGAGTTAGGAATAACCTCTCTAGCGTCGTCTCTCAGCATCTAGAAATTTTCGTACCTTCATTTCCATGCCGTTAAATGCTTCGTTTCCTCTCGTATGCCTGGCCAATCGCGTTGTGTTGGGCGTGAAATAGGGAGGCTCTAGCTTCGCTCGAGTGTTATTTCATTTACTACGTTGTAGTGAATTACAAAAATTACAATTTCCCTTCATTCTAACATGTTCAATGCCATGTTTCCATGACCTAACTCTTATGAGTCCTCATGTTTCAAGGACGTTTAGAGGCGTTTTAATGCCACTTTTCCCATATTTTATAAGATAAGTTTCTTCTAAGGTCATGTTAGTTTTGATCGCGTCATGTTCTATCGTAGTAGTTGCATCACAATAAGCATGCACAGTTAATTTTTGCGTCTAATAAGCATGTGTAGGCAATTCTTTTTCAACTCGATTGATTCATACTGGACCGTGGCTGGCTCAGTGTGTAGTACTAGTAAGGACTAAGACGATCATTTATGGTGACCCAAGGTTGTCGAGCCGGTCCCAAGGCACCCTTTTCCCTTAGAATAAGTTTCAGTGTCAAAATCGCACGTTTAGGTGCCAATTTACTTATAGTTGATCACCATATTTATTGTCTTTAGTATTTAAACATATTATCAAATGAAGGATAGTAAAACAGGCCAAAATATAAATGAAAATGCTTCCCTGACAATCTGACGATACTATCAGTTATTTCTGACCGTAGATCCACGCACCATCAACTCGTGTTTTGCATAAAGCACTCACTAATTGAAAAGTCATGAGGTAAAAAATAATGATAGTACTGTCAGACTATCAGGGTAGCAGCTCCTAAATATAAACGATGAGTGAAAAAGCACAAAAATGAGCCTTTTAGGGGTAAAGTAAAATTTGACCGTTAAAGTTTTGGAGAAATACAGTAGAATTTTAGTTTTGGGTTTGGGTCATAATCGGGTCGGGTCTTGGTTCGGGCCCAAATGAGCGCAAATCCTTTATGTTCGATTCCGATCAGGTATCATGAGAATTCGATCCGAGTCGTTGACACTTCTAGCCAAGGCCCAACTGAAATTGAACTCTGAAAATGCTTACACCTTTCAAAGGGAAACAAAGCGGTGCGAGATAAGGACACAACAATAAAAAGAGAGCAAGCAAGACGAACGGTCCACACTCTTAAAATGGCGGACCAGCGGTATGGACGTGCGACGGTGATGCAGGTGGACAGAGGCGACACGGAGGGCAGTGGCACTTGGGCACAAACTTGAAGCCCGACAGCACGGTTGTGGCCTCAGCTTGTCCGGGAAAGAGCTCCGCAGCCAGAAACCAGGGGTCTGGTGAAGGTGGCTGGTGGCAGACCAGTCTCGAGACAGATACGCCGGTTGCTAACTCGGAAGTCGGGAATGTCCCTTGGTGGGTGCTATTGTACTTTTGCAATGAATTCAAGTTTTACCGACGAAGAAAGCACCTGATCTTCGATTCGAGATCACGCATATCCGGGGATGTTTGTTTAAGACGCCAGAATGCGAGAATGCATAAAAAGAATTATGTGTATTCTTATTTATATGATCCTCAGAGAACAAATGCTAATCGTAACCGAGATAGCAGAAGCAACAGCAAGACATGCCAGTGCCTTAACTCTGTATGGGATTGTCAATCTGAGCTTACAAAACACTGCCTATGCTACTGATGGTGATGATATCAAACTCATTAAGTATACAAAAATGACTTCTCTCTCTTTGCTTTTTCACCTTTTTCCTCTCCAGGTTACAGCCGCCTGTGCGCCAGCATCCTGGCAAAAGGAGGTAGTTTGATGTCGATCGGACCCCCTCTCATTCACCTACTGTTATTCTTTCTCATCATGAGAAATGCCTTTTTCGGCCTTTGGTTTTCCGAAATGCTACGACTATAACATTCTCATCACTGATGCCATTTCGATTGCCAAAACTGTGGGTAAAGATTAACTCACATTTTTAAGCTTTCATCATTGTGATGCCATTTCAATTGGCAAAGCAGAGGGTATGCTGAGTGACTCCATGCCGAGTAGTAGTCGGCTTCGTTGCGTACTCTATGGAGACAAGCTTTCCTCATCCGAGCTGCTATTTCCTCTCGCATTGTACCTGTTCAGGACAGGGAGTGAAGCAGCGGAAGAAATCCGGAAGGACCTCGCACCCCCCACCACCGTCCGATCCTGCATCCGACCGACATCCTTGCACACATGATCCAAAACCGAGAGGAAGTCTCTCACAATCAGAAAAATTCTTAATGGGTGAGCTTCCTCCTTTGCAGCGTCACCATGAAAATATTCAGTAACCTCTCTCACCAGAAACAAAGCCTTCTTCTCATCATCCTTGACTCTAGTGATTTCCTCCTCTGCCTCCCTAAGGAACATCTTCATTGAATCGAAGAAGTTCCTCTGCATATCTGGCCTCTGGTATTGCAGCACATTTCTGACTTTGTCGAGCCCAATTTCAAGTTTTGTGACGTAACTACTCAAGACATCAGAGTCCATTCCTGCTGCTTTTTTCACGTTTCCAAGGTCTTTGCTCAGGTTAGCGACAACCTGCAATCCTTGCTTCTTGAAGTCATCGTCCTTCATCTTAGGCTGCACCTTGTTCTGAAGATTGTCGTCAACAGAAGTCGTACCTTCTCCCTCAGATCTTATGATTTCCTGAACCACGAAGTGAAGAAGTGTTGTTTTTCCGTCTGTTCCCTTTATGTCTACGAGTTTTAGGAGTGTCTCAAGTTTGAAAGCTTTTGCATCTCCACGGTTTGTGCCCACATTCATCCTGTTTCCTGTCCTAAGTACAGCTTCAAGGAGTTTGAGGAATAACCGGCTGTTCCGTAGCTCTTCACTAGCTGCCTGCCATGTAATAACAACCAATGAGTAGGTCCCAGGCATTGTAACTGAAGAATTTATCGCATCTACAAAAAACTATGAGGGATTCAATGATGTTGGTGTAAATAACTTGAGAATAGTACCTCTAGCGTTTGGAAAGCCTTCCTCAGGTAGTTCACCTCAGTCTCGAAATTGGCTCTATATAACATAGCTTCAACTCTTTTGAAGGCAAATGGAATGTCAAGGATAGCCTTAAGAAACCGTTCCGCAGTGCCTAGTTTAGAGATGTCACCATTATAATCTCGAAGCCTTATCTCCTCTTCCTTCGTCGGAGCCATTTTCACAAGTGTCTCCAGAAGTTCAGCACCCAAACCTTCTGGATTACCTACGGATCCAGATACAAATGGCACATGATGTAATTAAACTAGCAATGTACTAAAGCAAGCGGAATAAGAGATCAGTACAAATCAACTTGCACTTAACTCTTGAAAAAGAGTACTCTATTATTACCTTACTCATAACAACTCTCTCTCTCTCTCTCTCTCTCTCTCTCTCTCTCTCTCTCTCTCTCTCTCTCTCTCTAACTCAATGCTGCAAACTCGATTACAACGTGAAAATGTGAAATTGAAGCCGGTGCAGTCATGCAGGTAAGAACCAGCATTTGTTTACTGCATCTGAAGATTTTGACCTTCTAAACTAGACTTATGTTATTTTTCAGTTATCACTTAACTATGTTATATTTCTTTAGCTTCCCCTCTGCCCCTCCTTGAACACACATGACAATGCAATGATCTTCTGGTCTTGATTGTGGTAAGACTAGCGGCTTCAACTAAAAAGCTTGTTCTACTTTGGCGTACCGCAGGCTTCATGGAATTTGGCCTGGGATGCAACTTCAAAAACTTTCCATATGAACTCAAATCCATTACACCTTAGGATTAGCAACAATTAGGTTCGACGAAGAGGATAACAAGGCTTTCAACACTGGAAGAGTATAATCATATCATCATCAAAGTTTGAATTTCCATAGGCTACCCACTTCCCTCTTCGTAAGGTAAGGTCGAATAATGCAATTTCCGACTATTCCCTTTCTATCTTTAGAAGAAAATGAAAGGACATGGGGGGCATACCATCTAAAAGAGCTTCAGAGACTTCATCCCTTGTCACGTTCAGTGCTCTCAACAGGATAGCAATGTTCTGTGACTTCTTTGGATCCAAAACCCTGTTCTCCTGCTCCGGAGGGGGCAGCACCGATCTCCTCGTCGGCTCCTTAGGAGCTGAATTTGTCGAGTGGCAACCGAAAAGTGTCTCCATCATATCCTCATTCAATCTATGAAACCAGAAAAATTATCCATCGATCAAGATTTGGTTTACTAGAATTAAGCAGCATCAACATTCTTTTCAAGCAACAAAACTTACTGGAATGAGCTCGACTTAAGCTGGTCCCACACCGTGGCTCTGTCGGAAGTTGCCCTTACTTTGTCCCAGTGCAGAGGCTTCAATTTCGGCCTCCCTTCATCTTTATCATCCCCGTTTTGCCTCTCGGTAGAGCCGAGGCTTCCGTTGCTCTCTTCGGCAGCCTGGCTCTTCCCATTGCTTGAAACAGCTCTGGAAGCAGGAGTCCAAGACTTTGAACTGGTTGATTCTGGGGTATGTTGTTGAGAAAAGACGTTAGCTTCTAGTCTTCTCTCTTTCTTCGGAGTTGCAAATGCCCCTGGTGGCAGGGGCAGTCGAGAAGGCGGCAGGGGCGGTGGCCGCGGAGGAGGAGGAGGAGGCGGCGGCGGCGGCGGCGGAGGTGGAGGTGGAGGTGGAGGTGGTGCAGCTGTAACTTTTTTTGTTCCCTGTGGTGAGCTGCTTATTGATTGGAGAAGTGCCATATTCGGAGGTGGAGGCGGAGATGAGAATTTAGGCCTGCATATTGTCCTTTCGCTCTTCTGCGATGGAGCCACCGCAGGCGGCGGCGAGACCTGCTTTATCGATGGTATAATGACATGTTTCATTTCCGGAGAAGACGCAGAAATTCGTGATTTCGGAGACGTTCTCTTCGAATGTGGAACAGAAGTGACAGAGCCATTTCCATCGCTTCTCGCGAGGACTCCAAAACCTTTTCTGTCGCCGGTGCTTTTACTGCTCAAACGAGAAATTGGCGTGTAATAGCTCTCCTCGTTGCTTACAGAGGAACATTGAGGAGTGTAAAACGCAGTATCGTGACTCTCTTCATCATCCGACGAAATCGCCGGCGACTTCTCCACCGGAGGCTTCGCCAACGGCGGCAGAGGCTGCAACTCAGGACTCGGCCGATACCGAGGGTTCTCTGATCTGTTCACCGAATTCAACTTCCGGTAAGGCGACGAGATTTCCCCACTGCAATCACCGATGGATCTCGTCGCCGAGGGCTCAACGGTGCCAATGTAGAGGAAATTGGACGGTGGAGCTCGAGAATCCTCAACAACGCTCTCGGAATTGTTTCCTCCGACGAGCTTTTGCGTCTCCTGCGGATGCTTGGCCCTGTGCCGATACAGGAAAAAGGCGAGGGCAGACAGCATTCCTAAGGTGACGATTCCGACGGAGATTGCGATCGCCACCGTCTTCGTCGGCTTCGTCGGTTGCGTCGCGGTCGGGAACGGCGTGGTCGCATTACTGAGCGCCGGCGGCGGTTGACCTCCCGGGTTCTGCGTCGCTCCGGCCGGCACCTCGGGGAAGAACGGCTGGTCGGGGTTGGGGAACACGGGGGACGGCGGAGGAGGCGGCGGTGGCGGGGGAGATTCGGTGGCCGGGGGCGGAGCGGAGCCCGCCGGGAAGAGCGGCTGGTGGAGGATCCTCCTGTGGAGGCCGCGGCTGCTGGCGAGCTCGGCCGCGCCGCCGGAATTCGCGGAGCGGATGAGGTGGAAGAGGAGGAGAGAGAACAGAACCGGAGCCCAAAGGAAGCTCAAACTGTGAGCTCTCATGGTGAACTTTGCTGCTCCTCGCACGAGTCGCTTCCTCTCACCAAACTCATCTCCCTCTCTCTCTCTCTCTCTCTCTCTCTCTATCTGGTCTCGCAAATTCTCTGCAACTAGAGGGAGAAACGGTTGTAGAAGACGGAAGAAGAGAGAGAGTGGCGAGAGGGGGAGTGTGTGAAGAGAAGCTTCTGTTGCCCGCAAGTTCTGGATGCTCCATCAGATGACGTCATCATTGCTCCTAATTTTCCTTTCCCTTCGTATTTTTGTGTTTTTCCGTTTTCACGTCCGCTTCCACGGTTTATTGCCCGCCCTTTCACATGGTCGGATTGGTTTTCTCGATTTTACTAAATGTCGCATGACACGTGGCAGTGCGCTTTTTAAAAAATAAATAAATAATTGGAAACGATTTCGACTGATGATCGTAGCTTTGGAGTGGGGGTAATAATTATATCGAGACAGACAGGCGCATAACGTACGCATATGCACTTTTTTGTGTCTGTGCAACGGATTAATTGTTAGTATTGTACTACAAGCTAATAACCCGAAAACTTACTTGTAATTTAAACACTTTGAAAAAATAATTCTCAATAATGGGTTTTGTTCGAATTCGATATTTCGTCAATTAATGGTACAAAATTATTTCGACGATAAATTAAAACTTGAGAAAATGGTACTTTTTATAATGAATTAGCAGAAGAGCCTACATAAACATGTCAAGAAATGGAAAAAGAAAATTAAAATAGAACATGTTAAGGAGAATTTAAACAATTTCATATACTTTGGAAGATGAAGTGATCTCTCACTATAATATTAACATCCCCACCCCCTCAAAATCAAACCCTTTATCGTTAACGCCACATGCCTATTGACAATTTAGAATGTGTTGGACATTTAAAATATCTTGGCTTGAATTATTGGAGATTCATAGAATTCATATAAAATAGTTTAAGATTTAAGCTATTTTTTTTTGTGCTCGCTTTTAATTTTCTAAGAGTGTTGCTACCGTTGAGATGAAGTTAAAATTCTAAGAAATCAGAAAGATTCGACATATAGGTTGAATTTAAGTCTTGATTGTGTTAGGCATTTAAAGTCTGTTGGCTTGAAGCGCTAGAGATTCACAAAGTTTATAGAAAAAAGTTTAATATTTAAACTATATCTTGGGTTAGCTTTTAATAAAATAAAATAAACTGTTCCTATCACTACTATGTTTCACATGAAATGATGCCGAGTAATCGAGAATCTCGGAGAGAAAAGAAAATAGAAAAAGAGAATTGTTTGGATGGTAAGGAAAGAATTGAAGGGTACTTGCGTAAAAAAAAAGAATTGGAGGGAAATAAAGTGAAATAGGTACAGTCTTACAGATTACAAATAAAGGGTTTAAAGCATTAATGAACGTTTAAAACACGAAATAAGTCTTTCCGAAAAATCATCTAGCTCAAGGAGTGACTTACACGGCATTCCAAGAAGCAACTACCAAATAGGTAGTACCTATGGTATGACTATGATTTGTAAAAACAAAAAAAAGATGAATGATTTGTAAAATATTTTCCTAAAAATGGTCCCATGTATACAAAAATAAAAGAGCAAATTTTCATTTTCCATGTAAACGTTTAAATATAAAGTATTATTGATGACAAAAGCATTTTTTTGACCAATTATTTCAATTATAAAAATACTTTTCAAATTATTCATTTTTCGCGAAACAAATGAAACTAAAATATATATGAATTAGTATGCTAGTCCACTATAGAAGTCCTAGTCTTAGTAGAAGTATAGATTTGTTAAATTTGTAGAACAAAAGGGATCAAAGAACTCGTAAAGTTAAACATGGGAGGATTAAGCAAATCCCTCCAAAGTCCAAACTACTCTCTCTCCTTCTACTAAACTAACAAAAACAAGATAACTTCTAAATTCCTCCTTAAAAAATGTGAAAAAAAAAATTCCTCCTTAAATTTTTGCCTAGATTAGAACATATAATGTATTGTTGGTATATCACCTTTCTTTCTAATATCAATTTTCCTTCTGTACTACTAAAATTTTTGCAGAGGTTGTGGACGTACTTATAACTATATGGAGAAGTTAGTGGATGTAATTTTTTTTTTTTACATCTTTTTATGAATTGATTTGTTGTGCTGATTCCATTTGAGTTCATTCAGCGTTTTTATATATATTAAGAATGCAATATGAGATGTTCAACTCTCTCGTGATGAAAGTGTCGTGGTAAAATGCTTTAGGATAGGCTTCATAAATGGAATATTAATGAAAAAAAAAACTGATTAAAAAAAACGACTATGATTTGGCGATATTACGGATCTCATATCGTATGACTACTTTAAAGAATATGGTATTGAATATTGAGATAAATTTTTTTCAAATGAACTATATATTTTTTTGGATGATTTGGCATTAAGTTAGGGAATGATGTGAAAAATGCTTAAAAATTAAAATCCTTTGTAGTGTCCCTCCTCACAAAAATTTAAAACTTAGATTTATAATTTTGTCCTCTCTGATTTTCCTCGCTTCCTAGTTATATAGCATGCAAAATCGACTTCGAATCGAATCGAGTGAAATAGATCGGGATGAGTACACTTCGACAAGATGGGTTTTGATTGGAGGGGCGGTCATGATTGACGGGACATGTCAATATGTCATCATGAAGTGTTATGATTTGCAGCAATCAAGCTGGATTAACATTCCGACCAATAAAGAAAAAAAAAGCTGGATTAACATATTAGTAAAGGGGTTCCGAATTACGATCTTGGGAGCGTAACACGACACCGGGGGGTTTGGGAGCAAAGGGCACGGATGTAATTTCACGAAAAGTCGACGTGGCTAAGTGTAACTTCGTCCCTTTTTTTTCCGCTTCTTTTTTCCGCTTTTTCTGATGCCATTTCGATCCACCGACTCCCCCGCGGCATATGCCTTTTCCAAGCTTTTCTTTTATCTTTTCCTTTCCGCTTTTGTTAGTGGAATAACGCCATGGCGTAATGACATTTCTATCCTTTTCCCCCCCCACTTTTCCTTTTCTTTTTCTTTTTCTTTTTATTTTTTTTTAATTTATTGTTTCTTTTAACGTTGTTTACTTCTTAACGTTGCAAAAGTGGGTGCTTGCTTTATTCCTTTTGGCGAGTGGGAGAGAGGGTGTGCATTCTGCCGTGCTCATTCGGGCGAATCATACACTGTCCCTTCAATTAAAAAAATAATAATAATAAATAAAAAGATAAAAAAAAAATTCCTTAACCCTTAATTAAGAAATATTGAATGATTAATTGTAGAAGAGATGAGCCACCCACTTTTTTCTTTACTTGATCCAAATAAACTCTGAGATTCCAAGAAACGTCCATGAAGTCTCCTGGTTATTGAGATTCGAGGCATTCTTCCGACAGAAAACGCATTGACCTTGATGGAAACCGATTTTGCTTTTCTTAATATGATGAATTAGTATAAACTGAGAGAGAGAGAGAGAGAGAGCGCGCGCGAGAGATTGGTGAAATTTTTAAGCTCGGTTTGTTTTGCGAAAAATGATTGATTTGAGAAATATTTTCCCACAAATGATGGCTTTTATCGATTGTAAAATCGAACGAATCAGAAAAGTTTTCCGTTGCCTGTGAAAATATGTAGATATAATATGTTATGGATGATGGGCAATATCTTTTGTTGGCTCGTTTCAAGCGACACGCATGATCATTTTTAGAAAAAAAATATCTTTTAAATCATTTCACAAAACAAACCGAGCCTTAATACTCAAAGCTAAACGAGGCTGTAGTGTGTCGCCAGCTATTTGAGCTGTGAAAATGAGAGGAGTCTTCTATTATTCCAACTCTCATGGTAAGGGGATGACTTGAGGATGATTGGAGTATTATGACATGTCTTTTTTTTTTTTTCAAAAAAGATAAGCATTTCATTAGAACTAGAGCAAAATTTGTGCAATATCTGAGCATAATAAATCTGAAAGGGCCTGCGGAGGATTAGCAAGCCAGTTACAAGGAAGACTCTTCTTGCGATGGGCCTTCATGATCCAGTCCACGACAAATTGCAGATCACTTCCACCGTGCAGGTCGAGCAAAGAACTTCACCAGTTCGAGCGTCTCTTGCAAAGCTAGGGCTTCAACTGCAATTGTAGAAGAAGCTCAGATTGACTTGGCGAAACCAACCATGATGACACCGTTCGAGCCCCGACACACACTCCGGCAACAGCTCCGTCCGTCGTCCCTTCCACCAGCGAGCCATTCCTTGTTAAATTTCAACACTTCAATCTCCGGCGGGTGCCACTTCGCTGGGGTTGAGTTCCATTTCTCTTAATTTTTATTTTTTTTTATTTTGCATCTGGATTCCATCTAACTCTTTTGTGCTGATAAGGCCTCATCTACCACCATATATATATATATATATATATATATTTATATTGGCTTGTCCATCTTTAGCGCTGTTTAACGCTGATCATTAGCCTGTGTGCGTGGGACATAAATGTCTATAATCCAAGACCATTCATGCTTTGACCGTCGTATTGGTGGAATAAGTATCCAGCCACCTCGAATTAGTTTGTTTTGGAACCGTTTTAAGTCGTCTAGAGGAATTCGACAAGGAGATCTTTTATCCTCATATTTATTCATTCTAATGGCAAACACTCTCTCAATGCCAATGAGAAAGGCGGTCAATGATGGAACAATCAAAGGTATTAAGCTAAACAAGTCCTGTCCGACTTTGTCCCACTTACTCTTTGCTGATGACTCTATCTTCTTTCTACAAGGGAATTTGACAGAATGCCAGAATTTGACTCAGATTCTGAATTAGTATTGCATGGCTTCGGGTCAGGAAATAAATCTAAATAAGTCGGGGCTTTTTATGGGGACAAACTGTCCACAACAGCTTCAAAACAATCTAGCAAGGTTCTTAAGAGTTCCAGTCATGGAGAAAACAGGGAGTTACTCGGGAATACCATCAGATTGGGGGGAGTCAAAGAAACAAATGTTCTCATGGATCAACGCAAGAGTTGATACGAAGATGGAAGGTTGGAAGGAAAGCCTGATTTCAAAGGCAGGCAAGGAAATTTTGCTAAAAACTATTGTACATGATATTCCTCAATATGCTATGTCTATTTTTAAGGTGCCAGTTTCCATTTGCAAATCAATTGAAAAAAGAATAGCTGCTTTTTGGTGGAAAAATAATGAAACTGGAGCTGGTTTGCACTGGAGAAATTGGGATGTTCTGAAAACAAGAAAGGACAAGGGGGGCCTTGGTTTTAAAGATCTCATTACTTTCAATAAAGCAATGTTAGGAAAGCAAGCGTGGAGGGCTTTCTCAAAATCAGAATGCTCTGTGGGGCGGGATTTTGATGAGTATGTATTTTCCAAATGGAAACCTTTTACAAGCTACTAAAGGGTCCAGACCTTCATGGGGATGGCAGAGCATTCTGTATGGGAAGGAGAGCATTGTAGGGTCCGTGCGATGGTCAATCGGTAATGGTGAGATGGTCAATATCAGAGAAGATCTCTGGCTACAGGGGGATGCGATTGGAGGTCCAACAAACAAGAATGAATCTTTGAAGGTGTCAGATTTGATTTCTAAAGAGGAAGCAAAATGAGATGAAAACAGAATCAGAGACATGTTTGATGAAGAACTAACAGAGGAAATTTTATTGATCCCAATCTACCCTCTCCTAAGGAAGGATAAGTTGGTTTGGACAGTTACATATAATGGATCTTTTACTGTCAAGAGCACCTATAACAAATTGCAAGAAGAAAATCAAAAACCAGTGATAGAGCAGGCTTCCACCTCTTTCCAGCCTTCAAGAAAACTTTGGAACAGAATTTGAAAAGCAAAGATCCCCCCAAAGGTGTGTGTGTTTGTCTGGCAATTATGCTAGAATGCTCTTCCAACCAGAGAAAACCTATTCAAACGAAAAATCATACCTCACCCTTACTGTACTTTGTGTGATTCTCAAGTGGAACCTACTGAACATTTGTTTCTATCTTATCCTTGGACTGAAAGGATTTGGCACAACTAGAAGCTCTCATACCTTAATTCCGCTCCAACTAGCTGTCGCGACCCGTCCGAAAGCGGACGCGGCTAATGGATTACCGATCGCGGGTCTTGGATCGGCGCGAGCCCTCCCAGGCCCATACCAAATCGCGGCGGGAGTATTTTTCAGAAGGATTCGAATATAAGAGTCGATCGCTTTCGACCTTAGTGTGGTCGTGGTGGCATGTGCAACTTGTGCATGCATTTGGAGTCGCCACCGGTCTTTCTTGGAGGATAGACCGGAAACCTTAATGACCGATTGGGAGAGATCGATCAATTCTGCGGAACCAGAGATTTTGGGTTCGGGGACTTGGTTACGTTGATGTCATTACCAACGCCCTTTCGGTACCTAACGCGAGTGATTTTCCTAACTAGGATTTCATGCATGTGCAATTTTGGGTGAGGTAAGTCTGACTTTGCATATTAACCAGTTTAACATGCTCACGTAATCATAATAAAAAAATAGATGTCAATCACATAAACATCTATCCTACGTGGTGATCATGGAATTATGATTTAATGGGTCTCGAGCCAATGAGACCACATTTAATCATTTTAATATTTTAATATCGGAGAGCCGCTCTTCGCTTCTTCTTGGTTTCTTGAACTCTTCAAGAATTGGGCCCCAAAGAGCTCGCCGACTTAAAAGGCTCCTCCACGTAATCCTTGTAGCATTTACATCAACAATTGACTATGCTAAAAATAAAGATTACATGAAAAATAAAAGGAGTACGCAGCCTCCATTTAATAATTACAATCCAAAATATATAAATAATCATCATACATTCATATATACATCAATCACATTGATTAGGGATTTTTCCATGATCACCACCCTTCCACGTAAGTAATAAATTCACAATTTAAAACTTAGGAAGGAACAATAAAAATTCTACGTTGAATCATATTCAGAATTTTTACGTAAAATAAGATAGCCATAAATTTTCGATTCAAAATTGATTTAGTCTCAATTTTTTTGCTACGTTGATTAATTTATCATATAAAATAATCAACCACCATTAGCCATGTAAGACGAACAATTCGTTAATACATATTGGCCATAGTATTGCAAAAATTGCAAAAATCAATTAAATGCACGAAAACACCTAAGGATTGGCTCTGATACCACTATTGGGATCCACGTAACACGTAGCGGAAATAAATAACAACCCATACATGTATCTCCAGAGGCGTACTTCGTGCATTTCAATCGAAAAAAATCACAAAGCCTCAAAGGGAGTAAATAGATTACCTCTCGTAGCGTGCTTGAACGGAGGTGTCGGTTCGATGTTCTTCGATCTCAGCCTCCACAAGTGTTAGGCATCTAGTTCGGACGCACCACCAATTGACGAACGGGGAGACGACTAATAACTCCACAACAATTGTGCTAGCAATATGTGGAATCAATATTCCGAACTTAGTATATTTTGCTCACTCAAGATTATGAGAATATAGATAGTGTTTGTGTTCTTCTCTCTAAGCTATCAAAAATTTGCCCACTCTACAAAATGTCTCCCCTCCTTCAACCTCAAAACTCTTGCCATCCTTTTATAGCCAAAAATACCTTCCAATAAATTGTATTTAAAAATAGCACTAACAATTATAAATTCTATCTAAAAATAGCACTCACAAATAAATGACATTTAAAAATAGCACTAACAATAGCACTCACAATTTATAATACAAAAATGCTATTTAAAAATAGCACTAACAATATCACTCACAATTTATAATACAAAAATGCTATTTAAAAATAGCACTAACAATTATAAATTCTATCTAATAATAGCACTCACAATTTATGATAAATAAATGCCATTTAAAAATAGCACTAACAATAGCACTCACAATTTATGATAAATAAATGTCATTTAAAAATAGCACTAACAATAGCACTCACAATTTATAATACAAAAATGCTATTTAAAAATAGCACTAGCAATAGCACTCACAATACAAAAATGCTAAAAAAAGGCACTAACAAAGGTGTTAAAAATAATAACCATTATTATTATTACAAGAGTTAAAGAGGTTACCAAATAGTACAAATACGCATAACATATAAATACGTATGACGTATAAATACGTAGAGCATACGTATACATCCGTGCAACTGGGGACTAATTGAAAGAAAAATGTGCAATTAAGCTCTTTTGGTAAAAATTGATTAAATTGGAGGGCAAATTGACCTAATTGCACTTTAAGACTTTAGAATCCAATGTCATAGCTTATAAAAAGTGAGAATTGAAAACTAAAAGACTCGAAAAGGATTTTTTTTTTTTTAGGCTCGGTTCGGGTTTATGTTTGTGAAGGAACATAGTGACCCGAGCCGAATTTTTGAGATTTAAAGTGACACACTTGAAGAGGAAATTAAAAAAAAATTATCGAATATTTTTGGGTATTTTTCTGATTTTTTGGGTATTTTATAATTAAATAAACTCGAAAAATATTAAAAATACCGAAAAATATTTTTTGTTCAAAATTGGTTCCTAAGGCTAAACCAAGGCTTCCAAAGTTGATTTTATGATTTTATGACCTTTTTTGATATTTTTAATTAATTTTAAAGAATAAAAATCACAATAATAAATGGTAAAAAATCAGGTGTCAACACTAGCACAAGAATGGACGCGTGGCTCCAAGATCAGATTGAGAACCCTGTCACGTCCCCATCCTTCGACAGCACAACAGTCTTGCTCTGGTGTATATGAAAGGCAAGGAATAATTCAGTATTCAGAGGAAAAAAGCCTGACTCAGAGGCCCTAATTTGTGAAGCGGAGGCAATCATTCGAAGCTATAGAAAATCTGTCACGCCCTGAACCTAGTGAGCTCGTGAACATCCCACCTGGCTGTTCCTAATTCGATAGTCTCATAGGATCTTTCGGCCCACAACTAATATGATCAATGTACAAGTGGAAGCGACAAACATCTCCTTACTTATATAAAATCCAGGTGACTTAGGACAAAAATAGTATACTTCTCATGTTTCATAAAATACACCTCGAACTCTTCTCAAGGTCAAATACTAGTGATTCGGTTTCTACCTCCACGAATCAAAAATACGATTCCTAATACCACACATCAGGATATGTAATCACCCTACCAACTACTTCCTCGAGTGACAATCCTTGGCAAACTTGGTGTTCCGTTGTCTGGTACTTGAAAAATGTTAAGTCCCAATAGGGTGAGATATAAAATCTCAGCAAGTGAATCCCTAAACCTAGACCAGGCCGCCAGTTCTCCCAGACCACACAGCGAAACAACAAGAAGAAGCCCATCGAGGCATTAGCACTTGGCATTCAAATATCACATATCTCAAAGTATTTGGCACGAGACACAATCATAGTCGAACACATCATGCACGATGAGATCAAGCTTTACGCACTAATACTGAATGAATTTATAACTTCAGATTTATAACAATGATATCACATTTCTCATTGTCAATGGCTCCCAGGCCGCGATGTGTTTCTCAGGGGCACTCTGGTCAATTCAATCACATGGGCTCTCTGGCCATTTCATTTGCATCAAGGTACTCTGGCCAATTACGATGCACAAGGGCTCTCTAGCCAATTGCGATGCACAAGGGATCTCTGGCAAATTACAAAGCATCAGGGCACTCTAGGCATTTTAGTCCATGTTCCTCAATTAGCCATGCCATTCAATTCAATCCAGTAAAACTCGTTTTCATAAAACATGCTTCTCATCCAACAAGGATTCACAAGCCAATCAAGCAATTAGCTTTCTTTAACAAGAGAAGCAACCATAACCAAGTCACATAATGCATGGCATAATTTACACGGCAAGGCACACATACAAAAATCACTCTCTTGCAACATCAAGCCTAATTTCACACAATTGCCTCTCAAGGGTCAAATGCCACACGGCCATGCGAGGATTCACATCAATCAAATACCAACATAACCATTTCAGCCATGGATATCACAAGTTCGTCTCAAAGCAAGCAATGTATCACTTGGCTCATACAATCACAATTGGCCTTACTCGGTTCAAACATTTTTTAATGCATAAATTCCATCAATTGAGCCTCAAACTCGTCTAGTAGTGTCCTAACGTTCGAGTAAAGGTTTAAGGGACACTTACCCTTGATCAAGCTAGAAATTTCCAAGCCAACCCCCTAGATCAGTAAACTCACGACCACAGCAGGGCACGCGCCGTCCTAGGAAAAATTACATTTCCAAATCAAAATTCAACCATTTCTCAACCCCACTTTGCCAATACCTCAATAACACATCAATTGGCAACCTACAATATCTTAACAACCATTTAAAGACACGGCGACACCTCCACGAACCCCTAAAGTGTTCGGTTCTAATAGCCACAACACATGGCAGAATCGGTTCTGCTTCACATCGCACAAATCAGTCCATAATTCAATCCTAGGCTCCAATTCACTATGAATTTCACTTGCTAAAATCTTAATCCATAAGTCTAAGAGGCTCACCGAAAATTTGGAAGCAAAACGACACCTTAAAGGCCTTCGAACAGCTCGTTTTCTCTCGGTCCGCAAACAGTCAGAATCTGCTCAGTATAAACCTCCTTAAATCAGCCATGAAAACACTTCAAATTTCAAATAAACTTACAACCACAGCTCATCCAATCCTAGTACATGAGTGCATAAGATCCCACCGAAAATTTGGAGCCATTTGAAGTCTTAAAGCCCACAAAGCAGGTCTTTCCCCAAAACTGGTAAGATTCTGCTTCAATCTGACCTTTGCCCATTCAAACAGACCTACGAGAAAAACTACTGGGCCAAATCGAGCTTATAATATCTCTATGGAAAGATAAGACGATAATTTTTTAGATGGCGATGTAATCACCTCAATCCAACACCGGACGAAAAAGTTATGGCCGTAAGAAGGGAGGTGGTCGGGACTAGTCGGGCGAGCAGTTTCTTGGGAGGAAGAAAACAATCAAGAGAGTGAAGAGAGAGAGGGATGGCCGGCGACCAAGAGGGAGGAAGAAGAGGAAAATGATTAATCCCATTTAGCATCTCTTCTAGAAGGGTTGGTGAGGACAAGATGGGCATTTAATGCCAATAAGATAAGGCTATGTCATCTAATGACACTTGTCACCAACTTAATAATTATCAATATCTACCATTGACTTTCATTGACCAATTTTCCCTCCTATTTTCGGCAGCTAGGGGAATCCAAAACGATCAAAATGCCATTCTAGAAATCTTAAGGCAATGGCAAGGCTTGAGGGGAAAAATGGTAATTCTACACTTGCCGTCCGAAATTTCACTTTTCTAATTTAAATTTCCCTCGATGAGGCGACGTCAAATTCAATTCAAATGTTAGAATTCCTCAATGTCCAATACTCAAATCTCGAGGTCCAATTTCATGTCGAACTCTCGTCGACTATAATTCCAGTTTATCTCTAACTGATGGGCGACTCTTGCAGGCGCTACGCGTATCGACCTTGGGATTTTTCTCAAGCCGTGGCGACTTTGGTTGTCATGTAATTGTGAAGGTTTACCGCTAGCTCCTACGGTCCTGATCATCGGAATCCGATTTAAGAAATTCTCGCAAATTACATATTGGTTAAGCGGAATCACCCGCGTCCCAACGTATAATGCTAGCAAGACATTCCATGATCGTTCCTAGATCGATCTCTGCTGGCCCAAAATATTCCCTCGACAATCTTTATGGTCAAAGTGCCATTTCTCATTCAAATTCCCTAGGTCCACGTACCTGGCTCCGCGTCAGTCTTTCCTTTTTGGTCAGTTAACTCAAGAGTGGTCAACTCCGAGCCGATTATAACTGGAATACAGCGATCGATATCCTTCCATTCAATAGCCTCGAGAGGGGTTGAAATTCGGAATGTCACAAAATCGATTGGCAAAGGTCAAAGCTTTTCAAAAAACAAACTAAATCCCCCACAAAAAATGGACCTCCCCAGTTGAATCTGACCTGAAACTAAATATTGATGCCTCTATAGGTGGTGCCGACGGTGATGGAGCCATCGCAGGTGTTCTTCGTGACTCCAATGGCGCTCTGGTAGACGGATTCGTGAAAAAAAGTCGATCTTGCTCGCCGGGGTCAGGCGGAAGCGCAAGCCCTGTTAGAAGCGTTGAAGTTCATCGCACGAAAACGTCTAGAGTCGAAGTACGTGAAAAGGAAGAAGATAAGTGTTTATACTGACTACCGTACTTTGGCTTTGGAAGTCAATGGGAAAGAAGACCTGGGTAGGGAAACATAAACCCTGGTGCTTGAAGCCCAACTTTTGCTGGCCTAGGACTGAAATATATTGGTAGCTCATTGTAGTCGCACAACAAATCTGGTGGCGGATTGGCTGGCTAAGGCCCATCGTATAAATAATATTCCCATATTTTGGGTCTCTAGACCCCCTAAACCCCTATGGGATCTTCTTTGTTTAGATACTCCGCCTTTGGGCTATGTTTGTAAGGACCCTTAATATTTCGTATGGATGCTTTCTTTTTCGGACAAAAAAAAAACTACAAGAAAATTGCGATCAGAACGGATCATATTGGCAATAAAGATACCACAAGTGACATACATTTGAAATGGCTCTCATTTGAAAGCCATAATTCTTTTTTCGACCACTTGAGCAACGTTAACTTTTTAAATATACTCACTTGAATGTCATAAATTTCAATGGATGGCTTGAGTGCCACAACTTCTTGTAAACGATAATTCAAGTGTCGGAAATCCTACACAACATGACACTTATAATGAACGTCTTTAAAATAGTTATGACACTCAATTGATCAATCAGCAAGTTATATGACTCTCAAACGATTGAGAAAAAAAGTTATGACAATCAAGTAAACGCTACACACAAATAATGACACTTAAAGGATCGAATAAAAAGTTACGGTATTTTTTTTTGGTTGAAAAAAATTGACTTTCATTAATTAAAATATAACTTGAATGATAAGATAGATGAGCCTCTGAACATATAAGGTCTCATAAGGTTTGAGGAGGCCAAGCCTCGGAGATCCAATTACAAGGTAAAAACTTTAGGGCTTTAGCAACTCAGGCTGCTACACGATTGGCCTCCCTGGCGCAATGTACTACTCTGATGTCTTTAAATGAGCCCATTAAAGCCTTACACTCCGTTATAAGAGCATTCACTTCTCGCGATGGCTTGACTTGATCTATGAAGGAGCTTATCAATGTTATATTGTCTGACTCCAAAGTACAAGAGACTTCCGTTGGTGCCTCAAACCACTTCTATGCCTCCAACAAAGCTAGGGTTTACAATTGCAAGACTGAAGACGCCTAGATCTCCTTCGGGAAGCCATCGATAGGGGTAAGCACGGCCGGGTGGTAGGTTCCAGACCTGCACCTCGAAACTGACTATGTTATTTTCGGTTCTAAATTTTTGAAACTTAGAATCTATCCTGTTTGTCCTGGAACCTATTTTGGAACCTAGCCCTTTTTTCGGTCTGGTTCCAAGCCTACTCGTGAATCTATTTTTATTTTTTATTCATTTTTCACACAAATAATATGGGTAGCAATGAAATGATTTAAAGTAAAAGATAAATAATAAAACTTACTATCCATCAAAAGCAACAATCCCTAATATGAGCAATATAAATTGCAATTCACCAAAAACAAAAGAGGTGAGGCGAGTGATACTAGGGTTTTTTGTAATAGTTGTTAAAACTGGTTCCAAAATCATTCCGGTTCCTAAGTACTTGGAATCGAGAACCGGCCCGATTTCAACCAATTCCCAAAATTTAAAATCGTTTCCCATACAGGTTTGAATGAGAACCGATTCTCGGACCTGTTTTTCGGATGGTTCGATCCGGTTCCAAGTAAACTCGATCCGGTTGCACACCCTAGCCATTGACCATCTTCTCCGACTCATCTCTGCACACCAGCTATGGTTCCAGTGGACGACCCCACGTCAAGCGACGTGTCTACGTTAATCTTCAGCGAGCTCTTTTTCGGTGGACACCAAGCCGATGGTAAGTTATCTCATTGAAGTTCATTTGGGTTTTTCAATTGATTCCATCTTTTGAAGCTAATCTGGATTGCTATTGTGACATTCCGAATTTTCGACCATTTTGAGACTATTAAATGAAAGGATATTTATCGATGTATTTTAGTTATATCTTGCTCGGATCTGATCAATCTCGAGTTAACTGACCAAAAGGGAAAGGCTAACGCAGGACTAGGTACGTGGACCTAGGAACTCGAATGAGGAATGACACTTTGACCATATGGATTGCTAAGGGAATATTTAGAGCCAATAAAGGCCGATCTAAGAATGATTATGGAATTCATTGCTAGCATTATACGATTGGAGCGCGGGTGATTCTGTTTAACCAACGTATGATTTGCAAACTTTTCTGAATCGAACTCTGACGATCGAGACCGTTGGAACTAGCGATAAACCATCGCAATTACATGACAACCAAAGTCGCCGTGACTTGAGTAGTCCTAAGCGTGTTGAGAATCATTGAGTCGATACACATAACGTCTGCAAAAGAAGCCCGTTAGTTTGAGATAGGCTGAAATTACGATTGATGGAACACTGACCATGAAATGGGATCTCGAAATTGGATATCGGACAATAAAGAATTTCAAAATTCGAAAGGAAGTGGACTTCGCCTCATCGAGGGTAATTAAGATTGGAAAAGTGAAATTTCGGACTGCGAGTGGAAAATTACCTTTTTGCCCCTCTAAGGACATTCTCTTTTAAGTGAAGCCAAGGGCAATTTAGTCAATTGCCTATCTCCCTATAGTGGCCGAAAAAGTGAGGGCACTTTGGTCAATGGAGCTCAAGATTTTTATGGATATGATACAAGTGTCATGACTAGAAATTAAAGACCCACTTAGCATTAATTCCTTGTCTAATCCTAACTACCATTCCTACCTTGCTTTTGACCTTGGAGATTAAAAAAGCCTATTCTCTCTCCTCCTACCCTTCATTCGACCGACCCTCTCTCTCTCACTCTCTATTTTCTTTTTCTTCTTCTTTTTTCTTTGGCTCTATCGTAGAACCCCTCTCAGCAGACCGCTTCGCCGCTGGTGTCCAGCGACCATCGACCCCAGCGCCGACCACCACGAGGTCCATCTTTCTCTCCCCTACGACCTCATACCCACCGCTTAGCCACTCACCGCCGTGATCGTCCTGCTTTGCCGTCGAAAATAGAATCGATCGCTGCTAGACCCGGTTTGAGCAAGAGCGACTTTAGACCAGCTTTGAGAGCTCATCTTATTCCAATTTTTGGTAAGATCTCCTTAAGACATAGTTTAAGCATTTGGTAACTTGAGATTTGAGTTTGGTGAGATTTTAGATGGATTTGGATGGTTGAAACCTCATGATCTTTCAAGGATAGATTATGCCCGCTGTTGGCTGGTTGGAAACCAAGGGCTCTTGAAGGACTTCGAGGTATCACCTTGCTTGGAAATCATCGGTGAGACATCTTAGGATGTGATATTATGTGTTAGCAAGGAATACTTGAGTTGGAATGAAGTTTAGGTAGATTATAATGGCTGGTTTGTGTGAATTCTTCAAGGAACCGAACCTACCCTGCTCCGAACAGATTAGGAACGGATCTTGCGGCTGCCTTTGGTGGAAATTGCTGACTTAATTAGTGTGGTAATCGGCGTCTAAACCTTCATTGGGACGTTAGGGTACTAAAAGACAAGTTCGAGACTTGATTGATGGTTTTTGTGAGTCAAATGTGTTCGAATTTGTTAGTGCCGATTGTAAGTGTGATGACCGAACCTTGCTTACTTGCCTTGGGGGTGAAATTGTGAGATCCTTGGCTGAATTTGCTATTCGAATGTTCATTTCGTATGTTTCCTTGAATGGTTGTGTGATACTTGGTCCTTGAGCATCAAAAGCGTGAAATCTATGCTTGATTTGGCAAGGGTGAAATTCGATCCTAGAGAAGTGGATGAATTAACGCAAAAGAATGACTCGTTTGATTGATAGCTTTGTCGTGCAATTTGTACCATGCTTATGTGTAGGTTCGGCCGTGAGTGATTCGCATGATAAAAGGGTAGTTGCCTATTTAATCGAGTTATACTCAATCATGAAGTTGTTTAAAGTTGAGGCTTAAGAGCCACTTGTGATTCTTTGAATGATGAAAAGCATGACTTATTGTAGCTAGCCTTGATTGGCTTAATTGTGAGCCTAAAGGCATAATGTACCTTGATGCGTTAAATGCGAGGTTGAATTATATCCTGAGGCGTTAAACGCGGGATTGACTTGAGGCGTGTTGACGCGAGTCTTGAAATGGAATTTGAAACCTGAGGCATCTTAACGCTGGTTGTGAATTGAATTAGCCTAAGGCGTTGTGACGCGGGCCTAGCCATTGAAATGGAAAATTGTGATGAGATTGAAACTACTCTTATGCATATGGATGAATTAATGTGATAGTACGAAGCTTGGTCTTGACAATATGTCTGTTCTGGATTGTGATTGTATAACGTCAAACGAGATGCCTTTATTATGATGCATTGAGTGCCACGTGTTACTTTTCTTGGTGAACTATTGCATGCTTCCTTTTAAAAAAATGTCTGGAGGTACTAATGGCATAGTTTAGGTTTAGGGTTAGCTTATTGAGATGTATTCTCATCCCGTTGTGGGATTTGTTTTAGACCCCAAGCCTTAATTATGCCTCCTGTACGTCTTGGCGTTCCAATGGATATAGATACAACTATTGAGGAGCTCCCAGTAGATCAGGATAGGATGTATATTAGGAAAGGGAGTACCATTTGGGTCGATGAAGGGAGTGAGTACTGGAAGTCTCACTGCTACGAGTCTTGGTATTACCATGTTGGGGATATGACTACTCGGCCTTTGAAGCCCGCTGAAATACCTAGGGACGTGATTATTGAGTGGTCCTACCCTACTCCTATTGAAGTTGAGATGGATAACTCCGTAGTTGGGTCTAGGAATGTTCTTGAGAAGTCCCCGACCGTCGAGGAAGACATTGAGGTGATTAAGTTATCTGCGTCCGAGGATGATGAAGAAGAAGACCCCATGGATATTGGTTCCGTTAGATTAGCCCCACACGAGGTTTGTGAATAAATGATTTTCTGAGTATGACCCGCTGAGGATGAAGATGAAGCTGAAGACAGTGATGCTGACTAGTGGTCATAGGAGAGGCTAGACTTTTTGGATGTCCTCTTGGTAGAGGCATAATAGTAGGACCTAGGGAGTTGTCTTTTGATTAGGTCCTTTGCCCCCTTCGACCTCCCTCTCTATCTTGTATTTTGTACTTGTTCCTGGTCGTTTTGTAAATAACTCTTGGTGTTTGATGTTATGTAAAGTTGTTGTTATTCTGAGTCATCTTCTGTATTTGTGTATGGGTTTATTTACCGCTTCCGCATGCACATTTAAACTCAACCGCTTGTTGCTGTCGTGTGATCCTGGGATAAGGCGAAGATCGAGTACATTGAGGGATGGAGCGCGCTCGCTCTATGACGCGGGGGTGACAGCTATGGCTTCCTCAACCACAGTGATCAGATCTGGTTTTCTCCTTTAGAACATAATGTGATTTCGAGCCTTCTACAAATTCCACAGAATGCCAGCGACGAGCTCAATCGACGATAAGTTTGTTCAGGGAATTTTGAACTTTAAGAGACATTCTTCTATCCTTTGCAAACCTTGACCCGAAATGCGTATGTTTAGTGTCAGATGAGCCCAAACTGCCTTCGTCCAGCTACACAACAAAGTGAGTTTTGTCGCGACTTCCATTTTCCATCGATTGGAAAAGGGAAAATGTTTAGAGGTAATGCTTAAAGTCAGGCCAACGACCTTTGGTTAGATGCAACTCTCCCAAATTTTTACATCACAAGACGTTGGATTCAATTATAAATTTAGATTTATTCATAAAAGATTTCTAGGTGAGACGGGAGTCACCACTAACCTTTCATGGTCGGCTAGAAACTAAGTGAGATATGAGAGTTTTGTCTTGCTTCCTATGCAACCAGATATTTACTAGGATGAGGGACTTGATTTAACTAATGTTCTAAGTAGTGCCCTTTGGATACCTCTAGCTTGGTTGGGATATAAATCTACATGATCAAATGATATTTACTAATTATGATCCTAAAGGTCCATCGAGTTACTACGTGTTCAGGCAAGTGGTTTCTGGAGGGAGCTTATTATGATCTTAAGGGTAATCCTAACCAATCTAAAAACAAAGGATACTCAATATATTGAATGTGCATAATTAAACATTCAATTACTGAAATTCTCAAAATAGATGTGCAAAAATGAAAACCGATATTTGTTGGGCAAAGAACATTGCATTGTCTTGTTTTAAGTCTCGGGACATGAATTCCCATAAGCTTGGCTTGATCTAAGTTGGGCAAAAAAATTACAGAGCCTTGTTACTTGGGACATGAACCCCAAAATCTTAGTGCTAGAGATCTCAATCTAAGATTAAGGCGAGCCCAAAATGCTACTTATTTTATTAAGGGCGATGAGGCTAATCCAAACTAAACTATCTGTAGCGAAATAATTCAAAATGACATTAGTATAAACGCTAAAATAGCAGAGGCATAAACGTTAAAATGGTAGAGGCATAAACGCTATGAATAGTATACAAACTGATAAAAATAATCGTACTATAATAGTGCAATAACAAACCTGAAAGAAATGGAATTGCAACAACAGAACTAAAAGCAATGGAATCGATACAAATAAATACCGAGGCTTGTGTTTGACACAGTTTCCTTAAAATAGATTCATCCCCTCTAGTACGTGCTTGAGATTTCGTGAACGTCTGTCTCCCATGATACAATGGTTGGCAGCGAAGAAGCGAAATGCATATGTTTAGTGTCAGATGAGCCCAAACTGCCTTCGTCCAGCTACACAACAAAGTGAGTTTTGTCGTGACTTCCATTTTTCATCGATTGGAAAAGGGAAAATGTTTAGAGGTAATGCCTAAAGTCAGGCCAGCGACCTTTGGTTAGATGCAACTCTCCCAAATTTTTACATCGCAAGACGTTGGATTCAATTATAAATTTAGATTTATTCATAAAGGATTTTTATGTGAGACGGGAGTCACCACTAACCTTTCATGGTCGGCTAGAAACTAAGTGAGATATGAGAGTTTTGTCTTGCTTCCTATGCAACCAGATATTTACTAGGATGAGGGACTTGATTTAGCTAATGTTCTAAGTAGTGCCCTTTGGATACCTCTAACTTGGTTGGGCTATAAATCTACATGATCAAATGATATTTACTAATTATGATCCTAAAGGTCACGGCCCGCGAATGAAATAAAATACACATGCGGAATAAAATAAGCAACTCCATACAAAAAATAAAAAGATGACATGGGATAACAAAATATAAACACGTGACACAACACAAGGAGTTTTACAAACAGGACCGAAACCAAAATACAATCATAGGCAAGGGATCGGAAGGGGTCAGGGACCAATCAAAAGACATCTATCTAAGTCCCACTATAAGCCTCGAGCAAAAAAGGACATCCCAAGGGAACCCTGCGGCTCCTAAGATTGCTAAACAGAACTACTAGCCTCGTCTTCACCTTCGTCTTCATCGGGGTCGTAGTCGGAGAAGCTCTCAGAGCACACCTCCATGGAATCATCCTCTGAAGTAGATAATTCTATCACCTCGATGTCCTTTTCAACGGTCGGGGTCTTCTCAGTAACGTTCATCGAACCAACTATAGAAACCTCTACCTTGACCTCATCACGAGTAGGCTGACACCAATCGGGTACGGCTCCCCTAGGGACTTCAGAAGGCTTCAAAGGACCCGTAGTACTATCCCACATCGACGGAACCATGCCTCGTAACGATGAGGCTTCTAGTGATCCTCCCTTTCATCCACCCAAACTGTGGTCCCTTTCCTAACATATACGACACCTTGATTATCTGGAAATTCTTCAAAAGAGGCGGTCATGTCCTTAGGATCGCCTAGGCGTATAGGCAACATGTCACGTTCCGAGGCCGGCGGGCACACGGACATCCCTCAGCAACCGTTAACTCCGATAGTCATCCAGGATCCGACGGCCAAATGTCAAAGGACCTAAATGAAGCAAACAAGCGAAAGCGAGAAAAACAACGCTACACTTATTAAATAAAAGAGGGCATTAGAACGATGCATAAAAAACATTTAACCAAACATTCAAAGCGGCTTCAGTTTACAAATGGAAGATCATACAAGGTCACATGTCTAAAATACATCAAGTGCTTCTTCGGCTAATCGTCTTCGGCATCCACGGGACTTCGTCTTTAGGGACCTGAAAAATGTTGTCCTACGACGGGGTGAGATATAAATCTCAGTAAACTAGACATAACCCTAAACTAGATCGCTAGTACCTCCAAATACTTTTGAAAATATGTATTTTCAAATAAAAATATTTTGGCATGGTAAAAGTGTGATTGTCTCGGTAAAACATGATGATTCACAAACAATGCACATTTTTGACCAAAAGTGGCATTCCAATCCTTTTTCAAATAACTTGATAGTCAAAATCGTGATAAACGCTCAGCTTCGTACGTAGGCAGGGTTTTCAGTTAAATAAACTCAGGGAAAATAGTTCTTATTCCCAAAACCATCGTTCAATTCTAGTTTCCTCAAAAAATCTGACATTCAGTTCCATTTCCTTTCCTCATAAAACTTGACTTTCAGTCAATGGTAACAAGTCGTTAACCGTCCGCGCCAAAGCACCTTGGGCCTCAAGATGAATTCTCTTATTCTCATAACATTCCATACCAGGAAATCAATTAGCCACAGAAAATAATTTATTTTTTCATTTTATTACGACGAGATGATTCGGTCGTTATAGTGACTCTCGCTCCCCAACGCCATCGAGATGATTCGGTCAACTATGAGACTCTCGTCATGGCCAATCCTACGAGATGATTCGGTCTAACATGTGACGCCCGATACCTGAACTCCCTCGAAGAAGTCAACATGAAGACTCTCGCGTCCGGACCTAGAGATGATTTTGTCATTACAGTGACTCTCGTTACTCCAGCACCACGAGATGATTCGGTCGACTGTAAGACTCTCTAGCCGCAGTAACCTCGTCAGGCCAAATGGGATCAAGTCCCTGAGCTCAAAGTTTTTGGGATCAAACACCCAAACACGGGATTAGACACCCGTCATTAAAGGTTTGGATGAAACACCCAACGTCGGGATCAAACACCCGACCGATTGGCCATAAGTTTTCTTACAATTACACACAAGCTCATGCCAAAAACAAGCAACTCACGACCTCAATCCAAACTCTGAGATTTCACGATTCTCATTAATTGAAATCAAACAACGAGGTCTCTTTGAAACAAACAAAATTCATGCTACCATGCATAATTCAACTTAACGCATGCAACTATCAACCTCTCTTTTGATTCAAGGCTTGACATTACCCCAAAATTAATCTCAGATTTCGGTTAATAAACCATCTCGGGACTCAATCAATGATTCACGCCACTTAAAAGCATTCATTTCAAACGGAACTTCCACAATACATGACAAGGGTTCAACCATCTCTCATATCCAAGTTAGGGCTTCATAAATCGACCTTGATTTCATAAATTCAAGCCATGAATCACTAAAGCACAGCTCATTCAAAAACAGGACAGATTCGGATATAACGTTTTTCAATCCAAAATCGGTTTATAAATCATCGATTCTTCAAATAAGATCGTCTCTTAGTAACCTAACTCCCTAGTAAATGTTTAGGAGTAGCTTACCGGCAATCTAAGCTAGAGATTTGCTCAAAATAGGCGACACAAGCCCTTGTTCCAAATCTTCTCAGAACCGGTCCCTAGAGGCTTCACAAAATCTCAGTTATTAAACTTCCTCAATCCACTTCCAAACTTGACCACAAGCTACCCTAGCAGCTCAAACAAAGTCCTAAGAGTCTTACCAATGATTTTCGACCAAGAAATTCAACCAAGGGCCGTACAAAGCTCACGAGTTCGGCTGGTCCTTCGAAAATCAGATTCTATTGCATCACGAATCCACAAGAAATCGACCGTCAAACACCATTTAAACGCCACTCTAGTCCGCGTACACTTTTCTAACATGTAGGAATATGTTTTAGAGTGACTTACCGAAAATTTTCAAACCAAATGACACCTTAACGGTCCTCGAGAGCCGCGGTTTCCAAACCGGTTCGATGGGGGGCAAATTCTGCCCTCTTGAAGACCTTGATGATTCAACCATAAAAATCCATCAGAAATCCATCTAAACCTCAAATACATGTTGCCAAATGTCCTAACTAGGTTCAAGGAGTGGCTTACCAAAGGTTGGAGCAAAGAGAGCTCGAAAATCCACTTGGGAGCTCGCGGGTTCAAATCTGACTGATCCGACCTTTGCTCCTTCAAACAGCTCTACAGGACAGAAGGCAGGGTGGATTTGGGCTCATAATACCTTTTTGGAACGGCAAGAGGATAAGCTTTCAGATGGCGATAGTTTTACCCCAATCTGATGTCGGAAGAAGAAGTCATGGCCGAAACAGTGGACGGAAACGGGAAGAACAGCGAGCTGAGCGAGAGAGAGAAAGTGAGCTGCCGAGCGGAAAATGAGGGAGAGGGAAGTTTCGGCCAGTAGAATGAAGAAGAAGGAGAAGATGTAGATGAAGACCTTACTTAATCCAAGAGAGAGAGAGAGTGGATAAGACTTTGGTAAGTGGGACAAGACAAGGAATTAATACACCTAAGCCTATAACCTATAGTCTAAGTAGGCTCATCATCCAAATTCATCACACTTGTCCTTACCACATAAAAATCTAGGGCTCAAATGACTATTTTGCCCTCACTTATTCGGCCAATATAGGGGTGGAGAGAATGACTAAATTGCCCTTGTCTAATTCTTAAGGCATGAGTAATCTTGAGGGGCAAAAAGGTCATTTTCCAATTTCAGTCAATTTCTCGATTCCCTAATCTTATGGAACGAATCACAACCTTAATTTCCCTTCGATGAGGCATCCTCCAATTATTTCCAATGTTGGATTCCTCAATGTCCGATACTCAATTCCGAGGTCAATATTCATGTCGAGTTCTCGCCTACTATGATTCCAGTTTATCTTAAACTGACGGGCGGCTCTTGCAGGTGTTACGCGTATCGACCTTAGGATTTCTTCGAGTCATGGCATCTTTGATTGTCATGTCATTGTGAGGGTTTATCGCTAGTTCCTGCGGTCCTGATCGTCGGAATTCGATTTAGGAAATTCTCGCAAATTACACATTGGTTAAGCGGAATCACCCGCGTCCCAATGTATAATACTAGCAAGGCATTCCATGATCATTCCTAGATCGATCTCTGCTGGCCCAAAATATCCCCTTGACAATCCTTATGTTCAAAGTGCCATTTCTCATTCGAGCCTCCATGGTCCACGTACTAACTCTGCGTTAGCCTTACCATTTCTGTCAGTCGACTCGAGAGTGGCCAACTCCGAGCGAGATATGATTGAAACACACCGATCGATGCATTTCCAATCAATAGCCTCGAAAAGGGTCGGAATTTGGAATGTCACAACTCTTTCCCCCTTAAAGAAATTTCGTCCTCGAAATTTACAGCTTTCTAGTTATCCAACCTTGTGGGGGTAGTAACGCCTCATCGTTTCCTCCCTTTCCAATAATTCCCCTTTTTCTCACGATGTTTCCATAATCGTCCTTACCAACAAACGTCTCTGTCCTTCAAAATTTGTTTCCTTCCGTCCCCAATCCGTACTTGCCTTTCGACTAATGATGCTCCATTGTCCACCTTTATAACTTCACTCTTCACGATTAAAACTGGTCCGGCCCGCACTTCCTTTGCGCAGTTATTCTATGTTCAACTCTCCTTTCCTTCAGATCGAAATGGGTCCTTTCTTTGCGACACTTTGAAGTACTTCTTTGCGACACTCTGAAGTACACATAATTTTCCTCCTTGAACTCCCAAAACCCGTGTCGCTTATTCATTTGTTTCTCCTTCGATATTCTTAGGCTTTCCTTAACCATCCTTGGTTGGCTCAATTAATGGTCAAGCTTGCCTCAGACCTTCTCATTTTCTTTTGCCACTCACGTTCCAGTACGTAGGGTTTTGTGAGTTCTATCATTCAACGTCTTAGGTGTGGCCAAACCGATTCTCTACTGACTACTGCCACTTTAGGCGAACTCTGTCAAAAGTAATCGTTTCTCTTATTCTTTATTGAATTCGATAACGTCGGTTCATAAGACATCCTTAGCTCGTTCTCTTTAGACTGTCTATTGGTCCAAAGGCAATAGGCACGCCATGCTGATACTTTACATCACTAATCCCTTGCCTTGAAGATTCTTCTAAAACATAGCATCAAACTTAAGATCTCTATCTATCGCTATCGTTGCTAAATCGTCATAAAGCCGTACTCCTTTGCATCTATGTCCCGTGAGGTACTATTCACTTCAAATGTCCTTTTCACACCATTAAGCATATGCAGTTTCTAGTCAGCTTGTAATTTCCCCAGCACGAGTCGTAGCCTTCTTGGCTCTTTAGTCAATCTCGTGGTTAAATCCACAATAACGAGGTTTCCAACGGTCTTAATAATCCTTCAGACCTGTGACGTCGTGTCATCTCTTGCTGGTACATCTCAACTCTTTGTTATGTGTTTGACTACTTTCGCTTCCATTCCATTCCTTTCTGGTGCCCATGTAAGTCTTAGCACATCTTGTGCTATTCCAATAAATGCCTATGGCTCTTCCTATGAACTCCTCATAAGAGATCCTCTCTTTCGTCCCCCTTCATTAGTGGGTGCGCGTCCTCGATCATGAAACTTCATAGTTTCCCTTCTCAATTTCAATGTTCCTTTTTTCAAGTACTCAAAAGTCTGGATTTTCTCCCTGTTACTCTTATCCATTCTATCCTTTGGACATCAGGGTCCATCCATCACAATGTTTTAATCCCTTCCTGACCTTCGGGTCCAATGCTTGAGGCATTCGTTTAATTAGCCCTTCGGCAAACCTTCCATTTACACATTAAGCCTCTTATTCCTCGAGCAGAGTTTTATCTTTCATCACCCATTTCGAAACGTTACGCCTTCAATTATAGACATCCGTTTCTTTATCCGCCTTTCCAAGGTAATATCAGGCACAATAGTCATGACCTTTGAATGATGTCCTCAATCAGCGTGACCTTCCCTTCAGCTCTCTTTTGAGCGATCAGCACTTCCCACTTTTATAGCTCACATATCTGCGAGGTCCTTCTTTACACAACAATGCCCCCATATCCTCGAGCAATTTCATCTATAGACGTTGCTCTTCGCCTAATACTTTTCGAAAGACTAATATTTCAAGTTCCGGCAGTTCGTACGACTTCGAAATCCTCCCTATCTCAAAATGACGTTCCTCATTTCCCATGCGAAGGCGGCAACCGACGATTCCAAGTCATACCTTAGGTTACTTGTCCTTTTAGGTTGTATCATCACAGCATATAGGCAATAAGTCTTTCACCTTGCACGGGTATACATTCTAATTCCTTTCGCATCATTTCGTTGCAATTCACACGGCTTTTCATGTCTAGATGGAATCACTTATATTGATGTAGTTATCATTCCATACTTAATCCCCAAAATTCCTTTCGCACTTAACCATTCATTCACGTGGCATTTCGTCCTCAGACGATCTTATCACCAGAAATATTTTTGTGGGGAACCTCCCCATGAATCGTCTATGACAATCCGTTAATCCAGGAAGTTTCAAACTTCAGTAACTCATATCGACTTTAGCCTACTCATTGCTCGTTCTTGTGGCATCCCCCATTTATTAGATTCCTAATGACCAGAATTGGTCAAATGGGTTTTGAAGCTGACTTTTGACGCAAGGAATTGGGAATTAGAAAATTCGCTGAAGAGGCCTACGAGATGAGGATTTTATTTCTTAATAAGATAAGATGGATAATGGAGTAACGGTTGAGGATTTCATTTTAAGAAACAACGATGCATCGGATGGAATTTGGAAAGTCGAGACGACCATCGGATGGGCCGACTACCTATAAAATTATGAGCATTTTGGCACATAGGTCATTATACTCGATTTCTTTTCTAAACTTAGAGGACAAGAACAAGGATTGGCCATGAGGACAATGGCAAAGGGCGGCATGGTAGTTTTCTTATACAAGACTAATTGGTCGATCATCCTAAGGAAATAACAAGGGGTGAAATTTTTGGACACCAATTTCCATGTTGATATTCGGCCTTGAAATGGAAGAGCATGAGGCGACATCCTCTTTGGCGTGTGAACTTCCATTGGCCGAATGGGTCCTAGGAGTTGGATTGGGAAGCAAGCTCTTTCATTGGTCTAGTGTCAAGTCAAGATTTTGCTAGGATATTGGAGCAATGAGGGTAGCGCCAAGTGGCGCATGGACTCTTCCTTCCATGGACTATCATTGGACGAGAATCATGGGGAAGTGGCAAGAAATTTCATTGGTGATCAATCATGTCTACTTTTGTGACAATGATTAGTGACCACTTAGGGTATTGCCAAGTGGCAATTGAAGACTAGGAAATGGTGCATAGGTGACAAGTGTTCACTAGTGGACTACCCAAGACATGCTACAAAAGAGGAAAACCTTCCATCTTCCCACCTTTCCCCTCTTCTTGGTCGACCGAGAGCAAGCTAAGGGAGAGAGAGAGAGAGAGAGTTACGCGAGCGAGTGAACGAGAGAGAGGGAAACCGAGAGCTCGTGAGGGAGAGAGTGAACGATCGAGCGACCGAGGAGAGGAAGAGGAAGAGCGGCTCGGCAATTTGGAAGGAAATCGAAGAGGAAGCTTCGAGCACGATCAAGAAAAGGCAAGAACTCCTTCAATCTTGTCATAGGTTAGAATACATTGGGTGATCATCTTGTTAAAGGCTTGAGATGAAGAAATTAGGGGTCGAGTTGCATCTATGGTCGAATGAAATGAGAGTAGGTTGCATGTCTAGGATCGAAACTAGATTCGGTTACCTCGTGGTTCTTCCCTTTTTTTGTCGTAGGCGTGCAAATGAACGTGGATTGAGGTATATTGTGATTCTTCAATGGAGTATTAGAGAGCCGGACTAGGACCTTATGATTTTGGAAGTGGCTGTTCGGTTTAGTGGAAATTAGGAGCTGATTTGTAGTCAGGACTCGAAAACTGCATTGGAAATGGGGACCGGTTATTATATTATGTTTAGGATTTGGATCAGGGTTAAGTCGGGTTGCATTGCATGATCTTGAGCTAAAAAGGGCTGCTGAGTAAAATCAGGATATGAGGACGGACGAACGACCAGTTGGATTATGAGGATTGAGAGTTAAATCGCAGGTTTGGGACTAAATAGAATTCGGTATGTAGAATAGGCTGTTCAGATTTCTTGAAGCTGTCCTTGAAGTGGAAAATTCGTTTGCATGAGATTAAGTGTTATACTTGCCTTATAGTTTAGTCCGTACATGTAAGATTACAAAGAAGTGGCCATTGAGTATATGACAGGTTCATTTTGGATTGCAAGCCGTGACCATGCGAGGATTGGACAAGACAGACTAATTATCCCGAGTTGATGAAATGTTCGAATGGATTTTGTGACGAGAGCCTTGATTGATTCACTTGTTAGAATTGACTGCTTTCTTAGTCATTAAGATTCAAATTGTAATGCCTTGCTCGATTGATCGTTGTGGTAGCATATCTCATGAGTATGATCCTGTGTATTGGCATGCTTGTTGTTGTCCTAGCATTGTTATATCAATTGCAGAATTGATAGTGGGAATCCTGTGATTCATGGCTAAGCATGCATTGTGTGGCGTCCCAGACCAGACCGCCACCCTACGGTCATAGGTCTCTAATAGCGATAATTAGAGATTACTTATATTAATGAGTATCCACAGGCCACAAAGTATAACAACTTAGTGAACTAACAGACAAACATACATAGGAACTAGAACTTCATAGATATATAAGTGCCATACACGACCATTCGAGTTCATACATATATATATAACAAAAGATATGGCTTGACGTGATAACAAGGCGTAAGCTGGGTTGGCCAAAATAAAACTACTCCATCCTACATCAGTCGCCTACTCAAAAAGTTGCCAAGACTGACTCCAAATCCTTAGTCCTCCCCAGATAGGTCGGAGGGAAACATCTCCTCATCCTCGGACTCCTCGAGGGGCTCGGGTGGAGGAACATAAATAGCTGGCATAGGTGCTGGAGCAGGAATAGGAGTAGCGACAACTGGGACGGCAGGTGCAACAGGTGGAGGTGGTGCAGGAACAGCAGGAGCTACAGGCTCAACAGGAGCTACTGGTACGGCGGGAACGGGAGGTGCATCAAAAGTGCTCTCAGAAAACGGACCAATGAGCTTATTACCCTCGCGAATGTAGATAGCATGCCAACGATAAATAGTCAACCCAGGCTCACCCTCGTCGACCCACATAGTATGTACATGAACTACTAACTTCAGGTGTGGAACATCTAAGTGTATCATATCACGATAGTATGAATCATAATCGATAGGAACTCCAAAGCGCCTGTGAATGGTCACCATGATGCTAATTTGAAAAATATGTCCACAAACGTGGGTTAGCACGACGGCTAGCAAGAAAACGTTCAATCCCACCATAGGGGTCCTACGACTCCCTAGGACAAACTATAGGGCAATAATATAACAGTAAGGCACTATAACAATTCACATTCAATTTCAAACAAAAGTCATAAGATGCAAAATGTCGTGATGAAATGCAATGACGTGCTCTTCGCTCACACAACCATCGCCAAGCCCCAAGGCTTGCAGCGACCCCTTACTCCAGGGCGTCCTCGACGCATGGTACGGCTCTACCCAGCACACAGCACAGGGTCATCAAGCACGTACAAATCCTCGAACACAGCCAGGGGCGTCATCTCAATTCAGTGCACTGAAGAGCAATTACTCCACATATCTCATCATATATCAATCAACACCATGTGCCAATGCATGCTCGGCCATGAATCACATGATTCTCTATCAATTCTGCAATTGATATAACAATGCCAGGCCATCAGACAAGCATGCCACTTCACAGGTACATGTTTATGAGATATGATATCATAAAAATGAATCGAGCAAAGCATCACAGTTAGAACTCAATGACTAAGAAATAGTCAAAACTACGCTTCATGGCCGAAACAATTGTTGCATTAAAACCGAACATACTTCTTTTCTTGAAACCACAGATCAGTCCATCCCTTGTTCAATACGACTTGTCATTCAAAGGCCCTTTTCATATAGACTTGACACGTCATTAGACTACGTAGGGTAATACAATGTGTCTTAGTCCAATTTTAGTTTTTGCCATAAACAGAATGAGGAACGGCTTAATCCTAAACTAAAAACCACCAAAACTCCAAGCTATGTATACAGCCTTACTTCTATGAACCGACCGATCCTCACCACAAGCACTACTTCACCCATCTTTCTTTCAATATCACGCTAGATAAGCTATAAGGTAATCAGAATTAACTTCATTTACACAATTGACAAAAGGGGCAACAGAAATCACCGAATTCTGTTTCGGTCCTAAGCTTGTAATTCACCAAGATTCTTAAATTTCCGTAGGTGTCCCCACGACCTTGATGTCCCTATACCATCATCATGTTCCATCTTCTAAATCAAGCATAGTGATTCACTACAACCACAATCGACATGCTAAACAGAAGTAAACAAATCTGCATTGAACCGAGCATGGATCGTCGCACGACAGGTAATTCGGTTCTAACCTTCCTCTAACAGGCCATCCATTGCAAATTCCCAAATATCCTACTTTAGTTCTTCACTAAGCACTGCCGATTTACCACATTGCTCGATTCCTTTGTCATTAACAACTAAGAAAAAAATAAAATCTGCATTGTCTTCATCTACCTCACCGAGCAGAAAACGACATGAACAATCCCCACATCGAGCTTCCTAGGATCACAATACTACACTACACAACTATCCTACGGAAGAATTGAAGGAATCCTTGCCTTAGGTGTTCTCACTTGCTCGAGCTCGATGCTCCTTCTTCTTTGGTTCCTCGACGACGAGCCGGCTTCTTCTTCCTCTTCGTGCTCCTTGGCCGCTCGTTCACCTTCGCGAGCTCTCGGTCTCCCTCACGAGCTCTCTCTTTCTCTCTCACTCTCTCTCGAGCTCTCGAGCTCTCGAGCTCACTCTCTCCCACACTACTAGCTCTCGGCCGAAGATAGGGGAAAATGGAGAAGGAAGGTGAACGGCCTTCTTTTGTTGTATGTCATAGGATAGTCTACTAGGGACACTTGTCACACATGCCCCATTTCCTAGTCTTCAATTGCCACTTGGCAATACCCCCAATGGTCACCAATCATCATCACAAAAGTTAACATGATGGAAGACCAATGAAACTGCTTGCCACTTCCCCATGACTCACGCCCAATGAGGGTTCATGGGAGGAAGAACCCTTGCGCCACTTGGCGCTACCCTCATTGCTCCAATAACCTAGATGAGATTTGATAGAACTCTTGGCCAATGGAAAAGCTTGCTTCCCACGCTAATCCCCATGCTTCCTTCGACCAATAGTGCTTCATGCAATGGCGGAGGAAATCATCACTCGCTCATCACTCTATGGCCGAACAAATGGCCTTTCTTGCATTTCCTATGCACGATTGTCCAATAGAAAATTTCGTACGCCACTAGCTATCCTTCCCTTGCCGAATTCTTTTCATGTCTATCAAGCTTAGGAAAATTTTCGGACACAGGCTAGAGCACAATTTATCCTCGCGAATTCTTGCTAGTCATTTGTCCTCACACGACCTAATGCACGTCCATGCCACTCATGGCGGTAAAATCCTTAATTGTCGATCAATTTATCTATCAAGCTTAGAAATTTTTGAGTTTATGGTCCTAAATATAAAATCCTCAAAATTTACTGGTAATCGATCAATCCTATGGTCGTCGTTTCTTAAAATAGAATCTTCGATTATTGCTCCATTGTCCATCTTATTATTTCCAATTCCTTGCGTCAAAAGTCAGCTTCAAAACCCATTTGACCAATCCTGGTCATTTGGAATCTAATAAATGGGGGATGCCACACATTGGCACATGATGCCAAGCGATATATGATGGGATATGTAGAGTAATTGCTCTTCAGTGCACTGAATTGAGATGATGCCCCTGGGCTGTGTGCGGGGATTTGTACGTGCTTGACGACCCTGTGCTGTGTGCTGGGTAGAGCCGTACCATGCGTCGAGGGTGCCCTGGAGAAGGGGTCGCTAAGCCATTGAGCTTGGCGATGGTTGCATGAGCGAAGGGCACGTCATTGCATGACATCATGGCATTCTTGCATCTTATGATTCCTGATTGAAATTATGAATTGTTGTGGTGTTTTATTGTTATAGAATTGTTCTATAGCTTGTCCTAGGGAGTCTTAGGACCACTATGGTAGGATTGAATGTTTTCTTGCTAGCCGTCGTGCTAACCCACGTTTGTGGATACATTTTCAGATTAGCTCCATGGCGACAGTTCACTGACGCTTTGGAGTTCCTATTGACTATGATTCTTATTATCGCGATATGATACATTTAGATGTTCCGCACTTGAAGCTTGTAGCGCATATACATACTCTGTGGGTCGATGAGGGAAAGCCAGCATTGACCATTTATCGTTGGTATGCTATCTATATGCTCGAGGGTAATAGACTTATTGGCCCGTTTTCTGAGAGTACTTTTGACGCACCCCCAGCACCTGCTGCACTCGTAGCTCCTGCACCACCCGTAGCCCCCGTGGTCCCTGCACCTCCTCCACCTGCTGCTGCTGCTGACGCCGCACGTATCCCTCCTCCTCCAGCACCCGTGCCAGATGTGTATGTTCCTCCACCCGAGCCACTCGAGGAGTCAGAGGACGAGGAGATGTTTCCTTCCGACCTATCTGAGGAGGACTGAGGACTGAGGGGATAGTCTTGGCGACTTTTGGACATAGGCGACTACGTAGGACGATGGAGTAGTTTTTGTGTGACCATCCCAGTTTATGCCTATGGTTTCACGATCGAGTCATCTTTTGTTATATATATATATATATGAACTCTTATGGTCGTGTACGACGCTTATTATATGAAAGTTCTAGTTCTTATGTTTGTTTGCCTTGATGGTTCGCTAAGTTGTTATATTATTGTTATATCGATTTGATAGTGGCCTGTGGTAAATAGACTATAGTCTACTGATTATTATAAGTGAATCTCTAATTATCGCTATTAGAGACCTTTGACCGTAGGGTGGCGGTCTGGGATGCCACAGCTCTCCGAGGTGGTATCAGAGCTTAGTGTTACCCGGAGTAATAAGGTACGATAGGAATTAGAACGTTAGGATGCATGCAGTAAAGGATAATGCATGTGATTGTTTATTGGCCGTATACTTGGAGACCTTGATTAGGCCACTCGCAGAGTTTTCTATTGGCAATAATAGTAAGATTTGATAAGTTAGACTCAATTGGATATGGTTGATGTGCAGGATCAATAGATCATTATGAGAAGGACAAGGGCATCATCCTCTGGAGGAAACGATGATGCTAGAGCAGGAGGTAGAGTCGAAGGACCTGTTGATCGAACTGATGAAATCCTGCAGGCCTTGGCTAATCTTGGTACAGCAATATGAGCTCAACCCCGACAAGCTCCAGATAGAGCCGAGGATGGAACGGAAGAACCACGTTTACAGAAGCTGGTAGAATGCTTTCTGAAGTTGGAGCCACCACGATTCACAGGGTTAGGAGAACCTTATGAAGCTGAAAAGTGGATAAAAAGTATGGAGAAAATTTTTAGGTTGTTCCACTGTAACAATGTGGATAGGGTCATCTTAGCAGAATATCAATTGGAGGACAATGCTCAGTACTGGTGGGCTGCAAGCAAAGATGTGGTGTTTCCACCAGGAACGACTGTAACATGGGAAGCCTTCGTTAATGCTTTTTATGGCCAATACTTTTCTGATTGTGTAGGGATCAAAAGATTTTTGAGTTTATGAACCTAACTCAAGGCAGTATGACTGTAGTGCAATATGAAGCAAAATTCTCTGAGCTTTCTAGGTTTGCCCCTCAGCTGATTGAGACTCAGGAGCGTAGGTGCAAGAGGTTCCTAAATGGCCTCAAGATTGAAATACAGAAGCAACTGGCATCTCTAAGGATCAGGGAGTATACTGAACTGTATGAACGAGCTCAGCTGGTGGAGCAAGTGTTGTTGAAGGAAAAGAAAGAAGCAGAACAAAAGGTGGGAGGCAGCCGTGTGACAAACCAGGAGCAGGATAACAAGAGGCCTAGATGGTTTGATAGATCTCAAGACACTCCTTATAAAAGGCGTAATTTTGGAAAATTCCGTGGAGTTGGAAAGAACCGAGAGATAGGACAAGCTAGAAACTAAGACAGAGTCTGTAACCGCTGTGGTAAGACTCATGGCAATCTGCCGTGTAACACTGGGAGAGAGTGTTACGGATGTGGGCGAGTGGGGCATATAGTGAAGGATTGTCCCCAGAAAAGACCGCAAGCTCAGCAGAATTTAGACAACCGAGCAAAACCTATTGGAGCATCGCAAAGGCCACCAGCTCAAGGCAGAATCCAGGCTATGACTCAAGAGGAAGAAGAAGCTTCTGGGACCACTATAGCAGGTATGATTCCTCTATGTGATAAGGATGCCTATGTGTTATTTGATACTGGAGCAACGCATTCTTTTATATCATCGAGATTTGCTGAGTTGTGTGGATTGAAGCCTGAGACACTTGAGGTACCCCTTAGTGTATCCACACCACTGAAGGACAAAATAGTGACTACTCTAATTTGCAAGGGATGTGAAATCGTAATAGGAGGACAGAATCAGAAAATCGATTTGATAGTTATGGGCTTTTATGATTTTGATGCCATTATTGGCATGGATTGGCTGCGTGACTTACGAGCCACTGTAGATTGTTTCAAAAAGGTAATTCGATTTAGCCCTCCTAATGAGACCAGTTTCGAGTTTGTGGGAACTGGAACCCGTGCTTCTGTGCCTTTAGTATCCGCAGTGGAAGCTCATAAACTTCTAGACAATGGATGTCAGGGTTTTCTTGCTAATGTCAGAGAATTAACTAAGAAGGAAGTGAACATTAATGACGTTCCAGTAGTTCAAGAATTCTTAGATGTCTTCCCTGAAGAACTACCAGGATTACCCCCGGAACGAGAAGTTGAGTTTACTATTGAGTTGACCCCAGGGACTGAACCTATCTGCAAAGCTCCTTACAAAATGGCGTTGACAGAACTTAAGGAATTGAAAGTACAATTGCAGGAATTGCTTGATAAAGGATTTATTAGGCCAAGTACTTCACCATGGGGTGCACCAGTATTATTTGTCAAGAAGAAGGATGGGTCACTCCGTTTGTGTTTTGATTACAGGCAACTAAATCAGGCAACCATTAAGAATAGGTATCCTCTGCCAAGAATTGATGACCTATTTGACCAACTGCAAGGAGCCTCTATTTTCTCAAAGATTTATTTAAGGTCAGGTTATCATTAGTTGGCAGTTAGAGAAGAAGATATCCCCAAGACTGCTTTTCGAACTAGGTATGGACACTACGAGTTCGTAGTCATGCCGTTTGGACTTACAAATGCCCCAGCTGCATTCATGGATTTAATGAACAGAGTGTTCAAACCCTATATGGATCAATTTGTGATAGTGTTTATTGACGATATTTTGGTATATTCCAAGGGACGAAAGGAACACGAGAAACATCTACGGAAGGCATTACAAATATTGAGGGAACACCAGTTGTACGCGAAATTCAGTAAATGTGAATTCTGGTCAGACAAAGTCATATTCCTTAGTCATATGGTGACAGAGAAGGGAATCTCTGTCGACCCAGCCAAGATCGAAGCTATTATAAATTGGCCGCGACCAACCACTGTTACAGAGATACGAAGTTTCCTTGGTCTCGCTGGATACTACCGTAGGTTTGTGGAAGGATTTTCTCGATTGGCAGGACCACTGACCCAACTGATTCGAAAAGGAGTTAAGTTTGAATGGACAGAGAAGTGTGAGCAAGGCTTTCGAGAACTCAAGAAAAGGTTAACTTCAGCACCAGTATTAACCATACCGTCAGGACCAGGAGGATTCGTAGTATACAGTGATGCATCTCATAAAGGATTGGGTTGCGTTTTAATGCAGAATGGAAAGGTTGTGGCGTATGCTTCAAGACAGTTACGACCTTATGAATTGAATTATCCGACACATGACTTAGAGCTAGCTGCAGTAATTTTCGCATTGAAAATTTGGAGACATCATCTGTATGGAGAGAAATTTCAGATTTTCACTGATCACAAAAGTTTAAAGTATCTTTTCTCTCAAAAGGAATTGAATATGAGGCAAAGAAGATGGATGGAATTACTCAAAGATTACGACTGTGAAATCCTTTACCACCCTGGCAAAGCAAATAAGGTGGCAGATGCTTTGAGCAGGAAAACTACGCTACGTATGGCAAGTTTGATGAGTAAAGAGTGGGAATTATTAGAAGAAGTAACGAATTCAGAGTTTATAATGGAGTTGGATGAAGTGACTGGCGTGTTTGCCACACTGAGGATCGAGTCTGAGTTAGTAAAAAGGATCAAAGAATTACAATAGACAGATCTCGAGATCTCTAAGTTTCGACAAGAAACAACAGAGGGCAAAGGGCTAGATTTCTCAATTTCGGAAGATGGAATTCTTCATTTTCAAGGACGTTTATGAGTACCAGAAGAGGAAAAGTTAAGAAGGGATATCCTGAATGAAGCTCATCGAAGCAATTATAGTATTCATCCTGGATGTACAAAGATGTATCGAAATCTTCGACAACATTATTGGTGGAATGGAATGAAGAAAGATATTGCTGAATATGTCGCGAGGTGCTTGACTTGTCAACAAGTGAAGGCAGAGCATTTGAAGCCTACTGGTATGCTTAGACCATTGGACATCCCGGAATGGAAATGAAAACACATAACGATGGATTTCATGCAAGGATTACCTAGAACCTCGAAAGGACATGATTCTATCTGGGTAATCGTAGATCGTTTGACTAAGATAGCTCATTTCCTAGCTGTAAGAACTACATACTCATTGGAGAAATTGGTACAGACCATAGTGAGACTACATGGAATTCCAGTAAGCATTACTTCAGATCGAGACCCAAGGTTTACCTCAAAGTTTTGGAAGAGCCTACAGGAAGCTATGGGGACTAAACTTCAGTTTAATATAGCCTTTCACCCCCAGACTGATGGACAAACAGAAAGGGTTATACAGATCCTAGAAGATATGCTTCAGGCATGTATTGTGGATTTTAAAGGTAACTGGGAAGAGAAATTACATATAGTAGAATTTGCCTACAATAACAGTTACCAGAAGAGCATTGACATGGCACCATTTGAAGCCTTATATGGGCGGAGGTGCAGAACGCCTGTATGTTGGGATGAAGTAGGAGAACGAAGGATCACAGGACCAGAATTGATCCAAACCACGAATGAGGTGGTACAGATTGTCCGTGATAAGCTTAAAACAGCCCAAAGTCGTCAGAAGAGTTATACGGACAAACGACGAAGGCCATTGGAGTTTGTAGTGGGCGACTACGTGTTTCTGAAAGTCTCACCACTCAAAGGAATATCACGATTTGGAAGGAAAGGGAAATTGAGCCCTAGATATGTCGGACCTTTTGAAATTCTAGAAAAGATAGGAGATTTGACTTATCGGATAGCCTTACCGCCAAAACTGTCAAATGTGCATGATGTGTTTCATGTTTCTATGCAGAGGAAATAACATCCAGATGCAGATCACATAATGGACTATGAGACTATTGAGGAGAGCGAGAAGGGCGAATATATAGAAAGGCCAGTGCAAATTTTGGATCGAAAGGAACAAGTACTAAGGAACAAGACTATTCGTCTAGTGAAAGTTTTATGGCAATACCATGGTATGGAAGAAGCCACCTGGGAACTTGAGGAGACAATGAAACAACAATACCCCCACTTGTTTGAAGCTATAGGTTAGTGTTAAGATCCTTCACTAGACATGTCACGCCCCGACTCTCGGGCCCGCGACATCCCTTACCAAATCGCCACGAGGTCATAGAGATAGCTTTCTAGGCACGCTATTGACCTATCACTTAACTACGCATGCGAAAACGTTTTAAACTCCCTGCCAAAGATTCACAAGGGATAAAACAGTAAGTGGTCACAACCGTCATTCACAAAGAGTCAATCACAGAACATACATACTAGCAAACCAGTCAAGACCTTATTACTACTAACGTATGTACACACCCCATACTTCGGGGCGACTAGACAAAACCTCAAAAGGTCACTCGGTCAGGTGAGGTCAACTCCTCACTTACTTCAACAGACTACTCCAACAGCCAATCCTTGGCATCCGCAAGTCTTCGTCTCTTATGGGATCTGAAAATGTTATCCCACGACGGGGTGAGAATAAATCTCAGTGAATCAAGCCTAAGCTCGGTTAGGAAACTGATTCGCCCAGGGCATCCTAACGGAAACTCAAAGACCACACAGGCACGTATAACAAACACTCACAAACAACAATATATCAACCATCCACATGCACACTTACCAGCCTCAGCCACACATAATACAATGATTGACTCGACTCAACAGTCAAACCGATCAATCACTCAATCACAGCATTACATCCACCAGTATGCACAGGACATTCACCAGGACAATGCACACAATACAATAATAACTCGAACACAAGCGAGTATGAACGTCCGTCTTCCTACTCCATTTGTCCCATTCCAAACTTCGTAGTCGGGATGCGCTCACACTAACCCATGCACGAAGTTACATTGTATTCAATCCTTTTATTAACGGTAATCGTGCCTACGGCACAAGAGAGGATCTACGCGACAGAGGGCGTGATTCGACTCTCCCAAAAAGGCGATCCAACACCTCAGTGCGATCCAGCATCTCACCGGCAACATCGGTCTACGTTCCTTTACTCTCGGCAATGGCTACTACAAGCGGTGTATCAAGTGTACCCATCACGGCACCAGCAAGTAGGCATCCCTAAACGGGGCGTCGATCCAACACCAGTTGCGACCGGCATCCGATAATATCTTAAAACCCTATGTCTGGCACGGGGCATGAATTATCGTGCTTCTGGCAAGTTGTATAGTTCCGTAAAAATCATAGAACACGAACTTGCCAGGAACCTCATTGTTTTCCCTCGTATGACCATACATAATACATCCAGCAATCAACCCTTTTCATTATCTTTGGTTACGGCCGGATGCTCACACAGGCATGTAAAAGTCTCGGCCAAAGGCCATTTTCATGCTAAAATATGTCATTTGACTTCACACTCAGTCATATGCACATGCCGACTATCCACTAGTCATAGCAACCACACCCAGGGTGATTAACCCTCAATCACAATTGACAGTCAAAGAACATTCACTACACCCAATCAAGCATTTCAGTGAAGCGATTCAATCACGAAGCCATAACTCAATCCCGAGTAATCAAACTCAATCAAATAATATCCAGCTCAATTCATGCCATGTTATTTATTAATCGATTCAATTTAGCACATTGATTGTTCGCTCGTCTCTGGCCTATCGCTCACTCACGATCACACAACGGCAATCCATTGCCCAATCAATCAATCAACTAGCGACAGTTAGCCACAGACAATTCAATCAATCCGGCTAACCTAATCGATCGGCCATTTAACCAAATCCCAATTTCTATTTAATCCGGCCTCGATCGTGTACCTAAATTTCACAACCAGCTAATCCTAGGCGCAACTAGCGTCCTAACCAAGATTTAGGGTCAACTCACCTCCAATTACCTCGGGCAGTCTTTACGGCATCAACACGGGCGACGAGGATCCACGAACTTCGGTGAGGCTTGGAATTCTTCTCGGTGACTCACGAATCACGGCTCAACTTCCTCGGACAACGGCCCCAAACTCTAGGCCCATGGGCCAAAACTCTCGGCCAACTTGGCCCACGGACCAGGCATGGTGGCCCAGTCACTCGGCCCACCTCGCAGGACACGGCGCAGGCCAAAACAGGCCACGACCCAGTACATTGGCCCACGAACCAGGCCCAAAATAGGGCAGGGGTGACGGTGGGGGCTGAGGCGGCCGAATCGACGGCCGACGGGCGGTAGCCGGCTCAAGGGTCAACGGCTGAGGCTTGAGGGAACGTCGGAGAAGCTAATGGAGGCGACGATGGTGGCGAAGGGCGGCCAGAGGCGAACAGAACCGGCGCAACAGAGGGTTCTCGGCAACAGAAAACAGGGCAGCGGTCCGGGCTGATTTCCGGCCACCACGCACTGCGGCGAGCTTCACCGAGCTCAGGGAAGGAAGAAGGGTGTCCTAGGAGGCCGATGAAGGTGGCGGTGCATGGTGAGGGCGGCCGAAATGATGGGATCGAGGAAAATCCCCAAACCGATCAAAAATAGGACACCGCAAGCTTCGGGGCTGCTCGCGGCGGTTCCGGCGCTCGATCAGCGGCGGGATTGGGTCGAGGGTGTCGAGGAGAGGCTGGTGGATGCCAGTGAGGTGGCTGGTGGAGACGGCAACGTCGCACGAGGCCGGAGGAAGCTTGGGTCAACACGGTTCAGTAGAGGCCGAAATAGAGCAGGGGTCCCGCGGCTGTTTTGCGGCCGTCCGGCGGCTGGCGATGGCGCCGGAGGTGTCAACGACGACGGCGACGTCTGGCTGAAGGCGATGATGGTGGTGGACGGTGATGGTGGCACACAAAACCGGCGGAAGGAGGAGGAGTGGAGGAGGAGGGTGTCGGTCGTGGAAGGAGAGGAGAAAGAGAGAGCAAATAGAAGAGAGAGAGAGAGACGTGAGAGAGAGTCACGTGGAGGAATGGATGGGCTGATGGGAGAGTGGGATCCACAAGACTTTTTGGCCAACTTGTCTTTTAGTGCAAAATATCTAAGGGCAAATCGGTCAATTGACATATCGAGACTGAAATGAAATTTGGTACACTGAATGAAGGGTAATTTCGATATTTTCACACGCTAGGCTCGGTCAGGATTTGGCTCGGGTGGCCAGGATTAAAATCCTAATTTACTGCGACTAGAAATCGAAACCTAATCTAAACCGATTGACGTTTCAGAAATCGTCCAATTATCGTCTCTTCAGTCCGTACGATCCAATATATTTTATCGACTGAATTTCAATCTTAATCTATTTTATCTAATTCTGGGACTTTACCGAAGTCGGATTTCTAGAGCGTCACAATTCTCCCCCACTTAGGAAATTTCGTCCTCGAAATTGAAGTACTGCTACAATCCTTCAAACGAATAAGAATATCTAGTCCTCACAACTTCCTCAATCCACCTAATAGTTCCTTCAGGTTCATGGTGTTACCAAACCACATTGACTAGCAAGACCGTCTTGTTCCAGAGCACTCGCTCTTTCCTATCCACTATCCTAACTGGACTTTCCATACACGATGCTCGCTCATCCACTTTACTTTCCTCTTAACACCGCACACGAGTGGGATTCGGTTCGCACTTCCTCCATATCGACACGTGGAAGGCATTATCCTTAGACAAGTCTCGGCGGCAACACAAGAGAGTACATTCCAATTCCTTCCAAAATCTCGAGAGGTCTGACATACTTTGGCTTAGCTTTCCTTTATTGCCAAACGAGATGTCCCTCTTCATAGGCGACACCTTCAAAAAGATAAAATTTCCCATATGAAATTCCAACGGTCTTCGCCTCCTAATGGCGTAACTTTTCTGATGACTCTGCATCGTTCTCTGTCTGTCTCTGATATCCTTGACAGCTTCCATCGGCTGTTCTACTAACTCAGGACTCGTAATTTTCCTTTCACCACTTCAATCCAAATAAGCTAGCGTTCTACACGCTCTACTATATAGTGTCTCGAAAAGTACCATCTTAGTGCTCTGCTGGTAACTGTTATTTAGGCAAACTCCACTAAGCGTATCCGTTCCTCCCAATTATCTTGAAATCCAAAATGCATGCCTCAAACCTGTACTCCAAAGTCTAAATTGTCCTTTCAAACTGACTACCCGTCTTCAAATGATAGATCATACAGAATTGCAGTCTCGTTCTTTCCAAAATTTATACCACGCATATTTCAAATCACTCATTATCTCCATTCTACACTCGAAACCACAGAGCAACTAACAAACCAAGTCAGATCCAAACTTACGATCCTCGTTTACCAATAGGCAATAATTCCATATCCACAATTCGTTTAAACATGTTGGACCATCCAAATCTAAGGATACAACTCCATTGTGATCATCTAACCTTGTTGTCTCATTCAATTGCCGATTATCCATTCCCACAATCGATTAGTCCTTTCTTAACTTCCAATGAGTAGAATTTAACACTGCCTCTCCTCTTGTCCCATACAGGTCAATCACGACTAACACTAATAGCAATTTGGGTATTCTGATTACACGAAGAAGGTCCACTAATGATTCACCTTCTCTTTAGCGCTTTGAGATTTAGAATCACCACTTGTCATCCCTTGAACACCTGGAGAATTACTGAACTCAGGTGTCAAATCAAACTGAGGATCGGACCGTCCATTCTATCGAACAGGATCAACTCACAAGCGACCGTTGAGTCGAGGACCACCACAAATATCCCGGTTTAGGGTTGGAATCACCCATTCCTAGACTGGTGGTACAATCGAACACTATCGAGATCGCCTATCATGACCAACTCAAGTTGATGCGGGATTGGTTCAACTCAATCCGTAGTCCTCCAGCGACATATCACATAATCCAGGGTAGCTAATCCTTGACTAGTGTGTAGCTGGTACGGGGTTCTAGTACGAATCGTTCCTCATTGGATCCATGGCCATCCTGAATGTCGATCAACGCCAGCTCGCAAATCATGCCACGAATCAATCCCTGGTATACTTCAGGGTGATCCTATGGTTGACTTACAGCTAAGCGAGATCAACCTAATTCGATTTATGCTTGATTTCGGATCGCCACACAGTCGAGTCTCAATCAGCACAACCGACTGGCAAATCAGGCCATCATCCTAGTCGAGGGCGACCTCTAAACTCCCGGTGGCTTCCTCAACCCTTGGTTGTTGTTTGTGAACTGTCCGAGTCTTAAGCTTGGGTCGGTCCTAGATCTTGGGGCATCACTCTCATACCAAGCTGAATCTATTCACACTATTAGAACCTGAATATACATTATCAATTTGCTTACTGCACTCCAAACTGAGTCATTTCTCCTTTCACTTCTTGAAAGTTTCATCACGAATCCATTGTGATCTTCTCCCACCTTTACCTTAGAACTCCAAATGTCTGCAGTAGTCCGCTAGGCTTGTAATGCTGCTCTTCGACTTATCAATATGCTAACTCTTTTCCATAAACTTGGCCGTACCAATCTTCCTGTCAATACCTTAGTAACCTTATCTTGAATCTTGGTGCCTCATCAAACTATTTGACTAACCCAAAAGTAAGACCCTTGTGGTCGTTATCCCAAGAAATCATGTGGATCTACGATGCTTCCGATGCGCCACTCTGATAACTATCCATCCTTAATTGTCACATCTCGCAATCTTAATCTTATTCAGGGGTATCTCCAATCTCCATAACTCGTGCTTCCAATTGGAGACCTGCCACGTCGTCTACCCTTAGACTGCTATTACGAACTTTCCTTGTTCGTCCCTACTGTCCTTGTTCTATGCACATATCTAAGGCTTCATTAATTACCATCCCCAGGCTGTGTACACTTCACCATGACCTTATTAACTTACTAGACAACTGATCCTTACGAGCCTCAAGTCATCACATGACTGCCTTCATATCGATCCTTATCAACTCGAACCTTCCGACTTCCCAATGAACCATTACATCTTAAAGATCATTCTCTTAATCCTTGCTCGCTTTCTTACGAGTATCGATCGTAATACCACCTGAGTCAAACAACGAAAGTCAAGATCAAAACCATCGTCATATCATACAATTCAAGCTTATCAACTTCTTTTCACAACACGTCTATAACTCGCCGAACTTAAGAAGTTTCGAATGCTTGTCGATACTAGTGGTCTTGGTCAATCCATGACCATCTCCATCTTAGTCGGACCCACTGAAATTTGTCACCAGAAATTACATGCCATACAAGCCACACTAGTTAACTAAGACTCACACTTATAATACTTGATAGTCACTTACACTCTCCAAGGGTCTTCGATCAAAAGCTACTGACAGTTATCCCAATTCCTCAAGTACGGCAGGATGTCTCTCATGACGCTATCAACAATCGATCCAAATACTTTTCTCGATCACCCTATTCATTGGACCCATAAAAACAACATGGCCATACGTCTGACCAAACGGCATCATGGTAAGCTCATAGAGCCTATAACATGTCATTAATATCGTTCTCGACATACTCTCATTTCCGATCCTCAACTGATGACATCTCGCCCGTAGATCAACCTTAGAGAGTACCGAAACTCATTATGGTTGGTCAAATCTTTCGCTTGTCCTTGAGGATGAAAACTTATTCTTGATCCTCATCTGATTGAGTTGTTCACAATCGATACGTAACTTCAACGGCCTTTCTCATTTTTCTCATTAACATACATGTACATCCCAGAGCAACAAACTAGGAAGGGTAAACCCTCTGTCTAACCTTTCACACTTTTGTACCTTAAGGTTCTTAAGCTTCCATGAAGTCATCTCCCTATGGTGCCTCAAAGATCACATCCATTTTAGGGCAACTCCACCACAAACTCCATTTTTTTTGCTACAGTCCTTGCAACTCTCGAAGAAAGACATTAGAAAGTTCATATGTGACTGCGATGTCTCTCACCCCGGGTTCCTCAGCTACCAATTCAAACACGAACGTCCAATAACTTAATAATCACTTGCCAGCAGACCAGTCGCCTTAGGCGACGGAACCAAACAAGACGAGGCTTCTCCTCGATTAACATCAAACTCAGAACTAACCAACCTGACGGGTTAAAACTCAGCATCTTGTAACAACATCCATCACGACTCTAAAGCAATTCGTGTCCATAACAACATCAAGGTTTCACATAATCAGTAAGATCACTCTATCCTCATCCCTTCGTAGTTTATAAACAACTTACCCTCGAAACGTCTTACAGAAGACACTACCTTAGCCTTTAGCGACGTTGAGATCTTAACGACCGTTCCGAATAGGTCCCAACTCGGCTCGAACACTTTAACAATCTACACTCCCGACAAGTACCATACAGGGTTCTGCCTACCCCAACGCAATACCACTACAAGCTCAGGCATATGGCCTCAAAACTTGCGCAAAGAACACGTGTGCACACTCAAACACTTAAAGGTATAGATAACAATCACATGCACAACGGTTAAATTCCTACTAACTATCCCAAATCCCAACGCTCCTTATTACTCCAGGCCAATGACTAGATAGATCGGGCTGACCTTGCTCTGATACCACCTTGGGCGGGGATGTCACGCCCCGACTCTCGGGCCTGCGACATCCCTTACCAAATCGCCACGAGGTCATAGAGATAGCTTCCCAGGCACACTATTGACTTATCACTTAACTACGCATGCGGAAACGTTTTAAACTCCCTGACAAAGATTCACATGGGATAAAACAGTAAGTGGTCACAACCGTCATTCACAAAGAGTCAATCACAGAACATACATACTAGCAAACCAGTCAAGACATTATTACTACTAACGTATGTACACACCCTATACTTCGGGGCGACTAGACAAAACCTCAAAAGGTCACTCGGACAGGTGAGGTCAACTCCTCACTTACTTCAACAGACTATTCCAACAGCCAATCCTTGGCATCTGCAAGTCTTCTTCTTATGGGACATGAAACTGTTATCCCACGACGGGGTGAGAATAAATCTCAGTGAATCAAGCCTAAGCTCGGTTAGGAAACTGATTCGCCCAGGGCATCCTAACGGAAACTCAAAGACCACACAGGCACGTATAACAACCACTCACAAACAACAATATATCAACCATCCACATGCACACTTACCAGCCTCAGCCACACATAATACAATGCTTGACTCGACTCAACAGTCATACCAATCAATCACTCAATCACAGCATTACATCCACCAGTATGCACAGGACATTCACCAGGACAATGCACACAATACAATAATAACTCAAACACAAGCGAGTATGAACGTCTGTCTTCCTACTCCATTTGTCCCATTCCAAACTTCGTAGTCGGGATGCGCTCACACTAACTCATGCACGAAGTTACATTGTATTCAATCCTTTTTATTAACGGAAATCGTGCCTACGGCACAAGAGAGGATCTACGCGAAAGTGGGCGTGATTCGACTCTCCCAAAAACGCGATCCAACACCTCAGTGCGATCAGCGTCTCACCGGCAACACCGGTGTACGTTCCTTTACTCTCAGCAACGGCTACTACAAGCGGTGTATCAGGTGTACCTATCACGGCACCAGCAAGTAAGCATCTCTAAACGGGGCGTCGGTCCAACACCAATATCTACCGGCATCCGATAATCCCTTAAAATCGTACGTCTGGCACGGGGCATGAATTATCGTGTTTCTGGCAAGTCGTATAGTTCCGTAAAAATCATAGAACATGAACTTGCCAGGAACCTCATTGTTTTCCCTCGTATGACCATACATAATACATCCAACAATCAACCCTTTTCATTATCTTTGGTTAAGGTCGGATGCTCACACATGCATGTAAAAGTCTCGGCGAAAGGCCATTTTCATGCTAAAATATGTCATTTGACTTCACACTCGGTCATATGCACATGCCGACTATCCACTAGTCATAGCAACCACACACAGGGTGATTAACCCTTAATCACAATTGACAGTCAAAGAACATTCACTACACCCAATCAAGCATTTCAGTGAAGCGATTCAATCACGAAGCCATAACTCAATCCCGAGTAATCAAACTCAATCAAATAATATCCAGCTCAATTCATGCCATGTTATTTATTAATCGATTCAATTTAGCACATTGATCGCTCGGTCGTCTCTGGCCTATCGCTCACTCGTGATCACACAACGGCAATCCATTGCCCAATCAATCAATCAACTAGGAACAATTAGCCACAGATAATTCAATCAATCCGGCTAACCTAATCGATCGGCCATTTAACCAAATCCCAATTTCTTTTTAACCCGACCTCGATCGTGTACCTAAATTCCACAACCAGCTAATCCTAGGCGCAACTAGCGCCCTAACCAAGGTTTAGGGTCAACTCACCTCCAATTACCTCGGGCAGTCTCTACGGCGTCGACACGGGCGGCGACGATCCACGAACTTCGGTGAGGCTCGGAATTCTTCTCGGTGACTCACAAATCACGGCTTAACTTCCTCGGACAACGGCCCTAAACTCTAGGCGCACGGGCCAAAACGCTCGGCCAACTTGGCCCACGGACCAGGCACGGTGGCCCAGTCCCTCGGCCCACCTCGCAGGACACGGCCCAGGGCAAAACAGGCCACGACCCAGTACGTTGGCCCACGAACCAGGCCTAAAACTGGGCATGGGTGACGGCGGGGGCTTAGGCGGCCGAATCGACGGCCGACGGGCGGTAGCCGTCTCAAGGGTCAATGGCTGAAGCTTGAAGGAACGTCAGGGAAGATGATGGAGGCGACGACGGTGGCGATTGGCGGTCTGAGGCTGCTGCACCGGCGGCGAATAGAACCGGCGCAACAGAGGTTTCTCGGCAACAGAAAACAGGGCAGCGGTCTGTGCCGATTTTCGGCCACCACGCGCGGCGGCAAGCTTCGCCGAGCTCAGGGAAGGAAGAAAGGTGTCCTAAGAGGCCAATGAAGGTGGCGGTGCACGGCGGGGGCAGCCGAAATGACGGGATCGAAAAAAATCCCCAAACCGGTCAAAAATAAGGCACCGCGAGCTTCGGGGCTGCTCGCGGCGGTTCCGGCGGTCGATCAGCGGCGGGGTTGGGTCGAGGGTGTCGAGGGGAGGCCGGCGGATGTCGGTGAGGTGGCTGGAGGCGACAGCAACGTTGTACGAGGTCGGAGGAAGCTCGTGTCAACATGGTTCAGCAGAGGCCGAAACAGAGCAGGGGTCCCGCGGCTGTTTCGCGACCGTCCGGTGGCTGGCGATGGCGTCGAAGGTGTCAACGACGACGGTGACGTCTGGCTGAAGGCGATGATGGTGGTGGATGGTGATGGTTGCACACAAAACCGGCGGAAGGAGGAGGAATGGAGGAGGAGGGCGTCGGTCGTGGAAGAAGAGGAGAAAGAGAGAGCAGATAGAAGAGAGAGAAAGAGAGAGAGAGACATGAGAGAGAGTCACGTGGGGGAAGGGATGGGCTGATGGGAGAGTGGGATCCATAAGACTTTTTGGCCAACTTGTCTTTTAGTGTAAAATATCTAAGGGCAAATCGGTCAATTGACATATCGTGACTGAAATGAAATTTGGTACACTGAACGAAGGGTAATTTCGATATTTTCACACGCTAGGCTTGGTCAGGATTAGGCTCGGGTCGCGAGGATCAAAATCCTAATTTACGGCGACAAGATATCGAAACCTTATCTAAACCGATTGACGTTACAGAAATCGTCCAATTATCGTCTCTTCAGTTCGTACGATCCAATATGTTTTATCGACTGAATTTCAATCTTAATCCATTTTATCGAATTCTGGGACTTTACCGAAGTTGAATTTCTAGGGCGTCACAAGACATGCTGCATTTCATTTCGATAACTACTGCAGAAGGTGCATGACCAATTTATGAGGTATAGAGTGATTGGCATAGTCAAGTGACTTTGGCTTGAAGAAAATGTTAAGCGACCGATGGTAGTGCAAAGGAGTAGTTAAAATAAAAATTTGGTGCTTGATGACCGCTATCGGCACAATAGCCGAGTGGCACCTCGAGGAGTGACATGGTCCGATGAAGTGGTCGCTGGATTGAACCATAAGAGGAACGAATGTATATATTGTAAATTGATACTTGTGAATAAATATAATAAAAACCTTTTTGCTACGACCGGCTGTAGAGGAGATTGGTTATTTTCTGTAGACTTGACCGTGGAACTAGAAACCTAATTTTGAGGACGAAATTCTTTTAAGGGGGGTAGAAGTTGTGGCATCCCCCATTTATTAGATTCCTAATGACCAGAATTGGTCAAATGGGTTTTGACGCTAAATTTTGACGCAAGGAATTGGGAATTAGAAAATTCGCTGAAGAGGGCATCCCCCATTTATTAGATTCCTAATGACCAGAATTGGTCAAATGGGTTTTGAAGCTGACTTTTGACGCAGGGAATTGGGAATTAGAAAATTCGCTGAAGAGGCCTACGAGACGAGGATTTTATTTCTTAATAAGATAAGATGGATAATGGAGTAACGATTGAGGATTTCATTTTAAGAAACAACGATGCATCGGATGGGCCGACTACCTATAAAATTATGAGCATTTTGGCACATAGGTCATTATACTCGATTTCTTTTCTAAACTTAGAGGACAAGAACAAGGATTGGCCATGAGGACAATGGCAAAGGGCGGCATGGTAGTTTCCTTATACAAGACTAATTGGTCGATCATCCTAAGGAAATAACAAGGGGTGAAATTTTTGGACACCAATTTCCATGTTGATATTCGGCCGTGAAATGGAAGAGCATGAGGCGACATCCTCTTTGACGTGTGAACTTCCATTGGCCGAATGGGTCCTAGGAGTTGGAGTGGGAAGCAAGCTCTTTCATTGGTCTAGTGTCAAGTCAAGATTTTGCTAGGATATTGGAGCAATGAGGGTAGCGCCAAGTGGCGCATGGACTCTTCCTTCCATGGACTATCATTGGACGAGAATCATGGGGAAGTGGCAAGAAATTTCATTGGTGATCAATCATGTCTACTTTTGTGACAATGATTAGTGACCACTTAGGGTATTGCCAAGTGGCAATTGAAGACTAGGAAATGGTGCATGGGTGACAAGTGTTCACTAGTGGACTATCCAAGACATGCAACAAAAGAGGAAAACCTTCCATCTTCCCACCTTTCCCCTCTTCTTGGTCGACCGAGAGCAAGCTAAGGGAGAGAGAGAGAGTTACGCGAGCGAGTGAGCGAGAGAGAGGGAAATCGAGAGCTCGTGAGGGAGAGAGTGAACGATCGAGCGACCGAGGAGAGGAAGAGGAAGAGCGGCTCGGCAATTTGGAAGGAAATCGAAGAGGAAGCTTCGAGCACGATCAAGAAAAGGCAAGAACTCCTTCAATCTTGTCATAGGTTAGAATACATTGGGTGATCATCTTGTTAAAGGCTCGAGATGAGGAAATTAGGGGTCGAGTTGCATCTATGGTCGAATGAAATGAGAGTAGGTTGCATGTCTAGGATCGAAACTAGATTCGGTTACCTCGTGGTTCTTCCCTTTTTTTGTCGTAGGCGTGCAAATGAACGTGGATTAAGGTATATTGTGATTCTTCAATGGAGTATTAGAGAGCTGGACTAGGACCTTATGATTTTGGAAGTGGCTATTCGGTTTAGTGGAAATTAGGAGCTGATTTGTAGTCAGGACCCGAAAACTGCATTGGAAATGGGGACCGGTTATTATATTATGTTTAGGATTTGGATCAGGGTTAAGTCGGGTTGCATTGCATGATCTTGAGCTAAAAAGGGCTGCTGAGTAAAATCAGGATATGAGGACGGACGAACAACCAGTTGGATTATGAGGATTGAGAGTTAAATCGCAGGTTTGGGACTAAACAGAATTCGGTATGTAGAATAGGTTGTTCGGATTTCTTAAAGCTGTCCTTGAAGTGGAAAATTCGTTTGCATGAGATTAAGTGTTATACTTGCCTTGTAGTTTAGTCCGTATATGTAAGATTACAAAGAAGTGGCCATTGAGTATATGACAGGTTCATTTTGGATTGCAAGCCGTGACCATGCGAGGATTGGACGAGACAGACTAATTATCCCGAGTTGACGAAAGTTCGAATGGATTTTGTGACGAGAGCCTTGATTGATTCACTTGTTAGAATTGACTGCTTTCTTAGTCATTAAGATTCAAATTGTAATGCCTTGCTCGATTGATCGTTGTGGCAGCATATCTCATGAGTATGATCCTGTGTATTGGCATGCTTGTTGTTGTCCTGGCATTGTTATATCAATTGCAGAATTGATAGTGGGAATTCTGTGATTCATGGCTAAGCATACATTGGCACATGATGCCGAGCGATATATGATGGGATATGTGGAGTAATTGCTCTTCAGTGCACTGAATTAAGATGACGCCCATGGGCTGTGTGCGGGGATTTGTATGTGCTTGACGACCCTGTGCTGTGTGCTGGGTAGAGCCGTACCATGCGTCAAGGACGCCCTGGAGAAGGGGTCGCTGCAAGCCATTGAGCTTGGCGATGGTTATGTGAGCGAAGGGCATGTCATTGCATGACATCATGGCATTCCTGCATCTTATGGTTCCTGATTGAAATTATGAATTGTTATGGTGTTTTATTGTTATAGAATTGTTCTATAGCTCATCCTAGGGAGCCTTAGGACCCCTATGGTGGGATTGAATGTTTTCTTGCTAGCCGTCGTGCTAACCCACGTTTGTGGATACATTTTCAGATTAGCTCCATGGCGATAGTTCACCGACGCTTTGGAGTTCCTATTGACTATGACTCTTATTATCGCGATATGATACATTTAGATGTTCCGCACTTGAAGCTTGTAGCGCATATACATACTATGTGGGTCGATGAGGGAAAGCCCACATTGACCTTTTATCGTTGGTATGCTATCTATATCCGCGAGGGTAATAGACTTATTGGCCCGTTTTCTGAGAGTACTTTTGACGCACCCCCAGCACCTGCTGCACCCGTAGCTCCTACACCACCCGTAGCGCCCGTGGTCCTTGCACCTCCTCCACTTGTTGCTGCTGCTGACGCCGTACCTATCCCTCCTCCTCCAGTACCCGTGCCAGATGTGTATGTTCCTCCACCCGAGCCACTCGAGGAGTCAGAGGACGAGGAGATGTTTCCTTCCGACCTATCTGAGGAGGACTGAGGACTGAGGGGATAGTCTTGGCGACTTTTGGACATAGGCGACTACGTAGGACGATGGAGTAGTTTTTGTGTGACCATCCCAGTTTATGCCTATGGTTTCACGATCGAGTCATCTTTTGTTTTATATATATATATGTATGAACTCTTATGGTCGTGCACGACGCTTATTATATGAAAGTTCTAGTTCTTATGTTTGTTTGCCTGGATGGTTCACTAAGTTGTTATATTATTGTTATATCGATTTGATAGTGGCCTGTGGTAAATAGACTATAGTCTACTAATTATTATAAGTGAATCTCTAATTACCGATATTAGAGACCTTTGACCGTAGGGTGGCGGTCTGGGACGCCACAGTTCTAATCCTCATGGGTTTCTTAAGGTTCCAGTCCTCAGAAGTTCACGACCGCGTCATAACGTTTATCAACATCAAAAACTTATGCTCCTTGCATCCAGCACCCATCGAGCGTTCCCCTTAAGATCTGCAGGGCAATTCTTAACTTCCATTTGTGCTTCTCATAATTTCTCAAGTAAGTCAAATATCAGCCACGGGGACAATAACGAGTCAATCTATTTATTCCCTTGATATTCGATCAGGCCTTTATCTTCTTCCTTATTACCAAATGTCTAACTACCTCACTTGCTCTATGCATCATCCACGTAAGAGTCTTACAATTTGGCTCCCCGTTTCCTTATATCTCCCAATTAGACCATACAACCTTTTGTTCATTTTCGTTACTCTTCTCCCAGAAAGCACTAACATCTAACTACAGGATTCATGATCTCCAGTGCGACTTTCCTTTAATTCCATCCATTCGGCTAAATGTCTATTCCATCTTGGGATTCAATGTCGTTCCAAGATAGGTCTCATGTTTCGAGCTCTGCTGCTCCCCTTCCAACTCAGACGCTCAATCTTAATTGCCCAAACACTTAGAATCCCTTCTTCCTTCCATACGTAGGTTTTTTTTACCCCAGGAAGGAACCATGTACTTTAGCAAAATCTTCTTGCTTGGAACCCACATCGTCTCTCATGCCTTGCGGCACCAGACTTAGAGTTCATGCCCATGGCGGCACTTTTGCTTCATAGTTAAAATACCACGACATTTGATATTCTCTTGTTAACAACTCAATCCCTTCAAGTGATAAGGCTCCAAAGATCGAGGTTCCTCCTCGACCTCCTACTAATTTACACTTAAGACGGTCAATTCAATCAATTGAATCCTCTCCTATTATGTGCCAAGACAATCTCCTATGTTCAACCTATCATTCCACTTCTATAGGATTTCAGGACCACGTGCAGTCAAAACTATCAAGCTACCCATTTCCTTTTACAAACCACCATCTCATGGTTCAATCGTCTCAAAGAGACGAACACCCTATCATTTAAGAGACAATTACTTATAAATCCATTTCTAACGACCTCAATTCTATATCAGTCAATTTTTTTTTTTTTTAGATTAAGCCAGGTCCGAGAGACTAACAGGTCTGTCTCCTTAATGCTTTCGAATCTTTGACTATGTCTTAAGACCAATGATTGCCAGGAAACTTTTCCTTCCTCAGGATACCCAAAACCGCTAAGGTTTATCATCGGACCTTTAATATGAAGGCGAGCAATTTCAGGATCACCTCTTTCCATAGAACTTAGCCAACTTCAACCTCATAACCCTTCCACAGGTCATCCATTTGAAAATTTCTAGATTCATCATCCGCCATCTTCTTCATGGCTTCCTGTACTCACTTGGTAACAACATCTTCAGTCGTCTCAGCGACTCAGTCAGTAGCGACAATTTCTTCTCGAGTCTACTTGTCCATCGACTCTCATTTCTTTCCAAGTTCTCATGACCCTTCAGCTCTTGGGCTTCTCACAACTTGCAGACTCAGGTTTGGTGCTTCTTTAACGCATTCACTCTGTTAACCCACACTTACTAGGTTCTCATGGTTTTCAAATCACCACAATCCCACCAAGGATTAAAGACTTACGTCATTACTCAGGTCTGGTAACACTAGACCACTCAATAATACAATAGTCCCCATTAAACAATCTTTCACCCAAGGGCCTCAGGCAATTCTCAACTAATTGCTATCTACTAGGCATGTTTCATCCAGGCGGCTTCAAGAAACACATCAAGGTGCTAAATCAAGGAACATAATCTCGTGCTCTAAATCCAGACACCTCTGTAACTTAGCAATGACTCAACCGACTACCTCAATTCCAGAGGACACCAGTCAATACATCATTCAGTGCCAAGCACACAATCTCGACAAACAGGCCAAACTTACACATTAGTTTCTTTTTCAAAAGACATCCCTTCCATGTACGAAACTTTAGTCATGCCAATCACATGCGCCATGAAAAATGCCATGCAACTTGTGCCTTACGACCACCTAAGGTCTTACTATCTAATCGTTCTAAAGTTCTTACTCCTTATCACTCCATGTCTCGACCAGAATGGATCGAGCTGACCTTGCTCTGATACCAACCAAACGGGGATGTCACGTCCCGAGCCCTGCGGGCACGCGGACATCCCTCAGCAGCCGTTAACTCCGATAGTCATCCAGGATCTGACGGCCAAATGTCAAAGGACCTAAATGAAGCAAGCAAGTGAAAGCGAGAAAAACAGCTCTATACTTATTAAATAAAAGAGGGCATTAGAACGATGCATCAAAAATATTTAACCAAACATTCAAAGCGGCTTCGGTTTACAAATGGAAGATCATACAAGGTTACATGTCTAAAATACATCAAGTGCTTCTTCGGCTAATCATCTTCGGCATCCACGTGACTTCGTATTTAGGGACCTGAAAAATGTTGTCCCACGACGGGGTGAGATATAAATCTCAGTAAACTAGACCTAACCCTAAACTAGGTCGCTAGTACCTCCAGACACTTTTGAAAATAGGTATTTTCAAATAAAAAGATTTTGGCATGGTAAAAGTGTGATTGTCTCGGCAAAACATGATGATTCACAAATAATGCACATTTTTTTTTATATCAAAAGTGGCATTCTAATCCTTTTTCAAATGACTCGACAGTCAAAATCATGATAAACGCTAGGCTTCGTACTTAGGTAGGGTTTTCAGTTAAATAAAATCAGGGAAAACAGTTCTTATTCCCAAAACCATCGTTCAATTCTAGTTTCCTCAAAAAATCTGACATTCAGTTTCATTTCCTCTCCTCATAAAACTTGACTTTCAGTCAATGGTAACAAGTCGTTACTCGCCCGTGCCAAAGCGCCTTGAGCCTCAAGATGAATTCTCTTATTCTCATAACATTCCTTACCAGGAAATCAATTAGCCACAGAAGACAATTTATCTTTTCACTTTATTACGACGAGATGATTCGGTCGTCATAGTGACTCTCGTTCCCCATCGCCATCGAGATGATTCGGTCAACTATGAGACTCTCGTCATGGCCAATCCTGCAAGATGATTCGGTCTAACATGTGACACCCGATACCTGAACTCCCTCGAAGCAGTCAACATGAAGACTCTTGTGTCCGAACCTAGAGATGATTCGATCATTACAGTGACTCTCGTTACTCCAGCATCACGAGATGATTCGGTCGACTGTAAGACTCTCTAGCTGCAGTGACCTCATCAGCCCAAATGGGATCAAGTCCCTGAGCTCAAAGTTTTTGGGATCAAACACCCAAACACGGGATTAGACACCCGTCATTAAAAGTTGGGATCAAACACCCAACGTCGGGATCAAACACCCGACCAATTGGCCATAAGTTTTTTTACAATTACACACAAGCTCATGCCAAAAACAAGCAACTCACAACCTCAATCCAAACTCTGAGATTTCACGATTCTCATTAATCGAAATCAAACAACGAGGTCTCTTTGAAACAAACAAAATTCATGTTACCATGCATAATTCAACTTAACGCATGCAACTATCAAGCTCTCTTTTGATTCAAGGCTTGACATTACCCCAAAATTAATCTCAGATTTCGATTTATAAACCATCTCGGGACTCAATCAATGATTCACGCCACTTAAAAGCATTCATTTCAAACGGAACTTCCAAAATACATGACAAGGGTTCAACAATCTCTCATATCCAAGTTAGGACTTCATAAATCGACCTTGATTTCATATGGTGTACGATCCTTCACTGATGAGGTCGGCGATCGATTCTTCAAATAACTAGTCGTGGCTACAGCTTCTGCCCAAAATTCGTGCCCCAAACCTGCCCAACTCAGCATGCATCTTGCCCTTTCTATGAGTGACCGGTTTAATCTTTCAGCCACACCATTCTGTTGAGGCGTATATGGGGTCGTCTTCTGCCTTGCAATACCATTGTCCACACAGAACTACTCGAACTTGTCTAAACAGAATTCACCTCTGTTATCTGGACGAAGTATATTGATATTCCTGCCCAATTGGTTTTCAACCAAAACCTTAAATTCTCGAAATTTTTCGAATACATCTGATTTACTTTTAATAAAATAAATCCAATTATATCTCGAAAAATCATCTATGAACGATACATAGTACCTGGATCCTCCAATAGATGGAGTCGGAGTAGGCCCGAAGACATCACTGTGAATCAGCTCAAGAATCTCTGTTGCTCTCGTACTGGTGTGTTGGAAGCTAACTCGGTTCTGTTTTCCATGAAGACAATGTTCACAGAAACCCGAAGCCAATAGTGCAATCTGGTACTCCTTCTACCATTTGACTCGAAGCTAAGGTAGACAGTTCCTTTTCACCGATATGCCCTAGTCTCTGATGCCACAACATGGACGTATCATATCCATCTTCCTTGGTCTTTTCAGAGACGAAACCACTACCGACAGTCATCGTTTCCCCGAGCAGCTTATACAATGTCCCATAACGGACTCTTCGTCCAATCACAATGGAACCTCCAGTCATCCTGCACGAATTCTTATCACAACTGAAAGTAACCCTTGAATCAGCCATTGTACCGACTGATAATAGGTTATTGCTCATCAAGGGTATGTGCATCACGTCTGGAAGAGTTTTCACTGTACCATTACTCATCCTCAGCTTCACCTTGCCACGCTCGACAATCTGAACTGCAGTATCATCTCCAAGCATGACATCTCCACCATTATATTTCTCATATTCACAAAACCAGTGTCTATGAGGCGTCATGTGGTATTGTGACATTCTGAAATCCGACCATTTTCGAAGTATGATTGAATGAGACTTCTCGTCAATGCGCTCCAGTTAAATCTCACTCAGAGTTGGCCACTCTTGAGAAGACTAACCGATGGGGAAAGGCTAAGTAAGATTTAAGTACGTAAACCAAAGTACTCGACCATGGATTGGTACCTTGACCATAAGGATTGCCGAGTGAATATTTTGAGCCATTATAGGCCGGTCTGAGATTGGTCATGGAATGATTTGCTAGTGTTATACAATTGGGTCACGGGTGATTCCGTTTGACCATCGTATAATTTGCGAATTAACCTAAACCAATTCCTGACGATCGCGTCCCTTGGAACTAGCAATTGACCCTCGCAATTACATGACAACCAAGGTCGCCATGATTCGGATAAATCTTAAACGTGACATTAGTCACGGGTCGATACGCGTAACTCCTAAGAGCCGCCCGTTAGTTTGAGATACACTGAAATCGCCATTGATGGGTTTTAGCCACGAAATTAGACTTCGAAATTGGGTGTCGGATTTTCGAGAATTCCAACGGTAATAAATTGGACGTCGCCTCATCGAGGACCATTACGATTAGAATTCGTCTTTAGCATTTAGAAAAGTGAATTTCGGATCGACGGTTAAGGAATTACCTTTGTACCCTTAGATTAGTGCATGGTCTCTTAGAAATGGACAAGGGCAAAATGGACAATTGCCATCCTTCCCTCTTGGCCGAAAATTGGAGGACCATTTGGTCATTTGCCCCTTTGAATTATTGGTTGATGGATTGACCAAGTGACTTGACCATGGACCAACTCCCTTGCACATTGTCATTCATGGACACTATTTCCTGTACTTCCCCATCAACCACCCCACCAAAGCTTTTCCCTCCAATTCTCCCATCCTCTTGTCATTCTCTCTCTCACTTTCACCCCTCCATTTTCATTCGGCCATCACCCCACCCGACCACTCATCTCTCTCTTCCTTACGCTCTCTCCCTCTTTCGCTCGTTCTCTCCCCCTCCCGGCTCCACCGTGCAACGCCACGCCGGCCGCCGACCGTCACCTGACCTCCCCTCCACCGTAGACCCTAGGACAACCACGTTTGAAGCCTGGAGCCTCTTGAGCCACCGCCGTACCGAATCAAGACCGGGGGGAGAACCGAGGTTGTTCTTGAGGAACCGAGCTTGCCCCTCGCCGGACCCATCTTGCCCGCGCCTCACGTCGCCTTTGCCGTATGCCTTCCTTGACTTCTTGACTAGGTAAGCTTGTCCTAACCTTTAGTTAGTACCTTGAGTATGGAAGGACCAAGAGAAAGTTAGGTTAGATGGATTTTATGGGCCGGTTGAGGTAGAACACCTAGGGACCGAAATTGTGATCCTAGGGTGAGTTACGATTATTCATTTGTGGCGCTTGAAAGGTTATAACCATGTTGGAATTAGGCTAGTGGTTATGCTCATGTATGGACCGAACGCTTACGTGTTCTTATGATGTAAGCTAGGAATGGTTTGAGCTTGATTAAGTTGATAGACACTTGTTTGTGCCTAGGAGTGTTCGGACATGGTGGAATTTGTTGTGCTAATGGATGAAAATCACCTAACGATCTCTAAGTGTATATTCGGTCTTGATGAGATTAAACGTGGATTATTTACGTGGATTATTTGGCATGTGGATTATTTGGCAATTGGCTATATTAATATGTTAATGACCACGTGATGAAAATAGTAATTGATACCTTGAATGGTTAAATTGCTCAATTGATTGTACTTAGTCATACTTGTTTTTAAAGCATGAGCTTATTTGATGTGAAATCCTGAGGCGCCTATACGACGCGGGATTGGTTAGTGTGATATCCTGAAGCGCCTATACGACTCGGGATTGATTGATGATAAATGCCTGATGCGCCTATATGACGCGGGCTTGGCTAAGGAAAAATACCTGATGCGCCTATATGACGCGGGTAAGTGATGAGAAGTGCCTGATGCGCCTATATGACGCGGGACTGAATAATGAGGAGTGCCTGATGTGCCTAAATGACGCGGGATCGAAAAATTAGAATACCTGATACGCCTAGGATGACACGGGTTTATTGATTGGGATAGCCTGAGGTGTTGTAACGCGAGCCATGATTTTGAGCAATAAGTCACTAATTGACTAATAACCTTAAATGAATATGTGGATTTGGGAATTGCCTTTGTACGAAGCTTAGACCTGTTTATGAAGTGATGGTTGGAGTAGGATTGAATTGTAGTGCCTAAATGTCATGCCGTGTTTTCTTGTTCTTGTTGTCATGCCATTTAGGGTTTTTGCCATGTTGTTTGTACTGGAAATAGAATTGCATGTTTTAGGGAGTGTCTGGAAGTACTAAGTGCCTAGCTTAGGGTTAGGATTAGCTTATTGAGATTTATCTCACCCCGTCGTGGGACCCATTTTTCAGACCCCAACCTTGACCCCGATCATTATGTCGCGCCGTTTTGGAGCTCCGAAGGAATTTGAGACTTGAGATTCCCGACGATATACTGGAGGATCTTGATGCTGGACTTGCAGATGAAGAACCTGAACCTAAGTCGACGGATGTTGTTAAACCGGAAGCTTAGGGATAGTTATATCACCACTCTTCAGACGTTCCCTTGAGTTAGGCAGACTGGAATTTAGTAGTGACCCAGTTATGTAATGTTTGAAGTTTGATTTTGTAAAACTTTATGTTGTATGCATTCTAAGTCATCTTGTCGAAGTTTTATGAATGGAGTTTATTTCTCGCTTCTACATGCGTATTTCATTCCGCGAGTATATTGTTAGATGTATTCGATCCTTGGGACTTAACGCGAACTAAGAGCTGGAAGGGATGTTCGCGAGCCCTAAGGGACGCGGGGTGTAACATCCCCGTTTGTTTGGTATCAGAGTAAGGTCAGCTCGATCCAAGTTGGATGAGACCTGGAGTAATCAGGAGTGATGACTTTAGAATGGCTAGATAGTGAGACTTTAGGAACTCGCTAGATTGTAGCATGAATCGCATGGCATTTGATTTGGCGCATGTGAATGGTATTTTTGGTTTGCATCGCCGTAGGCGATTAAAGGTCTTAAAACTTCGTACTAGGCAATATGTGTTGTTCGGTCAATGCCTATCTAATGTGCTAGATAGATGATTGTGGTTGTGCTAGCTTGCAAATGCATCTATACTTGAGGTACGGATGAGAACTTCTCGATATATGCCTATGAACGCTTGATCTATGATTGGCTTACTTGGCGTCGAGTTGTTGTTGGGCTAAGGCTTGTTTGAGAAGCTAAGTAGCATGTTGTAATTTTGCTAAGTCGCAGGTGCGGCGGGACTGAAGGTATGAGCAAGTACCTCGCTGAATTGATGCCTTTAGTATTTGTTTGATGTTTGCCTAGTGCGGCTTGTTTGATGATTGACTCATGGTTGAGTGTTGCTTGCAATTGCTTGATAATTAGTAGCTGGCTTATGATTACCGTTGTGGTGAACAGTTTATGACTATTAGACTCGAGTATATGGCATAGGTCTTTGAATCCCTTGGTGGACCTGTAGTGGCTCCTGTGATGTTGAGCCTAGTGGGAATGAACAATCGAGATAAGAGTGTTAGAGGAGCGCCTAACTCCAGACCGCAAGTTGTGAGGGACTCAAGAGTTGTTAAAGTCGTGAGGACCTTACGAGGAATTGAGAATTCGATGAGTAGGTAGGCTTGAGATTGGGATACCGTTGCTACCTAGCCAACTGGGACGGTTGCGGCTGTGGCTATTGGAGCTATTAGTGACAATCAGAGGAATGACATTGGAGGCACGAATAGGGGTCGACAGATGGGCTAGCTTATGGAATAGTTTGTGAAGTCGAAGTCGACTGAGTTGGCAGGGAATGTGATTTTGAGAGTGATCGTGTCTGGATTGAGGATTTGTAAGAAGGCCTTGGGAGCCTTAGAGTACGCTAAGGGGAAGACGACCCTGGAGTAAAGGTGCCGTTGTTGGCACAGACTCTAAGATGAACGTCCTATGAAACGAGGAAGACAGAGTGAATTCGAAACAGGTGAATACCTCCGAAGTGTAGAGTCTCCCTCATAGGGTAGGAGACCCTAATACGGAAAGAAGAGGATTTTACTTGTCTTGGAGTTAAGAGCGAACGTCATCAGGTAGTGCCTCAAGGATCATAGGCTTGAACCTTTGTTGCCTTTTGATGGTTTTAGTACCGACTTTAATGGATGACCTTTATGGTTATTTGTGGTTGTAATCCAGACATCGACAGTGGATTAGGCAATATGTCGAAATGGAAACGACTGACTGATAAGCTCCATTTGTGAATATGAGTTATAAAGAGACGACCAGTATTAATGGATTTAGGCTTGAATTGCGTTACATCTTGATGGTTTTAGTTATCGATTGCTATTGACGGCCTTAGATGGTGTGAGACGAGATTTATGCAAAGAATTGGACAGGGAATATTTGAATTAAAGGCCAATTGTAATCGAATGCATATGGACGCGACTTGAATAGCGACTAAAGTCGAGGTTATAAGATTTATGTTTGGCAATTGATCTTTGAAGATGTGATAGGCGCTCGTGGAATTAGAAATTTTCGATTGATAGGAATTGATCGGAATCAATGAGTCATGAGGAACGTGAACGGCCTTTGGAAGGTATTCCATAGACCCTAAGAGGACACTCGCTGTATGCGGATTAAAGAAACGCGAGACTTGGGTCTACTACGGCGGAGTTCTTGGTTATAAAGTTTTTGGGAAATGGAATTCATGTGAAACCCTTGAGGACTAGTCTAAGTGATGAATTAACTAAGGTCAATATGAGTTACTGAAAGTTGGAGCTTTTCAAAATCGATGATTTGCTATAGACGAATCGCGGGAAGATCACACACAGGAGCCGTCATATTAATGAAATGGACTAAGGACGAGATGTAGCGTGAATGGATGAATACACATAAAAGGAGTTTTTCAAGGACTTAAACCTAAGTAGTGACCGCGCCGACATTGGTGTTTCTGCTGGGAGCTGGAATGTTGTGAGAATTACAGTAACGTGTCATGAAAGGATTAAGATCCATGGTAATGCAACGTGGAAGGATTGCTACCTATGTGTTATGATAGTGGACTTAACGAGATGGTTGTCCCAATAGGTAATTTAGAACTAAAGGCTATCGTTCTTGCATTGGAAATTTGGAGATATCACTTATGTGGTGAGAAGGATTTCAGATCGGCGAGGATCGTCGAAACTTGAAGTACATATTGTCTCGAAGAGGAATTGAACGTATGAAGCAATGTAGACGGATGAAGTTGCTTAAGGAATTAGAATACGATATCTTACCTCACCTTAAGAAAGAATAAGGGTAGCGGATGCATATAGTTGGGAATCGAGCCCCACGAGATTGGTGGATGAAGGATGTACTTCGCTCAAGGAAATAAGAGATTCAACTTCTAAATTGAAAGTTCACCGAAAGGCTAGTCAGACGGCTACTATAAGCGTCAAGCCTGGAAGTCAGACGAGACTAAAGCATTGCAATTTACAGACCCTGATGTCCGTAAGATCGTGGAAGTGAATATGACAAGGAGAAAATCTTGACTTTTAAGTACCTAAGGATGGAAAACTCGAAGCTTCATGGACGAGTGTACGTGTCTAATGAGGGAGGACCTAAAGGGCAAGGTCATGTGGGGGAACTCACCGTGATGATTGTAGTGTTCATTGGATAGTACAAAGAGGTATAAGGACTTGCGTCGGTACCAGTGACGAGATAGAATGAAAGTAGAAATAGTCAAGCTGGCTAACAGTCGGGCGTGCCAGCAAGGGAAGCATGACTCAGTTAGTCTGGCGAGTTGCTCTAGTTGTGGGAAATTATCGAGTGGAACCAGGAACGAATTGTTATGGATTTGGCCATGGGACTATCTGAAAGGATAAGAAGGCCATGAGTCAGATTGTATCATCATGAGTACGCCGAATTGTATAGGCATCAAGTAGTTCGTATGGAATTTTGATGACTATAATGCCAAATAGATCCTAAGTTCACCATAACTTTTGGAAGAGTCTTTAAGACGTCATGAGGACGAAGTCATGATATAACGCACCTTATTTCATATAGACAAATGGACAATCTGAGAGGTCGGATCAGGCGATTGAGAGTATGGTGCAAGCGGGTACTACAAGCTTTAAAGGAAGTAGGAATGAATTGATGCACCTGGTGGAGTTGCCTGCAGTGATAATTGCCTGTAGGAAGATTCGATGACTGGTTAGTTATTAGTCCTTACCTTAGTCAAGATTACTTGAGTGAGAACTTTTGTGAATGATCCATCCTGGTTTGAAATGACTTCATTAGGGATCACCTGGAAGTGGCATCGGACTGTGTTAAGCCTTTTAGATAGCATGGGTGAGTCCTTAATTTATCTTGTGGATCAAATTGCTCGAATTTATGTAAAGGTCGTCATGTGATACCCTGAGGCATGTTGACGCGGGGATTTGTACCCATCTTGATGCGTTGTTACGCGAGATGTTAACATGAAACGTTGAGGCGTGGGTTTCAAAAAAGTATACCGATCTGAGGCGTTTTACGTGGATCCGTGATGAGTCTGATGGCCCGGTGCGTCATTACGCAGGCCTTGACATTGATATTGGAATTACATAGACAGACGATATAGATCTTTAGAACTTCAAGTGGGAGATCATTTCTTCCTTAAGATACCACCTATGCGAGGTTTGCCCGATTTAGAAAGTCAAGTCCGAGGTATGTAGACTTGTTTGGATTTTGACAAAAAAGGGAGATCATCGAGGAAAGTGAAGAAGTGATGAGGCGTCAGGACCTAGTTGTTAAGTTTGGTGGGATTTATGGTAAATTTCAAGGACGAAATTTTTATAAGGAGGGAAGAGTTGTGACATTCTGAAATCCGACCATTTTCGAAGTATGATTGAATGAGACTTCTCGTCAATGCGCTCCAGTTAAATCTCGCTCAGAGTTGGCCACTCTTGAGAAGACTAACCGACGGGGAAAGGCTAAGTAGGATTTAAGTACGTGGACCACAGTACTCGACCATGGATTGGTACCTTGACCATAAGGATTGCCGAGTGAATATTTTGAGCCATTATAGGCCGGTCTGAGATTGGTCATGGAATGATTTGCTAGTGTTATACAATTGGATCACGGGTGATTCCGTTTGACCATCGTAATTTGCGAATTAACCTAAACCAATTCTTGACGATCGTGTCCCTTGGAACTAGCAATTGACCCTCGTAATTACATGACAACCAAGGTCGCCATGATTCAGATAACTCTTAAACGTGACATTAGTCACGGGTCAATACGCGTAACTCCTAAGAGCCGCCCGTTAGTTTGAGATACACTGAAATCGCCAATGATGGGTTTTAGCCACGAAATTGGACTTTGAAATTGGGTGTCGAATTTTCGAGAATTCCAACGGTAATAAATTGGACGTCGCCTCATCGAGGACCATTAGGATTAGAATTCGTCCTTAGCATTTAGAAAAGTGAATTTCGGACCGACGATTAAGGAATTACCTTTATACCCTTAGATTAGTGCATGGTCTCTTAGAAATGGACATGGGCAAAATGGACAATTGCCATCCTTCCCTCTTGGCCAAAAATTGGAGGACCATTTGGTCATTTGCCCCTTTGAATTATTGGTTGATGGATTGACCAAGTGACTTGACCATGGACAAGACATTTTCCCCATGACCAACTCCCTTGCACCTTGTCATTCATGGACACTATTTCTTGTACTTCCCCATCAACCACCCCACCTAAGCTTTTCCCTCCAATTCTCCCATCCTCTTGTCATTCTCTCTCTCTCACTTTCACCCCTCCATTTTCATTCGGCCAGCACCCCACCCGACAACTCATCTCTCTCTCCCTTACGCTCTCTCCCTCTCTCGCTCGTTCTCTCGTTCTCTCCCCCTCCCGGCTCCATCGTGCAACGCCACGCCGGGCCGCCGACCACCACCCGACCTCCTCTCCACCGTAGACCCTAGGACAACCGCGTTTGAAGCCCGGAGCCGCTTGAGCCACCGCCGAACCTGATGGATCTAGCAGTATCACCTAGAGGGGGGGTGAATAGGTGATTCTGAATATAATTGAAATTTCTTGCGGAATAAAAAATAATTCAGTGTACGATTAGAATCAGGAACAGCATAACGGTGTGCAAAAAGTCTAAATACAGAAGTAAGAGTTTAGAGTAGAGAATATTGCACACGATGATTATAGTGGATCGGCTTAGATTAAGCCTACGCGCACTCTCCCACGATGACAGCCGATCGGCTGGATTTCACTATGAAGAATCACGAGAATTACAAACACTCAATCACTTGGTTTTTCTCTCTCACAGATTTTCACAATGAATAGGATTTTTGGTACACATAATATTTTCGGATAGAACTCAGATTATGGTTGCACTTTGGATTGTTGTTCCCCTTTTCTCTTTAGTCCATCATGGTTCTTCTTTTATACTCCCCTACCTACAAACTAGCCGTTGGATTCCCGGCCAAGGGATCACTTGTTGACACCTGATTTTTGACCATCCGTTATTATAGTTTTTTATTTCTAAAATTAATTAAAAATAGCAAAAAAGGTCAAAAAATTGCAAAATCAACTTTGGGAGCCTTAGCCTAGCCTTAGGAACCAATTTTGAACAAAAAATATTTTTTGAATTTTTTAATATTTTTTGGAATTTATTTAATTATAAAAATAACCAAAAAATCAGAAAAATACCATCCGTGGTCAGAAAATTACAAACAAATATTCAGAAATTTCATTTTAATTCTCTCTTTAATATTTTCACTTTTTATTAGGGAAATTCGGCTTGGTTCATTGGGTTCCTTCACAAACCTAATCCCGAACTGGGCCTAAAAAATCCTTTTCGAGTCTTTTAATTTTCAATTCTCGGTTTTTATAGACTATGACATTGGACTCTAAAGTACTGAAATGCAATTGGGTCAATTTGCCCTCCAATTTGATCAATTTTAACCAAAAGGGCTTAATTGCATAAAAATCTTTCAATTTAGTCCCCGGTTTCACAATTTTTGAAATTAAATTTCACACGGGCACACCCATTAAAATTAAACACCTCTACCCAACAGTTTTCATCATGCTGAATCCATTGGTGGGCTCAATTTTGGCTAATTCGATCGTTTAGGCCCTCGATTTGGCGAAATTAAATTTCGGATCCTAGGGACAATTTGGGGTTTTCACAGAATTTCAATAAATTGATTCACGAAAATACCCATATTTGATGGAAAACATGTCAAGGAATCCGATTTTGCCATCAATTTCATGAAAAGAGGTCATTTTGGGGGTCAATTTGGCGATTTGGGCGATTTGGCCGAACCGGGCGGTCGGGTCCGGCCCGACCCGACCCGGCCCGACCCGGGTCTGCAAATGCACAGAATGTGCAGCAGACCCGCGTGCAGCAGAGCAGTGTGGGGGGGCGATTTTTTTTAACAAAAACGAGACAACCGAGCATGGGAAGCAAATGGGCAAGGCATATTCGGTTTTGGCAGAGGCGTGGGCGTGAAAAAAAGGGCCGGTCGGCCACGGGGGAGGGGGATGGTGCTCGGGTTTAAAGAAAACAGGGCCGAGAGAGTTGAAGGGGGTACGGGGAATTTTTGGGAGAAAACCGACGGACAAACGGCAACCCAGGGTCTTCGGCAACGCTCCCCGACCATCACCGGAGCTTAGTGGCCGTCGACGAGCTCCGAATAGGTTGGTATTTGCTCCCGAGCTTCATTTTTCTCAGTGCACGCCATGTGTTCGGCGAAATGCTTCAGTGAGCATTTTACTCCGGGGCTCTCGGCCGGACCTTTCCCGACCCCTTTCTGTGCGAGGCTCGCTTTAAAAATCATCTAGATCCAACTCTAAGCTTGTGTTGACCTTTGTTTTGCATTAAACCGCGGCGAAAACACGGCTCGGAGCTTCGCCGGCAACGGTTCGGACCGGGAGCTCAACGGGGAACTTCCGGCGGTCTTCAAGCTCGAAATGAGCTCAGGTAAGCCTCTAGACCCTCCTTGGGTGTTGTTTGATGGTTTAGAATCGAGTTTTGATAAGAAAAAAAATTCAGAAAATACCTCGCCGGAGCCGGGTTCGGGGAGGCCCGGTTTACTTATTTTTTGGCGTGTTCACGGCCTTCTTTTTGTTGTATGTTGATGCTGAGTGTCTAATGAGTCGAATGCCGCAAGAACGGGCGAAAAATACCAAGTTTCGGGCCCGTTTCGCAATTTTCCGGCGACTTCGCCGGAATTTTTACTATTCCCGCCGGATTTTTCACTGTTCATCGTCTTCTCCGGCGACCCTCCGGCCGGTCAACGGTCAACGGCCGACGTGGCGTACCACGTAGGCAGCCACGTCAGCCGGGTGGGGTCCGGTCCGCTTATTTTCAAATAAAACAAACGGACGGTCACGATCGCGACACGTGTCGCGATCCTGGAATTTTTGGAAAATTAAATAAATGATTTTCGAATAATCGATCCGGCGGACGAGGATGTGCCACGTGGCTCACTGGGGGACGTCCGATCTTGTACAAGATCGGACGCACCAGAGGAGGCCACGTGGCACGTTCTAGAGCGTCCGATTTGTAGGTTTTCTAAAAAATGAAAATAAATCATTTTTGATCCGATGGCTATTATTGAGCCACGTGGCTCTCTGTGGGTCGCTCGATCTAGTCTTTGATCGGACGCACGAGACGAAGCCACGTGGCACGACGTGGACCGTCCGATCCGGGGAATTTTCGGATAATTAACTAAAATAGATAAAAAAATCAAAAAAATTGTTAAAAAATAGAAAAATGTTTTAAAAAATAAAACGGTGTCGTTTTAGGCCGGTCGACCTCTAGGGTCGGGCCGGGCGCCCGAGAGGCGCGGGCCGGGTTTGACTCGGCCCAGAAAATATTTTTAAATATTAAAAAATCCAAAAATAATCAAAAAATAATCAAAAAATCAATAAAAAATGAAAAATCATAAAAAAATTCAAACAATTCGGAAAATTCAGAAAAATTCTAAAAAATTCCAGAAAATAGGAAATGGCCACATTCAACTGGTCACGACCTGTTTCGGGTCTTTTGACCCCCGATCTTTTCAAAAATGACGGTTTTGCCCTTTCGGCAAACCGTCTTCCAAAAAATTTCTAAAAAATCCAGGAAAATCCCAAAAAATAGGAAATGGCCACAAACAACTGGCCAAGACTCATTTCGGGTGTTTTAAACCCCGAACCTTCTTCAAAAATGACGATTTCGCCCTTTGGGCGAATCGTCTTCCAAAAATTGAAGAAAAATCAAGAAATTCCAAAAAAATTCTCAAAAATGGGAAATGGCCACAAACAACTGGCCATGTAATATTTTGGGTAATTCGGTATCCAAACCTTCCAAAAAATGACAATTTTGCCCTTCGGGCTAATTGTCCCCGAATCTTCCCATTTTACCCCTAGCCCTAAATCACATCTTCCCTAAGCCCTTATGGCTATACTAGGAGGCCAATGATTGAAATTGATGTGCATTGACATGATTTATTTATGCACTTGACTTGCGCTTTCATTAAAATTGACTGTGATTGATAGGAATAGTCTTCCAATCTGCATGAAACCCTGACTCATACCTATCTCACCCAAAATTGCGCCTGCATGAACTCTTAGCCAGGAAAATCTCTCGCGTTAGGTACCGAAAGGGCGTTGGTAATGACACCGACGTAACCAAGTCCCCGAACCCAAAATCTCTGGTTCCGCAGAACTGATCGATCTCTCCCAATCGGTCAGTAAGGTTTCCGGTCTACCCTCCAAGAAAGACCGGTGGCGACTCCAAATGCATGCACAAGTTGCACATGCCACCACGACCACACTAAGGTCGAAAGCGATCGGCTCTTATCGCCGAATCCCTCAAAGAAAACTCCCGTCGCGATTTGGTATGGGCCTGGGAGGGCCCGCGCCGATCCAAAGCCCGCGATCGGTAATCCATTAGCCGCGTCCGATTTCGGACGGGTCGCGACAGCTGGCGACTCCGCTGGGGATATTGTTCTAGAACACTTGGTTCTGGACCTCAAGTGGACTTAGGCCGTAATTAAAACGCTGAGTGATTTTTCTAACCCTGCAGGCGCTCTTGAAGGTGAGGTAAGTCCGCTCACGATAGGTGTTATATGTTTTTGCAGATTGGAGTGATAAGGGGTGTAGTCTGTGATTAACACTGTCTTATGCAGGATGGGCGTAGGAATGTATGTTTTATGGATGATTTGAAGCGCTGATTGATATATAAATTGTTGCGCATGGTTCACTGCATATTTGAGGATCACGACACTTTGCACAAAGCGCCCAAACCCAGGCCGCGAAATTACCTTTTCAGGTAGCCATAGATCAGGGATCGATATGCAATGCTCTAGCGTGGATTGCGCTGGGGTTGACCATATTCGATCCCACTCACTATCCAAGTCGAGACTTTTATCCATTTGTTGTGGATTGCGCTCATGGACGAATTTATCGACTCGGATAGAGAGAGGCCTCTAGGTTCCTCACCTAAGCCATTTTGATTTCTAGAGTCAAGCCTCACTTGTCTCATGCGCATGTATATGGATGGTTGGTATACCTAAAACCAAAAATCATTGGGTACCTCTCTTGGTAAGGTCCTGCCATTTCTATTTGAATTCACTTGCAGCTCTTTTTTATATTGCACAACATGCTGCATTCATCAAATCCGAGGGTTGAGTTCAATTCCATTATAGAGTATGGATAGAGTAGAGATGATCTCTCCAAGTCGGTCCCACATCCCGGACGTATTCAAGTATGAGCGACGTGTCACCCGCCATCGGACTGTCGGGACATTCAACGGAGTTCACCCTTTTCAAGTTGTCCAAGGGATGGTCCGGTAACCATACCGGAAGTTGAAGGACAGGTGATAACAGCAAATTCGAGACACCTACCGGACATTATCAGAAGGGCATCTGATGAAAATGAAAACCCGAAATAGCCGAACCGAAGACACCAAGTGCCGTCCTCGGAAGACCCAACTTGGGGCATCTCTTTAGGTTCATAAGGGCCACGTTCCAATCGTCCCTTTCCTTTTATCAAGATCATCGAGTCTGTAAGGAGAACCCGTCTGTGGGTCTCCCATCTATCTTTTACACCTCGATCCCTAAGTCTTGTCTAAGTGTCTTGACATTGGAATGCGGCACTGGAATTTCTCTCAACCATTCGAATTATTCGGTTCAATTGCATGTCTTACCCAGATGAAATTTTCGTTAGAACTCACACTTGGCATGTGTAACCCAAGTACGAGAATCTAACATTCATTTCATGGTACGCCGGACATGGAATTGAATCGGTTTATAGCATGCATCATTGGTAATCCTTGGTAATTAACTAAAGTCGTTCATGTTTCCTGAATTCAAGAGGAGACCTGATATCCAAATTACCTTCGGGAAATCATCCCAATTTGGATGTCCTATCTCCCACCGAATTTAGGACACATTGGAATTGCATTTTTATCTTCTTGGACATTCCACAGATTTTCTGGGAATTCGCCAAAAGTAATGACCATGGATTACACTCCTTTTAGTTTTATGTTTTCTCTTGAAAAACATCGATAAGAATTTTTCACACGAGGCTAAGGCTTGTGTAAAAGTTTTTATCCTCGTTAATCACAAGAAAGCATAAAATTGAAAGGATTTATGCTTTACTCCCCTTTCTAACATAGTCCTGTCATTCGAAACAGGTGTTTTCCGGAATCAAAAGCCAAAAACTTGTGTGAAGCTTCAGTCACAGGTTAAAATGGATCAGATTGGCCTGGAGAAGCGCTTGGCCGCACTGGAGAGTCAGATGACTCAGATATTGGCAATGATGAGGACATTCCTCCTCACTACACAAGAGGCGTCCCCGACGACCTTCAATCCTGATCTGACCACCCGACCAGGTTCAACCGGCGTGCCAGATGTTGATCGAGCCCTGGAAGTAGAAGACTTCTCCGAAGGCACACCCATGATGAGTAACCTGGAAGAACAGCATAAAGAAAAGTATGGTGCTATGGAGGAAAATGAGATGACTGGAGAGGATCTGTTCGTCACACACCTGATTCGGGAGAAAAACTATAGTCACCAGCAGGATGTTGGAGGTCGTGCGAACCCGATCCCCGCTGAAACCCGTCCATACAATGTCTCTTCTACATGCCCCAAAGGGAAGACGCTTGAGATTCCCCAATGGCCGGGACTTGCTAGGAGATATGGTGGTATCGGTTGCCCAAGAACTCATATCCAATACTATTTGGAGGCGATGATCGATTTCGATCGTGATGATTTGCTTCTTGTCCAAAATTTTCGGCATAGCCTGGTCGGTCCCGCGTTAGAATGGTTCACGAGGCTTGATGTCGAGGGCATCCGAGAATGGAGTGATTTGGCTAATCAGTTTCTCCAGCAATACGATTTCAACAGGAATGCCACCCCTACCAGAATGGATCTGATGCACATGAAGCAAAGGAGAAATGAAAGCTTTAGATCATTCACACAAAGGTGGAGAGTAAAAGCAGCCCAAGTCCAAACTCCGCTGGACGAAGATGAGTTAATAGAGCACTGTCTGAAAGCTCTTCCCTATGATTCCTTTAATCGATTGGGTACGGCTCATTACCAATCATTTTCACAACTTGTGCATGCCGGTGAAAGGATGGAATGGGCTAAGCGCGATAGCATGATCAGAAACAAAGAAAGCCGCGGAGAGCTTTCTCAAAGGAGTAAAGAACCGGTCAGGGAAACGACGACCGACTATCGAAGAATGACGTTCACGAGTCAAAATTCCGTACACGTGGCAAGACATCAGCCGCCTGATTTCATTCCTCACCAGAGACAACCAGCACCTAAGATAGAGAAATCTGGCCAGTCAAGCAAGAGAAGTCCCCCATTATTCACACCGCTCCCACTTCCTATGTCAGAACTGCTCCATCGACTTTTGGAGGAAAGGTTGGTAGCCAATAGGCCACCAAGGGTGAAACCGCCAAGATTCCAGGGGTTCGACCTGAATCAGACCTGTGCATACCATATGGGGGAGAAGGGACATAATGTCGACAATTGCCGAACTCTACAATATGATGTGCAGGCTCTCATCGACTGTGATATACTAGTGTTCGATAGGACAGGACTCAACGTCCGGCCTGACCTTTTGTCGGATCGTAAAATCAGTGACGTATCCGAGGTTGGACCGGAAAGCGATCTAAGGCTTATCACCAACGTACCCGAATCACGTGAGGTACCGACTACATCTTCTCAAAATCCGGAGAAGCATACCACCTCGATGAGGCGGAAAGAGCCATGCTTAACCGAGATGGGTAGTATGGGCATCATCGATAGGGTTGAAGACCCCGCTTTTACAACTTCCTTCGCAAAGTTGAGCTTAACCTCTGAAGGATATGCGATAGAGGCTATGAGGGAAGAGTCATGGGAGAACATGCGGCAAAACCAACAAGCGGACAGGGTGTACGAAGACAACCCCATCAATGACCGCGCCGACCCGGCTGATCGGACAATTGATGATGGCAAACTACATGGATGAGGGAGTCACTTCCTCCTTTCCATCATCACTTTTTAGTCTATTTGCATTTTAGTCCATATATAGTCTCGAGTGCAGTCTCCCTAAAAAAAAAAAAAATCAAAAATCAAAAATCAAAAAATGGGGACATGGGGGAGCACCACAAATCGGTCAATGACGACAAAAAAAAACAAAAAAAAAACAAAAAAAATGAAAAAAAAAACAACAAGAAAAACAACAAAAAAGGAGAAAAATTCCTGAGACCTGATTTTCCACATGTCTCCTGGTTTTCAAAACCTTTCGGGGTAGCGAAGATATCCGATGATAAGAGGATTAGCCCCCGTTCCCCACCTTCTAATCAAATCTTTCAAAATGTGTTTCTAAGAAAAATTCGTCATGTATGGACTCTCTTTTCCATATTTGGGCTAACTGGCTTCATGGCATCTCAGGTGTGCCGCCCAAAGCATGGAACGCCCAAGAGAAACGGAGTGGTGCTTCAAGAAGATTGAAGCTGGTCGATAACTCGAGCCACCGGGATGGACATTTGAAGGCAGACAAATGAGTCGACTTCTCACAAAAAAGCATACCGGAGCAAAGGCCCATCGAGACGAAAAGGGGGACGAGAAACTACAAATGGCATATATCCCCAAATTAAAAAAGAACTGCAAAAATAATGAAGGAGGTCAAAGTAGTCAACTGGGGCAAACCCCACTTAGCCAGGGCAAACGCCACCTGACCGGGGCAATCGGATCGAGGATAAGGACGTGTCGTTCCTAATTGATTTTCAATCAGATATTGGCGTAATATTCCCTATCTCTTCCTCTCAGGTGAAAAACAGGTCGAGAAGAAAAATCCATCTGCGGATAGACAGGAGGGACATGTTTTACATGGCAGACATTTACCGAAAATGCCCTCATCTGACTACATGCAAGATGATGGTGGAACGATGGATAAGATGGTTGAAGACCAACAAATAGAAACTTGCATTCCCTACAAGAGGAAGAGGAAGGTGCCTTCATCAGATGTCACCCCCATTGGGTTGGTAAAAACAAGATGGATCAAATCAGGTGATGATAAAAGTGAATGGGACCACCGAAGAATCTCCATCGTCTTGGATGCCCGAAGATGAAATAAAAGACTATTAAAGCGTAAGGCGAATGCGACATGACACAATGAAGGAAACCATGGCCTGTGAAGTAACACTTCAAGATGTTAAAGTATTCAACCACATGTACACCCGTGCTTGCTGATGTCAAATAGCAAGAAGCTCGAGGGATGTCATGAAACGATGACAAGGCAGAAGGTGCATGAAGAAATCAAAACGCACTGATGAGACTAAGAAGTGTCGGAACATCAAATGCTGAAATCTTCGAAGGATTGTATGAGCATATCATCTGGTATCCCAAAAGAGAATACAGAGTAGATACTAGGTGTCAGAGAATTTGAAAGATGCGGGATGCCAAAATCACCTGACACGGAGTGGATCGGCTCCGACTAAGTGGGAATGCATCGACACGGCATGATCAAACTACCCATAAATAAATCAGTCAGCCCCAGACAACGCATCCAGTTGCTGGGGGCAAATCACTCTCTACCCAGAAAGGGTACCGAATGTAGGATATGCCGAATTCACCATGGGGGTACGTAGGGGAAGTCCCTGAAGCAGTTATCACCCATGAATCATGATGAAGTGGAATAATCAATCAAAGACAAAACACATCAAACCCTTCTAAATGAGAAGGAGAACAATACGGAGCCATCGATTCTGGTAAAAGGACGTATCGTTCCAAAATGATTATTTTCTTGATATGAGAATAATGTTTCATTTCTTTTTCCTTTCAGGTTGGGAACAGAAGCAGAGGGCCCAAGAAGCAATGCCTTCAAATGACAAACAGGGAGTACCCCTTTTCATGGCATCTCAAACATGCACTTTGGCTAAATATTTTTAAGAGCATTCTAATAGCTCAATTTGTGAACAAAACCTTTGAGAAAACTTGAAGAAGTTTATCATCATTTATAAATCTCTGTGAAAAGAGCGCTTGAAAAGAAAATTTCAAGTTTTCCAGATTGACATATCTGATAAAAATGCTTTCTCTGAATAGAGTGAAAAGCACGAACTCATGTTTCGTTGCTGGCACACCTAACATGCATCATGCATATCATGCACATATCCTGCATACAGAGAACCCAAAGGGAGAAATGCCGGTTCCCGCAAGATAAATTTCAAGGGTAAATTGTATCGACTCCAACAGTCAATTATACATGCCCTTTACTCATGAGATTTCTTCTTTTCAATAGGGGAACATCGAACATCTCAAATGGCGGCTGTGATCGAGAGAATCACCAAACCGCCACATGACAAATCCCCAGATTGTCAGGCTGTCTAGGGACAAAAAAAATAATAATAATCGAAGAATCTGGCAATCGAGATAGATGACCAGTGTCGCGACCCTCTCGTGGTTCGCCGTGTGCTCTCGAGGGCTAATGGGCCGTCCAGTCTGGTCGGACGCGGGCCTCTCCCAAGGCCCATTACCCAAATCGCAACGGAGGTATGCGTAGTCGACCTTCAGTGTGGTCTAGTGACATGTGCTAAGTGTGCATGCCAGGGAGTCGCCACCAATCATTTTTTGGAGGGTATGATTGGACCACCCTATTGAATAGTCGGGAGTTTCTATTCAATTCTGCGATAACCAGGGAAATGGGTTCGGGGACTTAGTTACGTCAACTATCAGAGTTGACGCCCTTTCGGTACCTAAGTTGACGGAGTTTTATGACTTAAGATTTCATGCAGATGAGTGGGGTACGAGTCCTAAATCTAGGAGTTCATGCAGATAGGAATGACTATCCTAGCAATCACAATCAATAATAAAGTGCACAAATCAATGAATTCAAATGTACAAATAAATCACATGGCATTCCTAATAAGGCCATATTGGCCTAGAGAAGCATCAATCAGGCTTAGGAATGATTTAGACATGATTTTGCCCATCAGGGGCAAAATCGTAATTTTGAGACAAGGGGGACAATTTGCCCAAAAAGGACAAAATCATCCTTTTGGAATGAATCCGGAGTCAAAAACAGGTTTGGTCACTCAATTGACCCATTTTCCTATTTTTTTTTGGCAATTTTCGTGATTTTCGGGAATTTTAGAAACCGATTTACCATTCGAAGGGTAAAATCGTCATTTTCTAAAAATGGAAATGAAATGTGGAAATCTTAGACATAAGGTTTAACCACCCATCTGGCCCATCACCAAATTCTAAGCAATTTCCACAATTCATCAGAATATCAAAGACGATTTACCCTTTGAGGGGTGAAATCGCCATTTTGGATTAAATGGGAGAAAATCCCAAAAATGAAAACAAATCAATTTTTTGTCATTTTCAGCCTTGGAAAATTTTTAGAATTTTTTTAGGAATTTTCTGCAAATTTTCTCAATTTTTTTTGAATTTTTATTTAGTTTTTCATTTTTTTAGCATTTTCTGATTTATTAATATTTTTTATATTTTCAGAAAATATTTTAACAAAAAACATATCATTGGCAATAGACAACACTCAACCAGATAAATAAGTTAACTACTGAACTGAGATAAATACATGCAAACCAAATCTATAATGGCGACATTCTAGAAAAATAACCCTGATATACGGATCGGGTACGTAAAACATACCGGATTGGACACCGGCCTTCAATCGCCCAGCCCCAGCCTGCGACCATCTCCGTGCACATCACCTGTTGATCACCACATCAAAATGTCAACAATTAATTTTATAAGTTTTAAAACCGGCAATAAATAATAATAATAATTTAAAAAAAAAATCTGGGCCCGGATACGGGCCAACTCTCTCGGCCATGGCCCAAGCTCACGGCCATCGGCCCACGTTACTCGGCCTAGGGACTCGGCCATGGCCCAGATGCACGGCCTCGGCAATTCGGCCCACGGCCTCGGCCGCTCGGCCCACGGCCATGGCCGAGGCGCACGGCCACCGGCCCACGGCCATGGCCGAGGAATACGGCCACTCGGCCCACGGCCATGGCCGAGGCGCACGGCCACCGGCCCACGGCCATGGCCGAGGAATACGGCCACTCGGCCCACGGCCATGGCCGAGGCGCACGGCCACTCGGCCCACGGCCATGGTGGTAGCTGGCTCGACGAAGGCGGCCGGACGTGTGGTGGCGGGTAGTGATGTACGATGAGATGGGGAGGTTCACAAAAAAAAAAAAGAACAAGAAGAACAAGAAGAAGAAGGAGGTTGCCCCAGAAGAACGAGGGGGAGCCGGATGAAGAGGAAGAAAAAGGGGGGGAGGCGGATGAAGGAGGAGGGATCTCTCCTCCCTCTCTCTCAATTGAGTGCACTCAAGTGCACTTGAGTGCATTCAAAAAAGATAGAGAGAGAGAGAGGAAAATATCAAAAAGAGAGAGATGGAGACCGTGTGAGAAAGAGAGGGAGCGGGCGCGAGAGAGAGAGAGAGAGAGAGAGAGAGAGAGAGAGAAAGAAAGGGAAAGAAAAGAGGGAGTGGGGGAGAGAGAAAGAAAAAAGAAAAGAAAATAATAATAATAATAATAATAATAATAAAATATTAATAAAATAAAATATTAGCAAATAATAATAATAATAATAAGATAATCAAAAGTGAAGACAAAACTTTTTCTTTTAAATGATGATGTTTTTAATCCTTTTCTTTTTAATTATTACTAATATTTTTGCCAAATTCAATTTTATGGTGATCAGAGAACACCTAAACTCGAACCTGAATTTTACTGTTTTATGAGGTCAGAAAATAGATAAAATAAAAATAAAAATATCGACTATTTTTATATAACTTTTGTGACCTCAAATATTATTTTTCTTGATTTTCTTTTTCTTTTTTTTTGTATTTTTTCGAAAATATATTAAAAAAATGAAAATTATGAAAATTATTTTTTTGGTCAAAATGGTTCATTTAGCTTGGCTAAGGTCACCAAAATTGATTTTTCAATTTTTCAACTTTTTATGGATTTTCTATGAATTTTCAAAAAAATAAAATAAAAATAAATAAATAAAAAAAGTTGATCAAAATTTATGTGTCAACAACTGCCCCTCTTTGAGAGGAATCTCGTTAGAGGTTTCTCTCAAAGATAAGGTGACACTTGAGTCCTGATCGACTCGACTCGGGAAACTAAAGGAAAATGAGTCTTGACATCCAATCTCCATGCTTGTCCATGTATGCTCTTTCTTGAAGGGGGAAACATTCATTTGACATGAGAGACATACCTGCCACTTACCTGTTCGATATTTGTGCGATTTTCGCGGTGTTTGATGGATTCAAGAGAATTTCTAGGAACTCGTTACTAGAGTATCCTAGAGAGGTTAAGCTCTGACCCGTATGGTAGGTCAAACCATAATGGGATTCCTAACTGATAGGAATCTAAGGAAGACGCGTCTCATTTGAGATTTACCAAGGATTTTGATCCGTATGGTGGATCGGACCATTGAGTTGACCAGTTAAGTGGCTTTTACTATTGGGTTGACCCTTCAGGCGGTTTCTACCGTTGTGTTGACCCTTCCGGCGGTTTCTACCTTGAGCTGACCCTTCGGGCGGTTTCTACCTTGGTTTGACCCTTCAGGCAGTTTCTACCTTTGGCTTGACCCTTCAGGCGGTATCTACCTTGTGTTGACCCTTCAGGCGGTTTCTACCTTGGTTTGACCCTTCAGGCGGTTTCTACCTTTGGTTTGACTCTTCAGGCGGTATCTACCTTGTGTTGACCCTTCAGGCGGTTTCTACCTTGGTTTGACCCTTCAGGCGGTTTCTACCTTTGGTTTGACCCTTCAGGCGGTATCTACCTTGTGTTGACCCTTCAGGCGGTTTCTACCTTGGTTTGACCCTTCAGGCGGTTTCTACCTTGAATTGACCCTTCAGGCGGTTTCTACCGTGAGTTGACCCTTCATGCGGTTTCTACCTTGGTTTGACCCTTCAGGCGGTTTCTACCTTTGGTTTGCTTTGAAAAGGGGTCTCATAACGAGGGTTCTCCACGTCCGATGAGACTGCTTGAGTCTGTTGAGGCAACATTCTGGGAGCTAGGTTCTCCAGGCATCCTGCAGAAGTTTGAGCCTGAAAGAATTTTCTTCACCAAGAAAATGTTAGTAATCTTTGGAAAGACCACGGCTGTCCATTTGACAAAACCGTATGACTTAAGTTTTAATTATGAAATGTGCATATTGATGCCGAAGGCTATCCAAAACATTCTTGCAACATGCAAATGTGATCACAAATCTCTTGCACGGAAAATCAGGATCAAACAATTTGAAATTTCCAAAAAGAGTTTATTCAAAACATCTATTGGAGAATTTCTCATCCAAGAGGGCTCCTCACCGCTCTGTGATAATGGTCTTTTGTAAGGGATGCGCTCAACCTCCTACTAACCTGTGCCTAGGTTTTAGGATCATTCGCAGCGCATACATTTTGATCGGTCGGGAGGTCTTCCACGGGACCGTAATGTTGGGCTTGGATATTGGTTTTCAAGGGGACCCGCTTTGGAGTCGAGGCCGCTGAATGAAATCCTTCACCATCTGCTCCGGGTTTACAAGTCAAGAACCTTGCAAAATGAGAAAGAAATAGTCTTGCTCGTACTTCTTCGAGCTAAGCAATATGTTAACCCAAGTGTCTTAGTCAGAGAAGACTGTTTCAGGGTTATGATGTTGGTAGGATTGGGGACCGAAAAAGGCTTGTTTTTGGCCCAGGATTTATGAGGGGATTGACATTGGTGATCATTGCAAACTTGTCACATGTCTTTTCCATTTTGCATCTTCAATTTTTGAGGCATGCAACCGCTTTTGACAACTCTGTCTGCGTCTTCCACGCCTGACATCATTTGGGGAGTAGTCTTTTTGACCCGACTCCTTTAGGGGTCTTTCTCTTTTCCCATCCGGCCTCATTGCGGATCAATCAAACAACTTACACGAGCATCGGCCTTGCTTTTACCAGGCACTTTGCTTTTTCTCGATGCCGTGGATTCATTTTTGAAATCCCACTTTTTCTCATCTTCATGGGATCGTGTTAGACCTATGATCAAAGGCCTAACAAGGTTAAGCATTAACTTAGGGATTTTTTGCAAACCCTAAGTCTTGAACTCCTTCGTTTCTGAAGTGATGCTGCATCCGTCTTGGAATGTGCAATGATCACCAACGGGTTTATGAAATGATTTTGCAGGCTCAATTTGGCTATGCAAAGGATTCAGTGTGTGGGATAGAGAAATGAATGCTTCTCATCATCCTATGGTACTTGGATTACCATATAAACAACACACGAAGATTAATGTTAGTCTGAGCAACAAAATTTCTAACCATTTCTCCTGATGCTGTTGGACTTACTTCTATTCTGCCCCGATGTGGGGTGGTTCTCGACAGGGCTGATGATGAAAACCTCCGTTCAAAGGGGTTATTAATGGTCACCTGTAGTATTTGGGAATATGAAACGAACGCCTCCGTCGTCCCAATCCATGTAATTGCTGCGAATGGTCCCTACCTCCGTAGGTACAGATTTTGCTATCCGATTCACTTCCCTCGTCTCTCAAGTGTATGTAGGATGTGTTTGGACTGGGCTCGCCTCTCTTTTGAGTAAATTTCCTTTTGAATGATTTGACAAATAATCATATTTGGAAAAATTCGTTTCTTTCTTTCCCAAAATTTATCCATCGAGGGGATTTTGTGATGTATCGTGCATGTTTTATTCATGCTTTGGGCGACCTCCCGATTTAAATCATGAACAGCGATGCATTGGATAATTTTCATGGCGGCTGAAAGGATTTTAACATTCTTTATCTCCAGCTAACTGGGAAAAGGATACTTACCTACCTGTCGCGGCTGCAGACCCCTGAAAATGTAAAAGAAGCATATCATTGTATGTTCACGAATTTTTCGAAAATCGGAACGATACATCCTACCCTCAACTACCCTAACAGGTAGTACGTGGGATGTAAAAACTTGTTCGTCTCCAAGGCGATTCCCATGTCAAGGGTAGACAACGAGTATCAATTCATATTCTCGAATTCAAGACAAATTGGGACGATACAACTTTACCCTTGGTTCCCATCCCGTTCTGATGTTGCGTATTGATATGAACCCCGTCTATCAAATCCGCCTATCCATGCTTGGAGTGGTTGCAACATCGATGGTTCCTTTGCCCCCAGCTGGGCAGCGTCTGTTCTGCTATTTGAACGCATGACTCCTTGAGTGATTTATCCATGTTTATCACCTGAGAAGGGAAAGAAATGATACATTACTTTGGTATTCGGCTGAAGATCGTTTAGGAACGATACATCGTTTTACCAAATGGGAGGCTTCGTGACCAAACGTATTTCGTGCTGAATGGGGTAGATCCCATTATGCTCCGCGGGTGATAGTCATCGTTCATGGAATTTGCTCCACGAATTAAGTGATTAATCCACGGCCCTCGGCTTGAAGATGCTCAAAGGGTGATGTTGACACTCACGCGCAATTAGTTCTAGATATTAAGGAAAGATGTTCCCGTGGGAACCTTACAGTGCGATCAACAACATATTCAATAGGAGTATTCAACCCCATTTCTCTAAGCATTTTTCATCGAGTAGCCATGCCTTGCATCAGACGTTTGATCACCGGCTTTGCGTTACCACTGCGATGGTCCTCCGGCTCCAAATTGATCGAGCCAAAGATTGAACTCATCGCCAAGGAAATTGCTCGGGTCTTCGAGCCATTGATGTTCAAGTTGGGTATCAACGATTGTTGGGGGCAGATTTCTTTCATTGCCTTCGTTGTGAGGGATTGGAGTCTTTGAGCTGGAACCTTCATCATTGCCCTGTTGGGGTTGAGACATACATTCCCGAAGAGTATTGATCCAAGTGTCCAGCTCCTCATCAAGGAAATCACCTGTTCTTTCTAGCCCTTGGTGCCTAGATTGGGTGTCGTCGACTGCAGGCGAGGGATTCCTCTCTTTGCTCTCGCCGTGAGCAATTTGACCCCTCGAATTGGATCTTCCTCCAATGACCGGCAGGTTCATATGTGCACTCTCTACCAATGTCAGATCCGCTTCAAGGACAGCATTAATGACTGATTCGCGCTTAAACTGAGGAATCTCTATGTGCTGGAACTGTGGCATATACTCCTGAGGAGTATTGAGATAGCTCGGCGGAGCATTCTGATTTGGGTTAGAGGAGTCGCTGACACGACTGCTAGTCCCGTCATTGCTGAAACACGGTTGGGTGCTCTTGGCTCTCCAATCATCATGGTTGTAACTCTGCCTAGCATTTGAGCTCCAACTGGCTTTATGATGGTTTAACGCTATCCTTCCATCCCTTAGCAATCTCCTATAGTACTTGAGGTGAGACTCAACGTTAATTCTAGAGAGCCCTGGCACATTCATAATCTCGAGTATGCGTAGTGGGCTAGCCGAATCAACTCCCAGCTCTCGAATTGCATCAACAAATTTGGTGTGAAGTTCATAGGTCCAGTAAAACCTTGTTCTCTTATCACCCAAAATATCGTCAATACTTCGGTAGCTATTCTCTACGGGATCTAGTCGTTTCAAAAGTTGTCCAGGGAGGGACTCACCGACTTTGGATTGGCTGGCTGCGACAGCGAGTTCGTCATTGAGAGAATTCCCCCTGTGATGATTCATATCCCATTTCTCAGAGGATGTTGGTGTTGACCCTATGGTGTTGACTTGCTCATGCAGATCTCCGGCGGTATCCGGCTGTGTCGGAAAATGCTGTGGAGAATACGGTAACAGCTGAGCGTTATTCGTCGACAGGGATGGTTCATCGAGGAACACCTCGCCGAGGACAACAGGATTACCACAATTAAGGCAGGTAGCCTTGGTCAGAGCTTCCTTATATCTCGCGCTTTCAGCTTGAAGCTTCTCATTCTCCTCCTTCAGGACCAGTAACTCATGGTCTGCGTATTGCTGTTTCACCCGGGTTCGTTTGTTGGCGAACCAAAACTTGACCTTCGAAAGCTCCAATCCTATCTTTCGGCTCAACTCCATTTTCTGTTGTCTGCTTGGAGCGGGGCATTCATTGAAGAAAGCTTCGAGCTCTCGGATTTGGCCTGGAGTGTGGCGTTGTAGTTGCTTCCTTTTCCGACTCCGGTCATCATTGTATACTCCTTCTTCGTAGCTGAAACCTAGAATTTCATCGCTGGAGGAGTCAGTCTCTATGGCCTTCGGGCAGGATTCAGCTCCAGGATCTTCAAAGTCTTCCAGCAGTTCGTGCTCAGAAATGTCCAGGTCGGGCGTTTCTAGCAGATGGGAATAACTTTTAAACATGATGGATCGGGGTATCTCGGGCTGATCTAGTTCACTCAGCTTTCTCAATTCGCTCTTACGTGTTTGCTCACTCTAGAAATTTTCTCAAGTGATTGTGCGTGTCCTGGAACCATCCTTCAGGCTGCATATGAAGACCAGCAAGCAAACGCTCCTCTCGAGATCCTGCAATTACTCATCGTCTGTATTCCCCTTTCTTTTTCTTCGTGATAGGATCACAAACTCTCTTGCATTGATTCGGTTTCATCGAGTATTGCGCTTGTCCCCTAGTTCAGTCTTCAAAGTGGTGGGTCTACAATCTTTCGGCGCCTTTTATGATTTGCTAGGCCCGAGAACGTGGGGAGCAGCGGTGGACCCGCAATTAATGACTCCGTTTAATTCATTTAGCCCTATGGGAATTAACGCTATGATCTTCTCTCAACCCCTTTTCATCGTTCAAACGAAAGTGGCATTTTCCCTGTGCATGCTGTTACTCTTCATTTCAGCATCCCGGGCGCTTGGTGAGGAATGAGTTCGTGGCCACTCAAAATTTTAAAGACCGTCTCTGGTTTCAGACTTAATCTAACAAGGAATCATCACAACTGAGCATGGCGATGTTCGTCGATAGCGTTGGTTTAACTATGGTCATTAAAGAAAAATGTTCCCGTAGGAACTTTACAACGGATAAAATGAGTGATCTACTCGTGAACATGTTCTTCTTTCTATGGGTGTTCGTAGTGACCGACCCATCATGCCCCGAGTCAGGTGCTAGATCATGGCTGTCCAAGCATGCCAGCTTCCCACTGATTGAACAAGGCATCGAGCCCCTCATCGAAGAAATCGTCTGTCGTGGGTTGACCAGCGGCAGGCAGAGCACCAGCCGACTGCTGCTCGAATGGAGGAGTTCGCACTCGCTGTACTTGTGACACGCGCTCTTGAGAAGTGTTGAAATGGCCCGGGAGGACATTCTGATCAGCTTTCAGTTTGCCGGTGGTCGGGTTGCTAGCTTGATTGATGCTTAGATTTGGCCAGGTATCTCTTAATGCCTGAGCATTACAATGGCGGTCGCCCCTAGCTTTTGAGCTCGAGACGGATTCCTCCCGGTTTAGCTCCGCTCGACGTTGTTTTAATAGCTTTCTGTAGGCAGCAAGGTGATTCCTGACCAGCTCCTTACTAAGCCCCGGTACATTCATGGTCTTAAATATGCGCGTCGGAGTTGCTGAGTCGATCCCCATTTGGTGAACCACGTCTAGGAATCTGGAATGCAATTCGGGGGGCCAAGCGAACCTCCTCTTATCGTGGCCCAAAATTGCATCGATGGCTTGACGACTGATTAACTCATCTCCAGCAGGACCCGACCCTATCGAAAATTGTTGTGCATGAGGCTGATATGCTTTGAGCTGGTCGGCGGTAACATCCAGCTCCTTGAAACTGTAACTCCAATCAAAGCGATGCAAATCCCATCCCCCAGGAGGCATTTGTATCATCTTCGTAGGATCATCCTGCTCATGCGTGACTCCGGCAAAATCTGGTTGAGCAGGAGATGCCCCGAGGGAGTAGGGTGGTAAATGAACGTCTTCAATCATCGCGTGAGGCTTATCGGGGAATATCTTACCGAGGGCGACGAGGTTATCGCAATGAGGGCAAATGGTAATATTGAGAGCTTTTTCATACCTCATGTTTTCTGTTCGCAGCTTTTGGTTTTCTTCCTTTAAAATCTCGACCACCTGACGTTTGCGTTGAGCCTTCGATTTGGATCTCCTATTTTGAAACCAAAACTGGATCCTCGACTGATTAATCCCCAACTCCCGGCTCAATTCAATTCTCCACTTCTTTTTCATGTAATGGCTTTTACTGAAAAGGGTTTCCAGCATTTGGGTTTCCTCCTGAGAGTATTGGTGAGGACGCCTTCTTTTCCCGAGTTGAACATCGTGGATGTCGTTGTCGTCGTCGCCGTGATCTTGATTTCCGTTGCCAGAAGTGTTGGGCTCCATGGTTTTGGCGTTAGACTTGATCTTGGAATCTTCGAGATCCCTCTGTAGTTCAATTTCTGAGATTTTTGAGTCAGTCGCCTCTAGCAGCTGACAATAACCTCTTAAATATGTTGGATTGAGAAATGTTTGATTGGTTCTTGCCCACTCAGAGTTCTCCACTCTCTCATGTATGCTCACTCCCTATAAAGTTTTCTTCGAGTGACTTCGTATGTTTAGGAGACGCTCTTCAAGCATCATTAGGCAAACGTTCCCCCTCAAGACTTTGAATTTCTCGCTTAGCTTTTCAATCGTGATGGGACTGCCAAATCCTGTTAGGGCTCTCTTCGATAGTTGCGCTTACCTCCCACCTAACTCTAATAATGGTAATCCCGACAAATCTTTTACATCTTTTAATTGATGAGCCGGAAATCGCGGACCGAAACGAATCCAATGGTTCTCGTGAGGGGACCTCCTGCTTTACCCCCTAACTGGGCTCCACCAGCATTATTACTGAGACCCTTCATCATCCTCGAGTTGCTATAAAATGAGGAATTAATGTATGGAAGGTTAACGTTCTCGCATAATCAGCTTCTTCCTTCTAATCTCTCTGTTAAACTCGTCTTATTCTCAAGCCAACCCAACGCAAATGGCCTCCTCTCCCGTACGTACTTTTTCAACTGATGTCTTGGCCCAGTGGGAAAAGCTTTATAACCTATTGGGTCGCGGTTACGCACACATAACCGATCATTCTGCGACCGAGGATGAAATCCGTGTCCTGCTCGAGGACCTTGATACCACTTCTCTCGAAGGTACTACACTGGGGAGGGAATATAGAATTTTCCCGACTCTCTTTGCACACTCCTTAGAGGCCTACCGTGCTGCTAATCGGGAGGTTCTCGTGGCTCGCGTCTTGCGAGCTCGTTATGAGGATCGATCTGATCATTTGGTGCTGACCAACTATCTGGCCGATAGTTACAACAAGGCCGTCGAGTTTGCTAATGAGCGGGTCGCGACGTTGCTTCGCGAGAGGAGAAATCTGGTGGAGCAATTGGCCCTATCCCTGACCACCGGCGAGCATGACCGCCGCAATGTCCTGTTGAGGCTTCAGAGCGACTGGCAGGAAGAACGGCTCGACAAAATAACCGCGGACATAGCTCGCGGGAATGGACTGGTTCGAGACCTGGAAACAATCGCCGAAGAACATGAGGCCAAGGTCGCCGAAGTTAAGGGAGAATGCAAAAGTCTTCTCCTCAGGCTTGCCGACCATGACATGCGGAGTTGGGAGTATGAGCAGAGCATTAATAACATGGAGGGTCAGTTGGGCTCCTTCGTGTCGTTAATTAGGGCTCACTTTGGCTTTACTTTTCCACCCCGAATTGTATGACCTGCTTTTGAAAACCCTCCACTGAGCAAAATAAATGTGTGTGTTTTAACTTCTGTATGGTTCATTTCTTCGAGCATCCGAACATCTTCAACTTGGGTGAGCCGAACCATAATATCAATAAGCCGAGCAAATATGTCCTGATTTTATAACTCGCTCATGATCAGATGAGAGAATAGCCTCAGACTTATCCAGGAGAAGATTTCTCTCTATTACCTATTTTTTTTTTCACCTGCAAATGAAACGACTGAATCAGAAGGAATAATTTGAAAAAGAAAGCATAAACCCCTTTCAATCTTATGCTTGCTCGTGATTAATAAGGACAAAAACTTTTACAAGGGTTTTAATCTTGCGCAAAAAGTTTTTTATCAGTATTCTTCGAAGGAAAGCATATTATTGAAAGGAATGTAATTCACGATAATCGCTTTTGATCAATTTCGAGGAGAACGAATTAGTCAAAAGCGCAAGGCATAATGACGTGTTTTAAATTTAATTGAAGATACGGCATCCAAATCAAGGCCGTTTTGTTAAGAACGAGGGCAATTTGGACATCTATCTCGTCATTAAATTCGAAACAATGCCGATACTCTTGATCAATTATCGTGGATTACCAATGACGTACGACATGCACGAAACAATTCAAGTGTATAATTCCTTCTAGAGAAATTGGGATTGGACTACTCTATACGACCAAAAGGTCGTGTAAGACTTCCAATTTTAATTTCCTCTAAAGGAATTATAAACTTGACTTGGGAGTATTCGGATGATTAGAGAAAATGCCACTATCACATTCCCATGACCCGTCAAAAGAAATACAACCAAGCTCCATCTGAATGTATACACCAATAGGTCCCTAATACAATCACTCTAAGGGGTGAGATAGAGAAAGCCTCGATAAAAATAAACCCTATACAAGAGGACTAGTAATGAAAAATGAAACAAAGGAATGTGATCCTAACGTTTAAGGATGCCCCAAGTTCGATCTGTGACCTCCGGATCACTTGCCCCAACTCGTCATCTTCATTGGACGATATCTCAATAATGTCCATAGTAGGCTCCTTTGTTGCTCACTCGGTGCTTCATGGGATATCATCCTCTTCGTCTTCTATCAAGGACGTTTGGGAAAAACACACACATCTATCCTTGAAATGGCATTTAATCTAATCACCAGAATGCAATGAATGAAATGCCTATATTTATATGAACTGTAATAGATTTGAGGGATAGAGAGTCTTACCAACCAAACTCGTCGACTTATGTGCGGTTTTAGGTGTACCAACCGCCCAAAGACATGCGCATGAGACAAGTGATGGTGAACTTCTAAAAATCAGAGGGTTTGGCACCTAAGGTTAAGGTTCCCACTTCGAGTTCTAGAAAGAGCCGATTCCATTGCACAGCTATCGTTGCATTGGGACTCGATCCATAGTTCGAAGCGAGCGGAATTGAAAAGTGGAGTACCCCGCGTTTTTCCTCACGGAGATTCCATTCTCAATTCCTTCTATTGTGTTCCTAAAGGCGGCGCCCGGGGTTTTAGGCGCGGTTGTGTGTGTCCACGTGTTGTGATCATCATAATGCAATTTCATGCACAGCAGTTTATCAATAAGCACTTCAAATCATCCACACAACATACATTCCTACGCCCAACCTGCATAAGACAATGTTAATCACGGACTACACCCCTTATTTCTCCAATCTGCCAAAAACATATAACACCTACCATAAGCGGACTTACCTCACCTTCAAGAGCATCTGCATAAAACATGTTAGAAAAATATATCAACTTTTTAATCGGCTCAAGTTCTCTAAAGTCCCCAGCGGAGTCGCCAGTCTGTCGCGACCCTCTCGTGGTTCGCCGTGTGCTCTCGAGGGCTAATGGGCCGTCCAGTCTGGTCGGACGCGGGCCTCTCCCAAGGCCCATTACCCAAATCGCAACGGAGGTATGCGTAGTCGACCTTCAGTGTGGTCTAGTGACATGTGCTAAGTGTGCATGCCAGGGAGTCGCCACCAATCATTTTTTGGAGGGTATGATTGGACCACCCTATTGAATAGTCGGGAGTTTCTATTCAATTCTGCGATAACCAGGGAAATGGGTTCGGGGACTTAGTTATGTCAACTATCAGAGTTGACGCCCTTTCGGTACCTAAGTTGACTGAGTTTTATGCCTTAAGATTTCATGCAGATGAGTGGGGTACGAGTCCTAAATCTAGGAGTTCATGCAGATAGGAATGACTATCCTAGCAATCACAATCAATAATAAAGTGCACAAATCAATGAATTCAAATGTACAAATAAATCACATGGCATTCCTAATAAGGCCATATTGGCCTAGAGAAGCATCAATCAGGCTTAGGAATGATTTAGACATGATTTTGCCCATCAGGGGCAAAATCGTAATTTTGAGACAAAGGGGACAATTTGCCCAAAAAGGACAAAATCATCCTTTTGGAATGAATCCGGAGTCAAAAACAGGTTTGGTCACTCAATTGACCCATTTTCCTATTTTTTTGGCAATTTTCGTGATTTTCGGGAATTTTAGAAACCGATTTACCATTCGAAGGGTAAAATCGTCATTTTCTAAAAATGGAAATGAAATGTGGAAATCTTAGACATAAGGTTTAACCACCCATCTGGCCCATCACCAAATTCTAAGCAATTTCCACAATTCATCAGAATATCAAAGACGATTTACCCTTTGAGGGGTGAAATCGCCATTTTGGATTAAATGGGAGAAAATCCCAAAAATGAAAACAAATCAATTTTTTGTCATTTTCAGCCTTGGAAAATTTTTAGAATTTTTTTAGGAATTTTCTGCAAATTTTATCAATTTTTTTTGAATTTTTATTTAGTTTTTCATTTTTTTAGCATTTTCTGATTTATTAATATTTTTTATATTTTTAGAAAATATTTTAACAAAAAGCATATCATTGGCAATAGACAACACTCAACCAGATAAATAAGTTAACTACTGAACTGAGATAAATACATGCAAACCAAATCTATAATGGCGACATTCTAGAAAAATAACCCTGATATACGGATCGGGTACGTAAAACATACCGGATTGGACACCGGCCTTCAATCGCCCAGCCCCAGCCTGCGACCATCTCCGTGCACATCACCTGTCGATCACCACATCAAAATGTCAACAATTAATTTTATAAGTTTTAAAACCGGCAATAAATAATAATAATAATTTTAAAAAAAAATCTGGGCCCGGATACGGGCCAACTCTCTCGGCCATGGCCCAAGCTCACGGCCATCGGCCCACGTTACTCGGCCCAAGGACTCGGCCATGGCCCAGATGCACGGCCTCGGCCATTCGGCCCACGGCCATGGCCGAGGCGCACGGCCACCGGCCCACGGCCATGGCCGAGGAATACGGCCACTCGGCCCACGGCCTCGGCCGCTCGGCCCACGGCCATGGCCGAGGCGCACGGCCATGGCCGAGGCGCACGGCCACCGGCCCACGGCCATGGCCGAGGAATACGGCCACTCGGCCCACGGCCATGGCCGAGGCGCACGGCCACTCGGCCCACGGCCATGGTGGTAGCTGGCTCGACGAAGGCGGCCGGACGTGTGGTGGCGGGTAGTGATGTACGATGAGATGGGGAGGTTCACAAAAAAAAAAAAGAACAAGAAGAACAAGAAGAAGAAGGAGGTTGCCCCAGAAGAACGAGGGGGAGCCGGATGAAGAGGAAGAAAAAGGGGGGGAGGCGGATGAAGGAGGAGGGATCTCTCCTCCCTCTCTCTCAATTGAGTGCACTCAAGTGCACTTGAGTGCACTTGAGTGCATTCAAAAAAGAGAGAGAGAGAGAGAGAGAGAGGAAAATATCAAAAAGAGAGAGATGGAGACCGTGTGAGAAAGAGAGGGAGCGGGCGCGAGAGAGAGAGAGAGAGAGAGAGAGAGAGAGAGAGAGAGAGAGAGAGAGAAAAAGAAAGGGAAAGAAAAGAGGGAGTGGGGGAGAGAGAAAGAAAAAAGAAAAGAAAATAATAATAATAATAATAATAATAATAATAATAAAATATTAATAAAATAAAATATTAGAAAATAATAATAATAATAATAAGATAATCAAAAGTGAAGACAAAACTTTTTCTTTTAAATGATGATGTTTTTAATCCTTTTCTTTTTAATTATTACTAATATTTTTGCCAAATTCAATTTTATGGTGATCAGAGAACACCTAAACTCGAACCTGAATTTTACTGTTTTATGAGGTTAGAAAATAGATAAAATAAAAATAAAAATATCGACTATTTTTATATAACTTTTGTGACCTCAAATATTATTTTTCTTGATTTTCTTTTTCTTTTTTTCTTTTTTTTTTTGTATTTTTTCGAAAATATATTAAAAAAATGAAAATTATGAAAATTATTTTTTTGGTCAAAATGGTTCATTTAGCTTGGCTAAGGTCACCAAAATTGATTTTTCAATTTTTCAACTTTTTATGGATTTTCTATGAATTTTCAAAAAAATAAAATAAAAATAAATAAATAAAAAAAGTTGATCAAAATTTAGGTGTCAACAACCAGAATCGACAAAAATTCACGAGAGCGGGCTCCCCCACCTGCTTCGAGGAGCCAAGCCGGGGGCAAATTCTCACGATCCCCCATGAAAGTGCATCGAACCAGGGTTATCAAACCCAGAGATGACGAACACCGAGACAAGCCTCACTAGGGCAAAATACTTGGAAAACACTGCTCCTTCAAATGTTGGAAGGACGAAGTCTCGAAGGGAGTACCTCCTTCCTGAAATTTCAAATGAAGCCAGATAAATCCCCACACCTGTCTCTTCATATGCAGGTGCATGAATGTCTTCAAATCGGATTGAAAATCGTCCAGGAGCATGGGAATGCCAAGGCATGCTGCCAAGATGAACACCGCCCAACTGGGGCAAAGCAGTTGTCGACGTGATTGAGGATCGTCTCACGAACAACACCCACAAATACAGACGAGATGAAGCAGCATCCATCACCCACATCAAATGAGAAGCGTCAATAATCGACGAAGGAAAGGAATACGTCAGTAAGGCGTCATCAGGAATCCCAAGAGGGAAGACATCCCCAAAGAGGATGGAGATTATAGCAAAACGCAGGAATGAATTTAGCTGGGGCAGGCATCACCTAGCCATGATGAACCACGTCTAACCGGGGCAAGTGAATCATTTGTGTGCCGGACAAAGGAAGGACATTTCTTCTCTGGCAAAATCCATGGACGCAATGACAGAGTCGTCCTCATCGGAAGTAAACCCCAGGATACAAACCTGGGTGAACGGTAACTTTGTATCGTTCCAAATTGGTCTCCCAAAGATCCCATGCTTAACATGAGTTTGTTCTCATTTGGCAGAAAATTGGTGGCACCAAAAAGCCACAAAAGAAAGGATCTCGCCCAACGTGGAAGCGAAAAGAAATATCCGTTGTAGGGGGCAAGCCGCCAGGAAATGGAACCCCGCAAAATGGCGTTAGAATACGTCCAAAAGCAGAAATTGATCTCATCCAGTGCAAATCCTAGAGAAGGATTTCGTGGCCAAACAGATGGGTAGATCATGGTCGCGAGCTAGATGGCCGACTTCAACAAGCCTTACATTTGCGTTCAAAAGGAGGCGCGAAGCGAGAGTAAAGCAGTATCGTTTCGATTTATCTTGAATTTCGAAACACGAACTGACACTTGATGTTTATTGTTGACAGGGATTCGCCGTCAAGATGGACAGAAAATTGTTGGCGCCAAAAAGCCGCAAAAGAAAGGAATTCGCCGACAAGGAGGCGAATAGAATTATCAACTTTGGAAGCCATGACTCCAAGAAGTGATCTTTGATTGAACTTTGAAGATTGGCGTGGGAATGCATCCAAAAGCATGAATGAATTTCCTATAGTGCAAATCCTAGAGAAGGTTCCATTGCCAACCAGATGGAGAGATCATGGCCACAAGATAGAGGACCAAATTCTGCAAGCCGCGCGTTTGTGTTCAAACGGAAACACAAAGCAAGAACAAGGCGGTATCGTTCCAATTTGTCTTGAATTTTGGAACGCAAACTGACACATAATTCCCGTCTTTGACAGGGGATCGCCATCAAGGCGAAACAGGTTTTCACATCCCATGTATTACCCATGGGAACACATGACCAAGGGTGAGATGTATCGTTCTAATTCTTTGAAAAATTCATGAACATACAATAACATGTTTCTTCCGCATTTTCAGGGATTTCCAGCCGCGAGGGACAGGTAAGTATCCCTCTCCCCAATCCATTGAAGATGTTAAACAAAAAAGAGAAAAAAGAGAAAAAGAAAAGTTTTCAGAATCTAATGTCTAGAAAAGACATAGAGTTCTAACTCCATTAACAATCATGTTTTGAAAACAGGAGGTTGTCTAAACATGATTAGAACATGCATGGTGCATCATAAAATCCTCTTTGATGGGTAAAATTTTTGGAGAAAATGAAAGAGATTTTTCCAATCAAAGGTTGTTCAAAACCTTCAAAAGGACGTTTTCTCAAAAGACGAGAGGCAAAGCCTAATCTAAACACGTCCTACACACACTTGAGAGAAGAGTGGAGCGAATCAGGTAGCAAAATCTGGACCTACGGAAGTAGGGATCATTCGCAGCAATTACATGGATCGGGACGACGGAGGCATTCGTTTCATATCCCCAAACACAACAGGTGACTATTGACAACCCCTTTGAACGGCGGTTTCCATTCTCAACCCTGTCAAGAAACACCCCACATCGGGGCAAGAACGAAAGTGAGTCCAGCAGCATCAGGAGAAAATGGTTAGAGATTTTCTTGCTCGGCTAACATTAATCTTTGTGTGTTGTTTATATGGTAATCCAAGTGCCATAGGATGACGAGAAGCATTCATTTCTCTATCCCACACACCATATCCTTTGCACAGCCAAGTTGAGCCTGCAAATTCATTTCAAGAACCCGTTGGTGGTCATTGCAAGTCCCAAGACGGATGCATCATCACTTCAGAAACGGAAGAGTTCAAGACTTAGGGTTTGCAAAGAAATCCCTAAGATAATGCTTAAAGTTGTTAGACCTTTGGTCACATGTCTAACACGATCTCCCGAAGTTGAGAAAAAGCGGGATTTCAAAAGAAAAAGGAAAAGGAAAAGATGAGGAAAAAGCCCCCAGCATCAAGAAAAAGCAAAGTGCCTGGTAAAAGCAAGGCCGATGCTTGGGTGAACAATTTGTATCAATCCCCCAGTGAAACCTGTTTGAAAAGGGGAGGGAAAAATCTAAAAGGAGTCAGATTCAAAAGACTACTCCTCAAACAGTGTCAAGCGCGGAGCAAAGACGCAAACAGAGTTGTCAGCCTCTTAATGCAGCCAGAGACGCTCTCATAGGAATTTGTGCACACCTCAAAAGTGGTCGTGCACCTCGAAAATTGAAGATGCAGAATGGAAAAGACAGGTGGCAAATTTGCAATGATCACCAATGTCAATCCCTTCACAAATTCTGGGCCAAAAACAAGCCTTTTCTCGGTCCCCAATCCCACCAAAGTTACAACCCTGAAACAGTCTTCTCTGATTAAGACACTTGGGTTAACATATAGCTTAGCTCGAAGAGGTACGAGCAAGACTATTTCTTTCTCATTTTGCAGGGTTCTTGACTTGTAAATCCGGAGCAGATGATGAAAGCTTTCGTTCAATGGCCTTGACTCAAAAAAAGAGTCCCCCTTGCAGACCAATATCCAAGCCCAACATTACGGTCCCGTGGAAGACCTCCCGACCGATCAAAATGTATGCGCTGCGAATGAGCCTAAAACCTAGGCACAGGTTAGTAGGGAACTGAGTGCGTCCCTTATAAAAAAACCACTATCGCAAAACAGGTGAGAAGACCTCCTCGTCGAGAAATATTCCAATTGATGTTTTGAACAAACTCTTCCTGGAAATTTCAAATTATTTGATCCAGATTTTCCGTGCAAGGGATTTGTGATCACATTTGCATGTTGCAAGAATGCTTTGGAAGACCTCCAGCATCAAAATGCACATTTCATGATTAAACTAAAGTCATACGGCTTCGGCAAGTGGCCAGCCATCGTCTTCCCAGAGATTACTAACATTTTCCTGGTGAAGAAAGATATTTCAGGCTCAAATTTCTGCAGGAAACCTGGAGAACCCAGCTCCCAGAATGTCGCCTCAACAGACTCAATGGTAGAAACCGCCTGAAGGGTCAACCAATGGTAGACACCGCCTGAAGGGTCAAATGAAGGTAGAAACCGCCTGAAGGGTCAACCAAAACCAATGGTAGACACCGCCTGAAGGGTCAACTGAAGGTAGAAACCGCCTGAAGGGTCAAATGAAGGTAGAAACCGCCTTAAGGGTCAAATGAAGGTAGAAACCGCCTGAAGGGTCAACCAGAGGTAGAAACCGCCTGAAGGGTCAACTCAATGGTAGAAACCACGCCATGGGTATCTTTTTCAAAAAAGGGAAGGAAGAACTCATCTTTCAAAAGAATCAAACAATCCCAACGGACGTGGAAAACCTCCGTCTTGGGAATCTTTTTCAAAAATAAACAATCCCGTCGGACGTGGAAAACCTCCGGCTCGGGACTCTTTTTCAAAAAAAGATCAAACTGTCTCGCCGGACGTAGAAAACCTCCGACTCGAGACTCCTTTTCAAAAACAAACAATCCCATTGGACGTGGAAAACCTCCAATTCGGGAACCCATTTCAAAAATCAGGAAATCCCACCGGACGTAGAAAACCTCCGACTTGGGAACCATTTGAAGAACCGAGCCATCCCATCGGACGTAGAAAACCTCCGTGTTGGGAACACCATTTGAAGAAACAAACCATCCCAACGGACGTGGAAAACCTCCGACTTGGGACCCCTTTTCAAGAAAACCAAACCATCCCACCGGACGTAGAAAACCTCCGACTTGGGAACCATTTGAAGAAACAAACCATCCCAACGGACGTGGAAAACCTCCGACTTGGGACCGCTTTTCAAGAAAAACAAACCATCCCAACGGACGTGGAAAACCTCCGACTTGGGACCCCTTTTCAAGAAAACCAAACCATCCCACCGGACGTAGAAAACCTCCGACTTGGGCACCATTTGAAGAACCGAGCCATCCCATCGGACGTAGAAAACCTCCGTGTTGGGAACACCATTTGAAGAAACAAACCATCCCAACGGATGTGGAAAACCTCCGACTTGGGACCCCTTTTCAAGAAAACCAAACCATCCCACCGGACGTGGAAAACCTCCGACTTGGGACCCCTTTTTAAGAGAACCAAACAATCCCACCGGACGTGGAAAACCTCCGACTTGGGATCCCTTTTCAAAAATAAACAATCCCATTGGACGTGGAAAACCTCCAATTCGGAAACCCATTTCAAAAATCAGGAAATCCCACCGGACGTGGAAAACCTCCGTCTTGGGAATCTTTTTAAAAAATAGGCAATCCCATTGGACGTGGAAAACCTCCAATTCGGGAACCCTTTCAAAAATCAGGAAATCCTATTGGACTTGGAGAACCCTTGTCCTGGGAACCTTTTCAAAAGATCAAACTGTCTCGCCGGACGTAGAAAACCTCCGACTGAGAAATCTCCTCTGGCCCCGCTAGTCAGCGTCATGGGATCCTCTAAAGCAAATATGTGCCTAGAAGTCGACCCAAGACTGAAGCCCAAAAGGCTCGCTTGACGCTTCGAAAGCGCGATGACCAGATAAATCTCTCTGTAAGTGTTCACAGGTTGGTAGCCGCGGATCTGTCATCTTCCGGACCGGATCGCCAATTTTCAGCTTCAGAAGATTTCTTTCCCCAAAGTCCCACTACACAGGGATTCACGACAGAGGTATCTCAAAGCACAGTTCAAGATCGGAGCCCATAACGCTCGCGACTTGCCGCCTAGAAATACGGTGACCGCCTTTTCCACGAAGCACGCGCCGGATAGCCACGCCTCGAAGCTCTCACCCTTCGGAATGGATTGCAGCCGGTAGCCGCGGGAAAGACATTTATTCCACCCAAAATCCCACAATACAGGGATTCACGACAGAGGTGTCTCAAAGCACAGTTCAAGATCAGAGCCCATAACGCTCGCGACTTGCCGCCTAGAGATACGGTGACCGCCTTTTCCACAAAGCACGCGCCGGATAGCCACGCCTCGAAGCTCTCACCCTTCGGAATGGATTGCAACCGGTAGCCGTGGAAAAGAATTTCAAGACCCCAAAGTGGCAAATCAGGAGCCATGAAGGGAGTAATAAAAGCCCAGCATGGCGAACTAGACGCCACGAAGGGTAAAAAAAAAAAAAAAAAAAAAAACCCTCCTCAGACTCCGCGTGCGCAGCATTCAACAGGCAGGTAAACGTCAGGTAAGCCTCTCTCGCTTCGGCCCATGTTCTAATTGTCATAGTAAATCGGGGATTAATTTGGGCATTCATCAAAAGACTTAAGGGTCCGATGTCATAGCATTTCTTTTCCCCAGTTGAGTCGATTAATATTCAGGTGTCATTTTGTCTTTGAAAGCAACCTCTGACGAGCTCATTCTCAAAGAGGGGCAGCTGTTGACACCTGATTTTTGACCATCCGTTATTATAGTTTTTTTATTTCTAAAATTAATTAAAAATAGCAAAAAAGGTCAAAAAATTGCAAAATCAACTTTGGGAGCCTTAGCCTAGCCTTAGGAACCAATTTTGAACAAAAAATATTTTTTGAATTTTTTAATATTTTTTGGAATTTATTTAATTATAAAAATAACCAAAAAATCAGAAAAATACCATCCGTGGTCAGAAAATTACAAAACAATATTCAGAAATTTAATTTTAATTCTCTCTTTAATATTTTCACTTTTTATTAGAGAAATTCGGCTTGGTTCATTGGGTTCCTTCACAAACCTAATCCCGAACCGGGCCTAAAAAATCCTTTTCGAGTCTTTTAATTTTCAATTCTCGGTTTTTATAGGCTATGACATTGGACTCTAAAGTACTGAAATGCAATTGGGTCAATTTACCCTCCAATTTGATCAATTTTAACCAAAAGGGCTTAATTGCATAAAAATCTTTCAATTTAGTCCCCGGTTTCACAATTTTTGAAATTAAATTTCACACGGGCACACCCATTAAAATTAAACACCTCTACCCAACAGTTTTCATCATGCTGAATCCATTGGTGGGCTCAATTTTGGCTAATTCGATCGTTTAGGCCTTCGATTTGGCGAAATTAAATTTCGGATCCTAGGGACAATTTGGGGTTTTCACAGAATTTCAATAAATTGATTCACGAAAATACCCATATTTGATGGAAAACATGTCAAGGAATCCGATTTTGCCATCAATTTCATGAAAAGAGGTCATTTTGGGGGTCAATTTGGCGATTTGGGCGATTTGGCCGAACCGGGTCGGTCGGGTCCGGCCCGACCCGACCCGGCCCGACCCGGGTCTGCAAATGCACAGAATGTGCAGCAGACCCGCGTGCAGCAGAGCAGTGTGGGGGGGCGATTTTTTTTAACAAAAACGAGACAACCGAGCATGGGAAGCAAATGGGCAAGGCATATTCGGTTTTGGCAGAGGCGTGGGCGTGAAAAAAAGGGCCGGTCGGCCACGGGGGAGGGGGATGGTGCTCGGGTTTAAAGAAAACAGGGCCGAGAGAGTTGAAGGGGGTACGGGGAATTTTTGGGAGAAAACCGACGGACAAACGGCAACCCAGGGTTTTCGGCAACGCTCCCCGACCATCACCGGAGCTTAGTGGCCGTCGGCGAGCTCCGAATAGGTTGGTATTTGCTCCCGAGCTTCATTTTTCTCAGTGCACGCCATGTGTTCGGCGAAATGCTTCAGTGAGCATTTTACTCCGGGGCTCTCGGCCGGACCTTTCCCGACCCCTTTCTGTGCGAGGCTCGCTTTAAAAATCATCTAGATCCAACTCTAAGCTTGTGTTGACCTTTGTTTTGCATTAAACCGCGGCGAAAACACGGCTCGGAGCTTCGCCGGCAACGGTTCGGACCAGGAGCTCAACGGGGAACTTCCGGCGGTCTTCAAGCTCGAAATGAGCTCAGGTAAGCCTCTAGACCCTCCTTGGGTGTTGTTTGATGGTTTAGAATCGAGTTTTGATAAGAAAAAAAATTCGGAAAATACCTCGCCGGAGCCGGGTTCGGGGAGGCCCGGTTTACTTATTTTTCGGCGTGTTCACGGCCTTCTTTTTGTTGTATGTTGATGCTGAGTGTCTAATGAGTCGAATGCCGCAAGAACGGGCGAAAAATACCAAGTTTCGGGCCCGTTTCGCAATTTTCCGGCGACTTCGCCGGAATTTTTACTATTCCCGCCGGATTTTTCACTGTTCATCGTCTTCTCCGGCGACCCTCCGGCCGGTCAACGGTCAACGGCCGACGTGGCGTGCCACGTAGGCAGCCACGTCAGCCGGGTGGGGTCCGGTCCGCTTATTTTCAAATAAAACAAACGGACGGTCACGATCGCGACACGTGTCGCGATCCTGGAATTTTTGGAAAATTAAATAAATGATTTTCGAATAATCGATCCGGCGGACGAGGATGTGCCACGTGGCTCACTGGGGGACGTCCGATCTTGTACAAGATCGGACGCACCAGAGGAGGCCACGTGGCACGTTCTAGAGCGTCCGATTTGTAGGTTTTCTAAAAAATGAAAATAATTCATTTTTGATCCGATGGCTATTATTGAGCCACGTGGCTCTCTGTGGGTCGCTCGATCTAGTCTTTGATCGGACGCACGAGACGAAGCCACGTGCCACGACGTGGACCGTCCGATCCGGGGAATTTTCGGATAATTAAATAAAATAGATAAAAAATCAAAAAAATTGTTAAAAAATAGAAAAATGTTTTAAAAAATAAAACGGTGTCGTTTTAGGCCGGTGTCGACCTCTAGGGTCGGGCCGGGCGCCCGAGAGGCGCGGGCCGGGTTTGACTCGGCCCAGAAAATATTTTTAAATATTAAAAAATCCAAAAATAATCAAAAAATAATCAAAAAATCAATAAAAAATGAAAAATCATAAAAAAATTCAAACAATTCGGAAAATTCAGAAAAATTCTAAAAAATTCCAGAAAATAGGAAATGGCCACATTCAACTGGTCACGACCTGTTTCGGGTCTTTTGACCCCCGATCTTTTCAAAAATGACGGTTTTGCCCTTTCGGCAAACCGTCTTCCAAAAAATTTCTAAAAAATCCAGGAAAATCCCAAAAAATAGGAAATGGCCACAAACAACTGGCCAAGACTCATTTCGGGTGTTTTAAACCCCGAACCTTCTTCAAAAATGACAATTTCGCCCTTTGAGCGAATCGTCTTCCAAAAATTGAAGAAAAATCAAGAAATTCCAAAACAATTCTCAAAAATGGGAAATGGCCACAAACAACTGGCCATGGAATATTTTGGGTAATTCGGTATCCAAACCTTCCAAAAAATGACAATTTTGCCCTTCGGGCTAATTGTCCCCGAATCTTCCCATTTTACCCCTAGCCCTAAATCACATCTTCCCTAAGCCCTTATGGCTATACTAGGAGGCCAATGATTGAAATTGATGTGCATTGACATGATTTATTTATGCACTTGACTTGCGCTTTCATTAAAATTGACTGTGATTGATAGGAATAGTCTTCCAATCTGCATGAAACCCTGACTCATACCTATCTCACCCAAAATTGCGCCTGCATGAACTCTTAGCCAGGAAAATCTCTCGCGTTAGGTACCGAAAGGGCGTTGGTAATGACACCGACGTAACCAAGTCCCCGAACCCAAAATCTCTGGTTCCGCAGAACTGATCGATCTCTCCCAATCGGTCAGTAAGGTTTCCGGTCTACCCTCCAAGAAAGACCGGTGGCGACTCCAAATGCATGCACAAGTTGCACATGCCACCACGACCACACTAAGGTCGAAAGCGATCGGCTCTTATCGCCGAATCCCTCAAAGAAAACTCCCGTCGCGATTTGGTATGGGCCTGGGAGGGCCCGCGCCGATCCAAAGCCCGCGATCGATAATCCATTAGCCGCGTCCGATTTCGGACGGGTCGCAACATCACTCTTCAATCCTTGATTGGACGTCATCAATCGTGATTGAACGAGACTGTATCTTCAGAAGATATGTAGACCGTTGAGTGAGATATTGAACCCTTCTGATTCAGTCGCCCATACAACTAAATCTCCAGCTTCCATAAGTGTGATAAGTCTGAGTTGGTTCCCGAAAGAATATTCCTTAGAAGATGATATCCCATTGTAGAAGGTCCCTTGATTGATTGGAAGGGATATTAGGGTAATCGAATATCACAAGCTTTCCTTAGGAATCTTGTTTTGATCGGAAACCTGTCATACGTGGTTCTTCATGTTTTGCAAATGCAGAAACTAATCTTTCTTGAGCTTCGTCTTAGAATAGATTTGCTTCTTACTTGATCAGTTGACATGGAATGGTAATACGGAGATTTGATGCGATCCATCCGTCACTGTTTAGATCGTCAGAAGCACTTCCATCTGACCCTTCGTCCACGCGACAGAATTAGATCCACTCAACCTGCTGCTTACACATTCTTTCTGCATCACAGAACGTTATACAATTTCTCTCGATAGTTTTGTCGGAATCAAAATATAGGAGAATTTCCACAACAATCTCCCCCTTTTTGATGGTGACAAAACTACTCTTATTATATATACATATATGTAAATTTAAAGATTTTAAACAGTGGCAAAAACGAGTAATCATCCGATTTGCTCCTGCAGGTAATCATCATTAGAGATCCTGTACTGAAAATACTCTTGTAGGAAAACATGATCAGAGTATAGATGCATAATCAGAGTATAAACAAAGTGTAGGTATCTATCAGAGTATGGTTATCCTGCACAAGAAATAAACTCTTCTCCCCTTTTCTGAATTGGAGTATAATCAGAGGTATGTAATCAGAGTATAAATAGCGTATAGATATCTCTGCTCAAGATGATATCAATCCCTGCACAAAATGGATATCAACTCTTCTCCCCCTTTTTATCAACATCAGAAAGATTGTATAAAGTTAAAAAATTGAATCGAGTCAATGTTAAACAAATAGAGTAAAGGTTGTATCATAGCAAAGAGAAACTTTTGGCCCAAAAAAAAATAAAACTAAGAAGATGTGGGTGGGTGTCGCGACCCTCTTGAGGTTGTCAGGCTCTCGAGGGCTAATGGGCCGTCCTGTCTGGTCGGACGCGGGCCTCTCCCAAGGCCCATTACCCAAATCGCAACGGAGGTATGCGTGATCGACTTTCAGTGTGGTCTAGTGACATGTGCTAAGTGTGCATGCCATGGAGTCGCCACCAATCATTTTTTTAGAGTGTGATTGGACCACCCAATCGAATAGTTGGGAGTTTCTATTCAATTCTGCGAGAACCAGAGAAATGGTTTCGGGGACTTAGTTACACCAACTGTTAGAGTTGACGCCCTTTCGGTACCTAAGTTGACTGAATTTTCTAGCCTGAGATTCATGCGGATGAGTAAGGTATGAACCCTAAATCTAAAAATTCATGCAGATAGGAGTGATTATCCTAGCAATCACAATCAGTAATAAAATGCGCAACTCAAGAAATCTAGATATGCAAATAAATCACATGACATTCCTAGTAAGGCCCTATTTATCAATCACAGCTCAAGAATGATTTAGCTGTCCTAGCCATTCTACACACGATCTAACCTAAGAAAAGCATTAGGAAGCATCGAAGGAGTTCGAGAGTACTCACATTGGGTTCGTCGTGCCCTGATTTGGTCTTGGACGAGCTATCGAGCTCATGCCGACCCGATTATATTTAGGGATCCACTCGGCGTTTTACATCATGAAATCATGTGAAACAAAAACGAAAATATTCAGCAAGGGGAATTTATTGTAGATGGTGGTCGATCTAATTGGACGTCAAGACTAAAAAATATGTAGAAATTTACAAATTAAAATACTCGAATGACATTTTTTTGCCAAATTCAACTCTATGCGTCGTGAAGAAATACATGCAATTGAACTTGAATTTTGACTATTTATGAGTTCAAAATGAAAAGGAAATTAAAATAAAAATATTGACTATTTTTCTATATTTTTACGACATCGAACGCTATTTTTCTTCATTTTTCATGTATTTTTCTATTTTTGGAAAATATTAAAAAATATGACAAATTATTTTTTTTTATCAAAAATGGTTCCTTTAGCTTGGTCAAGGCTACCAAAGATGATTTTTTAATTTTTTTAACTTTTTATAGATTTTTTTATGAATTTTTAAAAAATAAACTATGAAAGACTGATCAAAAATCAGGTGTCAACAGCTGCCCCTCTTTGAGAGGAATTTCGTCAGAGATTTCTCTCAAAGACAAGGTGACACCTGTGTTCCGATCGACTCGACTGGGAAAAGAAAAGAAATCATGACATCCAATTTTCATGTCCATCAATGTGTGCTTTTCCTTAAAAAGAGATGTGCTCGTTCAATTCCCTGATATGATATAAGAAAGTTAAGGAGTAGATAGACTTCCCTGCCCCTTACCTGTCGAATGCTTGCGGCATTTTCTGTGTCTGATGGGTTCAAGTAGATTCCTAAGGACTTGTCATCGGAGTGTCCTGGGGATGTTAAGCTCTGACCTGTATGGTAGGTCAAACCATAATGGGATTCCTAACTGATAGGAACCTAAGGAAGACGCATCCCACATTTGGGAATTTGCCAAGGGTTTTGATCCGTGTGGTGGACTAAACTAGAAATGGCTTGCCTAATGTAAGGCTTATTAGGGAAAACGAATCCTCCCGCGTTCGGGATTCATCAAGGTTTTGATCCGTATGGTGGATCGGACCATTGGGTTGATCCTTCAGGCGGTCTCTACCAGTCCTTTGACCCTTCAGGCGGTTTCTACCATTCATTGACCCTTCATGCGGTTTCTACCATTGGTTGACCCTTAAGGCGGTTTCTACCATACATTGACCCTTCAGGCGGTTTCTACCATTGTTTTGACCCTTCAGGCGGTTTCTACCATTGGTTGACCCTTCAGGCGGTTTCTACCATACATTGACCCTTCAGGCGGTTTCTACCATTGTGTTGACCCTTCAGGCGGTTTCTACCATTGATTGACCCTTCAGACGGTTTCTACCATTGAGTTGACCCTTCAGGCGGTTTCTACCATTTATGAGATTCCAAATTGATATGAATCAAAGGATGACGTACCCGCTCTTTGGGGCTAGTCGGAGACTCGATCATTCTGTGGATCGGTCTTAGAAAAGATTTGCCTACTAAAAGGCTTCACCTAAGGATGACGCACCCAGTCTTTGGGGCGGCCAAAAGTCCTGCAGAAAGCTTAGACCTGAAAAAATTTTCCTCGCCAAGAAGATATTAGTAATCTTTGGGAAGACAATAATTGTCTAACTGACAAAATTCTACAACTTAAGTTTTAGTCATGAAATGTGCATTTTGATTGCTGGAGGTTATCCAAAACATTCCTACCATATACAGATGTGATCATAAATTCCTTGCACGGAAACTCTAGATCAAACAATTTGAAAATTTCAAAAAGAGTTTGCTCAAAACATCCATTGGAGTATTTCTCATCCAAGAAGGCTCCTCACTGCTCTGTGATAATGATCTTTAATAGGGAAAGTGCTCAATTTCCTACCGACCTGTGCCTGGGTTTCAGGATCATTCGCAACGCATACATTTCGACCGATCAGGAGGTCTTTCACGGGACCGTAGTGTTAGGCTTGGATATCGGTTTCCAAGGGGGACTCACTTTTGAGTCAAGGCCGTTGAACGAAATTTTTCACTATCTGCTCCGGGTTTACAAGTCAAGAACCCTGTGAAATGAGAAAGAAATAGTCTTGCTCGTACTTCTTTGAGCTAAGTTATACATTAACCCAAGTGTCTTAGTCAGATAAGACTGCTTCGGGGTTGTAACATTGGAAGGATTGGGGACCGAAAAAGGCTTATTTTTTGCCTAGAAATTGTGAAGGGTTTGGCATTGGTGATCATTGCAAATTTGCCACATGTCCTTCGAAGAACATCTCCATTTCTTGAAGTGTACACTCCTCTTTTAGAGCGCACAAGGATGTTTAAAAGCGTCTCTTGTTACATTAAGAGACCGTCTGTTTGTGTGTTTGCAATTTGAGCACGACATCATTTGGAGAGTAGTCATCTTGATCTGACTCCTTTGCAGGGTCTTTTCATCGTATATCTAGACTTTACTGGGGATATTTTGAATAGACATCAGCCGTGCTTTTTACCATGCACTTTGCTTTTTCTTGATGTCTAGGGATTTTTCTTTTCCCCCTCTTTTTAATCCCGTGTTTTTCTTTTCTTTTGGAGCTTGGATTTTCGGCAATCATGCTAGATATGCAACTTAAACTTTGGCACGCTTCCATTCCTAAAGTGATGTTGCCTTTGCTTTGGAATATGCAATGATCACCAATAGGTTGATGAAATGAATTTGCTGGCTCAACTTGGTCGTGCAAAGGATAACAGTGTGTAGGATAGAGAAATGAATTATTCTCGTCATCCTATGACACTTGGATTATCATATAAACAACACACAAAGATTTATGTTAGTCCGAGCAAAAAAATTTCAAACCGTTTACTTTCTGATACTGTTGGACTAACCTTCATTTGCCCCAATGTGGGGTGGTTCTTGACAGGGTTGAGAATGAAAATCGCCGTTCAATGGGGTTCTCAATGGGCATCTGTAGTGTTTGGAATGAAGAAATAAATGCCTCTGTCATCTCGATCCATGTAATCGTTGCGAATGACCCTTATATCCATAGGTTAAGGTTTCGCTATGATTTCCAATCTCCTCATCTCTCAAGTGTGTATGGGACGTGTTTGGATTAGGCTCGCTTCTCTTATGAGAAAATACCCTTTTGAACAGTTCAAACGAATCTTGTTGGAAAAATTCATTTCATTTCATCAAGATTTATCCTTCAAAGGGATTTTGTGATGCACCATACATGTGTAATTCATGTTCAGACAATCTCATGTTTTAAAACATGAATGTCAATGAAGTAAGAATTCTATGTCTTTTTAGATGTGAGAATCGAATTAATTCTGAAAGTTTTTAATCTCCAATGAATTGGGAAAAGAGATACTTACCTGCCCATCGAGGCTGGAGATCCTGGAAATATAAAAGGGATATGTCATCGTATATTCTAAAAATTTACAAAAATTGGAACGATACATCTTACCCTTGGTCATATGCTCCAACGAGTGTACAAGGGTTGTGAAAATCTGCAATGTCTGCCCTGATGGCGAGCTCCTGCCAAGGATAAATATTAAGCATTATTTTGGGTTTCCAAATTCAAAACAAATTGGGACGATACTACTTTACTCTTGATTTGAATTCCATTCTGCATGCCAATGTGCAGATTGTAGAAGCCGGCCCTCAAGCTTGTGGCCATGATTTCTTCGTTTGGTTGGGCAACGAATCCACCTCGAGGATTTACGTCGGAGGAGATTCATTCATCTTTTTGGGCGTGTTTCATGCACTGTTATGTTATTTGAATGCATGGCTTCTTGGGTGCCTCGTCTCTGTTCATCACCTGAGAGGAAAATGAGAGAACATTATCCCCGCATCTGATTGAAAATCATTTAGGAACGATACGTTCTTTTTACCAAATGGGTGGCTCCGCGGCCAAATGCGTTTTACATTGAAAGGATGGATTCCATTACGCTCTGCGGATGATAACTATCTCTTCAAGGACTTGCCCCACGGATTAAACGATGAATTTGATGTCTTCGGCTTCGACATGCTTTCCGGATGTAGGAATGGTTTGCCCCCATTTTCAGTGGAGATGGGTTTTGTCGAGTGGGCAACATCAAAAACTCATCCTAGATTTGGCTTTAGTCGAAGGTTGAAATCCCGACCTTGGATAAGCGAATCATGATTCATCTCCTTCTGCTTCGGATTTGTCATTTGCATGCTTCACATTTTACAATACCAACTTCGCCGCTTGATGAAAATGAATCGATGATTTTCGAATTGCCCCAAGTTCTATAGTCATCTGCGTCGAATCTCTTTGAACTTCATCGGGTGATAGACCAACTGATAAAATGATTTTTCAATCCCGAGATCGAACTCCTGACGTTTCGTACCACTTCCATTTCACTGACTACCAGGACACAGCACTATTGGCGTCCCTAACTGGTTCATTTTTTGTTATAAAATTCTTGAAGCAGTTAGCGACCCCCATCGAGAATGAAACAAGCTCAATTTAGAGTTCATAACGACTAAAGGTCCCTTAGAACGATACAGAGCTAACCGTCTTTGAGCTCGCTCGGGCTTTTGCTCGCATTTTCCTATGTGAAGCCTTTAAATGTTTTTCTTCGTGGCGTTCAATTGATTCGCCTCGACTCTAATCTAACAAGGGATTGTCGCACTCAAGCATGATGATGCTCGCAGGTAGTACTGATCGCTGCCCCAGATTAACTCTAGGCATTAAGGAAGATTATCTTGCATGGAAGACTTTATGACAGAAAGATTAATGATACATCCAGTCACATGTGCCTAGTTCCCTTGAGGATTCTCGGTGATCAGCCAGTTACACCATGAATCAGACATATAATCGTCATTTTGGATCATAACTTCATAAGTCCATCAGTTTTAAACTGATCGATCCAGATATGGAGCTCCTCATCAAGGAAATCTTTTGATTCTTCGAGCAACTGATATTCGGGTTGACCATCATCGCTTGGCGTTGAAGGATTCCTGTTTCTGTTGTGAGCGATCTGATTCTTCGAGCTAGAACCTTCGTTGTTGCTCGAGATTATAAGAGGATGATTGATCGGTTCACTATCAAAAGCACCTTCCATTTGGGAATGGAAGAAACAAAAATCCTCAGAGCATCCGCCCGCTTGATCTTCCGAAATCATATGCCCAAGCCGGGCAGATCTTTGAACACTAGGCGCAATATGTTGATCGGGGATAGGAAGAGCACTAGCGAAAAGTTGCTGCTCAAACCAAGGAGTTCGTACCTGCTGCACTTGTGGCATATACTCTTGAGGGGTGCTGAGATGATTCAGGGGAATATTCTGATTAGCGCCCAAGTAGTCAATGGTGCTGCTACCAGCTTGGTCGGTGCCTAGATTCGGCAAGGTATTTCTTACTTCAGGGGCATTGTAGTTATAGCCATGCCTAGTGTTTAGGCACAAGTTGAGTTCTTTCAGGTTCAGTGCTGTGTGGCGCTGTCTTAGCGCCCTTCTGTAGCTCTTGAGGTGACTCGCGACTCCATCTTTAGTGAGTCCTGGTATGTTCATGATCTCAAGTATGCGCGTTGGATATGCTGAGTTGATCCCTAGTTGCTGAACCGCACTAAGGAACTTGAGATGAAGCTCGGGGGACCAATTGACCCTCGTCTTCTTGCGACCCGGAACAGTGTTGACAACTTGGCTATTGCTCTCTGGCCTATTTCCAGTAGGATTTGATCGAGCCGGAAGTTGTTGTGGAGGGAATTCATCAGCTTTGGATTGGTCGGTCGTGATAGTAAGCTCATCGTTAAGGAAACTCCAATCATGGTGACGCATATCACATCCTTTAGAAGGCATCGGTATTGACTTCGTAGAATTGATTTGTTCATGCATATCTCCAACAAAATCCGATTGTATCGAAGATGGTTCGAGGGAGTGGGGTGGTGAATGAGCATTTTCAATCCTCATATAAGGCTTATCAAGGAACATTTCGCCGAGAGTGATAGGGCCACCGCAATTAAGGCAAGCGATAGTGCTGGGAGCTTTCTTATACCTCATGTTCTCCGCTCGAAGCTTTTCGTTTTCCTCCTTTAGAATCGCAAGTTCTTGACGTCTGTGTTGAGCCCTCAATTTGGCTCGCTTATTTTGAAACCAAAACTTGACCCTCAAAGGTTTCATCCCTAGCTTCTGGCCCAATTCATTTCTTTGTTTCATGTTCGGGAGAGGGCATTCACTAAAGAAAGCTTCAAGCTCTTGGATTTCATTCTGAGTGTGGCACTGGCGACGTTTCCTTTTCCGGGATTGACCATCGCTGCTGCTGTTGTCGTCGCTGCTGAGATCCTGAACTTCGTTGCCGAAAGGGTTGGGTTCTGTGGTTCTGGTACCAGACGCCATCCTAGAATCTTCGAGATCTCTCAGTAGTTCATTTTCTGAGATTTTTGGATCAGTCGCCTCTAGCAACTGATGGTAACCCTCAAACATGTTGGATCGAAAAATGTTCGATCAATTTTTGCTCGCTCAGGGTTCTCTACTCTCTCATGTATGCTCACTCTCTCTAAATTTTCTTTTGAGTGGTTCTGTATGCCCATGAAACGTTCTTTAAACATGGATGAAGATCATCAGGCAAGCGTTGCTCCCAAGATTTCGTATTTCCCGCTTTGTCGTCTTCTTTCTTCTTTTCAACGTGGAGGGACACCAAATCGATTTCCTTTTCTCGATATCCATGTCTGTCTCCCACTTATTTTCAAAAAGGTGGAACTACGCTCGCCTCCCGCTCAGTTTTTTAATATGATGGGACCGCCAAATCCTTTCGCAACTTTTTTCGATAGTTGCGCTTAACTCCCGTTCAATTTTAATATGGTGACACCGACATATCTTTTTACAACTTTTTTAGGTTTATCAAGCCTGAAATCGCGGACTGGGATAGATCTGATGGTTCACCGAAAGAGCCACCATTGCTTTACCCAATTAACTTGGCTCCACGAGCATTATTGCTATGCCTTTCTTCATTCTCGAGTTGCTATAAAAGGAGGAGTTAATGCAGAGAAGATTAACACTCTTACATAATTGTCTTTTCGTATTTTAATCACTCTACCACACTCATCTTCTTCTCCCTCACTCCAACGAAAATGACCTCCTCTCCTATTCGCGCTTTCTCGGCCGAAATTTTGGCCCAGTGGGAAAAACTCTATAACCTCCTCGGTCGAGGCTATGCTCATATAGCCGATCACCCAGAAACTGAAGATGAAATCCGTATTTTGCTCGTGGAAATAGACACCACCTCCATCGAGGGCACTAATTTAGAGAGGGAATATAGAATCTTCCCAACCCTCTTTATAAACTTTTTAGAGACTTACCGTGTCGCTCATCGAAAAGCTACCGTGGCTCACGTTTTGCGAGCTCGCTATGAGGATTGGTCCAACTGCTTGGTGTTGGCCAACCTTGTGGCCGATAGTCACAGAAAGGCTGTTGAGTTCGCCAACAAGCGAGTCTCGATGTTGCTTCGCGAGAGGGGAAATTTGGTGGAGCGCTTGGCCTTATCCCTGACCACCTATGAGCACGACCGTCGTAATGTCGTGTTGAAGTTTCAATGTGAGTGGCAGGAAGAAAGGCTTGACAGCATTACCGCGGATATAGCCCATGGGAGAGGACTAGTTCGGGACCTGGAAATAGCCGCCGAAGATCACGGGACCAAGGTTGCCGATCTTAAATGGGAATGTAAACGCCTTCTTCTTAAGCTTGCAGATCTCGAGTCTCGAGGTGGTGAGTATAAGCAAAGCATCAATAATATGGAGGGCCAACTAGGTTCCTTTGTGATGCTAATTAGGGCTCATTGCGGTTTTATGTTTCCACCCCGATGATTTGTATGATCTGCTTTTAAGGTCCCTCGATTGAGCGAAATGAATGAAAGCTCTAATGTGTGTGTCTCAACTTCTGTATGGCTGACTTTCTCGAACACCTGACCACTCTCAACCTAGGCAAGCTGCGCTTTGACATTGATGATTCGAGCGTGTACATCTTGATTTTTTAATCTTGCTTATGATCGGATAAAGGAACCTCCCACCGCGATTATCCACAAAAAGACTTCTCTTCTCTACTTGTTTTTAACCTGTTTCAAATGAAAAGGCAGAATCAGAAGAAAGAATTTGAAAAATAAAGCATAAATCCTTTCAATTTTATGCTTACTTGTGATTAATAGGGATAAGAGCTTTTACAAGGATTTTGGCCTTGTGCAAAAGCTTTTATCAATATTCCTCAAAGGAAAGCATATCATTGAAAGAAATGTAATTCACGATAATCGCCTTTGATCAATTCCAAGAAAATCAATGGAATGTTCAAAAGTACACAATTACGATGTGTTTTAAATTCAATTGAAGATACGATATCCAAATTAAAGCTGTTTGCTAAGAACGAGAGTAATTTGGATATCTATCTTTTCATTAAATTTGAAAAACACGAATACTCTTGATCAATTATTGTGGATTACCAATGATGCAAAACATGCATGAACCAATTCAAGTTTATAGTTCCTTCTGGCGAAATTGGGATTGTATTGCCCTATACGGCCAAAAGGTTGTATAAGACTTCCAATTTCAATTTCATCCAAAGGAATTATAAAATTGATTTTGGAGTATTCGAGTGATTAGAAGAAATGCCACTATCACATTCCAATGACAAGTCAATAGAAATACAACAAATTTCAATCTGAATGTATATAAACACAAATAGATGCCTAATACAGTCAATCTAAGGGATCAGATAGAGAGGATCTCAGCAAAATAAATCCTATACAAGAAGGCTAGAAATGAAAAATAAAACAAAGGAATGTGATCTTAATACTTAGGCTCTTCTTGTCCACTTGGCGCTCGTAATGGGATGACACCATCTTCATCTTCCATCAAGAACATTGGGAGGAAAACACACATATCTATCCTCAAAATGGCATTTAATCCAATCACCGGAATTATGCAATGAATATAATGATTAAGAGCTGTAACAAGTTCGAGGGATAGAAAAGTCTTACCAACCAAACTTAAGAGAAAATCAAGCTTCTCTGTATTTTTTGCAGTGTTAGGTATACTAACCTTCCATAGACAAACGCATGAGACAAGTGAGGGAAAACTCCTAAAAATCAAAAGATAGGGCTTGGTACCTAAAGCCAAGGTTCTCACCTCGAATTCTGGGAAGAGCCGATTCCATTGCACAACTATCGTTGCATTGGGACTCAATCCATAGTTCGAAGTGAGCGGAATTGAAAAGTGGATTACCCCATGTTTTTCCTCACGGAGATTCCATTTTCAATTCCTTCTATTGTGTTCCTAAAGAGGGCGCCTGGGGTTTTAGGCGCAATTGTGTGTATTCATTGTGTCGTGCTAAAGCAATAGACATGCATTTTATTTAACAATCACCGCTTCAATATAAACATCCACACAATCATACATCCAAAACTCCTGCCTGCATAAAACAAAGTTAACAAGCACTTCACCCCTTATTTCTCCCATCTACAAAAACATCTAACACATTCGTTAGCATATACACCTCACTTTCGAGAGCATCTGCATAAAATTAGGTTAGAAGAATCAATCAACTTTTTAATCGGCTCAAGTCCACTAAATGGTTAAGAACCAGTCCCCAGCGGAGTCGCCAGTCTGTCGCGACCCTCTTGAGGTTGTCAGGCTCTCGAGGGCTAATGGGCCGTCCTGTCTGGTCGGACGCGGGCCTCTCCCAAGGCCCATTACCCAAATCGCAACGGAGGTATGCGTGATCGACTTTCAGTGTGGTCTAGTGACATGTGCTAAGTGTGCATGCCATGGAGTCGCCACCAATCATTTTTTTAGAGTGTGATTGGACCACCCAATCGAATAGTTGGGAGTTTCTATTCAATTCTGCGAGAACCAGAGAAATGGTTTCGGGGACTTAGTTACACCAACTGTCAGAGTTGACGCCCTTTCGGTACCTAAGTTGACTGAATTTTCTAGCCTGAGATTCATGCGGATGAGTAAGGTATGAACCCTAAATCTAAAAATTCATGCAGATAGGAGTGATTATCCTAGCAATCACAATCAGTAATAAAATGCGCAACTCAAGAAATCTAGATATGCAAATAAATCACATGACATTCCTAGTAAGGCCCTATTTATCAATCACAGCTCAAGAATGATTTAGCTGTCCTAGCCATTCTACACACGATCTAACCTAAGAAAAGCATTAGGAAGCATCGAAGGAGTTCGAGAGTACTCACATTGGGTTCGTCGTGCCCTGATTTGGTCTTGGACGAGCTATCGAGCTCATGCCGACCCGATTATATTTAGGGATCCACTCGGCGTTTTACATCATGAAATCATGTGAAACAAAAACGAAAATATTCAGCAAGGGGAATTTATTGTAGATGGTGGTCGATCTAATTGGACGTCAAGACTAAAAAATATGTAGAAATTTACAAATTAAAATACTCGAATGACATTTTTTTGCCAAATTCAACTCTATGCGTCGTGAAGAAATACATGCAATTGAACTTGAATTTTGACTATTTATGAGTTCAAAATGAAAAGGAAATTAAAATAAAAATATTGACTATTTTTCTATATTTTTACGACATCGAACGCTATTTTTCTTCATTTTTCATGTATTTTTCTATTTTTGGAAAATATTAAAAAATATGACAAATTATTTTTTTTTATCAAAAATGGTTCCTTTAGCTTGGTCAAGGCTACCAAAGATGATTTTTTAATTTTTTTAACTTTTTATAGATTTTTTATGAATTTTTAAAAAATAAACTATGAAAGACTGATCAAAAATCAGGTGTCAACAGTGGGGGCATTTTTGAAGAAGATGGATGATCTTTAGGCTCGTTATCAGCCTCCACTGGGGAAGGTCCTTCAGAGCTTCTTCCCATTTGCTGAGCACGGTTTCTAACAGCATGAGATGAAGGCAGTTCTGAATCTGTTCTGTCAGTTCTGACTAGTGTGTAGGTAGGCATGTTTGCAACCTCAGCACAAAACATTCTGCCATATAGATCAATTGACTTCTTCAACTTGTTCACCTGAGTAGTCATACTCTGCAACTTCCTATCGATCTTCTGTTCAAAAGTCTGCATTTTCTGAACTAACCTTGTTTCCATAGCAGCCAGATTCTGAAGAAGAATATGTTGAAGATTTTCAAAGTGTCCTTGAAGGTCCACCTGTAGTTCTGTAAGAGCAGGTTCTTGATATGAGGTGTCAATCCCTTTTGTAGCTAAATTCTCCCCCTCAGTTTGAGCTTTAAGAAAATCTTGAGAGGCAAACACTTCAGTGAGAAAGACATCAGATGTTGCAGGCAAGGGCTCCCCCTGAATTTGATCCTTCTTCCCTTTAGCTCGTAAGCTGGGTACAGATTCTACATCTTCATCAATGTCCATTGGTATGGACTGAGCACTCGAGAGTTGATCTTCTCGTGCAATAGCCGAAGCCAAGCTTGTAGCAGCTTTATGAATTGTTTGTCTGGTGGAGGATATAGAATAAGCCTCAATGTCATCTGGCTCTTTCTCCTGCTCTTTTGAGGCCAACTTAGCTAGGACTTGTGCTAGCAACTGCTCATGATCAAAATTGACAAGGGTATTGTCATACTCTATTTCATCTTCAATTTTGGCAGCATGCTCCTCATTACACATTATGAGGAATTCTTCCTCAGTCAGATCACAAGGATATACAACCTTTTCTTTTGGTTGTGTTTCTGTTTCATCTCTTCCTTCCTCATTCCTTTCAGTACTGTGATCCCCAGATTCACCTTCTTCATCTGATCCACCTCGAGATTGTGTAGCTTCAGAGTCATACTCCCATGTTCCTTCTTCACTTGCCTCTGAGTCCTTATCAGTTGAGCTGTCTTTTTGTTGTCCATTGACAACCATAACTTTTCTCCTCTTTGGAGATTTCTGCTTGGACTCATCCTTGAAATCCACAATGACTGGTTCATTATTCTTTGTCCTCCATCCAGTAGGAGTCATCTTGTATCCCATCTTTGTCACCATAGTCTCACCTGCAGTCATCAGAGGGATATCTTGTTTGACAAGAGAGCCCAGACCTCCGATCTTGAAATGATCCATTATTCTGTAGATCAAAGCAGCATAAGGTAGTTATCCCTTTGGCTTGAGAACAGACCTGTACATGTGTAATAGGACTGTGTGAGCAAAAGAAATCATCTTTCCTATCAAGATGCCCCACAACAGTTTTGCCTCATACTTCGAGATGTCTGTTTTAGAGGCTGCCTTGGGTCTAAGACATTCAATGATCACCTTGTGCATCATGATGTGTTTTAAGGGAAAGTCACTGTAGGCAATATGCGACTTCGATTCCCTTGAGAAGCTTGATTTGCCAGTTATGAAGCAAAAGGCTTCTTCTGCAGTGACATCTAGGGGCATGAAATCTCTCTTTCTGGTTCCCATGATAGATGTCAATTCATCAACAGTCAAAATATACTACTTTCTTTTCATCGTGAAAGCCAAGGAGTTGAAGTCTACAAACTGAAGATTTGAGTAGAAGTAGGCTACCAGATCAGGAAAGGTATAGCCCCTATGCGTTATGAATTGATCTATCTTCACCTTTTGTAGATGCTTCCTCAGATAAATGCCGTTACTATCAAAGTACTTTAACTCAAATATCCTATGAGGTATAACACCTCTCTGTTTCATGAATTCAAACTTGTCTTTGTGAGCCTGATTCTGAAACATGAGATCAGGAAAGCTTTTATCCACATTAAAGCCGATATTCTTCACAAAATCATTGAACAGAATGTCATCATCATCTTCAACCTTTGCCCTAGTTCCGCCAGGTCTTATAGGGGATGGTTTTCTTGACTTCGAACTAGGCTCTGCCATTTTCGCTTTTCCTTTTCTAGATGCCGATTCAGGTTTTTCTACAGCAATTGGATCAACTATTTTTCCAGGTAAACTAATAAACTCGAGCAGTTCACCTTCACTTTCGAACTGATGAGCATTCAGCAATCTTCTAAGTTCATTGCTAGAATCCCCTGCTGCCTTAATACTATCGTACATTGGCTTAATAGAATGTGCCATTGCTTCTTTTCCTTCAAAAGCAGATAGAGACAAACCTTTTTCCAATCGGAATGCCTCACGCTGTTCGTTAATTTGGGTTTCCGTAGGTTCAGCGCTGCTTGCAGTTGAGGCGGAAAACTTTCTCTTCAACTGAGGAGTCTTCTTCGAGTCAGAGGCTGATTTTGGAGCCATTGATACGTAGAAAGTTTGAAACTTTGGATGAAAGAGTGTTGTTTTGAGGAAGAAATCGAGAGCGAGAGATCTTGAATACGGTTTTAGGGTTTCGATTTGAGAGAGATTTGAAAATGAGAGAACAGAGGTGACGGTTCGGTGTTTTATAAAAGAGGCGGTTATTTTTGGAAACAAAATCAATAAAAGAAAATTCTGATCTTCTAAAAAGAAATAAAAGAATTTCTTTAACAAATCAATTAATCACCGTCAATCAGATATTCGGATATATATATTCATATGAGAAACTTACCTTAAAGAGAATTTTAAGAGTTAACTAACCTTGATTTATGAACTTTTCCAAAAAGATGTGAATTTCTTCTTACGCGCCTTTTAGCGTTCCTTCTGACGCTCCTTCTGACGCTCCTTCTAACGTTCCTTCTGTCGCTCCTTCTGACGTTCCTTCTGACGCTCCTTCTGACGCTCATTTTGACGTTCCTTCTGACGCTCCTTCTGACGTTCCTTCTAATGCTCCTTCTGACGCTCCTTCTGGCGTTCCTTCTTGTTGACACCTGATTTTTGACCATTTATTATTGTGATTTTTATTCCTTAAAATTAATTAAAAATATCAAAAAAAGGTCATAAAATCATAAAATCAACTTTGGAAGCCTTGGCCTAACCTCGAGGACCAATTTTGAACAAAAAATATTTTTTTTTTGGTATTTTATAATATTTTTCGAATTTATTTAATTATAAAAATACCCAAAAAAATCAGAAAAATACCATTCGGGGTCGGAAAAATACACAAAAATATTCAATAAATTTTTTTAATTTCCTCTTCAAGTGTGTCACTTTAAATCTCAAAAATTCGGCTCGGGTCACTATGTTCCTTAACAAACATAAACCCGAACCGAGCCCAAAAATTCCTCTTCAAGTCTTTTAATTTTCAATTTCCACTTTTTATAAGCTATGACATTGGATTCTAAAGTCTTGAAGTGCAATTAGGCCAGTTGGCCCTCCAATTTGATCAATTTTAACCAAAAGGGCTTAATTGCATAAAAATCTTTCAATTTAGTCCCCGGTTTCACAATTTTGGAAATTAAATTTCATACGGGCATACCCATTAAAATTAAACACCTCTACCCTATATTTTTCATCATGCTGAATCTATTGGTGGCCTCAATTTCGAATAATTTGGACGTTTGGAGCTTCGATTAGGCGAAATTCATTTTCGGATCCTAAGGATAATTTGGGGTTTTCACTAAATTTCAATCAATTGATTCACAAAAATACCCCTATCTGATAGAAAACGTGTCAAGGAGTCTGATTTTGATGTGAATTTCATGAAAAGAGGTCGATTCGGGGCTAAATTGGCCGTCGAGAGTCCGAACCGGGCCGGTCGGGTCAGACCCGACCCGACCCGGTCCGAACCGGGTCTGCAACTCAGTTGCAGACCCGCGCAGGACAGAAGCAAAATAAAAAACGCCAGTGGGGTGGCCTTCCGGGGCTTTTCTGACTCCCTTTCGGCGAGAGCGGGGCGGGCAAAAAGAAGGTTGGTCGTCCACTGAGGAATGGGGAACAAAAGGCGGTCGGCCAACGAAGAGGGTGAGAAAAAAAGAGGACCGGGGGAGGAGCTAAAAGAAAAAGAGGGAGAATTCGGCGAGGCCCGCGGGGACTCTCGGTAAGAACAAGGACGAAGCCTATGAATCATTCCGGAGGCTTAGCGACGTCCAGAGGAAGCTCCAGAACCAATGAACGTGTCCTTTCGTCGCCGAGTCAGGTAATTATCCCGAACGAGTTCTCGCTCGGCCTTTAATGGCATGTCTTCATCCAGGCCGCGTTTCTTCAAGTTTTCTGTTTTAAATTATTCCTACTGCCTTCCTGCTCCCTCCTCTGCCTTTGGTTTGTGTGTTTGTCGCATGTAGCCCATCGGGTCGGCCTCGGACCTCCGGAACGGCCACGAGCTCGGGAACTCGCCTCAGGTGACAAAAAACTCCATTGATGGCCAGGTAAGCCCTTTGAGACTCCATGGAAACTCCCTGATATTTCGCATGGGTGTTTTTACGTATAATATGGCTAAAACGACATCCTCACCGGAGAGTAGAGCTCGCCGGAGTTGCAGGTTTTGGAAACGTCATTCTGCTATGTCTAGATTCTAGTATATTGTAGGCGAGTTTCATACGAATCTAATGCCGCTAGTTTCGCGAGATTTCGACGTCGGAGGGCCGAGATATCGCCCTCCGACGAGGCGCCGACGATTGAACGCCGGCGCCGGTCGTCTCCTACGGCGAGCCGGGGACCGCTGACCGGTCAAAGTGCTGACGTGGCGCGCCACGTAGGCAGCCACGTCAGCGTAGGGGGGTCCACGGCCGATTAAAATAAAGACCAGATCCGACGGTGGAGAGTGTGCCACGTGTCGCGATCTCGGCTTTTTCGGTTTTATTAAATGATTTTCGGATATTAATTAAAAAATGATCCGACGGTCAAGAATCTGCCAAGTGGCTCTCTCTGGATCGTCCGATCTAGTCCATGATCGGACGCACCAGGAGCAGCCACGTGGCACAATCTGGGACGTCCGTTTGCTAAATTAAGAAAATGATAAAAAAAAAAAAAAGAAGAAAACCAAAAACGGCGTCGTTTTGGCTGTGGGCGTGCAAGTCTGGGTCGCGGATCCGGGCGTGGGTCGGGTCATCCGACCCGGTCCGGATATTTTTTTATTATTATTTTTAATAATAAAAAAATAATAAAAAATTCAAAAATCAATAAAAAATGAAAAATCATAAAAAATTCAAAAAAATTCGGAAAATTCAGAAAAATTATAAAAAAAAATTCCAGAAAATAGGAAATGGCCACATTCAACTGGCCACGACCTGTTTTGGGTCTTTTGACCCCCGATCTTTCTAAAAATGACGGTTTTGCCCTTCCGGCAAGCTGTCTTCCAAAAAATTCTAAAAAATTCCAGGAAAATCCCCAAAAATAGAAAATGGCCACAAACAACTGGCCAAGTCTCATCCCGGGTGTTTTAAACCCCGACCCTTCTTAAAATGACGATTTTGCCCTTTGGGCGAATCGTCTTCCAAAAATTGGAGAAAAATCAAGAAATTCCAAAAAATTCTCAAAAATGGGAAATGGCCACAATCAACTGGCCATGGAATATTTTGGGTAATTCGGTATCCAAGTCTTCCAAAAATTGACGATTTTGTCCTTCGGGCTAATCGCCTCCAAATCTTCCCATTTTACCCCGACCCGAAATCACCCCTTTCCTAAGCCCTTATGGTTATACTAGGAAGCCGTTGATTTGAATTGATGTGCGTTAATGAAATTTATTTATGCACTTGATTGCGTCTCCATTTAAATTGATTGTGATTGATAGGAATAGTCTTCCAATCTGCATGAAACCCTGAATCAAGCCTATCTCACCTAAAATTGCGCCCGCATGAATTCTTAGCTAGGAAATCACTCGCGTTAGGTACCGAAAGGGCGTTGGTAATGACACCAGCGTAACCAAGTCCCCGAACCCAAAATCTCTGGTTCCGCAGAATTGATCGATCTCTCCCAATCGGTCAATAAGGTTTCCGGTCTACCCTCCAAGAAAGACCGGTGGCGACTCCAAATGCATGCACAATTTGCACATGCCACCACGGCTATACTGAAGGTCGAAAGCGATCGACTCTTATCGTCGAATCCTTGGAAAAATACTCCCGCCGCGATTTGGTATGGGCCTGGGAGGGCTCGCGCCGATCCAAGACCCGCGATCGGTAATCCATTAACCGCGTCCGCCTTTCGGACGGGTCGCGACACTTCTGACGCTCCTTCTGACGTTCCTTCTGATACTCCTTCTGACGTTCCTTCTGATGTTGCTTCTGACGTTCCTTCTGATGTTCCTTCTGACGCTCCTTCTGATTCTCCTTCTGACTCTCCCTGTTCTAAAATATACTTAAGAAGGAGGGTTAATAATGGATAATTCATTTCTAATAAAATTAAAAGTCTGCTTATCCAATGGTTTAGTGAAAATATCTGCAAGTTGATTTTTCGTATCAATGTATTGAATGTTAACATCATCATTCTGAACATGATCACGTATGAAGTGATGCTTGATCTCAATGTGCTTTGTTCTTGAGTGAAGTATGTGATTTTTTGTAAGATTTATGGCACTTGTGTTGTCACAAAGGATTTCCACAATTGATTCTTCAACACCATAATCTTTGAGCTGCTGTTTTAGCCAAATTATTTGAGCACAGCAACTTCCAAGAGATACGTATTCTGCTTCAGCTGTACTAAGTGCCATTGTATTTTGCTTCTTGAAATACCATGAGACAAGCATGTTTCCCATAAGCTGACAAGTTCCATATGTACTTTTCCTATCAATTTTGCAACCTGCAAGATCTGCATCTGAATATCCCTTTAGTATAAAAACAGAAGATTTAGAGTACCACAAACCATAGTTGGGATACGTCCCAATGTATTTGATTATTCTTTTGACGGCTGATAGGTGTGATTCTCTTGGGCTTGATTGAAATCTTACGCATAAACAGACACTATATAGGATGTCTGGTCTTGAAGCTGTGAGATAGAGTAGTGATCCAATCATACTTCGATATAGTTTGGGATCAACTTCCTTTCCATCTTCATCTTTATCTAATTTGAAGGAGTGAGACATAGGAGTTTCTGTCTTTTTGCTGTTCTCCAAATCAAACTTTTTTCACTATTTCCAGTGCATACTTTTCTTGATATATGAAAGTTCCTTTCTGAGATTGATGAATTTGAAGACCAAGAAAGAATCGTAATTCTCCCATCATACTCATCTCAAATTCATCATGCATTACTTTAGAAAATTTCTTGTAGAGAAGCTCATTAGAAGAACCAAATATAATATCATCAACATAGATTTGAACTAGAAGAATATCCTTACCTTTTCTTTGAATAAAAAGAGTAGTGTCTACATTACCTTTTGTAAAGTTGTGTTGAGATAGAAAGTTACTTAACCTTTCATACCAAGCACGAGGTGCTTGTTTCAGTCCATAGAGTGTCTTTTTCTAAGACAAATAGCAAATCCTTTTCTCTAGGTTCTTCGAAACCGGGGGTTGTTCAACATATACCTCTTCTTTGATGTAGCCATTTAGAAAAGCACTTTTCACGTCCATCTGAAAAAGTTTGAAATCATTGTAACAAGCATAAGCAAGAAGTAGCCTAATGGCTTCTAACCTGGCAACCGGTGCGTAGGTCTCATCGTAGTCTATTCTTTCTTCTTGAGAATAGCCCTTTGTTACAAGTCTTGCTTTGTTTCTTACAACCTTTCCTTTGTCATCCAGTTTGTTTCTGAATACCCACTTAGTTCCAATCACTGGATGATTTTTGGGTATGTTGACCAATTCCCAAACATTGTTGACTTTAAATTGATGTAACTCTTCCTGCATTGCAATTATCCAGTTCTCATCTGCTAATGCATCTTCAATCCTTTTTGGTTCTAATTCAGATATCAATGCTATGTTGCTCATTGCTTGCTTGAATTTTGATATTGTCTTTATGCCATCACTTATTCTTCCTATGATAAGTTCCTTTGGATGACTTGACTTGTGCTTCCAACTTTTGTCGAAGCAATCATTTGAGGATGTTGTGGGTTCATTCTGTTCATCTTCTGGTCTTTCTTCAACTGAGAGAATTTCCTTCTGAACATTCTCCGAACCATCATCCGTAATTGAGTCTTGTTTTTCTCCTGATTCTTTGTGTGAGTCTGAGACTAGAGGAGGTATATGAACTTGATTGATTTGAGGTTCATCATTTTGATGGCTTTCATCGAACTTGATGTTCACTGACTCTTCAACAACGCGAGTGTTCTTGTTGTAGACTCTGTAGGCTTTGCTCGTTGTTGAATATCCCAAAAAAATTTCTTCATCTAATCTCTCATCAAACTTTCCAATTCGAACATTAGCATTCTTTAGAATAAAATATTTACAACCGAATACATGAAAATATGCAACATCATGCTTTCTTTCTTTGAAAATTTCATAGGGGGTTTTCTCGGAAAAAGGTCTGAGAGAAATTCGATTTAAGATATAACAAGCTGTTGAAACGGCCTCAGCCCAAAAATTAGAAGCAATTTTACTCTCAATAAGAAGAGTTCTGGCCATTTCTTACAAGGATCTATTTTTCCTTTCTACTACCCCATTTTGTTGAGGAGTATAAGGTGCAGAGAAGTTATGCTGAATTCTGAAATCAGTGCAAAAATCTGAGAAACTTTGATTTTCAAATTCTCCCCCATGATCCGTTATCAAACTAGAAATGGTGTAGCCCTTTTCATTTTGAATCCTTTTGGCAAGTTTTGAAAAGGACATAAAAGCCTCACTTTTGTGAGTTAGAAATAAAACCATGTAAATCTAGAGAAGTTATCAACTATGACAAGACAATATTTCTTACCTCCAAGGCTTAAGGTTCTATTCGGTCCAAAGATATCCATATGAAGTAGCTGTAGACAATGCTTAGTGGACACTTGATTTAAGGACTTAAAAGAACTTCTTACCTGCTTGCCTAGTGTGCATGCATGACATAGTCCACCTTTCTCAAATTTCGTTTGAGGTAACCCTCGAACAAGTCCCTTCTTGGAAAGCTTTGAGATATGTTTTACACTAATATGACCTAACTTTCTGTGCCAAAGATCAGATTCATCCTTAACAGAAATAAGACATTTTGCACTTTCACAGTTAGCATCAATATCTAAAAGGTAAATATTCCCATGCCTTCGTCCCGTGAAGGATTGCTTCTTGTCCTTGCTCATACTTGTATATTTTAAATCTTGGAAGCAAATATCATAGCCAGAGTCACAGAGTTGACTTACAGAAATTAAGTTATAGTTCAATCCTCTGACTAGAGAGACATCTTTAACCGTCAGATTTTCAATCTTTACATTTCCCTTCCCAATGACATTTCCCTTGTTCTTTCCTCCAAAGGACACGCTTCTACCATTACAATCTGAGAAGGACATAAATACATCTGGATTTCCAATCATGTGACTTGAACAGCCATTATCTAGAAACCAGTTGTTCTTCCTTCTCTTTGGTACCTGCAAGAAATAAACAACTTACTGTTTCTTTGGTACCCATGCTTTCTTGGGTCCTTCTGTGTTAGTAGGTTTTGACCTTTTAACGGGTCTCCAAATTTTCTTGCAATAATCCTTAGTATAACTAGGATCACCACAGTTCACACATGATTGTCGAATATAAGATCTAGTAAAATGCTTATGAAAATGATGCCTGTAATCAGAAAATGTTGGTTTTCGAAATTCAGTTTTAAAGGAATTTTTGAGATTACTCTCTTTTTTAAAACCTAACCCAGATCGGTCATTGAAGGGTATTTATTTTGAAATAATGTTATTCAGAGTTTCTGAGCTTTGTGAAAACCTTTTTGAGATATTGGAAACCTTTTCTTTCAGAGAAGCATTTTCTTTTGAAATCAAATCATAATTTTCTTTCAATTGGTGAAACTCTTGTTGTAGAAAATCGATTTTTTCTTTTTGAGATAAATTCTGCTGTTTTAAGGACGAATTTTCCTTTTTCAAACCAGAAACTTTTTCAAGAGCTTCTTTGTAGTTTCTACACAATTCATCAATATACTCAGTAACTTCATCAGGGAGTTCAGATGAACATACCTCAGTTTCTGAGTCTGAATTTGAATCTGATTCGGCCATGAGACAGATGTTTGCGTAATCATTTTCACTTTCATCAGAATCACTTAGAGTATTTGCCTTTAGGGCCTTCTTGTACTTCTCATACTTGAGTTTGTCACTCTTCAAAATTGGACAGTTCGGTTTGATATGTCATGCCTTCCTACAGTGAAAGCAGATCAAGTCTTTGCTATCTTGTGAGTCGTTGCTTGACATTTTCATATCATTCTTCTTCCAAGGTTTCTTCCCTTTGATATTTTTGGCTTTCCGAGCCATCTTTCTAAATTTCTTGACCATGAGGGCTAATTCTTCATCATCCTCATCTTCATCATCTGTATCAGAAAGACATTGAGCAATTTCAGTTTTCAAGGCAATAGATTTTTTACCTTTTTGTTCTCCCTTCTTGTTTGCTCGTTCTGTTTCATAAGATTGCAAAGTCCCGACTAGCTCATCCACCGAGAGTGGTCTGATTGTTTGACATTCTTGAATTGATGGTTTGATGTAATTCCAATCATCTGTGAGTCCACGTAGTTTTTTCCTGACTTGCATTGGTTCAGCAATAGGTGCGCCTTGTCTTGCAAGTCCACTTGCCAAAGTCTGAAACCTGTCTATAATATCTGTAATAGATTCATCAGATTTCATTTGGAATGCTTCATAGTCACTCAGTAAAATACTGAGCTTCGTTTCTTTTACTCGATTTGTTCCTTGAAAGGTAATATGAAGTCTATCCCATATTGCCTTAGATGATTCTTCCTCTGAGACACGATTATAGAGAGTGGTAGATAATGCACAAAAGAGAGCATTGACAGCTTTAGAATCAAGGCCTCTTCTTTTAGCCTTTTCAGCATCGGTCATTGTTGTGACAGGATTTGCTCCGTCAGCAGAGGTTGGATTTGTAGTAGTTGCAGGAACTACTCCATTCATAACAACATCCCACATCAGATCATCATAGGCTTTGAAGAACCACTTCATCTTGTTGCTCCACATATTGTAGTCCTTCCCATCAAAGTATGGTGGCTTGTTGGCAAAGTGCGAATCGCTTGTTCCAAAAGAGTGATTGCTAGACATAGTAGATCGTTAGCTCTGAAGTCAATAAACACTTCGTAAATATGATCAACCTGCTCTGATACCAATTGATTGATATAGCAATATCACCTAGAGGGGGGGTGAATAGGTGATTCTGAATATAATTGAAATTTCTTGCGGAATAAAAAATAATTCAGTGTACGATTAGAATCAGGAACAGCATAACAGTGTGCAAAAAGTCTAAACACAGAAGTAAGAGTTTAGAGTAGAGAATATTGCACACGATGATTATAGTGGTTCGGCTTAGATTAAGCCTACGTCCACTCTCCCACGATGACAGCCGATCGGCTAGATTTCACTATGAAGAATCACGAGAATTACAAACACTCAATCACTTGATTTTTCTCTCTCATAGATTTTCACAATGAATGGGATTTTTGGTACACATAATATTTTCGGATAGAACTCAGATTATGCTTGCACTTTGGATTGTTGATCCCATTTTCTCTTTAATCCATCATGGTTCTTCTTTTATACTCTCATGCCTCCAAACTAGCCGTTGGATTCCCGGCCAAGGGATCGCTGGTCAATCCTTGATTGGACGTCATCAATCGTGATTGAACGAGACTGTATCTTCAGAAGATATATAGACCGTTGAGTGAGATATTGAACCCTTCTGATTTAGTCGCCCATACAACTAAATCTCCAGCTTCCATAAGTGTGATAAGTCTGAGTTGGTTCCCGAAAGAATATTCCTTAGAAGATGATATCCCATTGTAGAAGGTCCCTTGATTGATTGGAAGGGATATCAGGGTAATCGTATATCACAAGCTTTCCTTAGGAATCTTGCCTTGATCAGAAACCTGCCATACGTGGGTCTTCATGTTTTGCAAATGCAGAAACTGATCTTTCTTGAGTTTCGTCTTAGAATAGATTTGCTTCTTACTTGATCAGTCGACATGGAATGGTAATACGGAGATTTGATGCGATCCATCCGTCACTGTTTAGATCGTCAGAAGCACTTCCATCTGACCCTTAGTCAGAAGCACTTCCATCTGACCCTTCGTCAGAAGCACTTCCATCTGACCCTTCGTCCACGCGACAGAATTAGATCCACTCAACCTGCTGCTTACACATTCTTTCTGTATCACAGAACGTTATACAATTTCTCTCGATAGTTTTGTCAGAATCAAAATATAGGAGAATTTCCACAACAGAACCGAATCAAGATCGAGGGGACAACCGGGGTTGTTCTTGAGGAACCGAGCTTGCCCCTCGCCGGACCCGTCTTGCCCGCTTCTCACGTCGCCTTTGTCGCCGGCCTTCCTTGACTTCTTGACTAGGTAAGCCTGTCCTAACCTTTAGTTAGTACCTTGAGTATGGAAGGACCAAGAGAAAGTTAGGTTAGATGGATTTTATGGCCGGTTGAGGTAGAACACCTAGGGACCGAAATTGTGATCCTAGGGTGAGTTGTGATTGTTTATTTGTGGTGCTTGAAAGGTTATAACCATGTTGGAATTAGGCTAGTGGTTATGCTCATGTATGGACCGAACGCTTACGTGTGCTTATGATGTAAGCTAGGAATGGTTTGAGCTTGATTAAGTTGATTGACACTTGTTTGTGCCTAGGAGTGTTCGGACATGGTGGAATTTGTTGTGCTAATGGATGAAAATCACCTAACGATCTCTAAGTGTATATTCGGTCTTGATGAGATTAAACGTGGATTATTTACGTGGATTATTTGGCACGTAGATTATTTGGTACGCGGATTATTTGGCACGTGGATTATTTGGTATGTAGATTATTTGGCACGTGGATTATTTGGCACGTTGATTATTTACGTGGATTATTTGGCACGTAGATTATTTTTCACGTGGATTATTTCGCACGTGGATTATTTGGCAATTGGCTATATTAATATGTTAATGACCACGTGATGAAAATAGTAATTGATACCTTGAATGGTTAAATTGCTCAATTGATTGTACTTAGTCATACTTGTTTTTAAAGCATGAGCTTATTTGATGTGAAATCTTGAGGCACCTATACGACGCGGGATTGGTTAGTGTGATATCCTGAGGGGCCTATACGACGCGGGATTGATTGATGATAAATGCTTGATGCGCCTATATGACGCGGGTAAATGATAAGAAGTGCCTGATGCGCCTATATGACGCGGGACTGAATAATGAGGAGTGCCTGATGCGCCTAAATGACGCGGGACCGGATGATGAGAATACCTGATGCGCCTAGAATGACGCGGGTTTATTGATTGGGATAGCCTGAGGTGTTGTGCCGCGAGCCATGATTTTGAGCAATAAGTCATTAATTGACTAATAACCTTAAATGGATATGTGGATTTGGGAATTGCCTTAATACGAAGTTTAGACCTGTTTATGAAGTGATGGTTGGAGTAGGATTGAATTGTAGTGCCTAAATGTCATGCCGTGTTTTCTTGTTCTTGTTGTCATGCCATTTAGGGTCTTTGCCATGTTGTTTGTACTGGAAATAGAATTGCATGTTTTAAGGAGTGTCTGGAAGTACTAAGTGCCTAGCTTAGGGTTAGGATTAGCTTATTGAGATTTATCTCACCCCGTCGTGGGACCCATTTTTCAGACCCCAATCCTTGACCCCGATCATTATGTCGCGCCGTTTTGGAGCTCCGAAGGAATTTGAGACCTAAGATTCCCGACGATATACTGGAGGATCCCGATGCTAGACTTGCAGATGAAGAACCTGAACCCAAGTCGACGGAATCGGAAGCTTAGGGATAGTTATATCACCACTCTTCAGACGTTCCCTTGAGTTAGGTAGACTGGAATTTAGTAGTGACCCAGTTATGTAATGTTTGAAGTTTGATTTTGTAAAACTTTGTGTTGTATGCATTCTAAGTCATCTTGTCGAAGTTTTATGAATGGAGTTTATTTATCGCTTCTGCATGCATATTTCATTCCGCGGGTATATTGTTAGATGTATTCGATCCTTGGGACTTAACGCGAACTAAGAGCAGGAAGGGATGTTCGCGAGCCCTAAAGGACGCAGGGCGTGACAGGTATGAAGCACCGGTGTCAATCAACCAAATATCATTGTCTAACTGCGCCGTACAAGCAGCAGCCAAATACATATCTCCTGCATTGACATTTTTCTTTCCTGAGGATGATTAAGCTTCTTTCTTAAAAACTGGATTGTTTTTACAGTCCTGCTTCACATGGCCACACTCTTCATATCTCTAGCACTGCACCTTCCTCTCTCTACTCTTCAATCGCCCACGAGATTTGGATCTGGACCATCTCCGATTTAGAGTCTTCTCTGCTGGCCTACCCCTAGCAGTTAACGCCTCTTTACCGAAATTTCCTGACCCCTTTCTTCGTGTCTCCTCTGATAACAAGGCCGAACACACATTCTCATACGATAATTCCTTATCCCCACCACCGATCACCACAATCAGGTTATCCTACGAATCCGGCAGTAAACAAAGTAGTGTTATCGCCTTGTCATCATCTTGAAACTTAACACCGATTGATATGAGTTGACTAATTAACGTGTTAAAGTTATATAAATGTGCAGAAAACGAGTCGCCCTCGTGCATCTGAAGATTATACAGCTTTTCCTCAAAAATAGCTTATTAACCAACGATTTACTTTGATAAAGAGACTCAGTTTCTGCCATAAATCCCTGGCTGTAGGTTCGCTCATCACGTTTGTCAGAATCGAGTCTGCGAGACAAAGCTGGATCAAATCCTTTGCTTTCCGATCAATCCGATCCTAGTCTTCAATCTCCTTTGGATCCGCCTTTTTGGAGGATGAATCGTCATTCTTCCTCGATTCCTTTATCACGATACCAGGCTACGCAGCATCAGGCCTTTCCGTTACAATTACCGATCAAAGATCTCGATCACAAAGTAGATCCTCCATCTTCATCTTCCATAGATCGAACCACGTCCCATCGAATTTTTCGATCTCAATCCGTGACCCTCCTGACATCTTAGATAAACCCTAATTCCTCGAACACAAGGCTCTGATACCAATTGATGGGATTTATCGCAACCGAATCAGAACGATCAAACAAAGAATCAAGAAAAATTGAACGACGCACAGTTTGCCCAAGTTCACCCTAGGATAGGGCTACGTCCTGCAAAGAGATTTTACTATGATATTCGGTTTACAGCCACTCAACTTGTTGACCGGGTAGCGGGACACCCGTGTCGGGGGCGCTGCCCCCGAACCCCCACATCCCACGCGCATGGGTCACATGTCGTCGGATAACACTTTGGTTTCCCTAAGCTCATGTGGGCATACCCGGTATGAGAAACAAGGGTCCTCGAAGTATTCGCCAACTCCAACAAAACGAACTAGATCCTGAAATTTCGTCACGACGGTTGCCACTTGCTGCGATAGCAGCCTCTTGCGCGATGGCAGCCTTCTGTCATGTTGCTTGCACAACACCCAGGACAATACACACCAATTACATAAGTAGATCAACATCAGCCAATTCTCTCTTCAGCACATCAAACTGCTTCAGTGATCCACCTAAGTCTCTTTCAGATCTTTTATTCAAACTCAAGTTAAATTGTATGCATCATGAGCTTGAGGAGATGTTAGAGATAATTAGGATATTTTTCTCTATTAAAGATAACTAGAGTATTTTTCTTGATTCCTTGTAACTCTTAGGATTGGTCATATGTCTCTCTTTTATTGTGCATATCCTTGAGTGACATGTTGCGTTGGATAATAACCTAATAAAAAAACCAATAAATAGGTTCACATTCTTCATTATTTAACATCAAAATATATAAATTTAATCAAATTTAATCATCATTGACGAATTTGATTTCTAATTTTCTAATGGAAGGCATTAATAGTCTGGAGAAAAAAAGTAAGTTTCCGCATATATGTGTTGTTTTCCGTATCTTCAACAATTTTTCCTTTATCCTTTATTGATTCTTTTGTATAAATTTTTGCCCTAAAATAAATAAATTCCTCAAATGATGAGGAGTTAATAAAAAAAATGGTTGAAATAATGAAGCGAGTGAAAGAAGAAACATGTCTGATTCAAACTTTTACGTGGCAATTATGCCGGAATGCCCTCTCCATCAGTGAAAACTTGTTCAGTTCAGACAAAGGATAACCCCCCACCCTTTCTGTTCCTCATGTAACACTTGGGTCGAAACCACAGAGCACATCTTTCTCTCATGCCCTTGGATTGGTCAAATCTGGCAAGACGAGAATCTCTAGCCATACTCCTCCCCTCCTCCCGGAAAGGGATCGTCTAACCTTTCCTTAGAAGGTTAGGCCTTAACCTTGCAATCTGAGCCGTTCGTGTTATGAATGGATGGCCCAGATTATCAATAATAAAAAAATATATAAAAAATTCTAAAAATTGCCCCTTAAAAACAGGAGAACTGGGCCTTCCGAAAATGGACGGCCCAGATTGTAGGGTTAGGTGCATAACCTTCTGAGCGAAGGTTAGGCCATCCGGAAACAACCCCCCCCCCCCCCCCCCCCCCCCCAAAAAAAAATTGTCCGCATGGATGCGTGGCTCCAGGCTCAAATAAAAAATCACAGCACATCAGACAACTTTGAAAGAACAACGGCGACTCTCTGGTGCATCTAGAAGATGAGAAAACACGTAGTATTTAGGGGAAAAAGCCTTGCATAGAAAACCTAATTCTCGAAGCAGAGGCAATTGTGTGAAATTATAGCAAATCAATGGGCAAAATTCAAAGCTTTACAGAAGAAAATCTAGTCTCATCATGTAAATGGATCCCTCCGACGAGATCGGAACATAAACTCAATATAGATGTTTCTGTAGGTGGCGCCATTGCGGGTGGAGCCATCACCGATGTCATCAGAGACTCGAACCGAACTCTTCTTGATGGCTTTGAAAAAAATCAGATCTTGCTCTCCTTTCCAAGCGGAAGCATCAGCCTTGATGGAAGCCCTTACTTTTCTGAAGTCGAAGTGTCTGTACTTTGGCAACGGGGAAGAAGTTATGGGCTGGGAGGCTGTCGACCCAAAAAAAAAAAAAGAGAAAACATGTCACGTAATTTGATGGTGGAAGAGAGAAGAAGGCATACACTAACAGCTGCATGTGTCAATATGGATCAGAATCCCATTTTTTTAACTCGTTTTCAATGGGCTGGGTTGCAAATGGTCCCTGATAATTCTACAAATTGGTGAAAATGATTTTAAAACATTTGAGCCTAACTTTATATGGTTGAATATAGGTTTACATAAGACCCATATTTAACCATTTAGTTTATCACCTTCAACCCATACAGACAATTTCTTTTTCCGCCTTCATTTCTAGACTTGCTAAAAAGGACACTGCTGGAGGACAGAAAGTAAGCGGCATTTTCATTGACCTCCTCGCGTTTAGCCTGTTCAGTGCGCAGTCGACGCTCGCGCTCGGGGATCCGTATCTCTTGTGCAGGCTATACGGAAACGAGCCGGGATGCGCTGTCAGCGTGCACATACAGGCCCTCTGTGGCACCGGCTTCTGGTCTCGGCTTGACGAGTTGGCCGCCACTGTGCTACGAGACAGAGATCAACTTGCTCAGCGAAGTCGGACGATCCAGGGCGAAGTGGATGGAGGAGAGGGCTACGTAAGGGAGTGGAGGTTGATGTGCACCGGGGAGGTGGATCTTTGGAAGAAGGAGGTGGCTTGGCTGTGGGTTATGGGAACTTCTTGGCTTGGCTGTGGCTTACGGGAAGAAGATGAAGTTTTTTAACTCTTTTTTTTTTCTTCTCTCATTTTTCAGGAAATTATTCTCTTTTTTGTTTTTTAATTTTTATATTTTTAGGTTAGTTTATTGGAAAAGTATGCGTAGCTATTCTCTGTTGAAACATACATAAGTGGCAGTAATTTCCAATTTCCATTATTTTTTATCGCGAATTGTAAATTATCTAAACATTATAAGTTATAAAAAAATCAAAATTTCTAAAAATTATAAAAATGTCCATAATATTTTAGCAATATAATATTCATTAGAACAAAGTTTTTCTAAACTAAATTTAATATTAAAGTGTTCTATCAATATGAGTCGGGATGGGTATGGTTGGGTGCAGATTGGGACGTATATGAGTTATTGAATTTACATTGTATGGGAATGGATCAAAACAAGTTAAATGAGTCAATAGGGATCGGATTATATTTGATCCGACCCAAACTCGACTCGACCGGACCAAACCCACACATTTGATACCTTTACTGATAGCCCAGCAAAACGACTAAAAATGTTACTTAATCCTCTTAGCTTACTTCATTTGCAATTGCTTTAATAAATACTAGGCCATGGCCCACGCTTTGCGGGGGATTTCTTGGTAATATTAACTATAGAAAACTTTGATTTATCTTGCTAATATTACCAGGCGGCACTCTAGAAACTTCATTTAGAAACATGGTTTTTGTCACAATCTATACAAAACTTTTCGATAGTAGATACTATGGAAAGACATGTAGGAACTTCAATTGATACAATCTTTCAATCCAAATAATATTTCATACAATGAATTATTAATTCATGCGCCCCTGCATCGCTCAGTATTTTCTCTAAAATAAGTACAAATTGCATAGAAGCTAATGTGTATATGAATACGAGATGACATTTTGTACAATTGATATTTCTATAGGAATATTTTAGGAAGTTCTTTCACAAATTTCAAGCGCATTTACTTGTTGTATTATTCTAGTCCTATACAATTTCTTACTTAAAAAACCATATTTCTAAACTAAAGAACTATAAAGAGATTGATCAAATGACGAGGGTGTTAGAGTTTTCATATATTAAATCACGTTTTTATTAATATATTAAACTTTCAGAACAGTTGATAATGGTCTTACAAAATCTTCCCTATTTGCCTAATCAATTACATATTTCCATAATTTAGGCTCAGAGAGAGTGGAAGGAACAAAAATAATTATGAGATCATGAAAATTATAAGAGGAAAAAGCTCTAACATTTCCAACTAATTAAAATGGCCAAAAGGTGATATGGTCTGGACCCATCTATTTGCCTTAATCCGCATTACAGAGACTAATTAAAACCTGGAAGTTCCGATTCTGTGTGAACAAAAAGTTTAAGTTCATATATTCTTTTAAATAAGCGGATGGTTTCCTTTTATTCTTTATAAATGATCCATGATGATCTTTGCCGTAATATTAAATGAATGGAATTTTTTTTTTGAAGTACCAAATTATCTATTCATCCAATTCATTTCATATCAGTTTTTGGATTCTACATTTCAATTAGGCTCCGTGCTTTATGCGAAAAATAAATGATTTGAAAAATATTATCGTAAAAATAATTTGTCTCGCCGGATAAAATTAGTCCATAATTTTTTTTTATTGTCGACACCAATTTATGTCTAAATATTTTCACAAATGATGAGAAAAAATTTCATTTATTCATTTTTATAAGCGATATTAGTGATAATTTCTGAAAAAAATATTTTTAAATTTATTCATTTCCTTAAAAAAAAAATAGAGCCTTAATTTATCTTCACCATAAACCTTTTGAAGCAGATATTCTCATTGTGGTCAATAATTTATTTATTCGTGTAGGTAGAACTATTTGAAAAGCGAGGTAAAGAGGTTGAATAAGAACGAAATCCAACTCTTTTTTTTTTTGTAAGGTAAGTGTGTATTGACTTTTCAAAAATTAGGTATAAAAGAACCGGAACCATGAACTAATAATGACATCAGACTGCCAAAATTGGTTCAAAGGTGAACCGGTTGCAAGATACAGCATCGCGTCACGCGCGCTCTACCTAGAGGCCAAAGACGGCCATCACAACATAAGAGTAGAAGCCGAACAAGCGGCCGAAGAAAGGATGGCCATGGCAATGGGGGATTAGCCAAACAAGTTGGCCGAAAATGAACAAAAATCCAACTCTGCCAGCCATCAAATCCAACTCTTTGATGGCTGGCAGATTAACAAATCATGGACGATATTTTCCCACTAAACATTATGTATTCATGCAAACTTATACTTTCCAAGCACAAAAAAAGATGGCAGAAGAAAAGAAAAATCCATCTTTTTCTTTTATTGCATGAAGCAGCCCAAGAGAACTTTGACTCTCTAAGGGTCAACTCTTCTGCCTACATATTAGGGGAGGAAAGAAAAGAACACCACTAATTTGCATCCAACTCATGCACACATTTTCGGATCTGCCATAGACAATTTCTCATCTCTCTATCTCTCTCTCTCTCATTCTTTCCACATGATTTCTCTTCTTCCTCCGTCTTTCTTGCCTCCTCAAATTACCCTCTTCCACTTCCAGTTCAGGTCAATCAATGGTTTCTTCAAACATATAGTGCCCTTGAACTTCCCCCAGCAATCGCTAGGGCAAGAGATTCAATACTTCTTTTCCCCACCGTCTGTACATTTTGAGGCTCTTAGTATCTGAAAAGCAATACTTACATACATATAGATGAAGAGAGAAGAGTGAAAGGAGGGGATATGGAGAGCTATTTGAGCGAGAACTTCGAGGTGAAGCCAAAGCATTCGTCGGAGGAGGTGTTGGAGAGATGGCGGACGCTGTGCGGTGTAGTGAAGAACCCAAAGCGCCGGTTCCGGTTCACTGCAAATCTGTCCAAGCGTTATGAGGCTGCTGCGATGCGTCGCACCAATCAGGTCAAGGATTGCTGCACTTTTCTTTTCTTTTCTTTTTTTTTGGGTAAGGTAAAGCTGCACTTTTCTTTCTTTCCAATTTCTCTTATATTTTTCGGATATAGCGGTTACGCGGTATCCTGATCTGAGCCGGCTTGCAAGCACTTATGGAGTGAACATCTCTGGTCTATTCCAAAGTAGGGTATTGGTTAAATGTTTCTGATTATAGATGTATATTAGTGAACTTGCGGTTTGAACATGGCATGCCAATGTTCATTTTCACAGTTAAAATGAATGGGCATATGTTTCTGGACGTTATGTTTTCTTATAAAAAATATATGTTAATGCAATGGACATGCAAGAAAAAGCAAGCAAAATTTAGCTTCGTCTAAGCATGCGGATTTGCATTTTTCTAAACAAAATTGAAACGATCTCAGTTCGAGCCCCCGAAACGAACAAAGAAAAACTCTAGCCACTTTAGCCTATGATAACATTATTGACAATAATTATTGCCCAAATAAGAAGTTAACTTCACATAAAACAGAGATCTTCGTTTTCGGAAACTCTTGATGAAGCGTTGTAACTCTCAAAGTTTCAAGAACGCATATCAATCTGCTGTGCAATGTATCGTTCAGGAACTTTTATGAGGGACTACAGAGGATAGATCCTGCTTCTAGATCGCTTGTGTGGTACTTGTTTAACATGATGGCAGTTGTATCTAGGAATTCTGGCAAGTCCCTAGCTTATTTTTCCTTTCCACAAATTTCAACTTTGCAGGAGAAACTGAGGATCGCAGTGCTAGTCTCAAAGGCCGCGATTCAATTCATACAAGGTGAATAAGCATTCGATTTGTTGGTGTGTGTTTATTTTTCACAAACAATGTAGTACTAAAATCATGGTGCATGATTCATCCATAGGTGTATCGCCTAGCGACTATGTTGTCCCTAGGGAAGTCAAAGTCGCTGGGTTTCAGATTTGTGCCGACGAGCTAGGATCAATAGTGGAGGGTCATGATATAAAGAAGTTGAAATTCCACGGCGGAGTAGATGGTATCGTTGAAAAGCTCTCAACTTCAACCACCAATGGAGTTACGACCGATAGCGAGTTGCTCAACCGAAGACAAGAAATTTTCGGAATCAACCAGTTTGCCGAGAGTGAACCTAAGAGTTTCTGGCTTTTTGTATGGGAAGCTCTACAAGACATGACTCTAATGATATTAGGAGTCTGTGCTTTTGTATCCTTGATAGTTGGTCTTGCCATGGAGGGGTGGCCACACGGAGCGCATGATGGACTCGGAATTGTGGCAAGCATATTATTGGTTGTTTTTGTCACTGCTACGAGTGATTATCGCCAGTCTTTGCAGTTTAGGGATTTGGACAATGAGAAAAAGAAGATAACCATCCAAGTCACTAGGAATGGGTACAGGCAGAAGATGTCTATTTATGATCTACTGACTGGTGATATTGTGCACCTCTCCATCGGAGATCAAGTTCCAACCGATGGGCTTTTTGTTTCCGGGTTTTCTGTGTCGATTGATGAATCAAGTCTGACCGGTGAAAGCGAGCCTGTTATGGTGAGCACAGAGAATCCCTTCATGCTTTCCGGCACGAAGATTAGAGACGGCTCCTGCAAGATGCTTGTGACGACCACTGGGATGAGAACGCAGTGGGGTAAGCTAATGGAGACTCTTACTGAAGGAGGAGATGATGAAACTCCATTACAAGTTAAGCTGAATGGAGTTGCAACAATCATTGGGAAGATTGGCCTTTTCTTTGCTGTGGTGACTTTTGCTGTTTTGATGCAAGGATTGTGGAGTCGAAAGTGGCAGGCAGGTACTTATTTGTGGTGGAATGGGGATGATGCACTAGAAATGCTGGAATATTTTGCTGTTGCTGTGACGATCGTAGTGGTTGCTGTTCCGGAGGGATTGCCGTTGGCTGTGACATTGAGCCTGGCTTTTGCCATGAAGAAGATGATGAATGACAAAGCGCTCGTCCGCCACTTGGCAGCTTGTGAGACCATGGGATCTGCCACGAGCATCTGTAGCGACAAAACTGGTACGCTCACCACTAACCACATGACTGTCGTGAAGTCGTGCATATGCACAAATGTGAAGGAGATAACTAAGCCGAACAAAGCATCCAGCCTGTGCTCTGAGATTCCGGATAGCGTCGTGAAGCTTTTGCTGCAATCCATATTCAATAACACAGGAGGAGAAGTAGTAGTGAACAAAGAAGGTAAACTTGAGATACTCGGAACTCCCACCGAGGCGGCATTGCTAGAGTTCGGCCTATCTTTGGGTGGAGACTTCCAAGCAGAACGACAAGCCACGAGGATCATCAAGGTCGAGCCATTCAACTCCACCAAGAAAAGGATGGGAGTGGTGCTCCAGCTACCGGAGGGAGGCCTACGAGCACACACGAAAGGTGCCTCAGAAATCGTATTGGCTGCTTGCGATAAATTCCTTAACATGAAAGGAGAAGTTGTTCCTCTTGATGAAGCATCAATTAACCATCTCAATGTCACAATTAACCAATTTGCCAGTGAAGCGCTGCGTACTTTATGTCTTGCCTATACGGAATTAGACACTGGGTTCTTAGGTGAAGATCCAATTCCAGCTTCAGGGTATACTTGCATTGGAATTGTCGGTATTAAAGATCCTGTTCGCCCGGGTGTAAAAGAATCTGTTGCAACCTGTCGCTCAGCTGGTATAACAGTGAGAATGGTCACCGGAGACAACATCAACACTGCCAAGGCAATTGCAAGGGAATGCGGTATACTTACCGAGGATGGCATAGCAATAGAAGGTCCAGATTTTCGAGAGAAAAGTCTAGAGGAATTACTCGAACTAATACCTAAGATCCAAGTACATATCCTTATCTGATCTGCAAAATGGTTGCAATATCATTAACAAATGCACCTTTGACGTTTCTTTTTCCTCTAGGTGATGGCTCGATCTTCACCGCTGGACAAGCATACTCTAGTAAAGCACTTGCGGACCACATTTGAAGAAGTTGTGGCGGTGACTGGTGATGGAACGAATGATGCCCCAGCTCTACATGAGGCAGATATTGGACTTGCAATGGGCATAGCAGGAACTGAGGTTCGTCGATTTTCACTACATTAAGGCAACAATTATTTCTGATGCACAATCTTACTTCCACACAGCATATAGCGGTTCACCAAATCCTTGGACCCCATATATTCCTGCAGAACAATTCTGGTGATGTTCAAAAAATTAAAGGGCTTTAAATTTCTAAGAATAAGTCTTTGTTCTTTTGTATGGTTATAAGGTTTCGGTATCTATATAACCGCGCACAGGAGGCAGCATCTTCATTCTAGTGCAATAACGTGAATGGCATCTGATCGGATCTACATTACCATCTTCTGATTTCAGGTAGCTAAAGAGAGTGCTGACGTTATAATACTGGATGACAATTTCTCCACAATAGTGACAGTAGCTAAATGGGGGCGTTCTGTATACATCAACATTCAAAAGTTTGTGCAGTTCCAATTGACAGTTAATGTGGTTGCTCTAGTTGTCAACTTCTCTTCGGCTTGCCTGATGGGTGAGAACGCCTTCGTACTTCCCTTTAGTGAAGAGATTCAGGCTCTTTTTACTCTCTACCTTTTGATGATGCCATCTCATTATTTCTCAGGGAGTGCTCCACTCACTGCTGTTCAGCTTCTCTGGGTGAACATGATTATGGACACATTAGGCGCGCTCGCGCTCGCGACGGAGCCACCTAACAACGAACTAATGAAACGTCCTCCAGTTGGTAGAAAGGGGAATTTCATAAGCAATGTCATGTGGAGGAACATCCTAGGACAATCTCTATATCAGTTTCTTGTTATCTGGAATCTCCAATCAAAAGGGAAGGCTATGTTCGGTCTTGATGGCCCAGATGCAGATCGTGTTCTAAACACACTCATATTCAACTCATTTGTTTTCTGTCAGGCGAGTTGCATCCTTTTTCAGCTTCGTAGTTTTCAACAAGTACACTTTTTCTTACATCTTTCCCAGCTTATGCTTTCATTCATCGTCTGATTAAATGCGTCCTAAAGAAGTATCCTCATCTTTACTCTAGTAAAAAAAGATATCTAGCTTACCAGAAAAGCTGTCTGGTTTTGTTTTTTGCAGATCTTCAATGAAATAAGCTCGAGGGACATGGATGAGATAGATGTTTTCAAAGGAATACTTGATAATTATGTGTTTGTGGCTGTTTTGAGCTGCACTGCATTCTTCCAGATCATTATCATCGAGTTCTTGGGCACCTACGCAAACACATCTCCTCTCACCTTCTGTCAATGGCTTCTTAGCATAATCATCGGACTTCTCGGAATGCCGATCTCTGCTGGTGTGAAAATGATCCCAGTATGAATGGGAATCAAATTGAAGTTGTATAATTTTGGGTTGCTACATATGAAACCTTCATGTAGAGTTTCATAACTCCACTTTTTTTTGGGTATAGATGAATGAATTTATTCTTTGCTGATAAGATGGTGAAAGTTCAGTTTTGTCAAATCAAGCATGGTTATTATTATCGTGTTTTGTTAAGAGAAAGGCAAAATCTAATGTGACTTTTAGTCAATAAAAAAAATTAATGTTGACGACTATAATCTTTTTTAATTACATGTCATACCAATTTTCTGCAATTAATCAAGAAAAAAATGAAAACAAAGAATTAAAAAAAACATTGAAAATTGATGGAAAGTAATTAATGGAACTAGTGGTGTTATTGAGATAGATTTCATACCGCTCTTCATTCTCCCATTTCTTAACGTTTTTTCACGTCCTCAAGAAGAGTCTTTTTCCATTCACCATGGTCGAAGAATCTTCTATGATATTTTGATGATTCCAAAACTGTGACATCCCAATTCGGATAGCCTATAAATGGAAAAGGACTTCAAAGCAGACCATGGACCAAGGGACTTGCACCACAAAATGTCAATTGCGAATAAAAGTGGGAGAGTGTTAGTTTTGCGGAAGCGAGTTTAGATTTTTGGTATGTGCTCGAGATGATGAGGAAGCAAATGGGCAAAAGGTTTGATAGAAATTTGTAAGAAAATGGCTCAATATTTATTGAATTGTTTACGGCAATACACAGAAGAATGACTTTTTGGTATTACAAGTGGAGAGGACGCCACTAGAGATGGCTTCCTTTAGTTGGTTTCTCACACACAAAATGATTGCCCACTTACATATTTATAGGCATACTTAGCCGACATGTAGAATATTCTAGATGGTTTCTTCCTTGTCTTGCAAGATGTTTTATTTATTTATTTATTTATTTATTTTTTGACTTTTTCTACACACTTCTAACGTTCAACTTTTTCTAGACTATTCTACATTTTTCTATTTCTATTTTTTTTTTATAGAAATTGAATTACAATTTTAACAGAGAGGAACGGAAAGATAATTATAGGCAATGAGAACATAAGTGAAGCAATTCAAACCTGGAGTAGCTTACGTGGTAGAGGAAAGTCAATGTGGCATGACGATTCGGAATAGGACATGATTGATGCCATAAGACATGAGTTCGACATGGAGTTTGATAGGTTAATTAAAGTTTCGGTCAAATTGTATCATGATTATGCATGGCCATGAATGTCCGAAATTTATCAAGACTCAATTAGATTAAGAGGCAGCACATTTGGTTAAGATTTTAGGGATTATTGGGCGTGAAAAACTACCCTTAGAAACAACCCTATTACACGTAATATTGTACAAATGGATATATGAAGAGTATTAAGCCATAAATGTTAATGGAGAGTAATTAGTGACTCATTTAAGTTTGAGCGTGGGTGAATTAATGGGCAGGTGTGCAGATGAAATGATTTGGAAGGAAACGAGACTAGAGCATTAAATTGGGTCTTAGCAGGAATATGAATAAAGAGCATTAATTAGCTCTTAATCTTGGCGTGCCTAGGAAATGGAAAAGGCAATTAATAGAAGAATTAGCCATGAATGACCTCCTCACCAGCCCATTTACACACCCAATTAGGATGGGGAGATGGAAAGTTTTAGAGAAATTTTAGTGGAGAGCATTAATGGCTCTCTTGGAATCACGTATGTACTTAAAGTCACAAAGCCCTAGTAGACGTGTTTAGGGATTAAATAGACTATAATTAATTCTAGGTTTAGGTAAATGACGTGAGAGAGAGAATGGAGGAGATGGAGGGACAAATTGGCTTGGGATTCGGTAAAATGGAGAACATTTGTTGGTTCTCTTAAAAGGAGCGTGTATGGGAAATAGAAGGGCCAATTTTAGAGAAATTAGGACAAGTGGCAATCTAGGGTTGGAGGAGTGTTGGAAAAGAGCAAGTTTCCAAAGTTGGACAAATGGCGATCAAGGGGAGAGAGGAAATGCTTGGAAAATGTGAGCATAAGGGATTAAGAGAAGTCGCGTTTTAAGAAAGGCTGGCACGTGCATTACGGGAGGAGCTGGCCGCCTGGTTTATGATGATTGGCATTCTCCATGCATATTCGCCACTTGTCACCTAATACTTGAGCCCTACTCTTTCCATACACTATAAATACTTGCAAAGTCATTTCATCTTTCCCCTCTTTTTCCTCTCAATCCCTCACTCGATCAGCAACCCCTTGAGAAGACTTCAGGCGTGCTCAAGCAATGAACGAAGGGCGAAAATGCGTGAAGAGCTTCGAGTTATCTCGAACCAAAAGGCAAGAATGGCCTCCAATCGTTTCTTGTAGTTTTAGTCTAATAAATGAGTGATTTTCGGTGATGGTTTAGGATTATTCTAGGCAAAAACTGTGAGGACATAATATGAAAGCTTGCCATTGTAGGTCTTTCGAATAGTTTTCTAGCACATGGATATTGAGACCAAGGGTGAACACGAATTGATTAAGTTAAGGTCTAGCATTCAGCGATTGGAAAATGAGTTTTGGTCTTAAGACGAAGATGTAGAGAGAATGTAGTACCCTATGCGAAATTGACTAGAACATACATGAACCGGCGTGAAGAAGCGAGGGATTTATCAGGTTCTAATCTCGTGGGGGGTTAACATATCTATGAACGAGAGGGGGCAAATATAGATCAAGAGAGTAGGATTAAGAGGTTTAGTCGTTCCTTGATATCAAATTGTCTTATAGTCTGAGGAAATGAGTTGAAGAGGAACCTGTTCTGATGTGGTCTGTTCGGCAATCTTAGGGAGCTGAATGAGGGTGATTTTGATTAAGACCATCTCTAATGCATGTATTGTGTTAATTATATCAAGTTCATTATGTGTATGCATGCTGGCTATATTCACATACGTGTATTAAAACTTTTTGGCGTGCTAATGATGGGAATATATCTTCAAGAACTGAATTATGAACAAAATGAAATATTGCATGGCTCTTCGGATTGTGATGTTTGCATCCTTGGATGACATAAGTGATTGGATGACGTGAGTTGCTTGATCAAGTTAATTAACCATGTATGTGCGGGATTGTGTTTCCATTGTGACATGTCATAACACTTCATTTGAGGATCATGAATGTTCTTGGCAAGGAATATGTGGCACCATGAGTTGGGTGCAAGGATGCTACACGGATATCCGGGGGAGCCTCGGAGGAGAGGGTAGCATGAAATCGTAGCCTCGGAGTAGAGGATGGATTTCGGAGTGCCACGAATGATAGATCAACCAAGGGTTGATGGAGACTTGTGCATTTGTGAATGACATTACAAACATGCATTGTAGGCATATCAATCATACACTTGTGTGGATTAATGTGTGTGATACGTTGTTATGAAATCAGATTATAATATTTGACCTAATGTTGTTTACCAAATGTGTGTCAATTTAATTAGAGTTATCATTCAGCCTTGTTTATATTCTATGTCATAGTTTAACGAACATGGTGATATGAATATAGGTTAAGATTGATTCGATTGGGCGTTATTCTTGCTAGCTTTATGCTAACCCACGTTCTGGGAACTTTTTTTTTTAGATTAATTGATGGGGCTAAAAAAAGAACTGAAGACAAGGCGTTCAAATCTTATGTTTTGCAAGCTGTTTATATGCTTATCTTGGGGGCTTATGTTTGTGAACAACTTAAGCTAAGCACTTTTGTTAAGTTTTATCAAGGTGGAACTATTCTGGACGTCTTTTGGAGAGCTAGGCCGAAGCATGTATTTAAGATTCTAAATCTTCCGTTGCGTTATAGCTAACTAATATGATAAGAATCCTATGTTGATTGTAATTATCTTCTGGTTTGAAGTCCTTTTCTTATGTAAGTCGGTCCTTACTCTGGCCTTACTTGAATATGGTTCCATTGGCCAAAATAGGAACAGAGAACAGATGCATGCGTCTGAGTTGTTGAATGCATGTTAGTTAAAACCACTTTACTCGCAACCTTTCAATAAGGACCGACGGTATTGCCAGTCCATTTTCCACTCCCTCTTCAATGAATTAAATTGAGAAATACCAAATTTTAAATAAAATCTGACCTAATTGAAGTCTTGTGTGCGCGTGGGATTTTTATTAGGGAAAGTACTCTTAAGTCAAGACCGATTCTTATTAATAAAGGCTTGCTAATAGCGGATGTGAGTTGAGATGTCGGCTCCTGGACTTGTAAATGCCAAGAGTTGGACATTCCTTGAGTAAATTGAAAGATCTGTTGCACGCTCTTAATTTCATTCTCTTAAACTAAACGTTGACTCCATATGTTGGGAATGTCTCGAGTTTGAGTTATATACACACACGAGACCCAACACGAATTGGAAGACTTGGATCGGAATCCTTGACTGAATACTTATCGGCACTCATGTATTTCAATCAAGATAAGAGTTGGTACTTTATCTATTTTCTTTGAAATAGTGGCAAATATGTAAATATCCAAGATAAATCAACTAAGAGATTGCCTCCTGACTGACTGGCGTGCAAGTGACGCTTCTGTTGATGGGTTGAGAAGGGTTTACTTGTCTTGTTTCAGCCCTTTTGAAGAAATATAAAAAAGGAAAGAAGAGAATTCGTGTGTCCTTTAGCTTGGGCAGAAGAAGTCAGAGAACAAAAGTGGCAGTGTATTCTGAATGCTAGAGAAGAGAGGTCCAGCGGTCCTCAGCGTTTGCTCAGCTTTGTTCATGGGACTTCTTCGAGCGATAGGTGTGGGTTCTTGGTGCCGCACAAGCCGAGAGAGAAAACGCACGAGAACAAAGAAACGGAGGTGAATGTCGTCTTCTTTGGTTTAGCGGTGTTTCTATAGCAAATAAGACAAGTACAATATTTCTCTGTGAGTTTTTCTAAGTGAGAGTTCTGTGAGAGATTGTGAGGTATTACTTTTGGGTTTGCTTTGGATTTAATCTAGGTGCGGGAAACACTCGAGTGCATGAGCGATTGTAAATTTAACTCTCCGATTATAGTGGATTATATTGTTGGCTCTCATCGTGGATGTAGGCATTGATATTCGGACCGAACCACGTAAATATTTGGTGTTCTTTATCGTTTCTCATAATTTCTCTAGTAATTTCGTCTCGACTTATTTGCAAAATTCGTTGGCATTTTCGCATTATTAATATCAACACCATAGCTCAAATAGGATACCACCGGTTTTGTGACCTATGACTTTAAAGTAAGAGTACGAGGCTATACAATCTTGATAAACCGCATAGATAGGTGTACCTATTGGAAATGACAATTCTGGTTGCTTTAAATGCTCTTGTGTTTCGTTTAATTCTTGGTGTTAATCATGATGTACCAAGAACGGCCTTACTTTTACAATTCCAGGTGCTATATGCCCTCTCTTGGTCAGACAAACTTTAGTCATCCTTGGTTGTAAATGTGTGTTGTATAGTAGACTCTGGCCTCGGATTATATTAGGAGCCGAGATAATGTTCAAACCTAAGGTTATTTAAGGTAGTAAACAATTGGTTAATTTGACAAGGGCCGTAGTTTGTTGGCTATTCTAATTTTGTTCCGAGATCGGGTTCCTCGACCCGTTTTAGGATTGCATTTTGAGTCTGAATATAAGAACCTTAATGGGGTCGCATGATTATTAGACGGCCAACTAAAGTGGAAAGAACTCGCAAGCCTCCTTTATTTTCAAATAAATTTATGCTTACTTAAATTTATTTGAATTTATTTTTCATGGACAAATGGTGATTTGAGAGCAAATGTGGGTCCATTTAGGACGTCCATAAACAACATGTTCGTTTTGCGAACTTTTGGGAGACCCCAAAAAAAAAATCTTATCTTTCGTGGAATAGCGATATCATTATCCACTCTCTCATTTCTTTTCACTTTTACATAAAAAGAAAATTAGCCTTTCCTAAAACTAATCTGATGGTGTTCGGCCAATTACCATTCGATGTATGTCCTCACGATGGCATCTAATTGGTATTTGAATGCGTTCTCATGTTTGGTTTTCAGGTGTATAGCTCAATAGCTAATTCCAATGCATGAAAACGTTTACAATATTTGGTCAGTATCGGAGGAAGAGGATAGGAGGCACGGGTTATTACAAAAACTATCTTTATTATAATATCTACTTAATAGGTGCAGCTGTTCTTCATGATGAAGTGATGGGTATATCATGAATGTTGCGATAATTTGCAACGGTTTTTGTAACTTTAGTGCAAGGACATTTACAAGGATCAGGAGGACCTCGATAGGAGAAAGAGCAAGGTTGTTGACTTCTGAATTTTGGCAACCCATTTAATCATACATTGCATCTGATAATTAGGAATTGAACGCGATCGTTGACTAGGAATGTTACTTTACATTTTCCATTTAGTAATAATGTGTCCACATAAATTTCATTTAAATTGGTCCGGTTATGATGTGCTAAATCAAGAAACTGATCTTGGGATAAGACTCGGAGATAGCTTCACGGAGATATTGAGAATTCGGCCACATAAGGAATTCGAAAGGATATAAAAGAGTGAAACAAATCTGATGCGAAAAGAAAAAATCGGCAACATGGAAGGAAGGTTTTCTTGTTTGAAAAAAAAAAAATTGCATTATATTGAGGATAGATTGCATTCACATTATTTTCCAAGTGTAGAATTGTATATCATGTAGTAATTATGAGATTTCCTAATTTAGATTACTGTGCAATACTAATATGATTTAGGATATCATATATCTTAAGGAGTTTCCTATTCTATCTCTTTAAGAAAATTACAAAAAATAACATGATATAATATAGAATTAGTTGCATCTATTGTATCTCATCTTATTGCCAACAATGTAGTTTATTTACTAATATAATTTGGTGTTAAGCATTAGGTATAGAGTTCTCATCTCAAGGAAGATCACTGAGTTGTAACCTCTGAGCAATTAGCTAGTGGAATCCAGTGTGAAGAAGTGGACGTAAGCTTGAACGAAGCCGAACCACTATAAATCCTTTGTGCGGTTTCTCTATCTCTTGCTCGTTTATGATTATATCTTATGATAGTAAAATTGTGCACGCTGCCTATTCTATGATCTTACCCGTGTTTATCATCTGAGGGTTAAGTCGTAAGCTTGCTCGATTATAATTCCGCAATGATTTTTTTTAAATACTCTCTAAACACCTATTCACCCTTCTAGGTGATAACTCTATCAACAATTAGTATTAGAGCCTGGTGCTCAATTATTATTGAAATGTTATTACTTATGAGTTAACAATATTTATGTCTAGTAATTTTTCTCCTACATTGATTGAATGTGGAAGCAATAATAGATCATCATACTTCGAAGGAAAGAAGTACAGTGATAGGCAAAATAAGTTCAAAGCATATATTAGATGTTAAGATCCCCAAATTTGGGATGTTGTCCAAAGAGGCATGAATCCAAGTACAAACACTTCAGGCGAGACAAATGCAGAGGATAATACTAACATTACTCCCACTGCTGCTCTAACTACCACTAAGATAGCAAAGAGAGATGATATAGATGCTAAACATATTTATTCATTCTATAGTGCATTATTTCCCACTAAATATAAGCATATTGCAGAATTAGTCCTCCTCAGAAGTGATTTGGGACAAACTGTATGTCACTTATGAAGGAACAGACATAGTCTAGAATAGTAAAGTCAACATCCTTTTCGGCCAGTTCAAAGCTTTCAAAATGAAGCCCAATGAAACTGTGAAGGAAATGTTCGATAGATTCTGTGACATTATGAAATCTGACCCTTTTTGTCAAAGTTATGAAATGAATGAAATGTCTCAGATGTATTTTAGTTAAATCTCACTCAGACTTGATCGTTCTTGAGATGACTAACCGATGGGGAATGGTTAACTAGAACTTATGTACGTGGACAAAAGAACTTGACCATGAGCTTAGACTTTGATCAAAAGGATTATCGAGGGAATATTTTGGGCCGTTATAAGCCGATCCATGATTGGTTTTAGAACAATTTGCCAGTGTTATACAATTGGATCTCGGATGATTTCGTTTGATCATCATTTAATTCACAAATTAACCTAAACCAATTCCTGACGATCGCGTTCTTCAGAACTAGTGATTGACCCTCGCAATTACATGACAACAAAGGTCGCCATGTCTTAAGTAACTCTTAAACGTGACGTTCATCATAGGTCGATACGCGTAACTCCTAAAAGTCGCCAATTAGTTTGAGATACACTAAAGTCGCAGTTGATCGATATTGGTTATGAATTAGACTTCGAATTTGATCGTTGGACTTTTGAGAATTCAACATTAATCTTTTGGACGTCACCTCAACAAGGTCGTTTAAATTCTACGATTCGTTCTAAAGTGATTAGGAAGCTTTGGACTGAAATTGGAAAAGACCCTTTTACCCTTGAGTTGTGCTCATTCCTCAAGTTTAGCTAAGGGCATTTTGGTCAATTCATCTTATCCTCTAGTGGCCGAAAATTGAAGAGCAAGATGGCCACTTGCTTGCGAAATTACTAGACTACCCTTTTTGCATTTCAAGAGCCAAGGTTTGAATTATTGGTGGGACCCTTCTTGAAACCACACTACCTAACCCTACCAACTAGTCATTCTTGAGTACTATTCATTGTCAATCAGGATAATCAAGGTTGATTGACCCTTGAGCCACTCCCATCAACTCTCTCTCTTCCTCTTGCATTTTTAAAATCCAAGAACACATACTCTATCTCCCTTATTTTCCTCTCTCTCAATGACGTGCTCACTCTCTCTCTCTCTCTCTCTCTCTCTCTCTCTCTCTCTCTCTCTCTGTAACATTCTGAACTCCGACCCTTCTCGAGGCTATTGAATGGAAGGTGTGACATTCCGAATTCCAGCCCCTCTCGAGGCTATTGAATTGAAAGATATCGATCGATGTATTTAAGTTGTATGTCGCTCAGAGCAGGCCATTCTCGAGTTAACTGACCAAAAGGGAAAGACTGACCCAGAGTCGAGTACGTAAACCTAGGGGTTTTGAATGAGAAGTGGCACTTTGACCATAAGGATTGTCGAGGGAATATTTTGGGCCAGCAGAGATCGATCTAGGAACGATAATGGAATGTCTTGCTAGCGTTATACGTTGGGACGCGGGTGATTCCGCTTAACCAATATGTAATTTGTGAGAATTTTCTAAATCGAATTCCAATGATCAGGACCGTATGAGCTAACGACAAACTCTCGTCATTACATGACAATCAAAGTCGTCACGGCTTGAGAAAAACCCCAAGGTCATTACGCGTAGCGCCTGCAAGAGTCGCCCGTCAGTTTGAGATAAACTAGAATTACAGTCGACGAGAGTTCGACATGAAATTGGACCTCGAGATTAGGGATTGGACATTGAGGAATTCCAACATTTGAATTGAAATGAACGTCGCCTTATCGAGGGCAATTTAAATTAGAAAAATGAAGTTTCGGACGGAGAGTGCAAAATGACCATTTTACTCCTTGACCCTTACCCTTGTCTTAAGAAATATAAAAGGACATTTTGGTCATTTTAGACCCCCATGGCTGCTAAATTTCATGGTCAAAGAAGGTCAATGGTGAGCTAAGATCTTCTAGAAGCAAGACAAGTGTCATCCAACAAGTGATTAAACATTAATTGCCATCTTGTCACATTTGGCACCAATTATACAACATGCTTTGACTTATTGGGATCAAGGTAGTCTTCTTCTTCTTCCTCATCTTCATTTGGACGAGCAGCTCCCCCTCCTTCCTTTCCACCTTCATTTTTCTCTCTCTCGACCGAACAGACCCAGCCCGACCAGTCTCGACCACTTCCCTTCCTCAGGCCATAACTTCTTTGTCCGATGTTGGATAGAGGTAAAACCACCGCCATCTAAAATATTATTGTCTTGTGGTTCTATGGACATATAATAACTCAATTTGGCCCAGTATTTCGTCCCGTAGGTCGATTTGAGTAAGCAAAGGTCAGATTGATGGTACAATCTGACCGGTTTTGGGAGAAGAGTTGTTTTCTGGGCTTAACGGCTTCAAATGGCTTCCAATTTTCGGTGAGATCTTCTACACTCATAGTACTAGGGTTGGATGAGCTGGGGTTGCAATTTTATTTGATATTTGAAGGGTTTGAAGTAGTCTTTACCGAGCAGATTCTGACCATTTGCGGACTGAGAGAAAACGTGCTGCTTGAAGGCTTTTGAGGTGTCGTTTTGCTTCCAAACTTTCGATAAAACCTCTATTGATTTTGTATGATGTGTTTGAAAGGAGATCTTACAAAGAATTGGAGTTTAGAAGTGTTTGAAAGGCTGATTTGAGGTGAAAATCGAAAACCGTGTAATCTGTCCTTAGTACGCACCAATTTTGAATTGAGTCGTTCTAAGTTGTTCGGTATCCGAATTAAGCTCCATTTTCGTCCACGCGTCCATAAGACATTGAATTATAAGGTTATGAAATTTGGTTTCATAGAACTTCATGGAACAATACCAATTTACTCGGGATTGAATCTGGTCGTGAAAGGCCAAAATGGACAGCTTGGTGCCGCGAGGTTTCGTCGATCATTTTATGGGATTGCTTGGCCTATGCTCTTGGTAAGTTGTTCCTAAACCTTTATTAGGAGGTTAGGTTACTAAAGGATGAAGTTTTGAGTCGAATTGAAGGGTTTTGTGAACAGATTTTGTGAGAGACACGAGGAAACCCAAATCTGTCTATTTTGATGAATTGAGCTTGAGTGATTTCATGGCATGGAAATCTTGAAAACGAGGTCGAACTGAGGAGTATTAATCTGATTGTGGCATGTGGTTGGGCCATTTGGCGTGCCTTGTGGAAATTCTCATTGATTTGAGTGAATTAAGCGGATTGGTTTACCAATCGAGTATTGAAATGGGTTGTGAATGATCAAATTTGAGATTTGCTTCAATTGAGCCGAGTGATGTTCGAACTCGAAATGTGCTTTGTCCAGTGACGGAGTCTGAAAAGAATGCCTTGAATAGGCGATAAATGCTTGAGTTTGTTGAGTGTGTTTCTGATTTAAAATTGGGGGCATGAATGCGTTTTCTAATGAAAATTGAGACTTTTATAACTAAATTTCTATGAGTAAATGGCATGTGGGATCCCCGTGGAAATATTAAGTGCACAAGCGTGTGGGATCACCGAGAAAAATTAAATGTGAACTGGCGTGTGGGATCGCCAAGAATTTTAATTTGGCCAACGTATAGGGAGGGAGCTACTCCCATTTGACCTGACGAGGTCGTGCGGCTAGAGAGTCACATACTGACACGATTCATCTCGATTGAAAATGGGCGTCGAGAGTCGTATGGTGACCGAATCATCTCTAGGTCCAGACGCGATAGTCTAATATGGACCGACGGGTCATATGAAGACCGTTGTGGGACACCATTTTTTCAGGTCATAGGTGATGGAAACTCGAGGAATGCCGTGATTGACATTTGAAGTCTGAATTGGAGGAAGTGGTTATGAACCTTCTGTGGCCTTAGGGATTGCACTAAGAATTGTGGATTTAGAATTTTAACCATTGACATATATTAGACCTTAATGGGAAGCGTACCCTTTTGTCTTAAGTCATTTTGTGTTGTTTTATATTTATGGAGATGTTCTCGCTTTCGCTTGAATGCTTCATATAGGTCTTTTAGTTAATGGCCGTTGGTTCTTAGGAGATCATCAAAGGTAACGACGAAGTTGGGATGCTCGCGTGCCCACAGTGGTCGGGGCGTGACATCCTCGTTTGGTTGGTATCAGAGAGAGGTTAGCTCGATCCAATTTGATTGAGACTTGGAGTGATAAGGAGTAATGACTTGAGGATGATTAGATAGCGAGACCCTTAGGATTAAGCATGGATTACTGGATTTTGGGAATTGTAGGCTTGAACTTGTGCCGTATCTTAATGGTTATAGTATTAATTTCGATTGATGATTTTGGGTGGAAATATGATTGAGGTTCACAAGGAAGTAAGCAGAAATTGAGAAGCTATAAGCATGATTTTGAGGTTGCAATTGTATTTGAGGTTAATAGAGGAATGCTTATGAGTAAAGGGTCGATTGGATCTTATGATCGTAATTGTGGCCTTGAGGTATATGATCAAACATAGGCAATTGATCTGTGAGATAGATGGTCATTTGTCGAATTAGAAACCTTCCACGGATAGGAATTGATCTGAAAACGAATGTGGTGTGATGAGTATTGAGGACGACTATGCAGTGCATGTGTTTATTTCATTAAAGTGAAAGTCGAGGAATGTGCATGTATGAGCTTATCACTATCGGACTTAATAAACCGTCGCTTGGTATGGGACAAGCTGATGGGATACCTACAAACCGTAATGAAGCATGTTATGGGACGTGTGGAACGGGACTCTCTTCGTAGATGTGTAACTTGGGACAACCTGCAATGACTAGGTCTGATGAGGGTGGGGAGTGTACGCCAAGACAAAGAGGTTCGGACAAGGAGCGGCTCCTGGCAGGCTTCTAAGATAGCAAGGAGGCAGGAATAACCCAAGTCATAAATTGAAAGAGAGAGTCTAGGTATCAGGTTGAGTCTGATTTTGGTTAAGAGGTGTATTGCACTGAAGTGATCCTCAAGGTGAATTTTCGAAACTGCATGGCATTTGTAATGCGTATGTGATTGGCATGGTTAGGAGCTTTGTACATGGCAATGGGTGTTGTTTGAAAAAGAAAATTGACGCTTATGTTTGGCTTGTATGGCGAGTTTTGGCGTTGAGTGCCGTTTGACTGGTATCTTGTGAAATTGCGATGGCCTGTTGAGTTATTGCTAAGTCGCAAATACGTCTGGACTTATGGTGTGAGCACTTGACCCAATGAAGTGTGACTTGAGAGTTTGCCTAGTAAATGGCGATGGGTTGAGTTTTAGCCCAATTGAGGCTCGCCTAGTAATTGGTGAAAAGCTGAAAAATTTCCCAGTTGAGATTGGCTTGACAAGTGATGGTTAAGGAATGCTTGGAATCCTTGGATAATAGACAACCAGTTGACAGTTGTTTGGGAACCACTGGGTAGTTGATTACTGATGATGAATGATGAGATGAGCAGCCGGAGACTGCTAGACTTGAGTAGATGACTTAAGTCCTTGATTCCAAGAGGGAATTATAGTGGTTCGAGTGACAAGAGAACCTAATAAGGTTGAAAGACCAGAATACGGTCGTTGGAGGAGCATTTGGCTCAAGTATGCGAGATATGAGAAGATCCAAGAACTGAGAGGGATCATGAGAATTAAGTAAAGATGAGCAACTCCAGTATGAGTACTGGAAGAGAATATGGCTCGATTTTGTTAATTGTGCGAGACCCAAGTGTAATTAGGGGTCGTGAGAACTTTATGTGGAAATGAGGAAAAGTAGATGGGTAGGCAGACTCGAGAAGGAGCTGCATCGTTACTCAAGTCGTTGAGTCGACTGATGCTAGGGTTGATGAGTTAAGTGATGGAAGTCTCGAGAAAGGTGGCTCTGAGACTACTCATTTCCAAAGTGAAAATGTTGACAAGAACCACAAGAGTTTTGAAATGCTTGTGAAGCGATGTATATTGTTGAGATTGGTTAAGTTGATAAAGAGATGGAATTTGAAACTGCCTCCCTCCGGATTGAGGGTTTTGTGAGAAAACCTTAGAGGTTTTGGGTACATTAAAGAAAGAGTGTAACCCTAACAGTTATTAGCCTTAAGAGGCTGTCGATAATTGGTGAAAGGTCACCAGGAGAAGAGTTCTCCGTGAAGAAAGGATATCTGCTTGGACTACTTCTGTTGAGTTGTTTGATGGAAAGTATTCTCCTGGGATTGCTCGAGAGCAAAGGTTGTTTAGATCCTAATAATCTTGCAAGGATCAAAGGACAATCGACCGGTGTGAGACAGAGTTCTCAAGGTCACTTATGCATATGTTAAAGGTAGTCAAAGACCCTTTGAATGAGACGCGAAGTCCCTGAGTGGATTGGAATTTGGAAGTCTTATGGCTAGTTGTATTCCTGAATATAAGAAACTGTAATGGGTTTTAAAGAAATGAGTTGATGATTGGAAGAAATATAAGTAAGAGAACTCCTGCTTATGAATTACGAGCGAAAAGATGTTCATTATGGAACATGGAACGTGCCTGCAAGAAGCGGCTATTACCTTGACGTAAGGCTCGTAATGATAGATTGATGTTTTGTTTCTTCCGTCGTGAGGAAAATTAAGGAAGAAGTTATGTTAGTTGTTTGGCCTTGTTGAATAAAATGGGGTTGATTGAGGATGAACCACTAGATGTGGTATTGTATGTTATCACCCCTAAAGAGTATGGTGTTGTTCTTAAAGGGTTGATGGGACCATGAGGTGGTCATTAGAGGGAAGGAAAGTGAATGGACTTGATAGTCCTGGCTGTTCGTAATCCTAATGAATGACTGAGTAAGCGAAAAGAGCGCTTAAAGTGTAATAACAAAGTGACTCAACGTAGTTGAATTGAGCATTCGAAATGGAAATTTGTGGAGACCAAGGAAGAACCTCGACTTCTTGGAATCTTGTCACTTGAAGTGATTGAGTCACTAGAAGAAGAGTGTCCGACATTGTGAAATTTGAATTTTGGAGTAGAGGTACTGCCGTTGGCACAGACTCTAAGATTGACACTCTAAGGAATGGGAAGGACAATGTGGATTCGAAGTAAAAGAATGCCACTGAAGTGTACAGTTTCCTTCATAAGGTAAGAGACCGTAGTGTGGAAGGAAGAGGAAATCCGAGTTGTCTTGAGATTAAGATTGAGCGTCTGGACTGAGAAAGAGACGTTGAATTTAGATGATTCCTAGTAGTGAAGTCCGAGAAATTGTTCGGTAGACAACGTTGAATTCCAGGATAATGTCGACTTCGGTTGGATGGATGAAATTGAGGTATGGTCGTATTAGTTGATTGTGGAACCAAGAGGTCAAGGTACTAGTGCTTTCTGAGGAAAGAGTGACAAAAATGAAAAAATTGTGTATGGTCCAAGTGGAGACCCTTGAGAACAAAGGGCTAAGGTTTGAGCTCTCAAGTGAATGGTACCATGGATAGTTGGAATGATTCGACACTTGATAATGATGAAGTGGATAACAGTCAGATTGAGTATCCAAGAAATACTTGGATTGATGGTTACCGTCTTGAGAGACGATGATGGGACTCATTTAGGGAGTCATGGGAAACATGACTAACTTTCGAGAGTATCCGATGGACTCTAAAGAGATGCTCGTTGTATGCCAATTGTGAAGAGCATGAGCTGTGAGCCTGATGAGGTAAGATTTCTCCATCGTGAAATTTATAAGAAATGAAATCCCTGTGAAGCCTTTGAGAATTGGAAGAAGTAATAAATCGACTAAGGTCGATATGAACTACTGAAATTTGAAGTTTCCAGGAATTGATGGATTGTAATAGACGGATCGTGGGAAGAATTCCCACAAGAGTTTTTCTATGGATGAATGAATATGAAAAGAGTTCGAGGACTTAAGTCAAGTTGATGACTACGCGGATAATGGCGTTCCTGTTTGGAATCAAAAGTGTCGAGATAATTATAATGACGTGACGCAGGAAGAAAATTTGAGGCATAACAAGGTAGGTTAAAGTGGGCTGTACGAATGCGCTTTAACAATAAGACCTTATAAGTTGGAAAGCTTAATGCATGCTTGGAGTTGGATTACGTGTCCTTTCGACAAAATTTGGGAAACATTGTTTGGGTGGAAGAAGATTTTGAATCTTTATCGACCACGAGAAAATAAGATGGTAGTTTCCCGAGAGGCAACACTGATGTAAAAAAAATTGCTTAAGCATATGAGAGCGTTGCTTGTTTAGAGAAAGACCTCGAAGTCATGTGAACTCTAAGAGGTTGAGAACATTGACTGCCTATAGGAAATTGAAGGAAAGAAACGTGGAATGAAGAGATTACCCAAGTGTTGTTACTACGATGCCCAAGTCGCTAAGGAAAGGTGAATTAAGTAGAGGATGCTTATAAAAGAGAATTGAGCAAAGGATAATTGGTGATGGAGGGACAGATCATCCCTCGTGAAATAAGAGATTCAACTTCCAAATTGGAAATAATCGTGAGCTTGCGTAGGGAGTCAAAAAGGTTATGACTCGATTTGGTTGATCGGGGGCAAGTTGGTAAAGTCCTTGAATTCCTGATGGTACGAGAGGACGTTGGAGGGAGTGATTCGTCAGATGGTATGGGCATCAAAGAGTGCAGTCTGGCGGTGGGTTTGTAATGATGGTGATAGGCAAGGAGCTTGAGTTTATTATGATGCTCTGGAAAGGCCTTCAGTCATGAATGTTATGAGAACGTCAAGTAAGGGAATGAGTTATCATGAAAAGTAAGGATGTGATGAGGCGTCTATACCACATGAGACTGGGTAATTGGAAAATGGTAAATTTCGTGGACGAAATTTCTTTAAGGGGGGAAAGGTTGTGCCATTCTGAATTTCGGCCCCTCTCGAGGCTGTTGAATGGAAAGATATCGATTGATGTATTTCAGTTGTATCTCGCTCAGAGCAGGCCACTCTCGAGTTAACTGACCAAAAGAGAAAGACTGACGCGGAGTCGAGTACGTGGACCTGGGGGATTTGAATGAGAAATGGCACTTTGACCATAAGGATTGTCGAGGGAATATTTTGGGCCAGCAGAGATCGATCTAGGAACGATCATGGAATGCCTTGCTAGCATTATACGTTGGGACGCGGGTGATTCCGCTTAACTAATGCGTAATTTGCAAGAATTTCCTAAATCGGATTTCGATGATTAGGACCGCAGGAGCTAACGATAAACCCTCGTAATTACATGACAATCAAAATCATCACGGCTTGAGAAAAACCCAAAGGTCAATATGCGTAGCTCATGCAAGAGTCGCCCGTCAGTTTAAGATAAACTAGAATTACAATCGACTAGAGTTCGACATGAAATTGGACCTCGAGATTGGGTATTGGACATTGAAGAATTCCAACATTTGAATTGAAATGGACGTCGCCTTATCGAGGGCAATTTAAATTGGAAAAATGAAGTTTCGGACGGAGAGTACAAAATGACCATTTTACCCCTCGACCCTTTCCCTTGTCTTAAGAAATATAAAATGACATTTTGGTCATTTTAGACCCCACATGGCTGCTGAATTTCATGGTCAAAGAAGGTCAATGGTGAGCTATGATCTTATAGGAACAAGACATGCGTCATCCAATGAGTGATTAAGCATTAATTGCCATCTTGTCACCTTTGGCACTAATTATTCAACATGCTTTGACTTATTGGGATCAAGCTACTCTTCTTCTTCTTCCTCATCTTCATTGGACGAGCAGCTCCTCCTCCTTCCTCTCCACCTTCATTTTCTCTCTCTCGGCCGAACAGATCCAGCCCGATCAGTCCCGACCACCTCCCTTCCTCAGGCCTTAACTTCTTTGTTCGATGTTGGATTGACGTAAAACTATTGTCATCTGAAATATTATTGTCTTGTGGTTCTAGGGATAAATTATAAGCTCAATTTGGCCTAGTATTTCGTCCCATAGGTCGGTTTGAGTTAGCAAAGGTCAGATTGAAGGCACAATCTGACCTGTTTTGGTAGAAGAGCTGTTTCGTGGGCTTAAAGGCTTCAAATGGCTTCCAATTTTCGGTGATATCTTCTACACTCATAGTACTAGGGTTGGATGAGCTATGATTGCAAGTTTATTTGAGATTTGAAGGGTTTCCATGGCTGATTTGAAGTAGTTTTTATTGAGCAGATTCTGACCATTTGCGGACTGAGAGAAAACGAGCTGCTCGAAGGCCTTTGATGTGTCGTTTTGCTTGCAAACTTTCAGTAAGACCTCTATTGATATTGTATGATGTGTTGGCAATGAGATCTTGGAAAGAATTGGAGTTTTGAAGTATTTGAAGGGCTGATTTGAGGTGAAAACCGAAAACCGTGTAATTTGTCCTTAGTGCACACCAATTTTGAATAGTCGTTCTAAGTCGTCCAGTATCCGAATTGAGCTCCATTTTCATCCACTCATCCACAAGACTTTGAATTATAAGGTTATGAAATTTGATTTCATAGAACTTTGATGGAGTAATACCAGTTTACTCGGGATTGAATCTGGTCGTGGAAGGCCAAAATGGACAGCTTGGTGCCGCAAGGTTTCGTAGATCATTTTATTGGATTGCTTGGCCTATGCTCTAGGTAAGTTGTTCCTAAACCTTTATTAGGAGGTTAGGTTACTAAAGGACGGAGTTGTGACTCGAATTGAAGGGTTTTATGAACATATTTTGTGAGAGACACGAGGAAACCCAAATCTGCCTATTTTGATTAATTGAGCTTGAGTGGTTTCATGGCATGGAAATCTTGAAAACGAGGTCGAACTGAGGAGTCTTAATCTGATTGTGGCATATGGTTGGGCTATTTGGCATGCTTTGTGGAAATTCTCATTGATTTGAGTGCATTAAGCGGATTGATTTACCAATCGAGTCTTGAAATGACTTGTGAATGATCAAATTTGAGATTTGCTTGAACTGAGCCGAGTGATGCTCGTGTTTTACTGAACATGTTCGAACTTGAATTGTGTTTTGTCCGGTGACGGACGTCTGAAAAGAATGCCTTGAATAGGCCATAAATGCTTGAGTTTGTTGAGTGTGTTTCTGATTGAAAATTGAGGCATGAATGCGTTTTCTAATGAAAACTGAGACTTTTAGAACTGAATTTTTATGAGTAAATGGCGTGTGGGATCGCCGAGGAAATATTAAGTGCACAGCGTGTGGGATCGCCAATGGTGTTTAGGATCGCCGGGAAAAATTATATGTGCACTGGCGTGTGGGATCGCCGAGAATTATAATTTGGCCAACGTTTTGGGAGGGAGTTACTAGCGTGTAGGTCGTGTGGCTAGAGAGTCCCATACTGACACGATTCATCTCGATCGAAAATGGGCGTCGAGAGTCGTATGGTGACCGAATCATCTCTAGGTCCGGACGCGAGAGTCTAATATAGACTGACGGGTCATATGGAGACCGAATCTTCTCGCAGCCCAAAGATGGGCGGCCCAGGATGGGCGGATATGGAAATATCTATTTTTGGGAAAAATCAAGAATGATTTTGAGAAATTGAATATGCATCATGTTTTGAGATAGAGTCGAGTGCTTGCTTCTGATTGAAAACCCTGCCATTGTACGAAGCTTAGAGTGATCGTGACTTTTCTTGACTAAGTCAAGCTGTTTTGAGAGTACTAAAATGCCAAGTTTTGTCAAGTACCCTGTTTTACCATGCATATACTTTTATACCCCAAAATACCCCGTTTTTCAAAAGTGTCTGGAGGTACTGGCAGCCTAGTTTAGGGTTAGGTTTGACTTACTGGGATTATTAACTCACCCCATCCTGGGACACCATTTTTTTCAGGTCATAAGCGATGGAAACTCGAGGAATGCCGTGATTGACATTTGATGTCTGAATTGGAGGAAGTGGTTATGAACCTTTTGTGGCCTTAGGGATTGCACTAAGAATTGTGGATTTAGAATTTTAACCTTTGACATATATTAGACCTTAATGGGAAGCGTACCCTTTTATCTTAAGTCATCTTGTGTTGTTTTATTTTTATGGAGATGTTCTCGCTTTCGCTTGCAAGCTTCATATAGGTCTTTAAGTTAATGGTCGTTGGTACCTAGGAGATCATCAAAGGTAACTGAGAAGGTGGGATGCTCGCGTGCCCGCCGGGGTCGGGGCGTGACATCCCCGTTTGGTTGGTATCAGAGCGAGGTTAGCTCGATCCAATTTGATTGAGACTTGGAGTGATAAGGAGCGATGACTTGAGGATGATTAGATAGCAATACCCTTAGGATTAAGCATGGATTACTGGATTTTGGGAATTATAGGCTTGAACTTGTGCCGTATCTTGATGGTTATAGAATTAATTTCGATTGATGATTTTGGGTGGAAATATGATTGAGGTTCACAAGGAAGTAAGCAGAAACTGAGAAGCTATAAGCATGATTTTGAGGTTGCAATTGTATTTGAGGTTAATAGAGGATTGCTTATGAGTAAAGGGTCGATTGGATCTTATGATCGTAATTGTGGCCTTGAGGTATATGATCGAACATAGGCAATTGATCTACGAGATGGATGGTCATTTGAGGAATTAGAAACCTTCCACGGATAGGTTTTAATCTGAAAACGAATGTGGTGTGATAATATTGATGACGATCATGCAGTGCATGTGTTTATTGCATTAAAGCGAAAGTCGAGGAATGTGCATGTATGAGCTTATCACTATCGGATTTAATAAACTGTCGCTTGGTATGGGACAAGCTGATAGGATACTTACAAACCGTAATGAAGCATGTTATGAGACGTGTGGAACGTGACTCTCTTCATAGATGTATAACTTAGGACAACCCGCAACGACTAGGTTTAATGAGGGTGGGGAGTGTACACCGGGATAGAGAGGTTCTGACAAGGTGCGGCTCCTAGCAAGCTTCTAAGATAGCAAGGAGGCAAGAATGACCCAAGTCATAAATTGAAAGAGAGGGTCTAGGTATTAGATTGAGTCTGATTTTGGTTAAAAGATGTATTGTAACGAAATGATCCTCAAGGTAAATTTTCAAAACAGCATGGCATTTGTGATGTGTATATGATTGGCATGGTTAGGAGCTTCGTACATGGTAGTGGGTGTTGTTTGAAAAAGAAAATTGACGCTTGTGTTTGGCCTGTATGGCGAGTTTTGGCCTTGAGTGCCGTTTGACTGGTATCTTGTGAAATTGCGATGGCCTGTTGAGTTATTGCTAAGTCGCAGATACGTCTGGACTGAAGGTGTGAGAACTTGACCCAATGCGTTGTGACTTGAGAGTTTGCCTAGTAAATGGTGATTGGTTGAGTTTTGGCCTAGTAGAGGCTCGCCTAGTAATTGGAGAAAAGCTGAGAAATTTCCTTGTTGAGATTGGCTTGACAAGTGATTGTTAAGGATTACTTGGAATCCTTGGATAATAGACAACCAATTGAGAGTTGTTTGGAAACCACTGGATAGTTGTTTACTGGTGATGAATGATGAGATGAGCAGCCGGAGACTCCTAAACTTGAGTATATGACTTAAGTCCTTGCTTCCTGGAGGGAATCGTAGTGGTTCGAGTGACAATAGAACCTAATAAGGTTAAAAAACTAGAATACGGTCGTTAGAGGAGCATTTGGCTCAAGTATGCGAGATATAAGAAGATCCAAGAAATGAGATGGATCATGAGAATTGAGTAAAGGTGAGCGACTCCAGTATGAGTACTGGAAGATAATATGGCTCGATTTTGTTAATTGTACGAGACCCAAGTGTAATTAGGGGTCGTGAGAACTTTATGTGGAAATGAGGAAAAGTAGATGGGTAGGCAGACTCGAGAAGGAGCTGCCAACGTTACTCAAGTCGTTGAGTCGACCGATGCTAGTGTTGATGAGTTAAGTGATGGAAGTCATGAGAAAGGTGGCTTTGAGACTACTCATTTCCAAAGTGGAAATGTTGATAGGAACCACGAGAGTTTTGAAAAGCTTGTGAAACGATGTATATTATTGAGATTGGTTGAGTTGATGAAGAGATGGAATTTGAAACTGTCTCCCTCCGGATTGAGGGTTTTGTGAGAAAACCTTAGAGGTTTTGGGTACACTAAAGAAAGAAAGTGACCCTAACAATTATTAGCCTTAAAAGGCTATCGATAATTGGTGAAAGGTCACCAGGGGAAGAGTTCTCCTTGAAGGCATGATATCAGCCTGGACTACTTCTGTGGAGTTGTTTGATGGAAAGTATTCTCCTGGAATTGCTCGAGAGCAAAGGTTGTTTGGATCCTAATAATCTTGCAAGGATCTAAGGACGATCGACCAGTGTGAGACAGAGTTCCCAAGGTCACTTAAGCATATGTTAAAGGTAGTCAAAGATCCTTTGAATGAGACGTGAAGTCCCTGAGTGGATTGGAATTTGGAAGCCTTATGGCTAGTTGTATTCCTGAATATGATAAATTGTAATGGGTTTTAATGAAATGAGTTGATGATTGGAAGAAATATAAGTAAGAGAACTCCTAATTATGGATTACGAGCAAAAAGATGTTTATTACGGAACATGGAACGTGCCACGTAAGGCTCGTAATGATAGATTGATTTTTTGTTTCTTCCGTCTTGAGTAAAATTAAGAAAGAAGTTGTGTTAGTTGTTTGGCCATGTTGAATAAAATGGGGTTGACTGAGGAGGAATCGAGACCACTAGATGTGGTATTGTAAGTTATCACCCCTAAAGAGTAGGGTGTTGTTCTTAAAGGGTGATGGGACCATGAGGTGGTCGTTAGAGGGAAGGAAAGTGAATGGACTTGATAGTCCTGGCTGTTCGCAATCCTAATGAATGATTGAATAAGCGAAAAGAGCGCTTAAAGTGTAATAACAAAGTGACTCAAGGTAGTTGAATTGAGCATTCGATACGAAAATTTGTGGAGACCAAGGAAGAACCTCGACTCCTTGGAATCTTGTCACTTGAGGTGATTGATTCACTGGAAGAGGAGTGTCAGACATGGTGAAATTTTGGAGTGGAGGTATTGCCGTTGGCGCAAACTCCAAGATTGACACTTTAAGGAATGGGAAGGACAAGGTGGATTCGAACTAAAGGAATGCCATTGTAGAGTATAGTTTCCTTCATAAGGTAAGAGACCCTAGTGTGGAGGAAGAGGAAATCTGTGTTGTCTTGAGATTAAGATTGAGCGTCTGGACTGAGAAAGATGATGGTGAATTTAGAAGATTCCTAGTAGTGAAGTCCGAGAAACTGTTCAGTATACAACATTGAAATCCAAGATAATGTCGACGTTCGGTTGGATGCATGAAATTGAGGTATGGTCGTATTAGCCGATTGTGGAACCAAGAGGTCAAGGCACTAGTGCTTTCTGAGGAAAGAGTGACAAAAATGAAGAAATTGTGTATGGTCCAAGTGGAGACCCTTGAGAACAAAGGGCTAAGGTTTGAGCTCTCAAGTGAATGGTACCATGGATAGTTGGAATGATTCAACACTTGATAGTAATGAAGTGGATAACAATCAGATTGAGTATCCAAGAAATACTTGGATTGATGGTTACCATCTTGAGAGACGATGATGGGACTCATTTAGGGAGTCATGAAAAACATGACTAACTTTCGAGAGTATCCGATGAACTCGAAAGAGATGCTCGTTGTATGCTAATTGTGAAGAGCACGAGCTGTGAGCCTGATGAGGTAAGATTTCTCCGTCGTGAAATTTATAAGAAATGAAATCCCTATGAAGCCTTTGAGAATTGGAAGAAGTAATAAATCGACTAAGGTCGATATGAGCTACTGAAATTTGAAGTTTCCAGGAATTGAAGGATTGTTATAGACGAATCGTGGGAAGAATTCCCACAAGAAATTTTCTATGGATGAATGAATATGAAACAGTTTGAGGACTTAAGTCAAGTCGATGACTACGCGGATAATGGCGTTCTTGTTTGGAATCAAAAGAGTCGAGAGAATTATAATGACGTGATGGAGGAAGGAAATTTGAGGCGTAGCAAGGCAGGCCAAAGTGGCCTGTACGAATGCGCTTTAACAATATGACCTTATAAGTTGAAAAGCATAATGCATGATTGGAGTTGAATTGCGAATGTCCTTTCGACAAAATTTGGGAAACATTGTTTGGGTGGAAGAAGATTTTGAATCTTTATCGACCACGCGAAAAAAAGATGGTAGTTTCCCGAGAGGCAACACTGATGTATAAAAAAATTTCTTAAGGATATGAGAACACTGCTTGTTTAGAGAAAGGCCTCGAAGTCATGTGAACTCTAAGAGGTTGAGAACATTGACTGCCAACGGGAATTGAAGGAAAGACACGTGGAACGAAGAGATTACCCAAGTGTTGTTACTACGATGCCCAAGTCGCTAAGGAAAAGTGAATTAAGTAGCGGATGCTTATAATTGAGAATTGAGCATTGGGTAATTGGTGATGGAGGGATAGATCTTCCCTCGAGAAATAAGAGATTCAACTTCCAAATTAGAAATAATCGTGAGTTTGCGTAAGGAGTCACAAAGGTTATGACTCGATTTGGTTGATCGAGGGCAAGTTGATAAAGTCCTTGAATTCCTGATGGTACGAGAGGACGTTAGAGGGAGTGATACGTCAGATGGTATGGGCACCAAAGAGTGCAGTCTTGCGGTGGGTTAGTAATGATGGAGATAGGCAAGGAGCTTGAGTTTATTATGATGCTCTAGAAAGGCCTTCAGTCATGAATGTTATGAGAACGTCAAGTAAAGGAAGGATTTATCATGAAAAGTAAGGATGTGATGAGGCGTCTATACCCCATGAGACTGGGTAATTGGAAAATGGTAAATTTCGAGGCTGAAATTTCTTTAAGGGAGGAAGAGTTGTGACATTTCGAATTCCGGCTCATCTCGAGGTTATTGAATGGAATGATATTGATCGATGTATTTCAGTTTTATCTCCCTCAGAGCAGGCCACTCTCGAGTTAACTGACCGAAAGGGAAAGACTGACGCGGAGTCGAGTACGTGGACCTGGGGGATTTGAATGAGAAATGGCATTTTGAACATAAGGACTGTCGAGGGAATATTTTGGGCCAACAGAGATCGATCTAGGAACGATCATGGAATGCCTTGCTGGCGTTATACGTTGGGACGCGGGTGATTCCGCTTAACCAATGTGTAATTTGCGAGAATTTCCTAAATCGGATTCCGATGATCAGGACCGCAGGAGCTAACGATAAACCATCGTAATTACATGACAATCAAAGACGTCACGGCTTGAGAAAAACCCCAAGGTCGATACGCGTAGCGCTTGCAAGAGTCGCCCGTCAGTTTGAGATAAACTGGAATTACAGTCGACGAGAGTTCGACATGAAATTGGACCTCGAGATTAGGGATTGGACATTGAGGAATTCCAACATTTGAATTGAAATGGAGATCACCTTGTGGAGGGCAATTTAAATTGGAAAAATGAAGTTTCTGACGGAGAGTGCAAAATGACCATTTTACCCCTCGACCCTTGCCCTTGTCTTAAGAAATATAAAAGGATTTTTTGGTCATTTTAGACCCCCCATGGCTGCTGAATTTCATGGTCAAAGAAGGTCAATGGTGAGCTAAGATCTTCTAGAAGCAAGACAAATGTCATCCAATGAGTGATTAAGCATTAATTGCCATCTTGTCACATTTGGCACTAATAATTCAACATGCTTTGACTTATTGGGATCAAGCTAGTCTTCTTCTTCTTCCTCATCTTCATTTGGACAAGCAGCTCCCCCTCCTTCCTCTCCTCCTTCATTTCTCTCTCTCTTGGCCGAACAGACCCAGCCCGACCAATCCCGACCATCTCCCTTCCCCAGGCCATAACTTTTTCGTTCGAGGTTGGATTGAGGTAAAACCACTGCCATCTGAAATATTATTGTCTTATGGTTCTAGGGACATATTATAAACTTAATTTGGCCAAGTATTTCGTCCCATAGGTCGGTTTGAGTTTGCAAAGGTCGGATTGAAAGCACAATCTGACCGGTTTTGGGAGAAGAGCTGTTTCGTGGGCTTAAAGGCTTCAAATGGCTTCCAATTTTTGATGATATCTTCTACACTCATAGTACTAGGGTTGGATAAGCTGCGATTGCAAGTTTATTTGAGATTTGAAGGGTTTCCATGGCTGATTTGAAGTTGTCTTTACCGAGCAGATTCTGACCATTTGTGGACTGAGAGAAAACGAGCTGCTCGAAGGCCTTTGAGGTTTCGTTTTGCTTCCAAACTTTCGATAAAACCTCTATTGTTGTTGTATGATGTGTTTGAAAGGAGATCTTACAAAGAATTGGAGTTTAGAAGTGTTTGAAAGGCTGATTTGAGGTGAAAATCGAAAATCGTGTAATCTGTCCTTAGTGCGCACCAATTTTGAATTGAGTCTTTCTAAGTCGTTCGGTGTCCGACTAGAGCTCCAATTTCGTCCATACGTCCATAAGAAATTGAATTATAAGGTTATGAAATTTGATTTCATAGAACTTCGATGGAACAATACCAGTTTAGCCGGGATTGAATCTGGTTGGGGAAGGCCAAAATGGACATCTTGGTGCAACGAGGTTTCGTCGATCGTTTTATGGGATTGCTTGGCCTAAGCTTGAGGTAAGTTGTTACTAAATCTTTATTGGGAGGTTAGGTTACTAAAGGACGGAGTTGTGAGTCGAATTGAAGAGGATTATGAACTGATTTTGTGAGAGACACGTGGAAACCCAAATCTGCCTATTTTGATGAATTGAGCTTGTGTGGTTTCATGGCATGAAAATCTTGAAAATGAGGTCGAACTGAGGAGTCTTAATATGATTGTGGCATGTGGTTGGGCCATTTGGCGTGCTTTGTGGAAATTCTCAATGATTTGAGTGCATTAAACGGATTGGTTTACCAATCGAGTCTTGAAATGACTTGTGAATGATCAAATTTGAGATTTGCTTGAATTGAGCCGAGTGATGCTCGTGTGGGATCGCCAATGGCGTGTAGGATCGCTGGAAAAAATTATATGTGCGTTGGCGTGTGGGATCGTCGAGAATTATAATTCGGCCAACGTATTGGGAGGGAGCTACTCCCATTTGACCTGACGAGGTCGTGCGGCTAGAGAGTCCCATACTGATACGATTCATCTCGATTGAAAATGGGCGTCGAGAGTCGTATGGTGACCGAATCACTCTAGGTCCGGACGCGAGAGTCTAATATGGATCGACGGGTCATATGGAGATCGAATCATCTCGCAGCCCTAGGATGGGCGGCCCAGGATGGGTGAATATGGAACAATCTATTTTTCGAAAAAATCAAGAATGATTTTGAGAAATTGAATATGCCTCATGTTTTGAGATGGCGTCGAGTTCTTGCTTCTGATGGAAAACACTGCCATTGTACGAAGCTTAGAGTTATCGTGATTTTTCTTGATTGAGTGAAGCTGTTTTGAGACTACCGAAATGCCAAGTTTTGTCAAGTACCCTGTTTTACCATCCCAATACTTTTATACCCCAAAATAACCCGTTTTTCAAAAGTGTCTGGAGGTACTGGCAGCCTAGTTTAGGATTAGGTTTGACTTACTGGGATTATATATCTCACCCCGTCGTGGGACACCATTTTTTCAGGTCACAGGCGATGGAAACTCGAAGAATGTCGTGATTGACATTTGAAGTCTGAATTGGAGGAAATGGTTATGAACCTTTTGTGGCCTTAAGGATTGCATTAAGAATTGTGTATTTAGAATTTTAACCTTTGACATATATTAGACCTTAATGGGTATCGTACCCTTTTGTCTGAAGTCATCTTGTGTTGTTTTATTTTTATGGAGATGTTCTCGCTTTCGCTTGCATGCTTCATATAGGTCTTTAAGTTAATGGCCGTTGGTTCCTAGGAGATCATCAAAGGTAACGGCGAAGGTGGGATGCTCACGTGCCCGCCGGGGTCAAGGCGCGACATCCCCATTTGGTTGGTATCAGAGTGAGGTTAGCTCGATCCAATTTGATTGAGACTTGGAGTGATGAGGAGTGATGACTTGAGGATGATTAGATAGCGAGACCCTTAGGATTAAGCATGAATTACTGGATTTTGGGAATTGTAGGATTGAACTTGTGCCGTATCTTGATGGTTATAGAATTAATTTCGATTGATGATTTTGGGTGGAAATATGATTGAGGTTCACAAGGGAGTAAGCAGAAATTGAGAAGCTATAAGCATGATTTTGAGGTTGCAATTGTATTTGAGGTTAATAGAGGATTTCTTACGAGTAAAGGGTCGATTGGATCTTATTATCGTAATTGTGGCCTTGAGGTATGTGATCGAACATAGGCAATTGATCGGCGAGATGGGTGGTCATTTGTGGATTTAGAAACCTTCCACGGATAGGAATTGATCTGAAAACGAATGTGGTGTGATGAATATTGAGGACGATCATGCAATGCATGTGTTTATTGCATTAAAGTGAAAGTCGAGGAATGTGCATGTATGAGCTTATCACTATCGGACTTAATAAATTGTCGCTTGGTATGGGACAAGCTAATGGGATACCTACAAACCGTAATGAAGCATGTTATGGGACATGTGGAACGGGACTCTCTTCGTAGATGTATAACTTGGGACAACCTGCAACGACCAGGTCTGATGAGGGCAGGGAGTGTACGTCGAGATAGAGAGGTTCGAACAAGGAGTGGCTCTTGGCAGGCTTCTAGGATAGCAAGGAGGCATGAATGACCCAAGTCATAAATTGAAAGAGAGAGTCTAGGTATCAGGTTGAGTCTGATTTTGGTTAAGAAATGTATTGCACTGAAGTGATCCTCAAGGTGAATTTTCGAAACTGCATGGCATTTGTAATGCGTATGTGATTGGCATGGTTTGGAGCTTCGTACATAGCAGTGGGTGTTGTTTGAAAAAGAAAATTGACGCTTGTGTTTGGTCTGTATGGCGAGTTTTGGCCTTGAGTGCCGTTTGACTGGTATCTTGTGAAATTGCGATGGCCTGTTGAGTTATTGCTAAGTCGCAGATACGTCTGGACTTATGGTGTGAGCACTTGACTCAATGAATTGTGTCTTGAGAGTTTTCCTAGTAAATGGCGATTGGTTGAGTTTTGGCCTTGTTGAGGCTCGCCTAGTAATTGGCGAAAAGCTAAGAAATTTCCTAGCTAAGATTGGCTTGACAAGTGATTGTTAAGGATTACTTGGAATCCTTGGATAATAGACAACCAGTTGAGAGTTGTTTGGGAACCACTGGATAGTTGATTACTGGTGATGAATGATGAGATGAGCAGCCGGAGACTGCTAGACTTGAGTAGATGACTTAAGTCCTTGATTCTTTGAGGGAATTGTAGTGGTTTGAGTGACAAGAGAACATAATAAGGTTGAAAGATTCTGGCTGATTGTGGGTGACCAAATTTGGACAGATTCTGACCTTTTGCTCGCCAAAAGGGAATGGGATGAACGGAAGACCAAAAGAGATGTTTTTGATCCAAAACTCTTGGTGAGCCTCCTTAACACATATATTGAGGTCTTAGAAAGATTATTTTATGAAAAATTGGGATATAGGGTTAAGTTTTGGATGGAAATATGTGATTGGAATCAAAACAGAATTTGTTGTTGCTGCTCTGTTTTGGCCTAACCTGATGGGGGTTCTTTGATGGATATTTTGACTCCAAAATGACTCAAGAGGCTACTTAAAATGTTTATTAAGGTGTTAATGGGAAGTATGTGAAGTGGATTGAGAATTAGAAGTGATTTAAGGGCTGTTGAAGTGAAAAACATGAAGGGCCGACCAATTCGTCCATAACGCGTACTGATTTTGAATTGAGTCGTTCTAAGTCGTCTGGTATCCGAAATGAGCACCATTTTTTCCCACATGACCGTAAGATCTTGAAGTTTAAGATCCTGAAATGTTTTTCCCAAAAAGTTAGTAGAAAAATTGTAGTTTTCGTGAGACTGAACCTGGTTGTGGCGGGCTCAAATTGGGTAGTTTTGATGAATTGTGACTTTGTATGACTTGCCTTGATAGAACAACAATTGGCATGCTTAGGGGCATTGAATTAATACTATGACGACTTGAGAATAAGGTGTTGTCGGTGTTATTGAGGTATTGGCGCGATGGAATTTAGAAATAATCGAGTTATAATGTGGTTTTCCTAGGCACGCCGTGAGAGCCATGTTTGGCCGTGGGCTTGCTGACCTAGGAGAGTCGTTTGGATGGAATTTGCTAGCTTGCTTAATGAGGTAAGTATTCCTTAAACCTCTACTAGGACGTTAGGACACTACTGGATGTGTTTGACTGGTGACTTGATCAATGAGTGGATTGATTAAACTTTGATTTATGATGATTGAATATGAGTATGTGAAAGGATTTGGCTTGAATGCCCATGTGAAATGATTCGGCTAGAATGCCTATATGATTTCGGTTGAGACAAGGATTGACTTGGTTGTGTGATGGTTGCAATATAATTGCCTGAGATGTGAATTGGTTTGATGCCTTGAGATGTGAATGGGCTAGAGTACCCGAGCGATCGTTGGCCGTGGGCCTTATTATTGCTATTGAAATTGGCCGTGGGCCCTGTTATTGCTATTGAATTGGTCGTGGGCCCAGTTATTGTTATTAAATTGGCTGTTATGCCCTTGTGAACTACATCGCGGCCGTGGGCCTTGGCTATGATTTGGCTAGATGCCCTTGTGAAGTACATTGCGGCCGTGGGCCTTGGCGATGATTTGGCTAGATACCCTTGTGAACTACAACGCGGCTTTGAGCCCTGGCGATGACATCGTGGCCATGGGCCTTGGCGATGATTTGGCTTGGAGCCCTGGCGATACATCGCGGCCGTGGGCCCTAGTGATGATTAAATGGTTTGTCACATTGATGACTTATGAAAACAATATGTTTGTTTATGCTAATGTGTGAAGTCAGATCTCATGTTATGTGATGTACTTGATGGCGACTTTCTTCATATCAAGTGCCATAAGGAAGCATTATTGAGATGCTATATGCTAATGCCTCGATGAGCCTCTATTTACTGCTTTGTGGCATAGGCTGGGAGGACTGGCGGTCTGATCTAGGTTTAGGGTTTACTTGCTAAGATTTATATCTTACCCCAGTGGGGGTTTAACATTTTTCAGGTCCCAGGCGATGAGACGAGAAGTTTGTCGAGGTTGAGTATTCGAATATGGAATTACAGGATATGAATTCACATTCTGTAGTCTTAGGGATTGTATTTGGTTTCGTGGGTTAGAGATTGAACCATTGAGTATGTTCGACCGCTGTATGAATTGAAGTGTACCATTTTGTCGTAAGTCATTTCAATTGTAAATTGAAGAGTGGAGATGTTTGTCGCTTCCGTATAAGTATGGATGTTTAAAATGCGTTGTAATCGAGAGATCTTGGGAAACAATCTAAAGATCAACGGCTAGGTGGGATGTTCAAGTGCTCACAGGGTTCGGGGCATGATAGTTCTCAAGGTCACTTAAGCATATGTTAAAGGTAGTCAAAGACCCGTTGAATGAGACGTGAAGTCCCTGAGTGGATTGGAATTTGAAAGCCTTATGGCTAGTTGTATTCCTGAGTATGAGAAACTGTAATGGGTTTTAAAGAAATGAGTTGATGATTGGAAGAAATATAAGTAAGAGAACTCCTGCTTATGAATTACGAGCAAAGAGAGGTTCATTATGGAACATGGAACGTGCCTGCAAGAAGCGGCTATTACCTTGACGTAAGGCTCGTAATGATAGATTGATGTTTTGTTTCTTTCGTCATGAGGAAAATTAAGGAAGAAGTTTTGTTAGTTGTTTGGCCTTGTTGAATAAAATGGGGTTGACTGAGGATGAATCGAGACCACTAGATGTGGTATTGTATGTTATCACCCCTAAAGAGTAGAGTGTTGTTCTTAAAGGGTGATGGGACCATGAGGTGGTCGTTAGAGGGAAGGAAAGTAAATGGACTTGATAGTCCTGGTTGTTCGTAATCCTAATGAATGATTGAGTAAGCGAAAAGAGCGCTAAAAGTGTAATAACAAAGTGACTCAACGTAGTTGAATTGAGGTGACGAAAATTTGTGGAGACCAAGGAAGAACCTCGACTCCTTAGAATCTTGTCACTTGAGGTGACTGAGTCACTAGAAGCAGAGTGTCAGACATGGTGAAATTTGAATTTTGGAGTGGAGGCAATGCTGTTGGCGCAGACTCTAAGATTGACACTCTAAGGAATGTGAAGGACAAGGTGGATTCGAAGTAAAAGAATGCCACTGAAGTGTATAGTTTCCTTCATAAGGTAAGAGACCCTAGTGCGGAAGGAAGAGGAAATCCGAGTTGTCTTGAGATTAAGATTGAGCGTCTGGACTGAGAAAGAAGACGCTGAATTTAGATGATTCCTAGTAGTGAAGTCCAAGAAACTGTCCGGAAGACAACATTGAATTTCAAGATAATGTCGACGTTCGGTTGGATGGATGAAATTGAGGTATGGACGTATTAGCTGATTGTGGAACCAAGAAGTCAAGGCACTAGTACTTTATGAGGAAAGAGTGACAATAATGAACAAAATGTGTATGGTCCAAGTGGAGACCCTTGAGAACAAAGAGCTAAGGTTTGAGCTCTCAAGTGAATGGTACCTTGGATAGTTGGAATGATTCGATACCTGATAGTGATGAAGTGGATAACAATCAGATTGAGTTTCCAATAAATACTTGGATTGATGGTTATCGTCTTGAGAGACGATGATGTGACTCATTTAGGGAGTCATGAGAAACATGACTAACTTTCGAGAGTATCCGATGGACTCTAAAGAGATGCTCGTTGTACGCTAATTGTGAAGAGCACGAGCTGTGAGCCTGATAAGGTAAGATTTCTTCGTCGTGAAATTTATAAGAAATGAAATCCCTGTGAAGCATTTGAGAATTGAAAGAAGTAATAAATCGACTAAGGTCGATATGAGCAACTGAAATTTGAAGTTTCCAGGAATTGATGGATTGTTATAGACGGATCGTGGGAAGAATTCCCACAAGAGTTTTTCTATGGATGAATGAATAAGAAAAGAGTTCGAGGACTTAAGTCAAGTTGGTGACTACACAAATAATGGCGTTCCTGTTTGGAATCAAAAGAGTCGAGAGAATTATAATGACGTGACGCAGGAAGGAAATTTCAGGCGTAGCAAGGCAGGCTAAAGTGGGCTGTACGAATGTGCTTTAACAATAAGACCTTATAAGTTGGAAAGCATAATGCATGATTGGAGTTGGATTGCGAATGTCCTTTCGACAAAATTTGGGAAACATTATTTGGGTGGAAGACGATTTTGAATCTTTATCTACCACGAGAAAATAAGATGGTAGTTTCCCGAGAGGCAACACTGATGTATAAAAAAATTGCTTAAGGATATGACAGCGTTGCTTGTTTAGAGAAAGACTTCGAAGTCATGTGAACTCTAAGAGGTTGAGAACATTGACTGCCTACAGGGAATTGAAGGAAAGACACGTGGAACGAAGAGATTACCCAAGTGTTGTTACTACGATGCCCAAGTCGCTAAGGAAAAGTGAATTAAGTAGCGGATGCTTAAAATTGAGAATTGAGCATTGGGTAATTGGTGATGGAGGAACAGATCTTCTCTCGAGAAATAAGAGATTCAACTTCCAAATTGGAAATAATCGTGAGTTTGTGTAGGGAGTCAAAAAGGTTATGACTCGATTTGGTTGATCAGGGGCAAGTTGTTAAAGTCCTTGAATTCCTGATGGTACGAGAGGACGTTGGAGGGAGTGATTCGTCAGATGGTATGGGCACCAAAGAGTGCAGTCTTGCAGTGGGTTAATAATGATGGTGATAGGCAATGAGCTTGAGTTTATTTTGATGCTCTGGAAAGACATTCAGTCATGAATGTTATGAGAACGTCAAGTAGAGGAAGGAGTTATCATGAAAAGTAAGGATGTGATGAGGCGTCTATACCCCATGAGATTGGGTAATTGGAAAATGGTAAATTTCGAGGCTGAAATTTCTTTAAGGGTGGAAGAGTTGTGACATTTCGAATTCCGGCCCATCTCGAGGTTATTGAATGGGAAGATATTGATCGATGTATTTCAGTTGTATCTCGCTCAAAGCAGGCCACTCTCGAGTTAACTGACCAAAAGGGAAAGCCTGACGCGGAGTCGAGTACGTGGACCTGGGGGATTTGAATGAGAAATGGCACTTTAACCATAAGGATTATCGAGGGAATATTTTGGGCCAGCAGAGATCGATCTCGGAACGATCATGGAATGCCCTGCTAGCATTATACATTGGGACGCGGGTGATTCCGCTTAATCAATGTGTAATTTGCGAGAATTTCCTAAATCGGATTGCGATGATCAGGACCGCAGGAGCTAACGATAAACCATCGTAATTACATGACAATCAAAGTCGTCAAGGCTTGAGAAAAACCCTAAGGTCGATACGTGTAGCGCCTGCAAGAGTCGCCCGTTAGTTTGAGATAAACTGGAATTACAGTCGACGAGAGTTCGACATGAAATTGGACCTCGAGATTAGGTGTTGGACATTGAGGAATTCCAACATTTGAATTGAAATGGACGTCGCCTTATCGATGGAAATTTAAATTGAAAAAATGAAGTTTCTGACGGAGAGTGCAAAATGACCATTTTACCCCTCGACCCTTGTCCTCGTCTTACGAAATATAAAATGATATTTTGGTCATTTTAGACCCCCCATGGCTGCTGAATTTCATGGTCAAAGAAGGTCAATGGTGAGCTAAGATCTTCTAGAAGAAAGACGAGTGTCATCCAATGAGTGATTAAGCATTATTTTCCATCTTGTCACCTTTGGCATTAATAATTCAACATGCTTTAACTTATTGGGATCAAGCTAGTCTTCTTCTTCTTCTTCATCTTCATTTGGACGAGCAGCTCCCCCTCCTTCCTCTCCACCTTCATTTCTCTCTCTCTCTCGACCGAACAGACCCAGCCCGGCCAGTCCCGACTATCTCCCTTCCCCAGGCCATAACTTCTTCGTTTGATGTTGGATTGAGGTAAAACCACTGCCATATGAAATATTATTGTCTTGTGGTTCTAGAGACGTATTATAAACTCAATTTGGCCCTGTATTTCGTCCCGTAGGTCTGTTTGAGTTTGCAAAGGTCAAATTGAAGGCACATTCTGACCGGTTTTGGGAGAAGAATGTTTCGTGGGCTTAAAGGCTTCAAATGGCATCCAATTTTCGGTGATATCTTCTACACTCATAGTACTAGGGTTGGATGAGCTGTGGTTGCAAGTTTATTTGAGATTTGAAGGGTTTCCATGGCTGATTTGAAGTAGTCTTTACCGAGCAGATTCTGACCATTTACGGACAGAGAGAAAATGAGCTGCTCGAAGGCCTTTGAGGTGTCGTTTTACTCCAAACTTTCGGTAAGACCTCTATTGATGTTGTATGATGTGTTGGCAAGGGGATCTTGCAAAGAATTGGAATTTTGAAGTATTTGAAGGGCTGATTTGAGATGAAAACCGAAAATCGTGTAATATGTCCTTAGTGCGCACCAATTTTGAATTGAGTCGTTCTAAGTCGTCTTTTATCCGAATTGAGCTCCGTTTTTGTCCACACTTACATAAGATATTGAATTTTAAGTTTATAAAATTTCATTTCGTAGAACTTCGATGGAACGATACCAGTTTACTCGGGATTGAATCTGGTAGTGGAAGGCCAAAATGGACAGCTTGGTGCCGCGAGGTTTCGTCGATCGTTTTATGGGATTGCTTGGCCTAAGCTCGAGCTAAGTTGTTCCTAAACCTTTATTAGGAGGTTAGGTTACTAAGGAATGGAGTTTTAAGTCAAATTGAAGGGTTTTATGAACTGATTTTGTGAGAGACACGAGGAAACCCAAATCTGCCTATTTTGATGAATTGAGCTTGAGTGGTTTCATGGCATGGAAATCTTGAAAACGAGGTCGAACTGAGGAGTCTTAATTTGATTGTCGCATGTGGTTGGGCCATTTGGCTTGTTTTGTGGAAATTCTCATTGATTTGAGTGCATTATGCGGATTGGTTTACTAATCGAGTCTTCAAATGACTTGTGAATGATCAAATTTGAGATTTGCTTGAATTGAGCCGAGTGATGCTCATGTTTTACTGAACATGTTCGAACTTGAAATGTGTTTTGTCTAGTGACGGACGTCTAAAAAAAATCCCTTGAATAGACGATAAATGTTTGAGTTTGTTGAGTGTGTTTCTGATTGAAAATTGAGGCATGAATGCATTTTCTATTTATAACTGACTTTTTATGAGTAAATGGCGTGTGGGATCTCCAATGGCATGTGGGATTGCCGAGAATTATAATTTGGTCAACGTATTGGGAGGGAGCTACTCTCATTTGACCTGACGAGGTCGTGCGGCCAAAGAGTCCCATATTGACACGATTCATCTCGATTGAAAATGGGCGTCGAGAGTCGTATGGTGACCGAATCATCTCTAGGTCCGGACGCGAGAGTCTAATATGGACCGACGGGTCATATGGAGACCGAATCATCTCGTATCCCCAAGATGGGTGGCCCAGGATGGGCGAATATGGAAAGATCTATTTTCTAGAAAACTCAAGAATGATTTTGAGAAATTGAATATGCCTCATGTTTTGAGATGGTGTCGAGTGCTTGCTTCTGATTGAAAACACTGCCATTGTACGAAGCTTAGAGTTATCGTGATTTTTCTTGACTGAGTGAAGCTGTTTTTAGAGTATTGAAATGCCAAGTTTTGTCAAGTACCCTATTTTACCATGCCAATACTTTTATATCCCAAAATACCCCGTTTTTCAAAAGTATCTAGAGGTACTAGCAGCCTAGTTTAGGGTTAGGTTTGACTTACTGGGATTATATATCTCACCCTATTGTGGGACACCATTTTTTTAGGTCACAGGCGATGGAAACTTGAGGAATGCCGTGATTGACATTTGAAGTCTGAATTGTAGGAAGTGGTTATGAACCTTTTGTGGCCTTAGGGATTGCACTAAGAATTGTGGATTTAGAATTTTAACCTTTTACATATATTAGACCATAATGGGAAGCGTACCCTTTTGTCTTAAACGGGGATGTCACGCCTCGAACCCGGCGGGCACGCCAACATCCCACATGGCCGTCAATACAAATAGGATAACCTTGGATCTGGCAGCTAACTCGTATAGCGTGATATGGTAAGCACATGCGGAAGCGAAAACAAAATCCTAAACATAATAACAAACATAAGGTGACCTAGGATTTAAAAGCCAACACACATTGCTTTACAAAATAAAAGGGTATATTACAACAAAAGGGGGTAGGGTGCGGAGGAAGGCACTATAGGACCACAAAAGAGAATTCCTAAAAAGAAATTCATAAACTAGACAGACTCATCTTCATCTTCCTCCTCTTCCTCTTCTGGGCACCTTCAGGGCTTTGGGTCTGAAAATATTGGTCCCATGACGGGGTGAGATAATAATCTCAATAATTTAATTCTAACCCTAAGCTAGACTATTGGTACCTCCAGGCACGTTTGAAAATATGCAAGTTTTGGCAAAATGATTTTCACACATGACATTCAATCAATTGGCTTAATAAAACAACTTAGGCATATCAGGCACCAGGTTCATTTCTTTCATACTTTCGCTTTCTAATCTGAGTTTCTCAAGCCATACATGCATAATAAACAATCCATGCACTCCAGGCATCCTAGGCATTCCAGCCAGTTCAAGCATACAGACTCGGAAACATATTAAGAACCATGTTTCAGTCTTTTATCTTCTTTACGCCCATTAAGGGCCCCTTGCGAGATGATTCGGTCAATCATATGACTCTCAACGTCTTATCGAGATGATTCGGTGATCATGACTCTCGCAGCGAGATGATTCGGTCTCTATAGCGACTCTCGATACTCCGCGCCATCGAGATGATTCGATCGACTATAGGGCTCTCACTTCCGGACCTAGAGATGATTCGGCCACTACCTCACTCTCGATTCTTACAGCCTTCGAGATGATTCGGTCAAGGTAGGACTCTCTAGTCGCACGACCTCGTCAGGTCAATGGGAGTAACTTTCTCCCCGGCTCAATGCATTGACCATAAAACATAGCTGTGAACCTTCTCATTAATCTCATTTTCACATTCTCAAGCAGATTCATTCCATCGCCATTCATGGCACACCATTCAAGCATACTAGGTTCATCAACTCAAATATGCCATTCGGCCACTAGCAGTAAATGTCATCCCACCTCAAGCAATTGAATCATCGAAAGCACCAACAAGCATCAAGGCACTTGATTGAATCAAATAAGTCGATGCACATCAAAATTCACTCGTGGCACCTCGTCATCAAGCATGCACAGCTTTAATTCAACATTTTTAGGCATGCCAAAGAGTCATTCAATCAAGGCAAAGCATCCAAAAACTCAATTCATCAAAACTGCCCAATTCAAGACCCCACGACCAGGTTCAGTCTCTCAAAATTTGACATTTTGCTATTGATTTTTCAGAAAAAAATACTAAGTTATTAAACGTCAAGATCTTACGGACATGTAGGAGAAAACGAGGCTCAATTTGGATATCGAATGACTTAGAACTGGTCATTTTAGAATCGTTGTGTGCAGAAAAACGGGGTTTGGCAGCTCTAGGGTCTCTCACGGTTCCACCCTCAAACAACCCTTTAAAACCTTCAATTTTCACCAAGAAATCCACCATTTAGTGACTTAACATCCTAACAAATAGTTAGAAGTTTTCTTACCAAGCTAATTAAGCCAACAAACTCCTCCAAGCACAGCAACAACCTTCGGATCCCAATCTGTCCAAAGCAGGGCAGATTCTGTTCCAACAAGTTTCCATACAAACCGACCATTAAAACTCCAATCTAACTCATCTATCCTTTACTAACATGTAGTATCATGTCTTTGGGTGTCTTAGCAATAAGTTTCGGGGCAAGGCGACGCTTCTACGGCCTTCAAAGGTGCTCGGTTCCCAGACCCGTCGAAGAGGACAGATTCTGTCCTTTAGAAAATCATCCAAATTTCACCATTAAAACACATCTATCATCAACCAAACTTCACACTAAACTTACTCAACCTTAATACTATGTCTTAAGGATGTCTCACCTTGATTTGGAAGCAAGATAAACCTTCTAAACCGGTCTAAAGGAGCTCATGGCCTGGTTTGCTCCGATTCTGACCTTCATCCACTCAAATCGAGTTACGGAAAGATCTAATGGGTCAAATTGAGCTTATAATATGTCTATGGAAAGATAAGACAATAAGCTTTCTAATGAAAAAATAATCACCTCAATCTGATATCGGAAGACGGAGTTATGACCGAAACAGTGAGACAGGTCGGTGCTGGTCGCGAGCTGGCCTGCGAGAAAGAGGGAAAATGAAAGGGAGAGGGGAGAGAGAGTGCGTGAGATTGGGAGAGAGAGAGGGAAATTGGCTGACAAAAATGAAGAGATAGAGGTTTTCTTAATTTTTCCTTGGTCCCCAAGTCAAGGAGAGAGAAAATGGTAGGTGAAGGAGATTAGACAACCATTTAATGCCAACCTATCTCAATGTGCCACTTGTCTTCATCTAATCAATGCATTGACTCTCATTGACTTTTCTTCATAAAAATCTAGAGCACAAATTAACTATAATACCCTCAAACTTTTGGCCACTATAGGGAGAGAGCAAATAACTATAATGCCCTTGCTTGTTCTAAAGGAAAGAATGTCCTTTGAGGGGTAAAAGGGTAATTTTCCACTTACAGTCCAAATTTCACTTTTCTCAATCTAAATTACCCTTGATGAGGCGACGTCCAAATTCTTTTCTAATGTTGGAATTCTTCATTTCCATTTGCCAATTTCGAGCTTCCGTTGCATGATCGATCTTCTGTCATTTGTATCTTCAGTTTATCTCGAACTGACGAGCAGCTTTTGCAAACGTTACGCGTATCGACTCTGTGACTCTCGTCACACTTAAACACAACTCAATTTACAACATCTTTGGTTGTCATTTAATTGCGATGGTTCATTACTAGTTCCGACGGTCTCGATGGTCATTGTTCGATTCTGGAAAACTTCGCAAATTATACATTGGTTAAATGGCATCACCCGTGCTCCAATCATATAACGCTAGGAATGGATTCATTTTTCGTTATTTGATCGGCCTTTAATGGTTCTAAATGTTCCCTCGGCAATCCTTGTGGTCAAAGCGTTATTTCCTTTTTCGAGTTTCCTAGGTCCACATACTTGTCATGCGTTAGTATTTCCCTTTCTGGTCAGTTAACTCGAATTGATCAGTTCCGGGCGAGATAAAACTGAAATACATCGATAGATACTTCTCATTCCATAGTCTCAAAATGACAGGAATTCAAAATGTCACAACTCTTCCCCCCTTACAAAAATTTCGTCCTCGAAATTTACAATAACCCAAATCTACTCAAACAAATGGGGGTACTAGCGCCTCATCGCTTCTTCGCTTTCCCAAGTAGCTCCTTCCACGCCATGTTGTTCCTCAGAACTTGCTCCTTCCGATCTTCGATTCGCACTGGCTTTTTCACGTACGATATCTTGTCGTCCACTTCAATGACTTCATAGTCTAGTACATGCGTCGGGTCCGGTTCATATTTCCTCAGCATCGACACATGGAACACATTATGAACTTGCGACAAGCTTGGCGGCAAGGCAAGACAGTAAGCTAAAGTTCCAATCCTTTCCAATATCTCAAATGGACCTACGTACCTTGGACTTAGCTTCCCTTTCTTTCCAAATCGGGATAATCCTCGCATAGGTGACACTTTAGGAAAGACGTGATCACCTACTTGGAACTCCAAAGGCCTTCGTCATTTATCTGTATAGCTTTTCTGGCGACTCTGGGCCGTCTTAAGTCTTTCTCTTATAACCTTAACTGCCTCAACTGATTGCTCCACCAATTCTGGGCCTGTTATGCTCCTCTCGCCAACCTCATCCCAGCAGATCGGAGTCCTGCACGCCATAGCACTTCAAATGGTGCCATTCCAATACTTTGCTGGTAGCTATTATTGTACGCAAACTCCACTAAATGTAACTTTTCTTCCCATCCGCTTTTAAAATCAATGACACATCTCGCAACATATCCTCTAACGTCTGAATCATCCTCTCAGACTGTCCATCAGTCTGTGGATGGTACGACGTACTAAACTTAGGATCTCTGTCTGACGTTATTGTCACAGGCACTCCATGAAGTAGCACTACGTATCGCATATATAAATCAGCATATCTCTCCATCGTAAAATCCTTTCGTACATGCAGGAAATGAGGGGACTTAGTCAATCTATCCACTATCACCCAAATCAAATCGTGACCTCTTTGACTTCTCGGTAAGCCCATGACAAAATCCATGGTGATATATTCCCACATCCATTTGGGAATTTCCAAAGGTTACAGCATAGCACCAGGTTTACAATGCTGCGCCTTCACTTGCTGACACGTTAGACACTTAGCCACATGTTTAGCCACGTCCACTTTCATCCCATTCCACCAATAATGCTGACGTAAGTTTTGGTACATCTTTGTGTACCCGGATGAATACTGTAGTTGCTCCTGTGAGCTTCAGACAAAATCTTTTCCTTAAGTTCTTCGTCATTGGGTACACACAGTCGTCCTCGAAACTTCAATATTTCATCTTCAGATACTTGGAAGTCGGACTTCATGTTGTCCACATCCATTTCCAAGATCTTCTGTATATCAGGGTCCGTAGATTGCAATGCCTTAATCCTCTCATGTATTTCCGGCTCGACTCTCAAAGTTGCCATCAAACTTGACAATCGGCAAACTTTCAACTTAAACTTTGAATCTCTCAGTCTTTCCAGTATAGACCATCCCTTGACCAACAGTTGTGCAATGCTTGACTTTCGACTAAGGGCATCTGCTACCCTGTTAGCCTTTCCAGGGTGATATAGAATATCACAGTCATAGTCTTTAAGCAATTCCATCCACCTACGTTGCCTCATATTTAATTCCTTCTGAGAAAACAAATACTTTAGGCTCTGGTGATCCGTATAGATTTGGAACTTCTCACCACACAGATAATGTCTCCAAATCTTTAATACAAAAATAATGGCAGCTAATTCCAAATCGTGTGTTGGACAATTCATCTCGTGAGGTCTTAACTGACGCGACGTATACACCACTACTTTCCCATGTTGCATTAGGACGCATCCTAGTCCTTTTAACGACGCATCACTATAAATCTCATATCCTCCAGAACCAGACGGAATCGTCAAAATTGGTGCAGTCGTCAACCTTCGCTTAAGTTCCTGAAAACTCCTTTCGCATTTATCCGTCCATTCAAACCGTGTATCTTTCTTAGCCAACCTCATTAATGGAATAGCTATAGACGAGAACTTCTCTACAAAGCGTCTATAGTAACCTACCAATCCCAGAAAACTTCGGACTTCCGTGACTGTTGTAGGTCTAGGCTAATTCATAACTGTCTCGATCTTCGAAGGGTCCACAGAGATTCCATCTCCATATACTACATGACCGAGAAACGCTACCTTATTCAACCAGAACTCACACTTACTAAATTTAGCATAGAGCGAGTGTTCCCTTAAGGTCTGTAAGACAATTCGTAAATGTCGTTCATGATCCTCATTGCACCTCGAGTAAATCAAAATATCATCAATGAAGACGATAACAAATTGATCCAGATACTCCTTGAATACTCGATGCATCAAATCCATAAATGCAGTTGGGGCGTTAGTAAACCCAAACGACATGACGGTAAACTCGTAATGTCCATACCTCGTCCTAAAAGCCGTTTTCGGTATATCCTCTTTCTTGATCCTCAACTGATGATAACCTATCCTTAAGTCAATCTTAGAGAATACGGACGCTCCTTGCAACTGATCAAATAAGTCATCTATCTTTAGCAATGGATACTTGTTCTTAATAGTAATTTGATTCAGATGCCTATAGTCAATGCACAGGCGCAATGACCCATCCCTTTTCTTCACAAACAACACAAGTGCACCCTAAGGCGATACACTTGGACGAATGAATCCCTTGTCTAGTAATTCATGCATCTGTACCTTTAGTTCCTTCAATTCCAACAAAGACATCCTATATGGTGCTTTCGAAATCGGCTCAGTCCTAGGGGCTAATTCAATCGAAAACTCTACTTCTCTTTCAGGTGGTAAACCAGGCAACTCTTGAGGAAATACATCAGAGAATTCATGTACCACTGCTATTTCTTCTAGCTTAGGCTCCTTAATCGTTGTATCCACCACAATGGCTAAATAAGCCTTACATCCTTCATTCAATAGTTTAGTCACCTCTAGTGACGAAACCAAAGGAATCGAGGTTCCTTCTCGGCTCCCCACAAACTCAAAACTAGGGCGATCAACAGGATGAAATCGAATTACCCTACTACCACAATCCATTACAGCCCCTTGTTTACTCAGCCAGTTCATTCCAATAATGACATCAAAATCAAACATGGGCAACACAGCCAAATCTATTCGTCTTTCACTACCTCCGATAACTATCTTACAATTCCGGCATCCTAATGAAACAAGCACTCTATCCATTAAGGGTGTTGTCACATTCAAGATAATATCCAGCGTTTCCAATTTCATTTCAGTCAAATCAGTAAACTGGGCAGACACAAACGAATGCGACGCTCTAGGGTCAAACAAGGCATAAGCAGCATGATCACATAGAGAGATCTTACCCGTGACCACGCCAGGCATCTCCTCCGCCTCCCTACGAGCTACAGCGTACACTCTTCCTTGAGCCGGCGGCCTATTTTGGTTGACCTGCGGGGTAGCTCCAGCTTGTAGTCCTTGTTGAGCTCGTGGCGGTTGATACTGAGGACCAACATTTTGTTGTCCACATTTCCTTGCCCTGTGGCCCATCTTGCTACACTTGAAACATCCTCCCATTTGCCTTGGACAAGGTCTACTTCCATGCCTTCACCCACAGAGGCGACAACTCTAGTTGTTCTGGTCAGCAGGCTTCACGATATTCGTCTTAACTGGGGGAACAAACCTCATGTTGTTCACCATAGAACCTTTGCCCAAATTTCGATTGTCTCTGACTGGATTAAACCGCGGTCCTGAGGAAATTCCTCTATTCCTCATATCTCTTTCAATCATTTGGCTCCTGGTATAGATCTCATTGTAATCCCTCAGGTTCATTGAGATCATCTGGCTGCGAATATTGGGCCTCAATCCATCTCGAAACCTTCTCGCCTGATCCCACGGATTCTCCACCATCCTTGGTGCATACTTCGGCAACCTTGCATATTCCGCCTCATACTGATCAACAGTCATTTGATTCTGACGAAGGTTCTAGAACTTAGCCAACTTCTGTTCTTGGGCAGCTTCAGAGAAATATTTCACATTAAAAGTCTCGGCAAAGATCGCCCATGTCGGCTCAATCCCTTCAGGGAAAACCATTCCCTTGGTGGCCTTCCACCAATTATTCGCAATTCCTTGGAGTTGATAAGCCGCTAGGGCACCTTCTCAGCTTCAGTGCACCCTAAAACTGTAAATGCTTTCTCCAGCTATTCAATCCATTTAGGAGCTAACTCATGGTCTCCTCTGCCATCAAACTTCGATGGTTTTAGCTTCAGAAGGCCTTGCACATTGCCACCTCCAATTCCTTGGCCATTATTTTCATTCGCTAGGTTCACAACTACCATTGCAGCTTCAGCAGCCTGGGCTATTATCTCCGCTCTATTTTCAGCCTGTCGAAGGGCTGCAACAGCCCTATCTTGGGCTTCCTTTCCCATTATCCCTCCAATTTGCTCCAGCGCCCTCAAGACTCCATCAACTCTTAGATCCTCGGCCACTGGTGCTCTCGAGCTAGACGCTCCTCTAGTGTTCCTACCTCGGTTGCTCATCTCGCTAGTTTCCACAACACCTGGACCGCTACAATTCCATTCAGGAATTAGAGACCTAAGTCACTCACTTAAGTCTAACAACTCCAAGCTACTTATCACCTCAACAATCACAGCTAGCCATTCATCACAACTCAAACAATCAGAGGCATCATAATAGGGAGATTTCACTCATACCTCAAGTCCAGACGCATCTGCGTATTAGCAAAATCGCAACCAGCTTTCAAGCATATCAACATATCACAACTAGTCATGCCTGAACACAATGCCAATCACAAGTGCCAATTCATATGTCATGCATTTCGTGCCTAACTCTAGTGGATTCCCTTAAAGTCTCACTACCCAACCATCCTATAGTCACCACTCCTTATCACTCCAGAAATTAAAAAGATTAGATCGAGCCAACCTCGCTCTGATACCACTTAAACGGGGATGTCACGTCCCGACCCCAGCGGTCATGCCAACATCCCACACAGCCGTCAATACAAATAGGATAACCCAGGATCCGACGGCTAACTCATAGAGCGTGATATGGTAAGCACATGCGGAAGCGAAAATAAAATCCCAGACATAATAACAAACATAAGGTGACTTAGGATTTAAAAGCCAACACACATTACTTTACAAAATAAAAGGGTCTATTACAACAAAAAGGGGCAAGGGTGCAGAGGAAGGCACTATAGGACCACAAAAGAGAATTCTCAAAAAGAAATTCATAAACTAGACAGACTTATCTTCATCTTCCTCCTCTTCCTCTTCTTCTTCTTCTGGGCACCTTTGTTGACACCTAAATTTTGATCAACCTTTTTGTTTCCTTTATTTTTCAAAAATTCATAGAAAATCCATAAAAAGCTGAAAAATTACAAAATCAACTTTGGTAACATTGGCCAAGCTAAAGGAACCATTTTGGATAAAAAAAATATTTTTTCATATTTTTCGTATTTTTTATTATTATTATTTTCGAAAAATATAAAAATAAAATGAAAATCAAGAAAAGTAGTATTTGAGGTCACAAAAATATAGAAAAATAGTCAGTATTTTTATTTTTAATTTTCTTTACTTTTGAACCTCATAAAATAGTAAAATTCAGGTTCGATTTTGGGTGTTTTCTGATCACCATAAAATTGAAATTGGCAAAAATATTAGTAATGATTAAAAGGAAAAGGAGTGAAAACATAATCATTCAAAAGGAAAAGGGAACTAATCATTTTGTCTTTGCTTTTGATTATTTTATTATTATTCTTACTTTTTAGTATTTTATTTTATTATTATTTTATTATTATTATTTACTCACCTTTCCCCTCATCCGTCGCTGGCTTCTTCTCCTCCCGCGACTTCATCTTCTTCCCTTCCTTCCTCTTCTTCAGGAGCTCTTCTTCTTCTTCTTGTCTTCTTCTTCTTCTTAAAAAAAAAAAAAAAAAAAAAAGGAATCCTCACCTTCGTGCATTATTTGCCTTCGCCTTCGATCCTTCCGCCGTCGTCGCTAGCCGTCGTACCTCAAAGCCGCCGTGAACAACTCAAGACCCGCGACCTCCACCCGTTTCGGAGTTTGGTTCGGGTTTGTTTCGGATCGGGCCAAATCCGTCACCGCCATCGCCTCCGGTGACTGCCCCGGAGTCCTACCTCCTCCCTCGAAGCTTGTGGAGCCTACGCGCCGCTGGTGGAGCTCAGAAACGGCCTCGGGTCACCACCCCGTCGTCGGAGCGTGTCGGCGTGTCGGCGTGTCGGAACGTGTCGGCGTGTCGGAACGTGTCGGAGCGTGTCGGAGCGTGTCGAGCCGTGTCGGAGAGTGTCAAACGTGTCGGAGAGTGTCGAGCCGTGTCGGAGAGTGTCGAACGTGTCGGAGCGTGTCGGAGAGTGTCGAACGTGTCGGAGAGTGTCCGGGCGTGTCGGAGAGTGTCGAGCCGAGTGTCGAACGTGTCGGAGCGTGTCGGAGAGTGTCGAACGTGTCGGAGAGTGTCCGGGCGTGTCGGAGAGTGTCGAGCCGTGTCATAGCGTGTCCGGACGTGTCGGAGAGTGTCGAACGTGTCGGAGCGTGTCGGACGTGTGCATGAACAGTGTCCAATCCGAACAGTGCATGAACAGTGTCGGAACAGTGCATGAACAGTGTCCAATTTTTTAATTTTTTTAATTTTTTTTAATTTTTTAATTTTTTATTTTTTAGTCTTAATTTGTGAAATTGACTATCGACATTCTAATGGCGATCGACAGGTAACGGGCATGGGGATGGTCGCAGGCTGGGGCTGGGCGATTGAAGGCCGGTGTCCAATCCGGTATGTTTTACGTACCCGATCCGTATATCAGGATTATTTTTCTAAAATATTGCATTTATAGACTTGATTTGTATGTATTTGTTTTAGTCTAGTGGTTAGCTTATTTATCTGGTTGAGTGTTATCTATTGTCAAAGACATGCTTTTTGTTAAAATATTTTCTGAAAATATAAAAAAATATTAATAAATCAAAAATGCCAAAAAAATGGAAAAATTAAAGAAAAACAAAAAAATTGAGAAAAATTGCAGAAAAATTCTAAAAATTGTCCAAGGCTGAAAATGACAAAAAATTGATTTGTTTTCATTTTTGGGATTTTCTCCCATTTAATCCAAAATGGCGATTTCACCCCTCAAAGGGTGAATCGTCTTTGATATTCTGATGAATTGTGGAAATTGCTTAGAATTTGGTGATGGGCCAGATGGGTGGTTAAACCTTATGTCTAAGATTTCCACATTTCATTTCCATTTTTAGAAAATGACGATTTTACCCTTCGAATGGTAAATCGGTTTCTAAAATTCCCGAAAATCACGAAAATTGCCAAAAAATAGGAAATGGGTCAATTGAGTGACCAAACCTGTTTTGACTCCGGATTCATTCCGAAATGATGATTTTGTCCTTTTTGGGCAAATTGTCCCCTTTGTCTCAAAATTACGATTTTGCCCCCTTGATGGGCAAAATCATGTCTAAATCATTCCTAAGCCTGATTGATGCTTCTCTAGGCCAATATGGCCTTATTAGGAATGCCATGTGATTTATTTGTACACTTGAATTCATCGATTTGTGCACTTTATTATTGATTGTGATTGCTAGGATAGTCATTCCTATCTGCATGAACTCCTAGATTTAGAACTCGTACCTCACTCATCTGCATGAAATCTTTGGTCAGAAAATTCAGTCAACTTAGGTACCGAAAGGGCGTCAACTCTGACAGTTGACGTAACTAAGTCCCCGAACCCAGTTCTCTGGTTATCGCAGAATTGAATAGAAACTCCCGACTATTCAATAGGGTGGTCCAATCATACCCTCCAAAAAATGATTGGTGGCGACTCCTCGGCATGCACACTTAGCACATGTCATTAGACCACACTGAAGGTCGACTACGCATACCTCCGTTGCGATTTGGGTAATGGGCCTTGGGAGAGGCCCGCGTCCGACCAGACTGGACGGCCCATTAGCCCTCGAGAGCCCGACAACCTCGAGAGGGTCGCGACAGACTGGCGACTCCACTGGGGAACTTAGAGAACTTGAGCCGATTAAAAAGTTGATTGATTTTTCTAACATGTTTTATGCAGATACTCTTCAAGGTGAGGTACGTACTTTAACCCTTGAGGTGTTAAATTTTTTTGCAGATTGGAGAAATAAGGGGTGAAGTGTTTGTTAACTCTGTCTTATGCAGGTAGGAGTTTAGGATGTATGATTGTGTGGATGTTTATATTGAAGCGGTGTTTGCTAAATGAGATGCATGTTTATCGCTTTAGCACGACACCGAAAATACACACAACCGCGCCTAAAACCCCGGGCGCCGCCTATAGGAAAACAATAGAAGGGATTGAAAATGGAATCTCCGTGAGGAAAAACACGGGGTAATCCACTTTTCAATTCCGCTCATTTCGAAATATGGATCGAGCCCCAATGCAACGATAGTTGTGCAATGGAATCTGCTCTTTCCAGAACTTGAGGTGGGAACCTTAACCTTAGGTGCCAAATCCTCTGATTTTTAGAAGTTTACCATCACTTGTTTCATGCGCATGTCTTTGGGCGGTTGGTACACCTAAAACCGCACATAAGTCGACGAGTTTGGTTGGTAAGACTCTCTATCCCTCAAATCTATTACAGTTCATATAAATATAGGCATTTCATTCATTGCATTCTGGTGATTAGATTAAATGCCATTTCAAGGATAGATGTGTGTGTTTTTCCCAAACGTCCTTGATAGAAGACGAGGAGGATGATATCCCATGGCGAACACTGAGTGAGCAACAAAAGAGCCTACTATGGACCTTATTGAGATATCGTCCAATGAAGATGACGAGTTGGGGCAAGTGATCCGGAAGCCACAGATCGAACTTGGGGCATCCTTAAACGTTAGGATCACATTCCTTTGTTTCATTTTCCATTACTAGTCCTCTTGTATAGGGTTTATTTTTATCGAGGCTTTTTCTATCCCACCCCTTAGAGTGATTGTATTAGGGATATATTGGTGTATACATTCAGATGGAACTTGGTTGTATTTCTTTTGACGGGTCATGGGAATGTGATAGTGGCATTTTCTCTAATCATCCGAATACTCCCAAGTCAAGTTTATAATTCCTTTAGAGGAAATTAAAATTGGAAGTCTTACACGACCTTTTGGTCGTATAGAGTAGTCCAATCTCAATTTCTCTAGAAGCAATTATACACTTGAATTGTTTCGTGCATGTTTTACGTTGCTGGTAATCCACGATAATTGATCGAGAATATCGACGTTGTTTTGAATTTAATGACGAGATAGATGTCCAAATTACTCTCGTTCTTAACAAAACGGCCTTGATTTGGATGCCGTATCTTCAATTAAATTTAAAACACGTTATTATGCCTCGCACTTTTGAGTAATTCGTTCCTCTCGAAATTGATCAAAAGCGATTATTGTGAATTACATTCCTTTCAATAGTATGCTTTCTTTCGAGGAATATTGATAAAAACTTTTCGCGCAAGATTAAAACCCTTGTAAAAGTTCTTGTCCTTATTAATCACGAGCAAGCATAAGATTGAAAGGGGTCTATGCTTTCTTTTTCAGATTATTCCTTCTGACTCGGTCTTTTCATTTGCAGGTGAAAAACAAGTAGTATAGAGAAATCTTCTCTTGGACAAATCTGCAACTATTCTTCCATCTGATCATGAGCGAGTTATAAAATCAGGACGTATTTGCTCGGCTTATTGATATTATGGTTCGGCTCACCCAAGTTGAAGATGTTTGGATGCTCGAAGAAATGAACCATACAGAAGTTAAAACACACACACGAGAACTTTCATTTATTTTGCTCGGCGGAGGGTTTTCAAAAGCAGGTCATACAAGTCGGGGTGGAAAAGTAAAGCCAAAGTGAGCCCTAATTAACGACACAAAGGATCTCAACTGACCCTCCATGTTATTAATGCTCTGCTCATACTCCCAGCTCTGCATGTTGTGGTCGGCAAGCCTGAGGAGAAGACTTCTGCATTCTCCCTTAACTTCGGCGACCTTGGGCTCGTGTTCTTCGGTGACTACTTCCAGGTCCCGAACCAGTCCATTCCCGCGAGCTATGTCCTCGGTTATCTTGTCGAGCCGTTCTTCCTGCCAGTCGCTCTGAAGCCTCAACAAGACGTTGCGGCGGTCATGCTCGCCGGTGGTCAGGGATATGGCCAATTGATCCACCAGATTTCTCCTCTCGCGAAGCAACGTCGCGACCCGCTCATTAGCAAACTCGACGGCCTTTTTGTAACTATCAACCAGATAGTTGGTCAGCACCAAATGATCAGATCGATCCTCATAACGAGCCCGCAAGACGCGAGCCACCAGAATCTCCCGATTAGCAACACGATAGGCCTCTAAGGAGTGTGCAAAGAGAGTCGGGAAAGTTCTATATTCCCTCCCCAGTGTAGTACCTTCGAGAGAAGTGGTATCAAGGTCCTCGAGCAGGACACAGATTGCATCCTCGGTTGCAGAATGATCGGTTATGTGCGCGTAACCGCGACCCAGTAGGTTATAAAGCTTTTCCCACTGGGCCAAGACATCAGTTGAAAAGGTGCGTACGGGAGAGGAGGCCATTTGCGTTGGGTTGGCTTGAGAATAAGACGAGTTTAATAGAGAGATTAGAAAGAAGAGGCTGATTATGCGAGAACGTTAACCTTCCATACATTAATTCCTCATTTTATAGCAACTCGAGGATGATGAAGGGTCTCAGTAATAATGCTGGTGGAGCCCAGTTAGGGGGTAAAGCAGGAGGTCCCCTCACGAGAACCAATGGATTCGTTTCGATCCGCGATTTCCGGCTCATCAATTAAAAGATGTAAAAGATTTGTCGGGATCACCATTATTAGAGTTAGGTGGGAGGTAAGCGCAACTATCGAAGAGAGCCCTAACAGGATTTGGCAGTCCCATCACGTTGAAAAGCTAAGCGAGAAATTCAAGGTCTTGAGGGGGAACGTTTGCCTAATGATGCTTGAAGAGCGTCTCCTGAACATGCAAAGTCACTCGAAGAAAACTTTATAGGGAGTGAGCATACAGGAGAGAGTGGAGAACTCTGAGTGGGCAAGAACCAATCAAACATTTCTCAATCCAACATATTTAAGAGGTTACTGTCAGCTGCTAGAGGCGACTGACTCAAAAATCTCAGAAATTGAACCACAGAGGGATCTCGAAGATTCCAAGATCAAGTCTAACGCCAAAACCATGGAGCCCAACACTTCTGGCAACGGAAATCAAGATCACGGCGACGACGACAACGACATCCACAATGCTCAACTCGGGAAAAGAAGACGTCCTCACCAATACTCTCAGGAGGAAACCCAAATGCTGGAAACCCTTTTCAGTAAAAGCCATTACATGAAAAAGAAGTGGAGAATTGAATTGAGCCGGGAGTTGGGGATTAATCAGTCGAGGATCCAGTTTTGGTTTCAAAATAGGAGATCCAAATCGAGGGCTCAACGCAAACGTCAGGTGGTCGAGATTTTAAAGGAAGAAAACCAAAAGCTGCGAACAGAAAACATGAGGTATGAAAAAGCTCTCAATATCACCGTTTGCCCTCATTGCGATAACCTCGTCGCCCTCGGTAAGATATTCCCCGATAAGCCTCACGCGATGATTGAAGACGTTCATTTACCACCCTACTCCCTCGGGGCATCTCCTGCTCAACCAGATTTTGCCGGAGTCACGCATGAGCAGGATGATCCTACGAAGATGATACAAATGCCTCCTGGGGGATGGGATTTGCATCGCTTTGATTGGAGTTACAGTTTCAAGGAGCTGGATGTTACCGCCGACCAGCTCAAAGCATATCAGCCTCATGCACAACAATTTTCGATAGGGTCGGGTCCTGCTGGAGATGAGTTAATCAGTCGTCAAGCCATCGATGCAATTTTGGGCCACGATAAGAGGAGGTTCGCTTGGCCCCCTGAACTGCATTCCAAATTCCTAGATGTGGTTCACCAAATGGGGATCGACTCAGCAACTCCGACGCGCATATTTAAGGCCATGAATGTACCGGGGCTTAGTAAGGAGCTGGTCAGGAATCACCTTGCTGCCTACAGAAAGCTATTAAGACAACGTCGAGCGGAGCTAAATCGGGAGGAATCCGTCTCGAGCTCAAAAGCTAGGGGCGACCGCCATTGTAATGCTCAGGCATCAAGAGATACCCGGCCAAATCTAAGCATCAATCAAGCTAGCAACCCGACCACCGGCAAACTGAAAGCTGATCAGAATGTCCTCCCAGGCCATTTCAACACTTCTCAAGAGCGCGTGTCACAAGTACAGCGAGTGCGCACTCCTCCATTCGAGCAGCAGTCGGCTGGTGCTCTGCCTGCCGCTGGTCAACCCACGACAGACGATTTCTTCGATGAGGGGCTCGATGCCTTGTTCAATCAGTGGGAAGCTGGCATGCTTGGACAGCCATGATCTAGCACCTGACTCGGGGCACGATGGGTCGGTCACTACGAACACCCATAGAAAGAAGAACATGTTCACGAGTAGATCACTCATTTTATCCGTTGTAAAGTTCCTACGGGAACATTTTTCTTTAATGACTATAGTTAATTCTATATTAAAACCAACGCTATCGACGAACATCGTCATGCTCAGTTGTGATGATCCCTTGTTAGATTAAGTCTGAAACCAGAGACGGTCTTTAAAATTTTGAGTGGCCACGAACTCATTCCTCACCAAGCGCCCGGGATGCTGAAATGAAGAGTAACAGCATGCACAGGGAAAATGCCACTTTCGTTTGAACGATGAAAAGGGGTTGAGAGAAGATAATAGCGTTAATTCCCATGGAGCTAAATGAATTAAACGGAGTCATTAATTGCGGGTCCACCGCTGCTCCCCACGTTCTCGGGCCTAGCAAATCATAAAAGGCGCCGAAAGATTGTAGACCCACCACTTTGAAGACTGAACTAGGGGACGAGCGCAATACTCGATGAAACCGAATCAATGCAAGAGAGTTTGTGATCCTATCACGAGGAAAAAGAAAGGGGAATACAGACGATGAGTAATTGCAGGATCTCGGGAGGAGCGCTTGCTTGCTGGTCTTCATATGCAGCCTGAAGGATGGTTCCAGGACACGCACAATCACTTGAGAAAATTTCTAGAGTGAGCAAACACGTAAGAGCGAATTGAGAAAGCTGAGTGAACTAGATCAGCCCGAGATACCCCGATCCATCATGTTTAAAAGTTATTCCCATCTGCTAGAAACGCCCGACCTGGACATTTCTGAGCACGAACTGCTGGGAGACTTTGAAGATCCTGGAGCTGAATCCTGCTCGAAGGCCATAGAGACTGACTCCTCCAGCGATGAAATTCTAGGTTTCAGCTACGAAGAAGGAGTATACAATGATGACCGGAGTCGGAAAAGGAAGCAACTACAACGCCACACTCCAGGCCAAATCCGAGAGCTCGAAGCTTTCTTCAATGAATGCCCCACTCCAAGCAAACGACAGAAAATGGAGTTGAGCCGAAAAATAGGATTGGAGCTTTCGAAGGTCAAGTTTTGGTTCGCCAACAAACGAACCCGGGTGAAACAGCAATACGCAGACCATGAGTTACTGGTCCTAAAGGAGGAGAATGAGAAGCTTCAAGCTGAAAGCGCGAGATATAAGGAAGCTCTGACCAAGGCCACCTGCCTTAATTGTGGTAATCCTGTTGTCCTCGGCGAGATGTTCCTCGATGAACCATCCCTGTTGACGAATAACGCTCAGCTGTTACCGTATTCTCCACAGCATTTTCCGACACAGCCAGATACCGCCGGAGATCTGCATGAGCAAGTCAACACCATAGAATCAACACCAACATCCTCTGAGAAATGGGATATGAATCATCACAGGGGGAATTCTCTCAATGACGAACTCGCTGTCGCAGCCAGCCAATCCAAAGTCGGTGAGTCCCTCCCTGGACAACTTTTGAAACGACTAGATCCCGTAGAGAATAGCTACCGAAGTATTGACGATATTTTGGGTGATAAGAGAACAAGGTTTTACTGGACCTATGAGCTTCACACCAAATTTGTTGATGCAATTCGAGAACTGGGAGTTGATTCGGCTAGCCCACTGCGCATACTCGAGATTATGAATGTGCCGGGGCTCTCTAGAATTAACGTTGAGTCTCACCTCAAGTACTATAGGAGATTGCTAAGGGATGGAAGGATAGCGTTAAACCATCATAAAGCCAGTTGGAGCTCAAGTGCTGGGCAGAGTTACAACCATGATGATTGGATAGCCCAGAGCACCCAACCGTGTTTCAGCAATGACGGGACTAGCAGTCGTGTCAGCGACTCCTCTAACCCAAATCAGAATGCTCCGCCGAGCTATCTCAATACTCCTCAGGAGTATATGCCACAGTTCCAGCACATAGAAATTCCTCAGTTTGAGCGCGAATCAGTCATTAATGCTGTCCCTGAAGCGGATCTGGCATTGGTAGAGAGTGCACATATGAACCTGCCGGTCATCGGAGGAAGTTCCAATTCGAGGGGTCAAATTGCTCACGGCGAGAGCAAAGAGAGGAATCCCTCGCCTGCAATCGACGACACCCAATCTGGGCACCAAGGGCTAGAAAGAACAGGTGATTTCCTTGATGAGGAGCTGGACACTTGGATCAATACTCTTCGGGAATGTATGTCTCAACCCCAACAGGGCAATGATGAAGGTTCCAGCTCAAAGACTCCAATCCCTCACAACGAAGGCAATGAAAGAAATCTGCCCCCAACAATCGTTGATACCCAACTTGAACATCAATGGCTCGAAGACCCGAGCAATTTCCTTGGCGATGAGTTCAATCTTTGGCTCGATCAATTTGGAGCCGGAGGACCATCGCAGTGGTGACGCGAGGCCGGTGATCAAACGTCTGATGCAAGGCATGGCTACTCGATGAAAAATGCTTCGAGAAAAGGGGTTGAATACTCCTATTGCATATGTTGTTGATCGCACTGTAAGGTTCCCACGGGAACATCTTTCATTAATATCTAGAACTAATTGCGCGTGAGTGTCAACATCACCCTTTGAGCATCTTCAAGCCGAAGGCCGTGGATTAATCACTTAATCCGTAGAGCAAGTTCCATGAACCATAATTATCACCCGCAGAGCATAATGGAATCCATTCCTTCAATACAAGATACATTCGGCCGCGGAGCCACCCGTTTGGTAAAAGGACGTATCGTTCCTAGTTGATCTTCAATCAGATCAGGGGATAATGTTTCCTCTCTTCTTCCTCTCAGGTGATAAAAAGAGACAAGGCCCTAAAAGGCCATGCATTCAAATGGCTAAACAAACGTTGCCCAGCTGGGGGGCAGATGAACCATTGATGTTACAAACACTCCAAGCATGGATAGGCGGATTTGATAGAGGTTGTTCATATCAATACGCAACATCAGAATGGGATGAAAATCAAGAGTAAAGTTGTATCGTCCCAATTTGTCTTGAATTTGGGAATATGAATTAACACTTATTTTTTATCCTTGACAGGGGAATCGCCTTGGAGACGAATAAGTTTTTACATCCCACATACTACCTGTTTGGGTACATGAGGGTAGGATGTATCGTTTCGATTTTCGAAAAATTCGTGAACATACAATGATATGCTTCTTTTACATTTTCAGGGATCTCCAGCCACGGTGGACAGGTAGGTATCCATTTCCCCCAATCCATTGAAGATGTTAAACAAAAAAAAACACAGAGAGAAAAAGAAAAAGCTTTCAAAATCTGATGTCTAGAAAAGACATGGAATTCTAACTTCATTGGCATTCATGTTTTGAAACATGAGGTTGTCTGAACACGCATTGTGCACCATAAAATCCCCTTGACGGGTAAAATTTTTGGGAAAACGAAAGAGATTTTTCCAATCAAAAGTTGTTCAAAACTCTCAAAAGGATGTTTCCTCAAAAGAGAGGCAAGCTCAAATCCAAACACATCCTACATACACTTGAGAGATGAGTGGAGCGAATCAAATAGTAAAATCTGGACCTACGGAGGTAGGGACCATTCGCAGCGATTACATGGATTGGGACGACGGAGGCGTTCGTTTCATATCATAAACACTACAGGTGACCGTTGACAACCCACTTGAACGGCGGTTTTCATTCTTAACCCTGTCAAGAACCACCCCACACCGGGGCAAAAAGGAAGTAAGTCCAGCAGCATCAGGAGAAAATGGTTAGAAATTTTCTTGCTCGGACTAACATTAATCTTTGTGTGTTGTTTATATGGTAATCCAAGTGCCATAGGATGACGAGAAGCATTCATTCTCTATCCCACACACCATATCCTTTGCACAGCCAAGTTGAGCCTGCGAATTCATTTCATAAACCCCTGTTGGTGATCATGGGATGTTTCAAGATAGAAACTGTATCACTCCAAGAACGGAAGAAATCAAGAGATGGGATTTATAGAAAAATCTCATATCGGCGTTTAAGTGTGCTATGATTCAAGTTGTATATCTAGCACAATTTTCTGAACATCGTAGTTCCAAAGGAAAAGAAAAGGCGGGATTTCAACAAAAAATCCCCAGCATCAAGAAAAAGCAAAGTGCCTGGTAAAAGCAAGGCCGATGCTCGTGAAAACTGTTTGATTGATCCCCAATAAAGCCTAGTTGGGAAGAGAGAAAAACCCATAAAGGAGTCAGATCAAGAAGACTGCTCCCCAAACGATGTCAGCCGTGGTGCAAAAACACGGACAGAATTGTCAATCTCTTAATACCACAAGAGACGTTCTCTAAAGGATTTGTGCACACCTCAAAAGCGGTTGCACACCTCAAAAATGGAAGATGCAGAATGGAAAAGACATGTGACAAATTTGCAATGATCACCAATGTCGAATCCTTCGTGATTTCTGGGCCAAAAACAAGCCTTTTTCGGTCCCCAATCCTACCAATGTTACAACCCTGAAACAGTCTTCTCTGACTAAGACACTTGGGTTAACATATAGCTTAGCTCGAAGAAGTACGAGCAAGACTCTTTCTTTCTCATTTTGCAGGGTTCTTGACTTGTAAACCCGGAGCAGATGGTGAAGATTTTCATTCGATGGCCCCGACTCCAAAGCGGGTCCCCCTTGAAAACCAATATCCAAGCCCAACATTACGGTCCCGTGGAAGACCTCCCGACCGATCAAAATGTATGCGCTGCGAATGAGCCTAAAACCTAGGCACAGGTCAGTAGGGAATTGAGTGCATCCCCTAAAAATCATCACCTCAAAACAGGTGAGATGGCCTCCTTGTCGAGAAATATTCCAATTGACGTTTTGAGCAAACTCTTTTTGGGAATTTTCAAACTGTGGATCCAGATTTTCCATGCAAGGGATTCGTGATCACATTTGCACGTTGCAAAAATGTTTTGGATAACCTCCAGCATCAAAATGCACATCTCATGACTAAAGCTTAAGTCATAAAATTTTGTCAATTGGACAATTGCTGTCTTCTCAAAGATTACCAATATTTTCTTGGGGAAGAGAAACCCTTAAAAAAAATCCTTTTCAAAATATCAAACAGTCTCATCGGACGTGGAGAACCCTTGTCATGAGACCCCCTTTTCAAAAATATCAAATAGTCTCATCGGACGTGGAGAACCCTCGTCATGAGACCCCTTTTCAAAATTTAGGCAGTCTCATCGGACGTGGAGAACCCTCGTCATGAGACCCCTTTTCAAAGCAAACAAAGGTAGATACCGCCTGAAGGATCAACACAAGGTAGATACCGCCTGAAGGGTCAAACCAAGGTAGATACCGCCTGAAGGGTCAAACAAAGGTAGAAACCGCCTGAAGGGTCAAAACAAAGGTAGATACCGCCTGAAGGGTCAAACAAAGGTAGAAACCGCCTGAAGGGTCAAAACAAAGGTAGATACCGCCTGAAGGGTCAAACAATGGTAGAAACCGCCATAAGGGTCAACTCATTGGTAAGTACCGCCATAAGCATCGACACAAATGTCCGATCCACCATACGGATCAAAATCCTTGGCAAATCTCAGGGCGTGGGATGCGCCTTCCTTAGATTCCTAGCCGTTAGGAATCCCATAATGGTATGACCTACCATACAGGTCAAAGCTTAACCTCCCTAGGATATTCTGAATGACGAGTCCTAGGCATCCTCTTGAAAGTCGTCGCAACCGGCAGCATCGAACAGGTAAGTGGCAGGTATGTCTCTCTACTATCTCACTCTCTCATGTCAAATGAACGTTTCCCCCTTCAAGAAAGAGCATACACGGACAAGCATGAAGATTGGATGTCATGACTCCTTTTCCTTTAGTTTCCCAAGTCGAGTCGATCAGGACTCAGGTGTCACCTTATCTTTGAGAGATTCCTCTAACGAGATTCCTCTCAAAGAGGGGCAGCTGTTGACACCTAAATTTTGATCAACCTTTTTGTTTCCTTTATTTTTCAAAAATTCATAGAAAATCCATAAAAAGCTGAAAAATTACAAAATCAACTTTGGTAACATTGGCCAAGCTAAAGGAACCATTTTGGATAAAAAAAATATTTTTTCATATTTTTCGTATTTTTTATTATTATTATTTTCGAAAAATATAAAAATAAAATGAAAATCAAGAAAAGTAGTATTTGAGGTCACAAAAATATAGAAAAATAGTCAGTATTTTTATTTTTAATTTTCTTTACTTTTGAACCTCATAAAATAGTAAAATTCAGGTTCGATTTTGGGTGTTTTCTGATCACCATAAAATTGAAATTGGCAAAAATATTAGTAATGATTAAAAGGAAAAGGAGTGAAAACATAATCATTCAAAAGGAAAAGGGAACTAATCATTTTGTCTTTGCTTTTGATTATTTTATTATTATTCTTACTTTTTAGTATTTTATTTTATTATTATTTTATTATTATTATTTACTCACCTTTCCCCTCATCCGTCGCTGGCTTCTTCTCCTCCCGCGACTTCATCTTCTTCCCTTCCTTCCTCTTCTTCAGGAGCTCTTCTTCTTCTTCTTGTCTTCTTCTTCTTCTTAAAAAAAAAAAAAAAGGAATCCTCACCTTCGTGCATTATTTGCCTTCGCCTTCGATCATTCCGCCGTCGTCGCTAGTCGTCGTACCTCAAAGCCGCCGTGAACAACTCAAGACCCGCGACCTCCACCCGTTTCGGAGTTTGGTTCGGGTTTGTTTCGGATCGGGCCAAATCCGTCACCGCCATCGCCTCCGGTGACTGCCCCGGAGTCCTACCTCCTCCCTCGGAGCTTGTGGAGCCTACGCGCCGCTGGTGGAGCTCAGAAACGGCCTCGGGTCACCACCCCGTCGTCGGAGCGTGTCGGCGTGTCGGCGTGTCGGAACGTGTCGGCGTGTCGGAACGTGTCGGAGCGTGTCGGAGCGTGTCGAGCCGTGTCGGAGAGTGTCGAACGTGTCGGAGAGTGTCGAGCCGTGTCGGAGAGTGTCGAACGTGTCGGAGCGTGTCGGAGAGTGTCGAACGTGTCGGAGCGTGTCGGAGAGTGTCGAACGTGTCGGAGAGTGTCCGGGCGTGTCGGAGAGTGTCGAGCCGTGTCATAGCGTGTCCGGACGTGTCGGAGAGTGTCGAACGTGTCGGAGCGTGTCGAACGTGTCGGAGCGTGTCGGACGTGTGCATGAACAGTGTCCAATCCGAACAGTGCATGAACAGTGTCGGAACAGTGCATGAACAGTGTCCAATTTTTTAATTTTTTTAATTTTTTATTTTTTAGTCTTAATTTGTGAAATTGACTATCGACATTCTAATGGCGATCGACAGGTAACGGGCATGGGGATGGTCGTAGGCTGGGGCTGGGCGATTGAAGGCCGGTGTCCAATCCGGTATGTTTTACGTACCCGATCCGTATATCAGGATTATTTTTCTAAAATATTGCATTTATAGACTTGATTTGTATGTATTTGTTTCAGTCTAGTGGTTAGCTTATTTATCTGGTTGAGTGTTATCTATTGTCAAAGACATGCTTTTTGTTAAAATATTTTCTGAAAATATAAAAAAATATTAATAAATCAAAAATGCCAAAAAAATGGAAAAATTAAAGAAAAACAAAAAAATTGAGAAAAATTGCAGAAAAATTCTAAAAATTCTCCAAGGCTGAAAATGACAAAAAATTGATTTGTTTTCATTTTTGGGATTTTCTCCCATTTAATCCAAAATGGCGATTTCACCCCTCAAAGGGTGAATCGTCTTTGATATTCTGATGAATTGTGGAAATTGCTTAGAATTTGGTGATGGGCCAGATGGATGGTTAAACCTTATGTCTAAGATTTCCACATTTCATTTCCATTTTTAGAAAATGACGATTTTACCCTTCGAATGGTAAATCGGTTTCTAAAATTCCCGAAAATCACGAAAATTGCCAAAAAATAGGAAATGGGTCAATTGAGTGACCAAACCTGTTTTGACTCCGGATTCATTCCGAAATGATGATTTTGTCCTTTTTGGGCAAATTGTGCCCTTTGTCTCAAAATTACGATTTTGCCCCCTTGATGGGCAAAATCATGTCTAAATCATTCCTAAGCCTGATTGATGCTTCTCTAGGCCAATATGGCCTTATTAGGAATGCCATGTGATTTATTTGTACACTTGAATTCATCGATTTGTGCACTTTATTATTGATTGTGATTGCTATGATAGTCATTCCTATCTGCATGAACTCCTAGATTTAGAACTCGTACCTCACTCATCTGCATGAAATCTTTGGTCAGAAAATTCAGTCAACTTAGGTACCGAAAGGGCGTCAACTCTGACAGTTGACGTAACTAAGTCCCCGAACCCAGTTCTCTGGTTATCGCAGAATTGAATAGAAACTCCCGACTATTCAATAGGGTGGTCCAATCATACCCTCCAAAAAATGATTGGTGGCGACTCCTCGGCATGCACACTTAGCACATGTCATTAGACCACACTGAAGGTCGACTACGCATACCTCCGTTGCGATTTGGGTAATGGGCCTTGGGAGAGGCCCGCGTCCGACCAGACTGGACGGCCCATTAGCCCTCGAGAGCCCGACAACCTCGAGAGGGTCGCGACAACCTTCATGGCTTTGGGTCTGAAAATGTTGGTCTCACGACGGGGAGAGATAATAATCTCAGTAAGTTAACCCTACCCCTAAGCTAGACTATTGGAACCTCCAGGCACGTTTGAAAATATTCAAGTTTTGACAAAATGCTTTTCACACATGACATTCAATCAATTGGCATAATAAAGCAACTCAGGCATATCAGGCACCAGGTTCATTTCTTTCATACTTTCGCTTTCCAATCTAAGTTTCTCAAGCCATACAAGCATAATAAACATTCCATGCACTCTAGGCATCCCAGGCATTCCAGCCAATTCAAGCATACAGACTCGGAAACATATTAAAAACCATGTTTCAGTCTTTTATCTTCTTTACGCCCATCAAGGGCCCCCTTGCGAGATGATTCGGTCAACCATATGACTCTCGACGTCTTATCGAGATGATCCGGTCATCATGACTCTTGCTGCGAGATGATTCGGTCTCTATAGCGACTCTCGACACTCCGCGCCATCGCGATGATTCGATCGACTACAGAACTCTCGCGTCCGGACCTAGAGATGATTCGGTCACTACCTGACTCTTGATTCTTACAGCCTTCGAGATGATTCGGTCAAGGTAGGACTCTCTAGCCGCACGACCTCGTCAGGTCAATGGGAGTAACTTCCTCCCCGGCTCAATGCATTGACCATAAAACATAGCTGTGAACCTTCTCATTAATCTCATTTTCATATTCTCAAGCAGATTCATTCCATCACCATTCATGGCACACCTTTCAAGCATACTAGGTTCATCAACTCAAACATGCCATTCGGCCACTAGCAGTACATGTCATCCCACCTCAAGCAATTGAATCATCGAAAGCACCAACAAGCATCAAGGCACTTGATTGAATCAAATAAGTCGATGCACATCAAAATTCACTCATGGCACCTCGTCATCAAGCATGCACATCTTTAATTCAACATTTTTAGGCATGCCAAAGAGTCATTCAATCAAGGTAAAGCATCCAAAAACTCAATTCATCAAAACTGCCCAATTCAAGATCCCACGACCAGGTTCAGTCTCTCAAAACCTGACATTTTTTCTACAGAATTTTTAGAAAACAAATTCTAAGGTATTAAACTTCAAGATCTTATGGACATGTGGGCGAAAACGAGGCTCAATTTGGATATCGGATGACTTAGAACGGGTCATTTTAGAATCGGTGTGTGCAGAAAAACGGGATTTGTCAGCTCTAAGGTCTCCCACGGTTCCACCCTCAAACAACCCTTTAAAACCTTCAATTTTCACCAAGAAATCCACTCTTTAGTGACTCAACATCCTAACAAATAGTTAGAAGTCTTCTTACCAAGCTAATTAAGCCAACAAACTTCTCCAAGCACAGCAACAACCTTTGGATCCCAATCTGTCCAGAGCAGGGCAGATTCTGTTCCAATAAGTTTCCATACAAACCGACCATCAAAACTCCAATCTAACTCATCTATCCTTTACTAACATGTAATATCATGTCTTAGGTTGTCTTACCAACAATTTTCGGGGCAAGGCGACGCTTCTAAGGCCTTCAAAGGTACTCGGTTCCCAGACCCGTCGAAGAGGACAGATTCTGTCCTTTAGAAAATCATCCAAATTCCACCATTAAAACCCATCTATCATCAACCAAACTTCAAAACAAACTTACTCAACCTTAATACTATGTCTTAAGGAGGTCTCACCTTGATTTGGAAGCAAGATAAACCTTATAAACCGGTCTAAAGGAGCTCATGGCCTGGTTTGCTCCGATTCTGACCTTCATCCACTCAAATCGATCTACGGAAATATCTAATGGGGTAAAATTGATCTTATAATATGTCTATGGAAATATAATACAATAATATTTCTAATGGCGAAAGAATCACCTCAATCTGATGTCGGACGACGGAGTTATGGCCGAAACAGTGAGACGGGTCGGTACTGGTCGCGAGCTGGCCTGCGAGAAAGAGGGAAAATGAAAGGGAGAGGGGAGAGAGAGAGCGTGAGATTGGGAGAGAGAGGGAAATTGGCTGAGCAAAAATGAAGAGAGAGAGAGGTCTTCTTAATTTTTCCTAGGTCCCCAAGTCAAGGAGAGAGAGAATGGTAGGTGAGGGAGATTAGACAACCATTTAATGCCAACCTATCTCAATGTGCCACTTGTCTTCATCTAATCAATGCATTGACTCTCATTGACTTTTCTTCATAAAAATCTAGAGCACAAATTGACTATAATATCCTCAAACTTTCGGCCACTATAGGGAGAGAGCAAATGACTATAATGCCCTTGCTTGTTCTAAAAGGGTAATTTTCCACTTCCAGTCCAAATTTCACTTTTCTCAATCTAAATTACCCTCGATGAGGCGACGTCCAAATTCTTTTCTAATGTTGGAATTCTTCATTTCCATTTGTCAATTTCGAGCTTCCATTGCATGATCGATCTTTTGTCATTTGTATCTTCAGTTTATCTCGAACTAACAAGCGGCTTTTGCAGACGTTACGCGTATCGCCTCTGTGACTCTCGTCACACTTAGGACGACTCAAGTTACGATGGCTTTGGTTGTCATGTAATTGCGAGGGTTCATTACTAGTTCCGACGGTCTCGATCGTTATTGTTCGATTCAGGAAAACTTCGCAAATTATACATTGGTTAAACGGCATCACCCATACTCCAATCATATAACTCTAGCAATGGATTCCTTTTTCGTTATTTGATCGGCCTTTAATGGTTCTAAATGTTCCCTCGGCAATCTTTATGGTCAAAGCGTCATTTCCTTTTTCGAGTTTCCTAGGTCCACGTACTTGTCATGCGTTAGCCTTTCCCTTTCTGGTCAGTTAACTCAAATTGATCAGGTCCGAGCGAGATAAAACTGAAATACATCGATAGATACTTCTCATTCCATAGTCTCAAAATGACAGGAATTCAGAATGTCACACTTAAGTCATCTTGTGTTGTTTTATTTTTATGGAGATGTTCTCGCTTTCGCTTGCATGCTTCATATGTCTTTAAGTTAATGGCCGTTCGTTCCTAGGAGATCATCAAAGGTAACGGCAAAGGTGGGATGCTCGCGTGCCCACCGGGGTCGGGGCGTGACAGAAGGTACCGATTGGTAGGTCTCAGTTGTATCTCGCTCGGAGCTGGCCACTCTTGAGTTAACTAACCAAAAGGAAAAGGCTAACGCAGAGTCAAATATGTGGACCTGAGAAGTTCGAATAAGAAATGGCGCTTTGACCATAAAGATTGTCGAGGGGATATTTTGGGCCAGCATAGATCGATCTAAGAACGATCATGGAATGTCTTGCTAGCGTTATACGTTGGAACACGAGTGATTCCGCTTAACCAATTTATTGCTTTACTAACCTTGTCGTTTGTCTCACAATGCGCTAGTCTCTCTAGGGTCTCGCGCTAGGAAACTTGTGTAGCTTGCCCTCTAGGAGGGATTGTGGCCTCGGCAAGTTATCCATTGGCATTAGTTGCCCATATGGTACGTGCGCTTGATTAACTGGGGCCGGTACACCAATACTCATTGGATTCAACGGGTTCGCTACACTTGCCAAAGGTGGAACTACATTACGATGGTCCTGCACTGTTGCCATTCGATGGTGGTGCTACTGGCCTCGGAGTTTCACCATTTGGCAATGGTATATACCAATTTGCTGCTCCAATAATAATCCCATTAGTGTCATCTTAGGCTTGAATGTTTGACGGTATTGTCGAGACCAGTTAAATTGTTATTTTGTTTCTCATCGAAAATCTCTAACATTTGAAGTATGCTCACCACTGATTGCGGTGCTATTTGACCAGACTTTTCGCCCTGGTCTCGACTTGAGTTTGATCACTTCCTCGATGTGATTCTACATATGGTTGGTCAAGTCATTCTGGTGCTCCTCGAAATTCCTTCTCATAGTGGCCAGCATGATCGAATCTGGGGCCAACTCTTTCCTCTGAGAGTCTCTGAGAATCCGTGGAATGTCCACTAGGTTCCCATCTATTGGATAATACAGTGGGGCCTACGGGAATTACGGTGTGCGTCCATGCAGGCAACCACACCCCCTTGGCGGTTATCCAAGTTAAACGTGAAAGATCACGTTGGTTGAGAAGACGTAAAAACGTCGTCTTCTTCGTCAGTTTTTCCACGACACTTTCTGTACTCCCAAAAAGAAAACCGATACAGAGAACGCTCCTCCCCACTGAACGCTCGTTGATTTGGCGTTGACGAAAGAGGAATTTCAAGAACGCAAAGGGCATTTAATCTGTGACAATTAAGGTATGTCCTCGTGATATACTTTTGATGATCAGTGATTCAAGTGATTCAATTGGGCATACTTCCGCAGTTTATAGATTAGGGTTTAGAACCCAACATTGGTATCCGAGCCTTAGTTGCTTGTTTCCTGATTGATTTCGTGTTAATTGTGAACAAATTAGCCGTAATTGCGTGTACTGTTCATGCGTGATATTCTCAGTTTGATTTGTCAAAAATGTGTTTTGAACATACCATTAGAACGGGCTCGTCGAGACGATGAATTTGAGTGGTCGACGGCCCCGAGGAGACGCCGGGAACCGCCGCACGCGCGACACGCGCCACGGCGGGGCGGAGTCCCTCATGGCCGAATCTGTTCATCACTTTTTAGCAATTTTTTGTTTGTCAAAATTGAAGTGTGAATATACCATCGTGTTCATCTCGAAGAGACGAGAATTTTGATGGGTGGATGGCCGCCGGAGGAGGCCGGACGGCCGCCGGAGGAGGCCGGACGGCCGCTCACGCGCCGACACGCGCCGTCGGGGTGAAACCGTCGCCCCCCCACGCGCCACGTGCCGGGCACGTGACGGACGCGCGGGCCGCGCCATATGCAACGCACGTGGTGCTCCGCCAGGGTGCAAGTTGGGCCTGGGCCGGCCCGAGAAAAAAAAATTGAACGGGCCTGGCCCGTTTAATAATCAAGCCCGAACCGGATTAGTTCCGGATTTGACCCGACCCGATTTGATCCGTTGACCCGATCCGTTGACCGTTAACCGAGAGTTGACCATTGACCATTGACCGAGAGTTGACCGTTGACCCAAAAAAAAGAAGGTCTTTCAATCTTGGGGTTTGTATAATGTCTTGTATTTATTTGTCCTTATTTACGATATGTTCGTAAATTTTATATAATTGATGGATTTTAGTAATTCACTTTGTACTGCATTCGTTGCAGGTACAATGCCGTCAACAAAAATACATCGGGACAAATGGAAGGTGCTAGAAGACAAAAAACGTCCAAAACTAAGAAGACAGAGCGAGATACAAGCCCTTAATGAAAAGATTGAAATATTGAACAATTATGAATGGGATAATGTATGTGACATTATAACCCATGTAACAAAGGTCAACAATATGATCCAAGAGATCATTTGGGGTGGACGTATAGTGCAAGATCGAGAAGCGTTTAACGCACTTAAAAATTCAATGCCTGAGGATTGACATGATCAGCTCGACCGCACTTAGGATGAACAATGGTCATATATGACGTTTGTACTGCATTTTTTTACAAAAGGTTGTAAGAGTCGGGGCAGCAAAGACGTCGTCACTTGGGATGAATGGATCGCACAAGCATAGTGTACCCTGGCTAAAGACCAAGGGTCCTCAGAGGATTTTTGCTAAGGCAGCGATATGGGCTCCTGATTTTGTCAAAAATTCCCCTAGAGAACTTGCGGATTCCCTACCTTATATAAGGGATATTACCTGGATCAATCGTCAAACCTCAGAAAGGGTTACAACGCTTGATTATCTTTAGATTTTTTTTTTTTAATTCTAAGTATGTATAGGCAATTTTTTTTAGGAATATGTTGTTATTGAATTTATGATTATCTGTTGTTGATATTGTGAGATATATGTTATTGTATATATATAATTTAGTGGGAGTGTTCATAAGTTTTAGTAACTGTTTGATGAACACGTTTGAATGATTGTATTGATATATGTTTTATATTATAATATCTAGATGATGATGGGGAACTTAGTGAACCGTTGATTTTAGAATTTTTTCTGAAATAATATATCAATATAATCTAAATGCATAAATAGAGTTGCATTTGTTGCATATAAATAGACTTAAAATTCGTGCAAATGTCTAATATTCAGATACCATGGCAGCGGCTTCAAAGAACATTGTTGCTGAACTCAACAAGGGTGAGAAATTGAATGGAGAGAGTTATGAAATCTGGAGTATGAAAATCCAGTATGTGCTAGAGGAACTTGAGGCATTGGAAGCTCTTAACCTGATTATAGCTGAACCAGAGGATGGTAACACTGTACAGCATAGAAGGGACAAGGAAGCCTTCACTGCCTGGAAGAAAAAGAACTCAACTGCTCGCATTACGTTGTTGAGCAGTATGGATAATGACATTATGTGAGAGTTTAGGCAACACGAGAATGCTAAAGACATGTGGGATGCCTTGAAGGCTCGATTTGGACAAACTTCTGTCACTAAGCTGAGACAGCTTACAATCAGGTTTGATACATATAAGATGCCACATGGTCAGAATATGAAACAACATCTGAGGAAGATGTCGAACATGATTAGCGAGCTGAAGGATGCTGGTCACACATTGTCTGATGAGCAGCAAGTGCAGGCTGTGATCCGCTCTTTGCCTAACAATTGGGAACACATGAAGGTTAACTTGACCCATAATGTGAATGTCACGACCTTCGAGGATGCTATGCGACATCTTGAGCTGGAAGAGGACCGCCTTTTAGCGGCTAAAATACAAACTGATGTGTATTTTGCTGGTTCTAGCTCACATGGAGCTTCGGGCTCCAAGCGCAACCACCCTGGTAGTTTCAAAAAGTGGAAAGGCAAAGGAGTGGAACCATCTGGAAAGAAACCGAAGTTTGAAAAGCATGGAAAAGGGAAGCGTCCCGCGAAGAAAAACATTTCAAGAATGAAATGTTACAATTGTGGAAAGAATGGTCACTTCGCTCGCGACTATGGCGAGCCGAAGAAGGTAGAAACCCTTAACACATTTAAAATACTTGTTATGTATCAAGTTCTGTATTTTTAACTGAATCTCATCCTTTGTGGACTGTAGACTCAGGTGCCACAGACCATGTAGCCAGAGATAGAAGTGCGTTTGTGGAATTTCGACGAATTCCAAGTGGAGTGAGATGGATCTATGTAGGAAATAATTCTAGAGTGGAAGTGAAAGGAATTGGCACTTGCCAACTGATCATGCGTGGTGGACGCACTTTATTCCTACACGATGTCTTGTATGCTCCTGAGATTCGTCGAAATCTTATCTCTGTGCTGGTTTTAATCAAACTCGGTTTTAGTATGATTTTCATAGCAATGGAGTGGATTTGTTGTTAGATACAACTTATTATGGTTCTGGCTATTTCGTGGATGGTTTTGTTGTATTAGATATTGAACATACCAGTGTTAATGTATGTTATTCCCTATTTGCATCTTCCAATTCTAGTGAAAATGATGTGAATGTTTAGCATGCAAGGCTTGGTCATATTGGCCAACAGAGAATGAATAGATTGGCCAAAGATGGCTTATTGGGCAATATTGATAAAGTAGAATTGCCTGTATGTGAGCATTGCCTAGCTGGGAAAACCACGCGAAAGCCATTTGGAAATGGCACTAGAGCTGAATTTCCTTTGCAATTAGTCCATACTGACATCTGTGGTCCAATGAATGTGAAAGCAAGGCACGGTGCTGTTTATTTCATCACATTTATTGACGATTATACTCGATATGGATATGTCTATCTGATTTCTCATAAATCTGAAGCATTAAGTTGTTTCAAGAAATTTATGACCTTAGTGGAAAATCAGTTAGATAAGAATATAAAAGCTTTAAGATCCGATTGAGGTCAGAGTATTTATCTGATCAGTTTAGATACTTATGTGATGAAAAGGGAATAGATAGACAATTATCCATTCCATACACTCCTCAACAAAATGGAGTAGCTGAAAGGAGAAACAGAACCTTACTAGAAATGGTTAGGTCCATGATGGCGCAAGCTAATTTACCAATCACTTTTTGGGGTGATGCTTTATTAACTGCTGCCTATGTGCTTAACCGAGTGCCTTCTAAATCAGTCTCTTCAACCCCATATGAGTTATGGACAGGTCGAAAACCTGATTTGAGCTTTCTCAAACCTTGGGATTGTGCTGCCTATACTCATGAGTCCTCTCATAAATATGGAAAATTGGGACCAAGAGGTAGAAAGAGTATCTTCATAAGATACTCAGAACACTCTAAAGGATATGTGTTCATAGGTGAACAAGAAAGCAGAAGCGTGACTGAATTTGAATCAAGAGATGTCACATTCTTAGAGAATGATTTTCCAAGAAAGGGCGAAATAGGTGAAGATTGTTCCCTATTTGAGATCTTAGATCAGGATAATGGAACTGCGATATATAATGATCCAAGTGGGAGCAATGTGAGAAGTGGGGAATTGTGTACGAACCAGTATCAATTGCAACCACTTGATGAATCAATACCGTTATCTGGTCTAAGTGGGGGCATAATGGAGAATGAAGTACCTTTGGTGGTGCAATCTTCTCCACGGCGAACAAGTCGCAAAAACATTCCTCGACGACGTTTTGAAATTGAAGGGGAAGCTTTCATGATTACTCCACTAGAAGAAGATGAGCCAAGAAATATTAATGAGGCTTTATCTTGCCCTGATAAAGAAAAATGGATGAAAGCAATGGGAGAAGAAATGGAGTCAATGAAATCAAACCAAGTTTGGGAACTGGTTGATCTTCTGAAAGGACGAAGAGCCATTGGGAACAAATGGGTTCTCAAAATAGCTGTAAGGCTGATGGTTCAATTGAAAGGCATAAGGCTCGCCTTGCCGCGAAAGGATACAACCAACAGGAAGGAATTGATTATGAGGAAACTTTTTCTCTTGTGGTTCGAATTACTTTTGTTCGCCTTATTCTGGCAATAGTGGCTAGTTTGGATCTAGAGTTACATTAAATGGATGTAAAGACTGCTTTCCTCAATGGGGAATTAGAAGAAGAAATTTATATGCAACAACCCGTTGGGTTTGTTAAAGAAGGCCAAGAACAAAAGGTATGTCGACTTCTGAGGTCGATATATGGCCTTAAGCAGTCTTCTAGACAATGGAATACACGCTTTCATAATGCCATAGTGGCATATGATTTTGAGATGATCAATGAAGATAATTGCGTGTATATCACAAGATTCAAAGGTCACTTTGTGATTTTGTCATTATATGTTGATGACATACTGATTGCTGGAAGCAATATGGAGTTTGTCAAGACAGTCAAATGTTGGCTATCTTCAAATTTTGAAATGAAAGATATGGGCGAGGCTACGTATGTTCTCGGAGTTAAGATTTCGAGAGATCGTTCGAAAAGGTTACTGTCTCTTTCGCAAGAGACTTATATTAATAAAGTCCTTGAACGATTTCGTATGCAAGATTGTAAACCCATTGATACTCCTATTGCAAAAGGTGAAGGACTGAGTCAAAGCATGTGTCCTAAGACTCCACAAGAGCAAGAACGTATGAAAAACGTTCCATATGCCAGTGCTATTGGAAGTCTCATGTATGTTATGATGTGTACAAGACCTGATATTTGTTACGCAGTTGGACTGGTCAGTAGATACCAATCCAATCCAGGTCAAGCACATTGGACTGCCGTTAAAAGAATCTTGAGATATCTGAAAGCAACTGCCGATTACTCACTGAAGTATCAAGGAAGTGATTTGCACCTTGAGGGCTACACCGATGCTGACTGGGGAGGAGATTTGGATGAGAGGAAATCCACTTCTGGAAATGTATTCTTACTAAATAATGGCGCCATATCGTGGAGCAGTAAGAAACAGCAGTGTATAGCGTTATCCACCATGGAAGCCGAGTTCGTGGCTTTATCAGCGGTAGCACAAGAAGGTGTTTGGCTTAGAAGATTTCTGGATCATTTGAGTGTTACTAGAGATGCTGCAAACCCAGTGAAGGTTTATTGTGATAGTCAGGCAGCAATAGCTTACACTAAGGATCCTAAGTTCCATGGCAAGACCAAACACATAGACATTAAATATAACTATGTCAAGGACATGGTGGCACGAAAGGAAGTAAACTTACAGTACATATTTACGCATAAAATGTTAGCAGATCCTATGACGAAGCCAATTCCTAGAGATGTCTTTTTTCGTCATATAAAGACTCTAGCACTGCGTAGAGATTGATATACTAAATATTTGTATTTTCCCTTAACAATTAATAATTGATGATGTTGTTTGTCAATATGGAAGTCTATTTGATATTTATGCATGTTAATGCTTGCTGCATTATATTGAAAAAGGTATGTCGGACAGATGAGAGATTAGCCCACTCACACGGGTAATCGCCTCTGTTCACTGTTTGATGAATAGAGATGAGGCAATTTTAAGCTTATTATCTAGGTGATAATTGAGAGCTCAAGCTTAAAATATTTATGCCGCCTTAACAAAATATTAAGATGAGGACTTAAAATTTATAATGTCCGAAAATGAAATAGCCCACATATTTCATTTTACCTGTCTTTATTGCCAGATGAGAGTTCTGATGGAAATTCTTGGCTGGAGTTATTACGTGAACTCAAGTTAGACACTGAGTGTGTCAAAATAATCATCTGTACGGTATTAAGTTGGAAAGACATACGCTCCATGGGGAAGGAGAAAATACCGTAATACGTATTTCATATTACGTATGCATAGTCGACCAATGAGAGTTGGCAAAAGTTATGATCTCAACTTTCTTAAGCCGTGTGAGACTCTCGATGATAAAATTCCTCAATTTTTTAGTACCCTTATGACTTTTCGTTATTCTCGAGATTTCTATTTAGTGTTCGCTATCTTAGAGTGTTGCCTATGGTCATGAAATTGATTCGATCTAAAGGGACATTTCTAGAAAAGCGAGCTGAACTGAAATTGAGAGGTCTGATGAAAGAGGAAGATTGATTTGGAATTTAAGTCACATTATGGATTATATTCACAGACCGGTTGTAATGCCCCGAGTCCCTCCTGGCGCACATCATCGCCTTACAACCAGTTCTTTATCTGTATAATACCCAGGATCTTTGCAATACATGGTAGGCAATGAAACTTAAATGAACATGCAGCAGCGTCATGCAAAACTCCTAGGCAATTAAACACGAGAGGGTTTGAGGGAAGCAAGATACTTTATCAAGTCATAGCATAGCATACGATTCACTTTACAACATAAACATAAACTGGGATACAACACTTGGGATCAGGGGAGATGGTTAGCCTAATCAAAAGAGACGACGGGCTAAGGATCAGGTGCTACTCAAAAGTGGAACTCCAAAAAGTCATGGATGCCTAGGCTATCTAAGGGTCGAGCTCGCGGTCATCATCGGAATCCTCGCGGTGCACTGAGTCATGCTCCTCCAGGTCTTCCTCGTCTTCCTCTTCCTCTTCTTCTTCTTCAAGCTCTGGCTCTGGATCTGCTTTATCCTCGGGTTCAGGCTGATCATGGTAGATGGCCTCTACGTCAGGGTTGTACTCCTCCTCCAAAGGCTCGTCCTCGGAATCATCTAGCTCTGCCTCATCCTCCTCGGGCTCGGACTCTTCCGTCTCCATGGGATCTTCGGCATCAGAGGGCCCCACGATGTCGCCATCAATCTCGGGGTTCTGAGACGGGGCCGGCGGAAGGTCTGGATCAGGTGCGGTCTCGGAGTCAGTGAGCTCCCCATCAGTAGGGTGTACGATCGAAGGATCCTGCTCGCCAATGACATCCCCCGGCACGTCAAAAGTCCTCAGCGGCCCATCCTCAAGGTCTCCATCACGGTAGAACCATGCTGCAAACTTGTCCGCCCTCCAATCTGCTAAGCCTATATCCATCCAGATGGTGCCATACTTTCTAATGTAAGCTTTCCCCTCTCCCACCGGGTACTCCGTGGAATACTGCTCTATCCAGACGGGCACCCCAAACATCGGCGGCGGTGGCATGATCAGGGTTTGGGGTCTGAAAATGGGGGTCTCACGACGGGGTGAGATATACTCAATAAGCTAGCCTAACCCTAAGCTAGACCCTTGGGACTTCCAGACACTTCCCAAACACATGCAATGGCCAAACAATCAAACAGCAGGCAATGACATATAATAGCTCATTTAGAAACATATTTAATCGTGCAATTCACACATTAGGCTAGGCAGGACTTGTACTTGGGCACTTAACATATCATCATTTAGCAGATAATCCACATGTACGATACAATCGAAACTCTCATGGCTTAGCCCGCGTAATAACGCATCAGGCTTAAGAGATCAAGGAACCCGCGTTCAACGCCTCAGGTTTCCGATGCCATTTCTCATGACCCTCGTTTAACGCCTCTGGTCCATCCCGCGTTTAACGCATCAGGATGCCTCACATATGTATACTTATAATTTCTTTCCATCGCCATAATTAATTCAATCATGCGCACTCTCATCAAACTGAGCTCAATTCGGCTCTTTAAGTTACCATCCCATATCATGGCAATACATCGTAAAATTCAATAAATCAAGTCCATGGCAATGTCATGCGATCGATTATAAGTTCATTGAAGAATCCTCACTCGTGAACACTGTCACTAAACCATAGCACAATCAATAGATTCGTTCGATCAATTAGCACACCTAAGGTCTCGATTCGCCGCTTAAGACCAAATTTACAAACATGGTACCATTTTAAGTCCCACGATCTCACTCAGTGATCCATGGCCGAATACAATACCTAGTCAATAGGTCATTTTCACATGGTGTGTCGCCAATCGGTGCCCTAGCCGAATGTCCCTAGGATCAATCAAACAATTCGTGGTCTCGATCAAGTTCAACTCCTATCCCGCACACCTAGCACATCCGTATAGGAATTCGGTCCCTACCTATGGGCGTTCATCACATATATCAATCAAGGAAATCAACATTTCAATCACTACAAGGCGCGGCCATGCTCGGTTTCCTCATGGCAGAATCGGTTCCCTATTGTTTTCATCCAAACCGCACATTAGATGCTCTAGATTAACACTCACTTGGTCCTTCCATTCACACAAGGTCCTAGCAAAAGGTTAGGGAAGCTTACAAAGTCCAAGAGCTAGGGCGAGCCGGCGGCAAATGGCGAGGGGAGGCGCGGCGCACGGCGGCCTGATCTGGTCCGCGGGGTCCTAGGCGACAATCATCACAAACAAACCTTAATACTACTTTTACCACAAGCCAAAAGCCTCTTAATATGTCTACCTAAGCACTAAGAGCAACTTACCTCAAGATCAACAATGGTCTCCCAAGAACAGCCCTTCCTACTTCCACTCGGCTCGATCCGGTCTTGGGGGTCTATGGGCGGCTTCGGGCCGAACGGCGGCTGCTAGGGTGGTCTAATGGCAAGAGGGACGTGCCTTGGTGGTGGTTCGAGGCGGCGGAGCGGCGGCGAAGCGGCGGTCGGCCGCAGCTTGGCGGAGAGAGAGAAGGCGACGGGCGAGAGTGAGAGGGAAGTGGGAGCGACGAGACAGTAGAGAGAGAGAGAAGTCGGCCGAATGAGGTGCAAGGGAGGGGAGTGTGTGATTTGAAGAGAAGGATTTTTGGAGGGAAAAGGGTAGTGGGGTGGTTCATGGGGTATGTGACAAGGAATAGTGCTTAGGAATGACAAGGTTAGTGGGGTAGGTTTAAGGGAAATTGTCCAATCAAGCTTGGTGTCATGCACTTCAATAATTCAAAGACCAAAAGACCCAAATGCCCTTGCATTTTCGGCTGAAGGCTTAGGGGGGCAAATGACCATTTTGCCCTTGCTTTGTCCTTGGAAAGTGTGCTAGTCCTATGGGTAAAAAGGTCGATTTCGGTCGTCGGTTCGAATTTCGCTTTTCTAGTCTATATGGGGCCATTTCTAATCTTAATAGCTCCCCGATGAGGCGACGTCCAAATTTACTCCAATGCGATCTCCAAATGTCCGGCCTCCAATCTCGAAGTCCAATCTATGGCTAAATTCAGTCAATTGTCATTCCGGCGTATCTCAAACTAACGGGCGGCTCTTAGGAGTTACGCGTATCGACCCGCGACTTATGTCACGTTTAAGGGTTACTCAAGCCACGACGGCTTTGGTTGTCATGTAATCGCGAGGGTCAATCACTAGTTCCGCAGGTCATGATCGTCAGAGATTGAGTTAGGTTAATTCGCAAATCACGCCATGGTCATACGGAATCACCCGCGAACCAATCGCATGACACTAGTAAATTGTTCTAAAACCATTCTTAGATCGACCTATGGCGGTTCAGAATATTCCCTCGACGATCCTTATGGTCAAAGTACCGACTCGTGGTTAAGCTCTTTGGTCCACGTACTTTAAATCCTATACGGCCATTCCCCATTGGTTAGTCGACTCGAGAGTGATCAGTTCTGAGCGAGATTAACTGGAATACATCGATAGACATTCATTCACTGATAAGTTTCGAGATAGGGTCAGAATTCAGGATGTCACAACTCTTCCCCCCTTACAAAAATTTCGTCCTCGAAATTTACATTACAACCACCTACTGAAACAAATGGGGGTGCTGACGCCTCATCGTTTCCTCACTTTCCCAGGTGGCTCCTTCTGTGCCATGGTGCTCCCAGATCACCTTTACTAGTGGGATCGTCTTGTTCCTTAGTACTTGCTCCTTCATGTCCTCGATCCTGATTGGTCTCTCCACATATGTTACCCGATCGTCCACTTCTATCACTTCGTGGTCCAGCACATGAGTTGCGTCCGGTTCATACTTCCTCAGCATCGACACGTGGAATACGTTGTGAACTTGTGATAAGCTTGGCGGCAAGGCGAGTCTGTAGGCCAGAGTTCCAATCCGCTCCAGAATTTCGAAAGGGCCTACATACCTTGGACTCAACTTTCCCTTCTTCCCAAACCGAGATAGACCTCGCATTGGTGACACTTTCAAGAAAACGCGGTCTCCTACTTGAAACTCCAAGGGTCTGCGCCGCTTGTCGGCGTAACTCTTCTGGCGACTCTGCACGGTTTTCAATCTTTCTCTTATGATTTTCACTGCCTCCACTGACTGTTCTACTAGTTCCGGGCCTGTTATGCTTCGTTCACCAACCTCGTCCCAGCATAAGGGTGTCCGGCAGGCTCTACCGTAAAGTGCTTCGAACGGTACCATTCCGATGCTCTGTTGGTAGCTGTTGTTATAGGCAAACTCCACCAAGTGTAACTGATCCTCCCAACCTCCTTTAAAGTCCAATACGCAAGCTCTCAGCATGTCCTCAAGCGTCTGAATTGTCCTTTTTGATTGTCCGTCCGTCTGGGGGTGGTAAGCGGTGCTGTACTGTAGTTTGGTTCCCAAAGCCTCTTGTAGGCTTTTCCAAAATGAAGTGGTAAACTTGGGGTCTCTGTCCGAAGTAATCGTTACTAGAACTCCATGAAGGCGAACTACGTACCTCATGTACAACTCTGCGTATCTATCCATCGTGAAATCTTTCCTGACTGCCAAGAAGTGTGCGGACTTAGTCAGCCTATCCACGATCACCCAAATCGAATCATGCCCTCTCTGACTCCTCGGCAAACCCATGACGAAGTCCATGGTGATGTGCTCCCACTTCCACTCGGGGATTTCCAAAGGCTGTAACATCCCACCAGGCTTACAATGCTGAGCCTTAACTTGCTGGCACGTCAAACACTTCGCCACATGCTTAGCTACATCCACTTTCATTCCATTCCACCAGTAGTGTTGACGCAGGTTCTGATACATTTTCGTGCTACCCGGGTGAATACTATAGTTGCTCCTATGCGCTTCCGACAAGATCCTTTCTCTTAGCTCCTCGTCACTGGGTACGCACAAGCGTCCACGAAACTTCAGAATCCCATCTTCGGACACTTGAAAGTTGGGTTTCCTTTTTCCGGCATCCGTTTCCAAGATCTTTTGGATGTCGGGGTCCGTAGATTGCAACGCTTTCACCTTCTCATGAATCTCAGGCTCAATTCTCAATGTCGCTAGGAGACAAGACAGCTGGCAAACTTCGAGCCTAAACTCCGAATCCCTTACCTTTTCCAACAAGGTCCATTCCTTAACCAATAAATGTTCGATGCTTGACTTCCGACTCAGCGCATCCGCAACCTTATTTGCCTTTCCAGGGTGATAAAGAATATCACAATCATAGTCCTTGAGCAGTTCCATCCAGCGACGTTGTCTCATGTTTAACTCCTTTTGGGAAAATAAGTACTTCAAACTCTGGTGGTCCGTGTAAATTTGAAACCTTTCTCCGCACAAGTAGTGCCTCCAAATCTTCAAGGCGAAGATGATAGCTGCTAGTTCCAAATCATGCGTCGGGTAGTTCATCTCATGAGGTCTTAACTGTCTCGATGCATAAGCTACAACTCTTCCATGTTGCATCAAGACGCATAATCCCTTCAGCGACGCATCGCTATAAATTTCGTAACCTCCAGGTCCAGAAGGGATGGTCAACACTGGTGCAGTCGTCAAACGATGCTTCAGTTCCTGAAAACTCCTCTCACACTTATCCGTCCATTCAAACCTCGTATCCTTCTTAGTCAGCCTTGTCAAAGGAGTAGCTATCGAGGAAAACTTTTCTACGAACCTGCGGTAATATCCTGCCAATCCTAGGAAGCTTCGAACCTCCGTCACTAACGTAGGTCTAGGCCAATTCGTTACTGCTTCAATCTTTGCTGGGTCCACAGAAATTCCATTTCCAGAGATGACATGTCCAAGGAATGCAACTTTGTTAAACCAAAACTCGCACTTACTGAACTTGGCGTACAGCGAGTGTTCCCTCAACGTCCGTAGAACTCTACTCAACTGCTCCTCGTGCTCCTCAGGGCTCTTCGAGTAAATCAAAATGTCGTCGATGAACACAATGACGAACTGATCCAAGTACTCCTTAAACACTCTATGCATCAAGTCCATGAAAGCAGCTGGGGCATTAGTCAATCCAAACGGCATGACTGTGAACTCGTAATGCCCATATCTTGTCCGAAAGGCAGTCTTCGGTATATCTTCCTTCTTAATCCTCAACTGGTGATAACCCGTCCTTAGGTCTATCTTGGAGAACACAGAAGCTCCTTGTAGTTGATCAAACAAGTCGTCAATTCTTGGCAACGGGTACTTATTCTTGATAGTCACCTGGTTCAACTGCCTGTAATCAATACATAAGCGCAACGACCCATCCTTCTTTCTTACAAACAAGACTGGCGCTCCCCAAAGCGAAGCGCTCGGACGAATAAATCCTTTGTCCAGCAATTCTTGCATCTGAACCTTCAATTCCTTCAACTCTGACAAGGACATCCTATAGGGTGCCTTCGAGATTGGCTCTGTTCCCGGTGCTAATTCAATCACGAACTCTATTTCCCTTTCTGGAGGCAACCCTGGTAACTCTTGAGGAAAGACATCAGGGTAATCACGTACTACAGCTATGTCCTCTAGCTTTGGTTCCTCTACGGTCGGATCCACTACGGCTGCTAAGTAAGCTTGACATCCTTCGTCCAATAGCCTAGTCACCTCAAGTGACGAAATCAAAGGGATGGAGGTTCCTCCTCGACTTCCCACGAACTCAAATCTAGGGCGATCATTAGGATGGAAATGAATCACCCTGCTACCACAATCAACGACAGCTCTTTGCCTACTTAACCAATCCATTCCGATAATCACGTCAAAGTCAAACATAGGCAGCACAGCTAAATCTATTCGTTCCTCACTACCCCCAATGACTATCTTACAATCTGAACAACCTAAAGAAACCAGCACTTTATCCTTTAAAGGGGTGGTAACATGCAATATCACTTCCAGTGGTTTCAATTCAATTCCGACCAAATCAGCAAACTGAGCAGATATAAACGAATGCGATGCTTCAGGGTCAAACAAGGCATAGGCAGCATGATCACATAAAGTAATCGTACCTATGACCACGCCAGGCGCGTTCTCCGCCTCCCTGCGCGCCACCGCATAGACCCTTCCTTGAGCTGGCAGCTTATTGGCATTGTTCTGCGGAGCTCCCGCCTGCGAACCCGCTGGCGGCCGGTTCCCTTGAGTCTGAGCTCCTAGTGCCTGACTCGGGCAATTCCTTATCTGATGGCCCAACTGGCCACACTTGAAGCAAGCGCCCGTCCTGCTCGGGCAAGGTCCGTTCCCATGCTTCCGCCCACACAAACGGCAGTTCCAACTCAAGCGGGAAGCAGGCTTGCTAATGTTCCTTCTGATCGGAGGGACGAAACGCCGGTTGCTTACCATCGGCCTTTTGCCGAACTGGCGGTTATCCCTCACGGGGGTGAACCGCGATCCAGATGCTACTCCTCTTTCTCTCATGTCCCTTTCCACTAACTGACCCCTTTCATAAATGGCGTCATAGCCCTGTAAGTCCAACGGCACCAACTGGCTGCGAAGGTCAGGTCTCAATCCATCTATGAACCTTCTCGCCCTATCCTCGGGGTTTTCGACCATTCTCGGGGCATACTTAGACAGCCTTGCGAATTCGGCCTCATACTGATCGATGGTCATCTGGTTCTGTCGAAGATTCTGAAATTCAATCATCTTCTGTTCTCGAGCCGCTCTGGAGAAATACTTGGCAGTAAACACTTCAGAGAAGACAGTCCAGTTGGGTTATGTGCCTTCTGGGAAAACTCTTCCCTTGGTGGCCTTCCACCAATCATTCGCCATCTCTCGTAGCTGGTACACAGCTAGGACTACCTTTTCAGCCTCAGTACAACCCAACGCCTCAAAGGCCTTTTCCAATTCTTCAATCCAAGCAGGGGCAGTTCCAAGGTCCCCTGTACCATCGAACTTTGGTGGCTTCAGCTTCATAAAGTGTTCCATCAGCTGGCCCATCCCTCGATTTCCTTGTCCTTGGGCGTTGCCACCATCATTACCATAACCGTTGTTCCCGTTATTCCCATTTGCTAGATTGGCGGCAGCGACTGCAGCTTCAGCAGCCTGGGCAACGGCAGCAGCTCTCTCCTGGGCTTGCCTGCCCATCAAGTTCCTAATTTCTTCCAGGATCCTCATGACTCCGTCATACCTAGGATCTTCTACTGCTTGCGGCCTAGAGCTAGACGCTCCTCCCGTACCTCTGGTCCGGTTACTCATCTCGCTAAGTTTCACAAAACCTGAGCCACTATAATTCCATTCAGGAATTAGAGACCTAAGTCATCTACTTAAGTCAAACAAGGCTACGCTACACTCATAGCAGCAATCATAGTTAAAGCAACCATTAAAAGCATCACAACGAGGGAATCACTATTGCACCACGCAATCAGTTGCCTCTGCAACTTAGCCAAATCAAATCAATTACCCAACCAAGCAAGCAGCAGTCAACACTCAGTGCCAAGTACGAAGCCTTATAGCCTTAAGTCTACCAAGGATGACGCCAGTCAATATGCCAATCACAAGCGCCATTTCACATGGCATGCATTCTATGCCTAACTCTAGCGAATTTCCTAAAGCGTAAGGCTGATGGTTCAATTGAAAGGCATAAGGCTCGCCTTGTCGCGAAAGGATACAACCAACAGGAAGGAATTGATTATGAGGAAACTTTTTCTCCTGTGGTTCGAATTACTTTTGTTCGCCTTATTCTGGCAATAGTGGCTAGTTTGGATCTAGAATTACATAAAATGGATGTAAAGACTGCTTTCCTCAATGGGGAATTAGAAGAAGAAATTTATATGGAACAACCCGTTGGGTTTGTTAAAGAAGGCCAAGAACAAAAGGTATGTCGACTTCTGAGGTCGATATATGGCCTTAAGCAGTCTTCTAGACAATGGAATATACGCTTTCATAATGCCATAGTGGCATATGATTTTGAGATGATCAATGAAGATAATTGCGTGTATATCAAAAGATTCAAAGGTCACTTTGTGATTTTGTCATTATATGTTGATGACATACTGATTGCTGGAAGCAATATGGAGTTTGTCAAGACAGTCAAATGTTGGCTATCTTCAAATTTTGAAATGAAAGATATGAGCGAGGCTACGTACGTTCTCGGAGTTAAGATTTCGAGAGATCGTTCGAAAAGGTTACTGTCTCTTTCACAAGAGACTTATATTAATAAAGTCCTTGAACGATTTCGTATGCAAGATTGTAAACCCATTGATACTCCTATTGCAAAAGGTGAAGGACTGAGTCAAAGCATGTGTCCTAAGACTCCACAAGAGCAAGAACGTATGAAAAACGTTCCATATGCCAGTGCTATTGGAAGTCTCATGTATGTTATGATGTGTACAAGACCTGATATTTGTTACGCAGTTGGACTGGTCAGTAGATACCAATCCAATCCAGGTCAAGCACATTGGACTGCCCTTAAAAGAATCTTGAGATATCTGAAAGCAACTGCCGATTACTCACTGAAGTATCAAGGAAGTGATCTGCACCTTGAGGGCTACACCGATGCTGACTGGGGAGGAGATTTGGATGAGAGGAAATCCACTTCTGGAAATGTATTCTTACTAAATAATGGCGCCATATCGTGGAGCAGTAAGAAACAGCAGTGTATAGCGTTATCCACCATGGAAGCCGAGTTCGTGGCTTTATCAGCGGTAGCACAAGAAGGTGTTTGGCTTAGAAGATTTCTGGATCATTTGAGTGTTACTAGAGATGCTGCAAACCCAGTGAAGGTTTATTGTGATAGTCAGGCAGCAATAGCTTACACTAAGGATCCTAAGTTCCATGGCAAGACCAAACACATAGACATTAAATATAACTATGTCAAGGACATGGTGGCACGAAAGGAAGTAAACTTACAGTACATATTTACGCATAAAATGTTAATAGATCCTATGACGAAGCCAATTCCTAGAGATGTCTTTTTTCGTCATATAAAGACTCTAGGACTGCGTAGAGATTGATGTACTAAATATTTGTATTTTCCCTTAACAATTAATAATTGATGATGTTGTTTGTCAATATGGAAGTCTATTTGATATTTATGCATGTTAATGCTTGCTGCATTATATTGAAAAAGGTATGTCGGACAGATGAGAGATTAGCCCACTCACACGGGTAATCGCCTCTGTTCACTGTTTGATGAATAGAGATGAGGCAATTTTAAGCTTATTATCTAGGTGATAATTGAGAGCTCAAGCTTAAAATATTTATGCCGCCTTAACAAAAGATTAAGATGAGGACTTAAAATTTATAATGTCCGAAAATGAAATAGCCCACATATTTCATTTTACCTGTCTTTATTGCCAGATGAGAGTTCTGATGGAAATTCTTGGTTGGAGTTATTACGTGAACTCAAGTTAGACACTGAGTGTGTCAAAATAATCACCTGTACGGTATTAAGTTGGAAAGACATACGCTCCATGGGGAAGGAGAAAATACCGTAATACGTATTTCATATTACGTATGCATAGTCGACCAATGAGAGTTGGCAAAAGTTATGATCTCAACTTTCTTAAGCTGTGTGAGACTCTCGAGGATAAAATTCCTCAATTTTTTAGTACCCTTATGACTTTTCGTTATTCTCGAGATTTCTATTTAGTGTTCGCTATCTTAGAGTGTTGCCTATGGTCATGAAATTGATTCGATCTAAAGGGACATTTCTAGAAAAGCGAGCTGAACTGAAATTGAGAGGTCTGATGAAAGAGGAAGATTGATTTGGAATTTAAGTCACATTATGGATTATATTCACAGACCAGTTGTAACGCCCCGAGTCCCTCCTGGCGCACATCATCGCCTTACAACCAGTTCTTTATCTGTATAATACCCAGGATCTTTGCAATACATGGTAGGCAATGAAACTTAAATGAACATGCAGCAGCGTCATGCAAAACTCCTAGGCAATTAAACACGAGAGGGTTTGAGGGAAGCAAGACACTTTATCAAGTCATAGCATAGCATACGATTCACTTTACAACATAAACATAAACTGGGATACAACACTTGGGATCAGGGGAGATGGTTAGCCTAATCACAAGAGACGACGGGCTAAGGGTCAGGTGCTACTCAAAAGTGGAACTCCAAAAAGTCATGGATGCCTAGGCTATCTAAGGGTAGAGCTCGCGGTCATCATCGGAATCCTCGCGGTGCACTGAGTCATACTCCTCCAGGTCTTCCTCGTCTTCCTCTTCCTCTTCTTCTTCTTCAAGCTCTGGCTCTGGATCTGCTTCATCCTCGGGTTCAGGCTGATCATGGTAGATGGCCTCTCCGTCAGGGTTGTACTCCTCCTCCAAAGGCTCGTCCTCGGAATCGTCTAGCTCTGCCTCATCCTCCTCGGGCTCGGACTCGTCCGTCTCCATGGGATCTTCGGCATCAGAGGGCCCCACGATGTCGCCATCAATCTCGGGGTTCTGAGACGGGGCCGGCGGAAGGTCTGGATCAGGTGCGGTCTCGGAGTCAGTGAGCTCCCCATCAGCAGGGTGTACGATCGAAGGATCCTGCTCGCCAATGACATCCCCCGGCACGTCAAAAGTCCTCAGCGGCCCAACCTCAAGGTCTCCATCACGGTAGAACCATGCTGCAAACTTGTCCGCCCTCCAATCTGCTAAGCCTATATCCATCCAGATGGTGCCATACTTTCTAATGTAAGCTTTCCCGTCTCCCACCGGGTACTCCGTGGAATACTGCTCTATCCAGACGGGCACCCCAAACATTGGCGGCGGTGGCATGATCAGGGTTTGGGGTCTGAAAATGGGGGTCCCACGACGGGGTGAGATATACTCAATAAGCTAGCCTAACCCTAAGATAGACCCTTGGGACTTCCAGACACTTCCCAAACACATGCAATGGCCAAACAATCAAACAGCAGGCAATGACATATAATAGCTCATTTAGAAACATATTTAATCGTGCAATTCACACATTAGGCTAGGCAGGACTTGTACTTGGGCACTTAACATATCATCATTTAGCAGATAATCCACATGTACGATACAATCGAAACTCTCATGGCTTAGCCCGCGTAATAACGCATCAGGCTTAAGAGATCAAGGAACCCGCGTTTAACGCCTCAGGTTTCCGATGCCATTTCTCATGACCCGCGTTTAACGCCTCAGGTCCATCCCGCGTTTAACGCATCACGATGCCTCACATACGTATACTTATAATTTCTTTCCATCGCCATAATTAATTCAATCATGCGCACTCTCATCAAACTGAGCTCAATTCGGCTCTTTAAGTTACCATCCCATATCATGGCAATACATCGTAAAATTCAATAAATCAAGTCCATGGCAATGTCATGCGATCGATTATAAGTTCATTGAAGAATCCTCACTCGTGAACACTGTCACTAAACCATAGCACAATCAATAGATTCGTTCGATCAATTAGCACACCTAAGGTCTCGATTCGCCGCTTAAGACCAAATTTACAAACATGGTACCATTTTAAGTCCCACGATCTCACTCAGTGATCCATGGCCGAATACAATACCTAGTCAATAGGTCATTTTCACATGGTGTGTCGCCAATCGGTGCCCTAGCCGAATGTCCCTAGGATCAATCAAACAATTCGTGGTCTCGATCAAGTTCAACTCCTATCCCGCACACCTAGCACATCCGTATAGGAATTCGGTCCCTACCTATGGGCGTTCATCACATATATCAATCAAGGAAATCAACATTTCAATCACTACAAGGCGCGGCCATGCTCGGTTTCCTCATGGCAGAATCGGTTCCCTATTGTTTTCATCCAAACCGCACATTAGATGCTCTAGATTAACACTCACTTGGTCCTTCCATTCACACAAGGTCCTAGCAAAAGGTTAGGGAAGCTTACAAAGTCCAAGAGCTAGGGCGAGCCGGCGGCAAATGGCGAGGGGAGGCGCGGCGCACGGCGGTCTGATCTGGTCCGCGGGGTCCTAGGCGACAATCATCACAAACAAACCTTAATACTACTTTTACCACAAGCCTAAAGCCTCTTAATATGTCTACCTAAGCACTAAGAGCAACTTACCTCAAGATCAACAATGGTCTCCCAAGAACAGCCTTTCCTACTTCCACTCGGCTCGGTCCGGTCTTGGGGGTCTACGGGCGGCTTCGGGCCGAACGGCGGCTGCTAGGGTGGTCTAATGGCAAGAGGGACGTGCCTTGGTGGTGGTTCGAGGCGGCGGAGCGGCGGTCGGCCGCGGCTTGGCCGAGAGAGAGAAGGCGACGGGCGAGAGTGAGAGGGAAGGGAGAGCGACGAGAGAGTAGAGAGAGAGAGAAGTCGGCCGAATGAGGTGCAAGGGAGGGGAGTGTGTGATTTGAAGAGAAGGATTTTTGGAGGGAAAAGGGTAGTGGGGTGGTTCATGGGGTATGTGACAAGGAATAGTGCTTAGGAATGACAAGGTTAGTGGGGTAGGTTTAAGGGAAATTGTCCAATCAAGCTTGGTGTCATGCACTTCAATAATTCAAAGACCAAAAGACCCAAATGCCCTTGCATTTTCGGCTGAAGGCTTAGGGGGGCAAATGACCATTTTGCCCTTGCTTTGTCCTTGGAAAGTGTGCTAATCCTATGGGTAAAAAGGTCGATTTCGGTCGTCGGTTCGAATTTCGCTTTTCTAGTCTATATGGGGCCATTTCTAATCTTAATAGCTCCCCGATGAGGCGACGTCCAAATTTACTCCAATGCGATCTCCAAATGTCCGGCCTCCAATCTCGAAGTCCAATCTATGGCTAAATTCAGTCAATTGTCATTCCAGCGTATCTCAAACTAACGGGCGGCTCTCAGGAGTTACGCGTATCGACCCGCGACTTATGTCACGTTTAAGGGTTACTCAAGCCACGGCGGCTTTGGTTGTCATGTAATCGCGAGGGTCAATCACTAGTTCCGCAGGTCATGATCGTCAGAGATTGAGTTAGGTTAATTCGCAAATCACGCCATGGTCATACGGAATCACCCGCGAACCAATCGCATGACACTAGCAAATTGTTCTAAAACCATTCTTAGATCGACCTATGGCGGTTCAGAATATTCCCTCGACGATCCTTATGGTCAAAGTACCGACTCGTGGTTAAGCTCTTTGGTCCACGTACTTTAAATCCTATACGGCCATTCCCCATTGGTTAGTCGACTCGAGAGTGATCAGTTCTGAGCGAGATTAACTGGAATACATCGATAGACATTCATTCACTGATAAGTTTCGAGATAGGGTCAGAATTCAGGATGTCACACCGGTCAATTATGGTTATTTAGTATAATCATAATTGTGAATATAATGTATCTAATTATTAAATGAGATCTAGTGAGATGTACAAATGTGACTGATCGATCTAGGGTACAGCATACTAAAATATATATTTGAATATGTCCAATTTTAGAGCTGTCATGTACTCCCAACGGATATATGACAACGAGCTCTCAGAGTATGCTGGTCGCACGAGTTATTTGCCAATATGAACTTTGCGAAAATATTAAGAGTTGAATTTTGTCCTATGTGGGCAAGTGGGAGTTGTTTGCCCTATATGGGCGAGTGTGAGATATTGGATAATACAGTGGGGCCTACGGGAGTTGCGGTGTTCCCATGCGGGCAACCACACCCCCCTTGGCGGTTATCCAAGTTAAACGTGAAAGATCACGTTGGTTGAGAAGACGTAAAAACGTCGTCTTCTTCGTCAGTTTTTCCACGACACTTTCTGTACTCCCAAAAAGAAAACCGATACAGAGAACGCTCCTCCCCACTGAACGCTCGTTGATTTGGCGTTGACGAAAGAGGAATTTCAAGAACGCAAAGGGCATTTAATCTGTGACAATTAAGGTATGTCCTCGTGATATGCTTTTGATGATCAGTGATTCAAGTGATTCAATTGGGCATACTTCCGCAGTTTATAGATTAGGGTTTAGAACCCAACACCATCCAGATTCTCACCTCCCATTGCAATAGAGTTCTATGATTTTGACCGAGTAAGCCTGTCTTTGCCTCGGTATGGAGATTGATTTTCTTCACTCGCGGCATTATAGGGCTCCTGATTCCTAGTCAAATCTAACCACGATGGTCTCATCAAGGCGTGCCAAAAATATGTTTCGCTAGGGAGGTCGACGAAAGATCTTACATCGAAGCGCTGAATATTTGGTTTTTTAGATTGGTTTCCTGTTCTGTGGCAATTCGGACAGAAAACTGATTGGTGATATGACGAATTAAACTACACCAAACTAAAGATGATAACTGATAAAGACTGCTGATAAGAAATAATAATAAAGGATTAATAAACTGCAAGTAAAATTTGACAAGTTGTATTGATTACGGGAACCCTTTTCTACAGAATTCCCTTGGCCATATTTAGCAGGATACATGAGGAACAATCGTCAACAGCTATTACTACTTCTAACCATTACTGCCGCTGAAGTTTTCGAGATAAGCTCAACAAGTGTACTTCGATAACCCAAAAACGGTTTATCTCTTATTCTGTGTGTCCCATGATAATTTCTAATGGGCACCGAACATTTCATCGTCTGCCGATACATGATACGAACCGAATGTCCTTTATCAGTTACGGGCTCCCGCTCTTATCCTCCAATTTTGCTGTCTACTGATGACATGTAATGGGCTCTTTGGGCCCATCCTGGCCTTGGGTGTCAACTATCTGGTATCCATCTGCATCAATATATATCAATTTGAATTCCCACTTTGTTTCCTTTATGAGCATTGCAGCAACAATAATGCCCACCTTCATCCGTAATCTCTTTCCCCTTGCCGCACTGTGGACTACGGTGCTACACCACAGTGTCCATTGCCCAAAAATCATGTTGGTCACAAGATCCTTTTTATTTAGATATTAAAAAAAAAATACCTGAATAGATTGGGGCCGCACCAATCTATCATTGGCTTTTATACAATTTGTTGGGAGCGCGCATCAAAAGTTCGTTACTTTTACCTGAAGAGATCATCAAAAGAGAGCTCAAATCGAGCCCATCATCACATTCAAGAGTCATAGGCCAACTGAAATATATTAACTACTCCACACCATGCAAATTTGACAAGTTGTATTGATTACGGGAACCCTTTTCTACAGAATTCCCTTGGCCATATTTAGCAGGATACATGAGGAACAATCGTCAACAGCTATTACTACTTCTAACCATTACTGCCGCTGAAGTTTTCGAGATAAGCTCAACAAGTGTACTTCGATAACCCAAAAACGGTTTATCTCTTATTCTGTGTGTCCCATGATAATTTCTAATGGGCACCGAACATTTCATCGTCTGCCGATACATGATACGAACCGAATGTCCTTTATCAGTTACGGGCTCCCGCTCTTATCCTCCAATTTTGCTGTCTACTGATGACATGTAATGGGCTCTTTGGGCCCATCCTGGCCTTGGGTGTCAACTATCTGGTATCCATCTGCATCAATATATATCAATTTGAATTCCCACTTTGTTTCCTTTATGAGCATTGCAGCAACAATAATGCCCACCTTCATCCGTAATCTCTTTCCCCTTGCCGCACTGTGGACTACGGTGCTACACCACAGTGTCCATTGCCCAAAAATCATGTTGGTCACAAGATCCTTTTTATTTAGATATTAAAAAAAAAATACCTGAATAGATTGGGGCCGCACCAATCTATCATTGGCTTTTATACAATTTGTTGGGAGCGCGCATCAAAAGTTCGTTACTTTTACCTGAAGAGATCATCAAAAGAGAGCTCAAATCGAGCCCATCATCACATTCAAGAGTCATAGGCCAACTGAAATATATTAACTACTCCACACCATGCAAATTTTCCAATAGATGACTTTTTTCTAACACAAATTACACATGTGTTTTAACGTGACGTCATCGGAGCGGGCTTCGCATCAGAGGATGGAGTATCTTCACCTTCTGTTTTTTTTCACAACTTATCGTATTCGAACGTCTTCGGCTGATGAGAAACCGCACTCACAAGCCTAGGGCCGACTTCTTCTTCCTGAACTCAATATATTTCCACAAACGGGAGGTTTTATCGTTTAGCTGAGGAAGAAATTGGGAGCGGCCATGGGAATATTCCCCAAGGAGCAATAAGTAATGCTATCCTTTCAGTTCAGTTAACCCCCAAATAAGTCAAACTACGTTTTTTCAAAGCTCTCTCATTCCGCACGAAAAATGTTTCCTGTAATCCTTACATGTATGACCTGTTAAAGACGTGTAAATTATCTTTAGGATCTCACGTTATGGTATCAACGCCTCGTTGAATAAGATACCTCCCTAGATGCTTCTCCCTTTTGTCTGAAAAAGAAACCGGGAAAAGAACAAGGTCCATGTTATTTTCACAATGTCGCTGTCACTTTCTCGAGGACTAGACCCTGATACTCTTAGCCTTTTGTTGTCTTGTGTAACGCATCTTTTGGGGTGTAGATTCCACGGAAGCAAAATGCATGTATCCTCGGATTTCGATTACTTTTGTCTGGTGATTGGTGAATCTAAAGTGTATTTGAAGTTTCAGTTTGTTCCTATGATGTGTATGATGAGGTCTATGAAGAAATTAGATGGATGGCTTTATTTGGCAACATTTATAGGGCATCAGATGATATGACATGACGAGAGAGGGTCACAGTTCACGCTGAACTATTCTATTTTGGTACTGTTTCTCGGTCGTTCGTCCGGGTTGTGTTCGACCAATCCCCACACTCTCGAGTCATGGCTTAACCTTATGTTCCAACTTGGCAGGACGACTCAAACCTAAATTAAGGGCTCCGTTTGTTTTGCGAAAAATTAGTGATTTGAAAAATATTTTTAACAAAAATGATCGTATATGTCACTTGAAACAATTACTCAATGAAAAATATTTTCATCAACTAAATATTTGCGAAGACGACGAAAATATTTTTCTTTCGTTCATTTTTGCAGTGGAGAGAGGCCAGCCGAGCATTTTCTTAGGGATTGGCAGCAGTAAGACGACAAGAAAATTTGGGTCACCTTCATTCATCACATGAAACTTGCTTCAATCATGTATGTTGACATAGAGTCGTTGGAATTTGTTTTTGATGCCCAAGAAAAATTATGTATAAATAGCAACAGCAGGAGTTGCAAGAGTTGTTCAAACTACAATTGAATTCCTCACGAAGTATCAATTTCAATAGAGAAATTAAATATGTTCGTTCATGGAGAGATGTTCTCACACTTCGGATCCGCAACTGGTGGTCTGGCAGTCATCTGAGAATTTTTCCGCTGGTTGTTCCTGAAAGAAACTAGGGAAAAAGCAAAAATGGGAAATAAGAGACAGGACAATGTGGCGGAGGAGAAGAACATGAAGAAGAAGAAGGAGGAGGGGGGGCCGTCAATGGGCTCCATATTCATGCACGCAGATGGAGTGGACAAGTGCTTGATGGGTCTCGGCTTCTTCGGAGCGGTCGCCGATGGCTTCTCTACACCTCTCGTGCTCTATGTCACTAGCCGGCTCATGAACGACCTAGGCTCTGCTCCTTCTCTGGATCCCGAGACGTTCCGCCACAACATCAACGAGGTACACGCAGCCATCTCTCTCCGAGCTCGTGATAAGGCAATGGCGATTTCTTTCCCTCACTCTGGATTGTGTTTCTGCAGAATGCGGTGCTTATCGTGTACGTGGTCTGTGGATTGATATTTGCTTGTTTTCTAGGTGGGTCAAACTGTTTCTCTTGTTCCCTCTTTGGCTTTTTGTTTTATCCTGACAAGAGTTGGAAATTGACGAAAAATTGAGATCTTGTGAGTTTCTACATGTAGGAAACTCTTGCGAATGTTATAATGTGGAAATGTTTCTAGGACTTGTCAAACTTTTTCTGACTGATGGTGACAATGATTGTATTCAGAAGGGTATTGTTGGACCAGGACCGGTGAGAGGCAAGCAGCAAAAATAAGAGCCGGGTACTTGAGAGCTGTGCTTAGGCAAGACGTGACCTACTTCGACATGCATGTGACGAGCACGTCGGAGGTCGTCACCAGTGTGTCCAACGATAGTCTCGTGATTCAGGACGTCCTAAGTGAGAAGGTATTTCAATCTCTCTGCTATGTTACTTACGATTTCCAATTCCCGATGTACTAGCTAAGTGTGTATAAGCTGAATTGTAGGTCCCTAATTTTCTTGTCAACGTGTCGATTTTCATCGGGAGCTACATAGCATCATTCGTATTGTTATGGAGATTGGCGATAGTCGGGTTCCCCTTTGCTGTGCTTCTCCTACTCCCAGGCATGACATATGGGAGGACTCTTATGGTTATTGCAAGAAAGATGAGGGAAGAGTATAATAAGGCAGGTACGATAGCAGAACAGGCGGTCAGTTCCATTAGAACGGTTTATGCCTTTGCCGGTGAGAGAAAAACGCTTTCCGAGTTTTCTAAAACTCTAGAAGGATCCGTGAAGTTGGGGTTGAGGCAGGGCCTGGCTAAAGGCTTGGCGATCGGAAGCAACAGTATTGTGTTCGCAATTTGGTCTTTCATGGCATATTATGGCAGTAGAATGGTCATGTACCACGGTTATCAAGGCGGGACAGTTTATGTTGTCGGCACGGCCATTACTTATGGAGGAGTGTAAGTGGAACTTTCAGCTTTGTTTTAGACTTCCAATTTCGACTCTCATTCTTGCTGATAATTCATTCAGGAAATGTCGTCCTGCGTCTGACCTGGTTTAAGATTTCAGGAAATCCTAGTGTTATATGAGCAATTGATCCTGACTTGTTTTCTCTCATCTTATACGGTTGAAGGGCATTTGGTTCTGCTTTATCCAACCTCAAGTACTTCTCTGAAGCGTACGCGGCAGGCGAGCGTATAGCGGAGATGATGAAGAGAGTGCCTGCGATTGATCTAGAGAACATGAAGGGGGAGACCTTACAGAAGTTGGAAGGCAACATTGAATTTAGACACATCGAGTTTGCATATCCGTCGAGACCTGAAAACATCATCTTCAAAGACTTCTCTCTCACGATCCCGTCAGGAAAGACTCTAGCTTTGGTCGCTGGCAGCGGGTCGGGAAAATCCACAGTGATATCGCTCCTGCAGAGGTTCTATGACCCGCTCAGCGGAGAAATTCTCCTCGATGGGATTGCCACCAATAAGCTGCAAATTAAATGGCTTAGATCGCAAATGGGACTTGTGAGCCAAGAGCCGACACTCTTTGCGACCAGCATAAAGGAGAATATACTCTTTGGCAAGGAGGATGCCGAGATGGAGGAGGTGATCGAAGCTGCCAAGGCTTCTAATGCTCATAACTTCATTGATCAGTTGCCTCAGGGGTATGATACGCAGGTCTGTTCCCTCCTCTTTCGTTCTCGTAGTTAGCAAAAGTGCAATAGGTATGATACGGATGACATACTAAGAGTTTTCAACAGGAATAGAATCTGCCATCTATTTTTGTGTTACATAAACCATGGAAAGTACATGACCTTACATTTCTCTGAGCAGGTAGGGGACAGAGGCACCCAACTGTCAGGAGGGCAGAAGCAGAGAGTAGCCATCGCAAGAGCAATCATTAAAGCACCTAGAATCCTCCTCCTAGATGAAGCAACAAGCGCGTTAGACTCGGAATCAGAGAAAATCGTCCAAGAAGCCCTCGATCGAGCTTCCGTGGGTCGCACGACGATCATAGTTGCTCACCGGCTATCTACTATACGACATGCCGATAATATCGCAGTCATTCAGAATGGGCGAGTGGTAGAGTCTAACAATCATGAAAACCTAATCCAGAATGAAGACGGCTTCTACGCCTCGTTGGTCAATCTTCAGAAATCAGAGAAACAGAAACCGACTGATCAAGTTAAGAAAACCGTGAACCAAATCACATCTTCCATGTTAAGCACGGATGGAAATAGTAGTAGTAGCCGCCATAACCTATCCAAGGTGAGTCGGTCCAACTCAGGGAGGTCAAAGCCACCAGTTGGTTCGGATGATCAAAACATCCCAGTTCCATCTTTGCGAAGATTGATAGCTTTGAACATGCCAGAGTGGAAACAAGCGATCCTGGGGTGCATCAGCGCGATATTGTCCGGTGCAGTTCAACCCGTGTATTCTTTTGCCCTGGGCTCAATGGTCTCGGTTTTTTTCTTGACAGACCACGAGGAGATTAAAGCAAAGATAAGGATTTATGCAATCTGCTTTTTGGGTTTGGCCGTGTTCTCGCTAGTGGTCAGCATGATCCAACACTACAATTTCGCTTTCATGGGGGAATACTTGACTAAGAGGATCCGAGAGCAGATGCTATCTAAGATCCTGACTTTCGAAGTCGGATGGTACGATCAAGATCAGAACTCAAGCGGTTCGGTTTGCTCTAGACTCGCTAAGGATGCCAATGTGGTAAATACATTTCCATTATTGCTCCACTCATTCTAGTTCCCAAGGGTTATATCTAGCAGGATGGCCTCATATTGATGGCTAATGCTGCTTCGACGCTTCTGTGCAGTTGCGATCTTTGGTGGGTGACCGCATGGCTCTTATCGTGGAGACATGCTCGGCTATAACAATTGCCTGCACCATGGGTGTGATCATCGCCTGGCGACTTGCCCTTGTGTTAATGGCTGCGCAACCCCTTAGTATAGTCAGCTTCTACATGAGACGAGTGCTCCTAAAGAGCATGTCTCAAAAGGCCATCAAGGCTCAAGACGAAAGCAGCAAGCTCGCGGCAGATGCAGTCTCCAACCACCGAACTATCACTTCCTTCTCTTCACAAGAGCGCATCCTCAACATGCTCAAGAAAGCCCAGGAAGCCCCAGAACGAGAGAGCATCCGGCAGTCGTGGTATGCTGGTATTGGATTAGCAGCCTCGCATTTCTTTACCAAGTGCGCTTGGGTTCTAGGTTTCTGGTATGGAGGCAAGCTGATTTCGCGAGGGAAAATCACAACAAAAGAGCTCTTCGAGACGTTCCTGGTCTTGATCAGCACAGGCAAAGTGATTGCGGACGCCGGAAGCATGACCACGGACCTTGCTAAGGGCATGGACACGGTCGGGTCTGTGTTCGCCATATTGGACCGGAAGACCAGAATTGAACCCGAGGATATGGAAGGATACCAGCCAAGAAACATAACAGGCCAGGTAGAGTTTTGCAGGGTAGATTTCGCATACCCGGAAAGGCCGGACGTCATCATCTTAAAGGACTTCTCATTCAACATCGAAGCGGGCAAATCGACGGCATTAGTCGGACAGAGTGGATCTGGGAAATCGACCCTCATTGGCTTGATCGAAAGATTCTACGATCCAATCAGCGGCTCGGTAAAAATCGACGGACGAGATGTTAGGTCATACCACCTCAGGGCCTTAAGGAAGCACATCGCGTTGGTCAGTCAGGAACCGACTCTATACGCCGGCACAATAAGAGAGAACATTGTCTATGGAATATCGCACGGGACAAGCGAAATGGAAATCGTCGAGGCTGCAAGGGCAGCTAATGCTCACGATTTCATCGTGGCATTAAAGGACGGATACGATACATGGTGCGGGGACAAAGGGGTCCAGCTCTCCGGAGGACAAAAGCAGAGAGTTGCCATAGCGAGAGCCGTGCTGCGAAACCCGACACTGTTGTTGCTCGACGAGGCGACTAGCGCGCTCGACAGCCAGTCGGAGAAGGTGGTGCAGAACGCGCTGGAGCGTTTGATGGTCAGACGGACCACGTTAGTGGTGGCGCATAGGTTGAGCACAATACAAGGGTGTGACGTGATCGCGGTGCTGGACAAAGGGAAGGTGGTGGAGAAGGGGAGCCACTCTTCCTTGTTGGCCAAGGGTCTGGCCGGAGCTTACTACTCGCTCGTGAACCTCCACAGCGTGCCAAGCGTCACGGCAAGTATCGAATAATGAGTGAGGTGAATCTGCTTAAAACAGGGGAAAGCAATAGACAATGGGAAATGTAATTAAGGCGCTAAAAGTGTGATTATAGCTCCTTTTTCTGTCCAATGGAGTGAACGGAAGGACAGGCTTATGCTTGTTTAATAATGTTGTATGAATAGAGACTAGAGTGCTTCATTATGGTAGTGTGTTTTTCACTTGCTCTGCATGATCAGTGTGAAGATTAGCTGGGATTAACCTTTTTTTGCTTACTTTTTGTCCATAAAGTTGTAAAAGACACAGATTAAGAAAAGAATTCACCAACCCAACAGTATGACAGCATGTGGTGAGTCACAAAAATTAAACAACAAATAATTCAAAATTATTCTTCAAGAATATATGGGCCACAACATGCTTGAATTTCTGCACCAAAAGGAAGAAAAGGCCGCCCATCATGGTTTAAGATGGCTGGTCGGCATCACTGCTTGAAAAATAGCCGGAAAATGCCAATGCAAACGAGGTTGACCACGGCTTGACCAGTTCAATTTTGGGTTTTTTTCCAAAGAGGGGAAAAATAAAAAGAATTTACTAAATCAGGTATTTTTTTAATTTACCAAACCAACTGCCGAGTGGACCCTAGCTCGACTGTTTGTGTGCCGAGCGGGGGATGAACAATGCCCGCTCGACAATTAGACTGCCGAGCAGACAGCACTTCTATATATATAAGGGACGCAGGATCGGAGACCATGGAAATCGAACTGAAATTATTAAAGAAGACTTATAAGCGACGTCTTTTTTGTCTGTTATTCCAATAGGTACGGTATGACGCAGGAAGCAAAAAAAAAACACGCTTAACAAATGATATAAAGCTTCTAAAATAGAATATAATATAGCGACAGATATTAAAAGTACAAGAAGCATATATAACATGAAGTTATTAAATACCACCAGTAAGGAGGCAAAGCCTACACAATCCGGGGCTTGCAGTAACAAAAGTATATGCAGAAAAATAAATGAACTTCAGAAAATAAATATGCAAAGTGAAGTGTGTGCGGCTAGTCCAGGAGAGGAGACCACATATCAATATTCACTGGGAGCTGTATGTAGAATGAATGCAAAATGCAAGAATTAAATAGCAAAAAATTGAAGAACACAATGCCACAGATCAATATTCACTGAGGCAGAGCCTATCGATTTTGGGTCTTAATAGGCAATAAATGACTTTTATTGAACTTAATTGAAAGATTACACAGGAAACTTTAAAAAGATCTTTCGATCTGTGCATACAAGTGCATAAAACTTTAAAGAGTTTTGGGAAGAACACCTCGAAGAGTTCTAGGTAGAAATAGTGGAGAAGGGAGGCTAAAAACTTACGGATCTGGGTCCGGAAGGTTGTAGAAAGGTTCTTCAAAAGGGAATGAGGTTCTAAAATGGAAGAAAGTTCTCCGGCAAAGGTCGGCTCAGGGATGAGTGTTAACACCGAATTTTGGATCAGTCTTTTTTAGCTTATTCTTAGAAAATTCATAAAAAGTCAAAAAATTGGAAAATAAACTTTGGTGGCCTTGGCCAAGCCTAAGGAACCATTTTTGAAAAAAAAAATCATATTTTTCGTATTTTTTAATATTTTTAGAAAATTAGAAAATACTTGAAAATTCAAGAAAATAGCATTCGAGGTAAAAAAAATATATGGAAAAATAGTCAATATTTTTATTTTAAATCCTTTGTCTTTTTTACCTCATAAAAAGTCCAAAATCAAATTCAATTTTAGGTGTTCCTTTGTTACACATATGATTGAATTTGGTAAAAAACGTCAATTGAGTCTTTTAATTTGCAACTTTGGCATTTTCTAGGATCTTGACATTCAATAGAATTGTCCCTTATTGCAATTTAGCCCAATTATTTGCATAAATTGCTCAATTGCATGAATTGGGCAAAATTACATACTTAATTGCATTTTAGTCCTTGAATTTAGGCATATTTGAAATTACTTTCAATTCGGAGACTATCATTGCAAATTGAAGTCACTACCCAATGCTTTTCATCATTTTGAATCGACTAGCATAGGTGGTCTAGTCCAATTTGATAAAAATTGATGTGAACTTTTGGACAAAATCACTTTTTTAGATAAAATTCATGCCATAAGTTCGATTTTGAGGTTTAATTGTAAAATTCCCCCCCCCCCCAATTTGGGTTTAATTTGAAAATTTCAAATCAGAACCGATTCGGACAGGTCGGACCGGTCGAACCGGTCCGCTACAGTGTCTTCTTCCCCAAAGCTTCCCGCGCCAATTGCAGGTTTGGAAGGTGAATTTCAATTGAAAAATTGGACCATCAATCGGCATCAATTGGTAAAATTGATGGAAGCGTTTTGTTGACCAAGAAGCTCTCCGTCGATCAAGACCAGTCCGACGATCTGGGTCCGTCGAAGAGGCACCGGCGAAGGCCAAATACCTGCCGGCCGTTTTCAAACCAAACGCAGGACCAAATGTAGGTGAAATTCGAGTGAAATTAGCATTATCGGGTGACCAGAATTAGTGGCCAATTCATCCCGGACGTTCACCGGTGTCCAATGACCATTTCGCACGTGATTGCACGTGCAAAGGTCACCGGCTCAACCTCCTATTCGGCGCCAAAATTTCAAACAGGTATAAAAGTCAATTGATCCTTCTAGAAGAAGGGGTTAGTTGATTCGGTTGAGGGGTGGGAAACAGAATCGAGAGAGAGGAAGAATGGAGGAGAGAGAGCACACCCTCCATCGCCATTGTCGAGGGTTGGAGCTCGAAATTGGAGGGCACTGATTAGACCATCTACGCCAAACCAAAGCCAAAGAAGGTTGCAGGAAGCTCGTTTGGAACTTCAGGAAGCAATCGCCGCCGGCCACGCCGCCTAAAACCACTGGAACAGGTGAGATGCGTTTTTAAGCTTCTCACTGTGCATCAATGGCGATTCACGTATCTCTTGTTCATTCTCGCATCTAGATTGTGCGTTTTGTTCCCTAGATATCACTGACCATCGTCGCATATCTATTTTGCATCGGTTTGGTCTTAACACATCGAATCGAGTCTTCAAATCCCACCTTCATTACCGAACACTGTTCATTCTCGCCTAGTCTAATCTAGGCCATGCGAGCTCAATCGGAGCTCGAGGTAAGTCTTCTGAACCTCTATTAATGCTATTCTGTGACTGAATTGCCATGGTTTGGAGTAAATTGTGCGATCGAACTTCCATGGCCGTACTTGGCATTTTGCATGATACTCGCGATTTCGTGAATTAGATGCCATGATTCTTAGATATGTTAAACTAGAGATCGCTGCGAGTCGATTGGTACTGGTGTTGCGTAATTCTGTCGAGGTTTCGCCGTTGGGTCATCGCCGAAGGTTTTCAGCCGTCCATGTAGTCGTAGTTGAGAGGTTGAAGACGACACACACGTGGCAGGTCAACGAGTCAAAAGTCTAGGTGGCAACATATGGTTGGTCCACGTGGATGCTGAGTTGGTTCGACCGTTAGTTTGTTAGGTTGAGCCAGCTTAGATCGGACGGTCTAGGTTAATCGAGTCCAATTTATAATGACCTACCGATTGATAATTAGGAATATCCGAAAATAGTTTTAAAATTAGAAAATTAAAATAAGTCAAAACGATGCCGTTTAGGTTAGTGGTCAAGCGACGTCGTTTAGGTTAGTGAGGGTAGACGGTCCAAATCGAGTCTTGGGTTCTAATCGTGGCCGTAGGATTAGGTAATCAGATCTAATGGCTAGGGAATAGTTGGCTTTTGATTTGAGCCGCTAGTTTTGGTCAATAGATCCAGTGGCCGTGGAATAGCCCCGTGGTTCAATAGGAACCGTCGGATTAAATCCGAAAAATAGAAAAATAAAAAAAAGCGGGTGGCGTCGTTTTGGTGGCTGGGTCGCGCGAGTCCGGGTCTGGGCCGGGTTCCGATCCGAGTGGGTCTGGTCGACCCGGTCCGAATCACATTTTCTTAAATAAAAACTTGAAAAATGATTTTAAAAAATAAAATAAAAAATCCGAAAAATACTAGAAAATCCTAAAAATTCCTAAAAAATGCTAGAAAATCCTAGAAAATCCAAAAAAAAAATATAGGAAAATTATGGAAAAAAGCTAAACACTCCAGAAATCCCCAAAAAAATTAAGGATTGACCACAGACAACTGGTCAATCCTATTTTTGGGGTTTCTTATCCGTTCTTCCGAGAATTGACGACTTTACCATTTAGGGGTAAGTTGCCTCAGCCTTGTACACAAGATTGGTCGAGGATGCTAAGATAAGAATTAGGGTCAGTTAGACGACCGATCCGTCTGCTTAGGTTCTCGAGTTCTATCTTTTCTTCAAAATGACGATTTTACCCCTCAAAGGGTAAATCGTCGTCTCTATTCCAAATCGAGTCTTGAAAATTGTTTAAAATTAGGCTTTGGGTCAGGTGGTCGACCAATCCTAATGTTTGAGATTTTCAATTCTCGTTTTCGCCCAAAATGACGATTTTACCCCTCCAAGGGTAAAATCACTTCTAAATTAAAAAAAAATTATGAAAATTCCCGAAAAATAGGAAATTGATTGGTTTAATCACCAATCCTATTTCCACCATCTTTTGACTACTCATTTCATCTGAAATGACAATTTTGCCCCTCCACGGTAAATTGTCCCCCAATTTCTCAAAATTACGATTTTGCCCTTCATGGGCGAATCATGTTAAGACCACTCCTAAGCCTTCATTGATACTTCTCTAGGCTGATAGGGCCTTATTAGGGATGCCATGTTGCTTTCATGTGATTTATCCGCATGTTTTGGATCCTTGATTTGCGCATTTATTTTTACTGATTGTGAGTGATAGGGTAGCCACTCCCACTTGCATGAACTCCTAGATTTAGGTTCGTACCCCCACTCATCTATATGAAATCTTAGGATTAGATAAATCATTCAACTTAGGTGCCGAAAGGGCGTCAACTCTGACAGTTGACGTAACAAAGTCCCCGATCCCACTTCTCTGGTTTTTGCAGAATCAAATAGACGCTCCCAACTATTCGATAGGGTTTCCGATCGTACCATCCACGAAACGATTGGTGGCGACTCCTTGGCATGTACACATATCACATGTCACCAGACCGCACCGAAGGTCGACCACGTATATCCAGCCGTTGCTATTTGGGTAATGGACCTTGGGAGAGGCCCGCGTCCGATCAGATGATATCGGGCAGCCCATTAGCCCTCGAGAGCTCAGGAGGCGGCGCACGAGAGGGTCGCGACAGACTGGGGGCTCCGCTAGGGACAATTCCGAACCCAGAATATCTGGTTAGGAATTTTAGAGGACTTGAGCCGCTTAAAAAGTTGATTAGTTTATCTGACCTTATTTTCTGCAGATGCTCTCGAAGGTGAGGTACGTATCCTAACCATTGTGTAAGATGTTTTTGTAGATTTGAGAAATAAGGGGTGGAGTGATTGTTGACATTTTTCCTGTAGGTTGGAGTTGGGAATGTATGTTTGTCTTACGCACATATTGAAGCGGTGTTTGATACAAACTGCTGTGCATTACTTGCATTGTGATAATCACGACACATCGCACACACTAGCGGTCAAACCCCGACTGCGACCACCTCTAGGTTACCTTAGATAGGGAAAGGATAAGAAAGGATCTCGTGTTTGATGGCACTTGAGACTTTCGTGTTTGTTCCCGCTCACAATCCAAATTGGCGATATCTAGCCCTCTTGGGTAGGTACCCTTGGGGAGGAATCTGCCTCATTTGGATCGTGGGAGCCTCAGCCATAGGTTCCTCACCTAATTTTTAATTTCTAGAGTATACCCACTTGTCTCATGCGCATGTCTACGGAAGGTTGGTATACCTAAAACCACTCATCATTACAAGGGAACATTTGACATTCCCCGAGTTTGGTTGGTAAGGTATTTACTTTCAATGTACTTCAATATTTCATGTTCATAGTTTGATTCATGCATTATATACATCCATATGCATTGCATACACCATGAAATCACTCAAGTGACTAATTGAAATAACAATGATAAGGAGGTAGGATGTCGCTGTTTCCTAGAAGTTCGACAAAGTTGGTGACCTTCGAATACCTAAGGAAAGTCACTCGCCCCAGACTGAACACGAGGTTACACTTTACCAGATTTGTGCATAGCCGAGAGCTAACCGAACGCAAGTTGGGATACGTTGGAGATTGCCAAACTCGCTACTATTTCGATAACCTCATATTCAGGCGACAAGTAGACGAAATGTTCAAAAATTACTTGGAGATGAAGAGACAACAGCGCAACCACTTAGCTAGGGATGCGTATGCTTGTCGAAAGGCTGAACGACGGGCTAATGAAGACATACCCCTTATCACCCTTTGGGGAAAAAGGAGACGCCGTGCGACCAAGACAAAATCGAAGCGCATCGTACTCAAAAAGGCGAGACACGAGAAGACTCCTGAAGTCATGATACCGTGGACCAGAGAATGACCAAAGGAGCTGAGACGCCTCGATCAATCCATTGAAGGCAACCCCTTACACTCAACTGGGGGAGGGTTCCCAACTAACTACCATTTTGAAGAAGATTAAACCTTTGGGAAGGGGTGGCTTAGATCCTCACATTCCATGGGCCTTTTATGGCTCTCTTGTTTGCGAAGTCTCTCTTTACCTTTCTTTCATTAGGCACCCTGGTTGTAATAAAGGATTCACTCTGCTCTGTATTTGATGTATTGACCTATGGAATGTGACTCTGTTATTTCCTTTAGTCACTAGAGTGAGTCTGACTAAATTGCATAATTCACTTACCTTAAATTCAAATTAGACTTTGAGTCGGATTTTCCAGACTTGAAAAAGGCTCTAATCTCCATTTCTCCAATTGAACTATGGCATTTGCATAGTCACATGTTTAAAGTAATTTTTGACGATTGACTTTTCAAAATCATTTGCATATTTTAGACTTGATGAGAAAGAATGATATTCAAGTGTTCAAAGTCCCCCGAACCGAGCGCCCATCATGGTGGGGTAGCATGGGCGAAGCTAGCCAGAAATACGCCAAATCACGACTGGGGTATCTATTGGAATTGCTGAAGATTGAGTGTCCACCTGCCTTTATCCAACCCATGACGCTCTATTGGAATCCTACCACCGCTACATTCTGCATGGAAGGACTGGAAGTTACCCCTACTATTGAAGAGTGCAGCGCCGTCATTAGAGTTGAGTTTACTCATTTACTAGTCCAACCTCCCATAGGATTTGAGCCCTTGAGTCAACTAGCTGAATTCCTTGATACAAGCCTCAACGAAGTCAAAGCAGATGCCAAAAATAATTCTGGGTGAATTTCCCTATCTTTCCTTTTAGATAGATTTCCTAACCTCCCTACCGCTAAGGGAACTAAATCTGGTAGAGCCTTTGTCTTGGCCTTCTTTAGCTTTGTGCTATTTCAGATCTTGTCTGTTACTTTCGACCCTATTATAGCTATAGTGGTCAGACAAGTTTGTTGTGGGTGGGATTACTCGAACGTTATCCCTGCTAAAACCTTCCTTTCCCTAAACCACTTCAAGAAAAACAAGAAAGGAATCTTTAGGACCTCTAGTGATCTTCTGTATCTGTGGTTCACGTCTCATATCAGATAATTCCATATCCGCATGGGTTTCACTGAGATTAGCTCCGATGACCATCCTCTTAAAACTTTCGTCAGAACCCATACACGCATTCCTAAGTTCAACTTTATAGAATGGAAGAAATTCCTTGGAACTCTAAAACCAGAACAGCTCCGATGGCGGCTTAGATTGCCAACACTGGGCAAAGTCAAGCTCGCATGTAATGACGAAGACCCAGTCCCTTTGCTAGGATTCACAGGCGCTACTGCGTATTATCCGAAGAGGGTTATCCGACAATTTGGAGCATTGCAGGAGATCCCTTCACCACCGCGACCTGGTATCTTCTCGTTTGACATGCCAAAAGAGACCCTCACAGGAGAAAAGAAGAAGCAGTTTGAAGCTAAGGTGGAATTTATTATATGCTCTTTAAAGAACTCTCAGGCTGAAGATATAAGATGGCCAGAAGATATGACTCGCAGGGAGAACATTCACAGGGCTGCCACAGAATACATTCAACACTTTGAGACGGCCAGAAGCAGCTTTGTCGAGCCTTATGTACCTGAATATATCATTACCGTACGTGCTTGGGATAGAGCCGTATATACCCGAAGATATGGAATCGCCGTCGTATTCGGAAGATGAAGAATCCCAGACTGAAGAGATTGATCTATATTTGGATGATGAGGATACCTTAGACTTCAAATGTCCTAGACTTGAATAGACTATTCTATCAAGTGTAAAATGAGCAAACATTACGATGCTTTTTCAGCATACTCATTTGTATTGAATATTACTTTGGATACATGTGCATGAGCGTAAACATGCTTTATAAATGCATAAAAACTATCATAAAAAATTACGTTTATTTTAATTTCATGAATTCTTTTGGAGAATAATTAAAAGAACTGCTCACGTGAGACTAAGGCTCACAAGGTAGTCCTTTTTTCTCATTCATCAATAAGAAAACATGCAATTAGAAAAATCAAGTACTTCCTTTTGTCAATCCTGAAGAAATACTCACTTGTTATTTTTAAATAAACAGGTGCACTCTAATCACGAAACTACCAAAGCATCATTTTCGTACTCGACTTAAGACAAGAATGGAACAACAGGAGTTGACCCCACAAGTAGGCATGCTGGAAACCCAGATGACTGCTATGGCGACTATGATGGCTGATATTAAGGCAATGCTGGAAGCCTCCCAAGCCAGATAGACAGTTGCTCCTAACCAGAACAACTCAGGTCCATCCTTTGCATCCGATATGGCTGACAAAGAAACGATAGAAGATGCCCAACGTGCCGAGGAAGATATTCGAAGGCCGAACGTCCAGTCACAGCCAAAGGTACCCCCTATTGTCATCAACCTCAAAAAGAAGGAAAAATGGAAGCAAACCGTGAAAACTGAAGCGGATGCTAAAAGAATAGCCAAAATCGAAGAATGTTTGAGCAGCCAGGGTTATGAGTTGGCTCGTTTTGACAAAGTATCTCCTTTCGCCAAGGTAGAAATCCCTCCTAATTACAAAGAGCCAGATTTCGTGAGGAAGTATAATGGGACAGGTTGTCCCCGCGCTCACATCAAATATTACCTGCGTAAGATGGCGCAGTTTTCAGACTACGTTCCGTTGTTGATGAATACGTTCCAAGAAAGCTTGGTTGGCACCGCCCTGGCTTGGTTCATTGAGTTAGACCTGGATGACTACGATGGGTGGGAAGATCTAGCAGAAGATTTCCTTAGGCAATATAAGTTCAATACAGCTACGGCCCCGACGAGGGAAGACCTGTTACGAACTTTAAAAATGAGGGGTGAAACAATCAGAACATACGCCTAGAGGTGGCGAGCTTTGGCAACCCAAGTAAAATCGTCAATCCCAGAAAAAGAGCTGATTGACTTGTTCTTAAAAGCTCTTCCCTACAAATACTTTGACAGATTGAACACCTCTGGATGTCAAACATTTACTCATCTGATAAAGGTGGCCGAGAGACATGAGTGGGCCTTAAGAGAAAGGAGGCCGCATGAAACTTCCACAAGAAAGCAATACCCCTTGAAAAAGGAGAGAGAGACTAGACTTGACATAGCTTTCATACCAGACCCCCATAAATCCAAGGTGTTTAATAACTCTAATCAGACCAAGGGAGGATCATCGTGGTCAACACCAAAAGGGCAAGAGCCTAGAAAGAGGCACCCCCAAAAGCAGTTCTCTCCACTCCCGAGGCCTTTATCCAGAGTGCTCCTGATGCTATTGGAACAACCCTTGGTGGCAAAAGAACCTCCTAGGACAAATCTTGCTAAATATCCCAGTTTTGATGAGAGCCAAACATGTGTCTATCACATGGGTGAAAGAGGACACAACGTAGATAATTACTATATACTTAAGCTGAAGGTGCAAGCTTTGATCGACAGTCATATTTTGAAGTTTGATGATATGGCTCCGAACGTACAAGAAAACCCGATCCCTGATCACCAAACAATAGGGGCAATATTCGCTGATGAAGAGAGAAATCACCTTGAACTGAAGGTGGATATACCTAAGCTAACCAACATTCTAGCGATCGCTTCATTACATCCAAAAGAGGGGGAAGTTTCTGCTGACATGAAGAAGTTGTGTATCGCTAAGATGATGAGCTTGGGGATAATATCGAGTGTTACCGATGAAAGATTCAAAGGAGTCGAGGCCTCTGTAAGCTTGGAAGGGATCTAGTTTGTGATTAAAACTGAACAGGGAAACATGTGGAATATCCCGCACGAAAGTCTGGTAGGCGATCTTGAGCTGATTATCAAGCTAGAAGAAGAACTTGATGAGGACAAACTGGAAGCTAGCAGGCGAAGTCTGGCAGATCGCAGATTTATGGCTAAAGCACTAGAAATGGGCGAAGTCATAAACAATCTGGGGGAAGATTCTGGAGGATACAACTTCAAAGTGAAATATTCGGCTCCTCCTAGTTTCTATCAAAGGATGGAGGATATCATACCATACGGATGTGGAGGTATGGATGATCTTGTTCAGCTGAAAACCCAGAAGGATGAGGCAAGGCCCTTTCTGAAGAAATCTGAATCGTCGCTTGATCGGACAATGAACGTCAAGATTAGCACGGAGCAGTATGCCAAGGCAGAAAGATCAAAAGTTCGGTAGCAAAGCTCAATTGAACTATTCAAGAGAATGAGGGAGTACCCGGAATTTGCAATAACAACAGAACCAAGTGATATTTACGGGCATTGTCAGCTAGAAAATGAAACTATAACAAAAGACCTTGGGGCCATTGTGTCAATGATTGAAGCCGCTACGACTATGGTGATCAAGCTAGAAGAGCTCGATGGCTTGAGTCAGGTAGAGGATTATCCAATTAAACCTGTTGTGATTCGACTGCCAAGAGATGAAGCAGACGATAGAGCTGAACCAAAGGCATCTTGTCTGACGACAGTAACTATAAAAGTCCCTCCGGTGGAAGAGTACGACCCTAAGGCAGTCCACTGGGACTATGGGACAGAGGAAGTAGTTGCTGTAATGAGGTCTGGACGATTTTACGCCTCTGGGGAAGGCAAATCTGAAAAGAAAGAAGTTTCAAAAGAAGACGCAGAAAAACTCATGACCATCATTAAAACCAGTGAGTTGGAAGTAATAGAGCAATTAAGGAAGATGCCGGCCCAAATATCTCTGTTGGATTTATTTATCAACTCAGAGAAACACAAAGACGCGCTGCTAAAGATACTAAATGAGGTGCATGTCCCTGAAACTATCAATGATGTGCACTTAGGGGACTTTGTAGGGGCAATCCTTCTAGAAGACCAATTAAGCTTCTCAGATGAAGACTTCCCCATGGAAGGGAGGGGACACAACCAGGCCTTATACATTACGGCACAATGCAACGGAAAGAGAGTTGCGCACGTGCTAATTGACAATGGATCCGCTTTTAACATCTGCCCTTTAGCTACCTTGAGGAGTTTAGGCGTCAAAGAAGAGATGGTTAAAACCTCCAAAATAGCCGTGAGAGATTTTGACGGAATGAAGAAGACAGTGGTAGGCGAGATTGAGCTACATGTGCTCATCGGCCCAACCAAATTCTCTATAAACTTCTAAGTGTTGGGAAGACCTTGGATTCATATGGCTGGAGCCGTACCTTCAAGCCTACACTAGAAAGTACGATTTGTAGTGGATGGAAAGGTGATTACCATACATGGAGAAGAGTATCTCCAAGCATATCAGAGTAACGCCATTCCCTACATTAAACCCGAAATTAAGCTGGAAGCAAGCTACCATTCCCTAGAGCTGGTGGCAGCAGTGCACACTCCCGTAGGGGCAAGATTGAAAACTCCTTGTATCTCTGAAGCCAACCTTTTACCAGCCAAGATGCTACTGGCGTACGGGCACAACCTAGGAGAAGGTTTGGGCAAGTATGGTCAAGGAATGAATACTCCTCTATAGTTGAAATCCAACGAGCATAAGATGGGCTTGGGATATCAGAAAACCCGCATGAGTGAATCTGCCCCTAAGACAGCAGGTCGAGACCGAGGCAAAAGCCAGGGACGCCAGAAAAAACTAGAAAGATTCATTCATTGATTCTCCAGCTTGGAAGGGCAAATCTAAGATGTTCAGTAGCCCTTTGAACGAATATTTCAGCAAGAACTCTAGGTGGTTGTTAGAAGAAGATATAATTCCAGCAGCAGAATTAGATCTGGCAAACCCTTTCTTAGAAGAACTTCGTGAATATCATCATAGAGTAGCTGGGTGATGAAGCCACTACTTCTGAGTTAAGAAACCTCTTCCCTGCTTTAATACTGCATTTAAATTTCTCGCATTTCGTTGCACTTTTAGTTTTGTTGTAGGAAAACGCCTTTGGATCTCCAGCCGTTGGTCCATACAGCATAACTTGTAATGCGGCCCATTCTGCATTCAATAAAATCGCACAAGTTTTCTTAAGGACTTATGGAACCATAAATCAGCCCAATAATGATATTAGTCTTCCATACGGAAGTTTGAGGCCTGATTTTCCATATGATTCCTGATTTCCAAAAGATTTCCGAGGAATAAGGATGTCCTAGGATATGAGGACTAGTTCCATTTACGCATGCACTTATTTTAAAGTCTCTTTTAAAAAGATTTTCCGCACTCATATATGGCATTTTTACATGAAGTATAGACTAACCATGCTCATGACATTTCAGGCATATCATCTCAAACATACATACCAGGTTGTTATGCGATTCGAATTGCCACGTTGGTTGTTCCTACAACATTGAAGAGGATGAAGATGAAGGATATGCATCTATCCGTAGAGAATGGAGTGCCTTTAAAGAGTCAATGCCTCCCACTTCAGAAGAACCAGTTGTTTTTAACTTGGGTGACACTATAGATATCAAGGAAATCAAGATCGGTGGACATTTATCCTGAGATGAAAGGCTCAGGTTTACAAAATTACTGAAAGAATATCAGGATGTCTTTGCGTGGTCATATGCTGACATGCCGGGTTTGGATCCCAAAATTGTGGAACATGCATTACCCACATATCCCAGTGTTAAACCTGTCAGGCAAGGCAGCAGACGGACGAAAGTCGAGTTGGAAGATAAGATTAAGGAAGAAGTGATGAAACTTCTCAAGGTGGGCTTTATTGAAGCTATCTCGTATTCAGATTGGATTGCAAACATAGTCCCCGTCATGAAAAAGGATGGCAGAGTTCGGATCTGCGTAGATTACCGAGATTTGAACAGAGCAAGCCCGAAAGATGATTTTTCACTTGCTCACATTGACGTGCTGGTGATAGTACCGCAGGGTATGAATTATTCTCATTCATGGATGGATTCTCTGGATATAACCAGATCCTCATGAAGTAGGAGGACAAACCAAAAACTGCATTCACCACGCCCTGAGGAAACTTTTGCTATAAGGTTATGCCCTTCGGACTGAAGAACGCTGGGGCCACCTATCAGAAGGCTATGATCACACTATTCCATGACATGATCCATAAGGAAATCAAGGTGTATGTGGATGACATGATCGCCAAGTCCAGGAAGGGACATGATCACATTCAGGTGCTAAAAAAGCTATTTGAGCGACTACGCAAATACAAGTTGAGGTTGAACCCTAACAAATGTGTGTTTGGGGCAAAATCTAGGAAACTTCTCAGATTCATGGTCAGTAACAGGGGTATTAAGATTGACCCTTCGAAGATTCAAGCTATCCATGACCTAGCAACTCCTTCAACAGTGAAAGAAGTAAGGAGTCTTCTAGGGAGATTAAACTATATTGCCAGGTTCATCAATCAGTTATCAGATGTAGCTAAACCGATTTTCAGACTACTCAAGAAGGGCGCAAAAATGACATGGGACACAAAATGCAGCCAGGCATTCTAGAAGATCAAAACCTATCTAGTCACTCCACCAGTACTTGTGCCGCCCATCCCAGGTCACCCCTTAACCTTGTATTTGACCATACAGCAAGAATCTTTGGGAGCCTTACTCGTCCAGACAAACCCGGTAGATGGTAAGGAAAGAGCCATCTACTATTTAAGCAAGAAATTCACCTCGTCTGAAACAAAATACGTACCTGTTGAAAGGGCTTGCGTAGCAATAGTATGGGTACTTCGCAGGTTAAGACATTATACCCTACATCACCATATCCAGCTGGTAACAGAAAATGACCCTATCAAATACCTCCTAGAGAAACCCGCTCTGATTGGGAAGTTAGAAAAATGGCAAGTGATGTTATCCGAGTTTGACATCAGGTGTTCTCCACAAAAATCGGTAAAAGGAAGAGCCATAACCAATATGCCGGCAGAGAATTCGCAAAGTTGCACGTCTTTTGGAAAGACAAAGGTGGAAGATCAAGTTCTGAACTTGACAAAGGATAAGTGGGTCATGTATTTCGACGGTGCTGTTAATCTGTCGGGAGCTGGCACTGGGGTAGTACTGATATCCCCTGATGGTCAACATTATCATGTTGCATCAAAGATGACTTTCCCTTGCACCAACAATATCTCAGAATACGAAGCGTGTATTCTAGGCCTACGATTGGTCATCTCCATGGAAATACCTAGGCTGCAAGTTTATGGAGATTCCATGCTCATCATTTTACAAACACAGGGGGAGTAGAAAACAAAGGACGCGAAACTTATCCCCTATCATGAATATCTTGAAGAGTTCACACTTAAGTTCGAAGATGTGTCATTTGAATACCTGCCAAGATCTCATAACCAATTTGCGGACGCACTGTGGCGTCCCAGACCGCCACCCTACGGTCATAGGTCTCTAATAACGATAATTAGAGATTATCTTATAACAATCAATAGACTAAGGTCTATGATCCACAGGCCACAAGTACAACGAGACAATCTTTAATAAAATTTAACAACTCAGAAAACAATATGAGGCATTCATAACATAAGGGCTAAAACTTTTATTTATAAACATAATACACGACCATATAGGAGTTCATATATATAAACAAAAGAAGACTCGGGTCGTCGATCCATAGGCATACTGGGATGGCCAAAATACTACTCCATCAACCTACGTAGTCGCCTACACCAAAAAGGTCACCAAGACTATCTCCAGTCCTCAATCCTTCTCGAACTGGTCAAAAGGAAACATCTCCTCGTCCTCAAACTCCTCGAGTGGCTCGGGCGGTGGAACATACACCTCTGGCATAGCAGGCTCAAGATGAGGAGGGATGGGTGCAGCAACAACAGCAACAATAGTAGGCGGAGGAGGTACGACTACAGGAGGCACGACTACGGGAGGTGCAGGAACTACAGGCTCGACAGGAGCTGGAGGTGCATCGAAAGTACTCTTGGAGAAAGGACCTACCAATCTATTACCTACTCGAATATAAATCGCATACCAACGATATATGGTTAATGCAGGCTCTCCCTCATCTACCCACATAGTATGAACATGCACAACAAGTTTCAAATGCGGTACATCAAGGTGTATCATATCATGGTAATTGGAATCATAGTTATACGGAACTCCAAAACGTCTGTGAACAGCCACCATGGATACTAATCTGAAAAATATATCCACAAACGTGGGTTAGCACGACGGCTAGCAAGAAAACATTCAATTTCACCATAGGGGTCCTACGACTCCCTAGGACAAACTATAAACAATCCTATGATAGTAATAACATAGTAATATTACAAAAATCAAACAAGGATCATGAGATGCAGAAATGCCATGATAACATGAAAATGACTTGCTCTTCGCTCATACAACCATCGCCAAGTCTAGTGACTTGCGACCCCTACTCCAGGGCGTCCTTGACGCATGGTATGACTCTACCCCGCACACAGCTCAGGGTCATCAAGTATGTACAAATCCCCGCACAAAGCCCAGGGGCGTCATCTCAACATATCTCATCATATATCAGTCAGGTACCACGTACCAATGTATGCTCAGCCATGAATCACAAAATTCTCAATAGCAATTCAGCATATGATACAACGATGCCAGGCCAACAAACAAGCATGCCAATTCACCATGACATGATCATGAGTTATGATATATAAATCAATTCGAGCAAAGTATCATGTCCAGAATTTCATCGACTAAGAATATATTCAACTATTCCATATAACCGAACCTACTATTTCACTAGAACCGGTCAGATTTTATTCCCTACAAGTCACAACTCGGTCTGTTTCTTATTCAAATCGACTTATTACTCAAGGTTCTCCTTTGCCTAAACTTAGTACCTCATCTCACACAACAAGATAAGCAATATAGCCTATTTTAATCACACTCTAACCCACGGACAAAATGAGAACGGTCTTGCTTGAAGCCGAAGACCTATAAGGTTAAGTCTAACTTCCTCTACGTGATCATCCATCGCCACATTCTCGAGTCCTTGTACCTTCTCTTCTTAATAAGAGTGACAAATCACGACGTAGATTAAACCAATTCCATTTTCACGATTTAAACAGCAAGGGACAGCGAGATGTTCGAGCTCAGAACTGATCCTATTCCTACAATTTTCTCCCGATCACCTCAATCTAGCTAGGTAACATCACATGCTCGACAACCAGCCTTATCCCTTTAGATCTTCGTTTAAAAATTCATGCATTAGACTTCAACTTAACTCCCCTCTACGCCAAGGACAGAACCGCAACCATGCAGACTTCAATCCGACCATAGAATCGCTTTTTCTTGCTCTAAGGCCATACATGCACTCCTTAAAGGACACGAGACTACAATGCACCTCTACCCTATGACGAAATTGAAGGAATTCTTGCCTTGGTAGCTTGCTTAGTTTGAGCTTGATGCCTTCTTCTTCTTGATTTCTTCGACGATGCCAAGCCGCTCCTTCCTTCTTCTTCCTCTTTAGCTCTCGGCCTCTCTCGCTCTCTCTCTCTCTCTCTCTCTCTCTCTCTCTCTCTCTCTCTCTCTCTCTCTCTCTCTCTCTCTCTCTCTCTCTCTCTCTCTCTCTCTCTAGCTTCGGTCGACAAAGAGGAAGGGAGAAGATGAGAAGATGAAAAGTTTTCCTTTTTGTTGCATGTCTTGAGGAGCTCCTAAGGTGACACTTGTCACACATGCACTTCCCCCAAATGACCATACGCCACTTTACACTACCCCCATTGTCCCATTATCCAAAGTGAGATTTGATATGACAATAGGCCAATGGATGGCCTTGCTTCTAATGCCAATTCCTATGTCCCCAACGGCCAATAAAATTTCATGCAACAAGATCATATGTGCCACTTGGCACAATCCTTCATGGTCGGCTATTGTGATGGAAATAGAACAAATGATTGGTTTCTTTCCCTACGTCCATTCGGCCAATTTACTATCATGCAATGGGAAGAAAAATCGCCACTTAATCAACTCCTCCTTGGCCGAACCTCAATGTGGGATTTCATGGGGATTGGCAACCAATAGTCTTTCATGCATGTGCCCTAGGTTTATTCAACCAATAAAATTTCATGCAAGAGTAATGTCGCCGCCAATTGGCATTACCCTTAGTGGCCGTTCCTTCTTGGTTCCTCAATACTTGAAATTTTCGGACATGAGGCCTTACACTACCAAATCCTCACGAATTTATACTAGTCGATCACTCTAGCATATCTTAACTTCACATCCAATCCATTAGCGGTGTTAAATCACCTAGTCTCGGCCGTGAGTTTCCCAAATGGCATAGAAAGCCTTTTGTCGCGTTTGTCGCGACCCTCTTGAGGTTGTCAGGCTCTCGAGGGCTAATGGGCCGTCCTGTCTGGTCGGACGCGGGCCTCTCCCAAGGCCCATTACCCAAATCGCAACGGAGGTATGCGTGATCGACTTTCAGTGTGGTCTAGTGACATGTGCTAAGTGTGCATGCCATGGAGTCGCCACCAATCATTTTTTTAGAGTGTGATTGGACCACCCAATCGAATAGTTGGGAGTTTCTATTCAATTCTGCGAGAACCAGAGAAATGGTTTCGGGGACTTAGTTACACCAACTGTCAGAGTTGACGCCCTTTCGGTACCTAAGTTGACTGAATTTTCTAGCCTGAGATTCATGCGGATGAGTAAGGTATGAACCCTAAATCTAAAAATTCATGCAGATAGGAGTGATTATCCTAGCAATCACAATCAGTAATAAAATGCGCAACTCAAGAAATCTAGATATGCAAATAAATCACATGACATTCCTAGTAAGGCCCTATTTATCAATCACAGCTCAAGAATGATTTAGCTGTCCTAGCCATTCTACACACGATCTAACCTAAGAAAAGCATTAGGAAGCATCGAAGGAGTTCGAGAGTACTCACATTGGGTTCGTCGTGCCCTGATTTGGTCTTGGACGAGCTATCGAGCTCATGCCGACCCGATTATATTTAGGGATCCACTCGGCGTTTTACATCATGAAATCATGTGAAACAAAAACGAAAATATTCAGCAAGGGGAATTTATTGTAGATGGTGGTCGATCTAATTGGACGTCAAGACTAAAAAATATGTAGAAATTTACAAATTAAAATACTCGAATGACATTTTTTTGCCAAATTCAACTCTATGCGTCGTGAAGAAATACATGCAATTGAACTTGAATTTTGACTATTTATGAGTTCAAAATGAAAAGGAAATTAAAATAAAAATATTGACTATTTTTCTATATTTTTACGACATCGAACGCTATTTTTCTTCATTTTTCATGTATTTTTCTATTTTTGGAAAATATTAAAAAATATGACAAATTATTTTTTTTTATCAAAAATGGTTCCTTTAGCTTGGTCAAGGCTACCAAAAATGATTTTTTAATTTTTTTTAACTTTTTATAGATTTTTTATGAATTTTTAAAAAATAAACTATGAAAGACTGATCAAAAATCAGGTGTCAACAGCGTTTCGCCAATTTTAACCGGCAAGAATCTCAACGGAAATCTCTAATTTTCTCTGTTATCTAGGTCATCCGAAACAATCTTATTTTCTTCTTCTTGTCTTACCTTCCAAATTTCCAAATCCCTGTGCAAAAGTCAGTTTCAAAACCCATTTGACCATTTCTGATCATTAGGAATATAGTAAACAGGGGATGCCGCACGCACTAGCCACACTGGCCTCGATGTTGCAAATAACTGATAGGTTAGAAATAGAACCAATAAGGATCGGCATAGTTGAAAAACCGATCTACTGTATGATGATAGAAGAAGAATTTGACGGAGAGCCGTGGTACTATGATATCAAGAATTATCTCTTAAAGAGAGAGTTTCCTGAAAGGTGTCCGATAGGGGATCGAAGATACATAGCCAGGATGGCTAGTAAGTTCTTCCCTAGTGGACAAGTTTTGTACAAAAGGTCGTTTGACTCTACTCTGTTAAGGTGCGTAGATGCTAAAGAAGCAAATGTTCTCATGAAGGAGATCCATGAAGGTATATGTGGGCCACATATGAACGGCCACCTCCTCGCTAAGAAAATCATGCGGCTTGGCTATTATTGGATGATCATCAAATCAGACTGTTGTCAGCATGTCCGATCATACCACCAATGCCAAGTATATGGCGATAAGATTAATACGCCCCCGAACGAGCTTCATCAAATGTCCGAAGCCTGGCCTTTTTCTATGTGTGGGATAGACATGATAGGGCTTATCAATCTGACGGCTTCAAATGGTCATCGCTTCATCCTGGTGGCGATTGATTACTTCACAAAGTGGATAGAGGCAAGAATGTCACCGCAAGGAATGTGGCAAGGTTTATTAAGAGAGACATAATCTCTCGATATGGTACCCCTCAAGCGATTATCACAGATAATGGGTCCAACCTGAACAACAAGATTGTCGACGATCTGCTGGATCGCTTTGGTATTCGACATCTTAATTCTTCCCCTTATCGCCTGCAAATGAATGGAGCAGTAGAAGCGGCTAACAAGAATATCAAAAAAATCCTGGCTAAGACTATAGAAAATTATAGGGATTGGCATGAAAGGCTACCCTTCGCCTTAATGGCATATCGAACTTCAATCAGAACTTCTACAAGGACAACTCCTTATGCTATGGTATATAGAATGGAAGCTGTCCTGCCCATAGAGGTTAAGGTCCCCTCTTTGAGAATCTTATCAGAGGCTAAACTCTTCGAGACAGAGTATTTCAAACACAGATATGAACAGCTGAATTTGATAGACGAGAAACGTCTTAGAGCAATTTGTCATGGTCAGGGTTACCAGAAGAGGGTGGCCAAGTCATTTAATCGGAAAGTTAGAGCCAGAAGTTTGAGGTGAATGACCTGATGGTAAAGAAGACTCTGCCAAATGCTGTCCATCCGGGAGGCAAGTTTACCCCGAATTACGAAGGCCCTTATATTGTCAAGAAAATTCTCACAAGAGGAGCGTTAATTCTTGTAAATTCTGAAGGAGAAGAATTAGAGCATCCTGTAAATTCAGATGCTGTGAAGAAATATTATCCTTGAAATGAAATCAGATATTGATTATGTGGCTTGTCCCGAAACGATCCAAGTCACCGTGACGGTCATTACATAAGCATATCATGTATCCATGCATACATTAGCATGTGTTCGGTTTTGCAGGGTTCCAAGAAGTAGACTCAAAATCGGATGGAACCCTAGACAAAAGAGTCCTCGACATCAAGAACCAAGTGATATGTATCTGTTCCATCAAGGATTAAACCATCTTTCACTCACAAGAATGTCTATTCTATTTTACATGCAGGAATACCTGATGAAAATAGGAGACAACAAAGGAGAAACACTGTAAAGTCTCTCACCCCATTTAAGATAAATGGAGCAGGAGAATGAACAATCTTATGGTCGAACTTAGGAATAAACCTCATTTTTGAAAAATGAATTCTTGACACTTATTGCATACCTGTTGGAATTGGAGGTTGTCCAAGCATGGTCAAAGTATACATGATGCATCATTAAAATCCCCTGTGGAGTAAAATACCTGGAGAAAAATAAAGTGATTTTTCCAAAGCACGGCTTGCTTAGACTATCTAGCAAGGATGTTTCTCCAGATGAAAGGCAAACCTAATCCAAACATGTCCTACACATACTCGAGAGATGAGAGAGGTATGAGGATAGAAAAGCCTGAACCTGAGGATGTAAGGGCCTTTCGCATCGATTACATGGATTGGGATGACGGAGGCATTCATTCTTATCCATAAACACTGCAGGTAATCATTGACAAACCCTTTGAGTGGCGGTTTTCATTTCTAAACCCTGTCAAGAGCCGCCCCGCATTGGGGTTACACAGCAGCCGCCTAGTGGATTGAACAGGTAAATGGTTAGAAATCTTTTTGCTCGGACTAACATCAATCTTCATGTGTTTATATGTATTGATCCAGGCACCTTAGGATGACGGAGAGATGTTCATTTCTCTACCCTACACACTTATATCCATTGTATAACCAATTTGAGCCTACACATCCATTTCATACACCCTCGTTGGTGATCATTGTACAGTCCCAGGGAAAGAATGACCAAGGCACCGGTGGACATGAAAGCTAAAAAATAAGAGTTACGTGCGAATCTCAAAAGGCGAAGTATTCAAGACAGAATAAGGCTCATGCCATACACCTCGCTAGGTGAGCAAAGATCCTAGTTCCTAGGTAAAGATAAGGAAAAGGCGGGACAGAAAAAGAGAAAAAGCCGAATTCCTATGTATTAAGGAAAGAAACCAAAAGCCTGACAAGAACGGGCAGATCTTCACCAAAAGACTGGAAGATCATAAAGCAAAATCTTGGGGACGCCAAGGGATTACTGGATATCTCGACCCCCCAAATTTCGAGATGAAGAAGAACCTTCGGAAATTGTGTAATAAGAAGCTACCCTTCAAATGGAATCGTAGCCAACTGCCAAAACGGCGAGCAATGTCTTTCAAGGGATAGACTCATTCTCAAGACACGTAATAGCGAGAAGACTAAAGGCGTCCTTTGAAGAATTATCAATCCGAGAGGGAACAAAGGGCTGATCGGCAATGATCACCAAAGTCGAACCCTTCGTGATTCTGGGCAAAAAATAAGCCTTTTTCGGTCCCCAATCCTACCAACGTTACAAACCTTTGTAGTCTTTTCTGACTAAGACGCCTGGGTTGATATATACCTTAGCTCGAAGAGGTACGACCAAGATTATTTCTCTCTCATTTTTGCAGGGTTCTTAACTTGTAAACCCGGAGCAGATTAAGAAAATTTTTCGTTCAAAAAAGACCTGACTCAGAGAGTGAGTCCCCCTTGGAAACCATGTCCAAACCGAACATTACGGTCCCGTAAAGACCTCCCAATTGATCTAAATGTATGCGCTGCAAATGGCCCCGAAAACCCAGGTACAGGTTATTAGAAAATTCGAGTGCTTCTATTATGAAAAGACCAAAGTCAAAGAGTTGGTAAGAAGCCCTTTTTGACGGAGACGTTCCAATAGAATGCTTGAAAGCAAGCTTTGATTGGAAGTTTCAAATTGTTTGATCCAAGATTTTCCTCACAAGGATTCTTGATCATCTTTGCATACTTTAAGATGTCTTGGATAACCTCCAGTGTCCTAAGTCGTTTTGCATAATTACATAGGTCAAAGAAAAGCTTTGATTGCACTATAATTATCATTGCCTCGAGATGACTGATATCTTTTTCAAATGAGGAATGAACTCTCAAGTCTAAACTTCCATGAGACTCATGGCAGCCCCAGGTCCAAGAAGTACACTTTGCTCCATGATGAAGAGCTTCAGAACCTTCCTTATGTGAGATTTCAGGTAACCCCTAAGTCCCGGAAGAAGGTTATAAAAGTTTTTGTAGGTTTGAGCTTTCTGCAGAATGCCTGGAGTCCCCAGATCCCAGAATGCTGCCTCACATGTCAAAAGGATAATTTTCATAATCGTCTTTCTGCGAGATTTCAAGTAGCCCCTAAATCCCAGAAAAATCTTATCAATGTTTTTGTAAGTTTGAGTTTTCTGTAGGATACTTGGAGTCCTCAAATCCCAGATTAAAGCCTTGCGTGTCAAAAAGGACAATTTTCAGAACCAGCTTTCTGTAGAGTTCTAGGTAATCCCTAAGCCTAGAATAGCTCATTTGGTAAGCCCAAAAGTTAGGTACACCTCCTTTGTCTAAACCCTCGTTGATTCCTCAAGATGTGGGGTCAGCTTAGCTATCGACAATCTCTACAGAACGGGTGCGTCATCCATAGGTTCCTAGCAGAAAGGAGTCCTATTCACAGTCTCATCCCCTTGACGGATCAAAATTTTCGACAATCCCTATAGAACGGGTGCGTCACCCGTAGGTTCCTGATAGATAGGAGTCCTATTCATGGTTTGATCCACCATACAGATCAAAACTTTTTGACAATCCCTAAAGAACGGGTGCGTCATCCCTAGGTTCATATCAAATAGGAATGCCACTCTGGTTTGGCCTACCATACGGGCTAGAATTTAACCGCCCTAGGATACTCAAGAGACGAGTCCCTAGGTATTCACTTGAATCCGCTATACACCGCGCATGCTGCACAAGTATCAGACAGGTGAGTGACAGGCAAGTATCTCTATTCCACCTCTCTCTCTCTCTCTCACATCGACATAGATAAAACAAAGCATTCACCAGCGAGACAATAGAGATTGGATGTCAAGATTCATTTTTCTATCCCCCAGTAGAGTCGATCTAGACTTAGGTGTCACCTATCTTTGAGAGAAACCTCTCGCGAAATTCCTATCAAAAAGGGGCAGCTGTTGATATCTAATTTTGGATTAGCCTTTTTTAGCGTATTCTTAGAAAATTCATAAAAAATTCATAAAACGTCAAAAAATTACAAAATCAACTTTGGTGGCCTTGGCCAAGCCTAAGGAACCATTTTTGAAAAAAAAAATAGAATTTTTTTAATAATTTTCGCATTTTTTAGTATTTTTAGAAAATTAGAAAATACTTGAAAATTCAAGAAAAATAGCATTCGAGGTCATAAAAATATGGAAAGTAGTCAATATTTTTCTTTTAAATCCTTTGTCTTTTTTACCTTATAAAAAGTCCAAAATCAAATTCAATTTTAGGTGTTCCTTTGTTACACACATGATTGAATTTGGTAAAAAAATGTCAATTGGGTTTTTTAATTTGCAACTTTGGCATTTTCTAGGATCTTGACATTCAATCTAAATGTCCCTTATTGCAATTTAGACCAATTATTTGCACAAATTGCTCAATTGCATGAATTGGGCAAAATTGCATACTTAATTGCATTTTAGTCCTTGAATTTAGGCATATTTGAAATTACTTTTAATTCGGGGACTATCATTGCAAATTGAAGTCACTACCCAATGCTTTTCATCATTTTGAATCGATTAGCATAGGTGGTCTAGTCCAATTTGACCGTTTGAGTCCTCAATTGCACAATTTCCCAATTTGTAATTAAATAAAAATTTGGGGTTTTCATAGAAATTGATGTGAACTTTTGGACAAAATCACTTTTTTAGATAAAATTCATGCCCTAAGTTCGATTTTGAGGTTTAATTGCAAAAATTCCCCATCAATTTGGGTTTAATTTGAAAATTTCAAATCGAAATCGGTTCGGACGGGTCAGACCGCCCGGTCGAACCGGTTCGCTACAGAGTCTTCTTCCCCAAAGCTTCACGCGCCAATTGCAGGTTTGGAAGGTGAATTTTAATTGAAAAATTGGACCATCAATCTGCTTCAATTGGTAAAATTGATGGAGGCGTTTTGTTGGCCAAGAAGCTCTCCGTCGATCAAGACCAGTCCAACGATCTGGGTCCGTCGGAGCGGCATCGGCGAAGGCCAAATACCCGCCGGCCGTTTTCAAACCAAACGCAGGACCAAATACAGGTGGAATTTGAGTGAAATTAGCATTACCGGGTGACCAGAATTAGTGGCCAATTCGTCCCGGACGTTCACCGGCTCAACCCCCCGTTCGGCGCCAAAATTTCAAACAGATATAAAAGCCAATTGATCCTTCTAGAAGAAGGAGTTCGTTGATTCGGTTGAAGGGTGGGAAACAGAATCGAGAGAGAGGAAGAAAGGAGGAGAGAGAGCTCACCCTCCATCGCCATTGTCGAGGGTTGGAGCTCGAAATTGGAGGGCACCGGTTGGGCCGTCTACGGCCAAACTGAAGCCAAAGGAGGTTGCAAGAAGCTCACTTGGAACTCTAGGAAGCAATCGCCGCCGGCCGCGCTGCTTAAAACTGCTGGAACAGGTGAGATGCGTTTCTAAGCTTCTCACTGTGCATCAATGGCGATTCACGTATCTCTTGTTCATTCTCGCATCTAGAGTGCACGTTTTGTTCCCTAGACATCACTGACCATCGTCGCATATCTGTTTTGCATCGGTTTGGTCTTAACACATCGAATCGAGTCTTCAAATCCCACCTGCATTACCGAACACTGTTCATTCTCGCCTAGTCTAATCTAGGCCATGCGAGCTCAATCGGAGCTCGAGGTAAATCTTCTGAACCTCTATTAATGCTATTCTGTGACTGAATTGCCATGGTTTGGAGTAAATCGTGCGATCGAACTTCCATGGCCGTACTCGGCATTTTACATGATACTCGCGATTTCGTGAATTAGATGCCATGATTCTTAGATATGTTAAACTAGAGATCGCTGCGAGTCGATTAGTGCCGGTCTTGTGTAATTCTGTCGAGGTTTCGCCGTTGGATCGTCGCAGAAGGTTTTCAGCCGTCCATGTAGTCGTAGTCGAGAGGTTGAAGACGACACACACGTGGCAGGTCAACGAGTCAAAAGTCTAGGTGGCAACATATGGTTGGTCCACGTGGATGCTGAGTTGGTTCGACTGTTGTCGCAACCCTCTCGAGGTTCGTCGTGGGCTCTCGAGGGCTAATGGGCCGTCCAGTCTGGTCGGACGCGGGCCTCTCCCAAGGCCCGTTACCCAAATCGCAACGGAGGTATACGTAGTCGACCTTCAGTGTGGTCTAGTGACATGTGTTAAGTGTGCATGCCATGGAGTCGCCACCAATCATTTTTTGGAGGGTATGATTGGACCACCCTATTGAATAGTCAGGAGTTTCTATTCAATTCTGCGATAACCAGAGAAATGGGTTCGGGGACTTAGTTACGTCAACTGTCAGAGTTGACGCCCTTTCGGTACCTAAGTTGACTGAATTTTCTGACCTAAGATTTCATGCAGATGAATGGAGTACGAATCCTAAATCTAGGAATTCATGCAAATAGGAATGACTATCTTGGCAATCACAATCAACAATAAAAGGCGCAAATCAATGAATCCAAATATGCAAAATAAACACATCAAATCAACATGACACTCATAAGAAGGCTCTATTAGCCTAAATAAGTATCAATCAAGCTTAGGAATGATTTAGACATGATTTTACCCATAAGGGGTAAAGTCATAATTTTGAGACAAAAGGGACGATTTGCCCAAAAAAGGCAAAATCATCATTTCAGAATGAATTCGGAGTAAAACAATGTCAAAAATAGGTTTGGTCACTCAATTGACCCATTTCCTATTTTTTTTGCAATTTTCATGATTTTCTGGAATTTTAGAAACCGATTTACCATTCGAAGGGTAAAATCGTCATTTTCTAAAAATGAGAATGAAATGTGGAAATCCTAGACATAAGGTTTAGCCACCTATCTGGCTCATCGCCAAATTCTAAGCAATTTCCACAATTCATCGGAATATCAAAGACGATTTACCCTTTGAGGGGTAAAATCGTCGTTTTGGATTAAACGGGAGAAAATCCTGAAAAACGACAACCAATCAATTTCTTTTGATCATTTTCAGCCTTGGGAATTTTCTAGAATTTTTTTTTAGTAATTTTCTGCAATTCTTCTCAATTTTTTTGTTTTTCTTTAATTTTTTCATTTTTTGGCATTTTCTGATTTATTAATATTTTTTTATATTTTAAGAAAATATTTTAACAAAAAGCATATCATTGGCAATAGACAACACTCAACCAGATAAATAAGCTAACTACTGAACTGAGATAAATACATGCAAACCAAATATATAATGGCGACATTTTAGAAAAATAACCCTGATATACGGATCGGGTACGTAAAACATACCGGATTGGACACCGGCCTTCAATCGCCCAGCCCCAGCCTGCGACCATCTCCATGCACATCACCTGTCGATCACCACATCAAAATGTCAACAATCAATTTTACAAGTTTTAAGACCGGCAATAAATAATAATAATTTAAAAAATAAATAAATTCGGGCTCGGAAACGGGCCAATTCGCTCAGCCATGAACCGGCTATGGGCTCAGCCACGGCCCAAGATCACGGCCTCGGCCCACGGCTTTGGCCCATGGCCTCGGCCATGGGCTCGGCCACGGCCTCCGCCTACGGGCTCGGCCATGGCCTTGGCCTACGGCCTCGGCCCACGGCCTTGGCCCACGGCCTCGGCCATGGGCTCGGCCATGGCCTTGGCCCACGGCCTCGGCCATGGGCTCGGCCATGGCCTTGGCCAACGGCCTCGGCCCACGGCCTCGGCTATGGGCTCGGCCATGGCCCAAGATCACGGCCGCTCGACCCACGGGATCGGCCCGAACACGATGGATTCGTGGCCAAGCGGCGACGACGAAGAGCGACGACGTGGCGGGGGGGCGAAACAGAGGAGGATGATGGAGGGGGATTGCGGTATCTAGGAGCTCCACGAGGTCGTGATAAACAGCAAGACGGACGAGATCTCGGCACGGCGTCGGAGGGTGGCGGAGCAAGGTGGTGGTGAGGGTGGTCGCCGTAATCCAAGGAAGGATGAAAAAAATGAGAAGAAAAAGAAGGAAGAGGAGAAGAGAAGAAGAAGAAGGAGGAGAAAGAAGAAGAGGAATGCTGCGGATGATGAGAGGGGGGAGGGGGAAGAAGAGTAAAATAATAATATAATATAATACTAAAAAGTAAAAATAATAATAAAATAATCAAAAGCGAAGACAAAATGATTAGTCCCATTTTCCTTTTGAATGATGATGTTTTCACTCCTTTTTCTTTTAATCATTACTAATATTTTTGCCAAATTCAATTTTATGGTGATCATAAAACACCCAAAATCGAACCTGAATTTTACTATTTTATGAGGTCCAAAAGTAAAAATAATTAAAAATAAAAATACTTACTATTTTTCTATATTTTTGTGACCTCGAATACTACTTTTCTTGATTTTCATTTCACTTTTATATTTTTCGAAAATAATAATAATAAAAAATACGAAAAATATGAAAAAATATTTTTTTTTATCCAAAATGGTCCCTTTAGCTTGGCCAAGGCTACCAAAGTTGATTTTGTAATTTTTCAGCTTTTTATGGATTTTCTATGAATTTTTTTAAAAAATAAAGGAAACAAAAAGGTTGATCAAAATTTAGGTGTCAACAGCTACCCCTCTTTGAGAGGAATCTCGTTAGAGGTTTCTCTCAAAGATAAGGTGACACCTGAGTCCTGATCGACTCGACTCGGGAAACTAAAGGAAAAGGAGTCATGGCATCCAATCTTCATGCTTGTCCATGTATGCTCTTTCTTGAAGGGGGAAACGTTCATTTGACATGAGAGAGTGAGATAGTAGAGAGACATACCTGCCACTTACCTATTCGATGTTTGTGCGATTTTCGCAGTGTCTGATGGATTCAAGAGAATTTCTAGGGACTCGTTTCTAGAGTGTCCTAGAGAGGTTAAGCTCTGACCCGTATGATAGGTCAAACCATAATGGGATTCCTAACTGATAGGAATCTAAGGAAGACACGTCCCATTTGGGATTTGCCAAGGATTTTGATCCGTATGGTGGATCGGACCATTGAGTTGACCATTTAAGTGATTTTTACTATTGGGTTGACCCTTCAGGCGGTTTCTACCGTTGTGTTGACCCTTCAGGCGGTTTCTACCATTAATTTGACCCTTCAGGCGGTTTCTACCTTGTGTTGACCCTTCTGGCGGTATCTACCTTAGTTTGACCCTTCAGGCGGTTTCTACCATGTGTTGACCCTTCAAGCGGTATCTACCATGAGTTGACCCTTCAGGCGGTATCTACCTTAAGTTGACCCTTCAGGCGGTTTCTACCTTTGGTTGACCCTTCAGGCAGTTTCTACCTTGAGTTGACCCTTCAGGCGGTTTCTACCTTTGTTTGACCCTTCAGGCGGTTTCTACCTTGAGTTGACCCTTCAGGCGGTTTCTACCTTTGTTTGACCCTTCAGGCGGTTTCTACCTTGAGTTGACCCTTCAGGCGGTTTCTACCTTTGTTTGACCCTTCAGGCGGTTTCTACCTTGAGTTGACCCTTCAGGCGGTATCTACCTTTGTTTGCTTTGAAAAGGGGTCTCATGACGAGGGTTCTCCACGTCCGATGAGACTGATTGAATTTTGAAAAGGGGGTCTCATGACGAGGGTTCTCCACGTCCGATGAGACTGCCTGAATTTTGAAAAAGGGTCTCATGACGAGGGTTCTCCACGTCCGATGAGACTGCCTGAATTTTGAAAATGGGTCTCATGACGAGGGTTCTCCACGTCCGATGAGACTGCCTGATTTTGAAAAAGGGTTCTATCTTCATCCCTTCTTTTGAAAGACCCCAAAATTTGTCGGGAATTCAGTTTTGAAGCGGTGAAAGATTTTATCTTGACAAAGCTTCACTTGAGTCTATTGAGGCGACATTCTGGGAGATTGGTGTTTCCAACGGATCTTGCAGAAGTTCGAGCCCGAAAAATTTTTCTTCACCAAGAAAACATTAGCAATCTTAGGGAAGACGACGGTTGTCCATCTGACAAAACCGTATGATTTAAGTCGTAATCATGAAATGTGCGTTTTGATGCTGAGGTTATCCAAAGCATTCTTGCAACATGCAAATGTGATCACAAATCCCTTGCACGGAAAATCTGGATCCAACAATTTGAAGATTCCAAAGAGAGTTTGCTCAAAGCATCAATCGGAATATTTCTCGACAAGAAGGTCTTCTCACCTGTTTTGAGATAGTGGTTTTTATAGGGGATGCACTCAATTCCCTACTAACCTGTGCCTAGGTTTTAGGCTCATTCGCAGCGCATACATTTTGATCGGTCGGGAGGTCTTCCACGGGACCGTAATGTTGGGCTTGGATATTGGTTTTCAAGGGGGACCCGCTTTGGAGTCGAGGCCATTGAACGAAAGTTTTCACCATCTGCTCCGGGTTTACAAGTCAAGAACCCTGCAAAATGAGAATGAAATAATCCTGCTCGTACCTCTTCGAGCTAAGCTATATGTTAACCCAAGTGTCTTAGTCAGAGAAGACTGTTTCAGGGATATGATGTTGGTAGGATTGGGGACCGAAAAAAAAAAAGCTTGTTTTTGGCCCAGAATTTATGAGAGGTTTGACATTGGTGATCACTGCAAATTTACCACTCGCCATTTCCTCTCTGCGCCTTCAATTTTTTGGGATGCGCAACCGATTTTGAGATGTGCACCAGCTCTTTAGAGAACGTCTCTCGTCGCATTTTAAGAGACTGATGACTCTGTCTACGTCTCTGCTCCACGTTTGACACCATTTGGGGAGTAGTCTTTTTGATCTGACTCCTTTAGGGATTTTCTCTTTTCCCATTCGGCTTCATTGTGGATCAATCAAACAACTTACACGAGCATCGGCCTTGCTTTTACCAGACACTTTGCTTTTTCTTAATGCCGTGGATTTTTCTCATTTCATTTTTGAAATCCCACTTTTTCTTATCATCATGGGATCATGTTAGACACATAGTCTAAACATGCTTTAAATATCAGTCCCGGAATTCTCTTCGTAATTCCTGAGTCTTGAACTCTTCCATTTTTGAAGTGGTGCGGCATCCGTCTTGGAATGATCACCAATGGGTTCATGAAATGAATTTGCAGGCTCAACTTGGCTGTGCAAATGATACAGTGTGTGGGATAAAGAATGAATGCCTCTCGTCATCCTATGGCACTTGGATTACCATATAAACAACACACAAAGATTAATGTTAGTCCGAGCAAGAAAATTTCTAACCATTTTCTCCTGACGCTGCTGGACTTACTTCTTTTTCGCCCCGGTGTGGGGTGGTTCTTGACAGGGTTAAAAATGAAAACCGCCGTTCAAATGGGTTATCAACGGTCACCTGTAGTGTTTGGGGGATATGAAACGAATGCCTCCGTCGTCCCAACCCATGTAATCGCTACAAATGGTCCCTACCCCCGTAGACCCAGATTTTGTTATCTGCTCACTCCACTCATCTCTCAAGTGTGTGTTGGACATGTTTGGATTAGGCTTCGCCTCTCGTATGAGAAAACACCCTTTTAAACGGTCTGAACAACTTTTATTGGAAAAATTCTTTTCATTTTCTCCAAAATTTACCCCTCATGGGAATCTTATGATGCACCATGCATGTTTTATTCCTATTCAGACAACCTCTTGTTTTAAAACATGAATGTCAATAAAATTAGAATTCTATGTCTTTTCTAGACATCAGATTCTAAAAGCTTTTCTTTTTCTCTCTATTTTTTTTATTTAACATTTTCAATTGATTGGGGAAAGGGATACTTACCTGACCGTCGTGGCTAGAGATCCCTGGAGATAAAGAAGAAATATGTCAGTGTATGTCCCAAAATTTTATAAAAATTGGAATGATACATCCCCCCCTTGGTCGTGTGCCCCTGCGAGTGCACACAGGCTGTGAAAATTTGTCCTCCTTGATGGCGAGTCCCTATCAAGGATAAATAACAAGTGTCAATTCATATTCCCAAATTCGAGACGAATTGGGACGATACAACTTTACACTTGATTTTCATCACATTCTGATGTTACGTGTTGATATGAACAACATCTATCAAATCCGCATATCCATGCTTGGAGTGTTTGCAACATCAATGGTTCATCTGCCCCCGGTTGGGCAACGTCTGTTCTGTTATTTGAATGCATGACTCCTTGAGTGCTTTATCCATGTTTATCATCTGAGAAGGAAAGGAAAGGAGACATCACTTCCGTATTTGATTGAAGATCGTTTAGGAACGATACGTCCTTTCCCCAAACGAGTGGCTCTGCGGCCAAATGTATTTTGCACTGAAGGGACGAATTCCACTATGCTCCACGGGTTTGGGGAATTTGCCCCCATTTTCGATAGAAATGAGCCTTATCAAGATGTATACAATACAAATAGATCCCTAATACAATCAATCTAAGGGACGATATAGAGAGGATCTCAACGAAATTAATCTTATACAAGAGAACTAAAAATGTCAAATCAATCAAAGGAATGTGGCCCGAACACTTGGAGATGCCCCAGTTCCAGTCTTCGAGATGTGACTCCAGGATCACCGATTTTTTTTTTTAGGTGGTTTTAGATATACCAATTATCTAAAGACATGCACATGAGACAAGGGAGGATAAAACTTCTCAAAATCAAAGGATTTGGTACCTAAGGTCAAGGTTCCCACCTCGAGTTCTAGAAAGAGCCGATTCCATTGCACAGCTATCGTTGCATTGGGACTCGATCCATAGTTCGAAGTGAGCGGAATTGAAAAGTGGATTACCCTGTGTTTTTCCTCACAGAGATTCCATTTTCAATCCCTTCTATTGTTTTCCTATAGGCGGTGCCCGGGGTTTTAGGCGCGGTTGTGTGTATTTTCGGTGTCGTGCTAAAGCGATAAACATGCATCTTATTTAACAATCACCGCTTCAATATAAAACATACACACAATCATTCATTCTTACGTCCAACCTGCATAAAACAGAGTTAACAAGTACTCCACCCCTTATTTCTCCAATCTGCAAAAACATTTAACACCTCAAGGGTTAAAGTACGTACCTCACCTTGAAAATCATCTGCATAAAACATGTTAGAAAAATCAATCAACTTTTTAATCGGCTCAAGTTCTCTAAATTCCCCAGTGGAGTCGCCAGTCTGTCGCGACCCTCTCGAGGTTCGCCGTGGGCTCTCGAGGGCTAATGGGCCGTCCAGTCTAGTCGAACGCGGGCCTCTCCCAAGGCCCGTTACCCAAATCGCAACGGAGGTATACGTAGTCGACCTTCAGTGTGGTCTAGTGACATGTGTTAAGTGTGCATGCCATGGAGTCGCCACCAATCATTTTTTGGAGGGTATGATTGGACCACCCTATTGAATAGTCGGGAGTTTCTATTCAATTTTGCAATAACCAGAGAAATGGGTTCGGGGACTTAGTTACGTCAACTGTTAGAGTTGACGCCCTTTCGGTACCTAAGTTGACTGAATTTTCTGACCTAAGATTTCATGCAGATGAATGGAGTACGAATCCTAAATCTAGGAATTCATGCAAATAGGAATGACTATCTTGGCAATCACAATCAACAATAAAAGGAGCAAATCAATGAATCCAAATATGCAAAATAAACACATCAAATCAACATGACACTCATAAGAAGGCTCTATTAACCTAAATAAGTATCAATCAAGCTTAGGAATGATTTAGACATGATTTTACCCATAAGGGGTAAAGTCGTAATTTTGAGACAAAAGGGACGATTTGCCCAAAAAAGGCAAAATCATCATTTCGGAATGAATTCGGAGTAAAACAATGTCAAAAATAGGTTTGGTCACTCAATTGACCCATTTCCTATTTTTTTTTGCAATTTTCATGATTTTCTGGAATTTTAGAAACCGATTTACCATTCGAAGGGTAAAATCGTCATTTTCTAAAAATGAGAATGAAATGTGGAAATCCTAGACATAAGGTTTAGCCACCTATCTGGCTCATCGCCAAATTCTAAGCAATTTCCACAATTCATCGGAATATCAAAGACGATTTACCCTTTGAGGGGTAAAATCGTCGTTTTGGATTAAACGGGAGAAAATCCTGAAAAACGACAACCAATCAATTTCTTTTGATCATTTTCAGCCTTGGGAATTATCTAGAATTTTTTTTTAGTAATTTTCTGCAATTCTTCTCAATTTTTTTTGTTTTTCTTTAATTTTTTCATTTTTTGGCATTTTCTGATTTATTAATATTTTTTTATATTTTCAGAAAATATTTTAACAAAAAGCATGTCATTGGCAATAGACAACACTCGACCAGATAAATAAGCTAACTACTGAACTGAGATAAATACATGCAAACCAAATCTATAATGGCGACATTTTAGAAAAATAACCCTGATATATGGATCGGGTACGTAAAACATACCGGATTGGACACCGGCCTTCAATCGCCCAGCCCCAGCCTACGACCATCTCCATGCACATCACCTGTCGATCACCACATCAAAATGTCAACAATCAATTTTACAAGTTTTAAGACCGGCAATAAATAATAATAATTTAAAAAATAAATAAATTCGGGCTCGGAAACGGGTCAATTCGCTCAGCCATGGACCGGCTATGGGCTCAGCCACGGCCCAAGATCACGGCCTCGGCCCACGGCTTTGGCCCACGGCCTCGGCCATGGGCTCGGCCATGGCCTTGGCCTACGGCCTCGGCCCACGGCCTCGGCCATGGGCTCGGCCGTGGGCTCGGCCTCGGCTATGGGCTCGGCCATGGCCCAAGATCACGGCCGCTCGACCCACGGGATCGGCCCACGGCCGGGATCGGCCCGAACACGATGGATTCGTGGCCAAGCGGCGACGACGAAGAGCGACGACGTGGCGGGGGGGGCGAAACAGAAGAGGAAGATGGGGGGGATTGCGGTATCTAGGAGCTCCACGAGGTCGTGATAAACAGCAAGACGGACGGGATCTCGGCACGGCGTCGGAGGGTGGCGGAGCAAGGTGGTGGTGAGGGTGGTCGCCGTAATCCAAGGAAGGATGAAAAAAATGAGAAGAAAAAGAAGGAAGAGGAGAAGAGAAGAAGAAGAAGAAGGAGGAGAAAGAAGAAGAGGAATGCTGCGGATGATGAGAGGGGGGAGGGGGAAGAAGAGTAAAATAATAATAAAATTAAAATATTAATATAATAAAATACTAAAAAGTAAAAATAATAATAAAATAATCAAAAGCGTAGACAAAATGATTAGTCCCATTTTCCTTTTGAATGATGATGTTTTCACTCATTTTCCTTTTAATCATTACTAATATTTTTGCCAAATTCAATTTTATGGTGATCAGAAAACACCCAAAATCGAACCTGAATTTTACTATTTTATGAGGTCCAAAAGTAAAGAAAATTAAAAATAAAATACTGACTATTTTTCTATATTTTTGTGACCTCGAATACTACTTTTCTTGATTTTCATTTCACTTTTATATTTTTCGAAAATAATAATAATAAAAAAATACGAAAAATATGAAAAATATTTTTTTTATCCAAAATGGTCCCTTTAGCTTGGCCAAGGCTACCAAAGTTGATTTTGTAATTTTTCAGCTTTTTATGAATTTTCTATGAATTTTTTAAAAAATAAAGGAAACAAAAAGGTTGATCAAAATTTAGGTGTCAACAACCGTTAGTTTGTTAGGTTGAGTCAGCTTAGATCGGACGGTCTAGGTTAATTGAGTCCAATTTATAATGACCGTCTGATTGATAACTAGAAATATCCGAAAATAATTTTAAAATTAGAAAATTAAAACAAGTCGAAACGGTGCCATTTAGGTTAGTGGTCAAACGACGTCGTTTAGGTTAGTGAGGGTGGACGGTCCAGATCGAGTCTTGGGTTCTAATCGTGGCCGTAGGATTAGGTAATCAGATCTAACGGCTAGGGAATAGTTGGCTTTTGATCTGAGCCATTTGTTTTGGTCAATAGATCTAGTGGCCGTGGAATAGCCACGTAGTTCAATAGGAACCGTCGGATTAAATCCGAAAAATAAAAAAAGCGGGACGGCGTCGTTTTGGTGGCTGGGTCGCGTGGGTCCGGGTCTGGGCCGAGTTCCGACCAGAGTGGGTCGGGTCAACCCGGTCCGAATCACATTTTTTAAAATAAAAAATCGAAAAATAATTTTTAAAAATAAAAAATTAGAAAAATGCTAGAAAATCCTAAAAAATGCTAGAAAATCCTAGAAAATCCCAAAAAAAATATAGAAAAATTATGAAAAAATCCTAGACACTCCAGAAATCCCCAAAAAATTGAGGATTGACCACAGACAACTGGTCAATCCTATTTTTGGGATTTCTTATCCGTTCTTACGAAAATTGACGATTTTACCCTTTAGGGGTAAGTTGCCTCAGCCTTGTACACAAGATGGGTTGAGGATGCTAAGATAAGGATTAGGGTCAGTTAGGTGACCGATCCGTCTGCTTAGGTTCTCGAGTTCTATCTTTTCTTCAAAATGACGATTTTACCCCTAAAAGGGTAAATCGTCGTCCCTATTCCAAATCGAGTCTTGAAAATTGCTTAAAATTAGGTTTTGGGTCAGGTGGTCGATCAATCCTCATGTTTGAGATTTTTAATTCTCGTCTTCGCCGAAAATGACGATTTTACCCCTCTAAGGGTAAAATCACTTCTAAATTCTAGAAAAATTCTAGAAATTCCCGAAAAATAGGAAATTGATTGGTTTGATCCCCAATCATATTTCCACCATCTTTTGACTACTCATTTCATCTGAAATGATAATTTTACCCCTCCAGGACAAATTGTCCCCCAATTTCTCAAAATGACGATTTTGCCCCTCATGGGCGAATCATGTCAAGACCACTCCTAAGCCTTGATTGATACTTCTTTAGGCTGATAGGGCCTTATTAGGGATGCCATGTTGCTTGCATGTGATTTATTCGCATGTTTTGGATCCTTGATTTGCGCATTTATTTTTACTCATTGTGAGTGATAGGGTAGCCACTCCCACCTGCATGAACTCCTAGATTTAGGTTCGTACCCCCATTCATCTATATGAAATCTTAGGATTAGATAAATCATTCAACTTAGGTGCCGAAAGGGCGTCAACTCTGACAGTTGACGTAACAAAGTCCCCGATCCCACTTCTTTGGTTTCGCAGAATCAAATAGATCGCTCTTAACTATTCGATAGGGTTTCCGATCGTACCCTCCACGAAACGATTGGTGGCGACTCATTGGCATGTACACATATCACATGTCGCCAGACCGCACCGAAGGTCGACCACGTATATCCAGCCGTTGCAATTTGGGTAATGGACCTTAGGAGAGGCCCACGTCCGATCAGGCGATATCGGGCGGCCCATTAGCCCTCGAGAGCCTAGGAGGCGGCGCACGAGAGCTTTTGGAGGAGAGAGTGAGCTTCCAGAGAGAAAGAGAGGGTAAAGACCAAGTCCAACTGAGCTCCCTCTGTTTGTTGGCAATAGTCTGAATTTAAAGACAGAAAGATTCACTATTGCTATAGTGAATAGTAAACTTAAAGTGCCGCCATAGTGTACAGTGTATAGTGAATAGTGCACAATGTACTGTGTAATACAAATACATCAAAATATACCAAGATACAATAGGGTGTCAAAATATCAAACTTTTAAAACACCAAATCTTAATTTGAGTTTTCAGCTAGGTTGATGCCGTAACAATCATCTTCGTTAGTGTTGCCACTATGGTGCGAAGACGATGCTGCCTGTGAATCTTCATAATCTTCAATGGCTTTTTTCATAAGATCATAAAATTCTTGTTCGTTGGTTACGCTGGCCAACTTGGAGACTGCTAAAGCCTTGTCATGAAGAAACGAGGTCTTGTCTGGATCAGAAGCAGCAACTTTGTTTAAAACAGAATCTTTGCGGTGTTACAGCCAGTCGTGAACGGCTTCAATGGAGATTTTGTCAAAATAGGAGAAGCCATCCCACCACTTGGTCTTGTAACGACGAACCAAAATTAAAATGCCTGGATCTGAGGGATCTCGAACGTATTCTAATTCCCAGGCTGTGACCCAAGCCATCCCAAAAGTTGCAGAAAACATGAGAAATGTTGGAAACTGTTTCTCATGCTGATTTGGCACAAAATGTTTTTGGAAGTGTTGCTAAGATTCCCTAACCTTGGGAGGAAGAATATCAAGGATAGGACCAAAAATATCCCACCAACGGATAAACCAAAATGGTAGAGTCGAGATGTCAAAAGGGCTATAAAAAAAGAATAACCATGTGTGGATAACGTTCCACCAAGCTTGCTAGTAATCAAAATATGTAAATGACATACGAACAGAAGATACTTCAGTAAGTCGAGAATCGAGCTTGAATGAAGTATATGGGGAAGTATTCCAATCAGAAGGGTGTATGACCCTCAAGATTCTTGCCGTGGAATAATTTATAATGCTCGGTTGAGCCTTATCACCAAAATTTTCTAACTTGATTGATCCAATCTGGACCAAAACTTTTTCATAAAACTCAATTGGTTTTAAAAGATCATAAGGTGTGTAAAAACGATTTTCCCCAAAATAGTTCTTTGCGAATATATAAGGGTTTTCATGATAAAAACCTTTTTTAACAGTCATAATCTTATCATAATTTTTCATCAAAAATTTTGACTTTGGTTTTCGAGGGGTTGGCTGATCTGCAAGAACCACCTCTTTAGAAATGTTTAAAGGTGAAGGAGATTTTACCTAATCAAAAGCAGAAACTTCAGTACCCAAGGATTTCTGCAAATCCTGCAGAACGCTCTTTGGCAAAATTGACATTAGTTTAGAGACAGAAATGGATTGTGAAGGTTGACTAGGAGAGGCTTCAAAAGGGGAGGCTGGTTGTGATGGTGATGGTGTTTGTGCAGCTTCTAGCCAACTGCGAATGGGTGTCAGTTTGACGGGTTTGGCCGGGATAATGGAGGCTTTAGGCGAAGCCTTTGATTTTCCACGTTCTTTTTTGGGGGGCATGATGAAGGTTGTTTTCCCTGTAAAAATTCTCGTGTGAGAAAATCAGGCAATGAATTTAAATCACTTTTTATAAATTCAATGTCAAAATCAAAAACAGAAAGGATTGCTTGCCAACATGCAAAAAGTTGTTTTGATGCATTGTTTAAAACATCTTTTTGCAGAATGTCTTTGGCAGACTTACAATCAATGCGCAATAGGAATTTTTGATTTAAAAGATCTCCTTGAAACTTTGATATAGAAAGTACAATTGCCAAAATTTCTTTTTTAACAGTGGAATAATTATGTTGAGTTTCATTCCAATGTTTAGAAATGAATTGGACAACTTGTTCTTTGTTGTCAATTCTTTGTTTCAGGATACCACCATAACCAAATTCTGAAGCATCAGTTTCCACAATCTTAAATGCAATGGGATTAGCAATATGTAAGCAAGGTATTTCTTTCACAAGTAATTTTATCTTTCTAACTGTGTCAGTATGTAAACTGGACTACGGTTTTGGATTTTTCCTTAACCTCTGGTGCAAAGGTTTACAAATAATGTTAATATCTGGAATAAAATCAATCACATAATTTAAACTTCCCAAAAATCTTTGTAATTGAGTTTTGTCCTTCAATTCGTCAGGAAACTTATTTGCAAATTGAATGGATCTCTCAATTGGAACAATTGTTCCTTGGAAAATATGATGACCCAAAAATCTAATCTTTGTTTGAAACAAGAAAACATTTTTCTTAGAAAGAATCAAACCATTTCGTTTACCAATATTATAAAAATGATTCACATGCTTAAAATGTGAATCAATGTTAGGAGAAAAAATCAAAACATCATCAATATAAACAATTATGAAGCTTGAATCCGGATTAAAAATATCATTCATAATCCTCTGGAATTCAGAAGGGGCATTCTTCAAACCAAAAGGCATTACATTCCATTCATATTGGCCAAAAGGGACAGTAAAAGCAGTTTTGTACATGTCTTGCTTAGCAATTTGGATTTGCCAGAAACCAAATTTCATATCAAACTTTGAAAAAATCTTAGAAGAATGAAGTCGACTTAAAAGGTCTTTTTTATTGAGAATTGGATATCTTATCCATTTTAATATTTTATTTAAAGGTTTGTAATTAACCACAAGACGAGGAACACCTCGTTCAATTTCAGCATTTTATTGACATAAAAAGCAGAACAGCTCCAAGGTGATTGGCTTTTACAAATTAATCATTTTTTAACCAAATCATCGATTTCTTTTTCACAAAGTTTTAAAACTTCACTGTTCATTTGCGAAGGTCTGGCCTTCGTTGGAATTTCTTTTTCAGGAAAATCAAGTTCATAAGGAAGTGTCACAATATGGTTGTGATTACTTCTTTCCCAAAAAGCAATGTTAGGGATGAAACAAAGGTCATCTTTGATCTTTTGTTCCAAAACAGAAATTTCCTTTTGAACTTCAGAATTTCTAAGTTGATGTTCAATCTTCTAAAAATTCAATTCTTCTTTTAAAAATAAAAGATGAGATTCTTTATCTCTGATGAGAAAATTTATTTCTTTTATGGCATGTTCTTGCAAAACACTTAAATTTCTTGTTTGGGGCTTTGAAACAAAATTAAACATGAGTTTTTTACCAAAACTTTGGGTTTCAATACCATCACTAGAGACAGTGAAAGGTTGAATCAGATTTATAAAAGGAGTTCCTAAAATCACATTTCTTTTAAATCTTTAACTAGAAGAAAAGAAGTTTTTAAAGAAATATTATTTTTGACCACAAAGGCTTCAGGAAGTTTGTACTTTATTTTCAAATGATCACCAGAAGCAGACTTCAAAGATTCTGTGGTTTTATCAAAATATTTCGTGGGAATAAGTTCCTCACGAGTGCAATTCAAGTCAGCACCTGTATAAAAAAAGGGCTGTGGTTTCTAAAATAAATTCATCATTGATTTTAATAGAAATATCAATAATCCATTTCCTGCTTGTCACCTCGGTGAGAAGTTGTAGGAAATTTGAAGAGTCAAAATCAATTAAATTTGGCGAACTGGAATTACAAACAATGGGAGGTTCAGAAATATTAAGATTTCTTTTCCCTTCTAAAATTTGTTTTTTAAAATCTAAAAAATCCTTTTGTTGATCAATCTTATTGATCTTCGGAAGGCGAATCTCTTTTTTGAGTTCGTTAATCTCAAATTGGAGATCAGTAGAGGAAGTTGGTCTGATAATAGGTTTCTTCTCCCTATTCAAAATCTCAGTTAAATTATAGACATGTTGAGGTTTAGAAAACGAAACATTTGGATTTTGGATATGCTTTATTAAAACTTCAGGATTTGAACAAGTATCAATTGAATCTAAAATTTCTTGTTCTTCTTTAGTTAAAACATTGATTTCTTTGTCAGAATCTGTACATGATTCTGAGTCAGAAGAAGAATCAATTTCATTTAATTGAAGGCCTTCTTCTATCTGTTGTTCATCTGTTGAAGGACAAATAGATTCTGAATCAGTCTCAATCATTAATTGATTTAACTGATCTAGAATGTCTTCATCTAAATCAAGTTCATTTACTTTTTTATTTAACTTACAAAATCTTTTTGTGTGTCCTTTTTTACCACAATTAAAACAAGTAAATTTACTGAAATCCTTTTTAGCTTCAGATTGCTTGAAATTTCTCTTTTTAGAAAATTTCCTTTCTGGTTTAGCAATCTGTTTCTTCTGAAAATATTTTTTTCTTTTTCTTAAAAGGTTTTTCAGAAGTGCAAGAACCAGAACATTTCTTTGAAGAAGAAAATGAGTAAGAAGGATCGTATTGACGACAAAAATCTCCTAATCCTCTGCGAATAAGGGATTTTTCCTTCTTTAATTGTTTTTGGAGCTTAATGTTATTACACATTTGAGTTCCAACCTTGTAAACATAAGAAATAAGTTCACCATAAGAAAGAGAATCAAAAGGAATGGATGCACCAAATTGTTCACGAATTTTGTCGCGAACTTGAATTCCTATGATTGTAGGAAGACCAGCAAGAAAATTTTCTTTCCAAAATGGCTGATTACAATCAGGACGGAGTAAAACTCTTTTCAAAAATATATCTTTGTACTCTCGAAATTCTCCAAGAGAACGACATTTTAAATTAGAAAGGATGTCTTGGTTGTGATCTCTGATCACAAAGGGATCACCAATAAAATGTTGAGAAATAGAATACAAAAGAGTAGAAACAGCATCTTGGGCGGCTTGTCCATAATCATAAAAAATGGTTTGACCATTGTCATCTACCTTGACAGCATTCAAAATTTGGTCTTGAGTGAGATAATTGTCCCACTAACCTTTCAAAGTGCTAGAAAAGCCAGCAACGATCAAGTAAGCCACTTGCTGATCTGTTGTGTCAGGAAGTGTCTTATACGTTGTAGCACACATGACAATTTGACTTAAAACTTGCAAAAGGTTTTGTTCAGAAATGCCATCTATGTTCCATTCATAAATGGATTTTGCAAAATACTTATTTTGAACTTTATTAAAATATTCTTCAGAAATAAGATCTGGTGGAGTAGCACGAGAATAGTAAAGTTTTTGAGGTTCCTTCCATTTCAGACGATTTACCTCAGGAATATCAATTTTCTCAAGGACTGATATTTGGTTATCATCCTTAGGGGAATTGATCCTCAAAGGTTGTTGAACCTTTGGAGTGTTCAAAATAGGTTGCTTGATGATTTTTTCTTTCAAAAGTCTTTGGTTTTTCAATTGAAGGGTTTCATGAAATTCTTTGCTAAAAGTTTTAGGCATCTCAAAATTCTTAAATAATGGTTGCTTCAAAGATTTGAAGGAGTAGTAATTGTCTGAACAGAATGAGTAGAGGATGAAGGAACAGAATGAAATAAGATTTTTCCAATGGAAGATTCTATCCTATCCAATTGGACACCAATGGAATGAAGATGTTGATTTGAAAAATTATTCTGTTCAATGATTTTCTTAAACTCATTATTTTTAGTTTCAGAAGGAGTCTTAAAAAGAGCGGCTGGAATTTCCCTTTCTCTAAAAGAAATGTTAATCTTTCTTAAAGGCGAATGAATTGATTCTATTATCTAATCATCATCAAGTTTCCATTTAAAAGTTTTTTCAAGATTGTAAATTTCTCTTCTTCGAAGATAATAATCTTCAAACAATTCAAAGAAAAACATATGACATCCAATTTCATCTAAAAATTCATAAAATTGGTCTTTGATTTGCTTGGCTCAAGATTTAAAATTCTCAAAAAACCATTTTATGATTTCAAAATTTTCATCAGAATTAAATTCTTTATTCAAAAAATCTCGATTGGGAGTAAAGTCCTTTTCAAGAGTATTACACTCAGGATCATCATCTTCCATCTGAGATTGAGTGGGTTCAGGAGATTCAGGACCTTGTTGATGATAAACTGGCCTTGAAATTCCTGAGCTAGTATCTAAACCAGAAAGATTTAAAGGAGGAGAACTCGGAATTGTCTGTCCTTGTGCTGGAATGGCGTCGGGAACATTGGTACTACCTGAACTGCTTACAGGGATTGTGATAACAGGAGGTAGATTTAGACGAAGATCTACTGACCTTCAGGAAGAAGACCCCCGAAAGGAAGGTCTTGCAGAAATGAAAGAGTTAGTATCAAAAGAATTCCTGGGAAATTGTATTGTAACTCTTCCCTCAGAATGTTGAATAATATTAGTAGGGGCATCATTCTTAATAGGAACCTGAGGAATGGGATTTTCTATTTCCCATTGATCAGGAAGAATAACATCACTCCAACTAATGGTTTTTGGAATAACTGAATTTGAGCGAGAAATATCATGTTGCAAAAGGAGAGTTTTTCCTTTAGGGGCATCATTCAAAGAATTAACGTCAAAAGCAGAACTCATAGCTTTGTAATGGATCTTGTAGATGAGGGAGAGTGGAATAGATCCCTCTTCTAAAAGATAGTTATGAGTCTTGATTTGCAAAATTAGAGATTTCATAATCTTAGGATCTTTTAAAGAAATCAAAAAATTTGGATAACAATCAAAATGAATTGGACCATTACAAAGACTCGTTTCTATTGTAGCCAGAATAGAGTCCTCGTATCTCAAAAGCCTTCCATATCTTAAAACCAAAAGAATTGAAGTATTCAAACCTTCTTTCAAGAGTGGTTTGACTCCAACTTGAATCATACCAAAATGGAGATAATTGTACTTCAAAGCATGTTTCTTCAAAGAGTTTTTGTTCAAAAGAGGAATTGAAGAGTATGAGGAAGAAAGAGGTATATCACGTTCCTCAGTCGTGATAACATAATCGTTAGGCTTAAAAAGTTTCTTAAATTTGGATTCAACATAAATATGATCATACTTTACTTTTGGAATTTTCCAGTTTCTTAAAGATTTGTTAAAATCTTCTATAGTAATTTCCTCTCTATTTAAAGGGTCTGAAATCTGAGACAACTTAGATATAGAGCTACTGGAAGTAGAATTAGTTCTTCTAAAAAGATCCATTTTGTATAAAATTGATTTTAATTGTTCAATTTTGACCTCTGATACCATGTCCCATGGATTTACGCTACCTCTGCCAGGACTCTATGGCTCCAAATGAGATCGACCTTAGAACAATCAAAAGCTAGTTTATACAAAAAGTCTCAAGATAGAACAACCAATTCCCCTCCAGCACTGAGTTCATTTGCTTGAGCTCAATGCATCGGATGGGAATTTGAGTGTATAAACAATTTCTTATCTTCCTATTGGAGAGACCTTTTATTGAAGCCTTGTAATTAGTTGGTGTTCATGATGTTGAAACATCTCCGTAATGGTGGGAGCTGCTTTTTTTTTGGAAATATTTTTTTATTATTCAATTTGTTCTCTGAAATGGACAAAATATTAATGAAATCGTATACAATATCATGTTTTTTTATTAACGAACGAACAAGCGAGCGAGCGACTCTCGATCCCACGGAGCAAGCAAACGATCGAGGCCGCGAAGTGAACGCTCGACCCCATGGAGCGAGCGAGTGAGCGAATCTCGACCTCGTGGAGCGAGCAATCAAGTGAATCTCGACCCCGCGGACAGAGCAAACGAGCGAGCGAAGCTCGTTCACTTGTTCCGTGGGATCGAGGCTCGCCTCAACTCCGCAGCGCATAAATGAATCGATGAATTTAATAACTTCTAAGAAGGACGTAGTTGATTGAACCAAGCGTATGGAAAGTTAACAGGCAAAGGCAACGACGTTCGTTCACGGGGCCATGTAGCAATCATATTTACATAAAAGAAATTTACGCCCTTCCATTTGGAGAAAAGCGAATGAACGAGCAAGGCGACGGCGTTCGCTCGTCGAGCCGCGTAGCGATCATATTTATGTAAAAAAAAAAATTACACGCAGTGGAGTCGAGGCGAGCCTCAATCCCACAGAGCATGCGAATGAGCCTCGCTCACTCGTTCATTCGCTCCGTCCGTAGGGTCGAGGTTTGGTCACTCGTTCGCTCCATGGGGTCGAGCGTTCACTTCGCGGCCTCAATCGTTCGTTCACTCGTTCGCTTGCTCCTTGGGATTGAGGCTCGCTCGCTCGTTCGTTAATAGAAAACATGATTATTATATACGAATTTCATTAATATTTTGTCCATTTCAGAGAACAAATTGAATAATAAAAAAATAATTCCCCAAAAAAGAAGCAGCTCCCACCATTATGGAGATGTTTTAACATCATGAACACCAACTAATTACAAGACTTCAATAAAAGGTCTCTCCAATAGGAAGATAAAAAATTGTTTGTACACTTAAATTCCCATCCGATGCATTGAGTTCAAGAAAATGAACTCAGTGCTGCCCGCTCCACAGTCTAATTGCCGAGCGGGCAATAAAAACTTTTAAAAATATATATAAGTGTTGCCCGCTCAGCAGTCTAATTCCCGAGCGGGCACTATTCATCCCCTGCTCGGCAGTGACACTGCCGAGCGGCCCCTGGTTTAGTAAATTTAAAAAAAAAAACCTGATTTGGTAAATTCTTTTTAGTTTTCTCCTGCTATGGAAAAAAGCCCTTCAATTTCAGTCCCAATTTCGTTCCATTTTATCTAATCTCATCAAAATATACTAAACTAAAAAAATATTTAGAGGTCACGGTGCGCTTTTTTCCACTTTCCTATGTGGTAGCTCCCTTCAATTCCAAACGCTAATGTCTCTATCCCATTGATGATAGCTCCACAAAAACCCCCAATTTCCCAAAACCTAGATCTCATAAATTTCCCATCGCCAAAATTCATGCCTAAAACCCGAAACCATCACCCAAACGAAATATTCGTAGCCATTCCCTTCTCCATCCCCGGCTTCAACCCAAATTGCCCATTGTATGATAACTGGAGGTAGTGCTGAGTCCAGTCGACAACTGATGATGATGTAATGGCGCTCAAGCAGCTTCCAATGCCTCGGTATAGCCGGTGTGTCACTCGTCAGGTCTCGCCTCCATCTTTACAGTCACTGAAATTTTTGTTGTGTGCAGTTAGGGCTTTTCACCTGCAAAACATCAATATCATCAACATCAACAACACATTTATCCCAAACTAGTGGGGTCGGCGGTCGATGAACCCTAAAGATTCATAAAATAAGAGCAAGAAAAAGAGATAAATATGTAAAAATAAATAAACACAGATAAATATATGTATATAAATGACTAAAAAGGATAGTAAGGAACATGGGATTCTGCCTCTTCATAATACTAATAGCCTTTCATAAATCGAAAGCCAATCTATTTCTCACTCCATTAAATCTTGTTTTACTATTTTATCCCAAGTAAGTTTCGGTCTTCCTTTCTTCGTATTATGGTCTCGATATCAAAATTTTGTTCTTACCGGAGCATCTAGGGACCTTCAAAAAATATGCTCAAAACATCTCAATTTATGTTCTCTCATCTTTTCTGCCAACGATTTATACTCCAACTCTTCGTTGAATATCTTCATTCCTTATCTTATCCATCCTTGTATGACCACACATCCACCTTAATATCCTCATTTCCGCTACTCACATTTTATACTCATGTTGTCTCTGTGTTGGCCAACATTCAGCAACGTATAGCATGGCAGGTCTTACTACTGTTTTATAAAATTTTTCTTTTAATCTAAGAGTAATTTTACGATCACACAAAAATCCCGATGCATTGCGTCATTTCATCCATCATGTTCTGATTCTATGGCTTACAACATCATGAATCTCCCCCCCCCCTTTTGCAATATTGATCCTAGATATCTAAAAGTATCTTTCTTGGATACCTCTTGTCCGAGCCTATTTATGGAAAGGGTGAAGTGAGAGTAGCTATGTCTCATAGTGGGAAATGAGGCAAAAGGAAAGCCATGGAGGCTAACACGTTGGATGAGAAATGAAGTTTCTGCTGAATCTCCCACATATTTGGGAACACCGGGTCACAAATGAGGCTAATATGAAGGAATTGGCGGGGGTAGACACAGTTCATGCCCTAAGAGCCCTTGAGGCTCAAGAAAGGCCTAATGTGGCATTTCTAATGTGTAGGGAACGGATCCCGAATACAAATACGTAGCGGAATAGATTGACAACATGCCCGAGAATCAACTTGAATCACTTATCGTGAAAGTAAATCACATAGAACGGATTTACCTTAATAGCCACAAATTAAAGCCCCCATCGCAAGTGAGACATGATTTGGATCTGACGATCGATCATCCATTGAAAGAGATTTCTATGGAATTTTTTGGGAGAATGCTTCTAACCATTGAAAGAACGACTTACGTTCTGCAGAAGGGGAAGACGTTTTCTTCCTTTTCTCTTTTATTATAGAATAGGAAACAAATCCTATTAATTGCAATCAATTATTACAATTATGGAAATCGGCCAGTTTAGCCCTTATTGGGCGTCAATTTTCAACATCTCTCATCACATGGACAAATAATCCGTGCGACCAGCATACTATGAGAGCTCGTTGCCATATATCCGTTGGGTGTATATAGCAGCTTAAAATGAGTACATAATCTCAGAGTAGATCCAGTATGCAGTACCCTAGATTAATTGGTCACATTTACATCACATCACTTTTGATCTCTTTGAGTACTCAAATACAATACATTGTATTCACAATCATGATTAAACTCGAATAATAATAATTGGTCGATATGTGAATACAAAGATTGAATGTGACATCCAAAATAAATTGATCTTCCTCTTCCCTTAAACCTCTCAATCTCAGTTCAGCTCGCTTTTCTAGAAATGTCCCATTAGATCGAATCAATTTCATGACCATATGCAACACCCTAAGATAGCAAACATCGAAAAGAAACCTTGAGAATAAGTAAGAGTCATGAGGTGACTAAATTTGAGGAACTTTTATCCTCAAGAGTCTCACACGGCCATAGAGTTGAGATCAAAACTCTTGCCAACTCTTCTTGGTCGTATCATGCATACGTAATATGAAGTATGTATTACGGTATTCTCTCATTTCCCATGGAACGTATGTCTTTCCTTTTAATACCGTACATATGATAGCTCATACATACTCAATGTCTAACTTGAGTTCACAAATCTACTCTCTTTAATAAAATCTTTCAGAACTCATATCTGGCATTAAGACAGATAAAGTGAAATATGTGGGCTATATAACTCTTGGTATTTCACTTTCGGACATAACTTATTATGACATCATCTTAACACTTTTGTTAAGGCGGCATCAAAATTATAACCTCGAGCTCTCAATTATCACCTAGATAACGAGCTTAAAATTGTCTCATCTCTATTTATCACGCAGTAAATAGAGGCGATTACCCGTGTGAGTAGGCTAATCTCCATCTGTCCGACATACCTTTTCAACATAATGCACTAAGCATTAATATGCATAAATATCATACAAACTCATAGACATCAATAATGATAACATATATCATTAATTGTGAACATTGGGAAATATAAATATCCAGTACTCCCACTCTTATGCACTTCTATAAATTTCAATATATGAAACTAATCCTTTTGTTAACACATGACTGAGGAGCAATATCTCTAGGTACTCACTTCACAGAAGAGCTGCTATCATTCTGTGTATGTGTGTGTACTGTATGTTCACATCTTTTCTTACAACCATGTCTTTCACAAAAGACATATTGCATGTCTATTTGCTTGGTCTGGCAATGGATCCTTAGTGAAAGCTCTTGTTGCTAAGCTGTCACAATCAACTAATAATTGTACCTGTAGCATCCTTAGCAACACCTCACTAATCCAAACATCTCTTAAACCAAATATTCTCTTGTACTGTTGTTGATAACACCATGATATCATCTTCCATCGTGGATAAGGCTATACATATTTGCTTCTTACTACTCCAAGATATTGTGCCACTGCACAGTAAGAATATAATCCCAGAGGTAGATTTTTCTCATATCTAAACATCTTCCTCAGTCAATGTCAGTATAGCCTTCAAAGTGCATATCTCTACCTTAAACTCAGCAAAAATTTACAGTACTTTCTAGATACCTCAGGATTCGCTTGATGGCAATCCAATATATTTGACCTAGATGAGAGTGGTACACATACCATTCCAACCACATAACAAATATTATGTCTTGTACACATCATAGTATTCTTCAAGCATTCAAGCACTAACACATAAAACACTTTCCATTTTTGCATTTGCTTGTGGAGTCTCAAACAGATCAGAAACGAATCCTTTGACATTTTCCTAATCATTTCCATTGGATATAGAGATACTAGGAATCTCTCTGGGCCAAAACTGGGTTGGCATAAGTATAACACCATCCGGTGAATAAGCCACACATGCAATAGGAGTATGTTCGGATTTACAGTCTTGCATACAAAATCATTCGAGGACTTTATCCATATAAGTCTTTTGTGAAAGAGACCACAATCTCTTTGAACGATCTCTTGAAATCTTAATTCCAAGAATATATGCAGCTTCACCCATATTTTCCTTTTTCAGAATTGGAACTAACCAATTCTTGACTTTATCAACAAACTCCATATTGTTTCAAGCAATCAGTATATCATCAACATATAATTATAAGATCACATATTAATCTTTGGATCTTTTGATATATACGCAATGCTTTTTATCAATCATTACAAAATCATAAGCCACTAAGGCATTACAAAAAAAGTATATACCATTATCTTGAAGACTACTTAAGGCCATATATCAATCTCAAAAGTCGACATACTTTTTGTTCTTGGCTAATTGTAACAAACTCAGTAGGTTATTTATCTGAAAATTTCTTCTTTTAATTCTCCATTGAGAATCGCAGTCTTTACATCCATCTTATGTAATTCAAGATGCCTACTATTGCCGAACTACGGTGAATTGAGGTAAATCTCACCACAGAAGAACAAACCTCTTCCTAATCAATTCTTTTTTATTGATTATACCCTTTCACCATAAGGCGAGCCTTATATCTCTCAATCAAGCCATTAGCTTTACGCTTTATTTTGAGAACACACTTACTCCCAATGGCTTTATGTCCATTCGAAAGATCAATCAGTTCTCAAACTGGGTTTTATCTCATTGACTCCATCTCATTTTCCATTGCTTATATCCACTTTTCCTTGTCAGGGTAGGTTGGAGCCTCATTTACATTCCTTGGCTCATTTTTTCTTGTAGAGCGACCATAAAAGCTCTGCCTTCAATGTCTAAACGTCGACATAACGACGGAGAACGCTTTTGTGACTTATTCACTAAATTGAGGATTGTACACTTAGTACATCAAACTCCATTACGCTCCCACTTGGCAACTTGTTCGCCGTATTGAAGATTATACATTTAGTACATCATTCTCCATTACGCTCCCACTCGGATTAGATAATGACGGCATCTTCTTCATATCAAATGGTTGCAATTGAGACTAGTTCGAAACAAATTTCCCACTTCTCACATTGCTCCCACTTGGATTAGATGCCCCAGTAGAGTCATCATCACTATCCCAGATTTCAAATAGAGAATAGTCTTCACTTATCTCGCCCTTTTTCATAAATTTATTCACTAAAAATGTGACATCTCGTGATTCAAATTCAGTTACACTTACCACTTTCTTGCTCACTTATAATACATACCTTTTAGGGTGCTCTCAGTATCTCATGAAGATACTCTTTTTACCTATAGGGCCTAATTTCCCATACCAATGGGAGAAATCGTGTATATATGAAGCATATCAAAGTCTGAGAAAAGTCAAATCTTATTTTCGACATGTTCACAACTCATATGGAGTAGTAGTAACTGATTTAGAAGGTACACGATTAAATATATAGACAGCAATCAACAAAACTTCACCCCAAAAGGTGATAGGCAAATTAGCCTATGCCATCATAGACCTAACCATTTCATTGGGACTTGTTTCTTCTCTCTGCAACTCCATTCTGTTGAGAAATCGCTGGAATAGTCAATTGTCTTTCTATTCCATTTTCATCACATAAACATCTGAACTGATCAGATAGATTTTCTCGACCTCGATCAGATTTTTTTTAAATAATTTAATTTTTTTTAAAGCTTAAAAAATTTATCGAAGCAACTTATGCCTCAGATTTATGAGAAATCGAAAAACATATCTGAATCGAGCATAATCATCTATAAATGTGATGAAATAAACATCTTATGCCTTATTCTCACATTTATTGAACCACATATGTCTAAATGGATCAACTATAAAGGAAATTCAGCTCATGTTCCTTTTTCAAATGGTTTGCTCATTGTCTATCCCACTAGGTAATACTCACAAATAGGCAAATCGATATTTTCAATATTGCCCAATAAGCCCTCTTTAGTTTATCTAAATATTTACCATTGGGCCGATGTGACTCAGCCTAGCATACCACATATTCACATCATCACAAAAGATGTAAATAGTGAATAACTAATATTTACATTATTGTACTCAATAATCAGCACAATAAAACCATCCAGAATCATAATAACTTGTTTCCAATGACAAGTCATCACCACCGTTATGAAAATTCAAACTGAAATCAGTTTAACCAAAATTAACATGGAAACTATATTCTGTCCAATTTTTGGAGTATATAACACAATATGTAGAAATAGGGTGCAACCACCGCGTATTTTCAATTGGCAGGTGCCAATCCCTTTAACTTCCATGTAGGAATTATTTTCCACATTTATCCACTTTGCTTCATGTCGAACTCGTTGAAATTCCACGAAGGCATTTCTATATTTCACTACATGATCCGTGGCCCATAAGTTTATAATCCACAAAGGATATAATTCAGTAACAAAAATTGAATTAGAGACTTAAGTAACACTCTCAAGTGTACATTTTTTTTTTGTTCACCACAGTCATGTGCAAAGTGACTCTCATTGCCACATTTAAAAACATTTCACCTTTGAGATGTTTTTCTTGAAAGGACATTTTCATTTCCCATATCGGTTAAACTTCGATTTACATCCTGAAAGATTTATTCCTTTATCCTTTTTATTTCTTAAACCCACCTTGATGCTTATGCCTGGAGCACGAAGCTCCATTTGATCTAGAAACAGTACTCTAGTTCAAGACAGCGCATAGCATTCTCAAAAGTCTTTACCCTTTTTTTATTGTGGATCAAGTGAATTTTCATATGCACATAGCTATGAAGTAAGGAACAAATTACTACTTGCACTTGCTACTCATCAGTCAAAAAGTTGCCCACATCACACAGTTCACTTATCGTGTTTGACACGTCACAAAAGTCATTTCATATTCTGCCCATGAGGCATCAGATAAGTGTCAAAACTTATAGTGATCTGTCTCAACTTGGTGAGCGATGTCTAATCAAATTTAGCTTCTCCACTTGACTTTGGCATTTTCATAAATGCCTGAACTCATGCATAAAATTATTTTTTTATGCTACTCAGCAACATAATGCAAGTAATAGAGCTCATCATTTTCCAAGCAGCAAATGTTGGATGTGCAGTATTTTCATCCTCAGGTTCTTCCATAACTAGGTTAAGAGCTTCAAATGTTTCTTGCTCTTCATAGCACAAACTGGATTTCAAAAGTTACGATGATTGGACTTAGAATCAAAAGTCATTCGATACGAGTCTAATGGTATACTCATTTCTCATTTTTACTAAGCAAAATTAAACGAAAATTATTGGGTTTTAGTGATTATACCCTTCGGTTGAAGATTTGGGCAGACTTTAGTCACCAAGCTGAGGCAGCTGACAATCATATTCGACACATATAAAATGCCACATGGGCATAATATGAAACAACATTTGAGAAAAATGTCGAACATGATTAATGAGCTGAAAGATGCTGGCCACATATTATCTGTTGAGCAGCAAGTGTAGGCAGTGATTCGCTTTTTGCCTCCTAATTGGGAACACATGAAAGTCAACCTGACCCACAATGAAAATGTAAAAACATTTGAGGATGCTATGCGCCACCTGGAGCTGGAAGAGGACCGCCTTCTAACGGTTAAAATACAATCTAATGTGTATTTTGCTGGCTTTGGCTCATATGGAGCTTTAGGCTTCAAGCGCAAGTATCCTAGCTGGTTCATTAAGAGGGGAGAAAAAGGAGCTGAACCATCTGGCAAGAAACCAAAGTTTGACAAGCATGGCAAAGGAAAATGTCCTGTTAAAAAGAACATTTCAATGGTGAAATGTTATAATTGTGGCAAGAAGGGTCACTTCGCTCGCGACTGTGGTGAGCCGAAGAAGGTAGAAACCCTTAATGCACTTGAAAGTATTTGTTATGTATCAAGTTCTATTTTTCTAACTGAATCTCATCCTTTGTGGACTGTAGATTCAGGCACCACAAACCATGCAGCTAGAAACATGAATACTTTTGTGGAATTTCGATGAATACCACGATGAGCTAAATGGATTTATGGGGAATAACTCCAGAGTAGAAGTTAAAGGAATTGGCACTTGCCAACTCATCATGCGCGGTGCTCGTACTTTATTCCTACATGATGTCCTATATGCTCTAGAGATTCGTCAGAATCTAGTTTCCGTATTGGTTTTGATCAAACTTGGTTTTTCTATAAACTTTCATGACAATAGTGTGAATTTGTTGTTAGGTACAACTTTTTACAATTTCGGTATTTTTGTTGATGGCTTCATAGTGTTGGATGTTGAAAACACTAATTTGAATGTTTGTTATTCCCTATTTACATCTTCTAGTTCTATTGAGAATGATGTGAATATCTGGCATGCTAGGCTTGGCCATATTGGCCAACAATGTATGCTAAGACTAGCCAAAGAAGGCTTGTTGGGTAAAATTGAGAAAGTCGAATTGCCCACTTGTGAGCATTGCCTAATGGGGAAATCAACTCGAAACCCATTTGAAAAAGGAACAAGAGCTAAATTTTCATTGCAATTAATTTATACTGACGTCTGTGGCCCAATAAATGTAAGGGCGAGTCACGGGCCTGTATACTTCATCACATTCATAGATGATTTCACTCGATTCGGATATGTCTACTTGATTTCTCATAAATCTGAAGCATTGAGTTTCTTTAGAAAATATATTACCTTAGTGAAAAATCAATTAGATAAGAAAATAAAAACATTAAGATCTGATCGAGGTTGAGAATATTTATCTGATGAGTTCAGAAATTTATGCGATGTAAAGGGAATAGAAAGGCAATTGTCTATCCCATATACTACGCAGCAAAATGGTGCTGCAGAAAGAAGAAACAGAACCCTAATGGAAATGGTTAGGTCTATGATGGCACAGGCTAATTTGCTTATCACCTTTTGGGGTGATGCTTTGTTAACTGCAGTCTATATACTTAATCGTGTGCCTACAAAATCATTCTCTTCCGCTCCATATGAGTTGTGGACAGGTCGAAAATCTGAATTGAGCTTTCTTAAGCCTTGGGGTTGTGCTGCCTATACTCATGAGTCCACTCATAAATATGAAAAATTGGGACCAAGAGGTAAAAAGAGTATCTTTATAAGATACTCAGAACACTCAAAAGGGTATGTGTTCATCGGCGAGCAAGAAAGCGGAAGTATGACTGAATTTGAATCTCGAGACGTTACATTTTTAGAGAATGAGTTTCCAAAAAAGGGCGAAATATGTGATAATTATTCCCTATTTGAAACCTTGGATAAAGATGATGAGGCGATTCGATATAATGATCCAAGTGGGAGCAATGTGAGAAGTAGGGAGTTGAGTACAGACCTATCTCAATTGCCACCACTTGATGAAGAAGTACCATTATCTGGTCCGAGTGGGAGCATAATGGAGGAAGATGTACCCCTCGTACCCATGACACAATCTCCTCCACGGCGAACAAGTCGCAAAAGCATTCCCCGTCGACGGTTTGAAATTGAAGGGGAGGCTTTCATGATCGCTCCACTGGAAGAGGATGAGCCAAGGAATGTAAATGAGGCTCTATCATGCCCTGATAAGGAAAAATGGATGAACGCAATGAAAGAAGAAATGGAGTCAATGAAATCAAACCATGTTTGGGAACTGGTTGACCTTCCAAAAGGACGCAGAGCCATTGGGAACAAATGGGTTCTCCAAATAAAGCGTAAGGCTGATGGCTCCATTGAAAGATATAAGGCTCGACTTGTGGCGAAAGGGTATAACCAACAGGAATGAGTTGACTATGAAGAGACTTTTTCTCATGTGGTAAGATTTACCTCAATTCGCCTTATTTTGACAATAGTGGCAAGTCTGGATCTTGAATTACATCAGATGGATGTAAAGACTGATTTTCTCAATGGAGAATTAAATGAAGAGATCTATATGGACCAACCTGTTGGGTTTGTCAATGAAGGCCAAGAACAAAAGGTTTGTCGACTTCTGAGATCGATATATGGCCTTAAGCAGTCTTCAAAACAATGGCATATACGTTTTCATAATACCATAGTGGCATATGATTTTGAAATGATTAATGAAAATAATTACGTATATATCAAGAGATCCAAAGGTCATTTTGTAATTATATGGTGATGATATATTAATTGCCGGAAGCAATATGGAGTTTGTCCAGATAGTCAAAAGATGGCTATCTTCTAATTTTGAAATGAAAGATATGGGTGAGACTTCATATATTCTTGGAGTTAAGATTTCGAGAGATCGTTCGAAAAGGTTATTATCTCTTTCGCAAGAGACTTACATTAAAAGGGTCTTTCAACGATTTGGTATGCGAGATTGTAAATCCATTAATACTCCTATTGCAAAAGGTGAAAGTTTGAGCCGTAGAATGTGTCCTAAGACTCCACAACAGCAAGAACGTATGAAGAACGTTCCTTATGCAAGTGCCGTTGGAAGCTTAATGTACGCTATGATGTGTACAAGACCTGATATTTGTTATGCAGTTGGAATGGTAAGTAGATACCAATCCAATCCAGGTCAAGCACATTGGACTACTGTCAAGAGAATTATGAGATATCTGAAAGGTACTGCTGACTATACGCTGAGTTATCAAGGAACTGGTCTGCATCTTGAAGGCTATACAGATGCTAATTGGGGAGGAGATTTAGATGAGAGAAAATCTCCCTCTTGAAATGTATTCTTACTGAACAATGGCGCCATATCGTGGAGCAGTAATGTGGCATCCCCTGTTTACTAGATTCCTAATGATCAGAAATGGTCAAATGTGTTTTGAAACTGACTTTTGACACGAGGATTTGGAAATTTGAAAGGTGAGATAAGATGAAGAAAACAAAATTGTTACGGATGACCTAGGTGACGAAGGAAATTAGAAATGTTGGTCGAAGATCCTAATGATTAATATTAGCGGAGAAAAATTCCGCGCCATTTTGTAACCCACGACCGCGACAAGGTAAGATAGCACCACTAATGGAGTGGACGTGGATTTAAGATGTGCAAGAGTGAGCGATTAATAAGAATTCGTGAGAATTAAGTAGTACATGAGCTTATGTTCGAAATCTCCTAAGCTAGGTGAATAAGAGAGGACGGCCATTAAGGGAAATACCAAGTAGCGGCCTTGTACTTTCTTGTATGAAAACCCATTGGTCAACCACACTAAGGAAAAGTGCAAGAAAAATCATTGGTTGCCAATCCCTATAAAATCCTATCATCATATTCGGCCATTAGGGGAGTGTGCAAGTGGCACCTTCATTCTCCTTGCATAGAAGCTCATTGGCCGAATGGACATGGGGAAGATGCATGGAAGGAAATCAATCATTAGCTCTTGTCCATCACAATTCACCTTAGATTGCCGACCACTAAGACTATACAAGGTGGCGATTACATTCTTGATGCATGAAGAGTGATTGGCCGATCGAACCTAGGAATTGGTGCTAGAAGGAAGGTCATCTATTGGTCCATTGTTCCATCATAATCTAACCTTGATAGCCGACCAATAAGGACTATGCAAAGTGGCGCCCATGACCTTGTGTGCATGAAATTTTATTGGAGAAACAATCTTAGAAATGAGCACTTCCTTGTATGTGACAAATGACTAATGGGGGTAACGCCAAGTGACATGAGATTTTGAGGGGAAGATTTCCATACCATAGAATGAGGGACAAATGTCACTTGAGGACTTCTTAAGACATGCAACAAAAAGGAACTCTTCATCTTCTCCTCTCCCTTCACACCATTTTCGACCAAGGTAAGAGAGAGAGAGAGAGAGAGAGAGAGAGAGAGAGAGAGAGAGAGAGAGAGAGAGAGAGAGAGAGAGAGGGTGAGCGACCGAGAGCAAAGTGAGAGGAAGAAGAGGCGGCTCGGCAATTTCCACCATTGAAGCAAAGAGGAAAATCGTGAAGCTCGGACAAGAAATAGGCAAGAATTCCTTCAATCTTGTCATGGGATAGAGTACGTTATATGATTGTCTTGTTAGGGAGTCGAAATGAGGAGTTTATGGGGCGAAATTGCTTCGGCGGTTTTCGGTTTAAGCAAGTCTGTTTCTCGTTCTGTTCGTGGTATAAAGTACGATTAAACTAAGCTACATTGCCTTGCCTTGTCGTGTTTAACGGAGTATTAGGTTTAGGCAAAGAACTTTAAGTGACTAGTCAATTGGAACAAGGAATGGACTGATTTGTGGTTTCGAGAAAATGAAAAATCTGTTCAGTTCTAGCATAGTGGTAGGTTCGGTTTTGTGGTTTAGCTTTGATATTTGAGTTCGGTTATACCTCAGTTTCTTACTTTGATCGTTGTGGTAGTATAATGGTACAAGTAGGGTCAAATGGTTAGTTAAATTCAAGGTTGTTAAACTCGTTTTTTTAGGTCTAAACCGAGACTGTGTGGATGAAAAATAGAACAGTTCTGTGGTATGAATCGATGAGGAAATGACTAATTTTGAAGTTCGTTATAATGGAAATTTATGAAGGAAGTGATCGAGGTCTTCTTAATGATCTTGTGTCGTGAGCCTAGGTTGAATCACTTGCTAGAAATTGTCTTTTGATGGTAAATAGCTTGATTAACCCGAGTGCCACCAAGGAAGAACTGACTGTTTTCTTAGTCATTGAGATTCTAGCTGTGATGCTTTGCTCGATTGATAATTATGATAACATGTCTCATGAACATGTTTTTGTGAATTTGCATGCTTGTTGTTGGCCTGGCATTGTTACATCATATGCAGTATTGTTACTAAGAATTTTATGATTCATGGCCGAGCATGTATTGGTACATGGTATCCAATTGATATCTGATGAGATATGTGGAGTATTGGCTCTTCAGTGCACTGAATCGAGTTGACGCCCCTTGGCTGTGTGCGGGGATTTGTACGTACTTGATGACCCTGAGCTGTGTGCGGGGTAGAGACGTACCATGCGTCGAGGACGCCCTGGAGTAGGGGTCGCAAGTCATTTGGCTTGGCGATGGTTGTATGAGCGAAAAGCATGTCATATTCATGATATTCTGGCATTTCTGCATCATATGATTCTTGATTGAATTTTGAAATGCTACTATACTATACTGTCACAGGATTGTTTTATAGTTTGTCCTAGGGAGTCTTAGGACCCCTATGGTGAGATTGAATGTTTTCTCGCTAGCCGTCGCGCTAACCCACGTTTGTGGATATATTTTCAAACTAGCATCCATGGCGGCAGTTCCCAGACGCTTTGGAGTTCCATTTGATTATGAGTCTTATTACCGTGATATGATACATCTTGATGCATCGCATCTGAAACTTGTTGTGCATGTTCATACTATGTGGGTCGATGAGGGAGAGCCTGCTTTGACTATATATCGTTGGTATGCTATATATATACGAGTAGGTAATAGACTAGTCGGTCCTTTTTCCGAGAGTACTTTCATGCACCCTCAGCTCCTGTCAAGCCTGTAGTTCCTGTACCTCCTGTAGCTGTGCCTCCTACTCTTCCTCCTCCTCCTCCCACTACTGCTACTGCACCCATCCCTCCTCCAAAGCCTGCTATGCCAGAATTGTACGTTCCGCCACCAGAGCCACTTGAGGAGTCTGAGGACGAGGAGATGTTTCCTTCTGACCAGTCCGAGGAGGATTGAGGACTGGAGATAGTCTTGGTGACCTTTTGTTTAGGCGGCTACATAGGACGATGGAGTAGTTTTTTTTTTTGCCATCCCAGTTATGCCTATGGATCGACGACTTGAGTCCTTGCTTGTATATATATGAACTCCTATATGGTCGTGTGATATGTTTTATAAATAAAAGTTTTAGTCCTTATGTTATGAATGCCTCATATTGCTTTCTAAGTTGTTAAATTCCTATTGAAGATTGTCTTGTAGTACTTGTAGCCTGTGGATCATAGACTATAGTCTATTGGTTATTATAAGAATAATCTCTAATTATCGTTATTAGAGACCTATGACCGTAGGGTGGCGGTCTGGGACGCCACAAGTAAGAAGCAGAATTGTATAGCGCTATCTACCATGGAAGCCGAATTAGTGGCTCTGTCGACATCAGCACAAGAAAGTGCCTGGCTTAGGAGATTTTTGGATCATTTAGGTGTTTCTGATGATGCTGTGAATCCAATTTTGGTATACTGTGATTGCCAAGCAGCAATTGCCTACACCAAAGATCCTAAGTTCCATTGTAAGACCAAACACATATACATTAAGTATAACTATGTTGAAGACATAGTCGCACGAAAGGATGTGACATACATTATATTTCTACGCACAATGTTAGCGGATCCGATGACGAAGCCAATTCCTAGAGATGTTTTTCATGCTCATGTGAAGTCTCGGACTGCGTAGAATGTAATACGTGAGTATTGTATTTCCCTGAAGGTTCACAGTCAATAAAAATTGAAATTATCATATATGAATTACTTATGATATTTATGGATTATAAAGCTTGGTGCTTTATGTTTGAAAAGGTATGTCGAACAGACAAGAGATTAGCCCATTCACATGGGTAATCACCTCTATTTACTGCGTGATGAATAGAGATGAGACGAAATTTAAGCTCTTTATCTAGGTGATAATTGAGAGCTCGAGCTTAAATATTGATGTCGCCTTGACAAAATGTTAAGATGATGACTTATTACTAACAATGTCTGAAAGTGAAATAACCCACAAAGTTCACTTTATCTGCCTTTGTTGCTAGATGAGAGTTCTGATGGATACTCTTGGCTGGAGTAGTTATGTGAACTCAAGTACGACATTGAGTGTGTCTAAATTATCATCCGTATGGTATTTACATGGAAAGACATACGCTCCGTGGGGAAGGAGAAAATACCATAATACGTACTTCATATTACGTATGCATGAGTCGACCAATGAGAGAGGCAAAAGTGTAGATCTTAACTTTTTGAGCCATGTGAGACTCTCGAGGATAAGAATTCCTCATACTAAGTGCCCTCATGACTTCTCATTATTCTCAAAATTTCTATTTAGTATTCGCTATCTTAGGGTGTTGCCTATGGTCATGGACTTGATTCGATCTAAATGGACATTCCTATAAAAGCATGCTAGACTGAAATTAAGAGGTCTAATGGAGAAGGAAGATCGATTTAGATTTTGAAGTCACATTATGGATTATATTCACAGACCGATCATTTATGATTATTCAGTGTGATCATAACTGTGAATATATTATATCACATTTTAAATGAGATCAAGAAAAAGAGATATGTATGTGACTACTCGATCTAGGGTACTGCATACTATAATCCGTTTGGGATTATGTTCAATTTTAAGAGCTGTCATATACTCCCAACGGATATATGCCAACGAGCTCTCAGAGTATACTGGTCGCACTGATTATTAGCCCATATGAACATTGCAGTGAAAAAGAGAAACAAAGAGAGATTTAGCCCTTCATGGGCGAGTGGGAGATGTTGGACAATTATTCCCATTAAGGGGCATAAATTATGGCAATATGGATTATTGCCTACATTTCAATATTTGTGCAGATATCAAAGGATATAATGAAATTTCCTAATTGGTTCTATGAGGATGTTTATGGTATGTCTTATATACATCCTTCAGAACGTACGTCATTCAATTGGTTGGAAAAACACTCAGAAAAACACGATATATCTCTCTCTATCATTCAAGGGTTTTATGTGGGAATCAAGGACGAACGACCGGAGGATTGTGGTTCCTTCATCACTGCATTCGGGGCTTCTAATCTGTGGCTATCAAGGTAAGTCCGATTAACGTGATTTGCCTTCACAATCAGTAATTCAAGCAGATCTATGGCTTATATTGTGTTGAATTCCGCTGCGTATCTGTATATGTAGAATCGGGATCCATTTCCTACATTGGTATCAGAGCATGTATTGCTTGTTTTTTTTTATCTATATTCATCGTTTTGGGTAGATTATGCCATGTTATGTATACTGTTATTAACAGATCCCGAGTATTTCGATATGAATAGTTATAAACAGTACGTTTTATGGCGTTTTTCGAAAAACTCGTTCGGTAAAAGTGAAATCAAAATACATGGTTATAACCTACATGTCCATACGAGCATTTTGAGTGGTCGGCCATCGTGAGAGGACGCCGGAAGACACCACGCGTGTCGCATGCGCCCCGACGGGTTCGGGATCCACAAGTCAGTAAGGAAATGTTGATTTTTCGAGTACTTTCGGTCAGTGAAAATGGAAAGTGAATATACGATCTAACTCGTATCAACGAGACGAGTATTTTGATAGGTGGACGGGCGCCAGAGGAGGCCGGACGGCGGCTCACGTGCTGCTGTGTGCCGGTGGAGCCTCGGCCGCTGCAGGGATCACGCGCCATGTGAGTGGCACGTGGGCGAGCTCGTGTGGCTGACGTCAGCCACGTGCGACGGACGCTGGTTTCACCCTTTGTGGGTGACGCCATGCTGACATCAGCGGATCGGGCTATGGTCCAACCCTTGGCGTGATGGGCCATCCAGCCCATTCCAAAAAAAAGGGAGTGGGCCGGCCCTCTTTTTAAAATTCTATCCAGCCCACATGAGAACCGGATTGGTTCCGAATCTGACCCAATCCGTTTGACCCGTTGACCCGTTGACCAGGTTTGACCCGAGTTGACTGTTGACCAGAGTTGACAAAAAAAGGGATTATTTTATACCTCATTTTACATATTGTTTTAATTATGATATGTTCATAATTATTGGGTTTTAGTAATCCATATTTTATCCAGTATTATGATATGTTCATAATTATTGAATTTTTGTAATCCATATTTTTTTTATTCTGCATTCGTTGCGGGAACAATGTCAAGGGTAAGACGAAGTATAAAAACGCCTAAGAGGCCACAAGATGAAGAGGGACGTCAAGCTCTTCGTGAGAAGGTCAGAACATTAGGTCATTATCGATGGGACGATGAAAGCGATGTTATCACCCATGTAATCAAGGTCAACGAAATGATCCAAGAGATCATTTGGAAAGCATACGAGATAACCTCTGAAGATGCCTTTTATGCATTGAGGAACACCATGCCTGAGGGCTGGCATGCTATGATCGAAAGTACATGGCTCGATCATACAACTTACTAAAAGTTTGTGCTGCATCTCTTGAATAAGGTCATAGGGACTGAAGCAACGAAGACGTCGTCGCTTGGGACGAACGAGTCTTGGCGCAAGCAGAATGCGCCCTGGCGCAAGGGCAAGGGTCCTCAGATGTTCTCTCCAAAGGAGCTTGTGTGGGCCCCTGATTTGATTAATAATCCTCCAAAAGATCTTATGCTCTCTCTCTCCCTATTACCAAGGAAGTTACCCTTACTGATGTTAATACTAATAAGAAGATGATCACGTGTTATTACATTTAGTTTATTCTTTTTAAATGAGACTTTAAAGGCCTAGTTGTCTCCAGGTTGATGTTTTATCCCACTACCTATTAGTTCAAGGAACTTCTTGCTCGTGTTTTATCTTTATTTGCATAAGGTTATTTTTGACAATTTATGAGTATTATTGGGTATGAACCTTTTATGTTATTGAATAAATTATGATTTTGTCATATGATGCTTTGGTAGTATTATATGTGTTGAGTTGGGAGTTCTGAAAGTGTTAAGTGACTTTTTTCCTTTTTTGAACTCATTTTTACCTAAATAATTATATTAATGATAATTTCAAGCGAGGATACTTAGACGATGATCGGGAACTTAATGAACTTTTGACTCTAAGTCCTTATATGAAATTGTATATTCTGAAGGGTATATCATACAAAATTGCTAATCAAGATCTATAAACGAAGCGAAATAAATAGATCTACATACCCATAAACACGAAGCACGGATTGCAACCATACGTCAATCAAACCGTCGTATACGTCGATTGTATTGGATCTTCAAGCCCTGAGATCAAACCTAAATCACTGATCGGTGAGGTATATCACGTAAAATGAACATACCTCAAATCCACAGATTAAAAGCCCCCGTTGCAGATGATAAATGATTTCGATCCGCTGACCGATCGTCCGTCGAGAGAGAACTTTTTCGTGGAGTTTTTGTGAGAGTTTCCTTTTGTCAATGGTGGTTCCAAGAACGACGACCGTTCTAGAGAAGAGAAGACACTATCTTCTGTCTATCTCTCTCTTTTTCCAATAGGAAACAAATCTTAACCTTAATTATCCCAATTAAGGTAATTAGCCAATTTAGCTAATTTAGCCCTTAATGGGCGCTATTCCATTATAAGTTCGGGGACCGAATCGTAATTTTCAAGAATTTCGGGGTCGAAATTACAATTTTTAGAAAATTCGGGGACTCAATTGCAATTCGGGGCCTCAGATTCAAAAGTTCTATAGACATGCATTCACGAACCATTTAGGCCTAATATTTATGCATCTATTTTACACTAACTAGTTATATTAATGAATAATTTCACATAAGGCCTCAGATTCAAAAGTTCACTATGTTCTCAATCATCGTCCAAGAATCCTCGCTTGAAATTATCATTAACAAAATCATTTAAGTAAAATCGAGTTCACTGAAGTTACTAAAACTTTCTAGAACTCCTCACTCCAATAAAGATCATAAATCGAACAAAATGGCTATCTACATGTAAGCCATTTTTTAAAAAAAAACTTGAAAACACCCCAAAATACGTATATCATGGGCTTCAAACGTATTTTCAGAATTTTAAAATTATCAAACATGTCCAAATAATATATCAAATCGAAGAAAATTTCGATACGAACGCAACGGTACCTCGCACGCCCCAATTGGAGCTCATATGCATCCACACGAGCCGGTCAAAGTTTCTGCTTTGACTAGTCAATGCTCGGTCAACGAGGTCAAAAATGTGATTTCTCAAAATTTTGAGGATCGATTCGCAATTTCCAAAAATCTTGGGGACCGAATCGTAAATTTCAAAAATTTTGAGGATCAAATTGTAATTTTTAGAAAATTTGGGGACTCAATTGCAATTTTCAAAAATTCGGGGACCAAATTGTAATTTTTCGAAAGTTTAGGGACTAAATTGCATTTTTTCGAAAGTCCGAGGACTGAAATGCAATTTTTGGAAATTTGGTCAACGGTCAACAGTTGACCGGTCAATGGGTCGGGTTAAATCCTAGTCTGACAAAATCGAATCGGGTTTGGGATATCGAGAACTGGATCTGGGATAGGATTAAACCGATTTTAAAATAGGGATAAACCGGGTTTGGCATGCGTTTGGGCCACGGAGCACGTGCCGTGCACATGCCGCACGTGAATCCCATGCGTATCGCGCCCGCAGGCGCGTGTCGGCGCGTGCAGCGCCGTCCGGTCTCATCCAGTGACGTTCGACTCCTCAAAACGCTCGTCTCGTGGATACGGACTCGATGGTACATTCAAAATCAATTTTCGTGGAACGAAATTTCTCGAAAAAGCCACGAATCGCCGCTGCGTCGGGAACCCGATCCCGTGGTGGCGTGTGGCGTGCATGCAGCCTGCTTCGGCCTCCGTTGTCGGCGTTTGACCGCTCAAAATGCTCGTCTCATCAATATGAGCCTAATGATATACTCATTTCCCATTTTTACTGAGCAAAATTACACGAAAATGCGTCGATGCGCTGCTGTGTCGGGACCGATCCCGTGGCGGCACGTGCGGCTGCTCCCGGTGTCGCCTCACGACGGGCGACCACTCCAAATGATCATATCTCCGATCAGGAAGCAAGAACCAATTCCCGATGAACAGTACGGGCGAAAATCGATATTTTTTTTTCGCTAAAAACTTGTTGATTAAAAAATATGAACGATCAGGAAGCAAGAACCATCACTCTAATACCAATGTAGGGAACGGATCCCGAATACAAATACATACAAATATGCAGCGGAATAGATTGACAACATACTCGAGAATCGACTTGAATCACTGATCGTAAAAGTAAATCACATAGAACGGATTTACCTTGATAGCCACAGATTAAAGCCCCCATCGCAAGTGAGACATGATCCGGATCCGACGATCGATCATCCATTGAGAGAGATTTCTATGGAGTTTTTAGGGAGAATGCTACTAACCATTGAAAGAACGACTTACGTTCTGCAGAAGGGGAAGACGTTTTCTTTCTTTTCTCTTTTATTATTTAATAGGAAAAAAATCTTATTAATTGCAATCAATTATTGCAATTATGGAAATCGGCCAATTTAGCCCTTATTGGGCGTCAATTTCCAACATAATGGAAACTAAAAATCATGAGAATGTGATTCAAAGGCTGAAAAGGAGGTCGAAGTTTCAAAACTGTTTTGTGAGAAATCCAGTAGGAATTGAGGGAGGATTGGCCCTGCTGTCGAATGAGTCGATATCAATATCAGCTAACTTAGCTACTAATGGGCATAAGTACACTTTTAGTGCCAAAAGTTGTGTACAGAGATCACTTTAGTGCCAAAAGTTTCAAACGGACCATTTTGGTGTCAAAAGTTGTGTACAGAGATCACTTTAATGCCAAAAGTTTCAAACGGACAACTTTAGTGCCAACTTTTTTAAAAACGATCACTTTTAGTGCCAACTTCTTTTAAAAACGATCACTTTTAGTGTCAATTCTGATGTGCCACGTCAGCTTAAAAAATAATAAAAATAACACGTGTCAGATTTTCGATGAGCCACGTCAGCTCTAGCACTAAAAGTGATCGCTTTTAAAAAAGGTGGCACTAAGAGTGATCGTTTTTAAAAAAAGTTGGCACTAAAGTTGCCTGTTTGAAATTTTTGGCACTAAAGTGATCTATGTACACAACTTTTGACACTAAAAATGTACTTTTGCCGCTACTAATGGCTTCATCGATTTCAATGTGGAAGATTTTGATACAAGGAAGCAATTCAGATTGACCTTTGTGCCTGCACCATCAACCTTCCAAGAGAGACTTGCATTATGGGAACAACTCAAAAATTTGAGTGTAGTGAGTACCCTTCCTTGGGTCTGTCTAGGGGACTTTTGTCACACCCTGAACCTGGCGGGCATGCGAACATCCCTCCACAGTCGTTTCATCTTGACGTTATTACCCAGGATCCATCGGCCGACGACTTCAAAACTTCCAAATGATACATGCATGCGGAAGCGAGAAAGTACAAACTCCATACAAAATAAACACAAGATGGCTTAGGACGAAAGGGGTACATTTCTCATTAATGTCAATCACACTTCAGAGGTTACAATTCTAAATCTCTAAATTCAATATGCAATCCCTAAGGTCACAAAAGGGTTAATATCCATTTCCTCCAGTGACTTCATCGAACGCCAATTCATGGCAAGCTCGGGTGTCCTTCATCTAGAGCCTGAAAAATGTTATTCTACGACGAGGTGAGATATAAGTCTCAATAAGCTAAACCTAACTCTAAACCAAGTTGTAAGTACCTCTAGACACTTTTGAAAAAAAAAAGGGATTTTAGGATAAAAAAAGCTTTGGCATGGCAAAATAAGGTATCGTCCAAAACATGACACTTTGGTACTTTCAAATCGATTCAGCAAAGTCGAAAAAATTATGATGAACTCTAAACTTCATACAATGGTAGGGCTTTCATTCAAAGATACACACTCGAAGAAATTTTCATTTCGTGAGGGATTTCAAAACTTGTGGGGAAACTTTCATTCTTGAGGCAATTTTCCAAAACATGAGGCATTTTCAATTTCTCAAATCATTCTTTGATATTTCCAGAAAAGATATCTTTTCAATTCCGCCCATCCAGGGCCCCTTTCCATTTTCGCCCATCTTGGGCTGCAAGATTATTCAGTCGATCATATGACTTGTCAGTCCATATGAGACTCTCGCGTCCTAACCTAGAGATGATTCGGTTACCATACGACTCTCGATGCCCATTTTCAATCGAGATGAATCTTGTCAGTATGGGACTTTCTAGTTGCACGACCTCGTCAGGTCAAATAGGAGTAACTCACTCCCCGGCTTAATGCATTTAAATTTCGTAATTCTCGACGATCCCACACGCCAGTGCACATATAATTTTTCCCGGCGATCCCACACACCAGTGCACATATAATTTTCTCGGCGATCCCACATGCCATTAATTCATAAAAGAAATCTAATTATAAATAGCCTCAAATTTTCTTTCGAAAAGAGATTCACACCTCAACTTTCAAACAGAAATAAACTCAGGAAATTCAGTATTTCATCGCCCATTCGAGGCATTCATTTCAAACGTCCGTCACTAGACAAAACACATTTTTCGTTACGAAATTCTCAATCAAGCACATACATTATTCGGCCATTTTACAAAATTCAAGGCCTGTTTTCAATCGTGAAATTGACAACCCAATTCACTTTAATTAATGAAAATGATTGAGAATTTTTTAAGAGGACGTCCGTTCGTGTCGACTGAAACCGACCCCGTCTCCTGAGGTCATCGGAGCTGGATGGAGGAGGCCAGTCAATGCCACGGATGAGTTGAAAGTCAACTATTAGACTGAATCGCAAATTAGAGCTCGAATTCAAACACGCTAGAGCATCAAATGGAAATGCCCACATTGGTCATCGACATCTGACCTTCGTTGACCATTTGGCACGTGTCATCGAGGTATATCACATGCTAAATAGGTCGGTTTACAGCCCCTTCGCGCGCTCTTTTTTGAAAAAGGGGATTAAGAAAAATCAAAGGCGTTTAGAGGGGGGAGAGAGCTCATTTTGTTCGGAGATGAGAGAGAAATGAAAGAGTAAGAGAGAGAGGTGACACGAAGCTCTGGGAATCACCAATGAAGCTCGTAGGCATCAAGCTTTGCCGATCGCTCATCGTATCTCCCCTGGCGAAGCCGAAGTTGGCAATCGTCCTTTCTAGCATCCTGATGACTTGAGGAAGCTCGCATACCCGACAGATTAACCTACAAATGCGAAAAACTGTGAGATTGCTCTTCAAGCTTAGTCATGGTATCACATGGCATCTCATCACTCATTGCTTCATTTTGCGAATTAGTGGTCTTGATTTGTTCCTCTCGCATCACTAATCATATCGGCTCTTGTTTTGTGCGTCTTCATTGCATAAAACCTCGAATTGGCCTCCAATTCTCCTCGATCGGTCGCGAGCATGATAGCTCGCTTCAGACCAAATCGACACTCTAGGATGATCAGGTAAGTTCCCTCAACCGGCTGAGATGCTTCTTAATGGATTAGACTAGCTAGAACGCGCATATAATGGCTAGTACGGATCTTCGCCGGGGAGTAGCTTCGGTCGAGTTAGGCATCCTATGCTAGGGTTGATCTGCTATGTTGAGACTGAGATATGTTGAAGGGGAGATCATGAAGAGTCAATTGGCGTTACTTTCTCATGGTTTGATGCCATATAAGCCAAGATACGGCCCTCCGACGAGGCGTCGGTGGAGGAGCGCCGGCGCCGGTCGTCTTCCCCTGTAAGTGTTGACCATGGTCAGCGCTCACGTGGCGCCACGTGATAAGACACATGGCATGCCACATCAACAGGCCGTTAGGAGCGAATAATATTATGTTAGATGATCCGACGGCCTAGGTTTAGCCACATGTTGACTTGGTGGCCATCGGATCAATAATTGAATTTGTGAATATCCAGTTAATAAAAGAATTTTCAAAAAAATAAAAAGATATAAAAGTCGAGCGATGCCATTTTGGTCTATAGGCGTGCGCGCAGCAAGCTGGCCATCAATGGCTGATCTTCCTTTTCTTTTTCGAGATTGAGCTCGGTCTAGGTGTTGTAGACCTGGCTGATCGCCTTCAGGCCCATAAGGCCTTCGCGCAGACCGAGCAGGGTCCATGTGCGCTCTGAGCTGAGTTCATAGACCCGGCCCAACCCTATTTTCTTTTTCTTTTTTAATTAAAAAATATTTTCAGAAAATAAAAATGGTTCTAAAAAAATTAGAAAATCCTTTAAAAATTAGGAAAATTTGTACAAAATTCCTAGATATTCCAGAAATTCCCAAAAAATTGAGGAATGGTCATAAACAACTAGCCAATCCTATTTTTGGGATTTCTTATCCGTTCTATCAGCAATTGAAGATTATACCCTTTAGGGGTAGATCGCCTCTACCTTTTTATCCGAGATCTGTGAAAATGTCGAAATTAGGGTTTAGGTCAGTCAGGTGGCCGATTCTTCTGTTTGGGTTTTCAAGTCCCGTCTTTTCCCGAAATGAAGATGTTACCCTCAAAGGGTAAATCGCCTTTGATATTCCAATGAGTCATGAAAATTGCCAGAATTAGGTTATGGGTCAGATAGGTGGCCAATCCTTCAGTCTGGAATTTTCACATCTCGTTCTTTTTTTTGGAAAAATGACGATTTTACCCCTCAAAGGATAAATCGCCTTTTAAATTTTGAAAATTCTGAAAATTATTGAAAAATAGGAAATGGGTCAGTTGGGTGGCCAATCCTATTTTCGATACTTTTTGACTCCATGTTACTTCTGAAATGACGATTTTTCCCCTCTTGGAAAATCGTTCCCATATTTCTTTGATATTACTCGTTGTGATTGATATTTTTCTTGGCCAATAAGGCCTTACTAGGAATGTCATGCTGATTTGATGTGTTTTATCCGCATATCTTGATTCCTTAATTTACGTACCTTCCTTTATTGACTGTGATTGCTAGGATAGTTATTTCTCGTTTGCATGAACTCGTAGATTTAGGGTTTTGCATGAGATCTTAGGTTAGGAAATTTAGTCAACTTAGGTACCGAAAGGGCGCAAATTAAGACAATTGGCGTAACTAAGTCCCAATCCCACTTCTCTAGTTCTCGCAGAATCGAATAGAAACTTCAAACTATTCGATAGGATTTCCAATCATACCCTCCACTAAATGATTGGTGGCGACACCTTGGCATGCACATGTAGCACATGTCACTAGACCGCACTAAAGGTCAACCACGATACCTCCATTGTGACTTGGGTAGTGGGCCTTTGGAGAGGCCGCGTCCGACCAGATGGGACGACCTCTCGTTCAATAGCTCTTCTGTCCGAGTTGAGGGTCGCGATAGTCCCTAGTGGAGTCGTTAAGCTGTTGCGACCTATAAATCAGATTTTTCAATTTTAGGTTAACAGATTACTAGATTAATTAATTAAATTAATTAACTTAGCTCCAACTCTCCCAAGTTCTACCAAATTGTGACTTTTGGTTCAAATGATTATATTGCAAAAGATTTTTTATTTTTCGGAGCCGCAATAATCATTTCTTTCTAGGTTGACTAGAAACTTAAATAAAATGGTGGAAGAAAAATATTTTATTTCTGCAAACTAGAGATTTAGGTTTTGGACTTGATTCCATTAACTTTTCAATTAATGCCCTTTCGGTACATATTTCATGAAAAAATTTCGATTTAGCAATTTTGATGAATTCTAACTTGAAGTTCAAAGGTGCGTGGGTTTTTCATAATTATTTTTTTTTGGTAAATTTTGTGTAATTTTTGAAATTGAAAATTAATCAAAATGAGGGCGATGGTTCAAGATTAACTTATAATCTTCTTATCTAATTTGCATTAATTTCCAAAAATTTTAAGAAAATCTTTTTACCCTATGTCTACATCTTTAATCTATCTTAATGGATTCATAAGATTTTCTTTATTGAATGTAGTCCATAAGATAGGATTTCTAGAAAATCTCATATTTCTAAAAGAAACTGATAAGAGATGGTTTTTAAGAAACCATATCTTCCTAATCCATTTTTATTTTCTGAGATTTTCTAACATGAAATTAAAAGATGAGACATGAATGTTAATTTTTAAATTTTCTTTTTTTTTTTTGGGTTTTTATGAATGAATTTAAATTCAAATTGCGTATCTTTTAGTCAAAAGATAATTACCATTGAATCTTTCGAACTGAGTTTCAATCTGAAGCGTGACACATCGTCTCTAAAATTCGAAATACCTGCTATGAAAATAATTCCATGTAAAGCCTGATAGATAGACTTATTTTCATGTGTGTGGCTGCGGACAGTGAAATTTTCCTAGTCGATCACATTTTGAAAGATTTTTTATATCTTGAGTATCTTGGAAAGATTTTCGAAATACCACGGGATTATCATACAATTTCCAAATAATCACATGAATCACAATCTCTCCAATTTAAGCAAAAGATATATGAACATCCAATGCAAGTCAAACAATCAATTTTGCAATCACATATTCAAAATATCCGAGATTTGATTTTTGACGTGCAATCTTCCAACTTAAGCAATTTTCGAATAGCTTAATCTTGCAATATGATTTTTTTTTTCGAGACATGCAATTTCAATCAACTAAGGATGCAATCAAATTTTCGGAATATTTGAATTAAGAAATTACCTAGATCGCAAAATTTCTTCCCTTGTTTGAACTTGGACAAAAAATTGCACTCCGAGCTTGCGAATTGAACCGATCAGCAATGCTTCACTCGTATTGGGTAGATGAGGGTCTTCCGAAAAAAAAAAAAAAAGCAGCTACGGTGTAACAGCGGGGGCACCGATTGTGGTCTTGGGAGTTCTCGGACAACACAGTACCTTAAAGCCCTTTGGACAGCAGCAAAACTAGTCTTGAATAGCCAAAAAAAAAAAAAAAAAAAAAGAAGAAGCCTCAAACAATAGTGGGACCAGCACCAAAAGCCGAGGGAAAAATAGAACCGAAAAGCTGGAACTCAGTAGGATCACGGCTGAATTTGGGTACAGATCAGCAACAAAATTGACTCCAAGCGGCGGGAGCCCTGAGTCCCACACAGCAGCATCAACCGGTAGCAAACAACAAAGAAACCAAGTCCCATACAAGAGCCAAAAAGCACCGACCAGCAGAGGAAAGAAAACGCCAATTGTGAGGGCTAGAGTGGACCGAATGGCACTGTAGGGACTACCGAAGAACGTCGGGATTAGTGATCCGCCGTCGAGAAGCGTAGCATTGATTGAAGCCGCGACCGTTGAAGGAGAGCCAAAACTAGAACCCAAACTTTCCTCTCACTTTTCCCTTTAAGTTCTCTAGGCTCTCTCACGTCAGTTTCTGAATTTTTCTGAACGTATGTGCCCCTTAAAACCCTAAACTAAGCTTAATATTTATAGACTTAAGCGATTGCAAGCTTGGGGTTTGAATTTCACAATTATCGCAAGATAGAGCCCAGCTTAGTAAGGTAATTCAAATTAAGTCCACCGAGATTTAAATTGCACAAGATTAAACCAAATAAACCCCCCCCCCCCCCAAAGTACATGGAGATTTCAGCCAAGTCTGTGAATGGGCTTGCCGAAAATTTCAACTTCTCCGTAGACTTTGACCCACATCTTCTTAGGCCTAATCAGACTTTTATAAACAATCTACATTTAATTTAAAAGCCTTTTCGATTTTAAATGGGCAAAACCGAGCTGAATTAAATTCCAAATAGGCTTTAAAGCCGATAAAATTTTCGGTACACCCTCCATTATGTTTGGCCGAAAGTCACATGTGAGTTTGAGTCGTGCCCCCCCCCCCGTCAGTTTAAGTTTAATTCCCCACCCCCGATCCAAATGGATGCAAAATGCAATGCATGCTAAAATTAAACATAAAAATAAATTAATTATTTTTGTTTAGAACTAAAATTACTTCTAATTTTTATTTAAATGACTGAAAAGAAAAGTCAAAATTTAGGTGTCAATAAGGCCCATAAAATTATATTGTGATAAAAACTCTGTAGTCTTGTTCATTAATTGTACAAGGTCTAAATACACAGAGGTCAAGCTTTTGACCATAAAGTTATCCATAGAGAATGGTGACGCTACAGTAAAGCATATTTTTACAGATGATGTGATTGCTGATCCACTGACTAAGGGTCTACGCTCTTGTGCATTTAAATGACATGTCATTAACATGGGCTTATAAACATCTAGGGATGTTGTTGTTTAGTGGGAGCTCTTTAGTCTCTTTTACATCTATTTTTGCTATATTTAGTAACAATTTTGATATGTATTGATTTTTTTACATTTAATAAAGTATTTTTTTTATTTTATAACCAAGGTGTTCGGACCAGTTTGCGCGCATCTCGACTATTCCTCCGAGCAACCCACCGCCATGCCCCCCTTAAAGTGTTTATGAATGTATTAGTTTAATATTGAATACATATCTATTTAAAATATCAAGGGTTGTGTAAACCTGAGTAATGGCTAAGGCATTTAATTTTTAGTCATAAGCATATCTTGTTACACGTAAAGTATAGGTAACTATAAATTTAAGGCATATGTGGGTTCATTGGAACCGTAAGAATATTTTCTAGTGGCACATCAGGTTTCATTACATATAAAGTAAGAGAATGATAATTGACAACACACAAAGTTTCTCTATTGTTTGATGTATTATCCATTTTCCACACTACCATATTAAATCCATATTAGTAAAGTTAAGAGCACTTGGGATTATGAATGACTCTGTATCTTTTGATGTAATTATTGCGATGATTCAGTGTTTGAGACTTTATAGGATCCGATTGACTATTAAGAATTATCTTTAGATCAATATAAAGATGCACATATACAGTAAAAATTTAACTCATACAGCCCAAGTGGGAGAATGTAAGAATATTACTTATGAAATTTAATAATTATTATTGTAGTTATTAATTGGTCTAACAAAGAAAAGATATACATTTTCCCAATTAGTCTAATATAGTACTAGATAGTGTGTGCCAAGTTAAACTTTACCCATAGTGAGGGGTTAGGGTTTTTTTTTTTTTTTGGGTCAGAAAAGAAAGACCTTTATTTATCATCAGGAGTTCGTAGAAGACAAGCCCAGAATGGGGCATCAAAACAGAGAAGCTCCCAAAGAGTTTTGGGATGCTTTGACAACAAAAAATTGGGAAGGAAATCCAAACAAAGAGCTTTAACAACCCAATCAGCAACTTGATTTGTCGTTCTACCACGGTGGGCCACGAATAGATTTTTAAAGTGACGCATATGGGCTCGGCCTCCACAATCAGGGTTTCAATCTCCCAAGGGATTATATCTCTTTCAAGAAGGGCGTCCACGACCACTTTGTTGTCAAACTCCAAGTATAACTCATAGTTGCATTTAGATCTGAAGGTTTCCAACGCCACCAGAAGAGCTTTCGCTTCAGCTTGCAACGGGGATAAAGCTTGGATTTTTATGGAGAAACCATCGACTAAAACACCTACACTGTCTCTGTTGGATTATGAGGGTACACGATAAGTACCGTGATCGCCCATGTAGGATATTTCACCCTTGGCGGTTACCTATTTCAAACGTGATATAGGATCACGTCCTTTTGTCGTTGAAATATAAGAGGAGAACGATGTTCCTCTTATGTTGGAACGGTCAGTAAAGAACACAGAGAACGGAACGACAATGCCCTTCTCCTCCCCAATCGTCAACGGACGAATGATCTCTCAAGGACTGCATTGTGGACATTTAATATGTGGAAATTACGGTACGTTCCTCGTGTGAAGTATTCATTTACGATCAGTGATTCAAGATGATCCTAGGGCTGTAAATTCAGAGTAATTCCGCTGCGTTTGTAATCGGGATTCGTTCCCTTTATTGGTATCAGAGTCAGGTTATTGTTTCCTGATCTTGTAAGAAATTTGATGAATTTCATGTTTTCATTTTGGGTAATCGTTTTTGGGACTTTTCTGGCCGGCGGGATTTTTTAACCAATTCCGACGAAATTTCGTCAAATCATGGGTTGGCTTCGGGTCGACAGGGTCGCCTCGACATGGGGAACAAAAGCCCTAACGTGTCTCGGCGTTTGGTTGCTAGCCGGAGACGAATTTCGCGAAGGAAATTTGCAGATTAGGGTTCCGCGTCCGAATGGTTTTCTCTCGATTCCGAGCAAAATAATTCACCGTTTCCGTTGATTCTTGGGCCTATGTGGTTGCACCGGCACAATGTTCAAAACCCACTATACTTATTTTGTTTTGAGGTGGCGTGTCGGAGGAGAATCGAACGATGTTTCTTCGCGAAATTAGCGAAGGTATTCTGTCCGTGAAGGGCGTGTAAAAAAAAAAGGATGATTAGTCGCTTCTGGGTTTTGAACCCACGCCCACTCCCACCATTGCAGCATTTGGATAGCCCGCTGGATCGCTGGGCCACCATCAACTGATTTTGGTGAGAGAGACCAAATCATTTTTATGAATGATGCTGAAAATGTGGGCCATCGCGACACAAGAAGCGGGCCCGGCCCAAGACCTGAAAACTGGACCCGGTCCAGCGTTGACCATTGGCCGGTCATCCGTTGACCGTTGATCATCGAGCCAAAATTTTCAGAAATTAAGTTTTGGTCCCTAAGCTTTCGTAAAATTACAATTTGGTCCCTGAACTTTTAAAAAATTTCAATTTGGTCCTCGAATTTTTTAAAATTGTAATTTAGTCCCCGATCTTTGTCAAAATTGTGATTTGATCCTCGAATTTTTGGAAATTACAATTTGGTCCCTCAAGTCAACTTTGACCGTTGACCACGCGTTGACCGAATGAGCTAAAACTTTGACCGGCTCGTACGGGCTTGTTTGAGTTCTGATTGGGATGTGTGAGGTACCATTACGTTCGTATCGAAATTTTCTTCGATTTGATATATTATATGAGCATGTTTGACAAACGTAAAATTATAAAATACATATGAATCCTCTTAATACACGTATTTTTTTTTTTTAGATTATTTCTCATCCATGTTATTTTAATATTGAGGATGGCTTACATGCTTATATTATGATTGATGATAGCATGTATAATTTTTTAGAATGCTTGTTAGTTCTATCTTGTAATATGAGGTTAAAGTATGATTTGATGGGTGAATGGCTTACGCATTAGTTCAAATCGTGCTCTAACAAATTACAAAATATGAAGATCATTATTTGATTTTTTTTATCTTTATTTGAGTGGGGAGTTCTAGAAAATTTTAGTAATTTCAGTTAACTCAATTTTACATAAATAATTATGTTAATGATAATTTCAAGCGAGGATTCTCAGACGATGATTGGGAACATAGTGAACTTTCGACTTTGAGACCTTATGTGAAATTATTCATTAATATAATTAGTTAGTGTAAAATAGATGCATAAATGTTAGGCATCAATAGATCGTGATTACATGTCTATAGAACTTTGTGTTCAGATATTATGGCTTTAGCTTCTTGGAATATCGTAGTTAAGCATGATTAGAATAGAAATTAGACGGCGAGAATTATGGAAACTGGAATGTGAGAATTCAGTATCTGCTAGAAAAGTAAGAAGCACTAGAAGCTCTTAACCTAGTTATGAAAATACCTGAAGGTGCAAATACTGCATAATATAGAATGAAAAAGAGGCATTTGCTGTATTGAACAAGATATACCCTATTACTCGCATTATGTTGCTGAGTCGCATGAAAATAACTTTATGAATGAGTTCAGGCATTTATGAAGATGCCATAGTCAAGTGGGAGGCAGTAAAAAGTAAGTTTGGTTAGATATTGTTCACCAACTTGGGACAGATCACTTTAAGATTTGACGTATATATGATGCCTTATGAGCAGAATATGAAACAACATGTTGAGGTGTATGTCAAACATGAGAAGTGAACTATAAGATGCAAACCACTTTTTGACTTATGAGCAGCAAGTGCAAGCAGTATTTAGTTCTTTGTCTTATAGCTGTGTGCATACGAAAAAAAAAATCACTTCATCCACAATAAAAGTAAAGACTTTTTGAGAATGTTATGCGTAGTCTTGAGCTAAAGGTAATCGCCTTCTGGCGACTTAACCGAAAATCGATATTCGTTATGCTGGTTTTAGCTCAAATGAGGCTTTGTGCTCCAGGCATAAGTGTCAAGGTGGATTTGAGAAGTGAAATGACAAAGAAATAGATTCTTCATGAACGAAATTAAAGTTTAACCGATATGTGAAAGGAAAGCGTCCTTTCAAGAAATATATATATATTTGTGGCAATGAGGGTCACTTTACTCATGATTGTAGTGAGCCAAAAAGGTGAAAATCCTTTGTGCACTTAATAGTGTACATATATCTCAGTCCAATTTTCGTAACTGAATCTCATCCTTTGTGGATTGTAGATCTAAGGGCCACAGACCATGTAGCAGTGGAATTTTAATAAGTTCCACATTGAGCAAATTTAATAAATGTGCAAAATATTTTCTGAATGAAAATCAAAGTAATTAGCACCTGCCAATTGAATATGTGCGATGGTCGCACTTTGTTCTTACTAATGTTTATATGCTCAAAAACACGGCGGAATTTAGTTTCCGTGTTAGTTTGGTTAAACTTGGTTTCAGTTTGGACTTTCATAACAATGGTGATGACTTGTCGTTAGAAATAAGTTATTAGAATTCTAGTTGGTTTCAATGTGCGAATTGTTGAGTACAATTATGTGAAACGATAGTTATTCCCTATTTTTTTTCATCTTTTTGTAATGATATGAAGATGTGGCAAGCTATGCTGGATAAAATAAGCTAAAGAGGGCTTATTGGGCAGTATCGAAAATGTCGATTTGCCTATTTGTACGCATTGCCTAGTGGGAATAATAATGAGGAAACCATTTAGAAAATGAATACGAGTTGAGTTTCCTTTGCTGTTAATCCATTTAGACAGATGTGGTTCAATGAATGTGAGAGCAAGGCATGATGCTGTTTATTTCGTCACACCGATCGAAGTCAAGAAAATCTGTCTGATCAATTCAGATATCTATGTGATGAAAAAGGAATAGAAAAACAGTTTTCTATTTCAGCGATTCCTTAATAGAATTGGTGTTGTAGAGAAAACAGGTCCCAATAGATATGGTTAAGTCTTTGATGGCACATTCTATTATGCGTATTACCTTTTGTGGTGATATTTTTGTAGTTGGCTATCTAGATACTTAACTGTGTGCCTTGTAAATCAGTTACTCCTACTCCATGTGAGTTGTGGACAGGTCACTTATGAGATTTGAGTTTGCTCAAATCTTAATATGCTTCCTATACACACGTGTTCTCCCACAAGTATGAGAAATTGGGCCCTAGAGTCGAAAAGAGTAACTTCGTGAAATACTCAAAGCACTCAAAAGGGCAAGTGCTATAGGTGAGCAAGAAAGTGGGAAATGTAACTGAATTTGAATCACAATATGTCACATTTTTAGTGAATGTACTTCCGAAAAAGGGCGAGATAAGTGAAAATTATACTCTATTTGAATCTTGGATAGTGATAATGATTTTATTGGGACATCTTATCCAAGTGGGAGCAATGTGAGAATTGGGAATTTGTTTCAAATTAGTCTCAATTGCAACCACTTGATGTGAAGAAGATGTCGTCGTTGTCTGATCCGAGTGGGAGCGTAATGGAGAATGATGTACTAAGTGTGCAATCTCCAATTTGGCGAGGACTTGCCTTGGTTAAATAAAAAAAAAATGGATATGAGTAATGGAAAAAGAGATGGAGTCAAATGAGATCAAACCAAGTATGAGAACTGGTTGATCTTTCGAATGGACACAAAGCCAATGAGAGCAAGTGTGTTCTCAAAAGAAAATGTAAATTGAGAAATATAAGGCTCGTTTTTATGGTGAAATAGTATGATCAGTTCACCTTATTCTGAAAGTGATTGGTGTAGATTTTGGATTAGATCAAATGGATGTAAAGACTGCAATTCTCGATGGAGAATTAAAAGAAGAATTTTGCATGCAAAACCTATAGGGTTTGTTACAGAAGGCCAAGAACAAAAGGTATATCAACTTTTGATATCGATAAATGGCCTTAAGCAGTCTTCGAGATAATGATATATACTTTTTTGTAATGCCACTGTGGCATATGTTTTTCTAATGATTAAAGAGGATCTTTGTGTATATATCAAAAGATCCAAAGATCAATATGTGGTCTTATCATTATATGTTGATGATATACTAATTGCTTGGAGCAGTATAGAATTAATTGATTGTTGACACCTGATTTTTGACCACATTTTATTTTAGTTTTTACTTCTAAAATTAATTAAAAATAGCAAAAAAGGTCAAAAAATTACAAAATCAACTTTGGAAGCCTTAGCCTAGCCTTAGGAACCAATTTTGAACAAAAAATATTTTTTGAATTTTTTAATATTTTTTGGAATTTATTTAATTATTAAAATAACCCAAAAATCAGGCAAAATACCATTCGTGGTCAGAAAATTACAAAAAAATATTCAGAAATTTTATTTTAATTCTCTCTTTAATATTTTCACTTTTTATTAAGGAAATTTGGCCTGGTTCATGGGGTTCCTTCACAAACCTAATCCCGAACCGGGCCTAAAAAATCCTTTTCGAGCCTTTTAATTTTCAATTCTCGGTTTTTATAAGCTATGACATTGTATTCTAGAGTATTGAAATGCAATTGGGTCAATTTACCCTCCAATTTGATCAATTTTAACCAAAAGGGCTTAATTGCATAAAAATCTTTCGATTTAGTCCCCGGTTTTACAATTTGTGAAATTAAATTTCACACGGGCACACCCATTAAAATTAAACGCCTCTACCCTATATTTTTCATCATGCTGAATCCATTGGTGGGCTCAATTTTGAATAATTCGATCGTTTGGACCTTCGATTTGGGGAAATTCGTTTTCGGATCCTAGGGACAATTTGGGGTTTTCATAAAATTTCAATCAATTGATCCGTGAAAATACCCTTATTGAATAGAAAATGTGCCAAGGAGTCCGATTATGCCATTAATTTCATGAAAATAGGTCGAATCGGGGCTCAATTTGAGCGAATTGGTCGAACCGGGCCGGTCGGGTCAGACCCGACCCGACCCGGTCTGCAACATTGTTGCAGACCGTGGCCGACAGTGAGGCAGGGGAGGACAGGGGCGAGATGGGGCAGCGATTTTTCAAAGAAAAAGCGGGCGGCCGAGCGTGGGAAGCAGGTTGCCAGACGAATATTCGTTGCTGCAAGCGCGATGGCATCAAAAAACGGGCCGGTCGGCCACGGCGGAGAGGGAGGCTCGGGTTTAAAGGGGAAACAGGGCCGAGAGTGCCGGGGGGATTTTTTGAGCGAAAGGCAGCGAGAGGAGAGTTCGGGGACCTTCATCATACCTCACTGATCACCGCCGAAGCATCCACCGTCGCCGACGATCCTCGGACAGGTCGGTACGCCGTCTTTACCCCTGTTTCCATAATGCATATCGGGTGCTCGACGAAATGTCTGCCTGCACGTTTTTCTTTTAACCCGCGGTCGGTGCATTCCCGAGCTCCATTTGTGCGTGTCTAGCCTCAAGCATACATTAAAATCGACTCTAAGCTCGCTGTGCCCTTTTGTTGCATCAAACCGTGTTCGCCGAGGAGGCCCGACCACCACCGGCCTTGGTCTCGGCCGTGAGCTCGTGCCGGCGCGAACCCGAGGATTTCCAGCTCTAAACGAGCTGAGGTAAGTCTCTAAACCTCTTTTAGACGTTTTCTGAACGGTCGGGGTAGGCTTTGAACGTTGAAAATTTTTGGAAAATCCCTCGCCGGAGCCGAACTTGTGGGGGTTCTTTTTGCCGATTTCCGATGCGTCCCCGGCCGTTGAAATGCTTATATTTTGATGCTGAATGTTTGAGGATTCGAATGATGCAATTTGGGTAAAAAAATTCGAAGATCTGGAGCCGTTTTGCATTTTCCGGCGAGAATTCCGGCGAAGTGGCCGGAATTTTTACTGTTCATCGTCTTCTCCGGCGACTTCGCCGGCGGTCAGCGGTCAACGGCCGACGTGGCGTGCCACGTAGGCAGCCGCGTCAGCCGGGTGGGTCCGGTCCGAGTATTTTCAAATAAAATAAAATCAACGGCCCCGATCGTGACACGTGTCGCGATCTCGTTTTTTTGGAAAATTAAATAAATGATTTTTGAATAATCGATCCGGCGGACGAGGATGTGCCACGTGGCTCACTGAGGGACGTCCGATCTTGTACAAGATCGGACGCACCAGAGGAGGCCACGTGGCACGTTCTAGAGCGTCCGATTTGTAGGTTTTCTAAAAAATGAAAATAATTAATTTTTGATCCGACGGCTATTATTGAGCCACGTGGCTCTCTGTGGGTCGCTCGATCTAGTGGAAGATCGGACGCACGAGATGAAGCCATGTGGCACAACGTGGACCGTCCGATCCGGGGAATTTTCGGATAATTAAATAAAATACATAAAAAATCAAAAAAATTGTAAAAAATAGAAAAATGTTTTAAAAAATAAAACGGTGTCGTTTTAGGCCGGTGTCGACCCCTAGGGTCGGGCCGGGCGCCCGAGAGGCGCGGGCCGGGTTTGACCCGGCCCGGAAAATATTTTTAAATATTTTAAAAAATTCAAAAAATAATAAAAAATAATAAAATAATAAAAAAAATCAATAAAAAATGGAAAATCATAAAAAATTCAAAAAATTCGGAAAATTCAGAAAAATTCTAAAAAATTCCAGAAAATAGGAAATGGCCACATTCAACTGGCCATCACCTGTTTCGGGTCTTTGGACCCTCGGTCTTTCCAGAAATGACGGTTTTGCCCTTCTGGCAAACCATCTTCCAAAAAAAAATTCAAAAAAATCCAGGAAAATCCCAAAAAAATAGGAAATGGCCACAAACAACTGGCCAAGGCTCATCTCGGGTGTTTTGAACCCCGAACCTTCTTGAAAATGACGATTTCGCCCTTTGGGCGAATCGTCTTCCAATAATTGAAGAAAAAAATCAAGAAATTCCAAAAAATTCTCAAAAATGGAAAATGGCCACAATCAACTGGCCATGGAATATTTTGGGTAATTCGATATCCAAACCTTTCAAAAAATGAAAATTTTGCCCTTCGGGCTAATTGTCCTCGAATCTTCCCATTTTACCCCTAGTCCTAAATCGCATCTTCGCTAAGCCCTCGTGGCTATACTAGGAGGCCCATGATTGCAATTGATATGCATTGACATGATTTATTTATGCACTTGACTTGCGCTTTCATTATATTGACTGTGATTTGATAGGACTAGTCTTCCAATCTGCATGAAACCCTGACTCATACCTATCTCACCCAAAATCGCGCCTGCATGAACTCTTAGTTAAGAAAATCACTCGCGTTAGGTACCGAAAGGGCGTTGGTAATGACACCGACGTAACCAAGTCCCCGAACCCAAAATCTCTGGTTCCGCAGAATTGATCGATCTCTCCCAATCGGCCAGTAAGGTTTCCGGTCTACCCTCCAAGAAAGACCGGTGGCGACTCCAAAAGCATGCACAAGTTGCACATGCCACCACGACCACACTAAGGTCGAAAGCGATCGACTTTTATCGTCGAATCCCTCAAAAGACACTCCCGCCGCGATTTGGTATGGGCCTGGGAGGGCCCGCGCCGATCAAAGGCCCGCAATCCACATTTCAGAGTGGGGGCCGCGATCGGTAATCCATTAACCGCGTCCGATTTCGGACGGGTCGCGATAGCTGGCGATTCCACTGGGGAAATTGTTCTAGAACACATGGTTCTAGACCTCAAGTGGACTTAGGCCGTAATTAAAACGTTGAGTGATTTTTCTAACCCTGCAGGCGCTCTTGAAGGTGAGGTAAGTCCGCTCACGATAGGTGTTATATGTTTTTACAGATTGGAGTGATAAGGGGTGTAGTCTGTGATTAACATAGTCTTATGCAGGATGGGCGTAGGAATGTATGTTATATGGATGATTTGAAGCGCTGATTGATATATAAATTGTTGCGCATGATTCACTGCATATTTGAGGATCACGACACTTTGCACAAAGCGCCCAAACCCAGGCCGCGAAATCACCTTTTTAGGTAGCCATAGATCAGGGATCGATGTGCAACGCTCTAGCGTGGATTGCGCTGGGGTTGACCATATTCGATCCCGCTCACTATCCAAGTCGAGACTTTTATCCATTTGTTGTGGATTGCGCTCATGGACGAATTTATCGACTCGGATAGAGGGAAGCCTCTAGGTTCCTCACCTAAGCCATTTTGATTTCTAGAGTCAATCCTCACTTGTCTCACGCGCATGTATATGGATGGTTGGTATACCTAAAACCAAGAAAATCATCGGGTACCTCTTATGGTAAGGTCTTTCCATTATTGTTTAATTTACCTGCAGCTTCGTATTTATTGCACAACATGTTGCATTCATTGAGTCCGATGGTTGGATCTAATTCCATTCTACAGTTTAGATAAAGTGGAGATGGTCTCCCCAAATCTCTCCAAGGTCCCAGAGGTATTCGAGTATGAGCGACGTGTCATCCGTCATCGAGCCACCGAGACGTTCAATGGATTCCACTCCTTCCGATTTATCCAAGGGAGGGCACTTACTGGACGCAATCTTATCCGAGGAACAGACTGCTTCTACACCAAGTCCGCCGAGCAACTCGAACGCGAACATAAATTCGAGTACGAAAGGGAAAGGATGTGGAACATTTATCTGAAGTTAAGGGGCATATTCAGCAGGGTACGAGCAAATCCAACATCTCCTCTAGTGGTCATCGAGATCTCATCAGACGAAGAGGATTCTCTCGAGAGCCAGCCGTCCTCTTCCACCCCTATAGACATTTCATCTGATGAAGACGACGACCCGAGCTAATCGGAGCAAGGACGACGGACGACGTTACCCGACGACCTGACTTGGGGCATCTCCTTAGGTTCCTTAGGGTCGCCTTCCGGAGGTGTTTTAGAATTATTTAGTTTTCTGAGCCTTCTGAGTCTGTAAAAGGAATCCGTCTGTGGATCCCCCTCTTACCCCCTGCGCTTTAATTCCCGTGTCATTCATAGGCGTCTTAATACCGGAATGCGGCATTGGAATTTCACCCAACCATTCGGACTTTTCTGTTTCAATCATACGTCGCTTCCGTTTGAAATTTTTGTTAGAACTCACGCTTGGTTGGTTCGACACAAGTGCGAAGATCTAATTCTCATTTCATGGTGTGTGCGACGTATGATTGAAGTGGTCCACGCCATGCATAAGCATATCATCTGCATAACATCATTATTTTCGTCCAATTCATTATGCCTATTGATGGGATTAGCATGGGAACCCTAGTTTGGCATTTCCTTTATCCAAATGTGGGAACTCAACCCTCGTCACATCACGGGTAAATAATGATTTGAACGAATCTAATGCCCGAGTAATCCATGGATAATTAATCGCATTTTCATATTCTAGACTCGATGGGAAGAGGTGATATCCAAATTCTGCCGGTCCCGCATAGAGAATTGCTAGTTTGGTGGGGACGCCTCAACAAGACCAACCAGGCGTATGTTAAGCAAAGGCTGGGGCATCTGGTTAGCCTCATCGAAATCAAATACCAACCGGCACTGATACAAGCAGCAGCACGGTTCTGGGATCGCACCACACTAACATTCAACTTCGAAGGATTGGAGGTCACACCCACAGTGGAAGAATATACAGCCGTCATCGGAGTCGAATTCAAAGGACAATTAGTCCGTCCCCCTTTAGGCCTTGACCCATCCAAGCTGCTCTCCAAGTTCCTTCGGCTCAAGACCACCGAGATTGAAAGGATTCTCAAGTCCAACTCTGGCAGATTCCCGTTCTCATTCCTATTCGACAATTACTCGAACCTACCCACTGACACTGGCCACAGGGCCGGAGGGGTCTTCATCTTGGCCTTCTTTGGATTCGTGCTATTCCCTACATCCAGGACCACATTCAACCCTCTCATTGTCCACATAGTTCAGCAGGCATGTGACCAACTGGATTATTCCTATATGATCCTTGCTGAGACTTTGTTATCCCTGAATCGCTATAAGGCCGCACTGGATGATTCCAAATCCACCCGGAAAACCATTTTCCAAGCCTCCAATGGCCTTCTCTTCTTGTGGATCACTTCCCATCTTAAAAAACTCAACCTTCGCGCTGGATGCACTCGAATCGATGAAGACGTCCACCCTATCCAGTCCTTCCTCAAGTGCCAATCACTCATTGCCAACCGCTCTTTCAACGACTGGTACGAACTCCTAGAAAAATTAGAACCCGAACAACTCCGATGGCGGCTAAGGCGACCGAAGATGCATAAAGCACGCATCGCCACCAAGACCGGCGGGCCAATTCCTCTCTTGGGTTTCACAGGAGCCGTGTCATACTACCCGATCAGAGTCGTCAGACAGTTCGGCATGCTGCAGCAGATACCACCCCAAAGTCCTCCAGACGAATTCGCCTTCGACATTCCCCAAGGCCCAATCACCAAGAGGACCAAAGCGCGCCTCCAGATGATGATCAATGACCTAGAACAGGCACTGAAAGACTCCCCGCCTCAGGACGTGGAGTGGCCGGATCAGTTGGACCCTGAGATGAACATCCATCGGGCCTCCGAGGAATATATCCGGGCTTTCAAAAGAGTCCGGCCGACCCTAGTCGAACCATATGTTCCAGAGTACATCGTCCCATATGTACCAGGAGTGGAGCCTTACATACCGGAAGACGTCGGACCGCCAGCCTATCCTGAAGGCGAAGAAGTCCAGAGTTGAAGACTCGGCTCCCAGCAATATCGGAGGATGACAGAGGAGCCAGCCCTCCCATCGAGTTTAGAATAGTCAAGCATTTTCATTTCCCATTGTGATCAAACTCCTCCGGGAGCCTTTTTTATGCATTATCCAAGCATCTTTTCAAAAAGAACTTATCCTAATTATCATGGATTACTCTTTGCATAACGACATACTTGCCTTGACAAACTGGGGCAAGACCGCGCCAGCGTGATCAGGCCGCCGTTCACTTTGCGGCACATGATTTATCTCTCGTATCCATAAGCCTAACTTTTAATCTCCCGACCAGGTAACTCTCAATCACGAGGACTCGAGCCCAAGCGCGTTCTCAGGCCCGTATGGAGCACGAACAGGTTGACGCCCGCCTCGGGACTCTGGAAGCACGATTAGACCAAGTGACTCAGATGCTGGCTGAAATGAAGGACATGTTCATCGCGGCTAACGCCAGGCCCACTCTGCCAGTTGATCTTAACCAAGCTGCAAACCCAAGCACGCCTGCTGGTTCCGACGCAGGTGGACCCGCTGGGACGAATGCTGCACCTGGCACTGAGCAGGCTCCAACTGTTGACGTACCGCCAAGAGCCCCGCCTGTCATCATCAACCTAGAAGGGAAACAGAGTGAGAAGTCTGTCAAGATCGATGAGGGAGTAAGAAGGATTGCCAAAATCGAGGAATGTCTCACCAGCCAGGGATTTGAGTTGTCAAAGTACGATAAAATCATGCCTTTCACCAAGATTGAGGTCCCTGTGGACTACAAGGAGCCGGATTTCTCAAGGAAGTATAATGGGACAGGCTGTCCTAAGACCCACCTGAAGTACTACTTGTACAAGATGGCCAAATACTCAGATTACACGCCATTGCTGATCAATACCTTCCAAGAGAGTCTGGCTGGCGCCGCTCTGTCTTGGTACGTGGAGTTAGACATACAAAGATATAACGACTGGGACGAGTTTGCAGGAGACTTTCTATCCCAGTATAAGTTCAATGCACTGACTGCTCCAACCAGAGAGGACCTACTGCGGACCGCGAAAGGGAGGACTGAAAGCGTTCGTTTATACGCCCAAAGGTGGAGGGCGCTCGCCACTCAGGTGAAGCCGCACATCCCGGAGGAAGAGTTGGTAGACATCTTTCTGAAAGCGCTGCCGTATGACTACTTTGACAAACTAAACACCTCTGGGTGTCAGACCTTCGCGCACTTAATCAAAGTGGCGGAAAGACACGAGTGGGCTATAAGAGAAAGGCGTGTGCCGGAAGTGACTCCGAAGCGACCGTTCCCCGCAAAGAAAGAACGAGAATCTACTGCAGAGGTTGCCTTCGTTTCCAATCCACCAAGAGCCAAAAAGTTCGAAAACTCCACCCCGACCCAGGGGAACACCTCTTGGACGGCCCAGAGGATCTTAGCACCAAGAGGAAGGGGTCCTCCCTCTTTTACCTCGCTCCCAGTCCCGATGTCAAAGTTACTCCCTAAGCTTCTAGACGCAAGGTTGTTAGCCAAGAAGCCGCCGAGGTCAGCACCGCCAAGGTTCATGGGTTGCGACGAGAGTCGAACTTGTGCATATCACATGGGCGAAAAAGGACACAACATAGACAATTGTCGGGCCCTACAATACGACATACAGGCCCTTATCGACAGTGACTTGCTGAAGTTTGATGGAGCAAATCCAAACATCCAACAGAATCCACTACCTGACCATACCGCAAACGCGGTGTTCAATATAGACCTCGGGAGAAACCCGTACGACTCAGAGGAATCATGCCCTGTTGAATCGATCTGCATGGTGGAGGGTATGACCCCGCTGATAATAAACCTCGCTGAGTTCAACCTTACACAAGAAGATCGTAGTGACATCGAGGTAGAGGCGACAGGGGAGGCCAGCAGTTCTCACAAAGACGAGGTCACGCCCTTAGTAATTACGTTCCCCGCAGTAGAGGCTTACAACCCCAAAGAAGTGCATTGGAATTACGGCACCAGTGAAGTAGATGCCATTACTCGCTCCGGGAGGTGCCTAGTCCAAAAGGAGGGAGATGTTGAAAAGAAGGGGATAACGGAGGAAGACGCCAAGCAGGTCCTAGCCATCATTAGAACCAGTGAGTTCGAGGTGGTCGAACAGCTGAGAAAGATGCCCGCGCAAATCTCACTCTTGGACCTCTTCAAGACATCTGAGAAGCATCGAAATGCCCTTTTGAAGGTGCTGGATGAGGCCCACGTGCCTGAAACAATCAATGAGGCCCAGTTGGAGGACTTCGTGGGGGCAATCCTCTTGAAAGATCAAGTCTCATTCTCAGATGAAGACTTCCCACCAGAGGGGCGAGGACATAACAAGGCTCTCTACGTGTCAGCAATGTGCCACGGCAAACGGGTATCTCGAGTCCTCATAGATAATGGGTCCGCGTTCGACATATGCCCTTTAAGCACGCTTAGAGGCCTCGGGGTGAAAGAAGATTTAATCAAAACCTCGAAGTCCACCATTCGAGCTTTCGATGGGGCTAAAGGTGAGGTAACTGGAGAGATAGAACTACCTGTCCTTGTGGGCCCAACAGAGTTCCTGATCAATTTCCAAATCATGGATATCCCAGCGTCATTTGGGTTTTTGCTTGGAAGACCTTGGATTCACACGGCTGGCGCCGTGCCCTCCAGCTTACACCAGAAGGTCCGGATGGTCGTTCACGACAAACTGATCACCATACACTCAGAGGCTGATCACTTAACGAGCCACATCGACACTATTCCATTGGTGAAACCTTTGTCCGGAGAAGAATCAAGCTTTCGCGCTGCGGAGAGAATGTACATTATGCATGTACCAGCTGGTACAGCCATGAGGCCGCCAAATTGCTCCAAATCCTCGATCATGGCGGGAAAAATACTGACGCGACATGGTTTTATCCCGGGCCTTGGTTTAGGCAAGCACCACCAAAGTATTCAAGAGCCAGTTAGCTTGGCGACAGTGAAGAACCGCCGAGGGCTGGGTTATAAAGGAGAACCGGGTCGACATTTCCAACCAGAAGGTTATGGGAGAGGTTGGGGCCGTGGTGGCCGCGTCCTAGGGTCGAATACATGGAAGGGCAAGGGAAAGATGTTCGAAACTCCCCTGAGTCGTTTCTTTGATGAGGCGTCTAAGTGGCTGAAGGACGAGAAGGTGGACGTTACAACGGAGGACCCCCAGTTGGCCAGCCTGTTCCTGGAAGATTCTGTCAACGTCATTATCGAGGGAATCGACGACGACGCGTCCGTCATTGAGTAAAGAAATTTCCACCCCCCCTCTGATGCATCTGAATATACATCAGATGCCTCGAACTATCACCTTTGTTTTATGTCTTTACGTCAAAATAAAAACAAAAAAAAAATCAAAAAAAAAAATCAAAAAAAAAATCAAAAAATCAAAAAATCCTCATAAAATACAAAAATCGGGATGTGGGGGAACCACGAATCAGGTCGATGACGATCCAAATGAGAGAAAAGAAAAGATGCAAAGAAAAGAAGAGATGAAAAGAAAAGAAAAGCCATGAGACCTGATTTCCCACACGTCTCCCAGTTTTCAAAATTTTGGGAGGCAAGGATGTCCAATGATATGAGGACTAGCCCCCATCTCTCCTTTTCAGTTTTAATCTTTGTTCTTAAAACATCTCCAAAGAAATGCATCGTCCATGAGCCTTATCTATTATATGTTAACTAACCATTTTCATGACATTTCAGGCATACCATTCCACACATACATAGCAGGTTGTTAAGTTATCCCAGCTCTCAAAAGGAAGCTACCCTCCATATCGAAGGAGAGGAAGACGACCGGGTCGAGGAGGGAATCAGAGTTGATTGGAAACGCTATGAAGACTCCAAGCCACCCACTGCGGAGGGCACTACCTCGGTGAATTTAGGGACTCCAGAGAATATCAAGGAGGTGAAGATTGGAGAAAGCCTACCGCCGACAGAAGCATCCAGAATAATTGAGCTCCTGCGAGAATACCAAGATGTCTTCGCATGGTCATATGCGGATATGCCGGGTTTACACCCTAGTATCGTGGAACACGCTTTGCCAACCGACCCCAGCATCTTGCCCAAGAAGCAGAACCTCAGGCGTACAAAACCCGAATTGGCAAAGAAAATTGAAGAGGAGGTGATGAAGCTCCTCAAAGTGGGGTTCATCGAAGTGATTGCTTACCCAGAATGGGTTGCTAATATCGTCCCCGTCATGAAGAAGGACGGGAAGGTCCGGATCTGCGTAGACTACAGAGACTTGAACAGGGCTAGCCCCAAAGACGACTTCCCATTGCCGCACATTGACGTCTTAGTAGACAGCACAGCCGGATTTGAACGATTCTCTTTTATGGATGGTTTCTCGGGCTACAATCAAATCCGCATGAGAGAGCAGGATAAAGCCAAAACATCGTTTATCACACCTTGGGGAACCTTTTGCTATAAAGTCATGCCATTCGGCCTGAAGAATGCAGGGGCAACTTACCAGAGGGCGATGGTTACCCTATTCCACGATATGATGCACAAGGAGATAGAGGTGTACGTGGACGATATGATAGCAAAATCCAGACATGGTGAAGACCACTCCCTGGTACTAAGGAAATTGTTTGAACGACTCAGGAAATACAAGCTGAGGCTGAATCCCGCAAAATGCGTATTCGGGGCGAGATCAGGCAAGCTATTGGGGTTCATAGTTAGCAATCGTGGCGTCGAGATTGACCCCACCAAGGTTCAAGCTATCCTCAACCTTGAGGCTCCTTCAACAGTTAAAGATGTAAGGAGCCTCCTGGGAAGATTAAACTACATCGCCCGCTTCATATCTCACCTTTCAGAGTCAGCCAAGCCACTCTTCAAACTTTTGAAGAAGAATGCCAAAATCAAGTGGGATCACGAGTGCCAGCAGGCTTTCGAGGAGATCAAGGGACATCTGGTCAGTCCTCCAATACTGGTGCCCCCGGTCCCGGGGGTCCCCCTAACCCTTTACCTCACTATCCACGACGAGTCCCTAGGGGCCTTACTCGCTCAAACAAACCCAAAAGATAGCAAAGAGCGAGCTGCGTATTACCTAAGCAAGAAGTTCACCGCGTCAGAGGCAAGGTACCAGGAGGTAGAGAAGACATGCGTCGCGCTAATATGGGTACTCCGCAGGCTAAGGCAGTATACCCTTCACCACACCATCCAGTTAGTCACAGAGAGTGACCCAATCAAATACTTGTTAGAAAAGCCGTCATTGATAGGGAAGCTGGCCAAGTGGCAGGTGCTCCTTTCTGAGTTTGATGTCAGGAGCTCAAACCAGAAGTCAGTAAAAGGGAGAGCCATTGCTGACATGCTAGCCGAGAATTCCCAAGACCACGATGCCCTTGAGGAGGAAGAGAATAAGGCGGAAGGCCAAGTTCTGACACTCTCGGACGACAAATGGACCATGTATTTTGACGGCGCGGTCAATTTAGCTGGGGCAGGTACCGGAGCCGTCCTCATATCTCCAGATGGCCAACACTACCCCGTGGCCGCAAAGCTGACATTTCCATGCACCAATAACGTGGCTGAGTATGAAGCATGCATCCTTGGTTTGCAGCTCGCCACAAACTTGAAAGTGCGGAAGTTACAGGTCTATGGAGATTCAATGCTAATCATCCTCCAGACCCAAGGCGAATGGAAAACTAGGGACTTCAAGCTCATCCCGTACCATAAATTCCTAGAGGAGACGATCAAGGAATTCGAAGTAATTGAGTTCGAATATCTGCCGAGGACGCAAAATCACTTCGTAGATGCATTGGCTACTTTGGCCTCTATGCTTCAAGTAGCAAACGGCATAGACATTGAACCGTTGCGCATAGGCATCACCCGAGAACCTGCACATTGCATGGTAATTGAGGAGGGGTTAGAGGACCTACCGTGGTATCATGATATAAAGAACTACCTGGCCAAAAGGGAATTCCCTCCGGGTGCTCAAGCAGGAGACAGGAAATACATTGCAAAGATGGCGGGCAAATTCTTCCTCAGTGGCCCAACTCTCTACAAGAGGTCTTATGACTCGGTCCTCCTCAGGTGCGTAGACGCCAATGAAGCTAGGTCGCTTATGATCGAAATACACGAGGGGGAATGTGGCCCGCACATGAACGGCCATCTTCTCGCCAAGAAAATCATGCGACTAGGTTATTTCTGGATGATACTGGAGTCAGATTGTAATCAACACGTCAGATCATGCCATCAGTGTCAAGTATATGGAGACAGGATCAATGCGCCCCCGAACGAGCTTCATCAAATGTCCGAGGCTTGGCCTTTCTCAATGTGGGGCATAGACATGATAGGGCCAATCAACCCTAAGGCCTCGAACGGACACAGATTCATACTGGTGGCGATAGACTATTTCACCAAATGGATTGAGGCTGCGTCATATGCTAACGTGACTGCGAAGAACGTGGCTAAATTCATCAGGCGGGACATCATCTCAAGATACGGGACCCCTCAAGCAATCGTGACTGATAATGGTTCGAACCTGAACAACGAAACGGTGGATAGCCTTCTGAGAAGTTTCAATATCCACCATCTCAATTCATCGCCTTACCGACCCCAAATGAATGGAGCAGTGGAAGCGGCAAACAAGAACATCAAGAAGATATTGGCTAAAACGGCAGAGAATTACCGTGATTGGCATGAAAGACTACCTTACGCACTGATGGCGTACCGAACTTCGATCCGAACTTCTACAGGGGCAACGCCCTACTCCCTTGTATACGGTATGGAAGCGGTCCTGCCAATTGAAACAGAAATCCCATCGTTAAGAATTTTGTCTCACGTCAAGCTCAGTGAGGCGGAGTGGGTACAGCAAAGACACGAACAGCTGAACTTGATAGACGAGAAGCGTCTGCAGGCAATTTGCCATGGCCAAACATACCAGAAAAGAGTCGCTAGAGCGTTCAACCGTAAAGTTCGACCGCGAATGTTCGAAGCTGACGAGCTCGTTGTCAAGAAGATCCTCCCGAACGTGTCGCACCCAGGGGGCAAGTTCACCCCGAATTACGAAGGACCATATGTGGTTAGGAAGGTTCTACCTGGAGGGGCCTTAATTCTGGTAAACATGGATGGAGAAGAACTGGGACACCCTGTAAACGCCGATGCAGTCAAGAGGTACTATCCATAAGCAAATCAGTGAAGGGGTCGTTAACACTAAAAGTCATGAAAGAAAACAGCTCGCCGACTTAGGGGCGAAATAAAATATCAGTTGCAGGGGACAGGTTGCTAGGAAGAGAAGCCTTGGAAAAGACGTACGATGCGTCCAGGAGCATGAATGGATCTCCTCCAGTGCAAATCCTCGACAAGGATTCATTGCCAACCAGAGGGAGGAATCATGGCCACAAGATAGATGGCCAACTTCTGCAAGCCGCACGTTTGTGTTCAAACGGAAACACAAAACAGAACAAGGCGGTATCGTTCCAATCTATCTTGAATTTTGGAATACAAACTGACACCTAACTCTCGTCCTTGACAGGGGTTTGCCAACAAGGCGAAGCAGGATTTTTACAACCCTTGCATACTGGTCGGAGCACATGACCAAGGGTAGGATGTATCGTTCCGATTCTTGAAAAATTCGGGAACATACAATGACATGTTTCTTCTACATTTTCAGGGACCTCCAGCCACGGTGGGCAGGTAAGTACCCCTTTCCCCAACCCAAAACAAAAAAGAGAAAAAAGAGAAAGAAAAGTTTTCAGAATCTAATGTCTAGAAAAGACATAGAGTTCTAACTTCATTGACATTCATGTTTTGAAAACAGGAGGTTGTCTAAACATGATTAGAACACGCATGGTGCAGCATAAAATCCCATTGACGGGTAAAATTTTTGGAGAAGATGAAAGAGATTTTTTTTTCCAATCAAAAGTTGTGCAAAACTTTCAAAAGGACGTTTTCTCAAAAGATAAGAGGCAAAGCCTAATCCAAACACGTCCTATATACACTTGAGAGAGAAGTGGAGCGGATCAGATAGCAAAATCTGGACCTACTGAGATAGAGACCATTCGCAGTGGTTACATGGATTGGGACGACGGAGGCATTCGTTTCATATCCCCAAACACTACAGGTGACTATTGGCAACCCCTTTGAACGGCGGTTTTCATTCTCAACCCTGTCAAGAACCACCCCACATCGAGGCAAGAACGAAAGCAAGTCCAGCTGCATCAGGAGAAAATGGTTAGAAATTTTCTTGCTCGGACTAACATCAATCTTTGTGTGTTGTTTATATGGTAATCCAAGTGCCATAGGATGACGAGAAGCGTTCATTTCCCTATCCCACACACCGAATCCTTTGCATAGCCAAGTTGAGCCTGCAAAATCATTTCATAAACCCGTTGGTGATCATTGCACATTCCAAGACGGATGCATCATCACTTCAGAAACGGAAGAGTTCAAGACTTAGGGTTTGCGAAGAAATTCCTAAGTTAATGTTTAAAGTTGTTAGACCTTTGGTCACATGTCTAACACGAACTCCCGAAGATGAGAAAAGCGGGATTTCAAAAGAAAAATGAAAAGGAAAAGATGATGAGAAAAGCCCCCAGCATCAAGAAAAAGCAAAGTGCCTGGTAAAAGCAAGGTCGATGCTTGGGTGAACAATTTGTATCAATCCCCAAGAGAAACCTGTTTGAAAAGGGGAAAAGAAAAATTCAGAAGGAGTCAGATTCCAAAAACTACTCCTCAAACGGCATCAAGCGCAGATCAAAGAGGCCGCTCCTCCAAATGGTATCAAGCGCGGAGCAGAGACGCAGATAGAGTTGTTAGTCTCTCAATACAGCCAGAGGCGCTTTCAGAAGAATTTGTGCACACCTCAAAAGCGGTCGTGCACCTCAAAAATTGAAGATGCAGAATGGAAAAGACAGGTGACAAATTTGCAATGATCACCAATGTCAATCCCCTCATAAATTCTGGGCCAAAAATAAGCCTTTTTCGGTCCCCAATCCTACCAATGTTACAACTCCGAAACAGTCTTCTCTGACTAAGACACTTGGGTTAACATATAGCTTAGCTCGAAGAGGTACGAGCAAGACTATTTCTTTCTCATTTTGCAGGGTTCTTGACTTGTAAACCCGGAGCAGATGGTGAAGACTTTCATTCAATGGCTTCGACTCCAAAGCAGGTCCCCCTTGAAAACCAATATCCAAGCCCAGCATTACGGTCCCGTAGAAGACCTCCCGACCGATCAAAATGTATGCGCTGCGAATGAGCCTAAAACCTAGGCACAGGTCAGTAGGGAATTGAGTGCGTCCCCTATAAAAGACCACTATCGCAAGACAGATGAGAAGACCTCTTCGGCGAGAAATATTCCAATTGATGTTTTGAGCAAACTCTTTTTGGAATCTTCAAATTATTTGATCCAGATTTTCCTTGCAAGGGATTTGTGGTCACATCTGCATGTTGCAAGAATGCTTTGGAAAACCTCCAGCATCAAAATGCACACTGCATGACTAAAACTTGAATCATACGGCTTCGTCAAGTGGCCAGCCATCGTCTTCCCAGAGATTACTAACATTCTCCTGGTGAAGAAAAATATTTCAGGCTCGAACTTCTGCAGGATACCTGGAGAACCCAGCTCCCAGAATGTCGCCTCAACAAAATCATGGTAGAAACCGCCTTAAGGGTCAACTCAAGGTAGATACCGCCTGAAGAGTCACATCAATGGTGGAAACCGCCTTAAGGGTCAACTCAAGGTAGATACCGCCTGAAGGGTCACATCAATGGTAGAAACCGCCTGAAGGGTCAACTCAAAGGTAGAAATCGCCTAAAGGGTCAACTCAAAGGTAGAAACCGCCTAAAGGGTCAATCAAAGGTAGATACCGCCTGAAGGGTCAAATCATGGTAGAAACCAAGTAATCCCATCGGACATGGAAAACCGCCGTTTTGGGAACCCTTTCAAAAATCAGGCAGTCTTAGCATGACGTGGAGAACCCTCGTCCTAGGACCCCTTTTCAAAATCAAACAGTCTTAGCATGACGTGGAGAACCCTCGTCCTAGGACCCCTTTTCAAAATTTAGGCAGTCTCATCGGACGTGGAGAAACCTCGTCTTGGGACCCCTTTTCAAAATTCAGGTAATCTCATCAGGCGTGGAGAAACCTCGTCATGAGACCCCTTCCCAGAAAAACAGGTAATCTCATCAGGCGTGGAGAAACCTCGTCATGAGACCCCTTCCCAGAAAAACAGGTAATCCCATTGGACGTGGAAAACCTCCAATTCGGGAACCCATTTCAAAAATTAGGAAATCCCATCGGACGTAGAAAATCTCCGACTTGGGAACTTTTTGAAGAACCAGACATTCCCATCGGACGTAGAAAACCTCCGACTTGGGAACCTTTTGAAGAACAAACAATCCCATTGGACGTGGAAAACCTCCAATTCGGGAACCCATTTCAAAAATTAGGAAATCCCATCGGACGTAGAAAACCTCCGACTTGGGAACTTTTTGAAGAACCAGACATTCCCATCGGACGTAGAAAACCTCCGACTTGGGAACCTTTTGAAGAACAAACAATCCCATTGGACGTGGAAAACCTCCGACTTGGGAACTTTTTGAAGAACCAGACATTCCCATCGGACGTAGAAAACCTCAGACTTGGGAACCTTTTGAAGAACTAGACATTCCCATTGGACGTAGAAAACCTCCAACTTGGGAACTTTTTGAAGAACCAAACATTCCCATCGGACGTAGAAAACCTCCGACTTGGGAACCTTTTCAAGGAAATTAAACAATCCCATCGGACGTAGAAAACCTCCGTGTTGGGAACTCCTTTTGAGAAACTAACCATCCCATCGGACGTAGAAAACCTCCGTGTTGGGAACTCCTTTTGAGAAACAAACCATCCCAGCGGACGTGGAAAACATCCGTCTTGGGAATCTTTTTCAAAAATCGGCAATCCCATTGGACGTGGAAAACCTCCAATTCGGGAACCCATTTCAAAAATCAAGAAATCCCATCGGACGTAGAAAACCTCCGTGTTGGGAACTCCTTTTGAGAAACAAACCATCCCAATGAACGTGGAAAACCTCCGACTTGGGACCCTTTTTCAAAAGAACAGGTAATCTCGTCAGGCGTGGAGAAACCTCGTCATGAGACCCTTCCCAGAAAAACAGGTAATCTCATCAGGCGTGGAGAACCCTCGTCATGAGACCCCTTTTCAAAAATCAGAAAATCCCCTTGGACTTGGAGAACCCTTGTCCCGGGAACCTTTTCAAAAGATCAAACCATCCCAGCGGACGTGGAAAACCTCCGACTCGGGACTCCTTCTCAGAAAAACAGGTAATCCCATCGGACGTGGAAAACCTCCGTTTTGGGAACCCTTTCAAAAAATCAGGAAATCCCATTGGACTTGGAGAACCCCTGTCCTGGGAACCTTTTCAAAAGATCAAACTGTCTCGCCGGACGTAGCAAACCTCCGACTGAGAAATCCCCTCTGGCCCCGCTAGTCAGCGCCATGGGATCCCTTTTCAAGCCAAAAATATCCCCTCTGACACCGCTAGTCAGCGTCATGGGATCCCCAAAGCTCGGGGTGCTCGATAAATCTTTCTGTGAGTGTTTCCTGTCAGTAGCCGGGAAAGATTTTCGAGGAATAAAGCCTGGAATAGTGTGTCAGAAGCTACGAGGGCCTATAAAAAAAAACAAAACAAAACAAAACAAAAAAACAAAAACAAAAACAAAAAAAAACAAAAAAAGGAAGAAAACAAAAAAAAGGAGAACAAGCCCCTCCTTTTTCCGGCATCCTGAGAGCGCAGTGATAAAACCTCAGACTCCGCATGCGCAGGACCCAATGGGCAGATTTCAGGTAACCCGCTCTCCCTCAGGCCCACGCTCGAATTGCAAGAGTAAACCGGTGATTAATTTAAGCATTCATCAAAAGACTTAAGGATCCGATGTCATAGCGTCTCTTTTCCCCAGTTGAGTCGGTTAATATTCAGGTGTCATTTTATCTTTGAAAGCAACCTCTGACGAGCTCACTCTCAAAGAGGGGCAGCTGTTGACACCTGATTTTTGACCACATTTTATTTTAGTTTTTACTTCTAAAATTAATTAAAAATAGCAAAAAAAGTCAAAAAATTACAAAATCAACTTTGGAAGCCTTAGCCTAGCCTTAGGAACCAATTTTGAACAAAAAATATTTTTTGAATTTTTTAATATTTTTTGGAATTTATTTAATTATTAAAATAACCCAAAAATCAGGAAAAATACCATTCGTGGTCAGAAAATTACAAAAAAATATTCAGAAATTTTATTTTAATTCTCTATTTAATATTTTCACTTTTTATTAAGGAAATTTGGCCTGGTTCATGGGGTTCCTTCACAAACCTAATCCCGAACCGGGCCTAAAAAATCCTTTTCGAGCCTTTTAATTTTCAATTCTCGGTTTTTATAAGCTATGACATTGTATTCTAGAGTATTGAAATGCAATTGGGTCAATTTGCCCTCCAATTTGATCAATTTTAACCAAAAGGGCTTAATTGCATAAAAATCTTTCAATTTAGTCCCCGGTTTTACAATTTGTGAAATTAAATTTCACACGGGCACACCCATTAAGACTGCCTGCACGTTTTTCTTTTAACCCGCGGTCGGTGCATTCCCGAGCTCCATTTGTGCGTGTCTAGCCTCAAGCATACATTAAAACCGACTCTAAGCTCGCTGTGCCCTTTTGTTGCATCAAACCGTGTTCGCCGAGGAGGCCCGACCACCACCGGCCTTGGTCTCGGCCGTGATCTCGTGCCGGCGCGAACCCGAGGATTTCCAGCTCTAAACGAGCTGAGGTAAGTCTCTAAACCTCTTTTAGACGTTTTCTGAACGGTCGGGGTAGGCTTTGAACGTTGAAAATTTTTGGAAAATCCCTCGCCGGAGCCGAACCTGTGGGGGTTCTTTTTGCCGATTTCCGATGCGTCCCTGGCCATTGAAATGCTTATATTTTGATGCTGAATGTTTGAGGATTCGAATGATGCAATTTGGGTAAAAAAATTCGAAGATCCGGAGCCGTTTTGCATTTTCCGGCGAGAATTCCGGCGAAGTCGCCGGAATTTTTACTGTTCATCGTCTTCTCCGGCGACTTCGCCGGCGGTCAGCGGTCAACGGCCGACGTGGCGTGCCACGTAGGCAGCCGCGTCAGCCGGGTGGGTCCGGTCCGAGTATTTTCAAATAAAATAAAATCAACGGCCCCGATCGTGACACGTGTCGCGATCTCGTTTTTTTGGAAAATTAAATAAATGATTTTTGAATAATCGATCCGGCGTACGAGGATGTGCCACGTGGCTCACTGAGGGACGTCCGATCTTGTACAAGATCGGACGCACCAGAGGAGGCCACGTGGCACGTTCTAGAGCGTCCGATTTGTAGGTTTTCTAAAAAATGAAAATAATTAATTTTTGATCCGACGGCTATTATTGAGCCACGTGGCTCTCTGTGGGTCGCTCGATCTAGTGGAAGATCGGACGCACGAGATGAAGCCACGTGGCACAACGTGGACCGTCCGATCCGGGGAATTTTCGGATAATTAAATAAAATACATAAAAAATCAAAAAAATTGTAAAAAATAGAAAAATGTTTAAAAAAATAAAACAGTGTCGTTTTAGGCCGGTGTCGACCCCTAGGGTCGGGCCGGGCGCCCGAGAGGCGCGGGCCGGGTTTGACCCGGCCCGGAAAATATTTTTAAATATTTTAAAAAATTCAAAAAATAATAAAAAATAATAAAATAATAAAATAATCAATAAAAAATGGAAAATCATAAAAAATTCAAAAAATTCGGAAAATTCAGAAAAATTCTAAAAAATTCCAGAAAATAGGAAATGGCCACATTCAACTGGCCATCACCTGTTTCGGGTCTTTGGACCCCCGGTCTTTCCAGAAATGACGGTTTTGCCCTTCTGGCAAACCATCTTCCAAAAAAAAATTCAAAAAAATCCAGGAAAATCCCAAAAAAATAGGAAATGGCCACAAACAACTGGCCAAGGCTCATCTCGGGTGTTTTGAACCCCGAACCTTCTTGAAAATGACGATTTTGCCCTTTGGGCGAATCGTCTTCCAAAAATTGAAGAAAAAATCAAGAAATTCCAAAAAATTCTCAAAAATGGGAAATGGCCACAATCAACTGGCCATGGAATATTTTGGGTAATTCGATATCCAAACCTTTCAAAAAATGACAATTTTGCCCTTCGGGCTAATTGTCCTCGAATCTTCCCATTTTACCCCTAGTCCTAAATCGCATCTTCGCTAAGCCCTCGTGGCTATACTAGGAGGCCCATGATTGCAATTGATATGCATTGACATGATTTATTTATGCACTTGACTTGCGCTTTCATTATATTGACTGTGATTTGATAGGACTAGTCTTCCAATCTGCATGAAACCCTGACTCATACCTATCTCACCCAAAATCGCGCCTGCATGAACTCTTAGTTAAGAAAATCACTCGCGTTAGGTACCGAAAGGGCGTTGGTAATGACACCGACGTAACCAAGTCCCCGAACCCAAAATCTCTGGTTCCGCAGAACTGATCGATCTCTCCCAATCGGCCAGTAAGGTTTCCGGTCTACCCTCCAAGAAAGACTGGTGGCGACTCCAAAAGCATGCACAAGTTGTACATGCCACCACGACCACACTAAGGTCGAAAGCGATCGACTTTTATCGTCGAATCCCTCAAAAGACACTCCCGCCGCGATTTGGTATGGGCCTGGGAGGGCCCGCGCCGATCAAAGGCCCGCAATCCACATTTCAGAGTGGGGGCCGCGATCGGTAATCCATTAGCCGCGTCCGATTTCGGACGGGTCGCGACATTGATACAGTCAGAATTGGTTATGTTCCAATTTTTTGATATATGGATGAATCTGCATACGTTTAAAGAGATTATGATCTCTTTTACAAGAGACTTATTTCGATAAAGTCCTTGAGCAATTCCGTATGCAAGACTGTAAAATAAAAGATACTCCTATTGTAAGAGGTGAAGGTCTGAGCCGAAGATATGTCTTGAGACTCAACAAGCAAACTAAAGAAATGGAAAGTGTTCCATGTTCTAGTGTTGTCCGAAGCTTAATGTACACTATGTGTGTAAAAGACCTGATATTTATTGTGTAGTTGGAATGGTGTGTAGATACCAATTCACTGCAGGTCAAGTGCTTTGAATTGCCGTCAAGAAAATTCTGAGATATTTGAAAAGTGCTGCTGATTTTTATTGAGTTATCAAGGTAGAGATTTATACCTTGAAGGCTATATTGATGTTGACTGAGGAAAATGTCTAGATTTGCGTTCTTACTTAGAAATGGCGCCCTATCTTAGAGTAGTAAGAAGCAAAGGTGTATAGCCTTATCCACGATGGAAGATGATCTCGTGGTATTATCAATAGCAGTACAAGAGAATGTTTGGCTTAAAGAGATGTTTGGATCAGTGATGTGTTGCTAAAGATGCTGCAGGTACAATTATTAGTTGATTGTGACAGTCAAGCAATAAGAGCTTACACTAAGGATCCATTGCCAGACCAAGCAAATAGACATGCAATACGTTATTGTGAAACGTGGTTATAAGAAAAGATGTGAACATACAGTACACATACATGCACAGAATGATAGCAGCTCTTCTGTGAAGTGAATACCTAGAGATGTTTCTCCTCAGTAATATGTTAACAAAAGAATTAGTTTCATATATTGAAATCTCTAGAAGTGCATAAAAGTGGGAGTACTGGACATTTATATTTCCCAATGTTCACAGTTAATGGTATTTGTTATCATTATTGATGCTTATGAGTTTGTATGACATTTATACATATTAATGCTTGGTGCATTATGTTGAGAATGTATGTCGGACAGATGAGATTAGCCTACTCACACAAGTAATCGCCTCTATTTACTGCGTGTTAAATAGAGATGAGACGATTTCAAGCTTATTATCTAGGTGATAATTGAGAGCTGAAGCTTGAAAATTTTTATGTCGCCTTAACATAAGTGTTAAGATGAGGTCATAATTTTTATTATGTCCGAAAGTGAAATATCGAAATTGATATAGCCCACATATTTTACTTTATCTGTCTTAATGCTAGATGTGAGTTCTGAAAGTTTCTATTAAAGAGAGTAGATTTGTAAACTCAAGCTAGACATTGAGTATGTCTGAGTTATCATCTGTACGGTATTAAAAGTAAAAAGACATACGCTCCATGGGAAAGGAGAGAATACCGTAATACGTACTTCATATTACGTATGCATAAATTGACCAAGAAGAGTTGGCAAGAGTTTTTTTTATCTCAACTCTGTAGCCGTGTGAGACTCTTGAGGACAAAAGTTCCTCGAATTAAGTCCCCTCACGACTCTTACTTATTCTCAAGATTTCTTTTTGGTGTTCGCTATCTTAGGATGTTACTAATGGTCATGAGATTGATTCGACCTAATGGGACATTTCTAGAAAAGCGAGCTGGACTGAGATTGAGATGTTTAAGGGAAGAGGAAGATCAAATTTATTTGGATGTCACATTCAATCTTTGTGTTCACAGGTCGACCAATTGTGATTATTTGAGTTAATCATGATTGTAAATACAATGCATTGTGTTTGAGCGCTCAAAGAGATCGAAGAGATCAAGAGAGATATGATGTAAATGTGACTGATTGATATATGGTACTGCATACTGAATCTACTCTGAGTTAATATGTCATTTTAGAGCTGCTATATACTCCCAATGGATATATGGCAACGAGCTCTCGCAGTATGCTGGTCGCACGGATTATTTGTCGATATGAACTTTGCAGAAAAGAGAGAGTTATATTTAACCCTTTGTGGGTAAGTGGGAATTATTGACCCTTCGTGGGCAAGTGAGAGTTATAAATAGCCCTTCATGGGCGAGTGGGAGATGTTGGATTATGAGGGTACACGATAAGTACCCTGATCGCCCATGTAGGATATCTCACCCTTGGCGGTTACCTATTTCAAACGTGATATAGGATCACGTCCTTTCGTCGTTGAAATATAAGAAGAGAACGACGTTCCTCTTACGTTGGAACGGTCAGTAAAGAACACAGAGAACGGAATGACGATGCCCTTCTCCTCCCCAATCGTCAACGGACGAATGATCACTCAAGGACTGCATTGTGGACATTTAATATGTGGAAATTACGGTACGTTCCTCGTGTGATGTATTCATTTACGATCAGTGATTCAAAATGATCCTAGGGCTGTAAATTCAGAGTAATTCCACTGCGTTTGTAATCAGGATTCGTTCCCTTTAGTCTCGAAGAACCCCAGCTATCGTCGCATCTCTGTTCTCGGCAACCCAAGAACTGTCGATATTAATTTTTAGGGCTTGGTTCTTCGACGGCTTCCAGATTGGCTTCGGGTGAGAGCAATTTCTCGCAAAATCTTCGACTTTATTCCGTCTTCTGTAACTGCATAGCATCGCTCCAGCTGATTCAATAAGCCCGTGGTTCGCACAACAATGATCGGAGAGAGCTGGAGGTTGTGGGTCACGTGACCAAGATCAGGTCTAGTTTAGACCGAGAGGGAGAGGAGCAAATAAAATCGGATAAAAGAAAAATGAAAAGTCAATAGGAATCCATTCCCACAATGCGGTGACGTTGCCACCTTTGACGGGCAGTGGAAGCCAAAAATCCGGCCCCACCCGACAAGCATCAACGGTTAAGATTCGCCTGTATTAAAGTACACCAATCACAGCCGTCAAGCAAGATTCTGCGTTTCTCCGGGCGACTCGCATTCTCGCAGAGCCATCGTCACTAAAGAGAAAATCACGAAACTTGAAAACAAAAACCAGAAAACACACTCCTGTTCTCTGCCACTTCCCTCTCTCTCTCCCTCTCTCTCCCCATTTCTCTGTGAAAGATGAGCAAGGGACCGGGGCTTTTCTCGGAATTCGGCAAGAAAACGAAAGGTATGGACTCAATCCCATTTCCGACTCTTCTCGCGTGTCGAATTGCGCTTTGGGGCGGATTCGTTCCTTGAGTGTTGACTCTCGCGATTTCCTTTCGTCGATTGCAGATATTCTGACCGCGAACTACACCACCGATCACAAGGTCTCCATCAATACGTGCAGCGAAAATGGAGTGGTATGTCGATTATCTCGTCTTCTGATATCGGAACGTGTGCAATAAATGGGAATTGGAAACCGTCTCGTTGAATTGTTGCTCTCTTCTTTCTGGTGAGATCCATAATTAGAAGAAAAAGAAGGATTTTTATTGATCTTCTCTTGTGGCGTGTGGATGGGTTCCAATCGGCGTCAGTGTTTCGAATGGGTTCTAATCATTTCGGGCGATCGGATGTTTGACCCAATTCTGTCATTTATTTGATCCTTTCCCCAAATGAATAGGTCTGATTTTATTAAGGAAGCAGTGATTGCAGCTTGGCTGTGCTCCCCTCTGTTTCTAGATGTATCCGGTCATTGAATTATTGCTTTATAGGAATTAATTCTTTTGTTTTTCTAGAATTTACATTCTATTTCCTTCTGCAATTGCTACTTTCACCCATTAATTGTTGATTTGCATTGAGTTTCTCATTTATTCTCCTTTTAGTGGTTAAGGAACGGTCATGCCTGGAAAAATTTCACAGGATTTCTTCCTTGTTATGGTCAATTTCCCACGTGAGGCAGAGATGATAGCTGGAACTGAAAACTCGTGCAGAACTTCGAGTTTGTTTGCCAAAACAAATGAATGTGTTGGGGAAAGGAAATGTGAAAGTAACAAACCTTAGCATTTGATGAATATACAACTTGAGGCAATGGAGAAATTGGTTGCAGACATCACTAGTACCAAACCATCTACATCAACAAGAATAATAGAGATGGGCGCCACTTGTATTTACATGGTGGTTGTGCATGGTCTGTTTGTCTCAGTCATGTATAAATAGCGTTGTTAGGGTTATCTTTTAGGGTCCATCCTTGGTTCATCAGTTTAGATTTCAATCAGCTTCAGAAAGCACAAAATGGGTAGAATAATTTTGAAATTGTCGAATCTCACATAACCATAAGTATCTTAAGGAATTTAGAGGTCAAAAGAGCATGGTTTATCATGGCTTTTAATTAGCCATAGCTGAAATATGCTTGTGGTGTTCACAATTACTCTCTCTCTCTCTCTCTCTCTCTCTCTCTCTGTGCACCCCCGAGCACAAAAGGTTTGCAACTTCATGCTTTGAAGAGATCCATATAGTTTGTTACAAGTGACTAATGTAATTTATAAGGAAGCATTAACTGTTAGTCTTGTTGTATAATTTGTGTACTTCTCGTTACGTTTTGCCTTCCACAGATCCTCACATCAACCGCAGTGAAGAAGGGAAGCCTTTCAACTTCTGATCTGGCTGCAAAATACAAATATAAGGATGTCCTTATAGATGTCAAAGTTGATACTGAGTCAAATGTGGGTTGCTCTTTTTTCATAATTGTTTCCTTTAAAGTTTGAAGGAAGGAGTCTGAATTAACTCAGAAATTTAATTTGAAGTTGATCCTTGTCTTGGCAGATTTTCTCTACCCTCACTTTCACTGAGATCCTCCCATCAACCAAAGCCATGGCCTCATTTAAACTGCCATACTATGATTCTGGCAAGGTACAAAAAAAAAAAAACATTTGTTTTACTAGCCTTGGGAATCATTTCAGATGGTTGCTTGCTGTTTGCTTTTCTGATGGCTTTGCATGCACTATTTTAATGCAGCTGGAGGTTCAGTACTTCCATGAACATGCAACCCTTACTACAGCTGTTACATTGAAACAATCTCCTGTTTTTGACCTTTCCGCGACCATTGGTACTCCAAGCATTGCATTTGGTGGAGAGGCAGGATATGATGTAACATCCGGCAACTTCACAAAGTACACTGCTGGGATCAGCGTGTCAAAGCCAGACTCTTATGGTTCTGTGATCTTGTAAGTGTTGGGCTATTAATTTCCTTAAAAATGTTAGACGTTGAACGAATCAATTCATGGAAGATTCTTGACGTTGATGCTCATGGAATCTACTTCTCAGTGGTGACAAAGGGGACTCTATCCAAGCATCGTATGTACACCATCTGGATCAGTCTAAGAAGACTAGTGCTGTTGGAGAGATTTGTAGAAAGTTCTCCACGAATGAGAATACTTTTACAGTTGGAGGTTTATATGCCATCGATCACCTCACCATAGTGAAAGGAAAGCTGAATAATCATGGGAAGCTCGGGGGAGTCTTGCAGCATGAGGTTATACCAAAGTCAATGTTTACAATTTCTGGTGAGATTGACACCAAGGCTCTGGAGAAGGCTCCCAAGTTTGGTTTGTCCATTGCTCTTGTTCCATGATGTTTCTAGGCCACCTGTTGATGGGGATTTTTTAAGCCCTTTCTCCGATTATTTTTGCCGGTGCTTGGGAATGAGCACTTAATAAATAGTACGCCAAATTCATTGCCTTTACTTGGCCGAATTGTTTTTGCTCTTTGTGCTTTATGATGAAATTTTTGTACTTGGAGACATTCTCTAAGTATATGAGTTGTTTTAGTGAGAATCAGACTGATTGATAAGTTATGGTTCCGTTAGTTGAACCAAGTGATTCAAAATCACTTGTAGTGTTTTTCTTGCATTCATTCTGATTCGTTGTCGTGACATCCCTGCACTTTAGAGTGTTTTTGAGTGGTTTATGCCGAGATCTTTAAACAGTGTGATGTACTTTAATGATTGGCAGCGTATAACTTATTAGTACAGTAGTAGAAATCATTGATTACTTCTAATTGGAGCTCATTATATGAATCATTGCTGATTAGCATGATGCTATATGATGAGTTCCCTAAAGTTTCAGCGCTCAAACTAATGTGATGCAACTCGGTTTAGAATTATACAGTGGATGCATGACTAACTTGAGTGAACTATAGGTGATTAGTTGGCGTCGTGATGCTTGCTATCTGGTGCAATCTCGTCTATATATGTGGACATGATTGAAATGGAGAGGGTTTTGGTCCTATTACTTCTGCTTCTAGATTTTCTTTCAGGACAAGTTTCACAAACCCCTCTTCAAGTTCGACCTAAGGCCACGTAGAGGCGCTTGAACTTTTAGCAGTTGCACATTATTCTCTGAACTTTCAATTTGCCTTTACTTTCTGCTCGAGTGCCTGCCACTCTCTCTCTACTTTAAGCGCAAATGCAACTGGGTTGGAGCTTGTTTGGAATGCAAGCACTAGACGGACTTAAAGTGGATCTCTCAGGCTGAGCATAGGAAGATAGTAGGATGAGTTGGGCGGCTATTGCTTGAAAAATAGCAGATGGAGGAGAGAGATGGCGAGAGAAATCATTGTGCTAATTATTTGGTGTTTTTGATTTTTGATTTTTTTTAAGAGACAGGTGTTATCTGTCATCATTGTTCTAATTTCTCGGTGTTTTGATAAAAAAAATGGTCAATTTTGAGTTAACTTTTATTTCGTATTTGTTTATTTTTTTTATTTGTTTTTTAGTAGTCATTAAGGGAAAAAGAGGGATTTTATCGGGCTTTTTTCCAAAATAGTTTTTTTTTTAAAAATATTTACCAAAATAATAGGAAAAAAAAATAATTACCTAATTGGGTGCCAATCGGCAATGGGCCTGCCGATTGGCACCCAAATCAGTATTTTGGGCCCCAATCGGCAGGCCCATTGCCGATTGGGGCTCCAAGGGTCCCATTCGGCATTGGGCCTGCCTAGGGGTGAGCGGTTCCCGGTCCGGTCCGGTTCCCCTCAAGAACCGGGAACCGGACCAATAGTCTCGGTTCTCATTTTTCGGAACCGCGAACCGGACCGGCCACTCGAGAACCGGGAACCGGACCGGACTATTGGTCCGGTCCGGTTCCGGTCCGGTTCCAAAGAACCAATAAAGGATTTTGTCAATAATTACAACAAGCGGCCACTAAACTAAGCTGCTCAAATCTGATCAATTTTATCAAGAATCATTGAAGTTTAAAGAAACAGTATCTTAGAATTAGGACAATAACTTACTTCTTTCCTTCTGTGTATGGAGAATACCATTTTGTCAACCTGACGTTCCCTTGAAGATTGATTACACGTACAAAAGTGAATCTAATACATTGGTACAGATGAGACTTCTAGACTTTCACCATGCACTAATTGAAATGAAACTAACAGTGAAATAGACAAATGGGAAGACTTCTAGACTTCAAGTCGTTTCTTGATATTTGATAGATGAAACAGAAGTGCAGCCAACCTGCAATATGTATATGCAACGTACATTAGTTTTGAATTAGAAATGAAATTAATACAAAGCGAACTCAAAGGAATCATACATTCATAATTTATACCCGACTGCTTTGAAACGACATCTCCTTGTCAACATGTATGCACATGACATGAGGCTCAAACTTTACCTCCTGGGGATAACACCCAAATGAAATGAGGACCTTAAATTTACTTTGCCAAGTATTGTGACAGACCTCATATAGTCAAAACTAGGATGATGTTTATCTTTTACCACAAAAACTAGATTTACTTTGCCAAGTATTGTGACAAACCTCATTCTAAGAAAGCTGCTTGTTATGATTTTTCACTAAGACAGTTCCTAAATTTATTCCCTGCAAATATTTAACCAATTTGAATGAAATTGAACTATCTAGTCCTCAAAGAAGTATGGTCAAGTGCAGGCTTCCTCCTTCTAAAGGGCAGGGAAGAAACAAATCTCAAATAGTTCTAATTCTTCATTTTGATTGAAGCCTGCCATCTCGGTTAATCTTGGCAAAATTTCAATTGGTCTACCATAACGCTTCACAAAGAGCCTGCCTACATTTCTGGTATCATGGTGGCAATTCTCATGTAAGATGAAAGAAAGGTGTGCAAAGAAAACAGGAAATTTTGATATACAGAAATGCAAACTACCACAGTTCTCCTTTCTCAGGGCTGTAAAGTTTGAAGAATAGTAAGATATCTTCTTTAGTTTTTTCGGGTGGTGAAACAGGAATCTGATCCTGCAATATCATGCACTGTCATATAGACCATAGCAAAGCTACAAAAATGTGGAGGGGGGTAATATCAGATTCTCGTTCTAACTTAGCTTAAGATTAGCTTTGATCAAAACAATAAAAGGAAAGGGTAACGTTAGAGTGGGCAGGCCAGTTGGCATGAGTTCGATATTAAGTGTTGACTAGAGTAAAACTTCACTGAGAGCAAATATCACCTCAAGATAAACCTGTGAACCACCAACAAGACAAAAGTATAAGCTTGTCCTTCCTATTGGATAAGGGAACAAAACTCACTGTATAATTCCACCCTAGTACCGTGAGGACAATTGAAAGGTGGTCTTGAACATGAAGTCGACCGAGAAGAACAGATACATCACTCGATCAAAGCCAACAGGCTGAGAAAGTGGTTTCTGAACATCAATTAAAAGAAGAAGAGTTTAGCAAAGAAAGGTAAAATTTAAAGCTCATGGCAAAATCCGACTTTACACCTCTTTAGCATCAGAGCCGATGCTGTCTTTGGAATAAAAACAATATATCAGCAAAGAAAGGGCCTAGAGAATGCGAGTTGTTATATAAAAGGCACACTCTGTTGCTCCTGAAAATTGGAAAAGTAAAACAAAGAACTAATCGAAATACAAGGTGAAGATTACATAAACAATAGAGGATACATACCTAATCCAAAAACCACATAGATGATATCCTCTAAGACCTCAACACCTTCAACAGTTATGAGCTATATCAAAATCGTATTAAGAATCAGCTACGACCACAGTATGTTGAACAGATAGCCTGTGTGACTACTTCAGAACTCTTCGTTTATGCTGTCTCAAATCCCCCATGTGTCGAAAACTTGCGGGTAATTAAGTCATTTGAGCCAAAGATATTAGTGGGGGAGATGACAAGTGTCATTACAAGATGGAAGCCATCCACTAAGCATTGATTAGAGCCCTATTCCACCTACCATTCAACCATTGACCAAATGAGATTAAGAGAAGAAATCCTCTCTCTCTCTCCTCTTCATTTCGGCCGAGCTCCCTCTCTCTCTCTCTCTCTCTCTCTCTCGCATGCACACGCGCCCAGTCCCGTCACCCTTCACTGTTTCGGCCATAACTTCATCGTCCGACATCGCATAGAGACGAGCTACCTACCATTAGAAAGCTCTTTATCTTTCTGTTCCAATAAGGTATTATAAGCCCAAATCCACCCAGTCGTTTGTCCTATAGATCCGTTTGAGTGAGCGAAGGTCGCTGCCCGACCCGATGAGTTTCACTTTGGATTTCCGGTTTGTTTTGGCTTGATTCTTGGTAAGACCACCTCTCAAGCCTTGTTAAGACATATATAATTATGATTGTGGGTTTGAGGATGGATTATTGATGGGTTTTGATGGTTAAATCCCTATGAACTCCAACGGGCAGAATCTGACTGCCGTTGACCAGTAGAGGAACCGTGGCCTTTGAGGATCCTAGAGGCATTATCTTGCTTGGAAATCGTCGGTAAATCGACGTAGGATGTAGTGTTACATGTTAACAAGGGGTATGTGAACTAGAATGAAATTTGGAAGGATTTTAACGGCTGAATTTCTTGTGGACTCGCTGAGAACAGAATCTGATTGCCGGTGTTCCAGATTGAATCCGCAAGCTTTGTGCAGCCCTTTAGTCGATTTTCATTGGCACAAATCCTTGGTAAGCCTCCTAGAACCTTACATGACATGCTAGGGTAGCTTGTGGTTGAATTTGGGAGTGATTGAAGGGAGTTTGATGGTTGAAATTGTGTAGAACTCCTAGGAACCGATTCTAGAAAGAATTACAAAGGGGGGTTGCGTCGCTCATTTTGTGGACATCTCTAGCTTGGATTGTCAGTAAGTTAATCCTAACCCTATATTAGGACGTTATGTTACTAATGGACAAAAGGAAAAGTAGATTTGAAGAGTTTTGACGTTGGCTATGGCATTGTCTCGAGTAATGACTGAATTTGACTTGGTACTATATATGCTTGTTGGCTTGAGCTTGAAATGAGAAAATTGTGGCAAGTTATTGGTGTTGGATATTCCGTCATGCATGTCTCTTAAGGTCGAATGGTGGGTTAGTCTAATATGGCATGAAAATTGTGGCTTAGAATGCTGAATCACTCATTGAAACCGAAATGCTAGATGGTGGTTCACAGCTTGGATTGATTTAATCAAATTGTTGAGAATGTCAAGCAAACCCTATGATGTATTCAGCCGTGTGTTGCATGGAGGAGTTGACCTATTGAATGTTGGCGATGCCGTGTACGTTAGGCCGTGACTTGTGGATCGTGAAAGGGATAAATTGTGGCGTCCCAGACCGCCACCCTACGGTCATAGGTCTCTAATAGCGATAAATAGAGATTCACTTATAATAATCAGTAGACTATAATCTATTTACCACAGGCCACTATCAATAACTATAACAATAATATAACAACTTAGCGAACCATCAAGGCAAACAAACATAAGAACTAGAACTTTCATATAATAAGCGTCGAACACGACCATAAGAGTTCATACATATATATATATATATATATATATAACAAAAGATGACTCGATCGTGAAACCATAGGCATAAACTGGGATGGTCACACAAAAACTACTCCATAATCCTACGTAGTCGCCTATGTCCAAAAGTCGCCAAGACTATCTCCTCAGTCCTCCTTAGATAGGTCGGAAGGAAAGATCTCCTCATACTCAGACTCCTCGAGTGGATCGGGTGGAGGAACAAACACATCTGGCACAGGTGCTGGAGGAGGAGGGATAGGTGCGGCGTCAGCAGTAGCAGAAGGTGGAGGAGGCGCAGGGACCACGGGCGCTACGGGTGCAGAAGGTGCTGGGGGTGCGTCAAAAGTACTCTCAGAAAATGGGCCAATAAGTCTATTACCCTCGCGGATATAGATAGCATACCAACGATAAATGGTCAATGCGGGCTCTCCCTCATCGACCCACATAGTATGTACATGTGCTACAAGCTTCAAATGCGGAACATCTAAATGTATCATATCACGATAGTAAGAGTCATAGTCGATAGGGACTTCAAAGCGCCTGTGAACTGTCACCATGGATGCAAATATGAAAATGTGTCCACAAACGTGGGTTAGCACGATGGCTAGCAAGAAAACATTCAATCCCACCATATGGGTCCTAAGACTCCCTAGGACAAGCTATAGAACAATTCTATAACAATAAAATACCATATCAATTCACAATTTCAATCAGGAATCATAAGATGCAGGAATGCCATGATGTCATGCAATGACGTGCCCTTCGCTCACACAACCATCGCCAAGCTCAATGGCTTGCAGCTACCCCTACTCCAGGGCGTCCTCGACCAAAGGTACGGCTCTACCCAGCACACAGCACAGGGTCGTCAAGCATGTGCAAATCCCCGCACACAGCCTAGGGGCGTCATCTCGTTTCAATGCACTGAAGAGCATAATACTCCACATATCTCATCATATATCGATCGGCATCATGTGCCAACACATGCTCTGCCATGAATCACAAGATTCTCACTATCAATTCTGCAATTGATGTAACAAGGCCAGGCCAACGAACAAGTAAGTCAATTCACAAAATCATACTCGTGAGATATGTACATGAGAAACGACAATGGACTGTTTCAATCAAACAAGTATCGTGAGCCAGTCTCAAAATCAAAAAGCTATCATTGTCTTCGAGCAACCCCATGCTTAATCCAATCAGCTCGTAACTTTTCATGTAAGACTATCAATGCTTAACCTCATGATCATTAAGAAAGCATTTCACGACTAATTTCTATTCGTCACATGCACAACAACCTAGAACAGCCACTTTCTTCCGCTAATTCTATGTCCGAAAATCTGTCCTAGGTTGAATCAGAATCAGCTTTTTTTTTTCCCTTAAATAGACCCGCCATTTTTCTAATTTAATCAATTGTTCGTGCCTCCGTAATACATCAACATAGACATAAGAGAATTAAAGCAATCCACCATTATTAGAACTCGATTCTTACGCCCTACTCCATGCCTCGAATCAGAACCGGTACTGTCCTAGAACCGAACAGAATTTCCAGTCCTAAACCTCCAAATTGAAACCCTTAAATCTCCTTAATTCCGTTGGTCATTCTACTAATCATTTTCTCCAGCCTTGCTCGACAATCCTTTAGCTTAAGAACATGTAATGTAGCACATTTCAACCGCAATTGACACCTTAAACAGAATAGAAAATGGATCTACAACAAGCCGAAGGCAGTTCGGCAATCCACCATGCAATTCATGTTCTAACTATCCTAACCGAGCAACATAGTTCATCCACAACATCTTAAGCCCATTCTCCCTTAAATGACATGTGAACTTGCCACTTGACTAAAATCTAATGCTGATGGTACCAAAGAACAGGATAGAAGTCGTATTGTCCTCCCCCTACTCACGGACTGAACCGCATGGTCATAGCTTGTCTTGCACTCCCTAGGATGACAATTATTCAAGACACAACTATCCTATGGTAAGATTGAAGGAAATCTTGCCTCAATGCTTGCACTAGCTCGACGCCTTCTTCTTCTTCTTGATTCCTCGACGAAGCCGTGCCGACCTTCTTCCCTTCTCGGTCGCTCGGCCTCCTCGTTCTTCCTCCCTCACGAGTTCTCTCTTTCTCTCTCACTCTCTCTCACTCTCTTTCTCTCTCTCTTACTTGCTCTCGGCCAAATGAAAATGGGAAAGGGGAGAGGGAGGTGAAAGGTCCTTCTTTTGTTGCATGTCTTGGATAGTCCACTAGTCTTCAATTGCCACTTGGCAATACCCTAAGTGGTCACTAGTCATTGTCACAAAAGTAGACATGATTGATCACCAATGGAAATTCTTGCCACTTCCCCATGATTCACGCCCAATGAGGTCTTAAGCATGGAGGAGTTCATGCGCCACTTGGCGCTACCCTCATTGCTCCATCATCCAAAGTGAGATCTTGACATGACATAGGCCAATGGTAGAGCTTGCTTCCCACGCCAATTCCTATGCTTCCTTCGGCCAATAGAGCTTCATGCAATGGGAAGGGAAGTTGCCACTTGTTCATCACTCTATGGCTGAACCAATGGCCTTTCTTGCATTTCCTATGCACAATCAGCCAATGGAAAAATTTCGTACGCCCCTAGCCAATCATCTTATGTTCGAACCTCACATGTCCATCAAGCTCGGGAAAATTTCGAGTATAATGTCCTAGGTGCCAAAATTCTCATAAATGCATAGGTAGTCGGCCCATCCGATGGTCGTCTCGACTTTCCAAATTCCATCCAATGCATCGTCGTTTCTTAAAAATGAAATCCTTGATCATTACTCCATTGTCCTTCTATTTTCCAAGAAATCAAATCCTCGTCTCGCAGGCTTCTTTAGCGACTCTTCTAATTCCCAATTCCTTGCGTCAAAAGTCAGCTTCAAAACCCATTTGACCAATCCTAGTCATTAGCAATGTAATAAATGGGGGATGCCACAACTTCTACCTCCCTTAAAAGAATTTCGTCCTCGAAATTAGGTTTCTAGTTCCACGGTCAAGTCTACAGAAAATGACCAATCTCCTCTACAGCCGGTCGCAGCAAAAAGGTTTTTATTATATTCACTCACAAGTATCGATTTACAATATGTACATCCGTTCCTCTTGTGGTTCGATCCAGCGACCACTTTATCGGACCATGTCACTCCCCGGGGTGCCACTAGGCTATTGTGCCGATAGCGGTCATCAAGCACCAAATTTTTATTTTAACTACTCCTTTGCACTACCATCGGTCGCTTAACATTTTCTTCAAGCCAAAGTCACTTGACTATGTCAATCACTCTATACCTCATAAATAGGTCATGCACCTTCTGCAGTAGTTATCGAAATGAAAAACAACATGTCTAGTGAAGGATTTTAACACTAACCTGTAGCTTCAAACATGTGGGGGTGTTGTTGTTTCATTGTCTCCTCAAGTTCCCAGGTGGCTTCTTCCATACGATGGTATTGCCATAAAACTTTCACCAAATGGATGGTCTTGTTCCTTAGAACTTGTTCTTTTCGATCCAAAACTCGCAATGGTCTTTCTATATATTCACCCTTCTCGCTCACCTCAATAGTCTCATAGTCCAATACGTGCTCTGCATCTGGATGATATTTCCTCAGCATAGAAACATGAAACACATCATGCACATTTGACAGCTTTGGCGGTAAGGCTATCCGATAAGCCAAATCTCCTATTTTTTCTAGAATTTCAAAAGGTCCGACATATCTAGGGCTCAATTTCCCTTTCCTTCCAAATCGTGATATTCCTCTGAGTGGTGAGACTTTCAGAAACACGTAGTCGCCCACTGCTAACTCCAATGGCCTTCGCCGTTTGTCCGTATAACTCTTCTGACGACTTTGGGCTGTTTTAAGCTTATCACGGACAATCTGTACCACCTCATTCGTGATTTGGATCAATTCTGGTCCTGTGATCCTTCGTTCTCCTACTTCATCCCAACATACAGGCGTTCTGCACCTCCGCCCATATAAGGCTTCAAATGGTGCCATGTCAATGCTCTTCTGGTAACTGTTATTGTAGGAAAATTCTGTTATATGTAATTTCTCTTCCCAGTTACCTTTAAAATCCATAATACATGCCCGAAGCATATCTTCTAGGATCTGTATAACCCTTTCTGTTTGTCTATCAGTCTGGGGTGAAAGGCTGTACCAAACTGAAGTTTAGTCCCCATAACTTCCTATAGGCTCTTCCAAAACTTTGATGTAAACCTTGGGTCTCGATCTGAAGTAATGCTTACTGGAATTCCATGTAGTCTCACTATGGTCTGTACGTACAGTTCAGCCAATTTCTCCAATGAGTATGTAGTTCTTACAGCTAGGAAAAGAGCTGTCTTAGTCAATCGATCTACGATTACCCAGATAGAATCATGTCCTTTCGAGATTCTAGGTAATCCTTGCACGAAATCCATCGTTATGTGTTCCCATTTCCATTCCGGGATGTCCAATGGTCTAAGCATACCAGCAGGCTTCAAATGCTCTGCCTTCACTTGTTGACAAGTTAAGCACCTCGCGACATATTCAGCAATATCTTTCTTCATCCCATTCCACCAATAATGTTGTCGAAGATTTCGATACATCTTTGTACATCCAGGATGAATACTATAATTGCTTCGATGGGCTTCATTCAGGATATCCCTTCTTAACTTTTCCTCTTCTGGTACACATAAACGTCCTTGAAAACGAAAAATTCCATCTTCCGAAATTGAGAAATCTGGCCTTTTGCCCTCTGTTGTTTCTTGTCGAAGCTTAGAGATCTCGAGATCTGTCTGTTGTAATTCTTTGATCATTTGTACTAACTCGGACTCGATCCTCAGTGTGGCAAACACGCCAGTCACTTCATCGAACTCCATTATAAACTCTGAATTCGTTACTTCTTCTAATAATTCCCACTCTTTACTCATCAGACTTGCCATACGTAGCGTAGTTTTCCTGCTCAAAGCATCTACCACCTTATTTGCTTTGCCAGGGTGGTAAAGGATTTCACAGTCGTAATCTTTGAGTAATTCCATCTTCTTTGCCTCATATTCAATTCCTTTTGAGAGAAAAGATACTTTAAACTCTTGTGATCAGTGAAAATCTGAAATTTCTCTCCATACAGATGATGTCTCCAAATTTTCAATGCGAAAATTACTGCAGCTAGCTTTAAGTCATGTGTCGGATAATTTAATTCATAAGGTCGTAACTGTCTTGAAGCATATGCCACAACCTATCCATTCTGCATTAAAACGCAACCTAATCCTTTATGAGATGCATCACTGTATACTACGAATCCTCCCGGTCTTGACGGTATAGTTAATACTGGGGCCGAAGTCTGTCTCTTCTTCAGTTTTTGAAAGCCTTGTTCACACTTCTCTGTCCATTCGAACTTAACTCCTTTTCGAGTCAATTGAGTTAAGGGTCCTGCAAGTCGAGAAAATCCTTCCACAAACCTACGGTAATATCCAGTGAGACCAAGGAAACTTCGTATCTCCGTAACAGTAGTTGGTCGCGGCCAATTTATAATAGCCTCGATTTTGGCTGGATCGACAGAGATTCCCTTCTCTGTCACCATATGACCAAGGAATATGACTTTGTCTAACCAGCATTCACATTTACTGAATTTCGCATACAACTGGCGTTCCCTCAATATTTGTAACGCCTTTCGTAGCTGTTTCTCGTGTTCCTTCCGTCCCTTGGAATATACCAAAATATCGTCAATAAACACTATCACAAATTGATCCAGATAGGGTTTGAACACTTTGTTCATTAAATCCATGAATGCAGCTGGGGCATTTGTAAGTCCAAACGGCATGACTACGAACTCATAGTGTCCATACCTAGTTTGAAAAGCAGTCTTGGGGATATCTTCTTCTCTAACTGCCAACTGATGATAACCTGACCTTAAATCAATCTTTGAGAAAACAGAGGCTCCTTGCAGTTGGTCAAATAGGTCATCAATTCTTGGCAGAGGATACCTATTCTTAATGGTCGCCTGATTTAGTTGCCTGTAATCAATACACAAACGGAGTGACCCATCCTTCTTCTTGACAAATAGTACTAGTGCACCCCATGGTGAAGTACTTGTCATAATAAATCCTTTATCCAGCAATTCCTGCAATTGTACTTTCAATTCCTTAAGCTCCGTCAACGCCATTCTGAAAGGAGCTTTGGAGATAGGTTCGGTCCCTGGGGTCAACTCAATAGTAAACTCAACTTTTTGTTCCGGGGGTAATCCTGGTAGTTCTTCAGGGAAGACATCTAAGAATTCTTGAACTACTGGAACGTCATTAATGTTGACTTCCTTCTTAGTTAATTCTCTGACATTAGCAAGAAAACCCTGACATCCATTGTCTAGAAGTTTATGAGCTTCCACTGCGGATACTAAAGGCACAATAGCACGGGTTCCAGTTCCCACAAACTCGAAACTGGTCTCATTAGGAGGGTTAAATCGAATTACCTTTTTGAAACAATCTACAGTGGCTCGTAAGTCACGCAGCCAATCCATGCCAATAATGGCATCAAAATCATAAAAGCCCATAACTATCAAATCGATTTTCTGACTCTGTCCTCCTATTATGATTTCACATCCTTTGCAAATTAGAGTAGTCACTATTTTGTCCTTCAGTGGTGTGGATACACTAAGGGGTACCTCAAGTGTCTCAAGCTTCAGTCCACACAACTCAACAAATCTCGATGATATAAAAGAATGCGTTGCTCCAGTATCAAATAACACATTGGCATCCTTATCACATAGAGGAATCATACCTACTATAGTGGTCCCAGAAGCTTCTGCTTCCTCTCGAGTCATAGCCTGGATCCTGCCTTGAGCTGGAGGCCTTTGCGGTGTTCCAATAGGTTTTGCTCGGTTGTCTTGATTCTGCTGAACTTGCTGTCTTTTCTGGGGACAATCTTTCACTATATGTCCCACTCGCCCACATCCATAACACTCTCTCCCAGTGTTACACGGCAGATTGCCATGGGCCTTGCCACAGCGGTTACAGACCCTGTCTCGATTTCTAGCTTGTCCCATTGCTCGGTTCTTTCCAACTCCACGGAATCTTCCAAAGTTGCGCCTTTTATAAGGAGTCTCTTGGGATCTATCAAACCATCTGGGCCTCTTGTTATGCTGCTCCTGGGTTGTCACGCGGCTAGCTCCCGCCTTTTGTTCTGCTTCTTTCTTTTCCTTTGACAACACTTGCTCCACCAGCTGAGTCCGCTCATACAACTCAGTATACTCCCTGATCCTTAGAGACGCCAGTTGCTTATGTATTTCAATCTTGAGGCCATTCAGGAACCTCTTGCACCTACGCTCCTGAGTCTCAATCAGCTGAGGGGGAAACCTGGAAAGCTCAGAGAACTTTGCTTCATATTGCATTACAGTCATACTGCCCTGAGTTAGGTTCATAAACTCAGAAATCTTCTGATCCCTAGCACAATCAGAAAAGTATTGGCCATAAAAAGCATTAACGAAGGCTTCCCATGTTACAGCGGTTCCTAGTGGAAACACCACATCTTTGCTCGCTGCCCACCAGTGCTGAGCATTGTCCTCCACTTGATATTCCGCCAAGTTGACCCCATCCACATTGTTACAGTGGAACAACCTAAAAATTTTCTCCATACTTTTTATCCACTTTTCAGCTTCATAAAGTTCTCCTAACCCCGTGAATCGTGGCTGTTCCAACTTCAGAAAGCGTTCTACCAGCTTCTGTAAACGTCGTTCTTCCGTTCCATCCTCAGCTCTATCTGGAGCTTGTCGGGGTTGAGCTCCTATTGCTGTACCAAGATTAGCCAAGGCCTGCAGGATTTCATCAGTTCGATCAACAGGTCCTTTGACTCTACCTCCTGCTCTAGCATCATCGTTTCCTCCAGAGGATGATGCCCTTGTCCTTCTCATGATGATCTATTGATCCTGCACATCAATCCATATCCAATTGAGTCTGATTTATCAATCTTACTGCTATTGCCATTGGAAAACTCTGGAGGGGTCTAGCAAGGTCGCTTAGTATAGTGCTATTAAACAATTACATGCATTAGTCTTTTACTGCATGCATCCTAACATCCTAATCCCTATCGCACCTTAATACTCCGGGTAACACTAAGCTCTGATACCACCTCGGAGAGGTGTGGCATGCCAGACCGCCACCCTATGGTCATAGGTCTCTAATAGCGATAAATAAAGATTCACTTATAATAATCAGTAGACTATAATCTATTTACCACAGGCCACTATCAATAACTATAACAATAATATAACAACTTAGTGAACCATCAAGGCAAACAAACATAAGAACTAGAACTTTCATAAAATAAGCGTCGTACACGACCATAAGAGTTCACACACACACACACACACACACACACACACACACACACACACACACACACACACACACACACACACACACACACACACATATATATATATATAACAAAAGATGACTCGATCGTGAAACCATAGGCATAAACTGGGATGGTCACAAAAAAATAACTCCACCGTCCTACGTAGTTGCCTATGTCCAAAAGTCGCCAAGACTATCTCCTCAGTCCTCAGTCCTCCTCAGACAGGTCAGAAGGAAACATCTCATCATCCTCAGACTCCTCGAGTGGATCGGGTGGAGGAACAAACACATCTGGCACAGGTGCTGGAGGAGGAGGGATAGGTGCAGCGTCAGCAATAGCAGCAGGTGGAGGAGGCACAGGGACCACGGGTGCTACGGGTGCAGCAGGTGCTGGGGGTGCGTCAAAAGTACTCTCAGAAAATGGGCCAATAAGTCTATTACCCTCGCGGATATAGATAGCATACCAACGATAAATGGTCAATGCGGACTCTCCCTCATCGACCCACATAGTATGTACATGTGCTACAAGCTTCAAATGCGGAACATCTAAATGTATCATATCACGATAGTAAGAGTCATAGTCGATAGGGACTCCAAAGCGCCTGTGAACTGTCACCATGGATACAAATATGAAAATGTATCCACAAACGTGGGTGGGTTAGCACAACGGCTAGCAAGAAAACATTCAATCCCACCATAGGAGTCCTAAGACTCCCTAGGACAAGCTATAGAACAATTCTATAACAATAAAATACCATATCAATTCACAATTTCAATTAGGAATCATAAGTGCAGGAATGCCATGATGTCATGCAATGACATGCCCTTCGCTCACACAACCATCGCCAAGCTCAATGGCTTCCAGCGACCCCTACTCTAGGGCGTCCTCAACGCAAGGTACGGCTCTACCCAGCACATAGCACAAGGTCGTCAAGCACGTACAAATCCCCGCACACAGCCCAGAGGCGTCATCTCGATTCAGTGCACTGAAGAGCATAATACTCCACATATCTCATCATATATCCATCGGCATCATGTGCCAATGCATGCTCTACCATGAATCATAAGATTCTCATTATCAATTCTGCAATTGATGTAACAAGGCCAGGCCAACGAACAAGTAAGTCAATTCACAAAATCATACTTGTGAGTGTTGACACCTAAATTTTGATCAACTTTTTTTTATTTTTATTTTTTTTGAAAATTCATAGAAAATCCATAAAAAGTTGAAAAATTGAAAAATCAATTTTGGTGACCTTAGCCAAGCTAAATGAACCATTTTGACCAAAAAAATAATTTTCATAATTTTCATTTTTTTATATATATTTTCGAAAAATACAAAAAAAAAAGAAAAAAAAAGAAAAAGAAAATCAAGAAAATCAAGAAAAATAATATTTGAGGTCACAAAGATATATAAAAATAGTCGGTATTTTTATTTTTATTTTATCTATTTTCTAACCTCATAAATAGTAAAATTCAGGTTTGATTTTAGGTGTTCTCTGATCACCATAAAATTGAATTTGACAAAAATATTTGTAATGATTAAAAGGAAAAGGAGGGAAACATCATCATTTAAAAGGAAAAGGGGACTAATGATTTTGTCTTCTCTTTTTGTTATTTTATTTTATTTTTACTTTTATTATTTTATTATTATTATTATTATTATATTTTTTTTCTTTTCTTTTTCTCTCTCTCTCTCTCCCCACTCCCTCTCTCCTTCCCGCTGCCTATTTATCTCCTCCCCCTCATCATCTCCCGACCCTTCTTCTCCCTCAACTCTCTCTCTTTCATTTTTCGATTTTTTTTTCTCTCGCTCAGCCCGCCGCCCAGACCCAAAACCGTCCGGTTTTTCGACCATAACTCTTTCGTTAGGAATCGTATGGGAACGACCCATATACCATTGGAAAGCTTATTCTCTTGCCGGTCTAATGACATATCGTGAGTCCAATTTGGCCCAGCCATTTGTCCCGTAGAGCTGTTTGAAGGAGCAAAGGTCAGACTGATCAGACTTGAGTCCGCGGGTGCCAAATTGGATTTTCGGGTTTGTTTTGGGTTCAATCTTGGTAAGACCACCTCTCACTCCTTGTTAAGACATATATTATTGTGGTTTATGGTTTGAAGATGGATTATATTTGGATTTAAGGGCTGATCCCTTATTGTTTTGTTCGACAAATCTGAACCGGTTCTGTCAAGGTGGTGCCGTGAACATTGTGAGTGATTCAAGGGCTTGCCTTGCTTCCAATATTCGATAAGATGTCTCTAGCACCTAACTTAGGAATCTAGCAAGCTGAGATTGTAGTCTAGTTGAGTTTTGGATGGGTTTTAATGGTTGAATTGAAGGAGTTTTCTGGGACAGATTCTGGTCATTGGGCGATTGAAAACCGTCCGGTTTTTCGGCCATAACTCTTTCGTTAGGAATAGTATGGGAACGAGCCATATACTGTTAGAAAGCTTATTCTCTTGCCGTTCTAATGACATATCATGAGTCCAATTTGGCCGAGCCATTTGTCCCGTAGAGCTGTTTGAAGGAGCAAAGGTCAGACTGATCAGACTTGAGTCCGCGAGGGCCAAATTGGATTTCCGAGCTTGTTTTGGGTTCAATCTTGGCAAGACCACCTCTCACTCCTTACATTTTACCTATTAGACCCAGAATCGGAAGGCCGAGCCTCCTGTTGGTGTCTAAATATTTGCTGTGTATTTACTTTATGTCATAGCATTTCTATATTTCGCATAAAAGACCCAGAATCGGAAGGCCGAGCCTCCTGTTGGTGTCTAGATATTTGCTGTGTATTTACTTTATGTCATAGCATTTCTATATTTCGCATAAAAGACCCAGAATCGGAAGGCCGAGCCTCCTGTTGGTGTCTAAATATTTGCTGTGTATTTACTTTATGTCATAGCATTTCTATATTTCGCATAAAAGACCCAGAATCGGAAGGCTAAGCCTCCTATTGGCGTCCAAGGTGTTTTATTTATTTATTTTCTGTAAATTATATTGTGCTACCCCAGAATCGGAAGGCCGAGCCTCCTGCTGGTGGTTTATACCCCCCACACATTGTTGCACGAGCACCGACGGACTCCGACGTCGTAAAATTCACCGGATCCCATCTCCTTTGCTTATGTTTATGTTGTATAATGACTTAATATCTTCTTTATTTTTTGCATTGTGTTGCGTCCTATAAAAACAAAAACAAAAAAAATGCTAGATCGGACGTCTGCAGATGAGCCACGTGTCGTGATTAGGTGATTTTCAGAATAAAAAAAAATTTCCAAAAAAATGAATTATTAAGGAAAAATTCAAAAAAAAAAATTGAGAAAAATTGCAGAAAATTCCTAAAAAAATTCTAAAAATTTTTGAAGGCTGAAAATGACAAAAAAAAATTGATTTGTTTCCATTTTTTGGATTTTCTCCCATTTAATCCAAAATGGCGATTTTACCCCTCAAAGGGTAAATCGTCTTTGATATTCCGATGAATTGTGGAAATTGCTTAGAATTTGGTGATGGGCCAGATAGGTGGCTAAACCTTATGTCTAAGATTTCCACATTTCATTCCCATTTTTAGAAAATGACGATTTTACCCCTTCGAATGGTAAATCGGTTTCTAAAATTCCAGAAAATCATGAAAATTGCAAAAAAAATAGGAAATTGGTCAATTGAGTGACCAAACCTATTTTTGACATTGTTTTACTCCGGATTCATTCCGAAATGACGATTTTTCCCTTTTTAGGCAAATCGTCCCTTTTGTCTCAAAATTACGACTTTACCCATGATGGGTAAAATCATGTCTAAATCATTCCTAAGCTTGATTGATACTTATTTAGGCTAATAGAGCCTTATTAGGAGTGTCATGTTGATTTGATGTGATTATTTTACATATTTGGATTCATTGATTTGCGCATTTTATTATTGATTGTGATTGCTAGGATAGTCATTCCTATTTGCATGAATTCCTAGATTTAGGATTCGTACTCCACTCATCTGCATGAAATCTTAGGTAAGAAAATTCAGTCAACTTAGGTACCGAAAGGGCGTCAACTCTGACAGTTGACGTAACTAAGTCCCCGAACCTATTTCTCTGGTTATCGCAGAATTGAATAGAAACTCCCGACTATTCAATAGGGTGGTCCAATCATACCCTCCAAAAAATGATTGGTGGCGACTCCATGGCATGCACACTTAGCACATGTCACCAGACCACACTGAAGGTCGACTACGCATACCTCCGTTGCGATTTGGGTAACGGGCCTTGGGAGAGGCCTGCGTCCGACCAGACTGGACGACCCATTAGCCCTCGAGAGCCCACATGCAACCTCGAGAGGGTCGCGACAGACTGGCGACTCCGCTGGGGACTTAGAGAACTTGAGCCGATTAAAAAGTTGATTGGTTTTTCTGACATGTTTTATGCTGATGCTCTTCAAGTTGAGGTACGTACTTTAACCCTTGAGGTGTTAAATGTTTTTGCAGATTGGAGAAATAAGGGGTGAAGTGTTCGTTAACTCTGTCTTATGCAGGTAGGAGTTTAGGATGTATGATTGTGTGGATGTTTATATTGAAGCGGTGTTTGCTAAATGAAATGCATGTTTATTGCTTTAGCACGACACAATGAACACACACAGCCGCGCCTAAAACCTCGGGCGCTCTCTTTAGGAAAATAATAGAAGGAATTGAAAATGGAATCTCCGTGAGGAAAAACACGGGGTAATCCATTTTTAATTCTGCTCATTTCGAACTATGGATTGGGTCCCAATGCAACGATAGTTGTGCAATGGAATCTACCCTTTCTAGAACTCGAAGTGGGAGCCTTGGCCTTAGGTTCCAAACCCTATTTTTGATTCTTAGAAGTCAAACCTCACTGGTCTCATGCGCATGTATGTGAATGATTGGTACACCTCGAAACCAAAAGGTCATTCAGCGCCGCTTATGAATCAAAATCCAAAGACTTGTGCGAAGAATCAGTCGCGAGTTTAAACGAACCAGGATGGCATGGAAAAGCGCTGGACCACCCTGGAGAGTCAACTGATGAGGGCAAATGCCTTTTGACCGGGGCAGCCGGGTCAAGTGTAAAGATGTGTCGTTCCTAATTGATTTTCAATCAGATACCGGCATAATATTTCCTATCTTTTCCTCTCAGGTGAAAAACAGGTACAGAAGGAAAATCCATTTGTGGATAGACACAAGGGACATGTTTTACATGGCATACATTTGTCAAAAATGTCCTCATCCGATCACATGCAAGATGATCATGGAACGATGGTGAAACTGTAATCGTTCCAATAAGCCATTCGAATATTATACATGACGGGGACCTTTATGTCTTTTGTCTACAGGATAAGATGGTCAAAGACAAACGAAAGAAAATTTGTCTTCCCTATAAGACAGAAAGAAATGTGCCTTCAGCAGATGTCACCCATTGGGATTGCAATGACAAATTAAATCAAATTATGAAGGAGGAGCAACCTAATTAGGATTGGCTCTCCCTAAGTCGAAAAAGTTGTATCTGTTCCAAATCAGATTGACTGGTTCACGAGTTGATATGGTTTTTCATTCTTGCAGGTGATGACGAGAATGAATGGGACCACTGAAGAATTTCCCCCGTCTTGGACGCCAGAAGTGACCAGAGCGGGGATAGTAAATCCGTAATCGTTTCAATTAAAGCTCCTTACGCGGTGATTGACTCTTTCACTCCTTTCATCGCGCAGGTTGTTGAAGTACTCAATCACGAGTAAATCCAAGCTTACTGATGTCAAATAGCCTGAATGCATCAATGCGGTAGGATCAAATTGCCTACGACTAAATCAGCCAGCCCCAGACAAAGCATCCAGTGGCCGGGGACAAATCGCTCCGCTACCCGGAAAAGAGAAACATCAAATACTTCAAATGGCGACGATGATCGAGAGAATCACAAAACCGCCACACAAAAAATCCCAAGACCGTCAAGCCATCTAGATATGGATAAAAATAATTGAAGATTCTGACAATTGAGATAGAAGATCAGAATCGGCGAAACCCATGGGAGTGAGTTCTCCCATTTTCTTTGAAGAGGCCAAACCGGGGGCAAACTCTCATAAAGACGCATCGGACCAGGGTTATTAAATCCAGAGATAACAAACATCAAGACAAGCCTTACCAAGGCAAAATACTTGAAGAACACCGTCCCTTCAAATGTTGGAAACCCCGAAGGGAGTATCTCTTTCCTGAAATTTCAAATGAAGTCAAAACCTACACATGTTTCTTCATGTGCAGGTGCATGGACGTTGTCAAAATTGAATTGAAAATTGCCAACAAACACAGAAAGTGCTAAGGCATGTTGCCAGGACAAACGTCGCCCAACTGGGGCAGAACGGCTGTTAATCTCACGAACAACACCCATAAATACAGACGAGAGAAGACATTCCCAAAGTGGATGATGATTGCAGCAAAATGCAGGAATGAATTTAGTTGGGGCAGGCATGAAAAACCATGCCTAACTGGGGCAAGTGAATCATTTGTACGCCGGACGTTTCTTCTCTGGCAAAATCCAGGGACGCAATGACATAGTCGTCCGCATCAGAAGTAAACCCCAAGATACAAAATTGGGTGAACGGTAACTTTGTATCGTTCCAATTTGATCTCCAAAGATCCCACATGTAACATGAGTTTTTCCTCATTTAGCAGGAAGGCGTTGGCGCCGAAAGCCACAAAAGAAAAGAACTCACTAATTGGGGAGCGAACAAAATTATCGGCCTTGGAAGTCATGCACTCCAAGAAATGGTCTTTGATTATAAGATCGAGTGGAGAGTAAAAAGTATCGCTTCCACACATCATGCTTTGACATGCATTCCGATAACAATTTCCTTTTTCCTTGAATAAAAGGAACTTTGAAGAATGGCACTGGAATGCGCCCAAAAACACAAATGGATCTCCTCTGGGGCAAATCCTCGAGAATGATTCATCACCAACCAAACGGAGGGATCGTGGCCACAATATAGTTGGCCAATTTCTGCAAGCCGCGCGTTTGTGTTCAAATGAAAACGCCAAGCAAGAACAAGGCGGTATCGTTCCAATTTGTCTTGAATTTTGGAACGCAAACTGACACTTATTGTTTGTTTTTTACAGGGGCTCGCCATCAAGGCAAAACGGGTTTTCACATCCTATGTATTACCCGTTGGAATACATGACCAAGGGTAAATTGTATCGTTCTAATTTTTTGAAAAATTCGTGAACGTACAATAACATGTATCTTCCGCATTTTCAGGGATCTCCAGCCGCGGGGGACAGGTAAGTATCCCTTTCCCCAATCCATTGAAGATGTTAAATAAAAAACAGAGAGAAAAAGAAAAGCTTTCAGAATCAAATGTCTAGAAAATACATAGAATTCAAACTACATTGGCATTCATGTTTTAAAACAGGAGGTTGTCTGAACATGAATAAGAACATGCATCGTGCATCATAAAATCCCCTCGACGGGTAAAATTTTTGGAGAAAATAAAAGAGATTTTTCCAATCAAAAGTGGTTCAAAACTTTCAAAAGGACGTTTTCTCAAAAAACGAGAGGCAAAGCCTAGTCCAAACACGTCCTACACACACTCGAGAGAAGTGGAGCGGATAAGACAGCAAAATCTGGACCTACGGAAGTAGGGACCATTCGCAGCGATTACACGGGTTGGGACGACGGAGGCATTCGTTTCATATCCCTCAAACACTACAGGTGACCGTTGATAACCCCTTTGAACGGCGGTTTTCATTCTTAACCCTATCAAGAACCACCCCACATCGGGGGAAAATAGAGGTGAGTCCAGCAGCATCAGGAGAAAATGGTTAGAAATTTTCTTGCTCGGACTAACATTAATCTTTGTGTATTGTTTATATGGTAATCCAAGTGCCATAGGATGATGAGAAGCATTCATTTCTCTATCCCACACACCGAATCCTTTGCACAGTCAACTTGAGCCTGCAAAATCATTTCATAAACCCATTGGTGATCATTCCAAGACGGATGCCGCGCCACTTCAAAAATGGAAGAGTTCAAGACTCAGGGATTACGAAGAGAATTCCTGGACTGATATTTAAAGCATTTTTAGACGATATGTCTAACATGATCCCATGAAGACGAGAAAAAAATGGGATTTCAAAAATGAATGAGAAAAATCCACGGCATCAAGAAAAAGTAAAGTGCCTGATAAAAGCAAGGCCGATGCTCGTGTAAGTTGTCTGATTGATCCCCAATGAAGCCTGGACGGGCAAAGAAAGAAAAGGCCTAGAAGGAGTCGGATCAAAGAGGCCGCTCCTCCAAATGATGTCAAGCGTGGAGCAAAAACACAGAAAGAGTTGTCAACCTCTTAATACCACAAGAGACGCTCTCTAAAGAGCTGGTGCACACCTCAAAGACTAAAGATGCAGAAAGGAAATGACAGGAGGCAAATCAGCAATGGTCACCAATGTCAAACCCCTCATAAATTCTAGGCCAAAAACAAGATTTTTTTTCGGTCCCCAATCCTACCAACATCATAACCCTGAAACAGCCTTCTCTGACTAAGACACTTGGGTTAACATATAGCTTAGCTCGAAGAGGTACGAGCAAGACTATTTCTTTCTCATTTTGCAGGGTTCTTGACTTGTAAACCCGAAGCAGATGGTGAAAACTTTCGTTCAATGGCTTTGACTCAAAAATGAGTCCCCCTTGAAAACCAATACCAAGCCCAACATTACGGTCCCGTGGAAGACCTCCCGACCGATCAAAATGTATGCGCTGCGAATGAGCCTAAAACCTAGGCACAGGTTAATAGGGAATTTAGTGCATCCCCTATAAAAATCATTACCTCAAAACAGGTGAGATAGCCTTCTTGTCGAGAAATATTTCAATTGATGTTTTGAACAATCTCTTTTTGGAATTTTTCAAACTGTTGATCCAGATTTTCCATGCAAGGAATTTGTGATCACATCTGCATGTTGCAAGAATGCTTTGGACAGCATCCGGCATCAAAATACACATTTCATGATTAAAACTTAAATCATACGGTTTTGTCAGATGGACAACCGTCGTCTTCCCAAAGATTGCTAACGTTTTCTTGGTGAAGAAAAATTTTTCAGGCTCGAATTTCTGCAGGATCCATTAGAGACGCCAATCTCCCAGAAGAAGGCCTCGCTCTGAAGAGAAGAACGTACAAATCTATTTTTCTGCAGGATACCTGGAGAACCCAGCTCCCAGAAAAGTCACTTCCCGCATCATCAGCGTACCAGTGAAATTTTTGCAAAAAAAAAAAATTTTCCACTACTTCAAAACTGAATTCCCGACAAACTTCGGGATCTCTAAAAAAAAGGGGGAAGAAAAACCCTTTTAAAAGAAACAGTCTCATCGGACGTGGAGAACCCTCGTCATGAGACCCATTTTCAAAAATCAGGCAGTCTCATCGGACGTGGAGAGCCCTCGTCATGAGACCCCTTTTCAAAAATCAGGCAGTCTCATCGGACGTGGAGAACCCTCGTCATGAGACCCCTTTTCCAAAATATCAAACAGTCTCATCGGACGTGGAGAACCCTCGTCATGAGACCCCTGTTAAAAAATCAAGCAGTCTCATCGGACGTGGAGAACCCTCGTCATGAGACCCATTTTAAAAAATCAGGCAGTCTCATCGGACGTGGAGAACCCTCGTCATGAGACCCATTTTCAAAAAAATCAAACAGTCTCATCGGACGTGGAGAACCCTCGTCATGAGACCCATTTTCAAAAATCAGGCAGTCTCATCGGACGTGGAGAACCCTCGTCATGAGACCCCTTTTCAAAAACCAGGCAGTCTCATCGGACGTGGAGAACCCTCGTCATGAGACCCCTTTTCCAAAATATCAAGCAGTCTCATCGAACGTGGAGAACCCTCGTCATGAGACCCCTTTTCAAAAATCAGGCAGTCTCATCGGACGTGGAGAACCCTCGTCATGAGACCCATTTTAAAAAAAAAAATCAGGCAGTCTCATCGGACGTGGAGAACCCTCGTCATGAGACCCATTTTCAAAAATATCAAACAGTCTCATCGGACGTGGAGAACCCTCGTCATGAGACCCATTTTCAAAAATCAGGCAGTCTCATCGGACGTGGAGAACCCTTGTCATGAGACCCCTTTTCAAAAACCAGGCAGTCTCATTGGACGTGGAGAACCCTCGTCATGAGACCACTTTTCAAAGCAAAACCAAGGTAGATACCGCCTGAAGGGTCAACACAAGGTAGAAACCGCCTGAAGGGTCGATTCAAGGTAGATACCGCCTGAAGGGTCAACACAAGGTAGATACCGCCTGAAGGGTCAACTAAAGGTAGAAACCGCCTGAAGGGTCAAACCAATGGTAGAAACCGCCTGAAGGGTCAAATTAATGGTAGAAACCGCCTGAAGGGTCAGTCAATGGTAGAAACCGCCTGAATGGTCAGTCAATGGTAGAAACCGCCTGAAGGGTCAACACACCGGTAGAAACCGCCTGAAGGGTCAACCCAATAGTAAAAGTCACTTAACTTGCCAACTCAATGGTCCGATCCACCATACGGATCAAAATCCTTGGCAAATCACAAATGGGACGCGTCTTCCTTAGATTCCTACCAGTTAGGAATCCCATTATGGTTTGACTTACCATACAGGTCAGAGCTTAACCTCTCTAGGATACTCTAGTAACGAGTTCCTAGAAATTCTCTTGAATCCATCAAACACCGCGAAATCGCACAAACATCGAACAGGTAAGTGGCAGGTATGTCTCTCTATTATCTCACTCTCTCATGTCAAATGAATGTTTCCCCCTTCAAGAAAGAGCATACATGGACAAACATGAAGATTGGATGTCATGACTCCTTTTCCTTTAGTTTCCCGAGTCGAGTCGATCAGGACTCAGGTGTCACCTTATCTTTGAGAGAAACCTCCAACGAGATTCCTCTCAAAGAGGGGCAGCTGTTGACACCTAAATTTTGATCAACTTTTTTTTATTTTTATTTTTTTGAAAATTCATAGAAAATCCATAAAAAGTTGAAAAATTGAAAAATCAATTTTGGTGACCTTAGCCAAGCTAAATGAACCATTTTGACCAAAAAAATAATTTTCATAATTTTCATTTTTTTATATATATTTTCGAAAAATACAAAAAAAAAGAAAAAAAAGAAAAAGAAAATCAAGAAAATCAAGAAAAATAATATTTGAGGTCACAAAGATATATAAAAATAGTCGGTATTTTTATTTTTATTTTATCTATTTTCTAACCTCATAAATAGTAAAATTCAGGTTTGATTTTAGGTGTTCTCTGATCACCATAAAATTGAATTTGACAAAAATATTTGTAATGATTAAAAGGAAAAGGAGGGAAACATCATCATTTAAAAGGAAAAGGGGACTAATGATTTTGTCTTCTCTTTTTGTTATTTTATTTTATTTTTACTTTTATTATTTTATTATTATTATTATTATTATATTTTTTTTCTTTTCTTTTTCTCTCTCTCTCTCTCTCCCTACTCCCTCTCTCCTTCCCGCTGCCTATTTATCTCCTCCCCCTCATCAACTCCCGACCCTTCTTCTCCCTCAACTCTCTCTCTTTCATTTTTCGATTTTTTTTCTCTCGCTCAGCCCGCCGCCCAGACCCAAAACCGTCCGGTTTTTCGACCATAACGCTTTCGTTAGGAATCGTATGGGAACGACCCATATACCATTGGAAAGCTTATTCTCTTGCCGTTCTAATGACATATCGTGAGTCCAATTTGGCCCAGCCATTTGTCCCGTAGAGCTGTTTGAAGGAGCAAAGGTCAGACTGATCAGACTTGAGTCCGCGGGTGCCAAATTGGATTTTCGGGTTTGTTTTGGGTTCAATCTTGGTAAGACCACCTCTCACTCCTTGTTAAGACATATATTATTGTGGTTTATGGTTTGAAGATGGATTATATTTGGATTTAAGGGCTGATCCCTTATTGTTTTGTTCGAAAAATCTGAACCGGTTCTGTCAAGGTGGTGCCGTGAACATTGTGAGTGATTCAAGGGCTTGCCTTGCTTCCAATATTCGATAAGATGTCTCTAGCACCTAACTTAGGAATCTAGCAAGCTGAGATTGTAGTCTAGTTGAGTTTTGGATGGGTTTTAATGGTTGAATTGAAGGAGTTTTCTGGGACAGATTCTGGTCATTGGGCGATTGAAAACCGTCCGGTTTTTCGGCCATAACTCTTTCTTTAGGAATCGTATGGGAACGAGCCATATACTGTTAGAAAGCTTATTCTCTTGCCGTTCTAATGACATATCGTGAGTCCAATTTGGCCGAGCTATTTGTCCCGTAGAGCTGTTTGAAGGAGCAAAGGTCAGACTGATCAGACTTGAGTCCGCGAGGGCCAAATTGGATTTCCGAGCTTGTTTTGGGTTCAATCTTGGCAAGACCACCTCTCACTCCTTACATTTTACCTATTAGACCCAGAATCGGAAGGCCGAGCCTCCTGTTGGTGTCTAAATATTTGCTGTGTATTTACTTTATGTCATAGCATTTCTATATTTCGCATAAAAGACCCAGAATCGGAAGGCCGAGCCTCCTGTTGGTGTCTAGATATTTGCTGTGTATTTACTTTATGTCATAGCATTTCTATATTTCGCATAAAAGACCCAGAATCGGAAGGCCGAGCCTCCTGTTGGTGTCTAAATATTTGCTGTGTATTTACTTTATGTCATAGCATTTCTATATTTCGCATAAAAGACCCAGAATCGGAAGGCTAAGCCTCCTATTGGCGTCCAAGGTGTTTTATTTATTTATTTTCTGTAAATTATATTGTGCTACCCCAGAATCGGAAGGCCGAGCCTCCTGCTGGTGGTTTATACCCCCCACACATTGTTGCACGAGCACCGACGGACTCTGACGTCGTAAAATTCACCGGATCCCATCTCCTTTGCTTATGTTTATGTTGTATAATGACTTAATATCTTCTTTATTTTTTGCATTGTGTTGCGTCCTATAAAAACAAAAACAAAAAAAATGCTAGATCGGACGTCTGCAGATGAGCCACGTGTCGTGATTAGGTGATTTTCAGAATAAAAATAAATTTCCAAAAAAATGAATTATTAAGGAAAAATTCAAAAAAAAAAAAATTGAGAAAAATTGCAGAAAATTCCTAAAAAAATTCTAAAAATTTTTGAAGGCTGAAAATGACAAAAAAAAATTGATTTGTTTCCATTTTTTGGATTTTCTCCCATTTAATCCAAAATGGCGATTTTACCCCTCAAAGGGTAAATCGTCTTTGATATTCCGATGAATTGTGGAAATTGCTTAGAATTTGGTGATGGGCCAGATAGGTGGCTAAACCTTATGTCTAAGATTTCCACATTTCATTCCCATTTTTAGAAAATGACGATTTTACCCCTTCGAATGGTAAATCGGTTTCTAAAATTCCAGAAAATCATGAAAATTGCAAAAAAAATAGGAAATTGGTCAATTGAGTGACCAAACCTATTTTTGACATTGTTTTACTCCGGATTCATTCCGAAATGACGATTTTTCCCTTTTTAGGCAAATCGTCCCTTTTGTCTCAAAATTACGACTTTACCCATGATGGGTAAAATCATGTCTAAATCATTCCTAAGCTTGATTGATACTTATTTAGGCTAATAGAGCCTTATTAGGAGTGTCATGTTGATTTGATGTGATTATTTTACATATTTGGATTCATTGATTTGCGCATTTTATTATTGATTGTGATTGCTAGGATAGTCATTCCTATTTGCATGAATTCCTAGATTTAGGATTCGTACTCCACTCATCTGCATGAAATCTTAGGTAAGAAAATTCAGTCAACTTAGGTACCGAAAGGGCGTCAACTCTGACAGTTGACGTAACTAAGTCCCCGAACCCATTTCTCTGGTTATCGCAGAATTGAATAGAAACTCCCGACTATTCAATAGGGTGGTCCAATCATACCCTCCAAAAAATGATTGGTGGCGACTCCATGGCATGCACACTTAGCACATGTCACCAGACCACACTGAAGGTCGACTACGCATACCTCCGTTGCGATTTGGGTAACGGGCCTTGGGAGAGGCCTGCGTCCGACCAGACTGGACGACCCATTAGCCCTCGAGAGCCCACATGCAACCTCGAGAGGGTCGCGACAGACTGGCGACTCCGCTGGGGACTTAGAGAACTTGAGCCGATTAAAAAGTTGATTGGTTTTTCTGACATGTTTTATGCTGATGCTCTTCAAGTTGAGGTACGTACTTTAACCCTTGAGGTGTTAAATGTTTTTGCAGATTGGAGAAATAAGGGGTGAAGTGTTCGTTAACTCTGTCTTATGCAGGTAGGAGTTTAGGATGTATGATTGTGTGGATGTTTATATTGAAGCGGTGTTTGCTAAATGAAATGCATGTTTATTGCTTTAGCACGACACAATGAACACACACAGCCGCGCCTAAAACCTCGGGCGCTCTCTTTAGGAAAATAATAGAAGGAATTGAAAATGGAATCTCCGTGAGGAAAAACACGGGGTAATCCATTTTTAATTCTGCTCATTTCGAACTATGGATTGGGTCCCAATGCAACGATAGTTGTGCAATGGAATCTACCCTTTCTAGAACTCGAAGTGGGAGCCTTGGCCTTAGGTTCCAAACCCTATTTTTGATTCTTAGAAGTCAAACCTCACTGGTCTCATGCGCATGTATGTGAATGATTGGTACACCTCGAAACCAAAAGGTCATTCAGCGCCGCTTATGAATCAAAATCCAAAGACTTGTGCGAAGAATCAGTCGCGAGTTTAAACGAACCAGGATGGCATGGAAAAGCGCTGGACCACCCTGGAGAGTCAACTGATGAGGGCAAATGCCTTTTGACCGGGGCAGCCGGGTCAAGTGTAAAGATGTGTCGTTCCTAATTGATTTTCAATCAGATACCGGCATAATATTTCCTATCTTTTCCTCTCAGGTGAAAAACAGGTACAGAAGGAAAATCCATTTGTGGATAGACACAAGGGACATGTTTTACATGGCATACATTTGTCAAAAATGTCCTCATCCGATCACATGCAAGATGATCATGGAACGATGGTGAAACTGTAATCGTTCCAATAAGCCATTCGAATATTATACATGACGGGGACCTTTATGTCTTTTGTCTACAGGATAAGATGGTCAAAGACAAACGAAAGAAAATTTGTCTTCCCTATAAGACAGAAAGAAATGTGCCTTCAGCAGATGTCACCCATTGGGATTGCAATGACAAATTAAATCAAATTATGAAGGAGGAGCAACCTAATTAGGATTGGCTCTCCCTAAGTCGAAAAAGTTGTATCTGTTCCAAATCAGATTGACTGGTTCACGAGTTGATATGGTTTTTCATTCTTGCAGGTGATGACGAGAATGAATGGGACCACTGAAGAATTTCCCCCGTCTTGGACGCCAGAAGTGACCAGAGCGGGGATAGTAAATCCGTAATCGTTTCAATTAAAGCTCCTTACGCGGTGATTGACTCTTTCACTCCTTTCATCGCGCAGGTTGTTGAAGTACTCAATCACGAGTAAATCCAAGCTTACTGATGTCAAATAGCCTGAATGCATCAATGCGGTAGGATCAAATTGCCTACGACTAAATCAGCCAGCCCCAGACAAAGCATCCAGTGGCCGGGGACAAATCGCTCCGCTACCCGGAAAAGAGAAACATCAAATACTTCAAATGGCGACGATGATCGAGAGAATCACAAAACCGCCACACAAAAAATCCCAAGACCGTCAAGCCATCTAGATATGGATAAAAATAATTGAAGATTCTGACAATTGAGATAGAAGATCAGAATCGGCGAAACCCATGGGAGTGAGTTCTCCCATTTTCTTTGAAGAGGCCAAACCGGGGGCAAACTCTCATAAAGACGCATCGGACCAGGGTTATTAAATCCAGAGATAACAAACATCAAGACAAGCCTTACCAAGGCAAAATACTTGAAGAACACCGTCCCTTCAAATGTTGGAAACCCCGAAGGGAGTATCTCTTTCCTGAAATTTCAAATGAAGTCAAAACCTACACATGTTTCTTCATGTGCAGGTGCATGGACGTTGTCAAAATTGAATTGAAAATTGCCAACAAACACAGAAAGTGCTAAGGCATGTTGCCAGGACAAACGTCGCCCAACTGGGGCAGAACGGCTGTTAATCTCACGAACAACACCCATAAATACAGACGAGAGAAGACATTCCCAAAGTGGATGATGATTGCAGCAAAATGCAGGAATGAATTTAGTTGGGGCAGGCATGAAAAACCATGCCTAACTGGGGCAAGTGAATCATTTGTACGCCGGACGTTTCTTCTCTGGCAAAATCCAGGGACGCAATGACATAGTCGTCCGCATCAGAAGTAAACCCCAAGATACAAAATTGGGTGAACGGTAACTTTGTATCGTTCCAATTTGATCTCCAAAGATCCCACATGTAACATGAGTTTTTCCTCATTTAGCAGGAAGGCGTTGGCGCCGAAAGCCACAAAAGAAAAGAACTCACTAATTGGGGAGCGAACAAAATTATCGGCCTTGGAAGTCATGCACTCCAAGAAATGGTCTTTGATTATAAGATCGAGTGGAGAGTAAAAAGTATCGCTTCCACACATCATGCTTTGACATGCATTCCGATAACAATTTCCTTTTTCCTTGAATAAAAGGAACTTTGAAGAATGGCACTGGAATGCGCCCAAAAACACAAATGGATCTCCTCTGGGGCAAATCCTCGAGAATGATTCATCACCAACCAAACGGAGGGATCGTGGCCACAATATAGTTGGCCAATTTCTGCAAGCCGCGCGTTTGTGTTCAAATGAAAACGCCAAGCAAGAACAAGGCGGTATCGTTCCAATTTGTCTTGAATTTTGGAACGCAAACTGACACTTATTGTTTGTTTTTTACAGGGGCTCGCCATCAAGGCAAAACGGGTTTTCACATCCTATGTATTACCCGTTGGAATACATGACCAAGGGTAAATTGTATCGTTCTAATTTTTTGAAAAATTCGTGAACGTACAATAACATGTATCTTCCGCATTTTCAGGGATCTCCAGCCGCGGGGGACAGGTAAGTATCCCTTTCCCCAATCCATTGAAGATGTTAAATAAAAAACAGAGAGAAAAAGAAAAGCTTTCAGAATCAAATGTCTAGAAAATACATAGAATTCAAACTACAGTGGCATTCATGTTTTAAAACAGGAGGTTGTCTGAACATGAATAAGAACATGCATCGTGCATCATAAAATCCCCTCGACGGGTAAAATTTTTGGAGAAAATAAAAGAGATTTTTCCAATCAAAAGTGGTTCAAAACTTTCAAAAGGACGTTTTCTCAAAAAACGAGAGGCAAAGCCTAGTCCAAACACGTCCTACACACACTCGAGAGAAGTGGAGCGGATAAGACAGCAAAATCTGGACCTACGGAAGTAGGGACCATTCGCAGCGATTACACGGGTTGGGACGACGGAGGCATTCGTTTCATATCCCTCAAACACTACAGGTGACCGTTGATAACCCCTTTGAACGGCGGTTTTCATTCTTAACCCTATCAAGAACCACCCCACATCGGGGGAAAATAGAGGTGAGTCCAGCAGCATCAGGAGAAAATGGTTAGAAATTTTCTTGCTCGGACTAACATTAATCTTTGTGTATTGTTTATATGGTAATCCAAGTGCCATAGGATGATGAGAAGCATTCATTTCTCTATCCCACACACCGAATCCTTTGCACAGTCAACTTGAGCCTGCAAAATCATTTCATAAACCCATTGGTGATCATTCCAAGACGGATGCCGCGCCACTTCAAAAATGGAAGAGTTCAAGACTCAGGGATTACGAAGAGAATTCCTGGACTGATATTTAAAGCATTTTTAGACGATATGTCTAACATGATCCCATGAAGACGAGAAAAAAATGGGATTTCAAAAATGAATGAGAAAAATCCACGGCATCAAGAAAAAGTAAAGTGCCTGATAAAAGCAAGGCCGATGCTCGTGTAAGTTGTCTGATTGATCCCCAATGAAGCCTGGACGGGCAAAGAAAGAAAAGGCCTAGAAGGAGTCGGATCAAAGAGGCCGCTCCTCCAAATGATGTCAAGCGTGGAGCAAAAACACAGAAAGAGTTGTCAACCTCTTAATACCACAAGAGACGCTCTCTAAAGAGCTGGTGCACACCTCAAAGACTAAAGATGCAGAAAGGAAATGACAGGAGGCAAATCAGCAATGGTCACCAATGTCAAACCCCTCATAAATTCTAGGCCAAAAACAAGATTTTTTTTCGGTCCCCAATCCTACCAACATCATAACCCTGAAACAGCCTTCTCTGACTAAGACACTTGGGTTAACATATAGCTTAGCTCGAAGAGGTACGAGCAAGACTATTTCTTTCTCATTTTGCAGGGTTCTTGACTTGTAAACCCGAAGCAGATGGTGAAAACTTTCGTTCAATGGCTTTGACTCAAAAATGAGTCCCCCTTGAAAACCAATACCAAGCCCAACATTACGGTCCCGTGGAAGACCTCCCGACCGATCAAAATGTATGCGCTGCGAATGAGCCTAAAACCTAGGCACAGGTTAATAGGGAATTTAGTGCATCCCCTATAAAAATCATTACCTCAAAACAGGTGAGATAGCCTTCTTGTCGAGAAATATTTCAATTGATGTTTTGAACAATCTCTTTTTGGAATTTTTCAAACTGTTGATCCAGATTTTCCATGCAAGGAATTTGTGATCACATCTGCATGTTGCAAGAATGCTTTGGACAGCATCCGGCATCAAAATACACATTTCATGATTAAAACTTAAATCATACGGTTTTGTCAGATGGACAACCGTCGTCTTCCCAAAGATTGCTAACGTTTTCTTGGTGAAGAAAAATTTTTCAGGCTCGAATTTCTGCAGGATCCATTAGAGACGCCAATCTCCCAGAAGAAGGCCTCGCTCTGAAGAGAAGAACGTACAAATCTATTTTTCTGCAGGATACCTGGAGAACCCAGCTCCCAGAAAAGTCACTTCCCGCATCATCAGCGTACCAGTGAAATTTTTGCAAAAAAAAAAAATTTTCCACTACTTCAAAACTGAATTCCCGACAAACTTCGGGATCTCTAAAAAAAAGGGGGAAGAAAAACCCTTTTAAAAGAAACAGTCTCATCGGACGTGGAGAACCCTCGTCATGAGACCCATTTTCAAAAATCAGGCAGTCTCATCGGACGTGGAGAGCCCTCGTCATGAGACCCCTTTTCAAAAATCAGGCAGTCTCATCGGACGTGGAGAACCCTCGTCATGAGACCCCTTTTCCAAAATATCAAACAGTCTCATCGGACGTGGAGAACCCTCGTCATGAGACCCCTGTTAAAAAATCAAGCAGTCTCATCGGACGTGGAGAACCCTCGTCATGAGACCCATTTTAAAAAATCAGGCAGTCTCATCGGACGTGGAGAACCCTCGTCATGAGACCCATTTTCAAAAAAATCAAACAGTCTCATCGGACGTGGAGAACCCTCGTCATGAGACCCATTTTCAAAAATCAGGCAGTCTCATCGGACGTGGAGAACCCTCGTCATGAGACCCCTTTTCAAAAACCAGGCAGTCTCATCGGACGTGGAGAACCCTCGTCATGAGACCCCTTTTCCAAAATATCAAGCAGTCTCATCGAACGTGGAGAACCCTCGTCATGAGACCCCTTTTCAAAAATCAGGCAGTCTCATCGGACGTGGAGAACCCTCGTCATGAGACCCATTTTAAAAAAAAAAATCAGGCAGTCTCATCGGACGTGGAGAACCCTCGTCATGAGACCCATTTTCAAAAATATCAAACAGTCTCATCGGACGTGGAGAACCCTCGTCATGAGACCCATTTTCAAAAATCAGGCAGTCTCATCGGACGTGGAGAACCCTTGTCATGAGACCCCTTTTCAAAAACCAGGCAGTCTCATTGGACGTGGAGAACCCTCGTCATGAGACCACTTTTCAAAGCAAAACCAAGGTAGATACCGCCTGAAGGGTCAACACAAGGTAGAAACCGCCTGAAGGGTCGATTCAAGGTAGATACCGCCTGAAGGGTCAACACAAGGTAGATACCGCCTGAAGGGTCAACTAAAGGTAGAAACCGCCTGAAGGGTCAAACCAATGGTAGAAACCGCCTGAAGGGTCAAATTAATGGTAGAAACCGCCTGAAGGGTCAGTCAATGGTAGAAACCGCCTGAATGGTCAGTCAATGGTAGAAACCGCCTGAAGGGTCAACACACCGGTAGAAACCGCCTGAAGGGTCAACCCAATAGTAAAAGTCACTTAACTTGCCAACTCAATGGTCCGATCCACCATACGGATCAAAATCCTTGGCAAATCACAAATGGGACGCGTCTTCCTTAGATTCCTACCAGTTAGGAATCCCATTATGGTTTGACTTACCATACAGGTCAGAGCTTAACCTCTCTAGGATACTCTAGTAACGAGTTCCTAGAAATTCTCTTGAATCCATCAAACACCGCGAAATCGCACAAACATCGAACAGGTAAGTGGCAGGTATGTCTCTCTATTATCTCACTCTCTCATGTCAAATGAATGTTTCCCCCTTCAAGAAAGAGCATACATGGACAAACATGAAGATTGGATGTCATGACTCCTTTTCCTTTAGTTTCCCGAGTCGAGTCGATCAGGACTCAGGTGTCACCTTATCTTTGAGAGAAACCTCCAACGAGATTCCTCTCAAAGAGGGGCAGCTGTTGACACCTAAATTTTGATCAACTTTTTTTTTATTTTTATTTTTTTGAAAATTCATAGAAAATCCATAAAAAGTTGAAAAATTGAAAAATCAATTTTGGTGACCTTAGCCAAGCTAAATGAACCATTTTGACCAAAAAAATAATTTTCATAATTTTCATTTTTTTATATATATTTTCGAAAAATACAAAAAAAAAGAAAAAAAAGAAAAAGAAAATCAAGAAAATCAAGAAAAATAATATTTGAGGTCACAAAGATATATAAAAATAGTCGGTATTTTTATTTTTATTTTATCTATTTTCTAACCTCATAAATAGTAAAATTCAGGTTTGATTTTAGGTGTTCTCTGATCACCATAAAATTGAATTTGACAAAAATATTTGTAATGATTAAAAGGAAAAGGAGGGAAACATCATCATTTAAAAGGAAAAGGGGACTAATGATTTTGTCTTCTCTTTTTGTTATTTTATTTTATTTTTACTTTTATTATTTTATTATTATTATTATTATTATATTTTTTTTCTTTTCTTTTTCTCTCTCTCTCTCTCTCCCTACTCCCTCTCTCCTTCCCGCTGCCTATTTATCTCCTCCCCCTCATCAACTCCCGACCCTTCTTCTCCCTCAACTCTCTCTCTTTCATTTTTCGATTTTTTTTCTCTCGCTCAGCCCGCCGCCCAGACCCAAAACCGTCCGGTTTTTCGACCATAACGCTTTCGTTAGGAATCGTATGGGAACGACCCATATACCATTGGAAAGCTTATTCTCTTGCCGTTCTAATGACATATCGTGAGTCCAATTTGGCCCAGCCATTTGTCCCGTAGAGCTGTTTGAAGGAGCAAAGGTCAGACTGATCAGACTTGAGTCCGCGGGTGCCAAATTGGATTTTCGGGTTTGTTTTGGGTTCAATCTTGGTAAGACCACCTCTCACTCCTTGTTAAGACATATATTATTGTGGTTTATGGTTTGAAGATGGATTATATTTGGATTTAAGGGCTGATCCCTTATTGTTTTGTTCGAAAAATCTGAACCGGTTCTGTCAAGGTGGTGCCGTGAACATTGTGAGTGATTCAAGGGCTTGCCTTGCTTCCAATATTCGATAAGATGTCTCTAGCACCTAACTTAGGAATCTAGCAAGCTGAGATTGTAGTCTAGTTGAGTTTTGGATGGGTTTTAATGGTTGAATTGAAGGAGTTTTCTGGGACAGATTCTGGTCATTGGGCGATTGAAAACCGTCCGGTTTTTCGGCCATAACTCTTTCTTTAGGAATCGTATGGGAACGAGCCATATACTGTTAGAAAGCTTATTCTCTTGCCGTTCTAATGACATATCGTGAGTCCAATTTGGCCGAGCCATTTGTCCCGTAGAGCTGTTTGAAGGAGCAAAGGTCAGACTGATCAGACTTGAGTCCGCGAGGGCCAAATTGGATTTCCGAGCTTGTTTTGGGTTCAATCTTGGCAAGACCACCTCTCACTCCTTACATTTTACCTATTAGACCCAGAATCGGAAGGCCGAGCCTCCTGTTGGTGTCTAAATATTTGCTGTGTATTTACTTTATGTCATAGCATTTCTATATTTCGCATAAAAGACCCAGAATCGGAAGGCCGAGCCTCCTGTTGGTGTCTAGATATTTGCTGTGTATTTACTTTATGTCATAGCATTTCTATATTTCGCATAAAAGACCCAGAATCGGAAGGCCGAGCCTCCTGTTGGTGTCTAAATATTTGCTGTGTATTTACTTTATGTCATAGCATTTCTATATTTCGCATAAAAGACCCAGAATCGGAAGGCTAAGCCTCCTATTGGCGTCCAAGGTGTTTTATTTATTTATTTTCTGTAAATTATATTGTGCTACCCCAGAATCGGAAGGCCGAGCCTCCTGCTGGTGGTTTATACCCCCCACACATTGTTGCACGAGCACCGACGGACTCCGACGTCGTAAAATTCACCGGATCCCATCTCCTTTGCTTATGTTTATGTTGTATAATGACTTAATATCTTCTTTATTTTTTGCATTGTGTTGCGTCCTATAAAAACAAAAACAAAAAAAATGCTAGATCGGACGTCTGCAGATGAGCCACGTGTCGTGATTAGGTGATTTTCAGAATAAAAAAAAATTTCCAAAAAAATGAATTATTAAGGAAAAATTCAAAAAAAAAAAAATTGAGAAAAATTGCAGAAAATTCCTAAAAAAATTCTAAAAATTTTTGAAGGCTGAAAATGACAAAAAAAAATTGATTTGTTTCCATTTTTTGGATTTTCTCCCATTTAATCCAAAATGGCGATTTTACCCCTCAAAGGGTAAATCGTCTTTGATATTCCGATAAATTGTGGAAATTGCTTAGAATTTGGTGATGGGCCAGATAGGTGGCTAAACCTTATGTCTAAGATTTCCACATTTCATTCCCATTTTTAGAAAATGACGATTTTACCCCTTCGAATGGTAAATCGGTTTCTAAAATTCCAGAAAATCATGAAAATTGCAAAAAAAATAGGAAATTGGTCAATTGAGTGACCAAACCTATTTTTGACATTGTTTTACTCCGGATTCATTCCGAAATGACGATTTTTCCCTTTTTAGGCAAATCGTCCCTTTTGTCTCAAAATTACGACTTTACCCATGATGGGTAAAATCATGTCTAAATCATTCCTAAGCTTGATTGATACTTATTTAGGCTAATAGAGCCTTATTAGGAGTGTCATGTTGATTTGATGTGATTATTTTACATATTTGGATTCATTGATTTGCGCATTTTATTATTGATTGTGATTGCTAGGATAGTCATTCCTATTTGCATGAATTCCTAGATTTAGGATTCGTACTCCACTCATCTGCATGAAATCTTAGGTAAGAAAATTCAGTCAACTTAGGTACCGAAAGGGCGTCAACTCTGACAGTTGACGTAACTAAGTCCCCGAACCCATTTCTCTGGTTATCGCAGAATTGAATAGAAACTCCCGACTATTCAATAGGGTGGTCCAATCATACCCTCCAAAAAATGATTGGTGGCGACTCCATGGCATGCACACTTAGCACATGTCACCAGACCACACTGAAGGTCGACTACGCATACCTCCGTTGCGATTTGGGTAACGTGCCTTGGGAGAGGCCTGCGTCCGACCAGACTGGACGGCCCATTAGCCCTCGAGAGCCCACATGCAACCTCGAGAGGGTCGCGACATATGTACATGAGAAACGACAATGGAATGTTTCAATCAAACAAGTATCGTGAGCCAATCTCAAAATCAAAAAGCTATCATTGTCTTCGAGCAACCCCATGCTTAATCTAATCGGCTCGTAACTTTGCATGTATGACTATCAAGGCTTAACCTCATGATCATTAAGAAAGCATTTCACGACTAATTTCTATTCGTCACATGCACAACAACCTAGAACAGCCACTTCCTTCCGCTAATTCTATGTCCGAAAATCTGTCCTAGGTTGAATCAGAATCGGCTTTTTTTGCCCTTAAATAGACTTGCCACTTTTCTAATTTAATCAATCTTTCGTGCCTCCGTAATACATCAACATAGACATAAGAGAATTAAAGCAATCCACCATTATTAGAACTCGATTCTTACGCCTCACTCCATGCCTCGAATCAGAACTGGCACTGTCCTAGAACCGAACAGAATTTCTAGTCCTAAACCTCCAAATTGAAACCCTTAAATCTCCTCAATTCCGTTGGTCATTCTACTAATCATTTTCTCCAACCTTGCTCGACAATCCTTTAGCTTAAGAACATGTAATGTAGCACATTTCAACCGCAATTGACACCCCAAATAGAATAGAAAATGGATCTACAACAAGCCGAAGGCAGTTCGGCAATCCACCATGCAATTCATGTTCTAACTATCCTAACCGAGCAACATAGTTCATCCACAACATCTTAAGCCCATTCTCCCTTAATTGACATGTGAACTTGCCACTTGACTAAAATCTAATGCCGATGGTACCAAAAAAATGGATAGAAGTCATATTGTCCTCCCCCTACTCACGGACTGAACCGCATGGTCATAGCTTGTCTTGCACTCCCTAGGATGACAATTATTCAAGACACAACTATCCTATGGTAAGATTGAAGGAAATCTTGCCTCAATGCTTGCACTAGCTCGACGCCTTCTTCTTCTTCTTCTTGATTCCTCGACGAAGCCGTGCCGCTCTTCTTCCCTTCTTGGTCGCTCGGCCTCCTCGTTCTTCCTCCCTAATGAGTTCTCTCTTTCTCTCTCACTCTCTTGAGCTCTTGAGCTCTCTCTCTCTCTCTCTCTTACTTGCTCTCGGCCAAATGAAAATGGGAAAGGGGAGAGGGAGGTGAAAGGTCCTTCTTTTGTTGCATGTCTTGGATAGTCCACTAGTGAACACTTGTCACCCATGCACCATTTCCTAGTCTTCAATTGCCACTTGGCAATACCCTAAGTGGTCACTAATCATTGTCACAAAAGTAGACATGATTGATCCCTAATGGAAATTCTTGTCACTTCCTCATGATTTGCGCCCAATGAGGTCTTAAGCATGGAAGAGTTCATGCGCCACTTGGCGCTACCCTCATTGCTCCATCATCCAAATTGAGATCTGGACATGACATAGGCCAATGGTAGAGCTTGCTTCCATGCCTATTCCTATGCTTCCTTCGGCCAATAGAGCTTCATGCAATGGGAAGGGAAGTTGCCACTTGTTCATCACTCTATGGCCGAACCAATGGCCTTTCTTGCATTTCCTATGCACGATCGGCCAATGGACAAATTTCGTGCGCCCCTAGCCAATCATCTTATGGTCGAACCTCACATGTCCATCAAGCTTGGGAAAATTTCGAGTATAATGTCCTAGGTGCCAAAATTCTCATAAATGCATAGGTAGTCGACCCATCCGATGGTCGTCTCGAATTTCCAAATTCCATCCAATGCATCGTCGTTTCTTAAAAATGAAATCCTCGATCATTACTCCATTGTCCTTCTATTTTCCAAGAAATCAAATCCTCGTCTCGCAGGCTTCTTTAGCGACTCTTCTAATTCCCAATTCCTTGCGTCAAAAGTTAGCTTCAAAACCCATTTGACCAATCTTGGTCATTAGGAATCTAATAAATGGGGGATGCCACGCAAATGCATTGGTTGTCATGTCTTGATATGTTCGGTCATGGTTAGTTCGTGGGACTAATGGGTGGTTATTTGTTCAATCAAGCTATGCTCGATCTTGAAGTGACTAAAAGATGAGAATTGGCTTGTAGTCCGAATGTGGAAAGATGAGGCTTAAGGGCGGCTTGTTATTCCTTGAATGATGAAGGGCATGATTTATTGTGGCTAACTCTAGTTGATTGTGTTGTGAAACCATGAGCTTGTGAATTTCCTTATGGCTGAGTGATGCATGTGCTCTTTGATTTATCAGGTCAATGATTGATTGAATATGAGTACATATGTGTGTGATGCCTTGATACGTTAAACGCGGGGCTTGAGTAAATCATGAGGCGTTGTTACGCTAGATTTGACCTGAGGCATATTAACGCGGGTCTATGAAAGGCAATTGTACCCTGATGCGTTATGACGCGGGGTTTGAATTATCCCGATGCGTTTTTACGCGGGATATTGCACTTGGCCAAGTAAGGATGACTAACCTGATGCGTTATTACACGGGTAGTATCCTAGCCTGACGCGTATTACGCGGGTGATTGAGAAACACGACCTGATGCGTTATTACACGGGTCCTGACAATAAGTATGTGTTGACTTGAGGCGTTCTAACGTGGGTCTTGTCAAGCATGTTATAGTAGCCTGAAGCGTTATTACGTGGGTTTTGCCATTGGGGGTTTGAGACATGTGATGAGAAATGCCTCATGAATTGAAAATTGGCCGCAAGTGTATGTTTTTGATTGAAAACCATGCCATTGTACGAAACTTAGAGATATATCATGATTTTCTTGACTGAGCTTAGTCGAGTAGGATTATTGAAATGCCAATGCTTTTATTCCCAAAATAACTATGTTCATAAAGTGTCTGTAGGTACTGACAGCCTAGTTTAGGGTTAGGTTTAGCTTATTGAGATTTATATCTCAACTTGTCATGGGATTAACATTTTTCAGGTCCAGACGATGGTAAACTAAGTGTGCCATGGATTGACATTGGAAGACGATATTGAAGGAAATTGATATTAACCTTTTTCTTTGGCCTTAGGGGTTGTATACTGTTGTTGAAGTTGGATTTGTACCCAACTTTGGTGTAATGAGAAGATGTATCTTTTTTTTTTTGTCCTGAGTCATCTTTTGTAATGAGTGAAGGGAGTTGTTTTCTCACTTCCGCATGCGCACATCATTTGTATGGATTTCTAAGTTGTGGGCCGAAGGATCCTAGGAGGCTAATGAAAGAAGAACGGCCCCGTCGTGGGATGTTCGCGTGCCCGCCGGGTTCGAGGCGTGACATAAAGTTTCTTTTGCATGAAATAAGTACTTAGGTACAAGCCGAGACAATGAATCTTCATTTATCGAATGGAGGCATGACAATATGTACATTCTGGACACATCGTCTGAGGAAGAAAAATATCTTCTATCTATCAAAGCCAATCCAGAACTTTGGCACATGAAACTAAGACACATAAGCCTCAAGCAAATTTTAAAACTTTCTAAAAGAAACTGGTGAGAGGACTCCCAGATGCTAAATTTGAAAGAATTAAACATTGTGTAGCTTGCACACTTGACAAACAAATAAGAAATTCTTACAAGTTCATAAATGAAGTATCTACTAACCATGCTCTATAGCTATTACATATGAATATCTTCGGACCCACTCGAACTCAGAGTATTGGAGGAAAGAGATTTTGCTTAGTTACCGTGGATGATTACACCAATACACTTAGGTATTGTGCGAGTATTGTGCGAGTAATGCATTTCCATACTTTGAAACAAAATGAAGTTGTTAAAAGAAAGAATCGTTCTTTGCAAAAAATGGCACAAACTCTCTTGATTGAAAGCAAAGCTCCATCTTGTTTTTGGGCTGAAGCAGTTTTTACTGCTTGCTATATTATAAACCATGTCTTCCTCATACAATTACTTGAGAAAATCCCTATGAGCTTTACAAAGGAAAGAAACCAAATATTTCATACTTTCATATATTTGGATGCAAATGCTACATTCTTAAAAACTTAAGTGATCGGCCAGGTAAGTTTAATGAAAGATCAGACGAAGAAATATTCTTACGATATTCCATATCAAACAAAGCTTACCAAGTCTTCAACAAGAACACTCAGATAGTTGAAGAATCTATGAATGTGAAATTTGAAGACATTACACTACTCAGATGATAGATATTGGAGGCGCAGTAACAAGTGAGCAGAACTCATCTTCTGGGAATGAAGAACCAAATGAATCACCTTAAAACATGGTAGAAAATCAGCAAGTCTCAAGTTCTAAATATTCAAATGCTGAGGAATCAACTGAGGATGAATATGAAAAGTCAAAGAAGAACTGAAATAAAAATCTAGTCATCCTACAGATCAAGTACTTGGAAACATTGATGAAGGAATCAAAACCAGATCCATGTTTAAGAATGCTATAAATGCATTTACTCTGGTCTCTAAAATAGAACCCAAAAGGATTGAGGAATCTCTTGAAGATGAAAGTTGGATTGAAGCTATGCAAATATCAATTCAAACTTAGTGAAGTTTGGGAAAGGATCATCCTGTTATTGGGACTAAATGAGTTTTTAGAAATAAAATAGAGGACAAAGGCAAAGTAACCATAAACAAAGCAAGACTCATTGCCAAGGGTTACTCACAAGAAGAAGGGATCGACTATGATGAGACTGTTGGGTTTCGACGATTCTTAAAACGCAGCGGAACGAAACCCTAAAACAGGATCCATGTGTATATCGAAATCAGAAAAGATTCCAGACGTACCTTTTGTGATCGGCGACTAATAGACAGTCGGTTGTGTCTGGATTAGCGCCCCAACTGTTGCGCCTCTATTGGTATCCACATACACGAACTGAGATCTCTAACGACCCAAGTGCTAGCTTTCAAATCTTGAAGTTCCTCTTGTTGATCGCCTTTCCTCTTTGAGACTCTCTCGAAGATCTATCAACCGAGAACAGTTCTCTATTTTTCTCCTTCGGGATCATACTCTCACAAGGTCTGAGACGTTTCTAGGGTTTTTACTCATAATCGCCGTTTCGCGGTTTGGGTCCCACGACTTAACGGCCTAGGCCCACGACGTCCTCTAAACTGTCCATTCAACCGTGCATTTAATCGTTATCTCATAACATGCACAATCGTGTAGATATTCGTAATAGGAGAATAAATTTAGATCTACTTCTTAAGTAGATCAAGGCGTAGAGAAAATATTAAATCAGCTCGCTATTGTGTGCAACCCTGTAGGTTCACTAGACATTAGCAGTGTGCTCAAAACTCTTTTGGCCCATAAGTCATAAGCGGTCTCTAGCAAAACATTACGACTACTTAAGTATAGTGAAGGTCGCTTTTCCGACACAACCTGATCCACAACTAATGTTTTTAGAGTATCAACCTTAATTGGTTCTTAGGGCAGACTACTAACAATCTCCCATTTGCACTAGAACCAATTATACAAACTAAATCCCTTTGTCACTTGATATTCGAGTTAAGCATAAGGCAGGACAAGTGTCATCCTTATATAGCCCAAACTCATTTTCCCTATACCGCAGCTAGACTGTCAAATCAATAGTTGACTCTTCAATTCACTTGAGCATGGCCATACATTTCACAGTCTCAACTCTACGGGAGGCTAGGGTATCATACTCTCGTTATATGAGAGGAACAAATTCCATCTTGTCTACTCACATCCCTCAGTACAATTCATGACATGCCCATCCATTACCTTTATAATCACCTATTACGAATGACGTTTGGCAATGTTAAAGCATGCCAATCTACGTCTAGGAAACCATGGCAAACTCAGGTCAAAGGACTATACTCTATAGCTGTGATGAGAAATACTGATGACATTATATAACAATCCTATAGTATTCTCATTGCGGGTCTGTCCAATACAATGTTCTCTAACATGTATTCCATGTGATCAACTTTATATCTCTATATTCATGACTCGTGAAACTTGATCATCAGTTGACTCACATGCTAATCTCAAACACCAATGCACAATGACAATTGACTAGGGACATTTAGAATATTAATATCCATTCTTTTAATAGAGTTTCACGATCAAATCACGTATTTGATTATCTATCAAGGATATTCAATATTCAAGGGACCAAGATTTCGCATTTGATCACATACTGAAACTAGATCGAAATCAAATATAACTTGTACTTTATTAATGAACAATGAAAATGTATATAACATATACTCCCACTCACATCAAGACCAATCACTAATGTGTCTAAGGCCTAAAGCGTTACAATGACACTCATGCTTAGGTCGTGGAAGAGCTTTTGACAACGGATTAGCTATATTCAGCTCCGTTGCAACTTTGCACATTTTGACATCACCTATTTCATTGAATTCTCGAATGAGGTGATACTTCCTGAGTATGTGTTTGGTCTTCTGGTGAGACCTAGGCTCTTTAGCCAATGCTGTCATGCCCCGAACCCTACGAGCTCGCGAACATCCCACCAGGCCACTCCTTGAACGGGAGTCTCCCAGAACCCTTTGACCCATAACTCATTCAAAGCCATTCACAAACGGAAGCGAGATACAACTCCACTTTAAACAACAGCAAGATGACTTAGGATAGGAACATGGTACACTTCTAATATCTTTAAAATAAACATCAATAGATACAACTGTCAAGTACCGACGGTTCAATCCTAGTCCACAAATTCCAAATACAATCTCTTTAGCCATAAAATGCCTTATATTCAATCATCAACTACTTCCTCAAGTGCCACTCCTTGGCTCACTTGGTGCTCCGTCATCTGGGACTTGAAAAATGTTAGTCCCCAAAGGGGTGAGATATAAATCTCAGTAGGTAAACCCTAAACCTAGACCACCGCCAGTCCTCCTAGACTACATCACAAGTAACAGGAAAAAGCTTAGCCAAACAACATCACATAATATGATATTCAAACTTCGCACATTAACATAAACAAACACACCTCTTTCACAGGCCATAAAATGACATTTTATTCAATCATCACCAGGGCTACAAGCCGCGATGTATTTCTCTAGGGCACTTTAGCCAATTAAATCACAAGGGCTCTCTGACCATTTGATATCCCGGGGCTCTCTGGCCATTTGATATCACGGGGCTCTCTGGCCATATCATTTGCATCAGGGCACTCTGGCCAATTACGATGCACAAGGCTACAAGCCAATAAGTATTTCACAAGGGCACTATGACCATTCATTTGCATCAGGGCTCCCGGGCCAATTACGATGCAAAAGGGGCTTCAAGCCAGTGCCGTTCATTTGCATCAAGGCTCTCGGGCCAATTACGATGCAAAAGGGGCTCCAAGCAATTGATCGCTGGGGTACTATAGCCCATTCACATCTCGGGGGCATCAAGCCAATTCACATATCAGGGTCATCAAGCCAAATCCTTTCACAGGTACTCATATTCGACCATCACAAATCAAATTTCAATCAATCTACTCATTGATCAAATCACCAATCAAACGCATCCAGTAGTGTCCTAACGTCCTAGTAGAGGTTTAAAGGATACTTACCTCATTAACCAAGCTAGCAATTTCCATCCAAATGACCCTCCCAGGTCAGCAAGCCCACGGCCAAACATGGCTCTCACGGCATGCCTAGGAAAACCACATTATAACTCGATTATTTCTCAATTCCATCGCGCCAATACCTCAATAACAACAACAACACCTTATTCTCAAGTCGTCACAGTGTTAATTTGGTGTTCCTAAGCATGTCAATGTCATTCTATCAAGGCAAGTCATCACAACTTCATTCTACCCAAATCTGCCCTTTTCTTAGCCCCACGACCAGCTGCAATCTCACGATAACTGTAATTTTTATACTGACCTTTTCGGAAAAAAATTCCATGGTCTTAAACTTCAAGATCTTACGGACGCGTGGGCTAAAACGGAGCTCAATTTGGATACCGGACGGCTTAGAATGACCCAATTCAAAATCAGTGCGCGTTGAGGACAGATTGGTCGGCTTATCACATTTTTACTTCAAACAACCCTAAATCACTTCTAAACTCCAAATCCTCACAAGATCAACTTACCATAACATCAATATACAAGTTTAAGACGCTCACCAAGAGTTTTGTTGAGAAATAACTCCACCAAACCTTCGAACAGCTCGGTTCCTTCACGGTCTCTCCACGGTCAGAATCTGTCCGATTTTAACCACCCACAATCAGCCATGAAAACCTATTTTAACACCACCAAACTTGCGACCAAAGCTCATCCAACAAGAGTACTAGATGTTATGAAGATCTCAGAAAAATGTTGAGGTCATTTGAAATTTCTAAGAGCTAGAACCAATACCTTTCCTCAGCTAGCTCAAAATATGTCAGTTGTTCTTCCAAAAATCACCATAAATTAACCAGACCTCCAAAATTCACGAAACTAATGGGAACTTGTTAAGGACATCTTAAAATAACCTGTGGTGGTCGGCGGCCTGCAAAAAGGTCACCGGAGGTGGCCGTCGTATAGACCGAACAGAGGCACAGAAATTGGTCTTTTGGAGCAGTTTTTACTAAAGAGGAAAAGAAGCAAATTTTGAAGGAAATGGAGATGGGGGAAGGGAGTGAATAACCAAACAGCAGCTGGGGAGGATGTCCACAAATTATTAGTGCCAACTGACAAGATGAAATTTAATGACACTCAATAATTGGTTTACTCAAATGGTGACACATGTCCTTGGCTCCAATAATTGGTCCCAATTACCATTGACTTCTTTGATCCCATCCCCTAGCTTTTTCGGCAGCTTCATAAGGAGGATAGAATGACTCTTTTGCCCTTCCAACTTCCCTAAGGCAAAGGTATAAGGTTGAGGGGCAAAATGGTCATTTGGCACTTTGCATCCGAAACTTCATTTTTCTCATTTTGAGTGACCATTGGTGAGGCGACATCAAATCCTTTTTCAATTTTGAAATTCTTCATTCCCAATTGCCAATATCGAGCTTCCAACCCATGTCATTAGCCCCGAGGGGTTGGAAATTCAGAATGTCACAAATGCTATGGCCCCATTATTGTCACAATAGAGCTCTACTGGATTCGAACCAATAGGACTAATTCCCAGTTCTTCTATGAACTTTGAATCCATACAGCTTCCTTTGATGGTTTTGAAGCAGCAATATACTCAGCTTCTGTCGGAACCTCCAATAGTGTCTTGCTTGGAACTCTTCCAGCAAACTACTCCACCATTCACGCAAAAGACAAACCCTAACTACGATCGAAGGTCATCTTTGTCGGTTTGGAAACTAGCATCAGTGTAACCACTAATAGTGATCTGTTCCTTACCTCCATAAATCAAGAATAAACCCTTAGTTCTTCTTAAGTACTTAAGGATATTTTTAACAGCTATCTAGTGAGGTTCTCCTAGATCTGACCGGTATCTGCTTGTCATGCTCAATCCACATCATTGCAAGAATTCAAGTCCGTCTCAGTGTGAAAATACTCAAATTGATCATATCAATTCGTGTTCCCAATTCATCTAACCCTAATTAGGAATCACTTCAGGCATACATCACATGTATCGACAATTAGGGTTTCCTATTCAACTTTGACATAACAAAAGTAGCTCTGATACCACTGTTGGGTTTCAACGATTCTTATAACGCAACGGAATGAAACCCAAGAACATGATCCATATGTATATCGAAATCAGAAAAAAAATTCAAGACATACCTTTTGCGATTGGTGACAAATAGACGGTCGATTGTGTTTGGATTAGCTTCCCAAGTGTTGCGGCTCTACCGGTATCCATAAGCATGAATTGAGATATCCAACAATCCAAGTGCTAGCTTTCAGATCTTGAAGTTCCTCTTGCGGTCGCCTTTTCTCTTTTATGTTGTGGCTAACGTTATCACCTAAAGGGGGTGAATATGTCACGCCCCGAACCCGGCGAGCACACGAACATCCCACCAGGCCGTTCCTCTTATCAAGATATTACCCAGGATCTAACGACCAACAACGAAATCAAGGCTTCTAAATGAGACGCATGCGGAAACGTGAAACAACCCTATACAAATAAAACAATACAAGATGACTTAGGACGAAAAGATGTACACATCTCATAAATGTCAAAGTCAGTTACAAATCTAACTCCAAACAATATATGGTTTCTAAGGTCTCAATCAGAATCATCTTGATTTCCTCCAATCGACTTCCTCAAATGCCAAACCGTGGCAAGTTCGGGTTTCCGTCGTCTGAGACCTGAAAAATGTTGTCCCACGACGAGTTGAGATATATAATCCCAGTAAGTCAAACCTAACCCTAAACTAGGCTGCCAGTACCTCCAGACACTTTTGAAAAATGGGGTATTTTGAGTTCAAAACATTGGCGTGTTTAAAATAGGGTACTTGTCCAAAATCTGGCATTTCAGTACTTCAAATCGACTCGACTCAGTCATAACTCGTGAAGAATCTAAGCTTCGTACAAAGACAAGGTTTTCAATCACACGCAAGCACTCGACGCCATCTAAAAAATATGAGGCAACTCTCCATTCTTTTCTCAAAAGTACCACTTGTTGAATTTCCAGAAAACACATTCTTTTCTCTCATGCCCCTTTCTGGGCTATTTTCAAATCATGAGGCAAATTCGATGTCTCAAAAACCATTCTTTAATTTTTCCAAGAAATAATTCCTTCCATATCCGCCCTTCTTGGGCCGTCCACTTTTAGGACTGCGAGATGATTCGGTCTCCATATGACCCGTCGGTACATATGAGACTATCGCGTCCGGACCTAGAGATGATTCGATCGCCATACGACTCTCAACGGCCATTTTCAATCGAGATGAATCGTGTCAGTATGGGACTCTCTAGCCGCACGACCTCATCAAGTCAAATGGGAGTAACCCCTCCCAATACGATGGCCAAATTATAAATCTCTGCGATCCCACACGACATTGGCGATCACACACGCCAGTGCAATTATAATTTTTTTTCCCTGGCGATCCTACACGCCAGTGTACATATCATTTCCTCGGCGATCCCACACGCTATTTTACTCATAACAATTTCAATTATAGAAAGCCTCATATTTTCATTTAAAGAAAACAATTCACGCCTCAAAATTCATCATTTAGGATCAACTCATGAACCAAGTAGTTCATCGACAAAACAAGGCATTCGTTTCAAACGTCCTTCAACTGGACAAAATATATTTCACGTCATAAATTCTCAGTCAAGCTCGTGCAAATTCAAGTAAAGTCTCAGGCAATTCAATGAACACGGCCAATTCACAAAACTCACGGCTTGATAATAGTCACGGCCCTTTCATCGTCTCAAAGCTTGACATTTCTTTCAATAAAATATTTTTCGAGCCTTTCCAACTCAAGGCAATCAGTTTTGCCAATAAAGCACCCACTCACAGTCAAGCAAGACTCTTCAAACGTTAACTTTTCAATCAAGAACGGGCCAAAGAATACCAACTTTAAAAAATGGACAGATTTGGACTCCCTCGCACCTCTCACAAAATCAAGCCATAAAATCATTCAATCCAAACTCAAAACTCTGTCCTTTAGTAACCTAACCTCCTAATAAAGGTTTAGGCATAGCTTACCTCGAGCCTAGGCCAAGGGATTCCATAAAACGATCAACGTAACGTCGCGGTACCAAACTGTCCAAACTGTCCATTCTTGGCCTTCCACAACCAGATTCAGTCCCGAATAAACTGGTATTGATCTGTTGACCTTTTGAGAAATCTACTTCCATAGCCATATCTTTCAAGGTCTTATGGACGTGTGAACGAAAATGGAGCTCAATTTGGATATCGGACGACCTAGAACAAGCCATTTTAAAATTAGTGCGCGATGGGAGCAGATCTACACGGTTTTCGGTTTTCACCTCAAATCAGTCCTTCAAACACTTCTAAACTCCAATTCTTTGAAAGATCTCCTTGCCAACACATCATACAACATCAATAGAGGTCTTACCAAGCAATTCATAGCAAGACGATGCCCCAAAGCCCTTCGAACCGCCTCGGTTTCTCACGAACAGAACCTGCACAGAAACTGACTTTGGAATATCACAAAAAACCAACTTCAAATTACATTCTAACTCCATCTAATTCTAAAAAATAACTTTCTCAGATCTTAAAATAGAAGTCAAGAGGATCTCACCGAAATTTTGGAAGCAATCGAGCCCTCGAAGTGGACGAACGAAGACTCTTTCACAACCGAGTCAGATATTCGACCCGCCTGACCTTTGCTCCTTCACACGGCTCTACGTGACAAGTGGCTGCGTAGATTTTAGCTCATAATACCTTTTTGGAACGGCAAGAGGATAAGCTTTCTAATGGCGGTAGTCTCACCTCAATCGTATGTCAGACGACAAAGGTATGGCCAGAACAGTGGGCCTGGTCGGAACTGGACTCGAGCTGGCGGGCGAGAGAGAGAGAGTTTGAGAGTGAGGGAGTGCTTTCTCTTGAGATATTCGGCCAAAATGAAGGAAGAAGGAAGAAATGGCTTCCTTAGCAAGCCAAAGAGGAGAGAGAGAGAGAGAGAGAGAGAGAGAGAGAGAGAGAGAGAGAGGATTAGACTTGAAGTGATGGGTTTAGGCTAGGGCTTAGACTAGGTAGGTGAGATTAGACAATAGCATTTATGGCCTTATCTTTATCTCCATAATATCTAAGGGCCAAATGACCATATTTGTAACGCCCCGAGTCCCTCCTGGCGGACATCATCGCCTTACGACCAATTGTTTATTTGTTTTATACCCAGGATCTATGGAACACGCGGTAGGCAATGGAACTTAAATGAACATGCAACAACGTCATGCAAAACTCCTAGACAGTTAAACGTGAAAAGGTCTGAGGAAAGTGAGACACTTAATCAAATCAAAGCATACCATACGATTTACATTACAACATAAACATAAACTGGGATACAACACTTGGGATCAAGGGAGATGGTTAGCCTAATCAAAAGAGACGACGGGCTAAGGGTCAGGCGCTACTCAAAAGTGGAACTCCAAAAAGTCATGGATGACTAGACTATCTAAGGGTCGAGCTCGCGGTCATCATCGGGATCCTCGCAGTGCACTGGGTAGTACTCCTCCAGGTCTTCCTCGTCTTCCACATCCTCTTCCTCTTCTTCAAGCTCTGGCTCTGGATCTGCCTCGTCCTCGGGTTCAGGCTGATCATGGTAGATGGCCTCTCCGTCAGGGTTGTACTCCTCCTCCAAAGGCTCGTCCTCGGAATCGTCTAGCTCTGCCTCATCCTCCTCGGGCTCGGACTCGTCCGTCTCCATGGGATCTTCGGCATCAGAGGGCCCCACGATGTCGCCGTCAATCTCGGGGTTCTGAGACGGTGCCGGCGGAAGGTCTGGATCCGGTGCGGTCTCGGAGTCGGTGAGCTCCCCATCAGCAGGGTGTACGATCGAAGGATCCTGCTCGCCTATGACATCCCCCGGCACGTCAAAAGTCCTCAGTGGCCCAACCTCGAGGTCTCCATCACGGTAGAACCATGCTGCAAACTTGTCCGCTCTCCAATCGGCTAAGCCTATATCCATCCAGATGGTGCCATACTTCCTAATGTAAGCCTTCCCCTCTCCCACCGGGTACTCCGTGGAATACTGCTCTAACCAGACGGGCACCCCAAAAATCGGCGGTGGCGGCATGATCAGGGTTTGGGGTCTGAAAATGGGGGTCCCACGACGGGGTGAGATAAACTCAGTAAGCTAGCCTAACCCTAAGCTAGACCCTTGGGACTTCCAGACACTTCCAAACACATGCAATGGCTGAACAATCAGCAGCATATAATAGCTCAATTGGAAACATATTTAGTCATGCAATTCACAAGCTAGGCTAAACAGGACTTGTACTTGGGCACTTAACATTTCATCACTTAATCAGATAATTCACATGTACGATACGATCGAACTCTCATGGCTTAGCCCGCGTAATAACGCATCAGGCTTAAAGATCAAAGAACCCGCGTTTAACGCCTCAGGTCCCAATGCCATCTCTCATGACCCGCGTTTAACGCCTCAGGTCCATCCCGCGTTTAACGCATCAGGATGCCTCACATACGTATACTTATAATTTCTTTCCATCGCCATAATTAATTCAAACATGCGCACTCTCATCAAGTCGGGCTCGATTCGACCCCTCGAGCTACCATCCCATATCATGGCAATACATCGTAAAATTCAACAAATCAAGTCCATGGCAATGTCATGTGGTCGATAACACATCAATTGAGATAAATCAATACTTTCATAAATGGCCATTCGGCCATGCCACACCGCCAATGACACATAAATCAATTAAGGCCTAAAACCCGCCAATTAATCACACTAGACCCAAATTACTAACATAAGGTCATTTAACTCAATTGGACATCTTGAAAGTTCCCACGACGGGAGTTCGATCCATAGGTTAAAGTCGACTACTCAACGTGCTCGTACGATTGCCCCAAAACCGAATACTCCTAAGCTTCGTTTAGGATTCCATCAATTCAATCAGATATAAAGCAAGCTCTAGCTCATCCTAAGGTACCATAGGGTATTCGGCCCATACCTAGGAACATCCACCAATTCATTTCATCCATGGTTCTCAACATTTCAAGCATCAAACTTATTAAACCCAATCTACCCTAAACATCACCAATTCGGATTTCCATAGAGCCCTACCGGAACAGCCCCTTAGAAGCTACCAATCAACCCCATTTGGTCCTTCCATGCACTCAAGGTCCTAGCAAAAGGTTAGGGAAGCTTACCAAGTCCAAAAGTGAGGCGAAGCCGGCGGTGGATGGCGGTGGAAGGCGCGGCGCACGGCGGTCCAAGGGAAACCAGGTCTGATCCCTAAGAAAAATCCCCCAAATGCCAAGCTAACTTGATGAGAAACACTCCTAACACAACCTATTGATCTCTTAACATGTGTATCTAAGGTTCTAGAGTCACTTACCCCAAGGTCAAGCAAAACCCTACAAGAACAGCCCCGGTTTCCTCCCGGTTCGGTTCTGGTCGGCGACGGTTCGGGCGACTTCGAGCCTAACGGCGGTCTCCACGACGGGGCAAGTGGGAGAGGAGGTCTTGCTAGTGGTGGTGAGAGGTGGCGGAGTGGCGGCGGCACGACGGTGGTTCGCGGTTCGGGCAAGAGAGGAGCGGCGACGGGAGAGGGATAAGGAAGAGAGGGAGAGAGCGAACAAGAGAGGGAGAGAGTGAGAGGGAAGGAGTCGGCCGAATGAATGAAGGGAGAGGGGGAGTGTGAATGATATCCATGGAAGTTTTGGAGGGAAAAAGGGCTAGTGGGGTGGTTGATGGGGCAAAGGACATGGAATAGTGCTTAGGAATGACCAATTGATGGGGTTAGGTCTTAGGGAAAATATCCAATCAAATTGTCTTCTCAAATCTTCAATAATGCAAAGATCAAATGACCATGGTGCCCTTGGGATTTTCGGCTGAAGGTGGGGGAGGCAAATGACCATCTTGCCCTTGCTTTGTCCTTGGAAAAGCGTGCTAATCCCACGGGTAAAAGGTCGATTTCGCTTGCCGGTTCGAATTTTGCTTTTCTAACCTATACGAGACTATTTCTAACCTTAATAACCCCTCGATGAAGCGACGTCCAAATTTACTCCGTTGTGATCTTCGAATGTCCGGCCTCCAATCTCGAAGTCCAATCTATGGCCAAATTCAGTCAATTGTCATTCCAATGTGTCTCAGACTAACGGGCGGCTCTTAGGAGTTACGCGTATCGACCTGCGACTTATGTCACGTTTAAGGGTTACTTAAGCCACGGCGGCTTTGGTTGTCATGTAATCGTGAGGGTCAATCATTAGTTCCGCAGGTTACGATCGTCAGAGATTGAGTTAGGTTAATTCGCAAATCATGCCATGGTCATACGGATTCACCCGTGAACCAATCCCATGACACTAGCAAATTGTTCTAAAACCATTCTTAGATCGACCTATAGCGGTTCAGAATATTCCCTGGACGTTCCTTATGGTCAAAGCGCCGACTCGTGGTTAAGTTCTTTGGTCCACGTACTTTAAATCCTATACGGCCATTCCCCATTGGTTAGTCGACTCGAGAGTGATCAGTTCTGAGCGAGATTAACTGGGATACATCGATAGACATTCATTCACTGATAAGTTTCGAGATAGGGTCAGAATTCAGGATGTCACAATATTGCCCTTAAATTTTTGGCCACTTAGAGGAGGAGGGTAAATGACTACTTTGCCCTTGCTCATTCTTAAAGGCATGAGAAATCTCCGGGGGCAAAAGGGTCATTTCGTACTTTCCGTCCGAAACATCGTTTTTCCAAATTTAAATTGCCCTCGATGAGACGACGTCCATTTCAATTCAAATGTTGAAATTCCTCAATGTCCAATACCCAAATCTCGAGGTCCAATTTCATGTCGAACTCTCGTCGACTGCAATTCACAAGCCGTGGCGACTTTGGTTGTCATGTAATTGCGAGGGTTTATCGCTAGCTCCTGCGGTCCTAATCATCGGAGTTCGATTTGGGAAATTCTCGCAAATCACACATTGGTTAAGTGGAATCACCCGCGTTCCAACGTATAACGCTAGCAAGACATTCCATGATCGTTCCTAGATCGATCTCTACTGACCCAAAATATTTTCTCGACAATCCTTATGGTCAAAGTGCCATTTCTCATTCAAATCCCCCAGGTCCACGTACCCGACTCCGCATTAGTGTTTCCCTTTTGGTCAGTTAACTCGAGAGTGGCCGACTCCGAGCGAGTTATAACTGAAATACATGATCGATGTCCTTCCATTCAATAGCCTCAAGAGGGGTCGGAATTCAAAATGTCACAATTCTTACCCACTTAAAGAAATTTCGTCCTCGAAATTTGCAATCTTCCAATTATCCAATCTCATGGGGTACTGATGCCTCATCGCATCCTCACTTTTCCAAGATAACTCCTCCCATTAATAGATGTTCCTATTTGCCCCCTTTTGACAAAAGTTCTCTTCCTCCGGGACTTGTTTCCCTTCGTCCCCTAACTTGTACTTGCTTTTCTCTACTCTCCTTCGACATTCATAACCTTGGTTGGTGGTACACTCTCGAGCATTTGAACCTTCCTTTCAATTTGTCTGCTGGTCCACAAATAATACATGCATCATAATGTAATCCCTGCTTTTCAAATTCCTTGTCGAAAGGCTTTTCCTAGACGCCGTAGTAGACTCAAGATCTTTTTCTATCACGATCATTATTAGACCATCATGAATTCGTACTCTTTGGTGTTTCCACCTTTCAAGCATAATCCTTTAATCCATATGTCGTCCTTTCGTATTGTCGGGGACGCACAAGTTCCATTAGTTTAACCTCGATTGCCCAAATTGAACTATAGCTTCCTCAATTACTCAGGCAAACCCATGATTGAATCTTTAGTAGTCCTTCCTTGATTACATTCAAGTTTCTCCGACGACTAATTAATCCATCACTTGCAATGGTTATACTTTCCCTCAATGGCACGCGTCAACTTCCAACCATGTACTTGGTCTCATTCTCTTCCATTCCTTTCATTTATAATACCAATGTAGGTCTTAACATACTTTCGTGCTATTCCAATATATGCCATGATTCTTCATATGAACTTCTCATAAGATCCTCTCTCTAAGCTTCCCTTTTGTTCGTGGGCACGTTTCATTGTCCATGAAACTCCAAGGTTTCCCAAACTTCGCCACAGGGGCGATTGTATATCAATTCCAATCATGCATGGGGTATTCCTACTCATAGGATCTTACTGTCACGACGTACATGCAGTGCCATTTCAGATCGACTTGTTACGCCTCAAATTTTCTTTCTGCGACACGTCGTTATGATTCTCATGATATTTTCACTTTCCAATGGAAATACTCATATTGGCGCGGTCACCAACTAGGCTTAATTCCTTGGAATTTCCTTTTCATTTTTGTTCATCCACTCATGCTACATCTCGTCCTTATTCCGTTTCTTCAATGGAATAACTCTTCTGGGAAATCTTCCCACGATATCTATAGCATTCCATTACGATCCATCAGACTTAGGAAACCTCAAGCCTCAGCAACTCTCGTTAGCCTTAGTCAATCCACCATCGTTTGTTACCTCCTCAAGTATTCCATTTCCCAGAAAATTCCTGACTTAAGAAACACCACCTTAACCAGCTGAAACTCGCATCCATTGCTCTTAGCATACAGTGGGCATTTCCTTAAGGTCCACATGATACTTTTCAAAGGCTATTCGTGTTCTTCATGACTCCTTGAATGAATCCGACCATCGTCTCTCAAGACAGTAATAATCAATCCAATTATTTCTTGAGTGCTCGATTCGATCGATATCAGCTTCCTCACTACCAGGTGTCGAATTATTCCAACCGTCCTTTACACCATCCACTTGAGAGCATATGTTTTCACTTTCTCCGTTTCCACGGATCCCCAATTAAACCATGCAGCATTTTGTTCATTTTTGTCACTCTTTCCTCAAGAAGCATCAGTGTCATACACGCTAGATTCCATAACCAACCAATGCGACTTTGTCTCAATTTAAGCCGTTCGACTGAAAATCGATATTATCTCAAAATCGAACATTGTCCGCAAGACAAGTCTCTCAGACTTAATTCTCAGAAGTCATTCAAGCTTTGCGTCTACATCCTTAATCTAGGCGTTCAACCTTAACACCAAGATATTTAGGATTTTCTCTTCCTTCCACACTAGGGTCTCTTACCCTATGAAGGAAGCTATATATTTCAATGGCATTCTTTTACTTCGAATCCACCTCGTCTTTCTCGTTCCATAAGATGTCAATCTCGGAGCCTACGCCACTGCAGTACCTTTACTCCAAGATTCAGATGCCACCATATTCGACATTCTTTTCCCAATAACTTAGTGACCTCAAGTGACAAGGTCCTAAGGGGTCGAAGTTCCTCATCATTCTCCATAAATCCACACCTTAGATATTCGAATCAATTTAAATGAAGCCACCTTATAGTCATAATCTGAGCAGCCCTTTTTGCTTGCTCAACCATCCATTAGAATCACGAGCAGCTAGGACTATCAAGTCCGTTCACTTTTCTTTCAATTAACGACCATCTCATGGTCCATCGTCCTTAAGAACAACGCCCTATCTTTTAGGGACAATGACTCGAAATCTCCACTTCTATTGGTTCCAGTTCAATCTCAACCAATCTCATTAGAATCAACAAGGTCCGACAGACTGACACATTAGTTTCCTTAATATTTCTCATGACAGCAAAAGGTTAATCACCATAAGCCTTATGCCAAGGTAACGACCATTCCTTACTGGCGCGTTCTATGTTCTATAAATGAAAATTTCCTTACTCGTAATCCATAAGCGATAATGCTCTTACTTACACCTCTTCCAATCATCTACTTAGGATCCATTACTGTTCCTTAGAATCAGGAATAACAACTAGCCATAAGGCTTCCAAACCTCAATTCACTCAGGGACTTTACGTCTCATTCAAAGGGTCATTAACCACTCTTAATACATTTAGACGACCTTGAGAACTCTGTCTCACTGTGGTCGACCTTCCTTAGGTCCCTACAAGGTTATCGGAGTTCAGGCAACCTTCGCTCTCGAGTAGCATCAGAAAGGTACCTCTCGTCAGTCAATTTGACAGGGTAATTCAATTAGGCACCATGCCTTCAAGGAGGTTCCTCTTGTAGTGACCTTTCACCAGTCATCAGCAGCCTCTTAAGGCTAACAATTGCCAAACTTACTTCCTTTCTTCAGTGGACTCAGTATCCCTAAGGTTCCTTTACGAATTCTCAATCTAGAGAAATGTGGTTTCAGGATCATCTTCCCCATCGAACGTTAGTCAATCTCAACCTCATGACCCATTTCACAAGCTATTCAAAACTCTCGTGGTTTTTTTCCACATTTTCCATTTAGAATTGAGTAATCTCAGGGCGCGCATGGTAACACTTCAGAAGCAGAATTTCTGCTTCTAAAGTGCTTCTGAAGCTGAAATCCGTTTGGTAAATATGCTTCAGAAGTGCTTCTGAAGCAGAAAGCCGTTTGGTAAAAATATTGAGAAATCACTTCCAGAAGTATTTCTGGAAGTGATTTCTACTTTTGATTGGATTTTTGGCCAACTTTGAGAAGCTAAAAATTGTAGCTTCTAAAAAAGAAATCACTTCTTCAACTACACCGATTTTTGCCGATCAACGCCCGCCTGCTGGCGCCTCTTGACCACCGGCCGTCCTCCAGCCGTCGGCAGCCTGCCCCGCAGCCACTGCCACTCGCCCGCCGCGGTCGCCTGCCGCCGCCGGTTGTCCGCCCGCCGCCGGTCTCCCGCCCCCGCCGCCCGCCCACCCGCGGTCGCCGGCCGTCGCCGGTCCGCCGCCGATTGCTGTCCGCCATCGGTCGCCGCCCGCCCGCCCAGCGGCCGTCACCGATCGTCGGCCACCCGCCGCTGGTCGTCGGCCGCTGTCCTCCACTAACCACCACCGCCGGAGATTTTGTTAATAATATTTAAAAATTAAAAATTTCAAAAGTATAAATTTTATCAGATAGCTTTCTTTGATAAGAAATCAACTTTTGATGGCGAAGTTGAAAAATCAACTTCTGCTTTTGATTGAGAAGTTGAAAAATCAACTTCAGCTTCAGAAATGATTTCTTTTGCAGAAGTGTTGCCATGCGCGCCCTCAGAGTCATCTTTCTCATGACTTCCATCACTTAATTCATCAGCATTGGCATCAGTCACCTCAGTGACTTAGGCAATAATGGCAGCTCCTTCTCGAGTCTGTCTACTCATCCATTTTTTTCTATTTCCATTCAAGCTTCTTATAACCTCCTTTTACTCTTGGGTTTCACGTAATTCACAAACTCGAACCAAATGCTCCTCTAGCGTTCATCATTACTCAGTTTTCACGACTCCTTTCAATTTCTAGAGTCCTTTCATACTTGCATACTCGAGCCAATGCTCCTCTAGTAACCATACTCTGGTCGTTCGACCTCATTACGTTCTCAAGGCACTTGAACCACTACAATTCCCTCCAGGAATTAAAGACTTGAGTCATCCTCTCGAATCTAGCAGTCTCAGGCTGCTCAACATCATGGCAATCTCAGGCAACTAGCCAATCATTCAGGGATTCCAAGTAATCCTTAATTGGCAATCGCTTATCCAGCCAGCCTCAACTAGGCAATTTCTTAACTAATCGCCATCTACCAGGCAAACTCTCTAGTCACAATTCATTGGATCAAGTACTTGCACCTTAAGTCCAGACGTATCTGCGACTTAGTAATAACTCAACAGGCTAACTCAATTCACAAGATACTAATCAAACGGCATTCAATGCTAAAACTTGCCATACAGGCCAAACACACCCGTCAATTGTCTTTTTCAAACAACACCCATTGCCATGTATGAAGCTCCTAACCATGCCAATAACATATGCCATTACAAATGCCATGTAATTTTGAAAATTTACTGTGAGGATCACCTTGGTGCAATACATCTCTTAACCAAAATTAGACTCAATCCGATACATAAACTCTCTCTTTCAATTTATGACTTGGGTCATTCCTGCCTCCTTGCTATCTTAGAAGCCTGCTAGGAGCCGCTCCTTGTCCGAACCTCTCTGCCCTGGCGTACACTCCCCGCCCTCGTCAAACCTGGTCGTTGCAAGTTGTCCTAAATTTTACATATACGAAGAGAGTCTCGTTCCACACGTCTCATAACATGCTTCATTACGATTTATAAGTATCCCATCAGCTTGTCCCATACCAAGCGACGGTTTATCAAGTCTAATAATGATAAGCTCATGCATTCACCTTCCTCAACTTTCATTTCAATAACATAAACACATGCACTGAGTGATCGTCTTCAATATTCGCCGCAACACATTCGCTTCCAGATCAACTCTTAGTAGTAGAAGATTTCTATTTCCCCAAAGGATCATTCATCTCACAGATCAATTGCCTATGTTCAACCCTATACTTCAAGGCCACAATTACGATCATAAGATCCAATCGACCCTTTACTCATAAGCAATCTCTATTAATCTCAAATTTAATTGCAACCTTAAAATCATGCTTATAGCTCCTCAATTTCTACTTACTTTCTTGTGAACCTCAATCATATTTCCACCCAAAATCATCAATCAAAATTGATACTATAACCATTAAAATATAACACAAGTTCAAGCCTATAATCCTTAAGATTCAGCAATCAATGCTTAGTCCTAAAGGTCTCACTATCTAATTGTCCTCAAGTCATCACTCCTTATCACTTCAAACCTCAATCACACTGGATCGAGCTGACCTTGCTCTGATACCACTTAAACAAGGATGTCACGCCCGAACCCGGCGAGCACGCGAACATCCTACCAGGTCGTTCCTCTTATCAAGATATTACCCCGGATCCAACGACCAACAAGGAAATCAAGGCTTCTAAATGAGACGCATGTGGAAACGTGAAACAACCCCATACAAATAAAAAAATACAAGATGACTTAGGACGAAAAGATGTACACATCTCATAAATGTCAAAGTCAGTTACAAATCTAATTCCAAACAATATATGGTTTCTAAGGTCTCAATCAGAATCATCTTGATTTCCTCCAATCAACTTCCTCAAATGCCAACCCGTGGCAAGTTCGAGTTTCCATCGTCTGAGACCTGAAAAATGTTGTCCAACGACGAGGTGAGATATATAATCCCAGTAAGTCAAACCTAACCCTAAACTAGGCTGCCAGTACCTCCAGACACTTTTGAAAAATTGGGTATTTTGAGTTCAAAACATTAGCATGTTTAAAATAGGGCACTTGTCCAAAACCTGACATTTCAATACCTCAAATCGACTCGACTCAATCATATCTCATGAAGAATCTAAGCTTCGTACAAAGACAAGGGTTTCAATCACACGCAAGCACTCGACGCCATCTCAAAAACATGAGGCAACTCTCCATTCTTTTCTCAAAAGTACCACTTCTTGAATATTCAGAAAACACATTCTTTTCTCTCACGCCCCTTTCTGGGCCATTTTCAAATCATGAGGCAAATTCGGTGTCTCAAAAACCATTCTTTAATTTTTCCAAGAAATAATTCCTTCCATATCCGCCCTTTCTGGGCCGCCCACTTTTAGGGCTGTGAGATGATTCGGTTTCCATATGACCCGTTGGTACATATGAGACTCTCGCGTTCGGACCTAGAGATGATTCTGTCACCATACGACTCTCAACGACCACTTTCAATCGAGATGAATTGTGTTAGTATGGGACTCTCTAGCCGCACGACCTCGTTAGGTCAAATGGGAGTAACCCCCTCCCAATACGTTGGCCAAATTATAATTCTCGGCAATCCTACACGCCATTGGAGATGCCACACGCTAGTGCACTTATAATTTTTTTTCCCTGGCGATGCCACACGCCAGTGCACATATCATTTCCTCGGCGATCCCATATGCCATTTTATTCATAACAATTTCAATTATAGAAAGCATCATATTTTCATTTAAAGAAAACAATTCACGCCTCAAAATTCATCATTTAGGATCAACTCATGAAACCAAGTAGTTCATCAACAAAACAAGGCATTCGTTTCAAACATCCTTCAACTGGACAAAACATATTCCACGTCATAAATTCTCAGTCAAGCACGTGCAAATTCAAGTAAAGCCTCAGGCAATTCAATGAACACGGCCAATTCACAAAACTCACGGCTTGACAATAGTCACGGCCCTTTCATCGTCTCAAAGCTTGACATTTCTTTCAATAAAATATTTTCTGAGCCTTTCCAACTCGAGGCAATCAATTTGGCCAATAAAGCACCCACTCACGGTCAAGCAAGACTCTTCAAACGTTAACTTTTCAATCAAGAACGGGCCAAAGAATACCAACTTTCAAAAATAGATAGATTTGGACTCCCTCACGCCTCTCACAAAATCAAGCCATAAAACCATTCAATCCAAACTCAAAACTCTGTCCTTTAGTAACCTAACCTCCTAATAAAGGTTTAGGCATAACTTACCGCCTAGGCCAAGCGATTCCATAAAACGATCAACACAACGTCGCGGTACCAAGCTGTCCATTCTTGGCCTTCCACGACCAAATTCAGTCCCGAATAAATTGGTATTGATCTGTTGACCTTTTGACAAATACACTTCCATAGCTTATCCTTTAAGGTCTTATGGACGTGGGAGCGAAAATGGAGCTTAATTTGGACACCGGACGACCTAGAACGAGCCATTTTAAAATTAGTGCGCAATGGGAGCAGCTCTACATGGTTTTCGATTTTCACCTCAAATCAGCCCTTCAAACACTTCTAAACTCCAATTCTTTGCAAGATCTCCTTTCTAACACATTATACAACATCAATAGAGGTCTTACCACGCAATCCATAGCAAGGCGATGCCCTAAAGCCCTTCGAACAGCCTCGGTTTCTCACGAACAGAATCGGCACAAAAACTGACTTTGGAATATCACACAAAACCAACTTCAAAATACATTCTAACTCCATCTAATTCTCAAAAATAACTTTCTCAGATCTTAAACTAGAAGTCAAGAGGATCCCACCGAAATTTTGGAAACAATTGAGCCCTCGAAGTGGACAAACGAAGACTCTTTCCCAAACCGAGTCAGATATTCGACCAGCCTGACCTTTGCTCCTTCAAACGGCTCTACGGGACAAGTGGCTAGGTATATTTTAGCTCATAATACCTTGTTGGAACGGCAAGAGGATAATCTTTCTAATGGTGATAGTTTCGCCTCAATGTGATGTCGGACGACAAAGTTATGGCCATAACAGTGGGCCTGGTCGGAACTGGACGCGAGCTGGCGGGCGAGAGAGAGAGAGTTTGAGAATGAGGGAGTGCTTTTCTTGAGATATTCGGCCAAAATGAATGAAGGAGGAAGAAATGGCTTCCTTAGCAAGCCAAAGAGAAGAGAGAGAGGATTAGACTTGAGGTGATGGGTTTAGGCTAGGGCTTAGACTAGGTAGGTGAGATTAGACTAGAGCATTTATGGCATTGTGTTTATCTCCATAATATCTAAGGGCCAAATGACCATATTGCCCTTAAATTTTCGGCCACTTAGAGGAGGAGGGTAAATGACTACTTTACTCTTGCTCATTTTAAAGGCATGATAAATCTCCGGGGGCAGAAGGGTCATTTCGTACTTTCCGTCCGAAACATCGTTTTTCCAAATTTAAATTGCCCTCGATAAGACGACGTCCATTTCAATTCAAATGTTGAAATTCCTCCATGTCCAATACCCAAATCTCGAGGTCCAATTTCATGTCGAACTCTCATCGACTGTAATTCCAATTTATCTCTAACTGACAATTGGGATTTTTCTCAAGCCGTGAAGACTTTAGTTGTCATGTAATTGCGAGGGTTTATCGCTAGCTCCTGCGATCCTGATCATCGAAATTCGATTTAGGAAATTCTCACAAATCACACATTAGTTAAGCGGAATCACCCGCGTCCCAACGTATAACGCTAGCAAGACATTCCATGATCGTTCCTAGATCGATCTCTGCTGGCCTAAAATATTCCCTCGACAATCCTTATGGTCAAAGTGCCATTTCCCATTCAAATTCCCCAGGTCCACGTACTCGACTCGCGTTAGTCTTTCCCTTTTGGTCAGTTAACTCGAGAGTGGCCAACTCCGAGCGAGTTATAACTGAAATACACGATCGAAATCCTTTCATCAATAGCCTCGAGAGGGGTCGAAATTCAGAATGTCACAGAATAGGTGATTATAGTGCAATTTAAGTTTTTTTTTTTTGCAGAATATCAATTGTACAGGCGTTTCTATAACGTCTCAGATGATGGCAACACAATATATCAATATAAACTGTTTGTATGCAATTCTACTATCACAGATTATATAATATGATCAGAGTAGGGATAGAGAAGACTGCATATAGGGTTTATAGTGGTTCGGCTTTGATTAAGCCTACGTCCACTTCTTCGGCTATCAACCAATCGACTGGATTCCACTAGTAAACTGCTCGAGAGGTTACAACTTAATGATCTCCTTGACACGCAGGATACCCCACCTAGCGCTCAACACTCTTGTGTACACCTCCTCACAATTACAATGGATGAATCAAGAAGTGTGTATGAAATGAAGTACTATCGATCTAAGAATTATAAAGACTTTTCCCTCTTAACGCCGACCTATTGTCCCTTCGACCTTGAGATGTCTTTTATACTCCTCCCGCCTCCAATCTAACCGTTGTAAGGCTTCCAGAAAAGGTCTCTCCAAAACTTCTCATTTGGACAAGACATACCAAAAGAAGATCTCGTAGCCATTGGAAATCGCCAAAGGAAAGTCTTCCCCATTCGAATTGTTGTGGCTAGCGTTATCACCTAAAGGGGGTGAATGGGTGATTATAGTGCAATTTCAATAATTTCTTTCGTGGAATGTCAATTGCACAGGCGTTTTATAACGTCTCAGATGATGGCAACACAGTATGACAATATAAACAGTTTGTGTGCAGTTCTACCATCACAGTTTATGTAATATAATTAGAGTAGAGATAGAGAAGACTACACATAGGGTTTATAGTGGCTCGGCTTTGGTTAACCTACGTCCACTTCTTCGGCTATCAGCTAATCGACTGGATTCCACTAGTAAACTGCTCGAGAGGTTACAACTTAGTGATCTCCTTGACACGCAGGATACCCCACCTAGCGCTCAACACTCTTGTGTACACCTCCTCACAATTACAATGGATGAATCAAGAAATGTGTATAAAATGAAGTACTCTCGATTTAAGAATTATAAAGACTTTTCCCTCTTAACGCCGATCTCTATTTTCCCTTCGGCCTTGAGATGTCTTTTATACTCCTCCGCCTCCAATCTACCCGTTGCAAGGCTTCCAGAAGAGGTCTCTCCAAAACTTCCCGTTTGGACAAGACATACCAAAAGAAGATCTCGTAGCCGTTGGGGATCGCCAAAGGAAAGTCTTCCCCATTCGGATCAAATCGCCCATACAATTATGATCCTAGGTTTCCATAGATGATTTCACTCATTTGGAAAGTCGTATGTTTATCTCCTTGATTGCGCATCCTTGATTGATCTCTATCCCCATGAATCCTCAAGAATGATCCAGCTCGATTGTATCCGTTGTAGTATTTCAAATAAGCACATTTGAACGTTCTCTTCAAGTTCTGATTACTGCACGTGAATACTCTACTCAGAGCTTGAGCATCAGTCTAACTTTGAGCTATCCCCGCTCAACGTTCAACGTCTGAGTTATCCTCACTCAACGTCTGAGCTCCAAACAGCGTCTGAGTCCCTCAGAAATTCCATCTGAGCAAAACCTTTTTGACAGATTCAATCCTGTGCATCCCCACACCAAAGAATAATCTGCAAAATAAGTATTCCACGGCATTATCTCGAAAACTTAAGAGTACTTGGATTGTTTTGTCAACTTCAAAATTACCTAGGGGTTTTTCTCAACAATCTCCCCCTTTTTTATGATGACAAAACTATCCACAAAAGTAACAATGATTTCAGTAAAAAGAGTGAGCAACTAAGATTTAGTTACTCTCAATATAATCTTGCTAATAAATGATTTCACCAATCTGCGCTTTGCACTTTCTAGCAAGAATAAGTTCTGAAGTTAATATACTCACAATATAAGCAGTCTTAGAACTTGCGATAATGCTTAAGATATATAATTTCAGAGCATTGTCATGTGACTTTATTTAATTTTTCAAGAAAACTTAATCACATGTATGACAGTCTTGAGCAACATAATAATAACGCGCATATTACTTGTGATATGGAATTTCTACACAAAGGTACAGAACATGCATGTGAGCATGAACTTGCAACTTAATAGCTTAGAGCTTATATATGAGCATATTACAATAACTCAGAACTTGCAGTTTAACACATGCTCAGATCATGATGGTTTTAACATGCTCAAGTTAACATGTTTTGGCACATGTGTTGCCAAACATAAAAATGCTCGTAGTGAGGAACTTGTTCACCTGTTCAGCTTAGGAGAGAAATTAAACTTCTTTACAGAAATTGTTCATGTATATGACTCAATGTCACATTTCTCCTGTGTGTCACATAAACTTTTGTGTGATTTTCTCCCCCGTTTTGTCATTAGCACAAAAGGGTAAGCAAATTACTAGCAACGGTAAATGCATGGAGTAATCTCCTCATAAATATATGATTCATCCAGTAAGGCATAAAGAGTGGCATAAATACTCCCCCTGAATGATGTAACATTAAGGACATGGTTGTGCAAACAAAATTCAATCAAACATCCAAAGTTTGCAATTACAGTACTAAAATAGAAAATGTCAAATGAACAATCAAAACATTAACAAAAAGTTTTGAATAATTATTTTTATGCTGGTGGTGGTGGCTGAGAGGTAGAAGGTGCAGATGTTGGTTGGTGCTGGCTTGGTTGTGCTTGGTTCTGAGGGATCTGGACCAGGACAAACTGAGAAATCTGACTAAATTTCTGATCAAAATCCTCATTTAGTCGGATAATGGCTCTGTCCATTTGAGCAAGCTGAGATGCGGAGAATTCTTGAGCAGACTGACTTCTCAACACAATTGCAGTCTCTATCTTACCATTCAGACCTTCAATCTCTGAGTGTAAGGTATTGCTAAGAGCATCCAGCATCTGAGCTGTTCGTTGCTGAATCTGCAATAGTTCTGCAAGAATTTTCGTCTTGTTTCTTGCAACAAGAGCACCTGATGATCTCGTCTGAGGATTTTCATGAGTCGGAGGAGCATTATCTTCAGAACTCTCAATGTCTGAGTCAAGTATAACTACGTTGTCCATCCTCCCTTTCTTTTTGGCATCAGCCTCATAAGCTGCAGTTTGAGAGGCTGTGTTCCTCTTGTAAAGGTTTAGTGGTGAATGTGTCGATGCTATGACAAAAGTGTGAATGGTGACAATGTTTTGTTTGCGATCTCTCCATACACCTTTAATCAAATTGTACCCCATGTTTGTCGGTATAGCTATTCCTATGCAGCCTTGCTTTAAACAAGAGGATTTTAGACTGATGGGTATATCAATTGTCAGCTCATGGAAAATTCTGGTTATCAAGGAACCATAAGGTAGTTTGCTTTTGTCCTGTTTAACTGATCGCAGCATGTGTAGAAAAATCATATGAGGAACAGAGAATGGCTGTCTGTGGAGGATGGCCCATATAACTTTTCCTTCATAAGGAGTGACAGTGTGAGATTGATGTTTAGGACGAAGACAGTTTTGAATTACTTTATGGAGAGTAAAACCAATCAACAGTAAAAGATCAGATTTAATAGATGATGCTTTTGATGGTATTGCAGAAGGATTAGAAGAGATTGCTCTGAACACATCTTTGTCAGAAATAGGAATATGAGTAAAAGTGTGCTGCTTACATTGGAGAATTGATGCTAGTTCGGTGACACTCAAAGTGTAGACTTTGTCAAATAGAGAGAACTGAATGTTGTCTCCATCAGGCATACAAAAGTTTGAATAGAAGTAAGCAGTGAGTTGAGGATAGCATGGCCTTTGTAGAGTGCACAAAGTTTTGAGATGTGAGTCAACGAGGAGAGAACCAATATCTAGACCACTCCTTTCCAAGGAGTCAATTTCAACAGGTCTATTCTGCAGCGAAGATCTTTTGACTAATAACTTATACGCATCATGATGATCCTCTGATCGGAACATTCTACCCATGTATCTTCTAACATCAGAGAACTGCATTTTCATTCCCTCAAACTCCGCATATACTTCCTCATCATTTTCTGAGCTATTTCCTTTCCTATCAACAAAATCCCCTTTTGGCAAACTGTCAGAGTGTTTGCCAACTTTCATTTTTCCTTTTTCTATCTTCCTCATGATTTTATCAGCACTTCTGGCTAAGTCATTTGCTATTCTTCGTTCCTTTTCAGCTAGCAACTCATCACAGAGCTTCAAGTCAACTTCATTTGAAAATCCATTCTGTCTAATCAGGTCTTTTATCTGCTCTTCATCTTGTCCTTGAGTTCTCATACTACGAATTGTAAGAGTTACGTTCCTAGCCAGATAGATCCTTTTCTCATTCTCAAGAATAGAAGTTTCAGAAGATACCTTGTTCTATAGAGAGTGTAGGAGTTCGTGTCGCTTCTTGATGTCTCTCTCGACATCTTTGGGCGATTGGTTAGAGGTGCTTGCCTCTGCATGACTTCGACTATCCGTACTCACTCTTGAGAATGCAGGAGGGTTTGAAGGGTTGATTTCAGCCCTAGTATTAGGTGAACCTAAGCGGTTGGTCTTTTCGGAAGAGTTACTTGTCAAAGAGCGATCTTGCGATGCCATTTGGTGAAGGATTTGGAAGAAATGAGTTTGGATTTGAGATTGACAAAAGACAATCAGAGGAGAAAGAAACTCAGTTCGGGTGAGGGTTCTTCTTGTAGGGTCAAGCAAGAAGATGACGGTTCATTTCAAGTTCTTTGTCTTAATCTTTTTAGGAACTGCTTTGAGACGGTCGACTTTCTAAAAGAGATATTTGAAAATCATTTTTCAAGCAGAGTTGAGATCTTTTTAAAGAGCATATATTACTACAATCGGTAGTTAACACCTTTAACGCAAATATTTACATAATATTTAGAAGGTTTGTGAGAATGCGTACCTTATTGGATGCTAGAAATATAACTACTTACGAGCCAAAAATTTGAATGGTCAAGCCTTTATTCGTTCTCCACTCAGAAGATGTTATCTTCAGATGATGCTTTAAGTTCTGAGTTCCTTGTAGTCATAGAGCTTCTTCAGATGAAGCTTTGGCTTCTTTGCTTCTTCCAGATATCGCTTTAAGCTTTGAAGCAAGAATTTTCTGTCTAGATAACAACTTAAACAGGCATCATAGTAATACCTAACTCTTGTCTGATATATTCAAATGTGTTTCTATCAAGTGGTTTGGTAAATATGTTAGCTAATTGATGCTTTGAATCAACAAATTGAATGCTAATATCACCATTATGCACATGATCACGAATAAAATGATGCTTAATTTCAATATGCTTAGCTCGTGAGTGCAGAATAGGATTTTTGGTGAGATTGATTGCGCTGGTGTTGTTACATTGGATTTCAACGTTGTGAGATTGAACACCAAAGTCTTTCAGTTGTTGCTTCATCCATAGGATTTGTGCACAGCAACTCCCTAAGGCAACATACTCAGCTTCTGCAGTTGATAGAGCTATAGTGTTCTGTTTCTTGGAGAACCAGGACACTAGCATTGATCCTAGAAGTTGACATGTTCCTGAAGTATTTTTTCTGTCTAATTTACAATCTGCAAGATCAGCATCTGAATATCTATGTAATATAAGATCTGAGGTCTTAGGATACCATAGTCCTAAATTAGGATAGGTTCCTATGTATTTAATAATTCTTTTAACAGCAGTTAAGTGTGATTCCTTCGGATATGATTGGAATCTAGCACACATGTATACACTGAAAAAGATGTCAGGTCTAGAAGTAGTTAAATATAGTAGTGAACCAATCATGCTTCTGTAAAGCTTCTAATCAACCTGTTTACCATGTTCATTCTTATCTAGTTTGGATGAAGAAGACATAGGCAAATCAGTTTTCTTGCAATTTTCCTGACTAAACTTCTTTACCAGTTCAAGAGCATATTTCTCTTGATGTACGGATATGCCTTGATTAGTTTGATTGACCTGCAGTCCTATGAAGAATGTAAGTTCTCCCATCATGCTCATCTCAAATTCATTCTGCATGATTTGAGAGAATTCCTTGCATAGATATTTATTAGAGAAGCCAAATATAATATCATCTACATAAATCTGAATAAGTAGAATTTCGGTACCGTTCCTTTTGATAAATAAAGTTGTGTCAACTTTACCTTTCTCAAAGCCTTGGTTGGTAAGGAAATTACTTAACCTTTCATATCATGCACGTGGAGCTTGCTTGAGTCCACAGAGTGCCTTTTTAAGTTTGAACACATGATTTGGACATTTTGGATCTTCAAACCCTGGAGGTTGATCAACATAGACTTCCTCCTTGATATATCCATTCAGGAATGTACTCTTGACATCCATTTGGTATAGCTTGAAATCATGATGGCAAGCGTAGGCGAGTAGAAGTCTGATGGATTCAAGTCTTGCTACTAGGGCATAGGTTTCATCATAGTCGATTCATTCTTCTTGAGGGTATCCATTGGCAACAAGTCTTGCCTTGTTTCTCGTTACGTTGCCTTTATCATCCAGTTTGTTACTGAATACACATTTAGTTCCTATAACAGGATGACTCTTCAATCTTGGCATCAATTCCCATACTTCATTGAGTTTGAATTGATGTAACTCTTGTTGCATAGCTTCAATCCAGCTTTAATCTTTGAGGGCTTCTTCAATCCTTTTGGGTTCATACTCAGAAACCAAAGCGAATGCATTTATTGCACTTCTTAGTTTGGATCTGGTTCTGATTCCTTCATTGATATTTCCAATGACTTGATCTTTAGGATGACTAGATTTGTATTTTCAGTTTTCCTTCGATTTTTCAAGCTCATCTTCGATTGATTCTTCAGTATTTTGATCTTCAGAAGTTGTAGCTGGTTGCTTATCTTCTAAGTTCTGAGAAGATTCGGTTGCTTTTCCATCCTCAGATGATGTGTTCTGCTTCTCAGATGATGAGTCCTGCTTCTCAGATGATGATTTCTGATCGTCTGACGCTTCATTAACGGTGATGATCTTCTGAGCAGTATACTTATCCTCGAATTGTACATTCATGGATTCTTCAACTATCTGAGAATTCTTGTTAAAGACTCGATAAGCTTTGCTTGAAATTGAGTATCCCAAGATAAAGAGAGTCCCGTTCCACACGTCCCATAACACACTTCATTACGGTTTGTAGGTATCTCGTCAGCTTGTCCCATACCAAGCGACAGTTTATTAAGTCTAATAATGATAAGCTCATGCATGCACACTCATCGACTTTCATTTTAATGCCACAAATACATGTACTGTATGATCATCCTCAATACTTGTCACACCACATTCGTTTCCAGATCAGTTCTTATTCATAGAAGATTTCTAATTCCACAAAGGACCATCATATCTTACAGATCAATTACCTATGTTCCACCATATACCTCAACGCCACAATCACAATCATGAAATCCAATCGATCCTTTACCCATAAGCAATCCTCTATTAGCCTCAAACACACTTACACCCCAAGTCCATATCTAAGACTCCTCAATTTCTGTTCACTTCCTTGTAAACCTCAATTACAACATCACCCAAGGTCATCCATAAAAATCGATACTAGAACCATCAAAATTCAGCACAAGTTCAAGCCTATAAATCCCAAGATTCAGCATTCCATGCTTAATCCTAAGGGTCTCACTATCTAATCGTCCTCAAGTCATCGCTCCTTATCACTCCAAGTCTCAATCAAATTGGATCGAGCTGATCTTGATCTGATAACACTTAAACGGGGATGTCACGCCCCGAACCCTGCGAGCACGCGAACATCCCATCACTAGTCGTTGATCTTTAGATCGACTCCCAAGATCCTTCAATGCACAACTCATAAATCCAACAACAAATCGAGGCTTCTAAATGAAAAGCATGCGGAGGCAGTAAAACAACTCCAAACTTAAAAACAACAAGATGACCAAGGACAGAAACAAGGTACACTTCTTGTGAGTATCAAACACACTTCAAAGGTTGCAATTCTAAATCCTCAAATTCAATAAGCAATCCTTAAGGTTACAAAAGGTCACTATCTATTCTCTTTTCAATAGCTGTCATCCAATGCCAATCCATGGTAAGCTCGGGCTTTCCTTGAATGAGACCTGAAAATATTGGTCCTACGACGGGGTGAGATAACAATCTCAATAAGTTAACCCTAACCCTAAGCTAGACTATTGGTACCTCCAGGTACGTTTGAAAATATGCAAGTTTGGAAAATGCTTTTCACACATGACATTCAAGCAGTTTGGCATAAACAAGGCAATCAGGTTCATGTCTTTCACACTTTCACTTTTCAATCCGAATTTCTCAAGCCATACAGGCATAATAGACATTCCATGCACTCTAGGCATTCCAAGCACTCCAGCCAAATTCAAGCATTCCAACCATACAGACTCAGAAACACATCACGATCATGTTTCAGTCTTTTATCTTTCTTACGCCCATCAAGGGCCACCCTCCTTGGGCCGCGAGAAGATTCGATCAATCACATGACTCTCGACGTCTTATCGAGATGATTCGGTCATCATGACTCTCGCTGCGAGATGATTCGGTCACTATAGCGACTCTCGAAACTCCGTGCCATCGAGATTATTCGGTCGACTATAGGACTCTCGCGTCCAGACCTAGAGATGATTCAGTCACTACCTAACTCTCGATTCTTACAACCTTCGAGATGATTCGGTCAAGGTAGGACTCTCTAGCCGCAAGACCTCGTCAGGTCAATAGGAGTAACTCCCTGCCCAGCTCAATGCATTGGCCATAAAATGAATAGTGAATCTTTCTCATTAAGCCTTTTATCACAATCACAGGCATTTCATACTATCACCATCCAAGGCACATCATTCAAACACATCGAGCTCATAAATTCAAGCACATCCGATTCATCAAATCAAGCATACCCTTCGGTCATGCACACCACTCATGCCATTTGAAGCCATTTGAAGCCTTTAAGCCCACGAAACAGCTCTTTCTCCAAAACCGATCAGATTCTGCCTCAATCGTCCATTCAAACAGACTTACAAAATGAACGGCTGGGCCAAATTGAGCTTATAATATGTCCATAGAAAGGTAAGACAATAAGCTTTTATATGGAGTGGGTTTAACTCAATCGGATGTCGGACAACGAATATATGGCCGGAACAGTGGAGAAGTCGGGATAGGGCAGCGAGCTGGCGACGAGGTCTTCTCGGCCAAGAAGGAGAAAATGAAGGGGAGGAGAAGAGAGAGAGAGGGTTGCCGTCCATAATGAGAGGAGAGAGAGGAAAATTAATCCTTATCCACATGGTCAAAGGTTGAAGAATGGTAGGTGGAATAGGGATATAATTAATGCTAATCATCCATCACTTGACACTTGTCCTCAAGCTCAAAAAATCTTGGCATCAAAAGACTACTTTGCCCCTTTAATCTTGGCAGCCATGGGGGACTCCAAATGACTAAAATGCCCTTCTTCGAATATTAAGGCAATGCTAATCCTCGAGGGGAAAAACGGTAATTTCACACTCTCCGTCCGAAATTTCACTTTTCAAGTCTAAATTACTTTCGATGAGGCAACGTCCAATCCTTTTTCAAACGTTGGAATTCATCAATGTCCACTACCCAATTTCGAGGTCAAATTTCATGTCAAGCTCTCATCGACTGTAATTTCAGCTTATTTCAAACTAACGGGCGACTCTTGCAAGTGCTATGCATATCGACCTTGGGATTTTCTCAAGCCGTGGCGACTTTAGTTGTCATGTAATTGCGAGGGTTTATCGCTAGCTCATGCGGTCCTAATCATCGGAATTCGATTTAGGAAATTCTCACAAATTACACATTGGTTAAGCAGAATCACCCGCGTCCCAACGTATAACGCTAGCAAGACATTCCATGATCGCTCCTGGATCGATCTCTGCTTGCCCAAAATATTCTCTCGACAATCCTTATAGTCAAAGTGTCATTTCTCATTTAAATTCCCCAGGTCCACGTACCCGACTCCGCGGTAGTCTTACCCTTTCAGTAGTTAACTCGAGAGTGGCCAACTCCGAGCGAGTTAGAACTGAAACTCACCGATCGATATCTTTCCATTCCATAACCTCGAGAGGGGTCGAAACTCGAAATGTCACATAATTCCTTTAATCATTTTCGTTTGTTTCGAAGTATGAACCTGACCATACTAATGTGGTAGCTGATGCTTTATCAAGAAGATATTCTATGCTTGCTGTTTTGGATTCGAGAATCCTTGGTTTTCAGACGATGAAAGAATTTTATGATGGTGATCTTGATTTTTCAGCCATCATGACCGATTGTAAATATGGAGTTCAGGGCACTTATTCTGTCCAAGATGGTTTTCTTTTTAAAGGAAATCGGTTATGTGTTCCAATGAGTTCGTTTAGAGAATTGCTAATTCATGAAACACATGGAGGAGGATTAGCAGGTCATTTTGGCATCAACAAAACTCTTGAGGTTCTTCAAGAGAATTTCTACTGGCCAAAGATGAGTGGAGATGTGCATGCCATTATTTCAAGATGTGCAACTTGCCAAAGAGCCAAGAGTCATTTTCATGAAGGTTTATATACTCCACTTCCAGTTCCATTGCAGCCCTGGGAAGATGTGAGCATGGATTTTATTGTGGCTCTTCCGAAATCCCAGAGGGGAAAAGACGCCATTATGGTGGTTGTTGATCGATTTTCTAAAATGGCACATTTTGTTCCTTATCACAAGACGGATGACGCCTCTTATATTGTTGATCTGTATTTTAAGGAGACTATTTGCCTCCATGGAGTACCGAAGACCATTGTGTCCGATCTTGACTTGAAGTTCTTGAGTTATTGTTGACACCTAATTTTTTATCAGCCTTTTTTTTGTTATTTCTTTGAGAAAATACATGAAAAATCCATAAAAAGTCAAAAAATTGCAAAATCAACTTTGGTGGCCTTGGCCAAGCCTAAGGAACCAATTTTGACCAAAAATAATTTTTCATATTTTTCGTATTTTTTTATATTTTTAGAAATTGGGAAAATAAAAGAAAAATCAAGAAAAATATCATTTGAGGTCACACAAATATGGGAAAATAGCCAATATTTTTCTTTTAAATCCCTTGTATTTTTGACCTCACAAAAATTCCAAAATCAAATTAAATTTTATGTGTTTGTTTGTTACACATATGGTTGAATTTGAGAAAAAAATATCAATTGAGTCTTTTAATTTACAATTTTGGCATTTTTTAAGATCTTGACATTCAATCTAATTGTCCCCCTTTTCAATTTAGCCCAATTGTTCGCATAAATTGCCCAATTGCATGAATTGCATAGTAAAATTGCATTTTAGTCCTTGATATTGGGCATAATTGAAATTACTTTCAATTCAAGGGCTATCATTGCAAATTAAACATACTGCCTAATGGGTTTCACCATTTTGAATCAATTGGCATAGGCAATTTGGCTCAATTTGATCATTTGAACATTCAATTGCACAATCCCCAATTTGCAATTAAATGGAAATTTGTGGTTTTTATAGAAATTGATGTGAACTTTTGGGCAAAACCATATTTTTAGATAAAACACATACCCTAAGTTCGATTCTGAGGTTCAATTGCAAGAATTTCCTACTAATTTGGGTATAATTTGGAAAATTGCAAGTCGGAACCGTTTCAGACCGGTCAGACCACCGGTCGAACCGGTCCAGAACAGTATCGTCTTCCTCCTTAAGCCTGCGCGCAGATGAACAGTTCTGAGGGTGATTTCGATCCTTAAATTGAAGACCAATTCGTGGATAATCGAGCACGCAATAGTGGGCGTATTGTTGCCTATACTCTTACTTGTCGATTAACACCGGCGGCACCACTCGACGTCGCCGGAATAAAAGGTAATTGGCCGGTCAAGTTTTGAAGCTGCAAAAAGTAAACAAAAGCTAACACAGCTCAAATCCATGCCAAATTCGTGCGAGATGAGACTCGTCGAGGGACCTAATGAAACTGAACGGAATGCCCAACTTCTCCGTCGCCGTTAGCATGCCATTTGGCATGTGATGGCACGTGAGTTCAAGTGGGCAGAGGATCCCCCAATGCGCGACAAAAATTCTCAAAAATCGATATATAGCCAGAGGGCCTTCGCGATGAAAAGAGGAGGTAGATTCAGTTGGAGGAAGGAAAACAGCATTAGAAGAGAGAGAAAAAGAGAGAGAAAGAGCTCGCTCTCCATCGCCATTATCGAGAGCGAAGCTCGGAATTGCAGAGCATCGGTCAGGCCTTTTCAGGCTAGACCAAAGCTCGGAGAGACCTTCAGGAGACCGCCCACACCGCCAGGAAGCGATTATCGTCAGTCGCGCGGTTTGAAATCGCGGAAAAAGGTGAGTCAGCGCTTCGAACTTTAGATTGAGCTTCAATGGCGGCTTTCATTTCTTGCAATGATTCTTGCATTTCATGTGTGCGTTTCATTCCCTGAACATCACTGATCATCGTCGCATATCTTTTTTGCATCGACCATGCTTAAACACCCCGAATTGAGTCTCCCAATCCCGGCCTCCATTGCCGAGTACTGTTCATACTTGCCTAGCCAAATCTGGGCCGAGCGAGCTCAATCGGAGCTCGAGGTATGTCTCCTGAACATCTAATAATGCTATCCCGTGATGGAATTGCAATGATTTTATGTTAATCAAGCAATCGAACTCCCATGGCCGTACTCCGCATTCTGCTTGATACTCCTGATTCCGCAAATTATATGCTCCGGTTCTTAGATATGTTAGACTAGAGGCGATTTCGAGTTGATTGGCGTTGGTCTCGCGCGATTTCATCAAGGATCCACCATCGGATCGTCGCCGGAGAAGCATAGCCGTTTGCTCCCTTAGAGTCGGGAGGTTGAAGACGAAGGCGACGTGACATGGTCAGCGGGTCAAACTCCTAGTTGGCGTTCGGCCATTGGTCCACGTGTATGATTAGTCAGCAGGCCGTTGGGGAGGTTTGTTATTCGAATAGGTAGATCCAACGGTTCAGGTTAATCGAGTCTAATAAATGGTGGCCGTTCGATTAGAAATTAGAATTATCCGGAAAAAGTTTTAATCGAAAAATCAATCAGAACAGAAACGGTGTCGTTTAGGTGAATGGTCAGGCGACGTCGTTTTGGGTTAATGAGAATAGACGGTCCAGATCAAGTCCCATGTTCTAATCAAGGCCGTAGGTTTAAGTAATTAGATCAGGCGGCCCTGGTCAAGTCTTCAATCAATCTGAACCGTCGGATTTGGTAAGTCAATCCAAAGATCGTGGATCAGCCACGTGGTCCATTGGGGATCGTCAGATCAAAGACGAATAATAAAAAAAAAATGGGAAACGGCGTCGTGTTGGCGTGCTTGGTTTCGCGAGTCCGGGTCTGGGCCGAGTTCCGGCCCGAGTGGGTCGGGTCGACCCGGTCCGATATATTTCTTTTTTAAATAAAAATCGAAAAATGATTTTAAAAAAATATTAAAAAAATTCTGAAAAATCCTAGAAAATCCAAAAAAATGCTAGAAAATTCCAAAAAATGGTGGAAAAATTGTGGGAAAATCCTAGACACTCCAGAAACCCTCCCAAAAATTGAGGATTGACCACAGACAACTGGTCAACCCTATTTTTGGGGTTTCTTATCCGTTCTTCCGAGACTTGACGATATTACTCTTTAGGGGTAAGTCGCCTCTGCCGTATATGCGAGATAAATCGATAATGCCAAGGCAAGAATTAGGGTTGGTTAGACGACCAATTCTTGGGCTTGGATTTTCGAGTCCCATCCCTTTTCTCAAAATGATGATTTCGCCCCTCAATGGAAAAATCGTCTTTCTTGTCCCAATCGAGTCTTGAAAATTGCTTAAAGTTAGGGTTCGGGTCAAGTGGGTGACCAACCCTAATATTTGAGATTTTTAGTCCTCATTTTTGTCCAAAATGACGACTTTACCCCTCTAAGGGTAAAATCATTTTTAAATTCCAGAAAAATTCTAGAAATTCCCGAAAAATAGGAAATGGAAGGATTTGACTGCCAATCCCATTTCCACCCTATTTTGACTGCATCTTTTATTTGAAATGATAATGTTTCCCTTTTTTTGGTAAATTATCTCCAAATTTCTCAAAATTATGATTCTGCCTCTCATGGGCTAATCATGTCCAAATCACTCATAAGCCTTGACTGATACTTCTCTAGGCTAATAGGGCCTCATTAGGGATGCCATGTTGATTTCATGTGTTTTATCCGCATGTATTGGATCCTTGATTTGCGCATTTATTTCTATTGATTGTGAGTGATGGGGTAGTCATTCCCATTTGCATGAACTCCTAGATTTAGGTTCGTACCTCTACTCATCTGTATGAAATCCTAGGGTCTGATAAATCATTCAACTTATGTGTCGAAAGGGTGCCAACTCTAACAGTTGGCGTAACAAAGTCCCCGATCTCGTTTCTCTGGTTTCCGCAGAATCGAATAGATCGCTCCCAACTATTCGATAGGGTTTCCGATCGTACCCTCCACGAAACGATTGGTGGCGACTCCTTGGCATGTACATGTATCACATATCACTAGACCACACTGAAGGTCGACCACGAATATCCAGCCGTTGCGATTTGGGTAATGGACCTTGGGAGAGGCCCGCGTCCGATCTGGCCAGCGATAGGGCGACCCATTAGCTCCTTCGACGGCACAGCGCCTCAAGAGGGGGTCGCGACAGACTGGCGACTTCGCTGGGGACACTCTAAACCAGAATCTCTGATTTCGCAGAATTCCAGATGACTTGAGCCGATTAAAAAGTTGATTGGTTTATCTAACCTTGTTTTCTACAGATGCTCTCGAAGGTGAGGTACGTACACTAACCACTGTGTTAGATGTTTTTGCAGATTGGAGAAATAAGGGGTGGAGTGACTGTTGTCATTTTTCCTGCAGGTTGGAGTTGGGAATGTATGTTTATCTTACGCACATACTGAAGCGGTGTTTGGATACAAACTACTGTGCATGACTTTGCATTGTGATGATCACGACACATCGCACACACTGGCGGTCAAACCCCGACTGCAACCACCTATAGGATTACCTTAGATAGGGAAAGGATGCGAAAGGATCTTATGTTTGATGGCACTTGAGACTTTCGTGTTCGTTCCCGCTCATAATCCAAATTGGCGATATCTAGCCCTCTTGAGTGGGTACTCTTGGAAAGGAATCTGCCTCATTTGGATCATGGGAGCCTGAGCTATAGGTTCCTCACCTGATTTTTGATCTTTAGAGTTTACCCACTTGTCTCATGTACATGTCTATGGATGGTTGGTATACCTAAAATCACCCATTATTACAAGGGAACATTTCATATCCCCAAGTGTGGTTGGTAAGGCATTTACTTTCAATATATATTATTATTCCCTGTTCCTTAATTTGGATCACGCACTACATACATCTACATGCATTTGTATCATGAAAATCACTCAAGTGGCTAATTGAAATAACAATGATAATGAGGTAGGATGTCGCTTTTCCCCAGAAGTTCAACAGAGTTGGTGACCTTCGAGTGCCTAAGGAAGGTCACTCGCCCTGGACCAAATACGAGATTGCACTTTACCCAGTTTGTGTATGGTCAAGAGATAACTGGACGAAAGTTGAGATACGCCGAAGATTGCCAAACCCACTACTACGTGGATAACCTCAGATTCAAGCGACAAAGGGATGAGATGTTCAAGAATTACTTGGAGATGAAGAGATAACATCGTAACCGCCTAGCTAGGGATGCATACGCCCGTCGGAAGGCCGAACGACAGGCTAAAGAAGACATACCCATGATCACTTTTTGGGGAAAGAGAAAACGCCATACGACCAAGACAAAGCCGAAACGCATCACACTCAAGAAGGTGAAACCCAAGAAAGCTCCTGAAGTCATCATACCATGGACCAGAGAATGGCTAGAGGAGCTAAAATACCTTGATCAACGCATTGAAGACAACCCCTCACGCTCAACTGGAGGAGGGTTCCCGACTGACTTTCATTGTGAAGAGGGGTAGACCTCTAGGAAGAGAGTGATTTAGATCCTCACATTCCATCGGCCTTTTATGGCTTTCTTATTTGAAGAGTCTCTATTTACCTTTCTTTCATTAGGTGTCCTGATTGTAATAAGAAATCCATTCCACTCTGCTCATCTGATGTATTGACCAATGGAATGTGACGTTGTTATTTCCCTTAGTCACTGGAGTGAACCTGACTAAATTGCATTACTCGCTTTCCTGAAATTCAAATTAGGCTTTAAGTCAGGCCTTCAAGACCTAAAAAAGGTTCTAATTTTTATTTCTTCAACTGAACTAAGAAATTAAGTTAGACCATGCATACTTCATGACATTTACATGATCATATGTTTAAAAGTAATTTTTGACGATTGACTTTTCAAAATCATTTGCATATTTTAGACTTGATGGGAAAGAATGACATTCAAGTGTTCAAAATTCCACGGGCCGAGCTCCAATCATGGTGGGAAAGCATGGGTGAAGCCAGCCAAAAGTACGCCAAATCACGACTAGGTTACTTACTAGACCTGCTAAAGATTGAATATCCACCTGCCTTTATCCAAGCCATGGCACTCTACTGGGATCCTACCACCACTACATTCTGCATGGAAGGACTGGAGATGTCACGCCCCGAACCCGGCGAGCACGCGAGCATCCCACCTCCGCCGTTACCTTTGATGATCTCTCAGGAACCAACGGCCAATGATTAAAGATCTATATGAAACATGCATGCGAAAGCGAGGACAACTCCATACAAATGAAACACAAGATGGCTTAGGACAAAAGGGTACACCTTATATAAGGGTCAATCATACATCAAATGTTATAATGCTAAATCCCCAAATACTTCATTACAACCCTATGGTCACAAAATGATTCATGATCATAAAATCAAATCGACCCTTTACTCATAAGCAATCATCTATTAACCTCAAATGCAATTGCAACCTCAAAATCATGTTTATAGCTCCTCAATTTCAGTTTACTCCCTTATGAACCTCAATCATATTTCCACCCAAAATCATCAACCGAGATCGATACTATAACCATTAAAATATAACTCAAGTTCAAGCCTATAACCTCGTGACTCAATGATCAATGCTTAGTCCTAAAGGTCTCACTATCTAATTGTCCTCAAGTCATCACTCCTTATCACTCCAAACCTCAATCACACTGGATCGAGCTAACCTTGCTCTGATACCACTCCCTAGTCCCACATTGCCTAGGGGGGAGGTCTTGGGTGGCTTTATAAGCCTTGGGGGTGCCCTTGATTTGCATGAGGCCTTTTCCCGGCTGAGTGCTCGGAAAGCAAAACCGTACGGGTTGCAAAGCCCAAAGCGGACAATATCGTGCAAGTGGGACCCCGGCCGTTACAGGAGATTACCCCTACTCTCGAAGAATACAGTGCCGTCATCGGAGTTGAATTCTCTCACACGCTAGTCCGACCTCCCATAGGACTTGAACCCCTAAGTCAACTAGCCGAATTCCATGACACAAGCCTCTACGAAGTCAAGGCAGATGCCAAAAGTAATTCTGGGCGAATCTTCTTGTCATTCCTCCTAAATCGATTCCCCAACCTCCCTGCTGAAAAAGGGACTAAATCTGGTAGAGCCTTTGTTTTGACATTCTTCAGTTTTGTGCTATTCCCGATCTCGTTTGTCACATTTGATCCTATCATGGCTATGGTAGTCAGACAGGTCTGTTGTGGGTGGGATTATTCGAATCTTATCCTCGCTGAGACTTTCCTTTCCCTAAATCTCTTCAAGAAGAACAAAAAGGAAATCTTTAGAGCCTCTAGTGATCTTCTATACCTGTGGTTCACATCTCATATCAAGCAATTCCATATCCGCATGGGTTTCACTAAGATTAGCCCCGATGCTCATCCTCTTAAAACCTTTGTCAGAACCCACACACGTATTCCTAAGTTCAACTTCAAGAAGTGGAAAGAATTCCTTAGAGCTCTAAAACCCGAACAACTCCGATGGCGGCTAAGGTTGCCAACCTTGGGCAAAGTCAGGCTAGCCTACAATGACAAGGATCCAGTCCCGTTGCTAGGATTCACAGGCGCTGCCGCATATTATCCGAAGAGGGTTGTCCAAAAGTTTGGGGCATTACAAGAAATTCCTTCTCCACCACGACCTAGTATCTTTTCGTTTAACGTACCAAACGAGACTCTCGTGGGAGAAGAGATGAGACAGTTCAAAACCAAGGAGGCATTCATTATACACTCTTTGAAGAGTTCTCTGTCTGAAGATATAAGTTGGCCAGAAAGCATGACTCATGAGGAGAACGTCCACAGGGCCACCCCAGAATACATCCAGCACTTTGAGGCAACCAGACGCAGCCTCATCGAACCCTTTGTACCTGAATACATCGTACCGTATGTACCTGGGATAGAACCATATGTACCTGAAGACAGGGGACCGCTGTCTTATTCAAAAGATGAAAAGTCTCAGGCCAAAGAGGGGAATCCATATTGGGATGATGAGTACACCTTAGACCTCAAGCGTCCTAGACTTGAATAGACTATCCTGTCAAGTGTAAAATAGGCGAACATTGTGATGCCTTTGCATACATACTCACTTGTAATGGATGTTATTTTGAACACATAAGCATGAATGTGGACATGATTTGCAAATGCATAAAAACTATCGTCAAAGATTACACTTCTTTTAATTCCATGAATTCTTTTGGCAAATGATTAAAATAACTACTCACATGAGACTAAGGCTCATAAGATAGTCCTTTTTCTCATTCACTAAATAGAAAGCATGCAATTGATGGAATTAAGTACTTCCTTTTGTCAAAACCAAAGAAATACTCACTGGAATTCCTTCTAAAAAAGGTACACTCTCATCACGAAATTACCAACACATCGTTTCCGCACTCGGCTTAAGACGAGAATGGAGCAACAAGAGTTGACCCCGCGTGTAGGCATGTTGGAATCTCAGATGACCGCTCTTGCGACTATGATGGCCGATATTAAGGCAATGCTGGAAGCCACCCAAGCTAAGCAGACGATGGCTCATAACCAGAGAGACTCAGGTCCTTCTTTTACACCTGATGCAGCTGATAAAGGGACGGCTGGAGATACTCGACGTACGGAGGAGGATATCCGTGACCCGAACATCCAGTTGCGACAAAAAGCCTCCCCTATTATTATCAACCTCGAGAAGGAGGAGAAAGAGAAGCAGACTGTGAAGACTGAAACGGAGGCTAAAAGATTAACCAAGATTGAAGAATGTTTAAGCAGCCAGGGTTATGAGTTAGCTCGCTTCGACAAAATATCTCCCTTCGCCAAGGTGGAGACCCCTCCCGACTACAAGGAGCCGGACTTCTTGAGGAAATATAACGGGACAGGCTGTCCACGCGCTCACCTCAAGTATTACCTGCGCAAGATGGCGCACTATTCGGATTATATTCCGCTGCTGATGAATACATTCCAAGAAAGTCTTGCTAGTGCCGCTCTGGCATGGTTCATTGAGTTGGACCTCGATGATTATGATGGGTGGGAAGATCTTGTAGAGGATTTCCTCAGACAATACAAGTTCAATACAGCTACAGCCCCGACGAGAGAAGATTTGCTGCGAACCTCGAAGGCAAGGGGTGAATTTATCAGAACATACGCCCAGAGATGGCGAGCTTTAGCGACACAAGTAAAGCCATCAATCCTGGAAGATGAGCTGATCGATTTGTTCTTGAAAGCGCTCCCCTACGAATATTTCGATCGATTGAATACCTCCGGATGTCAAACCTTCGTACACCTGATAAAGGTGGCTGATAGGCTAGAATGGGCTCTAAGAGAAAGGAGGCCTCATGAAATTTCCCCCAGGAAGCAGTATCCCTTGAAGAAGGAGAAAGAGGCCGGGCTCGACATAGCATTCATACCGGACCCCCAAAAATCCAAGGGATTTAACGGTTCTAATCAGACCAAATGAGGATCGTCATGGTCGACGCAAAAGGGGCAAGAACCTAGAAGAAGGCAACCTCCAAAGCAGTTCTCACAGCTCCCGAGACCTTTGTCCAAACTACTCCCAATGCTGCTGGAGCAACACTTGGTGGCGAAAGAACCGCCCAAGGTAAATCTCGTTAAATATCCTGGTTTCGATGAGAGCCAGACTTGTGTCTACCATATGGGCGAAAGAGGGCACAATGTTGATAACTGCTATATCCTTAAGCTGAAGGTACAGGCCCTGATTGACAGTCAAATCCTGAAGTTTGACAGCGTGGCTCCAAATGTGCAAGAAAACCCTCCCCCTGATCATCAAGCAATTGGGGCGATATTCACTGAAGAGGAGGAAGGCCACCTCAGGTTGAAGGTGGACGTGTCCAAACTGACTGACCTTCTGGTCACCGCTTCATCCTACCCAAAAGGAGGGGAGGTCCCTGCTGACGTAAAGAAGCTATGTATCACCAAGATGATGAACTTGGGGATAATATCTGATACTAATGATGAAGAATTCGAGGGAGTCGATGCCTCTTTATCTTTGGAAGGAAGCCACTTCGTGATTAAAATTGAGCAGGGAAACACTTGGGATATCTCGCACGAGAGTCTGGTAGACAATCTCGGGCCGATCACTAAGTCAGAAGAAAAACTTGATAAGGACGAGCTGGAAGCCAAGAGGCGAAGTCTAGCTGATCGCAGATTCATGGCAAAAGCACTTGAAATTGGGGATATCATAGACAACCTGGGTCAGGATTTTGGGGGATAAAATTTTAAGGTGAAATATTCTGCTTCTCCTAGTTTCTATCAGAGGATAGAGGATATCGTACCAGACGGATGGGGAGGTATAGATGATCCCACTCCGCCAGAAACCCCGAAGGACAGGGAAAAGCTTTTTACAAAAGACTTTGACTACATCGTATCAATGATTGAAGCAGCCACAGCTGTGGTAATCAGATTGGAAGAGCTGGATAGTTTGAATGAGGTGGAAGATTACCTGGTCAAACTTGTTGTGATCCAATTGCCGAAAGAGGAGGCGGACGATACAGCTGAACCAGAGAAATCTGGCCCAAAGACAATAACTATACAGATCCCTCCAATAGAGGTATACGACCCCAAAGCAGTCCACTGGGACTATGGGACGAAGGAGATAGATGCTGTAATGAGGTTTGGACGATTCTATGCCCCTAGGGAAGGCGAGTCCGAAAAGAAAGAGGTCTCCAAGGAGGATGCAAAAAAACTCATGACCATTATCAAAACCAGTAAGTACGACGTGATAGAACAGCTGAGGAAGATGCCAGCTCAAATATCCTTGCTGGATTTATTCATTAATTCAGAAAAGCACAAGAATGCGCTGTTGAAGATACTAAATGAGGTACATGTCCCCGAAACAATTAATGATGTGCAATTAGGAGATTTTGTAGGGGCAATCCTCCTAAAAGATCAATTGAGCTTCTCTGATGAAGACTTCCTCATGGAAGGAAGAGGGCACAATAAGGCCTTGTACATCTCTGCCCAATGTAACGGGAAGAGAGTGGCGCACGTACTAATCGACAATGGATCCGCCTTCAACATATGCCCATTAGCTACCTTGAGGAGTTTAGGCATCAAAGAAGAAATGATTAAAGCCTCCAAAACGGCAGTAAGGGCTTTCGATGGGATGAAGAAGACTGTGGTAGGTGAGATTGAGCTTGACGTATTCATCGGCCCAACGAAATTCTCTATAAACTTCCAAGTAATAGATTTGCCTAGTGCATTTGGGTTCCTACTAGGAAGACCTTGGATCCATATATCAGGAGCTGTCCCTTCAAGCTTACATCAAAAAGTACGCTTTGTAGTGGATGGGAAGGTGATTACTGTGCATGGAGAAGTCGACCTCCAGACGTACCAGAACAGCGCCGTTCCCTACGTTGAACCTGAAGTTAAGATAGAAGCAAGCTATCATTCCCTGGAATTGGTAGCGACAGTTCACACTTCCGTAGGGACAAAATTGAGGGCTCCCTACATTTCTGAAGCCAATCTTTTATCAGCTAAGATGCTACTGGTATATGGGTTTAACCCTGGAGAAGGTCTGGGCAAACACGGTCAAGGAATAAATACCCCCCTGCAGTTAAAAGCTAACCAACATAGGATGGGCTTGGGGTATCAAAAGGATTACATGGGCGAGTCTGTCCCAAAGGCAACAGGCCGAGGCCAAGGCAAGAGCCTGGGACGCCGTGAAAGCCAGAGCAACTCAAATGACTCATTCATTGGTTCTCCAGCTTAGAAAGGCATATCACAGATATTCAATAATCCTTTGAACGCCTATTTTAGAAAAGATTCCAGGTGGTTGTCAAAAGAGGATATCACTCCGACAGTAGAACCGGATCTGGCAAACCCTTTCCTCGAAGATGACTTCGTGAATGTCATCATAGAGTGGTTGGACAACAATGCCACTTCCTCTGAGTAAAGAAGCTTCCTTCCTTCTTTAAATACAGCACTTAGAACTTTCTGCATTTTATTGCATTTTCATTACTTGTTATAGATGTAAGAAAAAGCCTTTGGATCTCTGGCTGTTGGTCCAAATAGCGTAGTTTGTAAGGCGGCCCATTTTGCATTCAATAAAAATCACACAAGTTTTGTTAAGGACATATGGTACCATAAATCAGTCCGATGATGATACTAGTCATCCGCACATAAGCTTGAGGCCTGATTTGCCATATGATTCCTAATTTCCAAAAGATTTCAGAAGGACAGGGTGTCCGATGATATGAGGACTAGTCCCGTTTATAACTGCACTTATTTTGAAAACCTTTTCGAAACGATTTTTCCACGCTTATGCATGGTATTTTATGGAATACAAACTAACCATGCTCATGACATTTCAGGCATATCATCTCAAACATACATACCAGGTTGTTATGCGATTCGGATATCCACTTTAACTATTCCTACAGCATTGAGGAAGATGAAGACGAGGGTTATGCATCTATCCGCAGAGAATGGAATGCCTTTAAGGAGTCAATGCCTCCTACTTCAGAAGAGCCGGTTGTTATTAACTTGGGCGACCGTACGGATATCAAGGAAGTCAAGATAGGTGGACATTTATCCCGAAATGAAAGACTCGGGTTCACAGAATTACTGAAGGAATATCAAGATGTCTTTGCATGGTCTTACGCGGACATGCCTGGTTTGGATCCTAAGATTGTGGAACATGCACTACTCACGGATCCCGGCATTAAACCCGTCAGACAAGGTAGTAGACGGATGAAAGCCGAGTTAGAAGACAAAATTAAGGAGGAAGTCATGAAGCTTCTCCGAGTTGGCTTTATTGAAGCTATCCCATACTCGGATTGGATTGCAAATATAGTCCCCGTCATGAAGAAAGACGGAAAAATTCGGATCTGCGTAGATTATCGAGATCTGAATAGAGCGAGCCCGAAAGATGATTTCCCTTTACCTCACATTGACGTATTGGTGGATAGTACTGCGGGGTATGAACTATTCTCATTCATGGATGGGTTCTCCGGATATAACCAAATCCTCATGAAACGGGAGGACAAGCCAAAAACTGCTTTTACCACGCCCTGGGGAAACTTTTGCTATAAGGTTATGCCCTTTGGATTAAAGAACGCAGGGGCCACCTACCAGAAGGCTATGGTCACACTATTCCATGAATGATCCATAAGGAAATTGAGGTATATGTCGATGACATGATCGCCAAGTCCAAGATGGGGCAGGATGACAAACAGGTGTTAAGAAGATTATTTGAGCGATTGCGCAAATATAAGTTGAGGTTGAACCCTAACAAATGTGTGTTTGGGGAAAAATCTGGGAAACTTCTCGGATTCATGGTTAGCAGCAGGGGCATTGAGATCGACCCTTCAAAGATTCAAGCCATCCATGATCTAGCGACTCCCTCTACAGTAAAAGAAATGAGAAGCCTTCTGGGGAGACTGAACTATATTGCTAGATTTATCAATCAGCTGTCTGATATGGCTAAATCAATCTTCAAATTACTCAAGAAAGGCACGAAAGTGACATGGGACGCAGAATGCAGTCAGGCGTTCTAAAGGATCAAGAACTATCTAGTCACTCCACCGGTACTTGTGCCACCCATCCAGGTCATCCCCTGACCTTGTATCTGACTATACGGCGGGAATCTTTAGGAGCCTTACTTGCCCAAACGAGCCCAAAAGATGGTAAGAAAAGAGCCATCTACTACTTAAGTAAGAAATTCACGCCATCCGAAGCAAAATATATATCAGTTGAGAGGGCTTGTGTAGCGACGGTATGGGTGCTTCGCAGATTGAGACAGTATACTCTACATCACCATATTCAGCTGGTAACGGAAAATGATCCTGTTAAATACCTTCTGGAGAAACACGCGCTGATTGGGAAGTTAGCAAAATGGCAAGTGATGTTGTCTGAATTCGACATCAGGAGTTCTCTGCAAAAATCAGTAAAAGGAAGAGCTATAGCTGACATGTTAGGAGAAAATCCTTCGACTTGCAAGCCTTCTAAAGAAATAAAGGCAGAAGATCAAGTTCTAAACATGGCAGAAGATACGTGGGTCATGTATTTCGATGGTGCCGTTAATCTATCAAGAGCGGGCACCGGGGCGGTATTGATATCCCCTGATGATCAACATTATCCTATTGCGGCAAAGATGACCTTCCCTTGCACCAACAATATATCAGAATACGATGCGTGCATTTTAGGCTTGCAATTAGCCATTTCCATTAGAAAACCTAAGCTGCAAGTATATGGAGATTCCAAGCTTGTTATTTTGCAAACACAGGGAGAGTGGAAGACGAAAGACGCAAAGCTCATCCCTTATCATGAATATCTCGAAGAATTGACACTTAAGTTCGAAGAAGTGTCCTTCGAGTATCTGCCAAGATCTCATAATCAATTCGCAGATGCATTGGCCACCCTGGCCTCGATGTTGCAAATAACTGAGGGGCTAGAAATAGAGCCCCTAAGGATCGGCATAGTCGAAAAGCCGGCCTATTGTATGCTGATCGAAGAAGAGTTCGATGGAGAGCTGTGGTATTGTGACATTAAGAATTATCTCTCAAAAGTGGAGTTTCCTAAAGGATGTCAGGCGGGAGACCGGAGATACATAACTAAGATGGCCAGCAAGTTCTTCCTCAGTGGACAAGTTCTGTATAAAAGGTCATTTGACTCCACTCTGTTAAGATGCGTAGACGCCAAAGAAGCAAATATTCTCATGAAGGAGATCCATGAGGGTATATGTGGGCCACATATGAACGACCACCTCCTCGCTAGAAAAATCATGCGGCTTGGCTATTACTGGATGACCATCGAATCAGACTGTTGCCAACATGTCAGGTCATGCCACTAGTGCCAAATATATGGTAATAAGATTAATGCGCACCCGAATGAATTGCATCAAATGTCTGAAGTTTGTCCTTTTTCCATGTGGGGAATAGACATGATAGGGCCTATCAATCCCGCGGCTTCAAATGGTCATTGCTTCATCCTGGTGGCGATTGACTACTTCACAAAATGGATAGAAGCCAATTCGTACAAGAATGTCATTGCTAGAAACGTGGCGAAGTTTATTAAGAAGGACATAACATCTCGATATGGTACCCCCCAATCAATTATTACTGATAATGGGTCCAACCTGAACAACAAGATTGTCGATGATCTACTAGATTACTTTGGTATTCAACATTTGAATTCGTCCCCTTACCGCCCTCAGATGAATGGGGCAGTGGAAGCAGCCAATAAGAACGTCAAAAGGATCTTGGCTAAAACGGCAGAAAACTACAGGGATTGGCATGAGAGGCTACCCTTTGTCCTAATGGCATATCGAACTTCAATCAGGATCTCTACTGGGGCAACTCCATACAGTCTGATGTATGGGATGGAAGCGGTCCTACCCGTGAAAGTTAAGGTTCCCTCTTTAAGAATCTTATCAAAGGGTAAACTTTCCGAGTCAGAATGCTCCGAGCTCATATATGAACAACTGAATTTGATAGATGAAAAGCGTCTTAGAGCAATCTGTCATGGTCAGAGTTACCAGAAGAGGGTGGCCAAGTCGTTTAATCGAAAAATTAAAACCAGAAGTTTTGAAGTAGATGACTTGGTAGTGAGAAAGATTCTGCACAATACTGTCCATCCGGGAGGCAAGTTTACCCCGAATTATGAAGGCCCCTATATAGTCAAGAAGATTCTCATAGGAGGAGCATTGATTCTTATAAATGCTGATGGAGAAGAACTGGGGCACCCTGTAAATTCAGATGCTGTGAAGAAGTATTATCCTTGAAATAAAATCAGATTTTGGTCATGTGGCTTGTCCCAAATTGATCCGAATCGTCATAACGGTCATTGCATAAGCATAACATGCATCCATGCATACACTAGCATGTGTTCAGTTTTGCAGGGTTTCAAGAAGTAAACTCAGAATCGGACTCATACAAACAAAACCCTGGAAGGGAAGGTCCTCGATACCAAGTACCAGGTGATATGTATCTGTTCCATCAAAGGTCAAACCATCCTTTACTCACTAGAATATCTCTTCTATCATACATGCAGGAATACCTAGTGAAGACATAAGACAGCAAAAGAAGAGCATAGTAAAGTATCTCTCACTTCCTGAAAGATGAAAAGAACGAGAGAATGAACATTCACATGTCTGGACTCAGGAATAAATATTATATCATAAAAAATGAATTCCTTGCATATACTGCACGTCTGCCAAGGTCAGGGAATGTTCAAGCATGTTCAAAGTATGCATGATGCGTCATTGAAATTCCCTGTGGAGCAAAAACGCCTGGAGAAAAACAATGTGGTTTTTCCACAAGCATGACTTGCTTAAGTTATCTAGCAGGAATATCCCTCTGAATGAGAGACGAACCTAATCCAAACACGACCCCCATACACTCGAGAAATGAGGGAATGGTGAGAATAGGAAACTCTGAATCTGAGGATACAATGGTCTTTCGCATCGATTACATGGATCGGGAAGACGGAGGCATTCATTTCTCTATCCTAAACACTACAGGTGACTATCGATAACCCTTTGAACGACGATTTCATTCTTTATCCCTGTCAAGAACCACCCCACATTGGGGCAAACTAGAGGTACGCCCAGCAGTACCAGGAGATAAATGGTTAGAAATCCTCTTGCCTAGACTTGCATCAATCTTCGTGTGTTGCTTATCATTTTAACTTCTATGGTGATTCAGGTGCTTTAACATGACGAAAAGCATTCGTTTCTCTATCCTATACACTTTTACCCTTTGTACAGCCCAGTTGAGCCTGTACACTCGATTCATAAACCCGTTGGTAATCAGTACATATTCCAAGACGGAAGCAACATCACTTCAAGAGCGGAAGAGTTCAGAATATAGGGATTATAAAAATTCTCGGTGCTAAGATTCAAAGCGTATATCTAGCACGCTCATTTGAAAAATCCTGGTTCCCAAAAAAAAAAAAGAAGGGATCCTACGAAAAAGAGCAAAGAAAAAGAAAGAGAGAAGAACACAATTGTGGGCATCTAGAAAAAGCAAAGCGCCTGGTAAAAGCAAGGCCAATGTCCTGCCAAATATTTGCACACTTGTGAATCATATATTCGATATGGTAAATGCCAAAAAAAAAATTTGGGTCGCTAGTGAGAATTGGTGATGCCACCTTCAGACGCTAACACCACACTAAGCACGAGAGAGAGGTTCTCCAAAAGACTATCAATGCGCTTCAAAAGACTGAAGATGCTCTTTGAACCACAAGATACCCAGATCGGCGGCAAATCTGCAGTGATCACCAATGTTAAACCCTTTACATGTTCTGGGCCAAAAACAAGCTTTTTTTCGGTCCCCAATCCTACCTACGTTACAACCTTGAAAAGCCTTTTCCGATTGAGGCACCAGGATTGACATAGGGTTTAATGTCTAAGCTTAGCTCGAAGAAGTTCGAGCAAGATTATTTCTTTCTCATTCTTGCAGAGTTCTTGACTTGTAAACCCGGAGCAGATGAAGAAAATCTTATACTCGAAAGACCTGACTCAAAAAGTGAGTCCCTTTCAGAAACCATGCCCAAACCCAACATTACGGTCCCGTAAAGACCTCACGATTGATCTAAATGTATGCGCTGTGAATAGCCCCGAAAATCCAGGTACAAGGTATTAGGAAATTCGAGTGCCCTTATTATAAAAAGACCAAGTCAGAAAATTGGTAAGAAGACCTTTCTGACAGAGATATTCCAATAAAATGCTCAAAGGCAAGCTTCGTTTGGAGACTTCAAATTGTTTGATCCAGGTGTGCCTCACAGGAATCCTTGATCATCTTTGTATGTTTTGAGATGTCTTGGATAATCTCCGACATCCCAAGTTATTTTACATAATTACATAGGTTAAAATAAACCTTTACCTGCATTATGTCACCTCCAATGTCAAAAGGACAATATCCAGAATCATCTATTGGGGAAATACTCCTATATTTTGATTCTGACAAAACCTTCAAAAGATATTGTCTAATGTAATGTGATGCAGGAAGAATGTGTAAGCAGCAGATTGAGTGATTCCAATTCTGTCGCACTGACGAAGGGTCAGATGGAAGTGCTTCTGACGAAGGGTCAGATGGAAGTGCTTCTGACGTAGGGTCAGATGGAAGTGCTTCTGACGTAGAGTCAGATGGAAGTGCTCTTGACGATCCAAACAGTGATGGATGGATCACATCAAATCTCTGTATTACCATTTCATGTCAATTGATCAAACTTCTCCTAGACGAATCTGAAGAAAGATCAGTTCCTGCATTTTACAAAACACGAAGACCCACGAATGGCAGGTTTCCGATCAAGGCAAGTGATATTCAATTATCATGATATCCCCTCTTGTCAATCAAGGGACCTTCTAAATAGGATATCATCTTCTAAGGAAAATATCCTCGGGAATCAACTCAAACTTATCACACTTATGGAAGCGGGAGATTCAGTTGTATGGGCGACTGAATCAGAAGGATTCAATATCTTACCCAACGGTCTACATATCTTCTGAAAATACAGTCTCGTTCAATCACGATTGATGACGTCCAATCAAGGATTGAAGAGCGATCCCTTGGCTGGAATCCAACGGCTAGTTCGGAGGCAGGGGAGTATAAAAGAAGAATAATGTTCGACCAGAGTGTAAGAGAGCGAACATCAATCCAAAGTGCAAGAATAACTTGAGTTTCATCTGAGAGAGTATACTGATTATTCAAAATCCTTCACTGTGAAAATCTGTGTGAGAAGGAAACAAAACACTTGAGTGATTGTAATCTTCTTGATTCTTCATAGTGAAATCCAGCCGATCGGCTGTCATCGTGGGAGAGTGGACGTAGGCTTGATCTAAGCCGAACCACTATAAATTTTGTGTGCAATATTCTCTTCTCTAAACTCTTACCTTTGTGTTTAGATTTTCTGCACACCGTTATACTGTTTTTGTTCCTAATCGTACACTGAACTTTATTCATTCCGCAAGAAATTTCAATTGTGTTCAGAATCTCCTATTCACCCCCCTCTAGGAGATATTGTTAGATACATCAATTGGTATCAGAGCAGGTTGCTCATTTTACGAAGTGTCTATTGACTTCAGAGTTAACGATCTACTATGTCTAGCAATCACTCTTCAGGAACAAGCGATTCGCACTTTGCCAACAAGCCTCTATACTTTGATGGAAAGGATTACAACATGTGGAGTAACAAGATGAAGTGGTTCTTCAAAGCCTATGATGATCTGATGTGGGATGTCGTTACAAATGGAATAGTTCCTGCAAATACCACAAATCCAACCTCTGCTGACGGAGTAAACATTGTCACAACAATGACTGATGCTGAAAAGGCTAAAAGAAAAGGCCTTGATTCTAAAGCTGTCAATGCTCTCTTTTGTGCCTTATCTACTCCTCTTTATAATCGTGTCTCAGAGGAAGAATCATCTAAGGCAATATGGGATAGACTTCATGTTACCTTTCAAGGAACAAATCGTCTGAAAGAAACAAAGCTCAGTATTTTACTGAGTGACTATGAAGCATTTGAAATGAAGCCTGATGAATCTATTGCAGATATGATAGACAGGTTTCAGACTTTGGCAAGTGGACTTGCAAGACAAGGTGCACCTATTGCAGAACCAATGCAAGTCAGGAAGATACTACGAGGACTCACAGATGATTGGAATTACATCAAGCCATCAATTCAAGAATGCCAAACAATTAGACCTCTCTCGGTGGATGAGCTAGTGGCACTTTGCAATCCTATGAAACAGAACGAGCAAACAAAAAGGGAGAACAGAAAGGTAAAAAATCTATTGCATTAAAAAGTCAAATTAATCAATGTTTTTCTAACACAGATGATGAAGATGAGGATGACGAAGAATTAGCCCTCATGGTCAAGAAATTTAGGAAGATGGCTCGAAAAGGCAGAAATATCAAAGGAAAGAAACCTTGGAAAAAGAGTGAGGTAAAAATATCAAGCAACGACTCACAAGATAGCAAAGATGTGATTTGCTTCCACTGTAAGAAAGCAAGTCATATCAAACCGAACTGCCCAATTTTGAAAAAGGACAAACTCAAGTATGAGAAGTACAAGAAGGCTCTAAAGGCAGAAACTTTGAGTGATTCTGATGAAAGCGAGAATGATTATGCAAATATCTGTCTCATGGCCGAATCAGACTCAAGTTCAGATTCAGAAACTGAGGTATGTTCATCTGAACTCCCTGATGAAGTCGTTGAATATATAGATGAATTATGTAGAAACTACAAAGAAGCCCTTGAGAAGGTTTCCTGTTTGAAAAAGGAAAATACTTCTTTAAAACAACATAATGTGTCTCAGGAAGAAAAAATTAGTTTTCTACAACAAGAGTTTCACCAGATGAAAGAAAATCATGATTCTGTTTCAAGAGAAAATGCTTCCTTGAAAGAAAAAATTTCTACTATATCAAAAAGATTTCACAAAGCTCAGAAACTCTGAATAGCATTATATCAAAACAGATACCCTTCAATGATCGATCTGGGTTAGGTTTTAAGAAGGAAAGTAGCCAAAGAAATGTCTTTAAAACTGAATTTCGAAAACCAACGTTTTCCAATTACAAGCATCATTTTTATAAGCACTTTACTAGATCCTACATTCGACAACCTTGTGTGAACTGTGGTGATCCTAGCCATACTAAGGATTACTGCAAGAAAATCTGGAGACCTATTAAAAGGTCAAAATATACTAACACAAAAGGACCCAAGAAAACATGGGTACCAAAGAAACAGTAAGTTGGTTATCTATTGCAGGTACCAAAGAAAAGGAAGAACAAATGGTTTCTAGATAGTGGTTGTTCAAGTCACATGACTGGAAATCCAGAGGTGTTTATATCCCTCTCAGATTGTGATGGAAGAAGTGTGTCGTTTGGAGGAAGGAACAAGGGTAAAGTGATCGGGAAAGGAAATGTAAAGATTGGAAATCTGACCGTTAAAGATGTCTCTCTAGTCAAAGGATTGAACTACAACTTGATTTCTGTAAGTCAACTCTGTGATTCTGGATATGATATTCGGTTCCAAGATCTAAAATGCACAGGTATGAGCAAGGATAAGAAGCAATCCTTCACGGGACGAAGGCATGGGAATATTTATCTTTTAGATATTAATGCTGACTGTGAACATGATAAATGTCTTGTTTCTGTCAAGGATGAATCTGATCTTTGGCACAGAAAGTTAGGCCATATTAGTATAAAACATATCTCAAAACTTTCCAAGAAGGGACTTGTTCGAGGATTACCTCAAACAAAATTTGAGAAAAGTGAACTATGTCATGCATGCACACTAGGTAAGCAGGTAAGAAGTTCTTTTAAGTCTTTAAATCAAGTTTCTACTAAGTGTTGTCTGCAGCTACTTCATATGGACATCTTCGGACCAAATAGAACTCTAAGCATTGGAGGTAAGAAATATTGTCTTGTCATAGTTGATGACTTCTCTAGATTTACATGGGTTTCATTTCTTGCTCACAAAAACGAAGCTTTCATATCCTTTTCAAAACTTGCTAAAAGAATTCAAAATGAAAAGGGTTACACTATTTCCAGTTTGAGAACGGATCATGGGGGAGAATTTGAAAATCAAAATTTCTCAGATTTTCGCACTAATTTCGGAATTCAGCATAACTTCTCTGCTCCTTATACTCCACAACAAAATGGGGTAGTAGAAAGGAAAAACAGATCGTTGCAAGAAATGGCCAGAACTCTTCTTATAGAAAGTAAAATTCCCTCTAACTTTTGGGCTGAGGCTGTTTCAACAGCTTGTTATATCTTAAATCGAATTTCCCTCAGACCTTTTTCTGAGAAAACTCCCTATGAATTTTTCAAAGAAAGAAAGCCTGATATTGCATACTTTCATGTATTCGGTTGCAAATGCTTTATTCTAAAGAATGCTAATGATCGAGTTGGAAAGTTTGATGAAAGATCAGATGAAGGAACTTTCTTGGGATATTCAACAACAAGCAAAGCCTACAGAGTCTACAACAAGAATACTCGTACTGTAGAGGAATCAGTAAACATCAAGTTCGATGAGAGCAACCAGGATGATGAACCTGAATCCATTCAAATGCATACACTTCATCAAGTCACAAACTCACCAGCAGAATCAGATGTGAATTCGGAGAATGTTCAGAAGGAAACTTCAGCAGTTGAAGAAAGACCAAAAGATGATCAAAATGAATCCAAAATATCCTCAAATGATGGACTTGACAAAAACTGGAAGCATAAGTCAAGTCATCCAAAGGAACTTATCATAGGCAGGATAAATGATGGTGTAAGAACAAGATCCAAGTTCAAGCAAGCAATGAGCAACATCGCCTTGGTATCTGAATTGGAGCCAAAAAGGATTGAAGATGCATTAGCAGATGAAAACTGGATAAATGCAATGCAGGAAGAGCTACATCAGTTCCAAGTCAACAATGTTTGGGAACTAGTCAATCGTCCCAAAAATCGTCCAGTAATTAGAACAAAATGGGTATTCAGAAACAAACTTGATGACAAAGGAAAGGTTGTGAGAAACAAAGCAAGACTTGTAGCAAAAGGATATTCTCAGAAAGAAGGAATAGACTATGATGAAACCTATGCACCGGTTGCCAGGTTAGAAGCCATTAGGCTACTTCTTGCTTATGCGTGTTACAATGACTTCAAACTTTTTCAGATGGACGTGAAAAGTGCCTTCCTAAACGGCTACATCAAAGAAGAGGTATATGTAGAACAACCTCCTGGCTTCGAAGAACCTAGAGAAAAGGATCTGGTATTTGTCTTAAAAAAGGCTCTCTATGGATTGAAACAAGCACCTCGCTCCTGGTATGAAAGGTTAAGTAACTTTTTATCTCGACACAGCTTCACTAAAGGATGAATTTGAGATGAGTATGATGGGAGAATTACGGTTCTTTCTTGGTCTTCAAATTCATCAATCCCAGAAAGGAACCTTCATATTTCAAGAGAAGTATGCATTGGAAATAGTGAAGAAGTTTGGTATGGAAAATGGCAAGAAGACAGAAACTCCTATGTCTCACTCTTCCAAATTAGATAAGAATGAGGATGGAAAAGAAGTCAATCCCAAACTATATCGAAGCATGATCGGATCATTACTCTATCTCACAGCTTCAAGACCCGACATACTATATAGTGTCTGCTTATGTGCAAGATTTCAGTCAAGTCCAAGAGAATCACACCTATCAGCAGTCAAGAGAATAATCAAATACATAGGGACATATCCCAACTATGGTTTGTGGTATTCTAAATCTTCCGATTTTACACTAAAAGGTTATTCAGATGCAGATCTTGCAGGTTGCAAAATTGATAGAAAAAGTACATCAGGAACCTGTCAACTCATGGGAAACATGCTTGTCTCATGGTACTCAAAGAAGCAAAATACAGTGGCACTCAGTACAGCTGAAGCAGAATACGTATCTCTTGGAAGCTGCTGCACTCAAATACTTTGGCTAAAACAGCAGCTCAAGGACTATGGTGTTGAAGAATCAACTGTGGAAATCCTATGTGACAACACAAGTGCCATAAATCTCACAAAGAATCATGTACTTCACTCAAGAACAAAGCATATTGAGATCAAGCATCACTTCATACGTGATCATGTTCAAAACCATGATGTTAACATTTCATACATTGACACGAAAAATCAACTTGCAGATATTTTTACTAAACCACTTGATAAACAGAGTTTCAATTTTATAAGAAATGAATTATCTATTATTAACCTTCCTTCTTAAGTATACCTTAGAACAGGGAGCGTCAGAAGGAGAGTCAGAAAGAGAGTCAGAAGGAGAGTCAGAAGGAGAATTAGAAGAAGAGTCAGAAGGAGCATCAGAAGGAGCGTCAGAAGGAGCATCAGAAGGACCGTCAGAAGGAGCATCAGAAGGGACGCCAAAAAGGCGCGTAAGAAAAAAATTCACACTTTTCTTAAATCAAAAGGTCAGTTTTCTCTAAAAGCTATCTTTTAGGTAAGTTCCTTATATGAATAGATATTGCTTAATATCTGATTGACCGTGAATATTCTTTTTTTAAGAATTCCTTTTTAAATCAAATTTTCTTTTGTGTTTCCAAAAATAACCGCCTCTTTTATAAAAAACGCTGAACCGTCACCTATGTTCTCCTACTTTCAAAATTCTCTCAAATCAAAACCCTAAAACCGTGTTGAAAACCTCTCGCTCTCGATTTCCTCCTCAAAGCAACACTCTTTCACTCAAAGTTTCAAACTTTCTACGCATCAATGGCTCCAAAATCAGTCTCTGACTCGAAGAAGACGCCTCAGACCAAAAGGAAGTTCTCCGCATCAACTGCAAGCAGCGCGGAACTCACAGATACCCAAATCAACGAACAACGAGAAGCACTCCGCCTGAAAAAAGGTCTATCTCTGTCTGCTTTTGAAATAAAGGAATCTATGGCCCATTCTATTAAGCCAATGTATGATAGAATCAAGGACGCTGAAGATTTTGGAAACGAACTTAGAAAACTGCTGAAAACTCATCACCTTGATAGTGAGAGCGAACTTTTGGAGTTTCTTAGTCTGCCTAGAAAAATCGTTGAACCACTTGCTGTAGAAAAACCTACGTCTGTCTCTAGCAAAGGAAAGGAGAAAGTGGCAGAGACAAGTTCGAAACGTAGACGATCTCCAATTAGACCTGGTGGTACGAAGGCGAAGGTGGAAGATGATGATGACATTCTGTTCAATGAATTTGTGAAAAATATATGCTTTAATTTGGATAAAAGCTTTACTGATCCATTGTTCCAGAATCAAGCTCACAAAGAACGGTTTGAAGCAATGAAGCAGAGAGGTGTTATACCTCAAAGGGTATTTGAGTTAAAGTACTTTGACAGCAATGGCATCAATCTGAGGAAGCATCTAGAAAAGATGAAGCTAGATCAGTTTATAACTAGAAGAGGCTACACTTTTCCTGATATGGTAGCTTACTTCTATTCAAATCTTCAGTTTGTCAACTTCAACTCTATGGCTTTCACAATCAAAAGAAAGCAGTATTTTCTAACTGTTGATGAATTGGCTTCAATCATGGGAACCAGAAAGGGAGACTTCAAACCCTTAGATATCACTGCAAGTGAAGCTTTCTGCTTTCTGACTGGAAAATCGAGTTTCTCAAGGGAATCAAAGTCACACATTGCCTACACAGACTTTCCCCTGAAACATATCATGATGCACAAAGTGATCATTGAATGTCTCAGACCCAAGGCAGCATCAAAGACAGATATCTCAAAGTACGAGGCAAAGCTGTTATGGGGAATCTTGACAGGACAAAGGATTTCTTTTGCTCACACTGTTCTAATGCATATGTACAGATCAGCTCTCAAGCCAAAGGGACAACTTCCTTATGCGGCATTGATCTTCAAAATAATCAATCATTTCAAGATTGATAGCCTAGGTGCCTTTGTCGAGCAAGAAATTCCTTTAATGACTGTTGAAGAGACTATGGTAACTAAGATGGGATTCAAGATGACTCCTGCTGGATGGAGAACGAAGAACAATGAACCAGTCATTGTAGACTTTGAGGAAGAGTCACGGCAGAGATCTCCCAAGAAGAGAAAAGTCATGGCAGTTAAGGGTCAACAAACAGAAAGTCCTGCTGGTACGGACTCAAACGCAAGTGAGGAAGAAACAAGGGAATATGATTCTGAGGTTACCCCATCTCGAGAAGGATCAGATGCAGCTGGTCAGTCCGAAAATCAGAATGCTGAAGGAGTCGAGGAAGAAGTAGATGACACAGGACTACAACAACAACAAAAAGTTGTGTATCCCTGTGATCTGACTGAGGCAGAATTCCTTACAATGTGGAATGAGGAGCAAGCTGCACGATTTGCAGATGACACATAGTATGACATCCAAATTATCAACTGTGATCATGAGGAATTGCTAGCTCAAGTTCTAGCAACATTGGCGCCACAAGAGCAGGAGCAAGAACAAGATGACTTTGACGCCTACTCTGTCTCCTCCACCAGACACACTATCCAGAAAGGTGCTACAAGTCTGGCCTCAGCAATAGCACGAGAAGATCAATTGTCCAGTGCAGAGTCCATTCCAATGGACATTGATGAAGAAATAGTCTCCGTGCCTCCATCAAAGGACAAAGGAAAAAGAGCTATACTTCAGGGGGAGAAAGAGCCCGAGACTGTCATATCAGATGTCTTTCTCACTGAAGTCCTAGCTTCTCAAGCCTTCCCTAAGGCTCAAACTGAGGGGGAGACTTCAGAACCTACAGATCCAAACCCACATATGGACCTTCAGGCGCATTTTGACAATTTTCAAAATACTGTTATTCAGACAATGGTTGCAATGGAAACAAGATTTGTTCAGCAACTGCAGGCTTTTGAATAGAAGACAGATAGACAGCTGCAGGGTCTGACTAGTCAGGTGACTAGGCTAGAAAAATCCATTGATGTCTATGGGAAAACGTTTCATGATGAGATAGCCAACTTGCCTACATACACACTGGTCAGAACGGACAGAACAGCTTCACACATGCATTCTCCTCAAGCTGTCAGAGACCATGCTCAGATGCTGAGAAGCAGTTTTGCATAACCTTCCCGAGAGGAGACTGATGTTGAGCCTGACGATCATCCCTCTCCTTAAAAACTTTTTTTTCTCTTCATAAACGCATTATCATTTCAAGAACTTTTTCGATGTTGACAAAAAAGGGGGAGAAGTTGAATTTTTATGCAGTCTAAATAGATTATCTCTAACCATACTTCTCTAATCATATCATATCTCAATTTAGAGGAAAGGAGGAGAAAATCTAACCTACCGTTTTGCAGGATAATTCGTGCAGGATTATTGCAGGATAATCTTACTATGATCATGCTTTCATTATATTTCACTCTAATGATGATTACCTGCAGGAGCAAATATAATGGCTACTCACTTTTATTAAATTATCATATCATATCTCAATTTAGAGGAAAGGAGGAGAAAATCTAACCTACCGTTTTGCAGGATAATTCGTGCAGGATTATTGCAGGATAATCTTACTATGATCATGCTTTCATTATATTTCACTCTAATGATGATTACCTGCAGGAGCAAATATGATGGCTACTCACTTTTATTAAATTATCACTGGTTTAATTTTCCCTTAAATTTGAAACTGGAGAAGTTTTTGTCACCATCAAAAAGGGGGAGATTGTTGTGGAAATACTCATATATTTTGATTCTGACAAAACCTTCAAAAGATATTGTCTAATGTAATGTGATGCAGGAAGAATGTGTAAGCAGCAGATTGAGTGATTCCAATTCTATCGCACCGACGAAGGGTCAGATGGAAGTGCTTCTGACGTAGGGTCAGATGGAAGTGCTTCTGACGTAGAGTCAGATGGAAGTGCTCTTGACGATCCAAACAGTGACGGATGGATCAGATCAAATCTCCGTATTACCATTCCATGTCAACTGATCAAACTTCTCCTAGAAGAATCTGAAGAAAGATCAGTTCCTGCATTTTACAAAACACGAAGACCCACGAATGGCAGGTTTCCGATCAAGGCAAGTGATATTCAATTATCCTGATATCCCCTCTTGTCAATCAAGGGACCTTCTAAATAGGATATCATCTTCTAAGGAAAATATCCTCGGGAATCAACTCAAACTTATCACACTTATGGAAGCTGGAGATTCAGTTGTATGGGCGACTGAATCAGAAGGGTTCAATATCTTACCCAACGGTCTGCATATCTTCTGAAAATACAGTCTCGTTCAATCACGATTGATGACGTCCAATCAAGGATTGAAGAGCGATCCCTTGGCTGGAATCCAACGGCTAGTTCGGAGGCAGGGGAGTATAAAAGAAGAATAATGTTCGACCAGAGTGTAAGAGAGCGAACATCAATCCAAAGTGCAAGAATAACTTGAGTTTCATCTGAGAGAGTATACTGATTATTCAAAATCCTTCACTGTGAAAATCTGTGTGAGAAGGAAACAAAACACTTGAGTGATTGTAATCTTCTTGATTCTTCATAGTGAAATCCAGCCGATCGGCTGTCATCGTGGGAGAGTGGACGTAGGCTTGATCTAAGCCGAACCACTATAAATTTTGTGTGCAATATTCTCTTCTCTAAACTCTTACCTTTGTGTTTAGATTTTCTGCACACCGTTATACTGTTTTTGTTCCTAATCGTACACTGAACTTTATTCATTCCGCAAGAAATTTCAATTGTGTTCAGAATCTCCTATTCACCCCCCTCTAGGAGATATTGTTAGATACATCATCATCTCTATGTGAGATTTCATTTTTACAGGTTTAAGCTTTCTGCAGGATACCTGGAGTCCCCAGGTCCCAAAATGTCACATCTAATGTCAAAAGAACAATCTCTAGAATCATCTCTATGTGAGATTTCAGTTTTACAGATTTAAGCTTTCTGTAGGATACCTGGAGTCCCTAGATCCCAGAATGTCACCTTTAATGTCAAAAGGACAATATTCAGAATCATCTCTATGTGAGATTTCAATTTTACAGGTTTGAGCTTTCTGCAGGATGCTTGGAGTACCCAGATCCCAGAATGTCACCTTCAATGTCAAAAGGACAATCTTCAGAATCTTCTCTATGTGAGATTTCAGTTTTACAGGTTTGAGCTTTCTGCAGGATGCCTGGAGGCCCCAGATCCCAAAATGCCACCTCCGATGTCGAAAAGACAATATTCAAGATCGTCTTTCTGCGAGATTTCAGGTAACCCTTAGATCCCAGAAGAATCTTATCAAAGTTTTTGCAGGTTCAAGTTTTCTGCAGGATACTTGAAATCCCCTAATCCCAGAATAACGCCTCGCATGTCGAAAGGACAATTTTCGGAACCAGCTTTCTGTGAGGTTCTAGGTAATCCCTAAACCCAGAAAAGCTCATTTGGTAAAGCCTGAAGGTTAGGTACACCTCATTTGTATAGATCCTAGTTAATTCCTTAGAATATAGGATCAAAATGTTCGACAATCTCTAAAAGACGGGTGCGTCATCCATAGGTTCCTAGCAGAAAGGAGTCCTATTATTGGCCTAATCCCCCTGAAGGATCAAAATGTTCGACAATCCCTAAAAGACGGGTGCGTCATTCATAGGTTCCTAGAAGAAAGGAGTCATATTTTTGGCCTGATCCTCCTGAAGGATCAAAATGTTCTACAATCCCTAAAAGAACGGGTGCGTCATCCATAGGTTCCTAGCAGAAAGGGGTCCTATTCTTGGCCTGATCCCCCTAAAGGATCAAAATGTTCGACAATCCATAAAAGACTGGGTGCGTCATCCATAGGTTTCTAGCAGAAATGAGTCCTATTCATGGTCTGATCCACCGTACGGATCAAAACCCCCGACAATCCCTAAGAGAATGTGTGCGTCATTCATAGGTTCCTGTCAAGTATAGGAATCTCATTCTGGTACGGCCTACCATACAAGCTAGAGTTTAACCGCCTTATGTCACGCCCCGAACCCTGTGAGCACTTGAACATCCCACCTGGCCCTTGTCTTTAGATTGACTTTCAGGATCTCTCGGGCCACAACAATTTTTAAAAATCCATACATATACGGAAGCAACAAACATCTCCATTTTTTTTCAATTTACAATTGAAATGACTTAGGACAAAATGGTACACTTCAATTCATACAGCGGTCGAATATACTCAAGGGTTCAATCTCTAACCCACGAAACCAAATACAATCCCTAAGACCACAAAATGTGAATCCATATCCTGTAATTCCATCTTCAAATACTCAACCTCGACAAACTTCCCGTCTCATCGCCTGGGACCTGAAAAAGTTAAGCCCCCACTGGGGTGAGATATAAATCTCAGCAAGTAAACCATAAACCTAGACCAGACCGCCAGTCCTCCCAGACTATGCCAATGAGAAATTCACAAAAACTCATCGAGGAATTATCATCTAGCATCTCAATATCACTTTCTCATGGCACCTTGTTATAAAGAACATCGCCATCAAGCACATCACAAACTATGAGATCCAAGTTTCACACATTACCCTAAAACAAACTTAACATTTTCATAAGTCATCAATATGACAACCATATAATCGTCGCTAGGGCCCACAGCTGCGATGTAATTTCAATTCACTCAAGCATCGCCAGGGCCCACGGCCGCGATGTAGTTTCTCAGGGTACTCTGATCATTCATTTGCGTCAGGGCTCCAAGCCAATTACGATGCTAAAGGAGCTCCAAGCCAGTGCGATCTCCGGGGCACCAAGCCAATTGATCGCTGGGGCACTACCGCTCATTCATATAACATCGGCACTAAGGCCAATCATATAACTGGGGCACCAAGCCAATTCGATCTTCGGGGCACCAAGCCAAGGATCGATGAATGCATTATAGCATAGACCTTATAGTCAGTGTAATTCATCAATGCTCATTGTTCAACATCAACTAACAGGGCTCACTAGCCAAGCAACCACCATAATTGCCAATGCATCACAGCCGATTCAACAACAGAGCATCAGAGCCAATTCAATAACAGAGCATCATAGCTAAATCATTTCTCAGGGCTTCCAAGCCAAATCATTTCACATGCTCATATTCAACCATCATAAACCAATGCTCAAACGATCCACTCATAAAACAAATCACCAATCAAACACATCCAGTAGTGTCCTAACGTCCTAGTAGAGGTTTAAGGGACACTTACCTCATTAAGCAAGCTAGCAGATTCCATCCCAATGAGCTACCTAGCTCAGCAAACTCACGGCCAAACATGGCTCTCACGGCGTGCCTGGGAAGACCACATCGAAACTCGATTATTTCTCAATCCCATCGCGCCAATTCCTTAACAACACCGATAACACCTTATTCTCAAGTATTCATAATGTTAATTCAATGCCCCTAAGAATGCCAATGTCATTCTATCAAGGCAAGTCATCACAATTTCATTCCATCAAAAAATCTGCTCTTTTCTTAACCCCACGACCAGGTTCATTCTCTCAAAACTTGCAATTTTTCTACTGACCTTTTCAGAAAACAAATTACAGGGTCTTAAACTTCAAGATCTTACGGACGCGTGGGGGAAAACGGAGCTCAAATTGGATACCGGACGACTTAGAACGACTCAATTCAAAATCAATGCGCGCTAGGGGCAGATTGGACGGCAAACCACTTTTTCACTTCAAACAATTCCTTAATCACCTCTTAACCCAAACTTCTCTCAAAACCAACTTGCCAATACATCAAACATCAAGTTTAGGGGTCTCACCAAAAAGGTTTTGAGCAAAATCACACCACCAAGCTTTGAGCAGCCCGGTTTGCTCACGGTCCTTCCACGATCAGAATCTGTCCGATTTTTAACCACCCAAAATCAGCCATGAAAACCTATTTTAACACCACCAAACTTGCGACCACAGACCATCCAACTCAAGTACTAGATGTCATGGAGATCTCACCGAAAATTTGAAGCCATTTGAAGTCCGGAAGCCCTTGAAACAGATCTTTCCCCAAAACTAGTCGGAATCAGCCTCCATCCTGACCTTTTCCCACTAAAACAGACCTACGGAACAGAAGGCTGGGTAAAATTAAACTTACAATACCTTCCTAGAACGGCAAGATGATAAGATTTCAGATGGCGGTGGTTTTACCTCATTCTGATGTCGGACGACAAAGTTATGGCCGAAACAATGAATCAGTTTCTATCTGTCCGCGAGAAACCGCTCGGCCGAGAGAGAGAAAAAAAAATGAAGAAGAAGGAAAAGTGAGGCGGAGGGGGTGCACGGCTGAGGAAGAAGGAGAATGAAGCTCTCCTCAATTATTTGAGGGTTTAATGTGACAAGATTGAATTAGGTGGGCAATAAATGCTTGAGGTCTTCGATGGGTGACACATGGCACATATCTAATAATGCAATCCTTGGCTTTGACCCTTCTTTGACCCATGCACACTATTTTCGGCAGCCATGGAGAGGAGTGGGAATTGACCATTTCGTCCTTCTGAAATGTTAAGGCAAGGGCAAATGGTCAAGGGGCAAAATGGTCATTTTGTCACTTTTCGTCCGAAACTTCATTTTTCTCATTTTGAATGACCATTGGCGAGGCAACGTCAAATCCTTTTCCAATTTTGAAATTCTTCATTTCCAATTGCCAATTCGGGCTTTCATTTCCTATCTCAAGCCTCGAGGGGTCGGAAATCCAGAATGTCACACCTTAGGACACTCAAAAGACGAGTTCATAGGTATCCACTTGAACCCGCTATAGACCACGCATGCCGCACGAGCGTCAGGCAGGTAAGTAACATGTGAGTATATCTATCCCGCCTCTCTCTCTCATCAGCCAAAGCAAAATGAGCAAGAGCATCTACTAGCGGGGCAAGAAAGATTATATGTCAAAGATCCATTTTTCTATTTTTCAGTAGAGTCGATCTAGACTTAGGTGTCACCTGTCTTTGAGAGAAACCTCTCGCGAGATTCCTCTCAAAGAGGGGCAGCTGTTGACACCTAAATTTTGATCAGCCATTTTTTTTTTGTTATTTCTTTGAGAAAATTCATGGAAAATCCATAAAAAGTCAAAAAAATTGAAAAATCAACTTTGGTGGCCTTGGCCAAGCCTAAGGAACCAATTTTGATAAAAAATAATAATTTTTCATATTTTTCGTATTTTTTTAGAAATTAGAAAAATATTAGAAAAATCAAGAAAAATAGCATTTGAGGTCACACAAATATGGGAAAATAGCCAATATTTTTATTTTTAAATCCCTTGTATTTTTGACCTCACAAAAAGTCCAAAATCAAATTCAATTTTACGTGTTTGTTTGTTACACATATGGTTGAATTTGAGAAAAAAAATATCAATTGAGTCTTTTAATTTACAATTTTTGCATTTTTTAAGATCTTGACATTCAATCTAATTGTCCCCCATTTGAATTTAGCCCAATTGTTCGCATAAATTGCCCAATTGCATGAATTGCATACTAAAATTGCATTTTAGTCCTTGAAATTGGGCATAATTGAAATTACTTTCAATCCAAGGGCTATCATTGCAAATCAAACATACGGCCTAATGGGTTTCACCATTTTGAATCAATTGGCATAGGCAATTTGGCCCAATTTGATCCTTTGAACCTGCAATTGCACAATCCCCAATTTGCAATTAAATGGAAATTTCGAGTTTTTATAGAAATTGATGTGAAATTTCGGGCAAAACCAAATTTTTAGATAAAACACATACCCTAAGTTCGATTCTGCGGTTCAATTGCAAGAATTTCCTACTAATTTGGGTTTAATTTGGAAAATTGCAAGTCGGGACAGGTTCAGACCAATCAGACCGCCGGTCAAACCGGTCCAGAACAGTATCGTCTTCCTCCTTAAGCCTGCGCGCAGATGAACAGTTCTGAGGGTGATTTCGATCCTCAAATTGAAGACCAATTCGTGGATAATCAAGCACGCAATAGTGGGCGTATTGTTGCCTATACTCTTACCTGTCGATTAACATCGGCGGTACCGCTCGACGTCGCCGGAATAAAAGGTAATTGGCCGGTCAAGTTTTGAAGCTGCAAAAAGTCAACAAAAACTAACACAGCTCAAATCCATGCCAAATTCGTGCGAGATGAGACTCGTCGAGGGACCTAATGAAACTGAACGGAATGCCCAGCTTCTCCGTCGCCGTTAGCATGCCATTTGGCACGTGAGTTCAAGTGGGCAAAGGATCCCCCAATGCGCGGCAAAAATTCTCAAAATCGATATATAGCCAGAGGGCCTTCGCGAAGAAAAGAGGAGGTGGATTCAGTTGGAGGAAGGAAAACAGAATTAGAAGAGAGAGAAAAAGATAGAGAAAGAGCTCGCTCTCCATCGCCGTTGTCGAGAGCGAAGCTCGAAATTGCAAAGCATCGGTCAGGCCCTTTCAGGCTAGACCAAAGCTCGGAGAGACCTTCAGGAGACCGCCCACACCGCTAGGAAGCGATTATCGTCAGTCGCGCGGTCTGAAATCGCGGAAAAATGTGAGTCAGCGCTTCGAACTTTAGATTGAGCTTCAATGGCGGATTTCATTTCTTGTAATAATTCTTGCATTTCATGTGTGCGTTTCATTCTCTGAACATCACTGACCATCGTCGCATATCTTTTTTGCATCGACCTTGGTTAAACACCCCAAATTGAGTCTCCCAATCCCGACCTCCATTACCGAGTACTGTTCATACTTGCCCAACCAAATCTGGGCCGAGTGAGCTCAATCGGAGCTCGAGGTAAGTCTCCTGAACATCCATTAATGCTATCCTGTGATGGAATTGCAATGATTTTGTGTTAATCAAGCAATCGAACTCCCATGGCCGTACTCGGCACTCTGCATGATAATCCTGATTCCGCGAATTATATGCTCCGATTCTTAGATATGTTAGACTAGAGGCGATTTCGAGTTGATTGGCGTTGGTCTCGCGCGATTTCATCAAGGATTCACCGTCGGATCGTCGCCGGAGAAGCATAGCCGTTCGCTCCCTCAGAGTCGGGAGGTTGAAGACGAAGGCGACGTGGCATGGTCAGCGGGTCAAACTCCTAGTTGACGTTCGGCCATTGGTCCACGTGTATGATTAGTCAGCAGGCCGTTGGGGAGGTTTGTTATTCGAATAGGTAGATCCAACGGTTCAGGTTAATCGAGTCTAATAAATGGTGGCCGTTCGATTAGAAATTAGGATTATCCGGAAAAAGTTTTAATTGAAAAATCAATCAGAACAGAAACGATGCCGTTTAGGTGAATGGTCAGGCGACGTCGTTTTGGGTTAATGAGAATGGACGGTCCAGATCAAGTCCCATGTTCTAATCATGGCCGTAGGTTTAAGTAATTAGATCAGGCGGCCCTGGTCAAGTCTTCAATCAATCTGAACCGTCGGGTCTGGTAAGTCAATCCAAAGATCGTGGATCAGCCACGTGGTCCATTAGGGATCGTCGGATCAAAGCCGAATAAAAAAAAATAAAAATAAAAATGGCAAACGGCGTCGTGTTGGCGTGTTTGGTTTCGCGAGTTAGGGTCTGGGCCGGGTTCCGGCCCGAGTGGGTCAGGTCGACCCGGTCCGAAATATTTCTTTTTAAAATAAAAATTGAAAAATGATTTAAAAAATAATAATAATAATAATAATAATAAATCCAAAAAATCCTAGAAAATCCAAAAAATGCTAGAAAATTTCAGAAAATTCCAAAAAATGGTGGAAAAATTGTGGGAAAATCCTAGACACTCCAGAAACCCCCCCCCCAAATCGAGGATTGACCACAGACAACTGGTCAACCCTATTTTTGGGGTTTCTTATTCGTTCTTCCGAGACTTGACGATATTACCATTTAGGGGTAAGTCGCATCTGCCGTATATGCGAGATAAATCGATAATGCCAAGGCAAGAATTAGGGTTGGTTAGACGACCAATTCTTGGGCTCGGGTTTTCGAGTCCCGTCCCTTTTCTCAAAATGACGATTTTGCCCCTCAATGGAAAAATCGTCTTTCTTGTCCCAATCGAGTCCTGAAAATTGCTTAAAGTTAGGGTTCGGGTCAGGTGGGTGACCAACCCTAATATTTAAGATTTTCAGTCCTCGTTTTTGTCCAAAATGACGACTTTACCCCTCTAAGGGTAAAATCACTTTTAAATTCTAGAAAAATTCTAGAAATTCCTGAAAAATAGGAAATGGAAGGATTTAACCGCCAATCCCATTTCCACCCTATTTTGACTTCATCTTTCATATGAAATGACAATTTTGCCCTTTTTTGGTAAATTGTCTCCAAATTTCTCAAAATTACGATTCTGCCTCTCATGGGCTAATCATGTTCAAATCACTCCTAAGCCTTGACTGATACTTCTCTAGGCTAATAATGCCTCATTAGGGATGCCATGCTGATTTCATGTGTTTTATCCACTTGTATTGGATCCTTGATTTGCGCATTTATTTCTATTGATTGTGAGTGATAGGGCAGTCATTCCCATTTGCATGAACTCCTAGATTTAGGTTTGTACCTCTACTCATCTGTATGAAATCCTAGGGTCAGATAAATCATTCAACTTAGGTGCCGAAAGGGCGCCAACTCTAGCAGTTGGCGTAACAAAGTCTCTGATCTCGTTTCTCTGGTTTCCGCAGAATCAAATAGATCGCTCCCAACTATTCGATAGGGTTTCCGATCATACTCTCCACAAAACAATTGGTGGCGACTCCTTGGTATGTACACGTATCACATGTCACTAGACCACACCGAAGGTCGACCACGTATATCCAGCCGTTGTAATTTGGGTAATGGACCTTGGGATAGGCCCACGTCCGATCTGGCCAGCGATAGGGCGGCCCATTAGCTCCCTCGACGACACAGCGCCTCGAGGGGGTCGCAACAGTTATTTCTGGAAGACCTTGTGGAGATTGCTTGGTACGAGACTTCTATGATGCACAACTTGTCATCCTCAAATCGATGGCCAAACTGAGGTAACGAATCATACTCTTACTACTCTCTTTCAAGGAATGGTAAGCAAATCCTTGAAAGATTGGGATTTGAAGCTTACTCATGCTGAGTTTGCTTCTAATGGATCACCAAGCTATACTACTGGTCGATCACCTTTTGAAGTTGTTTACGGACTGAATCCTCTCACACCGATCGATTTGATTCCGATTCCATCCAACTCTCAAGTCAATTTCGATGGAAAAGAAAGAGCTCAAGTGATGAAGAAGCTTCATGAGCAGATTCGTTCCAAGATTGAGAAGGCCAACAAGTCTTATAAGAAGAAGGCTAATCGGCATATAAAGAAGACTTATTTTCAACTAGGTGATTTAGTGTGGATTCATCTAAGAAAGGAAAAATTTCCCTCCAAACGAAAGAATATGCTAATGCCAAGAGCCGATGGTCCTTTTAAAGTTCTGGAAAGGATTGGCAACAATGCTTATAAAGTTGAACTCCCTGGAGAATTTGGAGTTTCGACTACTTTTAATGTGGGAGATCTATCACCTTATTTGGAGGATGATGACTTTTGAGATTTGATATCAAATCTCAAACAACCTGGAGAGTATGATGCAGGAGCATCCAATGATGTCACCAATGGTATAACCGATGTTGATGTGCAATCCTTGATTCCACCCACAAGCTCTGCACAATCGTTAATTGTTCAAACCAAGGCTGAATTTGGTCACAACTTGCTTCAATGGATCACATCGACTTGAAGTCTAAAGGCGTGCTCAGATGATGAGGAGCTCAGACATTGACGAGAGTTCAGATGATGCGGTACAAGCTCAGAAGATAACGCACTCAGAAGATAGCTCGTTCAAATGATGGCACAATCTTAATGTGACTTTCCTAATTAGTTGCTGACTTGAAGGCTAATCAAATATATATCCATGAAAGGTTATCTAGAGATATTTCTTTTAATTCGGGAGATCTCTTAGGGATGATATTTGATATGTTAGGCTGGTGGACGAGATTATCTTGTTTCCTTTTCCGTATTTGAATAGATTTAAGATTATTTGTTTCCTTTTCTTTGTGTTATCTCCATCCCTCTATTTTGAAGGAGAAGTAATCTTATTGTAAAAAAAAGACGACATTGATTATTGATGAATGGGAATTTCCCTTGAGTGTTGAGTTATATACTTCAGCATCTTTATCCTTAGAGAGTGGATATTCCTTGGTGGTGAGCCAAAAAGCCATTTATCCTTGGTTGGTAGCGTAGCATTTAGACCTTAGTAGTGAGCTTTCTATCAATCCCGATCTTCTTCCTCGGCTGGTGATATCTTTAAGCTTTGGTAGCGATCGTTCTATCCTTCGTTTTGTATTGTTGGCTGGTGATTTCTTTACGCCTACGATATAACTTGAATTCCTTCATTATTTCCACTTATCATCCACCCACGTTACCATGTAATTCCGCAAACACCGCCCTTCAATTCACCCCTTTGAATCTGTTCGCGACACTCTGTGCTTCGAAACACCTATCCTACGGAATCACTCGCCCACGCACACATCATTAAGCAACAACTCCAAGCAATATATCACATATAACACAATTCCGGCAACATTTCATGCGAATCAAACGTGTCTCATACACAGTTCTAGACCAATTTATAAATTCGCACCTAAAGGCTAATCTGGCCGCTTTCCTAAGCCTTAGGTTCCACCCATTTCAGTAGGTACTAGATAAGCTACAACTATGGCCAAGTACACCAATACCTTGCATATCAAATTAATGCATAATCGACTCGGGTCTAAACAAAACCTATACAGCAACATTTCAATTTCAACACAATTTCGAGGACATGTCGTAATGATATAAACGTCATTCATATCAAGAACCACACAATAATTTTGTAGTAAGACGACTTCATCTCTTGTGGTCACTTATGATTCAACTCGGCCTTACTAAGACAATATACAAGCATAGTCAATTTCCAAAGGCCAATCATCTAGAGACAATATCAGCGTGTATAGTCATTCCTACTATCCAACTTAGTACGTATCAAAATTATTGAGCTAGAATTTACTAGTTGGTTAGCTTAGATAGTCTTCGGCTCACTATAGAATTCCCTTTGGTTTTGCTCAAGGTCACGGTCAGCAGCCCATCTCTCTATCAATCGGTCTCCTAATATTCGAGATTTTGTTCTACAAGTTCACTCTATCCTAGGATTTCTCGACCAGGGCTAAACCCATTCATCCGAACCACTTTTCACTTATATTAGAAGGATCCTCTTCATTTCGATTAGCTTGACATCCTAACTTTCCACTGGCCTAAACAGTTTCGACTCAGCTAAACAAGTTAGAACGACATTCCTGCACTACAATAACCAAGCTTTCGGTTCAATCCCTCGATGAACTCTTATGACCAGAGCCTCCTCCGAAAAGACAAGTAACATCTGCGGCCCCTCTAGGACAGAATCGAATCAGCCATAACCATCCCTTGACCTCAACATACTCGTACGCATTTCGTCTAACTCGACCACTTGGCAATACTGACTGCATGCAAGACGTTCCAGCTTTGATTCGGGGTTTAACTCAGTAAATCCTACGACCAGCTCTATAAGGCATGATTGGAAGAGTGTCTTGCCTTTCTATTGAAGAGAATGGTCATTGGTTATGCGCCTACTCTCCGATCAGCCGCTGCAATCGTCGCTGGAGCTGCTACCTTTCCTCTTCTTCTTCTTCTGTTCGTCGAGAGAGTATAGGGGAGAGGAGAATGTGAAGTGTCCCCAAACCTCCTCTCCAAGCTTCATATGGGCATATATAGTGTAAGGAGTGAGAGAGTGGATGAGATGTTCGGCCAATGAATGTCGAGCTGCCGCCCAAGAACTCCAATCAGATTTAATCATTTTTGCATTTTCCTTTAACATGTGCTTAAGCTCCCCTAAGATTGTGCCACTTGTCACATTCCTTAGGCTAAATATCTCCCATAACCATATTTTCATAGATTTATAACCCTCTAATTTCACTACTTGTCACAAAACCGATTCGCCACCACAACTATAATGGTCGATCCTTTCCATGTACACAATCTCCTCAATTTCACGCCCAACATGTTCCTTATCCAAACCATTTTAATTTAATTTCCATCTTGCATGGTTCAGCCACTTAATGACATGTACCCTATATTTCTATCTTAGTCAATATCATATGTTTGATCGCTGCCCCTTTTTGCCCGTTCTTAATGCATAACCTCAAGAGAAGTTCACGTGAGTCCTCATATTCGTGAGCAACATCCTCTTTCTTTAGGCTGAATGTGTCGCCATGAAAATGCTAAAAGAATTTGTTTATACATACTCATGCCAGTAATTCTTCAAATGGACTAAATTCAAGGCTAACACTTGATTCCAACTCTACCTCAACTTCCCGTGACTATCTGAGGGCCATCGGAACTGAGATGTCACAAACCATGTACATCCCTAGCCCTCATGGGTCGAAAATGGGTTTAAGTGTGTAACTCATTTTTGACCCATATGATTCAACTTAAGTTTTTTGGACCCAATTTCATTCAGCCTTTTAAAAATTTAGAACCCCATATACAACTCATTTGTATAAAAAAAAATATGGGTAAAAAATGGGTCATTGACCCATATTGACGGCTCTACACTTGACATGGCATTTCTATGATTAAATCATAATGGAACAATTACCTATTCCATCTGATTCATTGCTAGTAAAATTTGTTCTTCTTCCTCTAGTGCATCCGGTTACTAATTCTTAAACTGACGATTTGGCCCGTTTTATCTTTCCTCTTTCAATGGTAAAGCCTCCTTTCTCGGCCAGACCCGAGCTTCGGATAGGTCTCCTTCTCTTGACTCCGGGAGCAGTTGCTTTTACTCTTGCACTCGGGTTATGGAAACCTTACAAAATAGCCCCCTCATAAACTAGTTTGCCCATTGTAATTCCTTTAAGAACTACCGCCTGTCGCAAGATGTGTGTTACATTTTTCGAAATTTAATCTATCGATAATCCTCCATAGGCGAAAATCTGATAGACAGTGAATTTTTTTTAAGGCTTTGTTAATATTTTGAAAATTGAATAATGTGAAAATATTTTTCAAAGAATGATCACTTATATATGGACGAAGATGAATGGACGAAAATAATTTTCATCGTTTATGCAAATATTTTTTTTATCAAATAATAATTTTAAGTGACACTTGCAATTAGTTTTTGAAAAAATATTTTTCAAATTACTTATTTTTCGCGACCATGGTATTACAATACTCAAATTTGGGCCGTAGTAAGCTGTCATTTGAAACTGAAAGCAATTGAATAACTTAAAGCCCAAAATAAAGTCGGGCCCACCATCATAAAACCCTAGTTTCGATTTCCGACTATATAGATGATCAGTGTCCCAAATGTTGTTCCCCTTCAGTCATCAAGACTCCGGAAACCCTAGCGAGAGAGAGCGAAGATGAAGTACAATCCTCGCGTCACTAGCTCCCGCCGCAAGAACCGGAAGGCCCACTTCACGGCGCCGTCGAGCGTCCGCCGCGTCTTGATGAGCGCCCCGGTGAGCTCCGACCTCCGGTCGAAGTATAACGTGCGGTCGATGCCGGTGCGCAAGGACGACGAGGTCCAGGTGGTCCGCGGGACGTACAAGGGCCGCGATGGCAAGGTCGTCCAGGTCTATCGCCGGAAGTGGGTGATCCACATCGAGCGTATCACCCGCGAGAAGGTCAACGGGTCTACCGTGAACGTGGGGATTTCTCCCTCGAAGGTCGTCATCACGAAGCTCCGGCTCGACAAGGACCGCAAGTCCCTGCTCCATCGCAAGGCCCAGGGACGCGCTGCTGCTGACAAGGACAAGGGGACCAAGTTCACGGCCGAAGATGTCATGCAGAACATCGATTAAGAGAGATAGAGAGTGAGGAAGGTCCTTTTGTACTCAGATTGTTGACCATTTCGGTGATAATTTTGGTTGTTTTCAGACTCCAGAACGTCATTTGGCTGATATATCGAAGGATGTTGTTTTACATGTCTGGAATGCCCTGCTTTTTTTATCTGCGAACCAGTTGGATATTCTGTGTCCTATTGTAGTATTTTGTTTCAATTTCGTGTGATTGCTTTAGTTCTTTCATGACCAGTCAAGTCTTGTTACGTTGTGTCTTTGGATTGGTAATTCAAGATGATGGTTGGCTGGTGCAGCATTATCTTTACTTGGGCCGTGAAATACTTGCCATGAAATAGACCCATTAATGAGTTTGGGAATCAATGGTATAAGATAATGCAGTGTACATATTCTCTCAGCTGGTTCTATCCATCCGACTGGATTGATCAGTCCTTAGTGAACCTTGACTAGTGCAGCATGTCCATGGATCCGCTTGTAAGCTCCGTGCTAGCTTTTTGGTCTAATGTTGTCAGCTTCAGACTGAACTTGACCAAGCAGTAGTGTCTGTGTTTATCTGAACATTATAATACTTTGGAGTGTTGCTTTAGATGTGATTGTTGTATCAATCATTCTAGTGTATTTGGACATGCTTTTGTGATGCTGTTTCTATGCAGTAGTATGAAATTTGGAGTAGGTACTACCAGTAAGTAATTGATGCAGAAAATTATGAACCCTCAAGTGAGGTTAAAGTCTGACCATATTTTTTGCTTTTGCTTGTGGCTGATAGGGTTGCCTGGATTCTTCTTTATATTTTTTGCCTTCTCGGGCATAATAGTTGCTTCTTGTCTAATCTTATGAGCATTTAAGACTTTTCCGTCTGTAGTTTATAGATGAGTTTAGTAAACGGTGCATCGATCTGGATTTCTTTCTTCCTTCTTGGTTACTTATATGGGTGCGCGTTACTTGGTTGTGCTCGCCCTGCTTACTTGCCAATCATAATAGGATGTTAGAAATGGTTCTTGATAATTATCGACAAGACTTGTCCGTTAGGTGATGGAGTAGTGTTGCCTCATAACGGGATAGTTAGCTGATAATAAGTAGAATTGCTGGCACGGAATATAGTCAGGTAAGAGGTATGACGTTCTGAAATTTGAGGCAAACTTGCAATACTTCTTGGAGTTTCTTTGGAGCTTTTTCACGTGCCTTTGTTTTTAGAGTTTTTTGTTTTTTCTTTACATGCCTTTGTTTTAGAGTTGGAATGCCCTATTTCTTGCTTTCTTGCCGTGAAAGGAACTTGTTATAGATCCTGTTATGGAGTGCTGCTGCAGAGCGCATTTGGTATTGTGCTTTGGCAGTTTTGCCAAGTTGGGTGGAGGGTTGTGGGAACAAAGCTTGTTGATATTTTTACCATCCATAAGCTGATAAATCAATGTGATCTAGCACTAGATTATCAAGTGATGGACGGATGGTTCCTCTGCAGAGTATTTTTGTCCTCAATTTCAAATTTGATCTTTAAACAGCTAATGCATCTGATATGCCTTAGAGGCCAGGACCTTTGGTTTGGTCTCCCCTACACATCCCCACTGCATTCTATACGCTTTTTGTAATGTTACAGTCTCTAGGCGGAAAGGTACCACAGGCTGTATTGGCAGCTCTGCCATTCGTTCAATATGCTATTCGAATCTAGTCATCATCCTATATGCCATTGGAGTTCTGTCATCATTCTATATGCTCTGTGTCAATCATTTGTCTCTCTTGGACTGTGTATGATAGTGTTTCTAATTCGGACCGGTCAGAGAACCGGTCTGGTTTGCAGTTCGCAGGTCTTGTCGCTTCAACTGGCTGAATCGTTGGGTTGAAAAAAAGAAATTACGACATTGCAGCTAAACTATGTCATTTACATGTTTATTGAAGCCAATGGACAAACGAAAGCGGATAGCTTAGTTAGCTTTTGATTTAGGTGTATATGTTTGAGGTTAGGGGGTTAAACTCCCCTTGTTGGTAGGTTGGCATTGTTCCTTCAATACTGCAAACCCCCGGCCATCTCATTTTGGGTCCCATTTTTTTTCCCCTTCCGTTTTCGGCTTTTCTGTCTCGTTTCAAATCTTTTGGGCTTTTTTCAGTATTTCTTTTTGTGTCCTTAAATTCTTTGGCTCAATTTTTTATTTGACCCCATTCACCGTGATTTCATCAACAGATTGTGAAAAATATTCATCTTTAAGTTTTGTGATTAGAGTGTAGTTTTTGAAAAGTTGTACTTTATTGCGCTTCCGTTAAGAATTTCAGAAAATCTTGTGCATTCATCATGCCTTTCGGGTTTAGGGAAATGGATTGCCTAACCTTTCCTTAGAAGGTTAGGCCCTAATCTTGCAATCTGGACCATTCGTGTTATGAATGGATGGTCCATATTATCACTAATAAAAATATATATAAATTTTTTTAAAAATTGCCCTTTAAAAATAGGATATCTGGGCCGTCTGTCCAAAAATAGACGGCTCAGATTGCAAGGTTAAGTGTCTAACTTTCGCTCAGAAAGTTAGGCGATCCGGATCCCGAGTTTAGAGTAATGGGTAAAGTGCTTTAAGGCTCTTTTGCGAAAAATGTGCGGGGCCTGGGACTGGGAGGCTAGGATCTTGCGCAGGTTCGTCACCCGATTGACGTGCTGAGTGATAACGTAACGAGGTCTGATGAAAGTCATGCCTTTACCAATGAATTTGTCCGTTCGAGGCAAACGAAAAATGGATATCGAACAGAGCACGTCTGGTGACGTGTGTATGCTACTTCAACTGATGAAGGTGAAGGTCAACATTGATTCAACGTCGGTCACCAAAGTTTCCATGGGTGGTTTGCTTGTTGTAGACGGTCAAGATTGATGTATCTCGTCGAAATTGACCTGTGAAAATCCACAAAATTTATTAAATAACCCACAATATTTAAATAGATCATGACTGGAAAAATAAATCTACAAGATAATAAAGTCGAAATAAGTGGGTTATAAATAGGTACATTATGAACTCATTTACAACCCACTTAAGACAATCCACTCAAGAGGCATGTATCCTTTCATTACCCGATAGTCTTAAGCCCATTCAAGAGACCCAACAATTAGCAAGATTTGTATAAATTTTTCATTTCTTTTAAAATTTGTGAATTTCTTTATAATTCTTTTTCTTTTTCTTTCTTTCATTTTTCTTTTTCTTTTCGACTATGGCTTCGTGGCCCTCTCTAGATTTGTGTGAGGGCGCTAGATTTGTGTGAGGGCTAGACCCTCGCCCGCTACCAATGAGGGCCTCGCAAGCCTCGCCCGATGGCCCGCAAGAGTTGATTACCGAACATCGTAAGAGGGAAAAAAAAGAAAGAAAGAAAAGAAAATTAAAATTATTTGTATTGCATGAAAGTATTTTTTAGTAATGTAATTCTTACAAAACAAAAATTCTTAGATTGTGATAAATACGAAAATGTATTAGCAATATGGGTCGTTTACGAATAAATGGATCATAAATGAGTTATAGAGTTAATTTGGGCTGAGCCATTTTATGATCCGACCCAAACCCAACTCGATCCACCTGTTTAATAGGTCTAGCCGAGTCCATTGAATTAAACTTGAGATTCATCAAATTGCATGGAGTTCGTACTTTGTTTTCCTCTCTTACACAGTATTTTTCAAAGCAATTCTGTCGGAGCGAAAATTCTATTCACAATGATCAAAGAAACTTCATTAATCATGACGGAGTTTAAGTTACCAAATCTTTTATCAAATTGCCAGCTCATTCAATCGGTCATGAACATCTATTTTTCACATGAACAATTTTGTTTATTTCATTATTGCAAAAGCATCAATTATTGCAATAATCATACAAATACTTCTTTAAGAGTTTACCAACGGGTTGAAGGAAATCATCAACTCTTTTCAACATTACCGAAATTTCTACTAATTCATATTTATATGTCGAGATTAAGATACTAAGCTTCATATAACTGTGAACTTATGGATCTACTAAAGCCTGTACGATTCTTTTTTGGCGACTGTAATACGCTTGTTGCTGACTCAATTAAATGTTTATGAAGTATAAGTAGTTGAGAAATCAGAACAATCCAATAGATATAGGTAAGTAACTCTAATTAGATTTATAAATTTCGTATAACACTAATAACGTTATCACCTTGGTAATCTGCGAAAAGAAATGTTGGTAAACCCATTGCGAAACTTTTATTTGAAGTGATAGGAAGATGCTAATGTGCGACGGAGTTGAAAAAATTGCCTTTCAACTTCTTTGCCAATACTTTCCGGAACTTACCGAAACGGAAAATTGAAAGAGAACAATAACCCTGGCTATGTTCAACAAGAGATTGAACTACAAATTATTGCCCTGAATTTTTGCTGCATCGCGCGAAATGTCCCTAATGAAGGTGCCGATATTAGTCCCTCACGAACTGTCCGATCTAATTGCGTGGTTGCATGACTCTCGAAGCTGTTCAATCCTCCTCCTCAGCTCTCTGCTCTCGTCGTCGCCAGAATCCAGGAACTTGCGCACTAGCCCCACGATGTTGCCCTCACCCTCACCCACCCTCCACCCGACCTTCCAATCGTCCACGACAAGCTTGCAATTGAGACCTTGGTCCATGGCTATTGGGTACTCAAAAAATGGAAGCCTCGCATATACACCCTCCTGAATCGAGTCTCCGGAACCCTCTGACCGATGGATGTGTCAATGCCCTCAATTGGTCGTACCACGGCACCACAATCCCAATGTTGCCGTTGAGCAACAGTTCTTTCAGCCTAGAAACCTCGTTGTGCACCACTCATGTTGAGAAAAACCCTAGATGATTTTGAAATTGATAAAATAGTCCACGTACTCTTAGGTTTGGTATAATGTTGTGAAATGGTTTTTTTTTTTTTTTTTTTTTTTTTGCAGATTGTTCTTTGGTGCGGGGATGCACGAGATTGAATTCGTCAAAAAGGATAGCTGGGATGTGATTTGTGAGGAATTCAGATGCTTTGTGAAGCTTAGACGTTGAGTGAGGATAATTCGGACGTTGGAATGATGCTCAAGCTCTGAGAGAAGCAATTACGTGCAGTAATCAGAACTTCAAGAGAAATTCAAAATGATTTTAATTATGATTTCGAGTTTCCATAGATGGATTCCTTCATTAGGAAAGTTACGTTCGTCTCCTTTGATCCGCGACCTTGATTGATCTCTATCCCCGAGAATATTGACGACAATGCCACTACTTCTAAGGAAACAAACTTCTCACCTGTCTTCAATATTGCATTTAATTTCTTGCATTGATGATTCCTGCATTTCGAGCACGCGAACATCCCTCAGCGGCCGTTCTTATCTTGTTGTTACCCAGGATCAAACGGCGACGATCACAATAACTAAATGAAGCATGCATGCGGAATAACTTACATCTAGCTTAGGCCAAACATTTTCACAAAACGTGCAACGCTAGGTTGAGGCACCAAGCTGTCCATAAAAGGCAGAATTGTCCTCTCGGAAGCCTAAGCAAGAATGAATCACTAAAGTCCATCAAATTCACTTCAAACCTCAACCAATAGCTCACTAACATGTCAAGCTAAGATTTAGGGACATCCCACCTTTTGTTCCAAGCAAAAATCAATCCTTAAATCACTTCCAAAGTCCACGGTTCAACCAGGATATACCAAATCTGTTCGGTTCAAGGGGAAACGCCATAAACAATCGTCATAATCCGTTGAATCCTACTAAACCTCAACAATTCCTCTCTTAACATGCTAAAATAAGTCTTAGAAGCAACTTACCTCATCGGAGAGGCACGATCAGTCCTTACACGGCCCTTAAGTCACGACCTTTGCAGGAAGACCGGTTGGACAAATTCTATCCTCAAATGTTCCACGAGAAGCCACCCATCAAAATCTTTCAAAATCCAACCTTAACCTCATAAACACAAAGATATATATATATATATATATATATATATATATATATATATATATATATATATATATATATATATATCTTAACTAGTCTTGAGAGGTGGTCTTACCGAGGATCAAGCCAAAATAAGCTCGGAAATCCAACTTGAAGCTCATCGGATCGGAACAGGGTCGGGCAACGACCTTTGCTGCTTCAAATGGCTCTATGGGACAAATGGCTAAGTGGATTTGGGCTCATAATATCTTGCTGGAATGGCAAGAGAAAGAGCTTTCTAATGATGGGTGGATCGTCTCCACCCGACAACGAACGGCGAAGTTATGGCCGGAATAGTTGACGGTGCCAGAAATGGGCCAATGAGCGAGAAAAATCCGAGAGAGAGAATGCAAGAGGGAAATGAGGGGAAATGGGATTCTTTCAGCCAAATGAGGTAAGAAGGAAGAAGATGGCTTCTTTTACAAGTCAATAGAGAGAGAGAGAGACAGAGAGAGAGAGAGAGAGAGAGAGAGAGATGTGATAGTCTAAGGCCTTAATGACAATTAGACTAGGCTTTATAGGGTGAGATTAGACTTGTATTAATGGCTAGTATTATCTTGTCTTGTCTTCTTCCCCATAATATCTTAGAGTCCAAATGACCAAAATGCCCCTTAATTTTTTGACCAATAGAGAGGGGGATAAAAGACCAAAATACCATTGGCTTATTCTAAAGGTAAGGGTATCAATCTAGGGGCAAAAAGGTAATTTCTAATCTTCAATCAAAATCTCACTTCTTTGATTCTTATGGAGTGAACCATGATCTTATTCATCCTCGATGTGGCGGCGTCCAATCTTTCAAATGTTGGAATTCCTCAATATCCGATACCCACTTTCGAGGTCTAATTCATGTCAAATCTCGTCGACTGCAATTTCAGTTTATCTCAAACTAACGGACGGCTCTTGCAGGTACTACGCGTATCGACCTTAGGGTTATTCGAGTCATGGCGACTTCGGTTGTCATGTAATTGCGAGGGTTTATCGCTAGTTCCTGCGGTCCTGATTGTCACGCCATGCGTCCTAACGAGCGTGCTAACATCATCCAAATGCCGTCCTTTGCTGCGAACATACCCAGGATCGGACTACGGGCGATAGACAAGTAGATACAAATGCACATGCGGAAGCGACATACACAACTCCATACCATAAATAAACGAAAGATGACTTTAGGAAATAATACTTATACATAACATGAGACAGATTCAGTTTTACAAGATAAACATAAGCTGACATACATAATTGGGATTAGAGGAAAGGTGGTCAGCCCAATCAAAGGGGTAATCTAGTCAGGTCATGCGCCACTATCCTAAGGGATGCTCCAAAAAGTCAGGGACTACTAAGTCATCTAAGTTCAGGCTCACTATCACCAGAGTAGTCCTCATCAGCCACGGGGTCATACTCCACCGGATCATCAAGCTCTGAATCCACCAGGACTCCTTCTTCCGAATCTGACTCGGGATACACGGGAATGTCTCCCTCCTCAAGGTCGGACTCCAACTCCAAGGGCACGTCCTCGACATCCTCAGGCTCCAGCTCGGACTCTGCGATATCCATGGGATCGTCATCGGCGTTAGAGGGCTCGATGACCTCACCGTCTGCAACTGGGTTCTGGGACTACGTCGCTGGAAGGTGCACCTCAGGCTCGGGATCAATCTCCGGGTCAGAAATCTCTCCATCTGGAGGGTAAATGTTCATCGGGTCCTGCTCACCTACCACATCCCAAGGCACGTCGAATGTCCTCAGAGGTCCAAAAGTAGTATCGACATCCCGATAGAACCAAGCTACATATCTATCAAGCCTCCAATGGTCTGTCCCTATGTCCACCCAGACTGTACTACGCTTCCTAATAAAAACCTTATCCTCTCTCACTGGGTACTCTGTGACGTACTCTTCAGTAAGCACGGGCACCCCAAAAACTGGCGGCGGCATGATCAAGGCTTAGGGTCTGGAAAGTTTGGTCCCACGACGGGGTGAGATAAATCTCAATAAGCTAATCCTAAACCTAAACTAGACTCTTAGTACCTCCAAACACTCCCTAACACATGCAATGACCAAATAATTGAGAACAAGGCAAATGGCACATAACAATTCAATTAAGGCAAAGTCTTAGTAAAAATCCTCGATTCTAGACTAAACTTTGTACTTTGGCACTTAATCACTTGTGTTATAAAGAATAGTACTTATACTTATTATGATTGCACTTTCCATGGCTAGGCCCGCGTATCAACACCTCGGGCTTAATTAATCAAAAAACCCGCGTTAACACGCCTCAGGTTTCTAATGCCATTTTTAAGACTCGCATTAGTATGCCTCAAGTCGATCCCGCGTCTAACGCCTCAGGATGTATTTAAACCTCGCGTTTAACTCATCAAGGCACCATATGCACATAAGCTCATAATTTCATCAATTAAGGCTAGGTAAATCCAATTGTGTAATCCATCGCTCTAGAATGCCAAAAGGCTATTACATTCTCAATTCCATACAATGGGGTCACATCACACAATTTACCCAAGATGGCACCATTTTAATACTTCATGATCGAATATAATTCGATTTAGGAAATCATCATCCATTATCACCATAATTCGGCCATGGTCACGACAATAGAGTCAATTCTTCAATTCAATCATTTCATGCACCACATAACACTCATGGCCGAATTCACATAAGCCCCATTCTAGAGTTTCTTATCAATTCAATCACTTAATCACCCACATTAGTACACGGCCAAGTAGCAATAAGAGTCAATAATCATTTTAATGCAATGAAACGCCAAAATTCTCTCATGGCCGAATACTATAAGGCCCTCAATGATTCAATCCCATCATTTCATCTATCACTTTAGCACCCACGGCCAAATCATACAACCATAGCAATCAATTAAACATCTAAACTTCGAGTTGTCCTTCACGGCCAAATAGCATTAAGGGATACTTAACATTTTAATAAAAAGCATCACAACACTTCATCATGGCCGAATGCACAATGGGTCTAAATGGGCATTTGAATACTCAATTAAGTGATTTCAAGTAGCAAATCAATCCTAGGCAATTCGGTTCACCTTAGAACCCCCATGGCCGAATTTAGTCAAGTCATTGCAATCATGATTTCGCCGTTTCAAATCTCATCAATTACAATCACATTCGGCACCCACAACTCAGATTTGCAATCAATGAAATCCTCATCAAAAGCCCACAAAAGTCCTCTAAACCACTTCTAACTTAGTCCTTTAGTAACTAGGGTTCTAGGATAAGTTTAGAACTAACTTACCAAGGCGACAAGCGACCAAAAGCTCCTGGGATCCTCTTTGAAGCCGGCGGTCAGATTGGTCCAAGGAAGGAGCGGTTCGGCCTCCTTGAGGTTCAACCGAAAAAGAAAAGCATCCAACGTCAAAAACACATCTAGCTTCAACCTCTAGTCCTCTAACAAGTTCAACTAGGTCTCAAAGGTCACTTGCCTTCATCTAACCCAAAGAACTCCCAAGAACAACCCTTGGTTCGCACGGTTCCTCTTTGATCGGTAGTGGTGGCGTGAGAGGAAGCCAAGAGAGATGAGAGGAAGAGACAATGGAGAGGAAATGAAAAATGAGAGTGAGAGAGGGAGGTGGGGTGTTCGGCCGAAATAGGGGGAGAGGGAGGGTGAGAGGTGTTCATCCATTTTCAAATCAAAGAGTGAGAGTTTGAGTGGGAGTTGTTCATGGGGTTTATGACGTGAATAGTGACTAGGAATTACTAATTGGTGGGGAGTGGTTCATGGGGAAGACATCAAGTCCATCAAGTCCAATTTTGTCATTCTTTGTCTTTTCATAAATCAATGGTCAAATGACCATTCTACCCTTCAAATTTTTTGCCAAAGTGGGGAAGTGACAATTGTCCATTTTGCCCTTACTTATTTCTTAGGGAAAGGGCACTAACTTAGGAGTAAAAGGGTAATTTCAAATCGTCAGTCTGAATTTCACTTTTCTAATCGATAATGGGCGAATGCCAATCTTAATGGTCCCTGATGAGGCGACGTCCAATTTATTACTGTTGGAATCCTCGAATGTCCGGCCTCCAATCTCGAAGTCCAATTTATGGCCAAATTCAATCGTTTGTCATTCCAGCGTATCTTAGACTAACGGGCAGCTTTTAGGAGTTATGCGTATCGACCCGCGACTAATGTCGCGTTTAAGAGTTACTCGTGCCACGGCGACTTTGGTTGTTATGTAATTACGAGGTTCAATCGCTAGTTCCGAAGGTTACAATAGTCAGGAATCGACTTAGATTAATTCGCAAATCACACCATGGTCATCCGGAATCACCCGCGAACCAATCGCATGACACTAGCAAATTATTCTAAAACCATTCTTAGATCGACCTTTAGTGGTCCAAAATGTTCCTCGGCAATCCTTATGGTTAAAGTACCGACTCGTGGTTGAGTTCTTTAGTCCACGTACTTAAATCCTATTTAGCCTTTCCCTTTTGGTTTGTCGACTCGAGAGAGATCAATTCTGAGTGAGATCTACTGAAATACATCGACATGCATTCATTCATTGATAAGTTTCGAGATAGGGTCGAAATTCAAAATGTCACACTGATCGTCGAAATTCGATTTAGGAAATTTTCACAAATTATACATTGGTTAGGCGGAATCACCCGCGTTCCAATCGTATAACGTTAGCAAAGCATTCCATGATCGTCTCTAGATCGATCTCTACTAGCCCAAAATATCACTTCGACAATCCTTATGGTCAAAGTGTCATTTCTCATTCGAGCTCTCAAGTCCACGTACTCGACTATGCGTTAACCTTTCCCTTTCGGTCAGTGAACTCTAGAGTGGCCAGCTCTGAGCGAGATATAACTGAAATACCTCGATGAATTTATTTTCATTCACTAGCCGCGAGAAGGGTCGGAATTCGGAATGTCCCATCAATTCTGTGTCAATTCTATCTTTTGATTTAGTATTGCTGTCTTGAAATGTAAGAAGAAAAAATGCCTTTGGATCTTCGACCATTGGTCTAAATATCACATTTTGTTATGCGGTCCATTTTGCATTCAATAAATCATCCCAAGTTTTATTAAGGACTTATGAAACTACAAATCATCCCGATAATGATACTTGTCTTCCCAATGCGAAGCTTGAGACCTGATTTGTCATATGATTCCTAATTTCTAAACGATTCTCGAGGAACAAGGATGTCTAAGAATGTGAGGACTAGCTCCCTTATCCTTTGTTCCTTATTTTGAAATCTCTTTCGAAAAGATTTTTCACAAAATCATGCATTGCATTTGTATATACAAGGTCAACTGGCCATTTTCATGACATTTCAGATATATCATCTCAAACATACATACCAGGTTATTATTATGCCACTCGGATAACCAGGGTGATTATTCCCGTGATATCGAAGAAGATAATGATGAAGGCCATGCCGTTATTTGAAGGGATTGGAATACTTTCAAAGAATCTAGTCCCATAGAGGAGCCGGTTATTGTTAATCTGGGTTATCTCGAAAATGTCAGGGAAGTAAAAATTGAAGGACACTTATCTCAGACAGAGGCGTCCAGAAATATTGAGTTGCTTAAGGAATATCAGGATATCTTTGCATGGTTGTATGTAGATATGTCGGGTTTAGATCCCAAGTGAAACTTTTGGCACTAAAGTGATCTCCGTACACAATTTTTGGAACTAAAAGTGTATTTTTTCCATAGTTCCATTTAAGTATATATTAGCTTATGATTTGTATAATAGTAAAAGTAGAATCTATATCGTGTTAATATTTCTTAAACAACTTATACAATACTCTGTGCAGGTATGTCAATTTTTTTTTTCTTCTGGAAACTGACACTGCCACCTTTTTTCCTTATCAATCTAGAATTGAAACGGAAGGAATTCCGACCAAAAAAATGGAAGGAATCGAATGAGTTGGAACAATAACGAAAACTTTAGAAGAAGCTAAAACTACGTTGAAAATATCGTGGCCCGTTGTAAATTCTGGAGTATATGTTATTTTGTTAACCTAATAAATTATACGGTAGATAAATGTTATCAATAAGTGCGTCGTGTATAAAGATTAATTTAGCTGTAAAAGAATACTTTAATTTGGCTATACTCCACTCAACGTAGAATTTTAATGATTAGAATATTTACTATAAAAGTCGATATGATTTGACTTTAAATTATTAAAATATTTTTCTATTATAGGTGCATTTTTATTATTAATATTCTTCTTTTACCCGCTCGATGGCCAGTCCAAATAACATTTATGTAAAAGATGTTTTTAGGTGCATTTTACAGACAACTATTCCTTTGAGTAATTTTGAAGACAGGTTAAAGAATAAAAATTGATTTCATTATGAAGAAGAAGAAAATGGAAGAGATTTGAAAAACAGACAATATTTTTCTAGTTTTTAGTACTAGTTTAATTCAAACTATCATTAATTGATGAACTATGTTGTTTGTTCTGTTTTCAGGTGGTTGGAAGAATATTAATACTAAAAATGAACCTATAATAGAAAAATATTTTAATATTTTAAATATTAAAAACAAGAATGTTAGAATATTTTTCTATTAGTTGTTTTAGTTTTTAGTACTAGTTTAATTTAAACTATCGTTAGTGATTAACTACATTGTTTGTTTTGTTTTCAGGTTGTTAGAATTTGAAGCAATATTTTTATGGAAGAATGTTGATTGAAGTTGTATAATTTATGTTTATGTTTTGTGTGTTGAAACTTTTATAGTTTATAATTGTATGTGACTACGTGCTCATCATATGTGTTAGATATTATTATCATTGTGATTGATATCAATCAATCAGATTGATTGTAATTGATTAGTCACCGTATTTATTCTTATAAACCATGTTAAATAGGCTCCTTATGTACATTCTAAAATGAAGAATGAAATACACAAAAATTCATCATTTACCTTCTTCCTCCTTGACTTTAACTTGGTATCAAAGCCTTCTTGGCTAGGTGAATCGTCCTATGAGCTAAGCCACTTCGTCAATGCCTTCACCTGGGTTTCCCTCTTCACCTTGTCTCCTCTCCTCCTTCACCGACGCCTTCATCTTCATCACCTGAGCCGTGTCAATTTGGGTTTCTCTCTTCACAGCCTGCGTCAACTTGAGCTCCATATCTAGTTACAGACCAGCCGAGCCCGCACACTCACCACCTGAGCCTCGCGCGGTCGAGTCGCGAGATTCAGCGTCGTCGAGCCTCGCGCCGTCGACGTCGAGCCTCTCAAGATCCAGCCGAGCCTTGCGACGCCGCCGAGTCGCGCCGTCATCAGTCACCACCCAGATCCCCCATTCTAGTCGTGCCGCTCGTGCTCTCCTTCCACCCTCGCGCCGCTCGCGCTCGCCTTCCAGCAACGTACCCAAGATGCGCGAGCCAACTCCCAGCCGCCAGTTTCTGTCTCCTCTCTGCTGCCGTGCCATTTGTCGTTGAGCAGCCGCGACCCCGCAACCGTCGTCTCTCGAGCTCAGCCGGCCAAAATCCGAGCCGTCGCAATCTAGCCGAGAGACCCATAGATCTCCATCATCTGTGCACGCTCGAGCCGACCTTCTGGAGCCCGAGGAGCAACAGGCCCGACGCTGTGCATTTCGGAATTTTATACGCTCAAATTTTTTTCCCTCAAAAGCGTTCTTTATTATCGTGCACTGGAAAGTGGAGACTTTATTGAAGATTGGGATTTTTCTCTCTTCACCTCGAGACTTTATTGGAGAGTGGACGATTCTCCACTATTGCTGTCACGCCCGAACCCAACGAGCACACGAACATCACCCAGGCCGTTCATATATTTATTCTCCTAGGATTCTTCGGCCAATCAGTCTTAACATCAAGAAGAAACAAGGTCACGAAAGCAGTACAATAGCTCCATTCATATAAATAACGAGATAACTCAAGACAAAAGGGTACACTTCTCTTCTTCTATAAAATACACCTTTCTCTTTATTAATCATGGTCAAATGCTAGAGATTCAGTTCCTATATCCACAACTCATAAATACAATCCCTAAAATCCAAAATGTGATTTCATATCATGTAATTCCATCTTCGAATACTCAACCTCGACAAACTTCCCGTCTCATCGCCTGGGACCTGAAAAAGTTAAGCCCCACTGGGGTGAGATATAAATCTCAGCAAGTAAACCCTAAACCTAGACCAGACCGCCAGTCCCACCAGATCACACCATGAAGTAAATGCAGAATCTCAACAAAGCATTGCACATGGCATTCAAATTTCACATATCACCACTTTATGGAATCAAGCACCACACCTTAGCATATGATTAAACGCACAACTTCAGAAGTCATCTCATGCACTCATCGCCAAGGGTTCCCGGGCCGCGATGTATTTCTCAGCCACACTGGTCAATTATTTGCATTAGGGCTCTCTGGCCAATTACGATGCACAAGGGCTCTCTGGCCAATTACAAAGCATCAGGGCACTCTGGCCAATTACAATGCATTCACACAGGGAATTCTGACCATTCATTTGCATCAGGGCTCCCGGGCCAATTACGATGCAAAAGGGGCTCCAAGCCATGGTCATTCATTTGCTTCAGGGCTCACGGGCCAATTACGATGTAAAAGGGGCTCCAAACCAATTGATCGCTGGGGCACTATAGCCCATTCACATCTCAGGGCATCAAGCCAATTCACATATCAGGGGCATCAAGCCAAATTGTTTCACGTGGGCATTCAAGCCAAATCATTTCACATGGGAATTCAAGCCAAATCACTTCACATGGGCATTCACGCCAAATCATTACATATGTACTCATATTCGACCATCACAAATCAAATTTCAATCAATTCACTCATTAATCAAATCCCCAGTCAAACGCATCCAGTAGTGTCCTAACGTCCTAGTAGAGGTTTAAGGGACACTTACCTCATTAAGCAACCTAGCATAATCCATCCCAATGAGCTACCTTGCTCAGCAAATTCATGGCCAAACATGGCTCTCACGGCGTGCCTGGGAAAATCACATCGAAACTCGATTATTTCTCAATCCCATCGCGCCAATTCCTTAACAATACCGATAACACCTTATTCTTAGGTCATCACAGTGTTAATATGATGCTCTGAAGCATGTCGATTGTCGTTCTATCAAGGTAAGTCATCTAAATTCTCAATTTACCAAAACTGCCCAATTCAAGTCCCCACAATCAGGTTAAGTCTCACTAAAACTGTAATTTTTCTACTGACGTTTTCAGAAAAAAAAAATTATAGGGTCTTAAACTTCAAGATCTTACGGTCATGTGGGAGAAAACGGAGCTCAATTTGGATACCGAACGACTTAGAACGACTCAATTCAAAATCAGTGCGCGCTGGGGGCAGATTGGACGGCGTCCCACTTTTTCACTTCAAACAGTTCCTTAATCACCTCTTAACCCAAATTCCTCTCAAAACCAACTTGCCAATACATCAAACATCAATTTTTGGGGTCTCACCAAAAGGTTTTGATCAAAATCACACCACAAAGCTTTAAGCAGTCCGGTTTCCTCACGGTCCTTCCACGATCAGAATCTGTCTGATTTTAACTACCCACAATCAGCCATGAAAACTAATTTTAAAACCATCTATTTGCAGCCATAAACCATCCGAACATAGTAATAGATGTTATGAAGCTCTCCTAAAAAATTGAGGTCATTTGGAATTTCTAAGAGCTAGATCCAACACTTGTCCTCAGCTAGCTCAGAATCTGTCTGCTTTTCTTCCAAAAATCATCATAAATTAACCAGACCTCCAAAAATCATGAAATCGACGGAAAAATGTCAAGGACATCTTGAACTAACCCGTGGGGATCGGAGGAGACAAGACGACTACGGGAGGGGCCGATCGTACGGACCGAACAATAGGGTCAGAAACTGCCTTTCTGGGCAGTTTTGCTAAAGGCGAAAATGGAGAGGATTTTGATGGAAATGGAGGAGAGAGGAGGGGTGGTCATCCAAATGAGGCTGAAGAGGATGTCACACAAATAATTGGAGCCATTCTTGACAAGATGGTAATTAATAAAGATTAATACAAGGCCACATCTCCTCTTGACACTTGTCATGCCACCAATTATTGGTCTCTTCTCACTTTGACCACCTTAGACCAACTTTGACTTCTTCTCCAAGCATTTTCGGCAGCCACTAGGGATAGGTAAATGACCATTTTTACCTTTCAAAGATCCTTAAGACAAAGACAAATAGGCGAGGGGTAAAACAGTCATTTGTCATTTTTCGTCCGAAACTTCGTTTTCTCTATTCTGAATGACCATTGGCAAGACGACGTCAAACCCTTTTTCAATTTTGAAATTCTTCATTTTCAATTGCCAATTCGAGCTTCCATTTCATAACTCAAGCCTCGAGAGGCGGGAATTCAGAATATCACAATTCTTCCCCCCTTAAAGAAATTTCGTCCTCGAAATTTGTAACCTTCCAACCACCCAATCATTTGGGCATTGACGCCTCACCGCATATTCATTCCTCAGGATAATTCCTTTCATGACTTAACGTTCTTACTTGTCGTCTCCGACGAAAGTCGTCTTTCCCCAGGACTTGTTCCCTTCAGTCCTCAACTTGTATTTACTTATCTCTATTCTCTTTCGACATCCATGCATCTGTTAGTAATTTACCCGCAAGCATTCATGTCGTCTCTTCCATTTGTCTATCACCATTATTACTAAACCTTCGCTAAAATGCACTCTTTAGTGCTCATACCATTTGGCATATCACTCCATTTATACGTTCTTTCATACCATCAGAAATTCATGGGCTTTGTCCACTCGTCCTCGATCAACCCAATCGAGTCATAACCTTCTCGATTCCATTCAAAAATTTCCAATGATCATATAAATCCATTGATCTTCAAGGTCATGCTTTTTTCTTGTTGACATGTCTAATGCTCGACCACATGATGGACTAACCCAACTCTCAATCCATATCACCGATAGTATTAAGGAAAAAAATCTTGACACATCATTGTGCCATCTTTAGAGACACCATAATTCTCCTTTTGAATTTTCCGATAAGATCATCTCTTTAAGTTTCCTTTCGATACCGGATTTATACTTTCGTCCATGGGATCTCAAGGGTTCTATTCATTCCCATAACCCTTTAAGTATCAGGGTTCGATCATGACAATACCTCAATTCCCTTTTGGCCTTCAGGCTAGGTGTTTTCCAGTAACCATCAAACTAGGTCATTGGCGAACTTCCAATTTAGAAGTCGAATCTCTTATTTCTTGAGGGAAGATCTGTCCCTCTATCACCAATTACACAATCCTCAATTCTCAACCTCTTATAATTCACATTACTTGCGAGGTCTCTCTTTATATAAGCGACGCTTTCATACTCATAAGCAATTTTTACTTATTCGTGTTGCCTCTTACTCAATTCCCCTCAGGAATCTCTTCATACTACCTTATTCTCTCGTGATAGATACAGGCTCAATATCTTCTTCCACTCAAACAAGGTTTCTCAATCTTTGTCGCGCGGACAATCGCAACCCAACTCCAATCGTGCAACGAGCATTTCCACTCATAAAGTCTTATTGTCAAGGTGTGTTCACACAGCCCATTTTAATCTGCCTTGCTATGCCTCAAATTCCCTTTTCACGTCACATCATTATGATTCGCTCAACTCTTTCGATTCCAAATAGGAACACCCTTATCGACGTAGTCGTCATCTTGACTCAAGTCTTCAAAGACTCGTCGCGTTCATTCACCCATTCGGGTTACATCCCGTTCTTACTCCACTTCATCAATGGAACAACTCTTGTGGGGAATCTTCCCACGATTCGTCGGTAACAATTCATCAATCCCACGAAACTTCAAGTTTCAGCAACTCATATTGACCCTAGTCGATTCGTCACTTATCCCCATCCTCAAAGGCTCCACAAGGATTTCATTTCTCATAAATTTCACGACTGAGGAATCTTACCTCATCAGGCACATGGTTCATGCTTTTCACAATTAGAATACAACGAGCATCTCTTTAGAGTCCATACGATACTCTCGAAAGTTGTTCATGTTTCTAATGACTCCTTAGATGAGTTCAATCATCGTCTCTCAAGACGGTTAAAATCAATCCAAGTGCTTCTTGGATATTTCATCCGACTGTTATTCACTTCATCACTATCAGGTGTCGAATCATTCCAACTGTCCATGGTATCATTCACTTGAGAGCTCATATCTTGGCTCTCTACTCTCAAGGGTCTCCACTTAGACTATACACAACAGTTTGTTCATTTTTGTCACTCTTCCCTTATGAAGCATTAGTGTCTTAGCCTCTGGGTTCCACAACCAGCTAATGCGACCATGTCTCGATTTCATCCATTCAACTGAACGTCAACATTATTCTGGAATTCAACGTTGTCTACAGGACAGTTCCTTAGACTTCACTTTCAGGGATCATCCAAGTTTTGCGTCTTCTTTCTCAGTCCAAACGTTCAATCTCAATATCAAGACATTTTGGATTTTCTCTTCCTTTCACACTAGGATCTCTTACCCTACGAAGGAAACTATACACTTCAGTGACATCTTTTACTTCGAATCTACCTTGTCCTTCCTTTGCCATAGGACGTCAATCTTAGAGTCTATGTCAACAACAGTACCTCCACTCCAAGATTCAAATTTCACCATGTCTAACACTCTTCTTCCAATGACTCAGTCACCTCAAGTGACAAAATTCCAAAGAGTCGAGGTTCTCCCTCGGTCTCCACAAATTCTCGTATCGAATACTCAATTCGACTACCTCGAGTCACTTTGTAATTACTCTCTAAGCGCTATTTTCACTTACCCAATCATTCATTAGAATTTCGAACAATCAGGACTATCAAGTCCATTCACTGTCGTTTCCCTCAATGACTATCTCATGGTCCAATCGCCCCTTTAAAAGCGACACCCTACTCTTTAGGGCTGACAACACACAATACCAGTTCTAGTGGTCTCGATTCAACCTTAATCGATCTCATAGAATCATCAACGTTAGACAACTGACATAACTCTTTTCTCAACTTTCCCCACAACGGAAGGCACGACATGCCAGTCTCTCATTACGAGACTCACGCCAAGGTAAAAGCCGTTTCTCGCAGGCACGTTCCATGTTCCATAATGAACATCTCTTTGCTCGTAATCTATGAGTAGGAGTTCTCTTATTCACATGTCTTCCGATCATTCATTTCTTTTACTGAGTCCCATTACTATTCCTCAAAGTCAGGAATAATCACTAGCCATAAGGCTTTCAAATTCCTTTCTACTCGGAGACCTCACGTCTCACTCAAAGGGTCCTTGACCACCCTTGGCACACTTAGACCACCTTGAGAACTCTGTCTCACACTGGTCGATCGTCCTCAGATCCTTGCAAGATCATTAGGATCCACACAACTATTTCTCTCGAGCAATCCCAGGAAAATACTTTTCATCAAATAATTCAACGAAGGCGGTTTGAACATATACCATGCCTTCAAGAAAAAAACTCTTCCCTTGGTGACACTTCACCAATCACCAACAGCCTCTTAAGGCCAATAACTACCATGGTCACTTTCTTTCTTTAGTGCACCCAAAACCTCTAAGGTTTTCTCACGAAACTCTCAATTCATCAAGAAGGCAGTTTCGAATTTCATCCTTCCATCAAACTCAATCACTCTCAACCTTATACATAGCTTCACAAGCTTTTCAAAACTCTCGTGGTTCCTATCCTCGTTTCCACTTTGGAAATAAGTAATCTCAGAGTCACCTTTCTTGTAACCTCCATCACTCAACTCATCAGCACTAGTCGTCTCAGCAACTTGGGTAACAATGGCAGCTCCTTCACGAGTCCACCTACCCATCAAATTTCCTCATTTCCATTTAAAGTTCTCACGATCCCTTATTATACTTGGGTCTCGCACGATTAACAAAATCGAGCCATATTCTCTTTCAATACTCATACTCCAGTCGCTCATCTTTGCTCAATTCTCACAATCCATCTCAGTTCTTGGATCATCTCATATCTCGCCAATACGAGCCAAGTGCTCCTCTAGCGACAGTACCTTGGTCATTCACCTTTATCAAGTTCTTATGCACTTGAACCACTACGATTCCCTCCAAGAATCAAATACTTAAGTCATCTACTCAAGTCTAACAGTCTCAAGCTGCCCATCTCATCATTCATCACCATCAATCATCCACTGGTTCCCAACAACTCTCAACTAGTTGCTCATTATTCAAGAATTTGAACTCATCATTACGCAGCAACCATACATCAAGCAAGCCTCCACGAGGCAACTTCTCAAATAACAGCCAATTACTAGGCAAGCCTCACTAGGCTAAAACTCAACTAAGCCAACGTCAAGCAAGTACTTAAAGTGCCATTTCAATCGTTCATGCCATAAATCCAAAGGCATCCGCCACTCTAGCATAAACACAACATGCTATCTCAATCTCAACAAGCATCAGTTCAATGGGTATAAACCCCACATTTCGTCTAATCTCTCAGTTAGACCTCGGCCACAGCAATCACATGATGCCAATCATAAAACACGACTAACAGGCCAATCATGAACATCGGTTTTCTTTTTCAAACGGCACTCATTTCCAATTACAGGGCTCTCAACCATGCCTATCATAGGCGCCATTACAAATGCCATGCCACCTTCGAACATTCACTTTAAAAACCACTTCGGTGCCATACATCTCTTAACTACAATCATACTCAACCTGATACCTAGGCTTTCCCTTTCAATTTATGACTTGGGTCATCCCTGCCTCCTCGCTATCTTAGAAGCCTGCCAGGAGCCGCTCCTTGTCCTGACCTCTCTGTCCCGACGATCACTCCCCGCCCTCATCAGACCTGGTTGTTACAGGTTGTCCCAAGTCATACATCTACAGAGGAAGCCTCGTTCCACACGTCCCATAGCATGTTTCATTACGGTTTATAGGTATCTCATCAACTCGTCTCATACCAAGCGACAGTTTATTAAGTCTGATAGTGACAAGTTCATGCATGCACCCGCATCAACTTTCATTTTATAGTCACAAACACATGCACATCATGTTTGTTCTCACTATTGGTCATACCACAAGCGCCTACAGATCAATTCCTATCCATCGAAGGTTTCTAATTCCACCAATGACCGTCACATCACAAGAATCAATCGCCTATATTCCATCATATACCTCAAGTCTAGTCGCTATTCAAGTCACATCCATATGCATTCGATCACAATTGATCTTCAATCCAAATACTCCTTATAACTCATATACCTCAAGTTGGATCATTGACAAAACCATGATCACAATCAAATACTCCAATTGACTCTCCATTCATAAACAATTCTCTTCTAACCTCACGCACAATTATGATCTCATATCCACACTTAAAACTCCCAAATTTTCGCTTACTTATTTATGAACCTCAATAATATCGCCACCCAAGATCATCGATCAAAATCAACACTATGACCATGAAGACACAACAAGAATTCAAGCCTAGAATCCTCAAGATTCAGTAATCAAAGCCTAATCCTGTAGGTCTCACTATCTAATTGTCCTCAAGTCATCACTCCTTATCACTTCAAACCTCAACCACACTAGATCGAGCTGACCTTGCTTTGATACCACTTAAACGGGGATGTCACGCCCCGAACCTGACGAGCACGCGAACATCACCCAGGCCGTTCATATATTTATTCTCCCAGGATTCTTCGGCCAATCAGTCTTAACATCAAGAAGTAACAAGGTCACGGAAGCAGTACAATAGATCCATTCATATAAATAACGAGATGACTCAGGACAAAAGGGTACACCTCTCTTCTTCTATAAAATACACCTTTCTCTTTATTAATCATGGTCAAATGCTAGAGATTCAGTTCCCATATTCATAACTCATAAATACAATCCCTAAAATCCAAAATGTGATTTCATATCATGTAATTCCATCTTCGAATACTCAACCTCGACAAACTTCCCGTCTCATCGCCTGGGACCTGAAAAAGTTAAGCCCCACTGGGGTGAGATATAAATCTCAGCAAGTAAACCCTAAACCTAGACCAGACCGCCAGTCCCACCAGATCACACCATGAAGTAAATGCAGAATCTCAACAAAGCATTGCACATGGCATTCAAATTTCACATATCACCACTTTATGGAATCAAGCACCACACCCTAGCATATGATTAAACGCACAACTTCATAAGTCATCTCATGCACTCATCGCCAAGGGTTCCCGGGCCGCGATGTATTTCTCAAGGGCACTCTGACCAATTATTTGCATCAGGGCTCTCTGGCCAATTACAATGCACAAGTACTCTCTGGCAATTTCAAGTTCACAAGGGCTCTCTGACCAATTCATCAGCATCAGGGCACTCTGGCCAATTACGATGCACAAGGGCTCTCTGGCCAATTATAAAGCATCAGGGCACTCTGGCCAATTACGATGCATTCACACAGGGAATTCTGACCATTCATTTGCATTAGGGCTCCCGGGCCAATTACGATGCAAAAGGGGCTCCAAACCAATTGATCGCTGGGGTACTATAGCCCATTCACATCTCAGGGCATCAAGCCAATTCACATATCAGGGGCATCAAGCCAAATCGTTTCACGTGGGCATTCAAGCCAAATCATTTCACATGGGCATTCAAGCCAAATCACTTCACATGGGAATTCAAGCCAAATCATTACACATGTACTCATATTCGACCATCACAAATCAAATTTCAATCAATTCACTCATTAATCAAATCCCCAGTCAAACGCATTCAGTTGTGTCCTAACGTCCTAGTAGAGGTTTAAGGGACACTTACTTCATTAAGCAACCTAGCATAATCCATCCCAATGAGATACCTAGCTCAGCAAATTCTCGGCCAAACATGGCTCTCGCGGCGTGCCTGGGAAAACCACATCGAAACTTGATTATTTCTCAATCCCATCGCGCCAATTCCTTAACAACACCGATAACACCTTATTCGTAGGTCATCACAGTGTTAATATGATGCTCCGAAGCATGCCGATTGTCATTCTATCAAGGCAAGTCATCTAAAGTCTCAATTTATCAAAACTGCCCAATTCAAGTCCCCACAATCAGGTTCAGTTTCACTAAAACTACAATTTTTATACTGACTTTTTCAGACAAAAATTGTAGGTTCTTAAATTTCAAGATCTTACGGTCATGTGGGCGAAAACGGAGCTCAATTTGGATACCGAACGACTTAGAACGACTCAATTCAAAATCAGTGCGCGTTGGGGGCAAATTGGACGGCGTCCCACTTTTTCACTTCAAACAGTTCCTTAATCACCTCTTAACCCAAATTCCTCTAAAAAACAACTTGCCAATACATCAAACATCAAGTTTAGGGGTCTCACCGAGAATATTTTGAGCAAAATCACACCACAAAGCTTTGAGCAGCCCGGTTTCCTCACGGTCCTTCCACGATCAGAAACTATCCGATTTTAACCACCCACAATCAGCCATGAAAACTAATTTTAAAACCATCTATTTGCAGCCATAGACCATCCAAACATAGTAATAGATGTTATGAAGCTCTCCTAAAAAATGTGATGTCATTTGGAATTTCTAAGAGCTAGAACCAACACTTGTCCTCAGCTAGCTCAGAATCTGTTCGCTTTTCTTCCAAAAATCACCATAAATTAACCAGACCTCCAAAAATCATGAAACTAATGGAAAAATGTCAAGTACATCTTGAACTAACCTGTGGGGGTCGGAGGAGACAAGACGACAACGGAAGGGGCTGATCATACGAACCGAACAACAGGGTCAGAAACTGCCTTTCTGGGCAGTTTTGCTAAAGGGGAAAATGGAGAGGATTTTGAAGGAAATGGAGGAGAGAGGAGGGGTGGTCATCCAAATGAGGCTGAAGAGGATGTCACACAAGTAATTGGAGACATTCTTGACAAGATGGTAATTAATGAAGATTAAGACAAGGCCATATCTCCTATTGACACTTGTCATGCCACCAATTATTAGTCTCTTCTCACTTTGACCACCATAGACCAACTTTGACTTCTTCTCCAAGCATTTTCGACAGCCATTAGGGATAGGTAAATGACCATTTTTACCTTTCAAAGATCCTTAAGACAAAGACAAATGGGCGAGGGGTAAAACGGTCATTTGTCATTTTCGTCCGAAACTTCGTTTTCTCTATTCTGAATGACCATTGGCGAGACGACGTCAAACCCTTTTCCAATTTTGAAATTCTTCATTTTCAATTGCCAATTCGAGCTTCCATTTCTATCTCAAGCCTCGAGGGGCGGGAATTCAGAATGTCATAGTTGCAGATGCTTCGTCACGTCATCAATTTGACCAAGACCAATGAGTGTTGACCAAGACCCTTGACTTTGACCGTTGACCGAAAGTTGACTGGCTCGGCTCCTGAGGTATTTTGACGTGCTGATTCCATTTTTGGGGTCATATTTCTTCAATTTTGCAGTCTTGCAGTAGTTTTCTTGATATTTATCCTAGAAATCAATATTTTCAATGGATAAAATGGATGTGCCGGTACCCATTCAAACTGTGTTGAATGGAACCAATTATATTTTATGGGCTTAAGAAATATCAAGTTTCTTGATAGGGCGTAAACTCTGGCGTTACGTTACCAGCGAAATTCCCTTGCCTAAGAGATCTAGTGGGGAAACATAAGATAAATTTAACGAGCGTTTGGAGGATTGGGACAGCAAGAATCATCAGATTCTAACATGGTTTCGAAATACTTCGATTCCTTCCATCATGCTTCAATTTGGTCGCCTAAATACAGCAAAGGAAGCGTGGGATTTGCTTGCAAGTCGGTATTCCACCTCGGATATTGCTCATCAGTATCAGTTGCTAGGAAATTTACATCGTATGCATCAAGGGACAAATCAGTCCATTAATGATTTTTTATCTTCTATGCATGCAATTTGGGATCAATTGGCTCTATCTGAACCAAAATGGGACGTTGATACTGATGCATTCAAATTTGCTAAATATCGTGATCGTATGTGTATTATGCAATTTCTGATGGCACTTAATGATGAGTTTGAACCCGTTCGAGCTCCGCTTCTACATAGAGATTCGTTGCCTCGTCTTGAGGTGGTTGTTTCAGAACTATTGACTGAAGAGACTCGGCTTACTACCTTGAAGACGCATCACCCTATTCTATCTACTCCTAGAGAAGCGGTTCTTGCCACTCCTATCTCTTCTTCTTCAAACAGGCCCTACTGTACGTATTGCCATCGAACTGGTCATTTTACATCCACTTGCTATCGACGACAACCTAAGCAACCTATAGGGGCAACCAATCGATCCCGATACAGAGGTCCACCTGCCCACTCATCCACTACTGCTGCTACTATTGAGGGTTCTCCAAGCAACTCATCTGTTACCTTATCTTTAGAAGATCTTCGTTGCATTCTTCGAGAATCCGGTACCTCTAATCCCTCAGTCTCTAGTGCCTCTGCTTTGTCTGTGACTCCAGGTACTTCTGATTCATGGTTCTTTGACTCTGCCTGTTGCAATCACATGACTTCGAACAAGAATTTGTTTACATCAACGTCAGGTCTTTCACAAGCACCTATTATTCATACAGCTAACAGTTCACAGATGTTAGTTGGCCACATAGGAAATATATCCATCTCCACATTATCATTACCAGACACTTTCATTGTTCCTAAGCTTTATTTAAATTTGATATCAGTGGGTCAACTATGTGAACTTGGCTTTGATATTCACTTTTCTTCCAATGGTTGTCGTGTGCAGGATCCACGGACGGGACAAATAGTTGGGACAAGCTGTAAAGTGGGATGCCTATTCGAGCTTATCTCTTTAAAGCTTACTAATGCTCCAAGTAATTGTGCTGCCACAGTTTCATCTGAAACTTGGCATTCTCGTTTGGGTCATGCTTCTTCCTCTCGAATAAGTCATTTAATTTCTAAAGGTCTTTTAGGTTCAGTTGATAATAAGAATTTTGATTGCTTACCATGTAAGCTGGGAAAACATCACACCTTGCCTTTTGATCTTAGTGAATCAGTTTCTCATGCTTCTTTCGATTTAATTCATTCTGATATTTGGGGGCCATCTCCTATCCCCACTATGGGTGGATCTCGCTACTTTGTGATTTTTGTGGATGATTATTCTCGTTTTACATGGGTTTATCTTATGAAACATCATTCTAAGCTGACTCATATTTATCGAAATTTTGTTGCAATGGTTAAAACACAATTTTCCAAAAGCATCAAGATCTTTCGTATTGATAATGCCATGGAGTATAGAGATACAGAGTTTCTCAAAATTATTTTCGAAAATGGCACTATCATTCATCGTTCTTGTCCAGGAACTTCTCAACAAAATGGCCGAGCTGAGCGTAAACATCGACACATCTTAGATATTGTTCGCACTCTTATAATCACAGCTTCTTGCCCAGAAAAGTTTTGGGGAGAAGCTTCTCATACAGCTATCTACACCATCAATCGCACTCCATCCTCTATTATAGGTAATATCTCTCTTTATGAGCGGTTGTATGGCAGTCTTCCAAATTATAATCTTCTTCGAGTTTTTGGCAGTGCTTGTTTTGTCCATCTTCTTCCAAATGAACGCATGAAGTTAGAACCTCGTGCTCGTCTGTGTTGTTTCCTTGGGTACGGAATTGAGCACAAAGGTTATCGATGTTGGGATCCTATTTCCAATAGACTTCGTGTATCTCGCCATGTTACTTTTTGGGAACACAAAATGTTCTCTTCACTTCGTCCTTTTGACTCCTCTTCTACTACTCCTCCTTTCTTTACTGATCCTTCAGTAGATCTCTTTCCTGAAGATGCATCCACGGAATCTTCCTCTTTGGAGTTGTCTTTTTCTAATCTTAATGCAAGTAATTCTAGTGATTCCACTTTGGCATCTCCTGATTTGTCTGCACCATCTGCAGATCCTCCAGACTTAGTCATCCCTACTTCTCCTGCTCGTCGCTCTACTCGAGTAAGTCAACCTTCTGTTCGACTTCGTGACTATCATTGTTATTCCACCATTGCTTCTTTTCACGAGCCTCACACATACAGAGAAGCCCGAACTAACCCTCTTTGGCAGCAAGCAATGGCGGATGAATTGTACGCCTTAGACAAATCTCATACATGGAATTTGGTTGATTTACCTTCTGGAAAGTCTACTATATGCTGGAAATTGGTGTATAAGATCAAAACTAAGGCAGATGGTACAGTGGAACGCTATAAAGCCCGACTGGTTGCAAAAGGTTTTACTCAAGAATATGGGACTGACTATGATGAGACATTCGCTCCAGTTGCCCGTCTTACTTCGGTTTGAAGCCTTCTTGCCGTTGCAGCCATTAAGCAATGGTCACTATTCCAGATGGACGTCAAAAATGCATTTCTTAATGGAGATCTTACTGAGGAAGTTTATATGGAGCCTCCTCCTGAGTCTGCTATTTCTTCTGATAAAGTATGTCGGTTACGAAAAGCTTTATATGGACTGAAACAGGCTCCTCGTGCATGGTATTCAAAGTTCAGCTCCACCATGGAGCGTTTTGGCTTCCGATCCAGTCCTCATGACAATGCTCTATTTGTTCAGAAAACATCTTGTGGGACTATTCTTCTACTATTATATGTGGACGACATGGTTAGTACTGGTGATGATCATATCGGTATCGCGAAACTCCGACAATATCTTAGTCAGCAGTTTGAAATGAAAGATCTCGGGCATCTCACTTACTTTCTTGGCTTGGAGGTTGCTTCAGACTCCTCGGGTTATTATCTTTCTCAGGCAAAATATGCCACTGATCTTCTTTCTCGTGCGGGACTAACAGATACCAAGGTTGCTACAACTCCAATTGAGGTAAATGTCAAATTTAATGACAACGATGGAACTATTCTTTCGAATCCTACTCTTTATCGACAGTTAGTTGGCAGCCATGTCTATCTTACAGTTACTTGTCCCGATATTACCTATGCGGTTCACATAGTCAGTCAATTTATGTCTGCATCGCGCACAACTCATTTTGCTGCTGTTCTTCATATTCTTCGATATGTCAAAGGCACCCTGTTTCATGGTCTTCATTTTTCTGCCGACTCTACTTTAGAGTTAACTGCTTATTCAGATGCTGATTGGGCTGGTGATTCCCTTGATTGTCGCTCCACTACAGGCTACTGCTTCTTTCTTGGTACTTCACTCATATCATGGCGTAGCAAGAAACAGATCGTTATCGTTCGATCAAGCACCAAAGCCGAATATCATGCTCTTGCTGATACGTTGTCGGAATTACTTTGGTTACGATGGTTATTGGAAGACATGGGAGTACGTCATATCGGTGGAACAGTCATTTACTGCGACAATAGGAGCGCTAGTCAAATAGCTCATAATGATGTTTTCCATGAGCGTACCAAGCACATTGAGATTGATTGTCATTTCATACGACATCATGTGCTCTGTGGCACAGTACGACTTGTTTCCACTTCATCTACTGATCAAGTTGCTGATATTTACACAAAAGCACATCCACCCGGGCACTTTCAAGATCTTTTCTCCAAACTGCAGCTGACTTCTTCTATGTCACCATGAGTTTGAGGGGGGATGTTAGATATTATTACCATTCTGATTGATATCAATCAATCAGATTGATTGTAATTGATTAGTTACCGTATTTATTCTTGTAAACCATGTTAAATAGGCTCCTTCTGTACATTGTAAAATGAAGAATGAAATACATAAAAAATCATCATTTACCTTCTTCCTCCTTGACTTTAACTATATGAATTGTTGCTTTTATCGAATAAGGGGTTTTTGATATCCATATGGATTGCACACATGTATCAAAACATGCCAACATGGCAATTCAAATTCAAACATTATAATAAGTGACATGACATTATACATTTACTTACAACATGATATGGCGAAACCAGTTCAAAACATGACAAGGGAATGACATGACATGGGCAATATTCACATGCAGCATGACATGATAAATCAAATCCAAAACATGACAATAATTCAAGGGATGCATTTGATATTACGTGAGGAGTCATTCTCATTCCATTATCTTTCCTTTCGACGTGATTCGGAATCATGAAATGTTTGATCTCGCGCACAAGGCCTCAGTTCGTGGATTCGAATCACGATGGCTATGGTTTGACTCAGAAGTAAAGGAGTGCATTCTAATATCATCAACAACAGTAGCACGCATTCTAGCGCAATTTTAGCATAATCATGACGACCAAGTTCGGAAATAAGATTACGACGACCTAATAACATGCATAATTTATACTAGAATTTCGACAACATAATGATGTATTTTGTCATTCAAGACTTTATTTTGGCATTGCGACGACCTTAAAAAGCATGTATTTTTTTTTTCAACTCTTCGAACGTGCAACATAATGAGGTATTCTAGACTTTGAGATTTCATTTCAGCCTACCACAAGGACCCCGTGTCTATTGGACTCTCATCATCTAGGGTGCATTCTTGGTTTCATCCAGTCATTAACAACTTGACTATTTAGATGCCTTCGGCATCCGGGGGTTGCTAAGTATCTGTTTGGTAATGTTTCTAAAGTGATTCTGATTAGAATCAATTTTTTATTATGTTCCTTAGATTAGTTTTAGAGAATCAGAACGTGTTTAGTAACTACATAAAATTTCTGTTCCCGGAACAGAAACTCATTAGGCAACTGCACAAAATTTATGTTCTAGAAAATAATTTCTCTTCCAAATTTGTCAATTAAATCAAATAATTACCTGAGCAATTGATACCATGTTGATGGTCATTGATGCAGCACGGTACTTCGATAATAAATCAGGCAATGCTTAGGAAAAATCAAAAGGCAAAATCATCAAAAATAGGTTGGCCAGTTGAATGGACCCATTTCCTACTTTTTAAGATTTTTTTGAAATTTTTGAATTTTTTTTGAACTATTTGCTCATGAGAGGCAAAATCATCATTTGTGAGAAATCGAAAGGCAAAATCGTCAAAAATAGGATTGGCTAGTTGAAATGACCCATCTCCTAATTGTTGAGAATTTGTTGGAATTTTCCTTTTTTTCAATTTTTTTAAGATTTTTGTATGAAATTTCTATTTTTTGGATTTTTTAATCATTTTCTATTTTTTTTTATTAATTTTTACAATTTTTATTTTAAAAAAATTATTCGGACTGGGTCAAGTTGACGCAGCCCACGCCTTGCGAGTGCCCGATAAAAGTGAAAGAAGACTATCGTTGCCTTTTTTTTATTCTCAAAAGTGTTTTTTTTAGAAACAACTCTTTTTTTGTTTCTTATTTTTTGTCCAAAAGTGTTTTTGGAAGCAGAATCAAAATCATTTGCGTTACCAAACATGTTTCTGATTCTTTTTTGTTCCGAGGAATAGAAATAGAGAAATAGAAAAATTACCAAATAGACTCTATCCAGATCTGTTACTAGAAAGGGAAATATGCAACTTAATTATTTCATCACTAAATTCATCCATCTTCCAGTTATTTCTGTAAGAAATTGTTATCTTTGGACTAGAATATCAGATTGGGAAGGATTTCTTTATTATTAATAGGAATTCCCTTGTTTTTTTTTTTTTGGTCAAAGGATTTCCCTTTTTAAAAACGTTATGATTTGACACAATTTCATTTGTTATATTTTTTTTGGGAGTTAGTAAGAACAAATTGAAAAACTAAGCAAGTAAGAGGAAAGGCTTTTTTATTCTTCACGTCCACGATTACATCTTCGATCATTATTTTACCCAATAGCATTGCTACTTCAGATCTGAAATGCCTCGTTTTTCAACTCTTCAAGCGCGCGGCGCCAGGTCAAGTTTAATGATTCCTTGAAAGTGGGAGCAAACCAGGACACGTCAAGATTCATAAACAATATCTTATATACTTGTAAAATGGGAATTCTATCATTCAAGTACCAATATGCTCTACACGATTTATGCACTTCTACCGGTGGCTGCAGGAAAGTCGCCTTCTTTGAATCCTAACCGCACCACCATATTGTATGTATTTATTTCACGAAAAGTTGACAAATTAAAAGATATTTTTCCTAAAAATAGTCACTTGTATCACTTTAAAGATGGATTTAGGAAAAATCTTTTCATCATCACAGAAAATATTTAGGTGTAGATTGTGGTTGATGATAAAAAATAATTATTGACTAATTTTTCTAAGCGATACGAACAATTCTTTTTAAGAAATATATTTTCCACATCATTAGTTTTCCATAAAACAAAACCATGATTTGATATTGAGGGTTAACTAACAATTAGTAATCACTATTATGCTTGCAAGTATGTATTCATTGGTTCCCAAAGTAGAGAGGATCTACTTAATCCCACTAGGTTAAACTCACAAGAACATACTGAGCAATTGAATGTCTTAATGGGTTTAATTTGTAATACAAGAAAAATATTCTGACAAAGGTTTACCATACATTCATAACAATTATTCACAAAATATTAGAACAACTATCCTGTGAAAAGTACTTTCATGTTAACCTAAATGTACATTGGTGTTTTCGCAGTATGACGTGAGTCCCCAATAGGGATAGAACTAAATTAAAGTTTAATACATGTAGACAATGCCTGCAGGCAGCATGCTCAGTCAACTGACGTCCAATAAGCTATTGGAAATGGCTAGTCATCCTTGAAACCGGATCCAATCAGCGGAGTCGATCAGAACCATCGATTTTGTAGCTTCTATATCCCGAGAACAGATCACACACCGTGGGAAGTTATTGTACTTACGAACAAAGGCCGGGCCGTACTTGCTTCTTTACCTCAAACCTGCTTGACCCATTGTCCCGGAGGCCGAAGTAAAGCTACGGACTGGGTCGTTAAGGCTCAGTTTCGTCCGTCTCTTCCTCGAAATAGAATTTCAAGTCCCCCTCAATCTCTTTTAGATGTTCTTTGTTTTGAAGCCCATTTGGGTTTTCCTTCCACATTATTGTTGACACGAAATTGAGAAGAAACAGATAATTTGAGGAATTTGTTAAAAGTGCATGATGAATAAAATACCTTCATAATTGTACAACATTTAATTCCCAACTAAATTGATTCACTTAATCACTATAGAAAAAGCAATTGTGTCTCCAACACTCTCCCTCAAACCGGAGTCTTATATATGTCGAAGACGCTAAGTTTGCTTACTAGATAAGTGTCTTATATTTGACACAGAGTTTTGGTGAAGATTTTCGTAGGCTGTAGTTCCTATTCCTCTTGTCTTGATTATTTTTTCTGTAATTTATCTCGAGTGAAATGTCAATCAATCTCTATGTGTTTTATCATTTTATGGATTAGTAGATTTGCTGCAAGTTTGAAAGAAGCAACATTGTCACAAAATAAGTCAATCGGTCCTTTTACTTATATGCTAAGATCTTGAAGCAAGACTCATATCCACTATTTCACCAACGGTCTTAGCTATGGCTCAATATTCATATTCAACTAATGACAATGAAACAATTGATTGCTTTTTTATTTTATTTTTCATGAAAGCAACGATTCTCCTAGCTTAACACAAAATCTAGCAATAGATCTTCTGCTATGAGACAAGTGGCATAATCCATGTCACAATAAACTGCCATGTCTATGTTACAATCTCGAGATAGAAGTATTCCTAATCTTGGATATCCATTTTAAATATTTTTACAACTTTCAATGTTGTATTAATATGAGACTACTTTGGATTATGCATAAGTTGTCTAAGGATTTATACTATGTAACCTATGTCAGGTCTAGTCGTCGCAAGATAAATGAGTTCTCCAACAGACTCTGATAACTCAATGGATCCTTGAGTAGATCCTCATATAGAGATGATAAATTAATATTATGTTCAATTCGAATGACAGATGGTTTGCATCCTGCTTGGGATGGGTTTGGTTGAGCTAATCCGAACTGGGTTTTGTTCTCCTTGGGTCGGGTCAACATGCTCTAAACCCGACTTGGTGAGTCAAGCACTCCTTCCTCCTTCAAGAAGTGGTGCATCTGGAACCTCGTTCTTCCTAGATGCTGAGATTTGATTTTTCGGCATTGCATTGGTAAGAATACTAAGAAAGCAGGTAAAAGAAGCTCTCTTTTTTTTCTGCTTAATTTGCTTAGTTGGTAGATCCTACACCGGAGTGCTAACTTTGTTTTATAGATTAGCGCATTTCACAATAGCGCAAGGAAAAAACAAAAACAAAAACCCAACCCTATCTTACTTTTACCCCAAAAAAAAAAAAAAACACCCCAACCCAACCCAGAAGGCAAAGCAAGGCCAGAAAACGCTCTGGTACTTCGATACGAATAGAGAATAAATAGAGGATTTGGGAAATCTGTAAAGACCGCATTATTTTCTATTAAATACCTTCTATGTTTTAGGTTCTTTTTATAATACAATACACGGACATTATAGGAGATAGTTTCCTAATTGTACATGATTTAATTCCCAATTAAATTTACACACCCCCAAAAAAAAAAAAATTGCCAACTGAATTTATTTACTCGATCACTTCAGGAAAGGGAATCGTATTTCCAACAATCCGTATCTCCAACAAAAGTGGACAACATATAATGAATGTCTGTGAAAATCTGTCCAATGCATCTGAATTCATATGACAAATCCCCATCGAAAAGAGTATTCGCACTATGTAGTGCCCTCCAAAGCAAGAATGCAGCCGTATTATAAAATAATTTTCCTAATGCATCATTTTATATCGCTTTGTTTGAATGCATAAAGACATAAATTTTCATAGTGACATTAGACCTGCTAAATGGGTGGGTCAAGTTGAAAATGATCCAACCCATAACTTACGCAATATAAATCTAGCAACTCATACTCATATCCATTCCTGATTCGACCCATATGGTTAAAACACTTCAATATTAAATTCGTCGACTAGCGGGCGAGGGCCGGTGAGCAACGGAGGCGGTGGATTGCGGGCGACGAACTTTTAATTTGTTATGTAAAAGAAAGAAAGAAAAAATTAAAATATATATAAAAAAATAAAAGAAAGTGTTGAAGAGACACATAAATGGGTTGACTCAACAAACAATCTTTACAAACTAGATGGGTTAAAATATGAGTTTATCTTTAAACCCATTTATAAAACTTGACTAACCCATATTTGATCAGTCTAATTGAATGTGGGTTAAAACATGGATTTTCAACCTATTTTGACACCTCTAAATGAGATCTTGCTCAAAATAAGTTAAAAGAGGCACGTGCGCGCGCACACACACACACACAAAACGCCACCAATCTTCCATGGTTTTCTATTTAGAAGCACTGGTTCAGCAACTGGTCAGAGAAATCTTTAAAGTTTACAGGCATTTGAAAAAAGGCAGGACAAATTTAGTATGCCCAATAAAGGATAAAGTACCAAAAAAGCCTTAAACTTATTGCATTAGTATAAATTCAATATTACACTTTTTAATTGGACCAATTTAACTCTAAACTTTTTGACGAATTAATAATATAGTACATCTGATCAATTTTGGCAATTCTTGACATAAAGTCAATTGCCATACATGTGACGAACCCACGCTGAGATAGACAAATGTTACAATTTTTATTTTTATGAAATTTTATTCATTTTTCTCTTCTATTCATTTTTCTTTATTACAACTTTGGCCCTCAAGATCGCCAGCCACAAGTGAGGGCCAACAACCCTCCTGCCCACAGTTAGGAAAAAAAGGAAAGAAAGAAAAGTAAAAAGAAAGGAACAAGGAAGAAAATAACAAAAAAATCTGATAATTTTTTTTAAAAATTGTCTATGTCACCAGGGCTATGCTACCTAGGACGACCAGATTCATGTTAGCAATTTTTTATTAGAATTGATCAGATGGGCTACGTCAGCAAATCGTCAAAAGATTTATGATTGGTCTAATTGAAATTTCTATGACTAAATGAGTACCAATATAATAGGTTTATGACTTTTTTTTCTTATACTTTTTTCACTATGAAATGAACTACTCACAAATTATGGGAAAGGTAATTAGAGAATGGCCTAATCATGGCTTGACTTTCTAAGAGTATGTCGTTGGGCAGAGCTGCCTTATGGCATTTGTTCTCCCGGCTTCCTGACATCACAATTTGGCAACCCTAAAACCAAATCAGGACTTTCCTCCTAATCATCCAAGAAGAAAGGGAAATTCCGATCCGAATCCGAATCCGGATCCGAGACGTGTAATTCAATTCAAATTCAAGAAAAGTGCACGAATTGAGGGTGCGCTGCCTTAAAGGGGGAAGAGAAGGAGAGGAGTTAAGTGTGGCATTTATGAGCCATCACATGCATACCATAAATTCTCTCACCAATTCAGTAACCCCCCTCACCAACACGAGAATCGAATCTCTTCCATCTTCTCCATCCTTCCTCATCCCAAAAGAAAATCCTAATGGCATTCGCACCGCTTCGGAATCTGTGTGTTGTTGTCTGAAGAAGAGAAGGTTGCAAAGGGGAACAACATCATCATGGAAGTGGCCACGAGGAAGAAGAAGAAGAATTGGGATGAGCTTGGGGTTGTGGACACCATTTATGAGGAGGAAGACTACGAACAAGCAGAAGAAGAAGAAGAAGACAACTGCTCCACCGCTTCTCCGCCTTCTCTCTCCTCCCCTCTCTCCTCTGCGGCAGCCACTCCTCGAGCAGAAACGTGGTGATTCACTTTCTCTCTTCCAACTCCCTTGTTCAGTTGATTTCGTTTCCATTCAAGAAAAAAATTTATGGTGTAGAGGATTTGACTGTGGGTTTCTCTCGCTAAACCCCCACCGCTTTGAAATTTGTCAGGTCAGGGAAATCTGGGTGCAGGCCGGATGTTGTGATAAGAGTTCAAGAGACGTGTTTTTATCTGCGCAAGGTTTGTAGTCTTCTTGATTCATTCGTTCTCGCCATTGTCATATCTCACACTGCACGAACAAGATCATAAACAAGAAAAGTAAATTGTCATCTGGAATCTGATAAAGCCAGAGAGAGAGAGAGAGAGAGAGAGAGAGAGAGAGAGAGAGGGTGGAAGTCGAAGACAAGAAACTAGGACGGGACGAGACATCGCTGCAGATGATCATGGGATTGGTACTCTCTTTTCATTGGTTGATTTCACGGTTGTCGAAAATATTAATAAAATTGTTCCAAAACACATGTCTCAGTCATTGGTGCAAAAATTTCCTTGATTTTCCAATTTCTTTTTAAATTTTTGTCCATTTAATTTGATTTGATATATAGGTGAAAAGACAAACCATAGGCTAGGGTTCTAATCTCACTAAAATCTGAAAATAGGACATGTACTTTCTCATTAGCCATTAACAATTCCATTTTTTTTTGTTAAAAATGCTGTAAATAATTTAACGGAGGGAACTGTTGTTTCGACGCCCCGTAGGTTCCTCTCACGTCAAGAAGCGCCTACTTCAAGCGGCACCTCGCGGGCGTCTCCGAGCTCACCCTCTCTCCGCCGCTAAAGATCACGGTGGCCACTTTCCGCCTGGTGGCCGACTTCTGCTACGGGGCCCACGTCGTGGTGACGCCATCCAACGTCGCCGAGCTCGCCACAGCGGCTGCGTTGCTGGAGATGACGTCGGGCAATGGCGGCGATGGGGGCGACGACCTAAGGCTCGTCGTGGAGACGTACTTCCGCCAGTACGTCGCCGTGAGCCCCGAGTACGCCTTGATGCTGTTCCGCTCATGCTTGGATCTGTTGCCCGAGGCGGAGACGGTGGCATGCCTAGTCAGCAGATGCGTCGAGGCGTACGGTCTAATGGAAAACGGCGAGGCTGCGAGAGACGGTGACGACGACGGTGTGGGGGACGGGTTCGCCGCGTGCTTGGACGACGTCGTAACTGTCCGGACCGAGGATTTTCAAACTATGGTCGACTCGATGCACGGTCGTTTGACCAGTCATGACTTGCTATATAGAATGGTGGATGCGTATCTCAAGGTAAATTTTGTCGAGATGATTCCCATTAATTAATATTTCGATATTTTTATCAAGTAATAAAAATATTTTCCTGCAATAATAAATGTTCTTCCATAAAATAATTTATACGGACGTCAGGCTTATTTTTCTGCAGTGATGATAAATTTTATTGTGGTATTTTTTTTTTCTTAAATGTGGAATATTTGCAGGAACACGGAGGGAAAATAACGGAGGAATGCAAGGCCCAGATATGCAACACCGTCGACTGCACCAAGCTCTCGCCGGCCCTCCTCCTCCACGCGGTCCAAAACCCTCGGATGCCGCTGCGCTTCATCATCCGCGCCATGCTGGTCGAGCAGCTGAGGACCCGGCTCCACGTCGTCCACGCCTGCGACAGCCGCCGACCGCAGCGCAAGAAGCGCCAGAGCAAGGATGGGGACTCCTCCACCGCCACGCTCGGCGTGATCCTCCAGCGAGACGCCGACGCCCGCCGCGCGTCCCAGCTGAAGGCCGCGATGGACGCCACCAACTCGCGGATCCAGAGCCTTGAGAGGGAGCTCACTGGGATGAGGCGGATCCTCCGGGAGTCGTCGACCTCCGAGAAGCAGATGAGCGCCGCGACCATCGACTCAGCTCGGTCGGCTAGCTTCCACTGTGTAATGGCGGCGGAGAGCGGCAAGATCGAGAGAGGCGAGCGAGGATCGGTCTCGTCGGGGAGCTACAGATTCAGCAACCGAGGCTCGGCGGCGGCCGGAGCGGGAGGAAGCTCAGATTGGCCGGGGGACGGAGGAGGCCTGGGCGGTCGCAAGAGCATTCGGCAGAGGCTGATCAGCGGCTTGAAGCACGCGTTCGGAGTGTCGAGAGATTCGAAACCTACGACTAGAAGCAAAATTGCAGGAGGGAATGTGGGGAGAGACGTTACTGGGGTGGTGGAAAAAGGGAGAGCTGCTGTTTGAACCACAATGAATTTGATGAGATGGCACTTGTAAAAGCTTTGAATGCGGATAAAACACGAGAATGAGTTAGATTTAAAATTTTGAAAAATGAAAACAATAGGTCATTTAACATTTTTTGTATTTCACCTTTGTATGGAAAATTTTCAAAAAAGGCTATTAAGTGCCCTTATTGTTAAAAAAAAAAAATGGCTTGACTAAGGGCATTTTTAGCATTTTATTTTTTTACATTTTTTTCCCTTCTCGTTTGTGGCGATGGCCGGCCACCAGCGAGGGCACAAGTGAGGCCGCCCTCGCCCAGGCGAGGCGGCAGCCCCTCGCATGCCTCAAGGGAAGCATCGCCCAGCCCTTGCTGAATGCCAGTCATTGCCTAAGATAGGCCAACAGCGAGAAGGAAGGAAAAATGAGGAAAAAGAAAAATAATGAAAAAAAGAAAATGACGAAAAATGCTCTTTGTAAGCCCATTCTTTAAAATAATGATGGCACTTTATACTCTCATGTGAAATGAGCTTTTTCTTAGGCCATTATTAAAAAAAAAAAAACCCAACAATTCATGCATTTATTTGAAATTTTCCCCTTAAGCCCCTTCTTTGAAATAATGATGGTACTTCATACTCTCATTTGCAACAAAAAAAAAAAAGGGCAGTTCATGCATTTATTTAAAATTTCCCCCCTTTTTGACATTATATTTCGTCTTTTAGGAAAAATATAATTACTTCCCTCAAATATACCTTTTTTGGTCAAACCTCAAATTTACTTCTCACGTCAATAATCCTCATCTTATTTTCTGTATTTTCTTTGTCTTTGGTATAATTATCTCGACGATTTGATTTCGAGCAACTCTCTTTTCCTACATGGTCGTAACTCTTGTTAAGAGCAGCATTGCAGTTTATCATGAAACCTAACAAACTTTGTCGGAGTGATTTGTTTTCTTCCTAATACCTTAATGTGGATATTTTTATTTTGGAGGGGGGTTTCTCCTCCTCTCTTTTTTTTTTCCCACAACCTTCTTCCACCAGTTTCAAATGTATGAGATCGTATATTTATTTCCCTATGTAGTCACTTTCAAATTACTTTTTCTAATATTATTAGTTTTATTTTCAAGAAAAGCACCAAAAAATCCTAAACCTATTACATTTGTGTCAATTCAATTCTAAATTTTTTGATTGGACCAATTTAATCCTAAACTTTTTGCATTTCTATCAATTCAGTTATACGACCAATTTTGGCCGAGAAACGACGACGTTTACGCTGATTGTCTTACGTGGCATGACAGGAGTTTACGTGCGCATTTTTAACAATACTCTAATCGATGCCGGCCGGCGAGGTTGGCCTTATCAATGAGGACATTGCAGCCCTCAATGGCCGTATTGAAAATAAAGAGAAAATAATAAAACATAAAAAAGGAAAGAAAATATTAAAATTTGAAAAAAATTATTAAAAAATGTAAAATATTGTTCACCTTAACGCCAGTCGTGTCACTAAGGATGGATAGCGTCCACACTAATAAGAGTGAGTATGATGTACCAACCGAATCGTGAACCGTGCGAACCGGACCAGTCAGTTTGGTCTGGTTCTAGAGGGCTTTTGGCCCTGTTCCCAAGGAGATAAGACGGACCGGACCACCCAATGTGCGAAGAAATTCTCACTAACAAGTGAGTTAGATCAGTTCAATGAGAACTTCTTGGACTGGTTCCACTTATGAACTCAGTGAACTTGATGGTTTTCATTTTTATTGTTGCTAGAATCTTAAGCTCAGGAATCGGACCAGACCGGTGCCCAACTTTGAGAATTGGGAACGGGTCTCACCAGTCCGGTTCCGAGGTAGGACTAGACGGGATCGAGAACCGATCATCCTACATATAACCACTAAAATTGGCTAGATGAACTAAATTGACACAAATGTAAATGTTTAGGATCAAATTGTCTGATTAAAAAGTTTAGAACTAAATTGACAACAATACACTATATTTAAGACTTTTTTGATACTTTCCCGTCTTTTTCCCTAAGCCTTTACAGATCAAAGTAATTCAACATTAGACTCTTCAATAAAGATGACAACAGGATTGTGTTGTTTTGCGAATGTCACCAATATTTTTTTTTTCTATATAACCCTCTGGTTAGTGATATTTATCTCCATACGTCCTCATTTAATTTTTCTCATTCTTTTACTCTACCAAAATATTCCTGAACGGTGTCGAAATCTCTCATTTAGCATTGTCGAATTCTATTCTAAGATATTGGCGTTTGACCGGCGTGACTTTGTTGTGCCTTGGAACTCCTCTTGTAGTATATTCCGTACCCTCTTGCGCTCTTTGCTCCGATGATTCTCGAACATCGTTTCTGAGGGTCCTTGTTGGACATGCAGAGCCCTTACATCCTTTTGTAGTTGCTCATCAAGAATGGGTTCACCTTCTTCCGGAGCCCCATTTTCTGGATTGCTCAAGGCTTTTGGGACATCGGGGAGAGAGTGTATTTAGTGAAGCTGGCCGTAATTTTGGTGTCAGATAATTTGTTGGGTGATTTAGTAATGCTCGGGAAACGCCTAATAACAATTGAATGTAGCACCTTCAGTTTAGGATAGGGATTTGAAAAGATGACAATACAACAGTATAACAATGCAATCTTAAACGCAAATTTTATGAATGGCAAAAAGTATATAGCAATAATGCCAGACTCACCTTTGATCTCATGCCTAGTATTCCACTGTGATACTGTCACATTATCATGCTAGCAGCACCATTTAGGATAAATCTTGGAAATGAAAAATGTGTGTTGAGTGCTTGTGGGTGAATCGGGCAAATGGGTTTAAACGTTCCCAGTTCATCACTATGACTCTGTCTTTATTTTCTTACACTCTCACTTGATCTAGCTCTTCACTACAAAAAAACACGCAATTAGCCACGACATTAGCGACGAGAATTTCGCAAAAATTCGTAGCTAAATTGATTTGGCGATTGCGCCGAGAAAAAATTCGTAGCTAATTCGGCGTCGCTAAATTTAGCGACGAAAACTTCGAAGGTCGTCGCCAAAATTAGCGACGAACGAAGTGGTACGTCGCCAAAATTGGCGATGAACGGCTTTGTTCGTCGCCAAAATTGGCGACGTACACTGTGGTTCGTCGCCAAAATTGGCGACGAACAAAGCCAATTGTCGCCAAATTTTAGCGACGACCGGCTTTGTTCGTCGCCAAAATTTGGCGACGCACACTGCTGTTCGTCGCCAATTTTGGTGACGTACCACTCCGTTCGTCGCTAATTTGTAATTTTTTTTTTGGTCGGAGGAAGTTTTGGGAAATTGTCCAAGAAGAAGATGGCAACGAAGATTGCGAGGAAAATGAAAGCAGAAGCATTTCCAACGATGGCTACAATTCCAAATACATAGACACATGAAAGTTCAGCCAAAAGCCGACAACGAAGACGTAGGACGGCATTCTAGGGCGGTGAAATCACCGGCTCCGCCGTCGACCGGAGAGGGAGGGGTTCAGGTCGATCGCCGGAGTGAGCTTCCTTCCCTCTGAGCTGCTCACGGTAACGAGAGCGGCCGGGGATGTCGAGTCGATCGCTGGAGTAAGCTTCCTTCCCTCCGAGCTCGCTCTTCGACGATTTTGCTGAAGGTGGACGACGGAGTCTGGTGTCGAGGCGAAGGGAGAGAAAAGGGAGGGAGTAGCAAGTGGAATGACGAGAGAGAGAGTGACGAGAGCGGCCGAGAAGCTAATTTATATACGAGCGGCCCGGGAAAAAAAGCGCCATTTTTTTACTCTGCGAAATTGAAAATTAGCGACGACCTCTGGTTTAGCGACGACCTTCGAAGGTCGCCGTTAAACCAGGGACGAGATTCGAAGGTCATCGCTAAACCAGCGACAACCTTCGAATCTCGTCGCTAATTTTCAATTTCGCTGCTAAAAAAAAGGCGCTTTTTTTCCCGGGCCGCTCAAAATTGAAAATTAGCGACGACCTTCGAATGTCGTCGCTAATTTAGCGACGAAAAGAGATGTTCGTCACTAAAAACAAAATAAAAATTAAATTAAATAATTCGCTAAATTAATTAGATACATCAAAATAAACCCTAGCCGTAGCATAAATAGAACAAAAATGTGAAGCTTCTTAAAATTAGCAAGAAAATATATATCCTATATAATTCAAAAGAATTCATTAAATTAGCAACAAAACAAAATGAATAAGATGAAACAAGATGGGAATGGAACCCGCGATCACCGAAGTACTTCATCCACGCGACAACCAACAAGGCAAAAGATGTGGTATAATGTGTAATAATGATTACACATAAATAATGAAACATAATGAATGCTTTCTAATTCAAGAATAAGGATAACAGTAATAAACTTCAATTCCAAGAAATTATATCTTCTTTAAAGCATTCACTGAAGAAGCAGAAACCCTTTTCAAAGAAACTATCTAGGAACAAAAGGAATTCTTTCTAATTCAGGAACAAGGATAATAAAAATAAATAAATTGATCGCTCTTCATTTATGCTTATTAATGTAATCTTTACTTAATTAATAATATATTCATTTTTAAATTTCAAAAAAATATTCGCTCTATTTTCATTTTCTTTTAAAAGAGAATTAATGTAGATTAATATAAAATAATATAATCGAAGAAATAACATAAATAAGCTAAGCTAAGCTAAACGACGTATCATAAGCGTTTCTTATTTATATCATTCACAGTTTGAATAGAGCAAAGATTCCAAATAATCGATCTTTCTTTTAGTTATTATTGAACATTTCTTTGGTTGATTAACGTGTGATATATTGAACCCTCGTTACTAATATTGAACGAAACTAGATCTTATAGAATCACATTTGAATATTTTATGATACATTCCGTACCTTGCTAAAAAACTTATCCTTATAATGTTTTTGAAATCTTTATTAATTGATTTAGAACATCTCTTATTCGCTTATAGTATCTTATCTATCTTTCAAAATTAGAAGAAAGAACCGATCGATTTCATTTTCGTGGATCACACAATTACAATATATATTTTTGGTGATCAAATATTATATATGCAAAGTAAATCATTTTCGAATAGATCCTTACTCTACTGATCTATTTAGTATCTCATCAAAGACGATTTTTTTCTAAGTTATATTTATCAAAAGAATTGATCTCCATTTTTTGTTTGTTCACAACTTTATATATGTAATAAATATAAAAAAGGGTCCTAATAAACCTTGAAAAAAATATAAATTAAGGATAGCAATTAGCGACGAACAATTGTTTTCGTCGCCATAGAAAAATTACATAAGATTCACGAAGCTTGTAGCAATTGATAAAAGAAAATTAAAAAAAAAAACTAATTAGCGACAAAATTGACATTTCGTCGCTAAATTAATTTAAATAAAAAATAATATTTAGCAACGAGCAAAGTCTTTCGTCGCTAATTATACTTTTAAAAAAATTATTTTTGCGACGAAACAACAATTTCGTCGCTAATCAATTCTTTTTATTTTATTTTTCCTCAAATTATCGACGAACAACACTATTCGTCGCTAAATTTGCCAAAAAAACAAATACAAAATTAAATACAAAAGAAACACTAAATTAGCGAATAACACTGTTCGTCGCTAAGTTGAGCAAAAAACCAAAAAAAAATTAATAAATAAAATTTAGCGACAAACACTAATTGTCATCGCTAAACAAACGGTCTTAGTCATCGCTGAATTGACCAAAAACCAAATAAAAATTAAAATAAAAAAAAAATAGTCACGAATAACATTGTTTGTGGCCAATTTAGCGACGAATAATGATTCTCGTCGCTAAATTATTTCTTTGTTTAAAATTTCTGGTCATTTAGCGACGAAATTGTATATCCGTCACTAAATTAGCGACGGATTGTTCTTCGTCGCTAAGTTCATCTCAATTTAGCGACGAAATTAATTTTTCGTCGCTAATTTAGCTACAAATGTCTTGTTTGTCGTTAATTTCGTTGCTAATTAGCTACGAATTTCTTGTTCGTCGCTAATTTCGTCGCTAATTAGCTACAAATATTTTTTCATCACAAAAATCGTCACAAAATTTGTGAGGAATTTTTTTGTCACTATTTTCGTCGCGAATAGCGACGAACTTCCTTGTCGTCGCTATTTTAGTCACAAATTAGCGACGAAAATGATCTCGTGGCTAAATGTTCGTGGCTAAATCGCTGTTTTTTTGTAGTGCTTATTCACTCCGCACTCTCATTTAAGTTTGGGTATGAATTTTCCTAAATTGAATTAAATATGACAGTATTTTAGGAATATGGATCGGACCGGTATGAGTTACTAGATTTACATTGTAATAAATTTTTCATAAATTGGTTAAATAGGTCTATTTGGGTCGAACCATTTATGATTCGAGTCGACTCACTCGTTTCACAAGTGTAGTATGTGCTTGTGGGTGAGTTAGGCAAAGGGTGGAAAAGTAAACAATAGAACTTTTGTTGATTAGTAGGTTATAAGCATGGTTTTAGTCTCTCTAGTCGGTCTTTTGCATTACCCAACATCTCAAGCCTATTTATATGCTTAATTAACCGACACATACAACAATTTCTCTCTGCATTTGTAAGAGATATTCTACTTTTTTTCGAATGTGGACATATTCCAGGCCACAAGTTTCAATTGCCTCCTATCAGGACTAAACGAGAGACTCTTTATCCCAATAGAGTCACGGCAGAAAAATGATTGGAAAAATTGTCTAAAAAATTCTAAACCTTTTATGCTTTTGCCAATTCAGTTGTAAACATTTTAAGTATGCCAATTGAGTCTAAAATATTTTCATATTTTATCACATGAGTACATCTGGTCCATTTTTTTTTCGAAAACCGTTAACATGGACACAAGACCTATGCGACTTGACATTGACAATTTTTAATAATATTATAATATTTTTTAAAATTTTCCTTTATTTTTTTCTGACATAGATACAAGATATTCTACGTGGCTTGACATTGACAATTTTTAATCATAGTTTAATATTTTTTGAATTTTTTCTTAGTTTCTATTTTTATTTTATATTCTTTTTTTCCTTATTTACTTTTTTCTTCTTTTCTTTTTTCCCTTTCTTTTTTTCCCTTTGTCCCTCTACCGACCATCAACGAGGCATTGGTTGACGGAGGTCGCCGACTTTGGCGAGGGCTGCCCTTATCGGGCTAAGGATGTCCGGGTGGGCCAACTCTGGTGGGGGCCGCCCTTATCGGACTTCGTCAGATCGAGTGACGGCAAGGGTGGCCTTCGCCAAGCTAGGCACGAGCATCCCTTGCTTGAGGCCGGCGAAGAAGCCCCTCTCTTGAAGTCGGCCACTTTCGATGCCCTTGCCATCTGTCGGCGAGGGCCGCCGGACCCTCACTGACCACAATAGAATCAAAATAGAAATGAAGGAGAAGAGAAAAAAGAAAAAGGAAATAAAAAATTAATAAACCTTTGAAAAATATAAAAGTATCCATAAAATTGTCCACGTTGGTATTGATCGTGCGACATAGGATGGCAGACGTCAATGGCAATGATTTTCGATCAATTTTGGCTGGGTAGACTTAAACATGAAAAGGCTTAGGGCTCAATCGACACATCAAAAAGTTTTAAAATGAAATTGGCAAAGTTTATAACTTTTTGGAAATTTTTCAAAAGCTAATCAATACTTCAATAGAAATAGATAAGTGGTAATTAAAGGCAAAAGGGTTAATACCACAAAAAATCCCAAATTAGTACACCTATGACAATTTTAACCCAAATTATTTTTTTGACCTTGAAAAACCCCAAACTGGTACATCTATGACAAATTTACCCCAAACTGGTATAGCCGTGACAAATTTATCCTCCGTTAGTTTTCGTTAAATTTTACCGTCAAATTGCAAAGTTAGATGACACGTGGCTATTGTCGAGTGTATATGTTACCCTATGTTTATTATATGTGTATCAATTTGAAATTTTTCATAGTATTAACTCAATTTAACGAAAATTAACAAAAAGGTAAATTTGTCATATGTGTACCAATTTGAGTTTTTTATGGTAAAAAAAAAGTAGTTTGGGGTAAATTTATCACAGTTTTACCAGTTTAGGGTTTTTGGTAGTAAAAAAAATAGTTTGGGTGTATATTCGTCACAAGTGTACAAGTTTGAGATTTTTGGTGGTCATAAAAATATGTTGAGATAAATTTGTCATAAGTGTACCAGTTTGGGGGTTTTCGCAGTATTAACCCAAGGTAAAATCACACCGAGTCAATCGAGAAAGTGTACTGCATATCGAGATCGAGAGAGATATGCACCTAGTCACCTATAGCGGGAACCTTGCCATAGCCGATTCAATGCCCTCTTACTGCCCAAGTTTACAATCTCAAAGAGTTTTGGGGAGCGAAGAGGCGGATTTTCAAGAGCATTAACCCTAATACTGCATTTCAAAGCCTTTTAGGTTACGTGTAATCGTCAGGATTTCTAGTTAAGATAGGACTGTATATAATCGCATATGAAATTCATAGATTTTGCTATAAATTGTACAAAAGGAGATGTCCATTATTTGGTATAAATGACATATTAATGTAAATGAACTTAAAAATTGTATTATAAACGGAGATGACAAGAAATTCTCATTACACTCTTGTCGACTTCATTTTTATTTGCTATTTTCTATTATTTTCCCTCTCTTTTATTTAATTCATTTTTTTGTTTCTTTTTTCCTTTCCAATGTTCTCTAGTAAAATTTTATTAAATAGTAAACTACTCTAATATACCCAAAATATTAAAATGTCTAAAATATGTAATGAACATAAATTTAAATATTTGTGTATTAAATTTACATTATGAAATAGAAAGAAACACGATTATATAAATAAAAATAGGAATATGAAAAAAGAAATTTTTGTCATTTTTGGTTTTCTTTTTTTTTTTTTGAAATTTTTACATTAGAATTCAAGTATTATTTTAATTTTACTTGTTTAAGAAGTTTTATTCAAGAAAAATAACTTTTGTATTATTGATATTGAATTCCTATCCATCTTCATCCCAACTCCTACATGGGATAATTTTGTCCGAAATACATTCCTTGCATCTGACCTTTTTCACGTATTGAACATGCATCAAATACATGATATGATAAATTATCATATGCTTAATTTTATCTTGACTGTCGCTTTATGAAGCCCGCTAAAATGTGAATGTGAAAGCCTTCCTTCTATCGTTACTACATTTAGTGGCATCTAGACAATCGCCATTAAATGTAAGTCTCAAGTTGCGGTTCAGGATGAGTCAAAAGCATATACATAAATGGATTCACTCGCATGCATTGGATAAAAAGACTATCTACGCAGACCGCACCCGCAAAAAGCTGCACCTTTGTTATAAAACACAAACCAACCTCTCTGCTCTGGCTTCAAAACGAGCCTCCCCTCCCCTTTTTTGAACCTTTGGCAAAGATGAGCGCCATTCCAGTAGCAAATTCGAAGATTGGCCGTCTCCTGGAGCCCGGTTTCAGATACCCGTCCTCGCTGTCGTTGTCGAGGCTCAGTTTCGATCTCGCTGGCAGCGCAAGCAAGATGGTCGGTCTTGGGAATCGAGGCGGTTCTTGGGGCCTACGCACGAATTGTGACCATCGGCTGAGAGTTTTGGTGCCAATTAAGGCAGTGGAGGACGAAGGAATCACTTGTGCCGACGACCAAAAAGGTAAAACTCGTGAACTTCAATTGGAGGAATGCCGAAAGATTTACTGTTGTCTCGTTCGTCCTGCTTGCGAAATTTCCAATGTCTGCTCACAACTTTCTTATCTTCGTGCGGTATACATTTTCCACTTCGCTAGCTTGATTGAGCAATATTTCGACTGGTATTCCAATCAGGTAAAATTGCAGGTACCAGTGGAAACTCGACAAACATCACGTGGCACGAATGTCCGGTCAATAAACTTGCTCGGCAAGAGCTACTCCGGCAAAGAGGTTGCGTGATATGGATCACCGGGCTTAGCGGTTCAGGTTAGCTACGACTCGTTCATCAAATGGGTTTAATTTGGTGGAATTTCCTTCTCACCTGAAACCAAATTTAAGGCGGCGTCCATTGGCTTGGGGGCAACTATTGTACATCAGTAATCTCAAATACTAGAGTACTTTTGAGATTTGTTGCAGCACACCTAAAATTTTGGCTTGTCTTCAATTATAGGAAAGAGCACCTTGGCATGTGCCTTAAGTCGCGGCCTGCATTTGAGGGGAAAGCTGGCCTACATCCTCGACGGCGACAATGTGCGGCACGGCCTCAACAGAAACCTTAGTTTTACTGCTGAAGATCGAGAAGAGAATATCCGAAGGATAGGTGAGAAATTTGCTAGTTCATCCTTGGGAATTATTCTTCAGGGAGGTCGTTGGTTCACCAACATTGAGCTTTGTATCGTTGCGACTTCAGGTGAGGTGGCTAAGCTCTTCGCAGATGCCGGGATCATATGCATAGCTTGTTTGATCTCTCCTTACAGAAAGGACCGTGCCGCATGCCGTGCACTTTTGCCTAAAGGAGGATTCATCGAGGTGTGCTTGTTACTCCGCAATTCCAATCCTAGCCATCGTTTCAATTTCTGATTTATTTTCTTTCAACTATATCATCCTCTGTTCCAAAAGAGGATGGATTTCTTGAGAACCTTATCGTAATCTGCAATAGGTGTTTATGGATGTTCCGCTCCAAATCTGCGAGGCAAGAGACCCTAAGGGCCTTTACAAACTAGCAAGAGCTGGAAAGATCAAAGGTAGAGTTTGGCTTTTGGGCGCAATGCAGATGTTGGTTGCTTTCTCATCCATGTTTTGCTTGGCTTGTATGACGGATCTCAGCATAATACTCCATCAGTCTATTTGTTTAGTCGGAATACTAAGATCCAAAGTTTTGTTTTTGCGAACTGCGATTCCGGGTGCTGGTTCTGATGTTATCCAGATATAGCTTGTGAAACATTTACCTTTGCAGGTTTTACGGGCATAGACGATCCTTACGAACCGCCGCTAGATTGCGAGGTGCGTTCGCCCCTATCCAACTAAGAAACACCAATAAGTAGATATCAACAAACGTTAATGCTTTCAAATAGAGCACTTGAACCACAAAATGAACCATCTCAAGGTTAAAAGCTCCCCTTTCGGATATCAGAAAGCTTAATTAGCCACCGGTAGGCCATGTAAGTAGCAATAATCTGAAGATGGTTTAAGGCATGTCAATGTGTTGCAGATGGTGCTCCAACAGAAGGGACTGGACTGCAGCTCTGCTCATGAATTGGCTGAGAAAGTCATTCTGTACTTGGAAGAGAGAGGATACCTAGAGGCCTGAAAGCTCTAACCAATGATGTATATATTGCAAATAGAGGGAAAACAAATCTCTTCCCATTAAAGACAGAACATAATGAAAAAGGCACCGTTTCCGGGTGGGTGCCGATGCCTTGGATCTAACATGGTTATGGAGTGAGACATGATTTTGAAGCTGTGGAGATTCATAAGATGATGTTTATTTGAAACATAAATGTAAAAGTGAGCTTCAAGACAGGCATATCTTCCAACAGCAACAGCAGATGACGCAAACTTGTCAGAGGATGACTACTTTACAGCTGAGTTGCTAAAAAATCTGAATATGACACTCTTATGGCACAATCAAATTGGGGAAATGCATGCACCGGGTCCGATAATCACCAGAACCAAACATGAAGGGAAAGGAAAAATATACTGGAATGCACGAAAGGATGATCCAAGCAATAATGAGAGTACCAAAGAGTCATGAAACTGTGGAAGCATCATACGTTACTATATTGTCCTCGACGCTCAAGTTGCATTTCTTTAGCGATTGAAGGTAGCCACCTCTCCCCTCTGGTCCTCTTCAGTTCCGCAACCCTATCTTCCTCTCTTTTCACAGCTGCTCTTGCCGCCGCATCTCTAGCCTCTAATCTCGCCAATGACTTCTGGCTTGCAGCTTTCGCTGCACCCATTACATCTAAGCCATCGACAACAACTGATTGGAGTTGCCTCTTGAACTGATAAAAAGAAGACGAAGAAAGAGGAAGCAAGTATCAAAATAAGGAAAGTAGAAACTAAAGCCTGACCAATAATTTCACCAACCACTTCCAAGCTATGTCATCTAGGGTAGCTACCAACCTTTTTCGATTTCTCATCGATCTCTTCTCCGGGTAGAATCCTTGGTTTCCTTTTTGGTCCTTGGGGTTCATCTGCCGTCATCACCTAATTTTCAGTACACATACAAGAAGCGACATGGTTTTTTGCAGCTTGACAAGCAAATAACACCAGAGTGCATGAACAACACCAAAATCAACCAATGCATCGAACTTCATCAAGATATGATAGTTACCACCATGGGTCACAAGGCAAAATAGCATTGCTCTTGTAACAATTACTTGAAGCAGGAAAATCAAGTCTTTGAAAATTAACTAGTCTCATTATTAGTTGCAATAAATTATAAGCATGATGCTGGAAATACATAGTCCAAATAACATTAATCTATCTGCTTGACTATAAGGAGCCAGTTGACAGAACCGCTATGACTGATGCATGATGCGTCAATGACTTAACTTCAGTCTGTCTTTTACAACAAGATTGGAAGATACCCTCACAGAGAGGGATTGGACATATATCAAATGGAATTACTTACCAGTTTGATCAAACATGATACCACGGGGTGCAGTTCTAAATAGTTTAATCCCACCTCCATCATCTTCTCTGTCACTAACTTGGATGGTAACTGAATTGCTCACAATTTCCAAGTTTCTCTCTACGATGTCATCCAGAAGCTTTTGTGCCTGTAGAGAAGAATAGAAGATTATCTGCATCACAAACTGACAACTTAACAAGTTGAATCACACTTAACTAATGCACTGAAAGTAAGGCAGTAAAGAAAGGATGCACACATATATGTGATATGCTTGCATAGAAACTTGCTGTCCCTCTGTTAGTATCAATACCATCGTGAGTATGAACTCTCGTGCCACAAGTTAGAGCCCCAGAACAATACTTGCATTTTAATATCTCATGCAGAAACAGAAGCCCGATTGCAAAGAATATACTGGTCTTACATAATATACATAGAGGTTCAGTGTGCATTATCCATTGACGGTTATAGTGAACTCCTGTAGCAAAGTTTAAATCTTAGAATGCACGATGTAATCCCACTTCTGCTTAATACTTCTCCATCAAATATAGGCTTATGCTATTTTTAGGTCGAACCACTACAACTTTAAATGAGCTTGCTATCAGGAATTGTGGCAATGTATTACTACTTCATCTGCAAGAAGTTCTTCCAATTTGGAACCTCATCTTCTTCAAAAACATGTACCCACATACACTACATTTTTGTTTACGAGCCAAAGTTGAAGTACTCTGTTTTTATGTTCACCCTGGAGTTGTAAACTCTTCAAGAATTTTGACAAATACCAGCACTACGGTTAAAGATCTGATGCTGTGTGGCAGGGTCTCACTTGAAGTTTCTTGAAACAATTTATATTAATCGGTACGATGATGAACCCACCAAAGTATACAATATATTACACATCCCTATGGAATTAGGTCAGAAATATCATCCACTAGTCAATTTTTCAGGATGTTTTTTCTTGTGCTTATCAATGTTCACAGTTAAAAAGTAGCCTGCACCGCTTTGGGTTGATCTGAATTTCCAGAGCCTCGGTGCTCACACAAGCAAATATTATTCTGGTTGGGACCAGCAAAATCAAATGAGACTGCATTGAATGGGATGGAATGGGTCAACTTGCCAAAAGGATAAGGTGGAATGGGCCTCAAAATTTGCAAGTTTACAATGCTTTGATGTTCGTGCTTGCCTAGAGGATAGTGCTCAACACATGTTTTTAGGTCAAGTTGTTAAAGGGCTTGTATTATCCAAATGATTGATCTCCTTTAAGCCAAAAAATGAGGAAGATCATCATTGGGATGGCATAGCATGCTAGAAGTAAGAAACTATCTTGATTTAGGTGGCATATAGAAGTGGGTAATACTGAAAAAATATGGTGCATGGAACCATAAGCTGGTTTGAAATGGTGCTATTACTGTTAAATCTGCTACTATTACTTGAAGGAGAAGCCGAGGATGAGCAAAAGGAATTAACAGCAACCAAAGAGTAAAGAAAGCATATGGAGCACCGAACAGTCCAACAAAAGTGAGGACATTATAAAAACTTGCTCCGATGCTTTGCCTAGCAATGCTCGGAACTTGGAAGAGAGAGGACAGTTCATATACTGGCCAATAAGGGTCAGATCATGCTACTAGTAGTTTCTGTAATCACGAGGAGACAGCTAACAGATAGTGCTATACTTATGCGTATTATTTGGGCGCTTGGGATTGAATATAAACAAAGAAAGAAACACTTCGTGGCCAGATGAATTAAGGAATTCCTGGAAATTTACTTGTGAGAATTAAGGAATTTCTGATAAGAAGAACATGGAGGGAACAATCACAAAGGCAAGTTGGCATAACTAGAAGGAAAGAAGCAGAACTTTTTTTGAGGAGGAAATGCAAAATGCAAGAAAAAGAAGTGAGGAAATTTTAAACCCAGCTGGAACTTTGCCAATAAAATACAGATAATGCAGACAAATAAAGCAGAAAATAAAGTTTGAGGAATGGATCCCACCAGCAACCAATTAAATCAAAGTGAATTGTCATCGAGCACTTGATGAATCACAAAAGCAGTATCAGTGGGCAATAGCAAAAAACTGAATTGAATGCTGGAGCTGGGAAAACTGTGCGGTCCACAAGTTCACAGAGGACAGAGGCACATGCTGCTCTTGAAGGAGTACAACTGGCTAAGAAGCAGACGGGACAGAGTCAATGTTAAGACTGATGCAGAAGCTACGCTTGAAAACCTGGCAACGGCTAGGAAAGATACAAACTGAATGAAGAAACCAGTGTTAATGAGATGGATAGCAGCAAGCTTAGTTTTGCTGAAAAGAAAGGCAATGAATCCTTTAATTGGGCAGCAACGCATGTTATGAGGAAGATGTGCCCCAGCAATTGGGTAGTACTACTGCCATCTTCCTTTTTAGACCTTCTTCATGTGGATGCAAGAAAGGCAGCACCTCTATAAACTGACAGTGTGTGTGTTTACTGAATTGTGGAGAAAGAAAGGGAAATGACCTACAACATTCAATCATTTTTATCAGCCAAAAAGGAATGCACCAGCACCACATGACAGAAATTTTGGGAACCATTAGCAAGTACAATGCTGTCCCATGGACCTGTCTGTACCTTCAGTCACTAAATTAGACAACCACAAACCTTCAATCAGAATGCCATAATTCTGCCAGAGTTCCTACAATTGTCCAGTTTCCCACCATTGCAGAGCAGAGATTTGGGTGGAATCATATCAGTGTCAGTCATTAGTGTCATTTCATGCTGTTTCTTAAGACATACCTCAAAAGTGGCTGATTCAACTATGCCAAGGAAAGTTTTTCAGATAGTATTTATATCAGTTTTGAGGAGATAGTTCACTGCTGCAAAACAGCCTCGCCAGTTCCTAAGCCAAAATCACTGAACTTAAAGGTAGAACCCCAATTGTTAAGTACTCAGAAGCCTAATTCAACATTGTTATATCTCATGTTCCACGTAGGACAGTATGATGCAGTAAACGAGGTTCTCAAGACTGGGAGCAGCAGCAAGACCAACAGATTGCGTCAGCCGGATAACAGAGATAGAAGGTTAAACACTAAGAAGGGAAGTCAAGAACATTAACAATAACAAGCCAACATTTAATTTTCAACTTCACTTGGTACCCTTTTTTAGGTGAATGTTAATTATAACGTCAAGAACAATTAAGTACATCATGAATATCCTTGTTGGACTCAGCTACCCCCACTTCTATTGAAAAAAACAAAAAAAGGTCTACAGACCACCAAGCAACCTACTTCAGTCTCAGCGAAATGATCAATCTGAAGCTTTCACTTCGTGGTGAACAATTATCAAAAGGATGAGGAAAGGCCAGTTACCAGAGTTGGCAAGAAGAACTAACTAATGATACAAGGAACAAAGATTTAGAATGCTTTCCATACACTAGTCTTTGTAAATTTTAGCATTTATAAAATTCCAAATTATGCCAGCATCCTCACAGCAAGTAAAAGCACAACCATATTTTGTAATTTGTAAAATAAACTTAAAGTTCTATTACGTTCTTCCAGCAACTGATAATCCCCCCTCCCCCTCAAATTAATCTGGAAAAGCAAGTGCTATTCAAACTAAAAAGTTTCTCTTACATGAACACTTAGTTCCTAACATCTCAGCATACACTTTAACAAGGTTGCATAGCAGTATAAAGGGGAAACAGAGATACAACGAAACACACTGGACCAGGACAAATCTTGCAACAAGTGTCACAAACCTCTAAGATTCATGTAGAATAGGGCTAATAAACTCATGTAGCTGGTTACACCAAAGAATTAACCACTTTTGCTATTTCCATTATGGCTGTTAAGTAGACAGCCGAATTGAACAGATTAATAATATAGTCATGTCATGTTCTTGGAGATGAGAGTCATCAGAACCAGAAATTATTACAAGGAACGATGTCAAATTATACTGACAAAAGAGGGACCTACAAAACAGGAGCTATCCTTGCTGATTGACCTGTCTTATCCCCACAGGTGTTGCAATTTTCCTCTATTTCAATTAGGTGTCACAAACATTCACTCTCTTAACATCACAGTATATTTCGATCAAAAAAAAAAAAAAAACATCACAGTATCAATGACATTCTCTGTCGAAAGGAGTCACAGTTCTCTACACTCAACTAATAGTACTTAAACATCCTGTGTGCAACTGGAAAAACTAAGAAAACAAGAAAATAGTCGCTACATATGCATTAGATATATTCTATTGTGCAACCAAGTACCAACTGCTGGTAGTAGAGAAAGTAAATCTGTCTGAGTTTCATACAACGCGATGAGCTTCACGAGAAAATCAAGCAGAGAGAGAAAGTTTAGTAATCACTTTGAAGGAAGGTTATGCTACCAGTTAATCAAAAACTGATGTAATCTACTTGAGCATAACTCCAAGATTCAACAAGAATGCAACTTATCATGTACTCTCTCTTGTTTTCATTTGGCATTTCCATGCCCAAGTTATCATTTCCAATTAAGATATACTATGAACAGCAAGTAATTCATCACAAGCCCCAACTTATGCTGCATAAAATAGATATTTTAGATAGATTTTTTTTTTTTTATATAGATAAATGCTGCTCAAAATCAATCAGCAAAAGAAAGCTACGGAAACCATCATTCCCAGCATGAAGCTCTTCAAACTTTTGGTATATACATATACCACAGTGGTTTCTTAAACTCCACTAATCTCGAAACTCCAAGTGGCCCAGTTAAGGCCTTAGAAGGTTTTTAGCGCAGCAATTCGTTCGAAACCCACCAACGTATAAACTGTTCCACAAGCTAAAGGCACAAGTTCATTTGTTTGCAAGATATTTCATAGGGCCAGCTAGTCATAAACATAAACTCCACGAATCTCCTCCAAAAACCAAGATTCATTAGGCAGAAACTGATATCTGTTCCACAAAAGAAGAGCAAAGTGGCATTGTCAAACCGTAAGAGAACAGCAGAATTCGTCTTCTATGTATCACGCACAATCAAAACTAGCCGCCGAAACAGAGGAACACGGAAGCACGTACACGTCAAACAGGAACACGAGAGGGCTACCGATACAAAATTGTCAAACCTTGATTTGGTAGTGCTTTGGCAGCTGGGGTCTGAATTTGGGATCTGGGTCTTCTTCAAGAATCGGTCCGGAGAGCTTATCATTTTTCTGCGAGAAGGGGTTGGAAGCATCGACGGAAAAATTTCTGGCCAGAAAAGGGTCGGCGAAGGCAATCGAATCAATGGCGGCTTTCCACTCGGCGTCTCCATCTTCTTCACCACTGCTACTGCTGCTTCTCGCATGGCCCATCCAAGTGGGAAGTTCAAAGTTGCTCCCTCGCTTTGGCCGAAAATGCTTGCTCACTTCACCTGTGCACCATCTGCGATACAAAGATGTGCAGCAGAGCTTTGGGCCGTCGGAAATCACACCGATACCTATCGAATCTCTGGTGCTCATATGCCTGGAACTGATATGAGTCGAAAAACTAGTTTTTCATGTAAATATCGATATTATTACCAATTTTTTTGGGGGATCGAATTTCTTGAAAGATTATATCAAGAAATGTTGTAAAATACCGCTGCAAGTATAAAATAGAGAGAATAGAGAGAGAAAGTAGAGAAAGCCACATAAGAAATCTCTTTATTTCAACTTATCTCAAATGACTAGGAGAGCAAGAATGTTTTTATCATTAATACATATATTGGATAGGGAGACGAATATATATTGAAATGAGAGATGTACATACATTGAATAGGGAGATGTACATAGAATGTAAGATACAAATGTACCATAACAGATACATGAATATAATGAATATTCATTCATGTATTTCATAACACTCCCCCTTGAATATTCATTGTATTCATTATATTGCGAATGTGCATTGAGTGATATTGCCTCATTAAAAACCTTAAGTCGGAAAAATCCAGTGGGACAAAATCCGGACAAAAGGGAAAAAGAGTACAGAGCACAAATCTTATGATTTCTCCCTTTTATGGATGCATTAATTGCCTCGTTAAAAACCTTAAGCCGAAAAAGCCCTGTGGGAAAAAAAACTGATTAGAAGGAAAAAAAGAATGCAATGCATAGTTCATAATATCTCCCCCCAATTGAAACATATAGCCATTGCCGGGGCCATTCAATCTTGTATCTTGTAACTCGCCGCATACCAATGCCATATACTAATTTCTCAAAAGTTGACGTTGGCAATGATTTGGTCAAAAGATCTACAAGATTATTTATGGATTGAATCTGTTTAACATCGATTTATCGACTTTCTTGGAGTTCATGAGTATAGAAAAATTTCGGCGAGATATGCTTGGTTCTATCTCTTTTGATCTATCATCCTCTAACTTGTGCAATACAAGCAGCATTATCTTCATAAATTATAGTGGGAGAATTTGTAACCGGTGTTAAACAAGAAGAATTGAGAATATGTGTTATAACGGATCTTAACCAAACACACTATCTTCCAGCTTCATATAAAGCAATAATCTCAAAGTGGTTAGAAGATGTAGCTACTAGCGATTGCTCCGTAGAACGCCAAGAAATGGCGGTGTCGTTATAGCAAAAAAATAACCGATTTGAGAGCGAGCCTTATGTGGATCAGATTTATATCCAGCATCAGCATATCTAACTAAACCAGAAGTAGTGGAATCCTTGGAATAAAATAATCCCAAATCTATGGTCCCTTGGAGATAATGAAAATAATATTTAAATCCATTCCAATATCTCCGAGTTGGCTCAAAACTAAAACGTGCCAATAAATTTACCACAAAAGCGATATCTGATCTCGTAAATTGTGCCAAGTACATCAAAGCCCCAATTGCATTGAGATATGGTACTTTAGGACCAAGTATCTCTTCATCATATTTTCTAGGACGAAACTGATCCTTTTAGGGATCTAAAGACCTTACAACCATAGGAGCGCTCAATGGGTGAGCCTTGTCCATGTTAAAGCGTTTAAGTAGTCTTTCAATGTATGATGATTGATGGATAATTATTCCATTTGCTTTATGCTCAAGCTCTAAACCAAGACAAAATTTGGTTTTACCCAAATCTTTAACTTCAAACTCCATTTTCAAATACTCAGTAGTTTTAGATATCTATTTTGGAGTTCCAATTAAATTCATATCGTAGACATAAACTACTATGATAGCAAATCCGATTTCTGATTTTTTAATAAACACGCATGGCCGATAGGATCATTCTTGTATCCTTCCTTAATTAGGTATTCACTTAGGCGTTAATACCACATGTGACCGGATTGCTTTAACTCGTACAAAGATCTTTGCAACTTTATTGAGAATAAGTTGCGGGGAGTGCATGCATCAGGCATTTTGAATCCCTCGAAAATTTTCATATAATTATCAGAGTCTAATGAGTCATATAGATATGCCGTCATAACGTCCATAAGACGCATTTCTAATCTTTCAGAGACCACTAGGCTAATAAGAAAATGAATGTAATTATATCCATCATAGGTGAATATGTCTTATCATAATCAATCCTAGGTCGCCGGGAGAATCCTTGGGCAATGAGTCGAGCTTTATACCTGACAACCTCGTTTTTCTCATTTCGTTTCCGGACAAATACCCATTTATATCCAATGGGCTTTACATTATCAAGGATTCAAGTTACGGGTCCGAAAACCTCTCGTTTAGCTAGGGAAGCTAATTCAGCCTTAATTGCTTCCTCTCACTTAGGCCAATCTGGCCTTTGACGGCATTCAATAATAGATTGTGGTTCATAATCATCATCCATAATTTTATGAGCAACTAAGAATGAAAAAATATAATCAATGATGATTTCATTCCGATCCCAAATCTCATTACAATAAGTAATGGAGTTCTCAGTATTCTCAGGATTAGTGATCTTTTCATGGGTTTGTGTCTCTTTAGGGACAATAAGCTCTTGGGGAGCATGCATAATACAAGGCTCTTCTGGTGCAGTTTCCTGATTATTTCCCCTTTGTTTTCGATAAACAATATCTTTTGATCCTATTGGTCTTCCACGCTTCAAGTGTGGTGGATATTGAATCATTTTAGCCTGTCCTTCGGGAACAACGTGCAAAGGCGACATTGCTTGTAGATAATAGGCAAACATGAGACCATCTACATGATGCGTCCACTAGTACCATAAAATATCGAAACGGTCCACTTTGTGGTTGTATTGGTCCACAAATATCACCCTGAATTCTTTGCAGGAATAAAAGGGATTCAAGATTAACCTTTGATATATAAAAGGTTTGGTAATGAGTTTTCCTTGTGAATAAGCTTCACAAGTATAATCTTTGGACAACAATATTTTTGTATCCTTTAAAGGGTGTCCTTTTGTATTCTGAATTATTCTACGCATCATTGAAGCGCCAGAGTGACCAAGGCGATCATGCTTTACCAATTTCCAAGATATGGTAGCGTAGGTTTCAACGGCCTTAATCATGACACAATGCAATCCCATAGGAGAAGCTTCTAGCTTCTCGTGAATGGTCTTCAGGCCCATCTTATAAGAGATAATGTCAATATATTTCTTATTTTTCTCATGAATAGTCTCAATATGGTACCCATTACGACATACATCTTTGAAACTGAGCAGATTCCTTTTTGATCTACTTCCTAGAAACACGTCCTCAATATGCAGGACGGTGCCATTTGGCAAAACAATCGTGGCATTTCTAAAACCATCAATAATCTGAACAGGACCCGATATTGCATGGACATGTGCCTTACGCAATGTCATACTCGAGAAAAATTGTCTACTACGAAATATAGTATGTGTTGATGCACTATCAAGCAAACAAGCATCTTCCTTTTTCTTAGTATTTTCCATTTGCACTTATATTGACAACTTCAGGTGTCAAGTATCATAAAATTTGCATATTAATTATAGGATCAAATAAAATTTCAAAACAATTATTATATAAGCTTCATAAGCATTTCATTACATAATCATATTAAAGAACAATAAAATGTAATACATTTAAAGAAAAAAAAACTAGAAAAGAAAATATTAGAATCATAAAATTCGAAGGCTAAGTTGTCATCCACCAATCTGATACCTCATCAAAGCAATCAGAAGTCCTTAAAGAAATCAGAGACGTCCAAGGATGCATTTGCCTTCAGGAGCAAGAGGAGTCCCACCAACAGAAATATTGTTGGCCTCAACAGTGGTTATGGCAGTAGGATTAATTTCAATGGCATGAGATTCACCATGCTTGCTCGTATTTTTTAAAGATGCTTGGTATAGATCAACAAAATGCTTTGGCGTACGACAAGTACGTGACCAGTGCCCAATCATGCCACAACGATGATATACTTTCATTAGTCACCTTCTTTGGCTTCTTTTCTTTGTCATGATTTGGCCCAAAGTTAGATTTCCCAGGGCAGATAAATTTCCTGCCACCCCTTCGAGGACTATGTTCTTGCAGGCGCTTATAGCCCTTAAAATGACTAGTATTTTTCTCAAAGTTAGCATGTGCTTCAGGTAATGCTTTTGAGCCAGCAGGTCTAAGATCATGATTTTTGAGCAGCAATTCATTAGTTTGCTCAGCAGTGAGAAGTACAAAAATTAATTCAGAGTATGTGGCAAATTGACGCTGCCGGTATTGCTGTTGCAATACAATATTAGAAGCATTGAAGGTGGAGAAAGTGTTCTCTAAGAGTTCTGCATCAGTAAGCCTGACACCGCATAACTCAAGCCGAGAAATAATATCAAATAAAGCGGAGTTATAGTCAGACACTGATTTAAAATCTTGCAGCCTGAGATTCTACTAGTCATATTGTGCTTGAGGGAGGATAACAGTCTTGGTATGGTCATACCTATCCTTCAACCTCTTCCATAGGGTCTGAGGGTCTTGAACGGATAAATATTGAGTCTGCAGGCTCTCATGCAAATGATGACTGTTGACACCTAAATTTTGATCAACCTTTTTTTTATTTAAAAAAATTCATAGAAAATTTATAAAAAGTTGAAAAATTGAAAAATCAATTTTGGTGACCTTGGCCAAGCTAAATGAACCATTTTGACCAAAAAATAATTTTCGTAATTTTTATTTTTTTAATATTTTCGAAAAATAAAAAAAAAGAAAAAGAAAAGAAAAGAAGAAAATAAAAAAAAATAATATTTGAGGTCACAAAATATATACAAATAGTCTGTATTTTTTATTTTTTATTTTCTTTACTTTAGGACCTCATAAAACAGTAAAATTCAAGTTCGATTTCAGGTGTTCTCTGATCACCATAAAATTGAATTTGAGAAAAATATTAGTAATGATTAAAAGGAAAAGGAGTGAAACATCATCATTTAAAAGGAAAAGGGGACTAATCATTTTGTCTTCACTTTTGATTATTTTATTATTATTTTTACTTTTTAATATTTTATTATATTATTATTATATTACTATTTAATTATTTTATTTTATTTTTATTTACTATTTATACTCCCCCCCTCATCATCTGTAGGCTCTCCTCCTCTTCCTCTCCTTCTTCTCCTTATTCTCCTTCTTCTTGCTCTCTCTCCTCTCCCTTTGATTTTTCTCTCTTTTCCATCTTCCACCAAACTGCTGCTGCCCGAACCATCTCACTGTTCCGGTCATAACTCCGTCGTCCAGTATCAGATCGAGGTGAAACCACCTCCAATAGAAAGCTTATCATCTTATCTTTCCAGGGACATATTATAAGGCTCATTTGGCCTAGCCATTCGTCCGGGAGAGCCGTTTGAATGAGCAAAGGTCGCTGTTGACCCTGTACCAACCAGTTTCTGCCGCCGCCGTCGTCCTCCACGATCAGCCCTTCCGGCGACCTTTACGCCTCCCTCTGACCACCATAGGTTAAGTTAAGATGTCCTTAACAATTTCCCGTTGGTTTCATGAATTTTCGAGGTCTGGTTAAATTATGGTGATTTTTTGAAAAACAGTCGACGAAAATCGAGCGAATTGAGGTATTGTGGTCATATCTCACTCATTTGGACTCCTTTTAAGGTGAAATTTTCGGTGATGGCTTCCTAAGAGGATAGGCTATGTTCTGGAGTTTTAAGGTTGCTGAATATTTGCTGTGTATTTACTTTATGTCCTAGCATTTCATGCATCATATAGTTGATTTGTATTATATTGCATTTAATAAAAGTGGGCATTTTCTACATTTTACTTATTAGACCCAGAATCGGAAGGCCGAGCCTCCTATTGGTGTCTAAATATTTGCTGTATATTTACTTTATGTCATAGCATTTCATGCATCATGTAGTTAATTTGCATTGTACTGCATCCAATAAAAGTGCACATTTTTTATATTTCGCCTATCAGACCCAGAATAGGAAGGCCAAGCCTCCTATTGGTGTCCAAGGCATTCTATTCATTTATTTTCTGTAAATTATATTGTGCTACCCCAGAATCGGAAGGCCAAGCCTCCTGCTGGTGGTTTATACCCCCACACATTGTTGCACGAGCACCGACGGACTCCGACGTCGTAAAATTCACCGGATCCCATCTCCTTTGCTTATGTTTATGTTGTATAATGACTTAATATCTTCTTTATTTTTTGCATTGTGTTGCGTCCAATAAAAAAAATTCAAAAAAATGAATTATTAAGGAAAAATTCAAAAAAAAATTGAGAAAAATTGCAGAAAATTCAATCAACTTAGGTACCGAAAGGGCGTCAACTCTGACAGTTGACGTAACTAAGTCCCCGAACCCATTTCTCTGGTTATCGTAGAATTGAATAGAAACTCCCGACTATTCAATAGGGTGGTCCAATCATACCCTCCAAAAAAATGATTGGTGGCGACTCCATGGCATGCACACTTAGCACATGTCACTAGATCACACTGAAGGTCGACTACGCATACCTCCGTTGCGATTTGGGTAATGGGCTTTGGGAGAGGCCTGCGTCCGACCAAACTGGACGGCCCATTAGCCCTCGAGAGCCCACGGCGAATCTCGAGAGGGTCGCGACAATGACAGATAAAAATCAGTGCATTTGCTTTATCTTTTGCATTTGAAGTTCTGTCTTCTGTAATTGCATTAGCAAGACCTTGCTCTTGGGGGTGCATTTCCATGTCAAGGCACCAAGACAAATAATTATTTCCACTCACTTTTAGGATACAGAATTTCGGCTTTTCAATATTTGCCATAATTCTGTATCAGAATGAATCCTTAAATTAATTAGAAGGATTTTCAAAATATCCACCGCTACTTCAAGAGAAGAAGAATACTTTTAGATTTGAAATTGGCTTCAAGCCAAGAAAAAGAGAAAAATGAAGAATTGATAGAAGATGATGAAGTATAAGTCGATTAAAGAAAACAAAGAGAATACTTACTCAGTTGGCAGATGTTCGTGCTGATAACGTGCTGTAAAATATCGCGCTGCAAGTATATAATAGAGAGAACAGAGAGAGAAAGTAGAGAAAGCCAGAGGAGAAATCTCTTTATTTCAACTTATCTCAAATGACCAAAACTAAACTCCTATTTATAGGAGAACAAGGATGCTCTTATCATTAATACATACATTGGATAGGAGACGAACATACGTTGAATAGAGAGATATACATATATTGAATAAGGAAATGTACATAAAATGTAAGATACAAATGTACCATAACAGATACATGAATATAATGAATATTCATTCATGCATTTCATAACAAGAAATACTATTTACTTCTTTTAACGGGGTGAATTTTGAAACGTTACACCAATAAAGATATTGGGAAAAGTTAGAGAAATTACAAAATGTATCTCAAGATTGAGTTACATTTAATAGGAACCACAGTACGTTTTCGAAAAAATAATCACTCTCAAATTATAATAAATTATTTTAATTTTGGAGCTGTGCCGCACCATTTATGCATACCATCTATTGCCAGCGCCTTCCTTTTTCTACTCTCTAGTATTCTTACGAGCCCAATACAAAAAAAAAAACTCCAACTTTAGTATTTGTGACAATTATATCCAAATTTTTTTTGTCTCATAAAAAACATCAAACTTTTACTTTTGTCCCAATTTTACCTACCTAGTACCAAAAAACCCCTTAACTTTTACATTTGTTCCAATTCCACCCAAAACTTTTACTTTTGTCCTAATTTTACGGCCTAATATAAAAAAAACCATCAACTTACTTTTATCCAAATTCTACCACCGTTAGCCTTTTATTAATAATCACCATTAGTTAATCCTACGTGACTCGAAATTTCTTGCCGAATTTATCAATAAATTTTCGAAATTTAGAAACATTAGGTTTCAGAGGCGACGAGATTTTAAAAAGTTCGACAGAATATCTCCATGTCTAGCCGTTCTTTGGGCTGTTGAGAGCCGAAAAGAATACAAAATGTGCAGTCTTTAATGACTATATATCTCTTAACAATATATAAGGGTAGCAAAAAAAAGAAGAGAATTTCGAAATTTTTTCATACCAGTTTTGTCGAGGTGTAATTCATTAATAACGTGACAATGTCACGTAAGATTAACTAACGATGATTATAGATGAAAGGATATTGGTGATAAAATTGAGATAAAAGTAAAAGTTGAGGGTTAGTTAAATTGGGAAAAAATAAAAATTGAGGATTTTTTTGGCACTAGGCTGATAAAATTGGGACAAAATTAAAAGTTTTGGATAAAATTAGGATAAAAGTAAAAGTTAAGAGTTTTTTTTGGTACTAGGCTAGTAAAATTGGGATAAAAGTAAAAGTTTTGGGTAAAATTGGGATAAAAGTAAAAGTTGAGGATTTTTTATGAGATAATTTTTTTTAATATAATTGACACAAATGCTAAAGTTGGAGTTTTTTTTTAGGTATTAGGCCTATTCTTACGTGTGGTAACTTAAGTAGCACCGACATGTGGGTTTAGGGCGCGCATGGCAACACTTTTGCTTCAGAAATCATTTCTGAAGCTGAAGTTGATTTTTCAACTTCTCAACCAGAAGTAGAAGTTGATTTTTCAACTTTTCCATCAGAAGTTGATTTCTACTTCTGAAACATTATTAACAAAATTCCCGGTGGAGCTGGCCGCCGCCGGCCGGAGACGAGCTGCGGGCGGCGGCGGCGGCCGGCGGAGGGCGGCGGCGGCCGGTGATGGAGGCCGGCGGAGGGCGGCGGCGGCCGGTGATGGAGGCCGGCGGTGGGTGGCGGCGGCGGCGGCCGGTGGGCGACGACCGGCAGTGGCTGGCGGCAGGCAGTGGTCGACGATGGGTGGCGGCGGCGGCCGGCGGCGGCGGCGACCGGCGGGGGCGACGGCGACCGGCGGCGGTGGCCGGCGGCAACGATAGGCGTTGGTCGATGAAGACCGTTGTAGTTGAAGAAGTGACTTCTTTTTGAGAAGCTACAATTTTTAGCTTCTCAAAGTTGGCAAAAAATCCAACCAGAAGTAGAAATCTCTTCCAGAAGTAGAAATTCTCAATATTTTTACCAAACGGCTTTCAGCTTCAGAAGTACTTCTGAAGTGTCTTTACCAAACGGATTTCTCCTCCAGAATGACTTCTGGAAGAGAAATTCTCTTCCAGAAGTGTTACCATGCACCCTCTTAGCCTCCGTCTCGGTGTCCGACACATGTCGGACTCGGACACGCGTCCGACACGCGGTCAACGCGTGTCCGAAATCCAACACGCAGTCAACGCTTGCATGTCCGAACCGACACGCGAGTCAGCCTAGGGCGACACTTGAAAGGGCCAACTATAATGGTAGGCATTTTCACTAAAAACTAAATTTTAACTACATATCAACTTAGCAAAAAAAAAAAAAACAAGAGAAATAAGCCTTCATGTCCATTTATTGGCATTTTAAAAAGACATCCCATTTATTATCCTCCTTAGGCAACAAATGTTGGACTGTTTCTTTCAAGAAAAGCCTCAAAGTATCATCTTTAGCTTTTTAAAAAAGACTTTATGTTTGTCTCTCTCTCTCTCTCTCATTATTAATACGGGATCAATTATAGGTTTATGATTTAAAATGTAAATGATGACAAAATCAATAAATTGTTACTTTCATTGATTTTCAACATATGAACTTTATTGAACACGAAAAAAATAGTCACTTTGTCGACTCGTACGGAAGAAAAGGGAAAACCGGTTTTATTTGCTTATTATATCGTCTATATTAACTAACTTTCTTCTCATGCAAATTGCAAAGCTTCTCTTTTCTCATCTTTTAGCAGTACATATGTATCGATAGAACTACACCATAAATATTTTATTAGATTGTTGATGAGGCGAGAAGAATTACCCTATATAAAGCAAAAACATATGGTTATCATCCTCTCTACCTCTCTCTCACTAGTTCATGGTTCCCATCTTCAATCAAGGATAGATTTCGATGTTGGGATTGCGGTCAGTTAGGACCTTGTTCTGTTAAGGTTTATCTATTGTTTGGCTTTTACTTTCAACTTTGAAGAACTCATTCTTGTTGTGTAAATCTCTATTTCAAGCGTTCTGGAAGATCCATATTTGTTGCTCTCATGATTGGTCGACCGTGAGCGTCGCATGTGGACTATTAATTTTTTATCATCTTCTCTTAAGGAACTCTGAGGTTGAACAAAATAAAATTGCATAGTGGTACAACTGGACATGTTTTTCATCTACTCTTCCATTATTTCTCTAGTTTTGATTTCCGAATTACAATTCCTAAATTTATCAAATTGTGGACATAAGTAAAAGCTCACTCTACCATAAGAATTAGTGCATATGACTCTTGTTTTGGCTTTATTTATTTTTTATATTTAAAAATGTATATTTAATACAACGTGTCCCCGACGTGTTGAATTTTTCTATTTTTAAGAAATGGCGTGTCGGCGTATCGTGTCGTGTTCGCGTGGTGTCAGTGTCGGTGCTACTTAGGTGGTAACCTTTTCTTAAGTCTTCCATCTGCCGTATTGTTAGTGGAACTCTTTGCTCTTGCCATTCGTTCTCAATCCTCTAGCTGGGCATTGGCGGAACTGAAATAATCTTTTAGGAAAGGCTGCTTTAGTAGAGCTATCTTCTCGCTGCTGAATTTTTTAATAAGATTTCTTTGCTTTCTCGAAAGCCTACCCACGCAAGAATAAGACCATCTCTTCTTCGGGAGGCTAAGGTGGTGCATGATAACACTTATTGTCCAAGAAGTGCTTCTGGTAGGAAAATGGTTTTTTCAACTTTTGTTTTGAAGTAAAAGTGGAATTTTCAGCTTCTGCTTCAGAAGTTGATTTCTGATGGAGAAATGCGTTTGATAACGATTAAAAAAGATATTCTTCGAAACACTATTTGAAAAAATGTTCGATGGCGGTGACCGACGGCGGTGGCGGCAGGAGCCGACCGGCGACCGGCGGCGGGCCGGCGATTGCGGCGGCGGCGGGCCTGCGGGGGCCAGTCGGCGACCTGCGGCCGGCGCCCGGCGACCGGCGACGGCCGCGGACGCCGGTCGGTCGCCGCGAGAATGACTTCTCGGCCCGAGAAGCTAGTTTTTTTTACTTCTCAAAATCAACAAAAAATCTTACCGGAAATAAAAAATTTTGCCAGAAGTAGAAAATCCTACCAGAAGTCAATTTTTTTACCAAACGGTTTTCTACTTCTGGCAGTGTTTTATCAAACGCATTTCCTTGCCAGAATGACTTCTGGCAGGGAAATTGAGAAATTGGCAAGTTATCATGCAGGGCCTAAGAATGGAATGAGTACTTTCTTGCTTTCTCTCTTCCCTATGATCTTAAACCTTTCCATAGGTACTGTTCCACGGTACCAAATGTGAGTGAAAGAAGGGCTTTGCCCTAGGTCTATCTACTTCAGATAAAAGAGATGCATGGAATGCTTCACCCGATCAATGATGAAATTAGAAACAAATATAGTCACACATGGAGATACCCTATCCCAAGGGTTCTCGATAAGACCATACAGAAGCAGCCAAACCAGCTGACATAGCTAGAGCATCATCAAAAGAAGAGGCTTCGTTTCGCTTTCAAGTGCTAGTATCAAATCAAGGAGCATTCAGTGGCGAATTGCATGGAAAAATGTTGAATCATTCATTTGAATCATAAAGATTCTGTTGGTGTCCAGTAAGCTCTACTAAATGCATTGGATGCCTGGGCAACTGCATTGATCTCATTCCTACTTCTCTTGCGTCTCTCCATGCTAGATCTTTACGAACAGGGCTGACAGCAACACCATTAATCGAGCAAGTCGGGATGAGAATCTCACATGGTGTCGTTCCTACGTTCTCTCTATCCCTCATTACGTAATTGATGTAGTAGACCTTTCGCATGATTGTTTGCTTAAGTGATGTACTCAGTCAAAACAATAAAGATACGTCGCAATAAGATCATATTACGTAATGAACTGGTCTGTGAAGGAACATCAAGAAAGAGGATCAGACTTTATCAATTTCAGCTATGTGAGTCGTCTATCTTCACATCTGAAAAGGCGCTCCGAAATGCATTCCTTTCTTCATTGAATTAGTTGTTAGATTTATTTATGGCTGGCCCACGTGATTAACGGCCCATATGTGATTTCGGTTTATTAATTATTATGTGTTAAATTTCTATTGATCAATAGAAAGGTGTATTTTATCTACTGTACACCGTGATGGATGGTGTGACTATAAAAGCCTCTTTTAGATTTGGTCCTCTCTCAACCCTAGAAAAGACGAAAGTTTTCTCTCCATCAATAACGTCAGAAAGCCAAAGGGGTCAAGAGAGAGAAACCTATTTCTACAATCGATTTCTCATCTATAATCGATTCCATTACAAGGAACTATCATGGATCGAGGTATGTCTCTCATCGATTACGGTATTGTGAGAATCATCTCGTTCTAAGATCTTGGGTATGACGTTTATGCAAATATTAGAGTTTCGATTTGCGTACGATTTCCGTTTTATGTTTTACATGTGGTATCAGAGCACCGGTTTTAGAACGTGTGATTTTTCATTGATTAAATGTGTTCGCGGCCATCAAGTTTAGGTCGCACGGCTTGTACGTCTCTCTTTTCATTCCGTCGTCACCTCCGAGTTTGTCTTGTATTTTCGATGGGTACAATTTTATCGTCCAATTTGGTGAGGTTTATTGAGTGTTGTTCGTTTATTGGGCACTGATGTTTGATCGCCCCAATCAAGTTGAACAGACATCAGCGGATGCTTATTGACTGCGGTTTTTATTTATTTATTTACTGTGCGTGAACTTGAGATTGCTTAATTGAATGCTGCCTTTCTTGTGTGGTGTCGCGAAGAAGATGTGCTTGATGACTAGGGTTGGACGGAAAATTGGCATGTTTTCTATTGTTTAAAGAACACGATCACATGCTGTGCATGATGAAGAAATCTTTAAGAATAAAATAAAAGGATGCACTTTCCTTTTCAAGTGAATATTTGATTTAATTTGGTGCAAGAATTGGCAAGTCAAGATTTGGTTAGTTGGCAGAATTGCATCCTTGTATTGCTTGCCAAGAGATAATTATTGTTATGATTATTTAATTTGATGTCTATATTATGAATAATTTGTTAGTCACCAAAGTGGCCGAATTAGAAAGTTTCATGTAGACGTCAAATTAAATAAAATTCAATTACTCATGCTTATGCGATGCTATTAATGAGATGACATTACGTTATATATTTGTTTGCCATGAATAATTTGAAGTTCGTTGATTATGAAATATTTAAGGATTGCCCAAAGGTTGATCAATTAGTTTTATAATTATGAACATAATCGTGGTAAATTAGTATACTTGATTAGAGATGTTTAGCATATCCAAAGATAATGAGCGTGTCTAATCGAAGTATATAAAATTACCAATTATTGAAAAATTAAATTTAAGCATCAATTATGTTTTATGGTTGTACATTGTTGTATCACCCAAATGAGAACTTCGATGTACATTTAATGTTATATAATTTTGTCTGAATCTGTATTATATATTTAAGTTACGATTCAAAGCATTAATGCGTGAACATTTTATATATTTTGCAGCATATGTTTCAGTTTCTCTTCATTCGCAAGCTTCGTCTATTATGAAGTTCAATGGGCTTAACTTTTCTGAATGGAGTGAACAGGTCAAGTTTCACTTCGGTGTTCTTGATCTTGATTTAGCACTCTTACATGATAAGTCTGCTGCTCTTACTGCAACTAGCGACGCTGAAGAAAAATCTTTCCATGCAGCCTAGGAAAGATCAAATAGACTAAGTTTAATGTTCATGCGGATGACAGTAGTAAACAATATTAAGTCAACCATTCCTGAAATTGATAGTGCTAAGGAATTTATGAAGTTAGTGGAAACTCGTTCTCAGTCTGATTCTGCTGATAAGTCAGTTGCTGGGACATTGATGGGTACGTTAACCACCATGAAGTTCGATGGTTCTCGTACCATGCATGAGCATGTTACTGAAATGGAAAACATAGCAGCAAGATTAAGTTCCATGGGAATGAAAGTGGATGAAAGTTTCCTTGTGCAATTTATCATAAATTCCTTGCCTCCTGAGTATGGTCCATTCCAAATAAATTATAACACTATAAAGGATAAGTGGAATGTGACTGAACTGCAAAGTATGCTCATTCAAGAGGAAACAAGACTTAAGAAGTAAGGAATCCACTCTGTCAATCTCATGGGTCATCTAGGAGCTAAAAGAAAACCAGGGAGGAAGAATGGAAAAGACAATAAAGGACCACTAAAGATTAATGAGTCATCTGCCTATATCCATAAGAAGGAACAAAAGGATGATAAGTGTCATTTCTGCAAGAAATCTAGACACTATCAGAAAGATTGCCTGAAACGTAAGGCATGCTTCAAAAAGAGAGATAAGCCTAGTGCTTTTGTATGTTTCGAATCATACTTGGCAGAAGTTCCTTATAATACTTGGTGGATTGATTCTGGTTGTACCACTCATGTTTCGAATACGATGCAGGGATTCCTTACGACCCAAACCATAAATCCAAATGAAAAGTTTATTTTCATGGGAAATAGAGTCAAAGCTCCAGTTGAAGCCGTTGGGACGTATCGTTTGATTTTGGACACTGGACATCATTTAGATCTTTTTCAAACTTTTTATGTTCCTTCTGTTTCTCGAAATTTAGTTTCATTATCGAAACTTGATACATTTGGATATTCTTTTAAGTTTGGAAATGGATGTTTCAGTTTATTTAAACATAATCATTTTATTGGTTCCGGAGTGCTTTGTGATGGTTTATACAAACTAAAGCTCGATAATTTATTTGCTGAGACTCTATTGAACTTGCATCATAATGTTGGTTCGAAACGTGGGTTTGTGGATGAAAGTTCAGCTTATCTGTGGCATAAACGTTCGGGTCATATATCCAAAGAAAGAATACAGAGATTAGTAAAGAATGAAATCCTTCATGATTTGGATTTTACTGATCTTGGCATTTGTGTGGATTGTATTAAAGGAAAACACACAAAACACACAATTAAGAAAGCAGCCACAAGAAGCACACAGCTCCTTGAAGTAATACATACTGATATCTGTGGACCTTTTGATGTTCCGTCTTTTGGTAAAGAAAAGTATTTTATCACCTTTATTGATGATTTTTCACGTTATGGTTATATCTATCTGTTGCAAGAAAAATCTCAATCGGTAGACACATTAGAGGTGTTTATCAACGAGGTTGAAAGACAGCTAGACATGAAGGTGAAAATTATCAGATCTGACAGATGTGGTGAGTACTGTGGACGATATGAGGAAAGTGGGCAATACCCTGGTCCGTTTGCTAAGTTCCTTGAAAGGCGTGGCATTTGTGCTCAATACACAATGCCAGGCACACCGCAACAAAATGGCGTTGTAGAAAGGCGTAACCGTACATTAATGGATATGGTTAGTAGTATGTTAAGTAATTCTTCTGTACCCTTATCACTGTGGATGTATGCTTTGAAAACTGCCATGTATTTGTTAAACATGGTTCCTAGTAAGGCAGTTCGAAAGACTCCTTTTGAACTGTGGACAGGAAGGAAACCCAGTTTGAGGCACCTGCATGTTTGGGGTTGCCCGGCGGAAGTAAGGATTTATAATCCTCATGAAGAGAAACTGGACTCAAGAACAACCAGTGGTTTCTTCATTGGTTATCCAGAAAAATCCAAAGGGTGTAGATTTTACTGTCCTAACCATAGTACAAGAATTGTTGAAACTGGAAATGCTAGGTTCATTGAAAATGGTGAAACCAGTGGGAGTATAGAACCACGAAAGGTGGAAATTCAAGAGGTTATGGTATAAGTACCTTTAACTATACCTCATTATCAGGTTGTTGTTCCCACAGTTGTCGAACGGCTTGACAACATACAAGAACAACAAATAAATGACCAAACACTTCATGATGAAATTGCCACTAATGAACCTACAGTAGATGAACCACATGAAATGGTATTAAGAAGATCTCAAAAGGAAAGAAAATCAGTCATTTCTGATGATTATGTGGTTTATTTACAAGACTCTGAATTTGACTTAGGGATTGATGAAGATCCAGTTTCGTTTTCACAAGCCATGGAAAGTGTTAATTCTCCTAGATGGTTTGACGCCATGAAAGAAGAGTTAAAATCAATGGATCACAATAAAGTTTGGGACCTTGTTGATTTGCCTAAAGGTTGTAAAAGAGTTGGCTGTAAGTGGGTCTTTAAGACCAAACGCGACTCTAATGGTAATATCGAAAGATACAAGGCTAGACTTGTTGCCAAAGGTTTTACTCAGAAAGATGGTGTTGATTATAGAGAGACTTTTTCTCCTGTGTCTAAAAAGGACTCTCTGAGAATTATTATGGCTATGGTCGCTCATTACAACTTAGAGTTACATCAAATGGATGTGAAAATCGCCTTTCTAAATGGGAATTTAGATGAAGAGGTTTATATGGACCAGCCAGAAGGGTTTTCAGTTGAAGGAAAGGAACACATGGTATGTAAACTTAAGAAGTCAATGTACGAACTTAAACAAGCTTCCCGACAATGGTATCTTAAGTTTAATGATACTATCACTTCCTTTGGATTTAAGGAAAATACTGTTGATCGGTGTATATATCTGAAGGTTAGAGGGAGCAAGTTTATTTTTCTGATTCTGTATGTTGATGATATCTCACTTGCTACTAATGATCTTGGTTTATTACATGAAACCAAGAAAATTCTCTCTACGAACTTTGAAATGAAAGATATGGGTGATGCATCTTATGTGATTGGAATTGAAATATTCCGTGATAGATCATAGGGATTGTTAGTATTGTCTCAGAAAGCATATATTAATAAAGTTCTAGAGAGGTTCAAGATGGAAAAATGCTCTGCAAGTGTTGTTCCAATTCAGAAAGGAGATAAATTGGGTCTTATGCAATGCCCAAAGAATGAATTGGAACGCAAACAAATGGATCAAATTCCTTATGCATCTATTGTTGGGAGCTTGATGTATGCTCAGACTTGTACCAGGCCAGACATCAGTTTTGCTGTCGGAATGCTGGGCAGGTATCAAAGTAATCCAGGATTTGATCATTGGAAAGCTGCAAAGAAAGTATTAAGATACCTGTAAGGGACAAAAGGTCATATGCTCACTTTTAGGAAGTCCAATCATCTTGAGGTGATAGGATATTCAGATTCAGATTTTGCTGGATGTGTGGATACGAGAAAATCCACGTATGGATATTTGTTCCTTTCAGCTGGGGGAGCAATTTCATGGAAAAGTACGAAGCAGTCTATCGTTGCTGCATCCGTTATGGAAGCTGAGTTTGTGGCATGCTTTGAGGCTACAGTTCAAGGATTATGGTTGTGGAACTTTATTTCAGGTCTTGGAATCGTCGACAGTATTGCCAAGCCGTTGAAAATTTATTGTGATAATGCCATAGCAGTCTTCTTCTCTAAAAACGACAAGTATTCGAAGGGTGCTAAACACATGGAATTGAAATACTTTGCCGTTAAAGAAGAAGTTCATAAACAAAGAGTGTCAATTGAGCACATTAGCACCAATTTTATGGTTGCGGATTCATTAACTAAAGGGTTGCCACCAAAGAATTTAGTGAACATGTCGAAAGAATGGGCATTATTGAAAATCATTATTGACATTATGTTAAAGTTTTATGCTCTTTATGTACTTGACATTTCGATATCATTTATGAATTGTTTCTGATATACTTATGCATTCTGTCTACTTATGTTGGTATATACATGAAAGAATTATGTGAATATTGACAGAATTTGTTTATGAAAAAGAAACATTATTGTTGGACCATTATGTTATCTCTCATTATTAATCATGTTAAGTGTAGGACGGATACTGTGATACATGGAAGGGACTGTGTCGATCTAATGACATATAACCGCCATGATCCTTATAAGTTCTTACTTAATAATGAATTGAGATTTGGCCAATTTGAGGAAGGATTTAGCTTATACTCTGCGCATTATGTTTTGTGGGGTAAGAACAGTAGGAGTGCCACAACTTTTGTACGGAGATCACTTGAGTCCATAACTTTTTTTTGGATCACTTGAGTATCAAATCGGAGCAAAATGGATCACTTGAGTGCCACTTCCGGCCAAACATCATACGTGGACTTTCTACTTAATATTTTATTGTGACGTGGAAATTCTTGTCTAACGTATCGTTATTAAATTGAACCTAAGTGATCACTTTTTCAAAATTAAGGAACCTAAGTGACTGTTTTTAAAAAATTAAAGAACCTAAGTGATCACTTTTCAAAAATTGAGGAACCTAAGTGGCTACTTTTAAAAAGATATGGTACTTAAGTGACCACTTTGTGAAAGTTCAATCTGAAAGCGTGCAACGTTCTTAAAGTGAATCTAAGTGATCGCTTTTCCAAAATTAATGAACCCAAGTGAGCACTTTTAAAAAAATTAAAGAACCTAAGTGATCACTTTTTAAAAATTGAGGAACCTAAGTGATCACTTTTAAAAAGATCTAGTACTTGAGTGGCCACTTTGTGAAAGTTCAATCCGAAGCATGCGACGTCGTTTCCTTTTTATTGCTGATTCAACTTTCCGGCGAGCCACGTGGGTTGATTTTATATTATTTTAGTGCCACGTCGGATTTTCCGGTGACCCAAATAGTAAATGGCACTCAAGTGGTCTATTTTTAAAAGTTGTGGTACTCAGGTGATCCAAAAAAAAGTTATGGCACCCAAGTGATCTCCGTACAAAAGTTGTAGCACTCCTACTGTTCTTACCCCGTTTTATTGTTAAACCTTAAAGTTAAATAATATCACATGGGCCAAGTGGGAGAATGTTAGATTTTATTTATGGCCCACGTGATTAACGACCCATATGTGATTTCGATTTAATAATTATTATGTGCTAAATTCCTATTGGTCAATAGAGAGGTGTATTTCATCTACTGTACACCGTGATGGATGGTGTGACTACAAAAGGCTCTTTTAGATTTAGTCCTCTCTCAACCCTAGAAAAGACAACAATTTTCTCTCCATCAAGAACATCAGAAAGCCAAAGGGGTCAAGAGAGAGAAACCTATTTCTATAATCGATTTCTCATCTATAATCGATTCCATTACAAGGAACTATCATGGATCGAGGTATGTCTCTCATCAATTACGGTATTGTGAAAATCATCTCGTTCTAAGATCTTGGGTATGACGTTTATGCAAATGTTAGAGTTTCGATTTATGTTTTACATCAGCCAAATGTGAAATACATAAAAAAAATATTTTGTTCTTTTGAGTAGTGGACGACGTCTCATGCCAAGTGAAGGGAAAGCTCCGCTTGCTTACCAACCATGGGATCGAAGAGAGTGCTCGGTTATCGTCATTCTACTCCCTTCTTAATCGACAAAAGGACACCTCAAGTGTTAATATTTTTATACGGCGTTCAGTTCGGTGCCAATTACTTTTGGATCACTTAAATATCATTTTAAAAAAATGAGGATTGGAGTGCCAACCACTGTGAGATTCGTCGGAAATCTTACGTGGTATCTACATGGCTCGCGGGAGGATTCTAGTCAGCAATAAAAAAAAGATAAAAATTAATAAAAATTCAACGTAATATTAAAAAATTAAAAATAAGCTAAAAAAATTTAAAAAATATAGTTAAAAAAGCTAAAAAGTATCAAGGCTTCATCATTTTTATCTGCAAAATTACAATGTAATCATCAGCACGTTTATCTAAAAAAAATCAAAATTTGTTCACTTATTTGTAATGAAAAAATAAAAAATCACGAAAATAAGCTAAATTCTAAATTAAAAAAATGGCAACGGCAAGGGCTAGTTGGTGGAGGTCGCCGAGCCTCACCCAATGACCAACGACCCTCGTCGATCGCTGGCGAGGGCCAATTGACCCTTACTCAGATCGGGCAAGGGGTCGCTGGCTGGGGCTCGGCGACTTCCAACTGGCCATTTGTGGCATCCTCCGTTTGCTAGATTCATAATGATCAAGGAAATTCGAAAGGGATTAGTGAACTGACTTTAAGTACAAGGATTTGGAACCTCATTGTATTGGGTTAAGCAAGGAAGTCAAGTTATGTCAAGGTGACATACGAAAGTGAGTTAGGAAATTACCAAGGAATTGATTAATTTTGGATTGTCATGACTTGAGTGATAGCACAAGAAATGACCGTGTACATTGAGACATATCAAGGACAAAATTTTGAAGTTTAGGAACCAATTACCATCGTACGAAATTGATGTGATATTAGAAACCAATTGAAGAATTTTGAATTCACGAGTTATGGTACATTCGTTTGGTGATTGAGGTCTTAAGATTGAAATAATATTAGTCAAGTTGATTGAGAATTTGGGGATTACCTTGGACGTATCAAATGGCCGAGAATTCAAAGAACATTGGCACCATTGGATCAAGCTTGGGGAACAAGGAAATTTGTCAATGGCCGATTGAGTATGAGCTCATGGGGGATACAATGTACATGATCATATGGATTAATTCCCCTAACCTTGGAGAGCAAGGAATTTTCGGACAAGGAGGGCCAGAACACTTGGCAAGACTATCCCATGTGCATGAATTTCTAATGGCCAAATGACATTAGGAATAAGCAAGAGAATTTGATTAATCATTGGTTCATGGTCCCATCAAGGTTTTATTGGAATGACTTATCACCATTGGGGGCATGAACACTTGGCGTAAATTTGAGAAATAAATCCTTGTATTATGGGATATGAGACAAGTGTCAAATCAAGAGCTTCTTAAGACATGCAAGAGGACATTTGTAGGAGCTTCGTTGGCCCTTAATACAAGGTGGATTTACATGAAAAATGACCACGACCCGAGAGCTCGTATTTTCAGATTTCTGCGTGCGTCGAAAGTAAAATGACTCGTTCAAAGTCGTCCGGAGGTCGATTTGAGCACCGTTTTCTTTCATGAGACCGTAAGACAATGAGGAATATGAATCTGAACCTCAATTGTCAGAAAAGTGGACGATCAATTGTCAGTTTTTTTGGAGAGTGAGTTTGGACGTGGTGACTCACCCTTGGCTTGGTGAGGAAGTTAAGGGGGAAAAGTAAAAGCCAATCCTAGTGAATAATTGGACAAGTGGAAAGGTAAGAGATGGAAGGAAAGGTTGGGAAACACAAGCCTAAGAAATTAGGACAAGTGGCATGAGAAGATAGGGTTGAACATGCATGCTAGGGAGTCGATGGCAAGTGGCACACATGCATGAAGCTAGAATTGCATGTCCACCAAGTGGCGGTCTAAGAAATTCATGTCTTGCAAGTGTCAAATGGGAGGAGGTAATGTGGCAAGTGGAGACAGCAATAAGGATGCATGAAGAACAAGTGGCATGCATGCAAGATCAATAGGCCAAATGGTGGCTTAGCTTGTCGCATGTTCGCCAAGTGTCAAAGCCGAATAAACAAGTGTCACATGACTTGATCCCCAAGTTGTCATAAAACTTGGTGACCACTCTTCCCTCAACTATATATAGATGGCCTTAGGGATCAAGCTAAGTTTTCTGCTCATTTCTTCCCTTAGCTTGGCTGAGAGAGTGAGAGAGAGACCAGGAGAAAGGGAGTTGATCGGTGAAGTTCTGAGAAGAGCAGAGGAGGCCGAGAGCTTGCATACGAGTTTGAGCAGCTTCACGACTTCAAGAAGGTAAGAAATTCCTTCAATCTTACCCTAGGATAGGCGTCTTTCGTGTAGTTACCATGCTAGGAAGCTCGAGTCAAGTAATTAGGACAAAAAAAAAGAATTATGGGGGTTGAAATGTAGCTGCTATTGTTTGGTTATGATTAGGCGCGGAAATGAGGTTAAATTCGAGAGATAATTCATAACCTTGATGCTAAATTATGGCGAACTAGACTATGATAGGGTTGATGGTTGAATGGTTGGTTGAACTAGAAAGGGAGTTGATCGGTGAAGTTCTGAGAAGAGCAGAGGAGGCCAAGAGCTTGCATACGAGTTTAAGCAGCTTCACGACTTCAAGAAGGCAAGAAATTCCTTCAATCTTACCCTAGGATAGGTGTCTTTCGTGTAGTTGCCATGCTAGGAAGCTCGAGTCAAGTAATTAGGACCCAAAAAAAAAATGAATTATGGGGGTTGAGATGTAGCTGCTATTGTTCGGTTATGATTAGGCGCGGAAATGAGGTTAAATTCGAGAGATAATTCATAACCTTGATGCTAAATTATGGTGAACTAGACTATGACAGGGTTGATGGTTGAATGGTTGGTTGAATCGACACAATTTGAACTGATTTGCAGGATGAGAATTGAGATAGTATTCGGTTTACAGTGCAGGAACAGCTTTGATTTGTAGGCTGTTTTTGATGTACAAATCGAGTTAGATGATGTTCTCTTACTCTAGATATCATAGAAATATGTTAATGTTTAATGAGGAATGAAGGACCAACCAAATTGAAGTGAATTGGAAGTTTAATTTGTAGAGTTAAAACTAAAAACGGTGTTGATTTCTTAGTGCATAATCTGTTCTGTCCTATGTGCGGTTTTGATGTGTAAACCAAGTTAGATTGTGCTATGTTGTTTTAATGATTGCATAACTAAGTTTGTATGATTTAAGGATGTGAATGGCTAGTTAAAAAGAGGAGTTTTAAATCGGTTCTAGTAGACAAAACTGTGATAGCCCAAATTTTAAAACCGAATAGATTTGAGTGTGATTTGGTGAAGAAAAATGGTTAAATCGTTTGGTCTTATGAAAGAACAAAAATGATGGGACTCATGAATGGTTCTCGTGGATCTCTAAGTTAAGCCTTGATATTTTTGCTTAACTAAATAGTGAGTTTAATGGCCAAGTACATGCCTGACCCAAGAGCTTCTAATGGACAGATTGGCCGTCCCCTAGTTCTTGATGATTCGGTCAATGTGCTTTATTCGAATGAATTCTATGATGTGATTTTTTCATGTACTTATCACTGTGGACATTAAGGTTGGTATGTTGGCTTTGCAATTGAGTTATTGCATGCGAGAATTGAGATTGTGAATCATAAGAATTCATGGCCAAGCATATATCGTACATGGAACGATATTGATGAGATATGTGGGGTTATTTCTCTTTAGTGCACTGAATCGAGTTGACGCCCCTAGGCTGTGTGCGGGGATTTGTACGTACATGAGGACCCTATGCTGTGTGCTGGGTAGAGTCGTACCATGTGTCACGGAGCCCTGAAGAGTGGGATTGCAAGGTGGAACGTGCAAATGAGCAAAGAGCATGTGATTCCATATTGCATTGACATTCTCATTTCACTATGTTGTCATTGCTTAATGACGTTTGATTGATGTTTATATATGTATCCATTATGTGATTGCTTGCTAGTAGTCCTGGGATTCTTAGGACCCTCATGGTGGGATTGAATATTTTTCTTGCTAGCCGTCACGCTAACCCACGTTGTAGGACTACATTTTCAGATCAAAAGGAGTGTCAGCTGGGCTTTGGATAGGTATCAGAGTTGGAGGTTAGGAGGCTTGAGATGCCACACCATTGCCAGGGACGGTAGGGCGACGGCGTTGCCAGCTTCTTCTTTATTTATTTTTACTTTTTTTTTATTTTAAACTTGTTTTCAAGTTTATGTTTGATTTTTTCAATAAACTTGCTAGGTTGACTTTTTTTTCTTAATAATATTTCCACATGGACTATTTAAAAAAAATGCCACGTGACACTAAAATATTTTAAATATAACTAGCAAGTATATTTTTGGCCAAAATCTCTCGTCGTTGGCACTCAAGACTTTAAGGTATTAAGTTGAATCGTATGACAGCTGGAAAGAAAGACGACCTCACCTTCTCGTAGATGGATCGTTTTTTCTCCAATATGGAACTTATGTGAGTTGACGAAAAATACTGGCACTAAAGTGAGCGTCGTATATAAATATTGACACTTGAGGTATCTTTCAGTCCTTCTTGGTCTACTTCGTTACAACTTTATCTATGGTGCCGCCAGACTAGGTCTGAGATTGGATTGGGGAATTGCATATGAAAGGTGTTTATAGCCTATCTGAGACTATCTGTGACATTCTGAATATTCGACCATTTCAAGATGTATGAATGAGAAGATATCTATCGATGTATTTCAGTTTTATCTCGCTCAGACCTGATCAATTCTAGTTAACTGACCAGAAAGGGAAAGGCTGACGCATGACAAGTATGTGGACCTAGGAACTCGAATAAGGAAACGGCACTTTGACCATAAGGATTGCTGAGGGGATATTTAGACCCAATAAAGGTCGATCTAAGAACGATTATGGAATTCATTGCTAGTGTTATACAATTGGCGCGCGGGTGATTCCGCTTAACCGACACATGATTTGCAAACCTTTCCTAAATCGAATCCTTACGATCGCGACACCGGTGTGAGTAATAAACTCGCAATTACATGACAATCAAAGCCAACGTAACTTGAGTCGTCCTAAGTATGGCGAGAGTCACAGAGTCGATACACGTAATGTCTGCAAAAGCCGCTCGTTAGTTCGAGATAAACTGAAGATATGATTGACGAAAGAACGATAATGAAATGGAAGCTCGAAATTGGCAAATGGAAATGAAGAATTTCAATATTGAAAAAGAATTTGACGTCGTCTCGCAAATGGTCATTCAAATAGGAAAAACGAAGTTTCGGACGGAAAGTGCCAAATTACCGTTTTACCCTTCAACCTTATACCTTTGCCTTAAGATGAATGAAGGGCAAAAAGGTCATTTAGACCTCCCCAAGGGCTGCCGAATTCAAGAGGGCAAAATAGTCTTTGATGCCAAGATTTTTATGATAATGAGGACAAGTGTCATCAATTTAGAGCATTATCCAAATAGACTAGGGTTAGATGCCTAGATTGCATTAAATATTAGTCTAATCCTCACCTAACTCTCTCTCTTTCCTCTTGACTTTTGGAAGAAGCAAAGCATTTTCTTTCTTCTCTCTTTCATTTGGATGACACCCTCGGCCCTTTCTCCTCCTCCATTATGCATTTTCCTCCTCTCACCCGAAACGGCATAAGTATATTTTTAATGTCAAAAGTTGTGTACAGAGATCACTTTAGTGTCAAAAGTTTCAAACGGATCACTTTGGTGCCAAAAGTTGTGTACGAAGATCACTTTAGTGCCAAAAGTTTCAAACGGACAACTTTAGTGCCAACTTTTTTTAAAAACGATTATTTTTAGTGCCAACTTCTTCTAAAAATGATCACTTTTAGTGCAAACTCTGATGTGCCACGTCAGCTTAAAAAATAATAAAAATAACACGTGTCGGATTTTCAGCGAGCCACGTCAACTTTAGCACTAAAAGTAATCGTTTTAAAAAGAAGTTGACACTAAAAGTGATCGTTTTTTTAAAAAAATCGGTATTAAAGTTGTCCGTTTGAAACTTTTGGCACTAAAATGATCTCCATACATAACTTTTGGCACTAAAAGTGTACTTTTGCCAACCCGAAACTGCTCCAGCTCGTGACCAGTCTAGACTCGACCCACTGTTCTGGCCATAACTCCGTCGTCCGGTATCAGATTGAGGTAAAACTACTTCCAAAAGAAAGCTGATCATCTTATCTTTCCACAGACATATTATAAGCTCAATTTGACTCAATAGATCTTTCCGTAACTCGGTTTGAGTGGATGAAGGTCAGGGCAAGGCAGATTCTGACCAAGTTGGAGGAAGGTCTTCGTTTGCCACTTCAAGGCTTCAAAGGACTTCAAAATTTCGGTGAGGACTTCTCAACTTACAGTACTAAAGTTGGATGATCTAGGGTTGCAAGTTTATGGAATTTTCGATAGGTTTTCATGGTTGAAATTGGTTAGTTTTGCAAGAGCAAATTCTGTCCTCTTCGACCGGCAGAGCATCTGTGAGCTTTTGAGGTCCGCCGGGGTGTAGCCTTGCCCCGAAACTTGTTGGTAAGACACCCTAAGACTTGATACTACATGTTAACAAAGGATAGATGAGTTAGATTGGAGTTTTGATGGCCGATTTGCATAATATTCCTTAGGAACATAACCTGCCATGCTCTGGACAGATTAGGATCCGAAGGTTGTTGCTGTGCTTGGAGGAGTTTGTTGGCTTAATTAGCTAGGTAAGAAGACTTCTAACCTTTTGTTAGGATGTTAAGTCACTCAAGGGTAGATTTTGGATAAAAATTAAAGGTTTTAAAGGGTTGTTTTGAGGGTGGAACCATGAGAGACCCGAGAGTTGCCAAATATGACTTCAACGCGCACCAAATTTGAAATGGCCCGTTTTAATTCATCCGATATCCAAATTGAGTACCATTTTTGCCGACATAACCGTAAGATCTTGAAGAACAAGATCCTTAATTTTTTTCTCAAATAGCCAATGGAAAAGTGTCAATTTTCTTGAGAACGAACCTGGTCGTGGGTGGATAGTTCTGTGGTTTGGGGTCATTGATGATTTTTCTTGATTGAATATCCTTTTAACATACCTAGGGAGTGTCGAGTTGATGCTGTGGTTGTTTGGTGATGAAATGCTATGTGAGAAAATGGGCAGGTGTTGATTAATTGAGATTCAATCGAGGTCTTTAATGCTCGGTTTCGCAAATTGTTGTCGAATAATGCATAGTGTGATGCTGCGCATGTGTATGATGGCCGAATGGTTTGTTTTAATTGATGAAATGGATATGCTTGAATGCGTACCTTAAATGGCGATGGCATGAATTTGCTTGTGATTATGAAATTGGGATTAATGAGAAGGTTCACAATTATGTTTATGGCCAATGCATTGAGCTGGGGAGGGAGTTACTCCCATCGACCTGACGAGGTCTTGCGGCTAGAGAGTCCTACCTTGACCGAATCATCTCGAATGTTATAAGAATCGAGAGTCAGGTAGCGACCAAATCATCTCTAGGTTCGGACGCGAGAGTCCTATAGTCGATCGAATCATCTCGATGGCGCGGAGTGTCGAGAGTCGTTATAGAGACCGAATCATCTCGCAGCGAGAGTCATGATGACCGAATCATCTCGATAAGACGTCGAGAGTCATGTGATTGACCGAATCATCTCGCGGCCCAAGTAGGGCGACCCTTGGTGGGCATAATGAAGATAAAAGACTAAAACATGATTGTGATGTGTTTCTGAGTCTGTATGATTACAATGCTTGGATTGGCTGGAACGCCTGAAGTGTTTGGAACATCTGATATGTCTGAATGACTTGAAAGGTTTGGACTGGGAATGGAATTTGTGAGTGACATGAGTCGTTGAAGGCCTGAAATGCCATATTTATGCCAATTGCTTGAATGTCATGTATGAAAAGCATTTTCCAAAACTAGCATTTTTTTTCAAACGAGCTTGGAAGTACATATAGTCTAGCTTAGGGTTAGGGTTAACTTACTGAGATTATTATCTCATCCCGTCGTGGGACCAACATTTTCAGACCCAAAGCCTTGAAGAATACCTCGGAGGTGATGAAGAAGGAAACTGAGGAAGATGAAGACGAGTCTGCCTAGTTGTGGATTTCTTTTTTTAAGTTCTTATTTTTTGTCCTATAGTGCTTTCCTCCAACCCTTCTATCTTTTGTTGTACTAGACCCTTTTATTTGTAAGACGATGTATGTTTGTTTTTAATCCTATGTTACCATGTATGTTTTTTTTTTGTCTGGGGTTTGTTTTTGTTTCCGTGTGTGCTTTCATATCGTACTCCATGAGTTTAGCCGTTGGATCCTAAGATATCTTATTTGTGTTGACGGAGGTATGGGATGTATGGCATGCCCGCCGGGGTCGGGGCGTGACATACCCGTTTAAGTGGTATCAGAGCCAGGTTAGCTCGATCAAGTATTTTCGATGTCTGGAGTGATAAGGAGTGGTGACTATAGGATGGTTGGGTAGTGAGACTCTAGGGGAATTCATTAGAGTTAGGCACGAAATGCATGACATATGAATTGGCGCTTGTGAATGGCATTGTGTTCAGGCATGACTGGTTGTGACTTGTTGATATGCTTGAAAGCTGGTTGCGATTTTACTAATACGCAGATGCATCTGGACCTGAGGTATGAGTGAAATCTCCCTATTGTGATGCCTCTGATTGTTTGAGTTGTGATGAATGGCTAGCTAAGATTGTTGATGTGATAAGTAGCCTGGAGTTGTTAGACTTAAGTGAGTAACTTAGGTCTCTAATTCCTGAATGGAATTGTAGTGGTCCAAGTGTTGTGGAAGCTAGCGAGATGAGCAATCGAGGTGGGAACACTAGAGGAGCGTCTAGCTCGAGAGCACCAGCGGCCGAGGATCCAAGAGTTGATGGAGTCTTAAGGGCGCTGGAGCAAATTGGAGAATTGTTGGGAAAGGAAGCCCAAGATAGGGCTGCTGTGGCCCTTTGACAGGCCAAAGATAGAGCTGAGATAATAGCTCAGGCTGCTGAAGCTGTAGTGGCAGCTGTGAATCTAGCGAATGGAAATAATGGCTAAGGAATTGGAGGTGGCAATGTGAAAGGCCCTGAGAATCGCGCTATGGGTTAGTTGATGGAGCAATTTCTGAAATTGAAACCATCGAAGTTTGATGGCAGGGGATAGACATGGCCAAATAGGACCGGGACCCGGACCCGGAACCGGCCCGGAACCGGCCCGTTGACAGGCCCGGGGTGAAGCCCCCCCGCCCTGGGGAAAGTGCCAAACGGCTCTTTCCCCGTCTAGGGGAAGAGCCGTTTGCTCTTCCCCCGCGTGGGCCAGCGGCATTGCAACGGCCCAAAGGCAAAAAAAAATTAAAATAAATAAAAAAATCTATAAATACCTCTCAATCCCTATTTATTTTTCTCACAAGTTCTCTCAATTCTCTCTAATACTCTCAACTCTCAAGTCTCACAATCTCTCAAATTCTCTCAATCTGCTATTCTCTCTAAATTTCGTCTCAATTTTTCGATCAATTTTCTCAAAAAATGGCAAGTGGAAGTAGAAATACTAGAAAGGGAAAGAGCCAGATGCCGATCGAGATGGGAGAATCCGATTATCCCGTTCATGAATATGATCCTCGTGAATATGCATGTTGGGAAGACGACGATCCTTCCAATCCCAACGTCGAGCGCATCCCAACGCAAGAAAGTTTTCGTCCTCGTGGTGTCGAAGAATCGTCGATAGCAAAGGAGCCGGGACGGAAGAGCCGAGAATCCGATTTATGGCTACACTTTAACAAAGTATGGAATGAAAATGAAGGCAAGTTTGATATAAGCTGTAAATATTGTCCGCAGACATACAAACTTGGTAAAGGAGATGGCTATGGAACATTTCGTCGGCATGTGACGAAAAAACATTCAACGCAAGCGGGGATCGACACTAGCCAACAACAAATTTCCGGGTTCGCCAATCCTAACGTTCATCCTTTATTTTGTTTCACTAATGCACTTTACAAAGAAACATTAGCTGAATATATTGCCCTTGAGTATGCTCCGTTTAATACTGGTGAAAATCCTAATTTAGATATTTGGTAAACACTGCGTTAGTTCCACAAGCACCATCTGTTTCGAGAAATACTCTTAAACGCGAACTTGAACATGTTTATAAAAAACAAAAAAAGAAATTATTAAGATTTTTTAAAGAATTCAATGGACGTGTACATATAGGTAGTGATATTTAGACTGATTCTTGGAATATTAATTCTTATATGGGTGTCACGTGCCATTGGATAGGTGATGATTGTGTTATTCAAAAAAGACTTCTTGCATTTCGAGTTTTTCCTGAAAGGCATACGGCCCATAATATTTATAGACTAATTAGACAAGTTTTAGAAGAATTTAATTTGATTGATAAAATTTTTTCAGTTGGTTTTGATAATGCCGCCGCAAATACTGCTTCCATTCCTAAGTTAGAAAAACTTTGTAAACCTTATTTTGGCGGACAATTTTTTCACATTAGATGTGCTTGCCATGTTTTGAATTTATGTGTTCAAGATGGTTTATGAGTTCTTGCGACATCTCTTCAGCCAATAAATAATGCAATTAGATATTTATGGAGCCGTCCTCAACTTATGAAAGAGTGGGGAAAATATTGTAAAAAAAATGGGAGAGAGCAAGAAGGTTTCCAAAAGATATTCCGACTCGTTGGAATTCTACCTACGATATGCTTCTACAAACTTTTGATTACAAAGATTTATTATGTTCCTTTATTTCGAATAATGTTCCCGATATTGCTTTGCTCCAGCAACATTGGGAAGTTTGCAAAAAAAAATTTAGATTTTTTGAAAGTTTTTAATGATGCTACTAATATTTTATCTGGTGTTTATTATCCTACTACGCATTTATTTTTAATAGAGTGTGTTAACATTGCTGGTATTTTTAATGAATGTGAAAAAGATACTGAATTAGCTTCGAGTATTTTAGTAATGCGAGAAAAATGGTTGCATTATTACTTGAACATTCCTCTTGTCTATTTAGTTGGTATTGTTTTCGATCCACGTACTAAATTAGATGGTTTATTAGATTATTTGAATGCTTATTATTATGATTGTTTACATTTGAATGAAGTAATAGATATTCAAAGTATACAAGTAGATGTTAAAAAAGTTATAGTAGAATTATATAATGAATTTTGTAGTAAATATGGTTTAAGTGACAGTGGATGTGAATCTGTCCAGCATAGTGTCTCACGAAGTAATACAGGTATTTCACTTGGTAGATGGTATAAAATGCTCATGAGTAGGCAAAAAAAAAAAACAAAAAAGGGACAACAACTAGTATTTCTGAATTAGAAAACTATTTAACAATTTATTTTGAGTTTAGTGATTCCGAATATAGCGCAGATTTCAAGATTCTTGAGTGGTGGAAGAACCATTCAATTCAATATCCAGTTCTCTCCCTCATCGCAAGACAAATATTAGCGACCCCTTCTTCAACAGTGGCAGTTGAACAAGCATTAAGTGTTGGAGGATTAATTTTGGACTCCCGCCGTTCAAGATTAAATCCGGAAAAGTGTGGAGTTTCAAGCTTGCGTCAATGATTGGACAAGGGCTAGGCTTTGACAACAAGAGCTGGATCGAGAACACGAATTCTTCAGTGATGATTGTGGAGATACTACCGCCATCACAACAACAGGTAGCGACGATTAAGGATGAGGTAAGTTGGGGTTACCAAAGGTAAGAGAACTACATGGGCTTTGATTCTTCTATCCCCAAGAAGATATGTAGGCGCTTAATGATAATTCATTAAATTCAAGCCCATTCCTCGTCTTTTTTTCCTCAAATTTTTTTACAATGTGCAATTTGATTATAGTTTTTAATTAATAATTTATTAATTTTATTTTATTATTTTAAAAATAAAATTAAAAGTTCCGAACAGGAACCGGAACCAGCCCGGAACCGTCCGGTTCCACCATTTGGCGGAATCGAAACCGCCGGTTCCTGAACCGGAACTGGCGGTTCCGTCGAACCGTGCATGTCTAGCAGGGGAGACCCTGAGTTACCTCCCAGATGGATTGAGGAGCTGGAGAAAGCATTTATGGTGTTAGGATGCATTGAAGCTGAGAAGGTGATCCTAGCGTCGTACCAGCTCCAAGGAACTGCGAATGATTGGTGGAAGGCCACTAAGGGAATGGTTTTTCCTGAAGGAAATGAACCAACGTGGGCACCTTTTACCGAGACTTTCAATGAGAAGTATTTCTCTGAAGCTGCCCAGGACCAGAAATTGGCTGAGTTCCAGAACCTTCGCCAGAATCATATGACTGTTGATCAGTATGAGGCTGAATTTGCTAGGCTATCGAAGTACGCACCTAGAATGGTGGAGAAACCACTAGATCGGGCGAGAAGGTTCCGAGATGGATTGAGGCTCGATATCCGCAGTCAGATTATCTCGATGAATCTGAGGGATTATAATGAGATCTATAGCAGGAGTCAGATGATTGAGAGGGATATAAGGAATAGAGGAATTTCCTCTGGACCGCGGTTTAATCTAGCTAGAGACAATCGAAGTTTGGGCAAAGGCCCTATGGTGAACAACATGTAATTTGTTCCCCCAGTTATGAAGAATATCGCGAAGCCTACTCACCAAAATAACTAGAGTTGTCACCACTGTGGGCGAAGGCATTGAAGTGGACCCTATCCAAAGCAGACATGAGGATGCTTTAAGTGTGGCAAGATGGGCCACAGGGCAAGGGAATGTGGACGACAAGACGCAGGTCCTCAATATCAACAACTACAAGCCTAACAAGGACTACAAGCTGGAGCTACCCCGCAGGCCAACCAAAATAGGCCACCGGCTCAAGGAAGGGTGTACGCTGTAGCTCACAGGGAGGCGGAGGAGACGCCTGGCGTGGTCACGGGTAAGATCTTTCTCTGTGATCATGCTGCTTATGTCTTGTTTGATCCTGGAGCGTCGCATTCGTTTGTGTCTGCCCAGTTTGCTGATTTAACTGAAATGAAATTGGAACCATTGGATGTTATGTTGCATGTGACAACGCCTTTGTTGGATAAAGTGTTTGTTTCGTTAGGATGCAAGAATTGTAAGATAGTTATCGGAGGTAGTGAAAGACGAATAGATTTGGTTGTGTTACCCATGTTTGATTTTGATGTCATTGTTGGAATGAACTGGCGGAGTAAACAAGGGGCCGTAATGGATTGTGATAGTAGGGTAATTCGATTTCATCTTATCGATCGCCCTAGTTTCGAACTTGTGGGGAGTCGAGGAGGAATCTCGATTCCTTTCGTTTCGTCACTAGAGGTGACTAAGTTAATGAATGAAGGGTGTGAGGCTTATTTAGCCATTGTGGTGGATACGACGATTGAAGAGCCAAAGTTAGAAGAAATAGTTGTTGTACGTGAATTTCCTGATGTATTTCCTAAGAGTTACTGGGTTTACCACCCGAAAGAGAAGTGGAGTTCTCGATTGAATTAGCCCTTGGGACGGAACCAATTTCAAAAGCCCCTTATAGAATGTCTTTGTCAGAGTTAAAGGAACTAAAGGTGCAGATGCAGGAGTTACTGGACAAGGAATTTATTCATCCAAGTACATCGCCCTGTGGAGCACCTGTGTTGTTTGTGAAGAAAAAAGGATGGGTCATTGCGCTTGTGTATTGACTATAGGCAACTGAATCAGGTTACTATCAAGAACAAGTACCCGTTGCCAAGGATAGATGACTTGTTCGATCAATTGCAAGGAGCATCTGTATTCTCTAAAATTGATTTAAAGATAGGTTATCATCAGTTGAGGATCAAGAAGAAGGATATACCGAAAACGGCTTTTAGGACGAGGTATGGACATTACGAGTTTACCGTTATGCTGTTTGGGTAGACTGACGCCCCAGCTGCATTTATGGATTTAATGCATCGAGTATTCAAGGAGTATCTGGATCAATTTGTTATCGTCTTCATTGATGATATTTTGATTTACTTGAGGTGTAGTGAAGATCACGGACGACATTTGCAGATTGTCTTGAACACTTGCTCTATGCCAAGTTTAGTAAGTGCGAGTTCTGGTTGAACAAAGTGGCATTTCTTGGTCACGTGGTATCTGGAGAAGGAATCTCCGTGGATCCTTCGAAGATCGAGGCAATTACGAATTGGCCTAGACCTACAACAGTCTCGGAAGTCCGAAGTTTTTTTGGGATTGGCAGGTTACTATAGACGCTCTGTAGATAAGTTCTCGTCTATAGCTACTCCGTTAACGAGGTTGACCAAGAAGGATACACGGTTTGAATGGACGGACAAATGTGAAAGTATTTTTCAGGAGTTTAAGCGACGTTTGACGACTGCACCTATACTAACGATTCCATCTGGTCTTGGAGGGTATGAAATTTATAGTGATGTGTCGTTGAAAGGACTAGGATGCGTCCTAATGCAACATGTAAAAGTGGTGGCGTATGCGTCGTGACAGTTAAGGCCTCATGAGATGAACTACCCGATGCACGACTTGAAATTGGCTGCAATTATCTTTGCGCTGCAAATTTGGAGGCACTATTTGTGTGATGAGAAGTTCCAGATCTATACGGACCATCAGAGTCTAAAGTATTTATTCTCAGAAGGAATTGAATATGAGGCAACGTAGGTGGATGGAGTTGCTTAAAGACTACGACTGTGATATTCTATACCGCCTTGGAAAGGCTAACAAGGTAGCAGATGCCCTTAGTTGAAAGTCGAGCATTGCGCATATGTTGGTCAAGGGATGGTCTGTGTTGTGGAAATTCTCTTTGTATTTTGATTCTGACAAAACTATTAAAAGGATATGCATATTGTTTTGATTTGCAGAAAGGATGTGTAAGCAGCAGGTTGTATGGATCCAATTCTATCACTAAATCTCGAGGAGAGAGTTGTCATATAGATGCTTTTGACAAGGGTCAGATGGAAGTGCTTCTGGACGTTGGTTAGATGGAAGTGCTTCTGGACATTGGTCAGATGGAAGTGCTTATGGACGATGGTCAGATGGAAGTGCTTCTGGATGATTTGTCAAATGGAAGTGCATATTGTTTTGATTTGCAGAAAGGATGTGTAAGCAGCAGGTTGTATGGATACAATTCTATCACTAAATCTCGAGGAGAGAGTTGTCATATAGATGCTTCTGACAAGGGTCAGATGGAAGTGATTCTGGACGTTGGTTAGATGGAAGTGCTTCTGGACATTGGTCAGATGGAAGTGCTTATGGACGATGATCAGATGGAAGTGCTTCTGGACGAGGTCAGATGGAAGTGCTTTTGACGAGGTCAGATGGAAGTGCTTCTGAAGATGGGCAGATGAAGTGGATCTGAAGACCTTTAGATAGAGTTGCTTCTGAGGGTCAGATTCAACATGTTCTCTTATTTGAACATTTCATACCAAGATCTATATGCAGTGATAAATTGACCTTATCAAATCTCAAAATTACCATTCCATTGTAGCTGATCAAATTTGGTAAGTTCGAAGTAGATCAGTTTCTGCATTTCTAAACATGAAGACCCACGAACGGCAGGTTTCCGATCAAGGCAAGGTTCCTTATGGAAGTTTGTGATATTCAATTGACATAATATCCCTTCCAATCAATCAAGAGATTTTCTACAATTGGATATTACCTTCCAAGAATATCCTTTTGGAACCCATTTGGATTTACTCCACTTATGGAAACTGGAGATTCGGTTGTATTGGCGACTGGGCCATAAGGGTTCAAGATCTACTTCAACGGTTATCATTTCTTCTCAGATACAATCTCGTTCAATCACGATTGATGACGTTCAATCAAAGATTGAAGAGCGATCCCTTGATCGTGTATCCAATGGCTAGTTTGGAGGCAAAGGAGTATAAAAGAAGAACCATGGCGTTCTACGAAATTGAGGCGAACGACAATCCAAAGTGCAAGAGTTAATTCACATTTCATCCAAAATATTCTGAGTGCTCAAAATCTCATTCATTGTGAGAATCTGTAAGAGAGAAAAATTGAGTGGCAGATCGATTGTAATTCTCTTCAATTCATCATAGTGAAATCCAGCCGATCGACTGTTATCGTGGGAGAGTGGACGTAGGCTTGACAAGCCAAACCACTATAAACTCAGCGTGCTCATTTCTCTTTCTTACTCCATCGCTGCGTTTAATTTTTGTATTATCGCTCGTTGTTCCTGTTTACTGATCGCATATTGAAATTATTTTTAATTCCGCAAGAAATTTCAATTTAGGTGTCGATTCACCTATTCACCCCCCCTCTAGGTGATATTGCTAGATCCAACAATTGGTATCAGAGCAAGTTGCTCATATTTATGAAGTGTTTATTGACTTCTGAGCTAACGATCTACTATGTCTAGCATTCACTCTTCACGAGCAAACGATTCGCACTTTGCCAACAAGCCACCTTACTTTGATGGGAAAGACTATAATATGTGGAGCAACAAGAAGAAATGGTTCTTCAAGGCGTATGATGATTTGATGTGGGATGTTGTCACAAATAGTGTTATACCTAATGTTGCTGCAAGTGCAACATCTGGAAATGGAGCAAATCCTACCACGACCATGACTGAGACTGAAAAAGCCAAAAGACGAGGCTTGGATTCCAAAGCTGTCAATGCATTATTTTGTGCTTTATCAACTCCTCTTTATAACCGTGTTTCAGAGGAAGAATCTACTAAAACAATATGGGATAGGCTTCATATCACTTTTCAAGGAACAAATAGAGTGATGAAAACAAAACTCAGCATTTTACTGTGTGAGTATGAAGCATTTCAGATGAAATCTGACGAATTTATTGCTGATATGATAGACAGGTTTCAAAGTCTAGCAAGTGGACTTGCATGACAAGGTGCACCCATTGCTGAGGCAATGCAAGTAAGGAAGATACTTAGAGGACTCACAGACGAGTGGAACTATATCAAACCTTCCATACAAGAATGTCAAACGATCAGACCACTTTCAGTGGATGAGCTAGTTGGGACACTGCAATCCTATGAAATAGAACGGGCAAACAAAAGGGGAGATCAAAAAGGTAAGAAATCAATTGCGTTAAAAACTGAAATTGCTCAATGTTTGTCTGACACAGATGATGAAGAACTAGCACTTATGGTGAAGAAATTTAGAAAGATGGCTCGAAAAGCCATAAACTTCAAAGGAAAGAAACCTTTGTAGAAAAGTGATCAGAAATTTTCTCAAAATGAGTCTCAAGAAAGCAAAGATGTGATATGCTTTCATTGCAAGAAAGCGGGACATATCAAGCCGAATTGTCCAACATTAAAGAGAGACAAGCTCAAGTATGAGAAGTACAAGAAGGCTCTACAGGCAGAAACGTTGAGTGATTCTGATGAAAGTGAAGATAACTACGCAAATATCTGTTTGATGGCTAAGTCAGATTCAAAATTAGATTCAAGCTCAGATTCAGAAACTGATGTATGTCTATCTAATCTCCCCGATAAAGTTACAGAGTATATTGATGAGCTTTGCAAAAGTTACAAAGAAACTCTTGAAAAAGTTTCTGTTTTGAAAAAGGAAAACTCATCTTTAAAACAGCAAAATATTTTTCAAAAAGAAAAAAATTGAGTTTCTACAACACAAATTTCATCAGTTGAAAGAAAGCCATGATCTCATTTTAAAAGAGAATGATTTTCTAAAAGAGAAAATTGATGAGACTTCAAAAAGGTTTTCACAAAGTTCAAGGACTTTGGACAATATTATCTCTAAACAAATACCTTTTAATGATAGATTAGGTTTGGGTTTTAAAAAGGAAAGTGTTCTCAAAAACTGTTTTTCTAAAATAAATTTCCACAAACCTACTATACTGGTTATAGAAAGCATTTTTACAAACAGTTTACCAAGTCTCACATATGCCAGCCTTGTGTAAATTGTGGTGATCCTAGCCACACTAAGGACTACTGCAAGAAAGTCTAGAAACGAGTTGACAAAAGGTCATCAAGTTTTACTAACAAAGAAGGACCCAAAAAGACATGGGTACCAAAGAAACAGTGAGTTATTCATTTCTTGCAGGTACCAAGGAGAAAGAAGAACAAATGGTTTTTGGATAGTGGTTGCTCAAGTCACATGATTGGTAATCCAGATATATTTGTATATTTATCAAAATGCAATGGTAGAAGTGTGTCTTTTGGAGGAAGAAACAAAGGAAAGGTTATTGGAAAAGGAGATGTCAAGATTTGAAGTCTGATTGTCAAAGATGTCTCTCTAGTCAAAGGACTGAATTACAATCTGACTCTGTAAGTCAACTCTGTCACTCTGGTTATGAAATCTGCTTTCAAGATACAAAATGCACAGGTATGAGCAAGGACAAGAAGCAATGCTTTACTGGTCGAAGGCATGGGAATATCTATCTTCTTAACATTGACTCTGACTCTGAATGTGCAAAATGTCTTATTTCTGTTAAAGATGAATCTGAGTTGTGGCATAGCAAATTAGGGTATATTAGCATAAATCATATTTCAAAGCTCTCTAAAAAGGGACTTGTTCGAGGTTTACCTCAAACAAAGTTTGAAAAAGGAGGACTCTGTCACGCATGCACACTAGGCAAGCAGGTAAGAAGTACTTTCAATTCTTTAAATCAAGTTTCTTCTAAGAAAAGTTTGCAACTGCTTCATATGGATATCTTTGGTCCAAACAGAACCTTAAGTCTTGGAGGTAAGAAGTACTGTTTTGTTGTAGTTGATGATTTCTCTAGATTTACATGGGTATTATTTCTTGCTCACAAAAGTGATGCCTTCATATCTTTTTCAAGATTTACAAAAAGAATTCAAAATGAAAAAGGTTATACCATTTCCTGCTTAAGAAGAGATCATAGGAGAGAATTTGAAAATCAAAGTTTTTCTGACTTTTATGATGAACTTGAAATTCAATACAATTTTTCTGCTCCTTATACTCCTCAACAGAATGGGGTAGTTGAAAGGAAAAATTGTTCTTTGCAGGAAATGGCAAGAACTCTTTTGATTGAGAGTAAGATTGCATCACATTTTTGGGCTGAAGCTGTTTCCACAACTTGTTATATTTTGAATCGAATTTCTCTCAGACCCCTCATTGAGAAAACCCCTTATGAAATTTTCAAAGAAAGAAAGCCTGATGTTACATACTTTCATGTATTTGGCTGTAAGTGTTTTATTCTAAAGAATGCTAATGATCGTATTGGAAAGTTTGATGAGAGATCAGATGAAGGAATTTTTATGGGATACTCAACAACCAGCAAAACCTACAAAGTCTACAACAAGAACACTCGTGTTGTTGAAGAATCAATAAACATCAAGTTTGATGAAGAACTTCATTATGACGAATTTGAATCTAGTCATACATCTATACTTCCTCAAGTCTCAGATTCACAGAAAGAATCAGAAGAAAAGCAAGACTCAGATGCAAATATTGGTTCCGAAAGTGTTCAGAAGGAGACTCATTCAAATGAAGAAGGCTGAGAAGCTGAACAGAAAGAACCCACAGAAATCTCAGATGAGTACTTCAACAAAAACTGGAAACACAAGTCAAGTCATCCAAAGAAACTCATCATGGGTAACATAGGTGATGGCATCAAGACAAGATCCAAGTTTAAGCAAGTAATGAGTAACATAGCATTGGTATCTGAATTGGAGCCAAAAGGAATTGGAGATGCACTAGCAGATGAGAATTGGATAAATGTAATGCAGGAAGAGTTACATCAGTTCAAAGTCAACAATGTTTGGGAATTAGTCAACAGACCCAAAAATCTTCCAGTAATTGGAACAAAGTGGGTATTCCGGAATAAACTGGATGACAAAGGAAAAGTTGTAAGAAACAAAGCAAGACTTGTAGCAAAAAGCTATTCTCAAGAAGAAGGAATAGACTATGATGAGACTTACACTCCTGTTGCCAAGTTAGAAGCTATCAGGCTACTACTTGTTTATGCTTGTTATAATGAATTTAAACTCTTTCAGATGGATATGAAAAGTGCATTCCTTAATGGTTACATCAAAGAAGAAGTCAATGTTGAGCAACCCTTTGGCTTCGAAGAACCTAGAGAAAAGGATTTGGTCTATGCTTTGAGAAAAGCACTTTATGGACTGAAACAAGCACCTCATGCTTGGCATGAAAGGTTGAGCAACTTTCTATCCAAACACAACTTCATAAAAGGTAATCTAGATACTACCTTCTTTATTCAAAAACAAGGTAAGGATATTCTTCTAGTTCAAATTTATGTTGATGACATAATCTTTAGTTCTTCTAATGAGCTACTTTGCAAGAAATTCTCTAAAGTGATGCAGGATGAATTCGAAATGAGTATGATGGGAGAATTGCGATTCTTTCTTGGACTTCAAATTCATCAATCTCAGAAAGGAACGTTCATTTATCAAGAAAAGTATGCACTGAAAATAGTGAAAAAGTTTGGTTTAGAAAACTACAAGAAGACAGAAACTCCCATGTCTCACTCCTCCAAACTTGACAAAGATGAAGATGGAAAAGAAGTTGATTCCAAGCTATATCGAAGCATGATTGGATCACTACTCTATCTCACAACTTCAAGGCCAAACATCTTATACAGTGTCTGCTTGTGCGCAAGATTTCAGTCAAGTCCAAAAGAATCACACCTTTCAGCCATCAAAAGGATAATCAAATACATTGGGACTTATCCCAGCTATGGTTTGTGGTATTCTAAAACTTCTGATTTACTCTAAGAGGTTATTCAGATGCAGATCTTGCAGGTTGCAAAATTGATAGGAAAAGCACATCTGGAACTTGCCAGCTCATGGGAAACATGCTTATCTCATGGTATTCCAAGAAACAAAGTACAGTGGCTCTCAGCACAGCTGAAGCAGAATACGTATCACTTGGAAGTTGCTGTGCTTAGATTCTTTGGTTAAAACAGCAGCTCATAGATTATGGTGTTGAAGATACAAATGTGAAAATCCAGTATGACAACATAAGCGCCATAAATCTTACAAAGAATCCCATACTTCACTCAAGAGCAAAGCACATTGAGATCAAACATCATTTCATACGTGATCATGTTCAGAACGATGATGTTAACATTCAATATATTGATACAAAAAAATCAGCTTGCAGATATTTTTACAAAACCTTGGATAAGGAATCCTTTAACTTTATTAGAAATAAATTAGCCATCATTTATCCTTTGTCTTAAGTATATTTTAGAAAAGAAGACTCAGAAGGAGCGTCAGAAGGAGACTCAGAAGGAGCGTCAGAAGGAGCGTCAGAAGGAAGCTCAGAAGGAGCATCAGAAAGAGACTCAAAAGGAGAGTGTCAGAAGGAGAGTCAGAAGCAAATCATCACATTTTTTTAAAAAAAGGAAAGTTCACAAATCAAAGGTCAGTTTTTTTTTTTAAATTCTTTTTAAGGTAAGTCTCATATATCTCTCTACGAATATTTGATTACTGGTGATTGATTTACTTTCTAAAAGAGTTCTTTCCTATTTTATTTCAAAAATTGATTTTGTTTCTAAAAATACCTGCCACTTTTATAAGACCATGAACCGTCACCCTTATCTCTCACCTTCACACCGATTTCACTCGAAACCCTAATCTTGTTCAAAATCTCTCTCGTTCTCAATTTTTCCCTCGACACCACACATTCTCTTTCAAAGTTCCAAACTTTTTCATCTCCATGGCTCCGAAATCAGCTTCCGCCTCAAGGAAGCCCACTCAGACAAAGAGAAAGCTCTCCTCTCCGGATGCGAGTACCACCGGGCCGTCGGTAGCAGAAATCAACGAGCAACATGAGGCTCTTCGACAAGCAAAAGGTTTGTCCTTATCTGAATTTGAAGAAAAAGAAGCAACGGCACATACTGTTAAGCCCCTGTTTGATAGCATTAAGGCAGTCAGGAATTTTGATGATGAACTGAGAAAGCTATTAGATCTTTACAAGTTCGCCAGTGAGAGCGAACTGCTAGAATTCTTTAATTTTCCTGGAAAGATTGTTGAACCGATTGCTGTTGAAGTACCTGAATCTGTTTCTAGAAATGGGAAAGAGAAAGTAGCAGGGTCTAGTTCGAAGTCAACTCTAAGAAAATCCTCTCCAATAAAGGCTGGCAGCACTAAGGGAAAGGTTGAAGATGATGATGATGTGCTGTTCAATGATTTTGAGAAAATCATTAGATTTAATAAAGATGTAAAATTTTCTGATCATCTGTTCCAAAGTCAAGCACATAAGGACATGTTTGAGTCCTTGAAACAGAGAGGCATCATACCTCAACTGAAATACTTTGATAGGAATGGCATCCCTCTTCGGAAGCATCTTCAAAAGGTCAATTTAGATAACTTCGTAACCCAAAGGAGATACACCTTTCTTGATTTGGTAGCCTACTTTTACTCCAATCTTCATTTTGTCAACTTCAACTCTATGTTCTTCACTGTAACTAGAAAGCAATATCACTTGCATGTTGATGAATTGGCTTTCCTGATGGGAACTAGTAAACGGGGTTTCAAACCCTTGGATGTTACTGCTGAAGAAGCCTTTTGCTTTCTAACTGGAAAAACAAGTTTCTCCAGAGAGTCAAAGTCTCACATTGCCTACAATGATTTCCCTCTGAAGCACACCATGATGCATAATGTTGTCATTGAATGCCTCAAGCCAAACGCAGCCTCCAAGACTGACATTTCAAAGTATGAGGCAAAATTATTGTGGGGTATTTGGCAGGGAAAGAAAATCTCTTTTGCCCACACTATCCTACTTCACATGTATATGACAGTCCTAAAGCCCAAGGGACAACTACCTTATGCTGGTATGATCTATAGAATAATGAATTATTTTAAGATCAAGATTCCTGTAGTTCTTGTCTCACAAGAAATCCCTTTGATGACTACTGGTGAAAATATGATGGGAAAGATGGGATTCAAAATGACTCATACTGGCTGGAAGAACAAGAACAATGAGCCAATTCCTGTGGAGCTCGAGGATGAGTCAAAACAGAAATCCCCAAAAAGGAGAAAGGTTATGGCCATCAAGGGTCGACAAGAAGACACCTCAGCTGATGATCATTCCAGAGAAAGTAAAGAAGGAATTGAGGAATCTGACTCTGAAGCTACACAGTCACCTCAGATGGAGTAAGCAAAACTGGAGAAACTGATAGTCAGAGTGCTCAAAGCAATAAAGAAGGGGGAGATGTCCATGAAACACAGCCAACAGATACTGATGTGTACATTTGTGAACTAACTGAGGAAGAATTCCTTACCATGTGGACTGACGAAGATAATACAAGAAAAGAGAGTGCAAAAGAGTATGGTGATACTCTTTTCAATTTTGATTATGAGCGGTGGTCTGCACAAATAGAAGCACAAATGGTCTCAGAAGCTCAGGTGGCAGAGACAGAAGACATTGAGGCTTATTTTGTTTCCTCTACCCGATTGACTATTACTCATGCAGCTATAACTCAAGAGGATCAACTTTCGAGTGCTCAGTCAATACCAATGGACATTGATGAAGAAATAGAACCTGCGCGTAGCACAAAGTCCAAAGGGAAAAGAGCTATAATTCAAGGGGAGTTTTTTCCTGCAACCACTGATGTTTTTATGACAGAAGTACTGGCTTCTCAGGTTTTTACCAAGGCTCAATCTAAGGGGGAGAACTTGCCAAGAGGAATACCTGGTTCTGCTAGTCAGGGATAATCCTCCACTGCACCACACGTTGAAGTTCAAAAGCAGCTGGACAATCTTCAACAAATCCTTGTTCAAAGTCTGGCTACTATGGAAAACATGATCATTCAAAAACTGACCAATCTTGAGCAGAAGTTTGATGGCAAATTGCAGGGAAGGTGGCAAATCTAGAGAGTATTGATGGGCAATTACAGGGTATTGCAAATAAGGTGGATAATCTAGAGCACTCCATTGACCTATATGGCAGAATATTTTGTACTGAAGTTGCTAGCATGCCAACATATAAGCTAGTCAAGAATGACAGAGCACCTTCAGGAATTCCTACAACTCAGGAAGCTAGAGGCCATGCTTTACAAATGGGAGAAGGCTATGTCAGAGGTTCTTCAATGGAGGCTGATGCAGAGCATGCAGATATCCCTTCGTCTTTAAAAATGCCCCCACATTCTTCTTCTTAAACTTTTTAATGACATTATCTGAGCTACTATTCTGTGTCTATTAACAATGTTTCATTCTTATGCATTATTTGTTTTGTTGTTGACAAAAGGGGGAGAAATGATTCTACCATTTTTCTGTTACTGTGTTACTGTACTGTGCAGATATCGCTAATCATATTTGCTTGCAGGAGCAACAATCTCTATACACTTATATTTGCTTGCAGGAGCAAAAATCTCTATACACTTCTTAATTTGCCGTTTTCTATTAAGTTTTGTCACCATAAAAAAAGGGGGAGATTGTTGTGGAAATTCTCTTTGTATTTTGATTCTGACAAAACTATCAAAAGGATATGCATATTGTTTTGATTTACAGAAAGGATATGTAAGCAGCAGGTTGTATGGATCCAATTCTATCACTAAATCTCGAGGAGAGAGTTGCCATATAGATACTTCTGACAAGGGTCGGATGGAAGTGTTTCTAGACGTTGGTCAGATGGAAGTGCTTCTGGACGATTTGTCAGATGGAAGTGCTTCTGGACGATTTGTCAGATGGAAGTGTTTCTGGACGAGGTCAGATGGAAGTGCTTCTGACGAGGTCAGATGGAAGTGCTTCTGACGATGGGCAGATGAAGTGCATCTGAAGACCTTCAGATGGAGTTGCTTATGAGGGTCAGATTCAACATGTTCTCTTATTTGAACATTTCGTACCAAGATCTATATGCAGTGATAAATTGACCTTATCAAATCTCAGAATTACCATTCCATTGTAGCTGATCAAATTCGGTAAGTTCGAAGTAGATCAGTTTCTGCATTTCTAAACATGAAGACCCACGAACGGCAGGTTTCCGATCAAGGCAAGGTTCCTTATGGAAGTTTGTGATATTCGATTGACATAATATCCCTTCCAATCGAGCCTCGCCGCGGCGGGGATAGAGAGTAGAGAAGGGTTTTTGCTTTTGGTTCGCAAAGAGAGAGAAGAGAGAGAGACACACACCCAACAATGCGTCACACCTAGAGAGAGATATATCTTTCTTCTTCATCTTCTCTTCGCCGCAGAAGTATCTGCAGACCAAAAAAAAACCCGTCTCCTATCTGACGCCGTTGAAGGGGAAACCGACCCAGATTGATTGGATCTAGTAATTCCTCGAGCGAGCGAGGACGGAGGGACGGAGAGAATGGGGAGCAAAGGGGGCTGCGACGGCAACAATGGGATTTCGACAATCCCTAGGGGGTCGAGGAAGATGGTGCAAAGCTTGAGGGAGATTGTGAACTGCTCGGAGTTGGAGATCTACGCGGCTCTTGGCAAGGGTCGCCGCGGCCATCCCCCACCCCTCGCCGGCCATTGCCGGCGATGGTGGGGGCGGCGGCGGTGGCGAGGGTTACAACCCTCGCCGCTGCAATAGCCGTCCATTTTTTTTTTTTTGCATTTTTTAATTTTTTAGTTTACTTTTAAGTTTTTTAATGTTAAATGGTTTTTTCACAGATTTTCAATTTATTTTTTTCTGACGTGGAACCTCCAACGAGCGACATATGCGCCACGCGTAATTTCCGGTGAGCTACGTTGGACTTGACACTGAAAACCTTTTTTCATAAAAATTGGCACTTAAGTGAACCAAAAAAAAATATTAGCACTAAAGTGAGCGCCGTACACAAATATTGGCACTTTTGCTGTCCTTCTACCCTTTGTTGGGATAAGCAAAACAGAGATCCTCAAGGAACTGGTGCAGAAGCAGAGAGAGATGGACCAAAAACTGATAGATATTTGAAGCAGAGAGAGATGGACCAAAAGCTAATAGATATTTGGACTTCTCTACATTTGGATATTGAGGGTTTGACCGTTAGGATAGATTCTGAGGTTGAACAAAGGAAGAAAGACATAGGGAGCCTCTCAAAATCTTGTTTGGGCCATATGGATAAAGTGATCAATCTAAAGAAGGATCTGGAGCAGAAACTTAACAACTTGTCCAAGTTTATCCTAGTACAAGTTCCTTCTAACCAAACCCCATCAACTTCAATTCCAACCCCATCAACATCCAATCTAGCCTCAACACCCAAAGACTAAAAAGATTTTCATGTTTTATTCAAATATTTTTAATCTTTTCGGTGTCTGGATCTGTACTGAATATTTCTTATCCTAGATGTCAAATTTATTTTGTTTGGTTAGTGCTATGTTGTGAATCTTTGAGCTGATTATGAATTTTGTATTGTCATATCATTTGTTTTCCTCTTTTATGTTGATGACAAAAAGGGGGTGAAATATTAAGTTAAGTACATGCACTATGAGTAAGTACAAATAGGTTATGTTCAGCGGATCACATGATCCGAAGAGAAATGGTACTTCTTTAGCTGAACATGTGAATAGATTTTTACTCTGAGCATTTCATTTCTTTAATTGAGCACATGGAAACATCACGTGCTGAACATGTTAAATCAATGTGCTATAATTGAGTCATAATCTGAGCAAGTTGATTAAAGAAGATCAAGTTCTATACAAATTTCTTTGAACAAAAATAGAACACGATGTTCTGAGCATTTGAGTACAAATTCTAGATTACAAGTATTATGCTCTCAATTATTGCATTGCTCACAATGATTGAACTCATTCAAGATCATGTGGATAAAAAATGTTGAAATCATTTGGAATCACATGCTTTCACAATTTAAATGCTCTGTACATGTATGTGCACCTAAATTCCAAATCATTTTTTACACGAGTCCTACAAGTTCTGAGATCTTTCATTGATTCTGTGAAATTAAATCTTGAACTTCAGAACTTCTTCTTGCTAAAAGTACAAAGGACAAAATGATGAATTATCATTTAGCAAGATATTACTTGAGTAACTAAACTATGTGTTGCTCACCACTTTTTATTTAAATATTTGATACTTTTGTGGATAGTTTTGTCATTATCAAAAAGAGGAAACCCTAGATGATTTTGAAGTTGACAAAACAATTCATGCACTCTTAGTTCTGGGATAATGTTGTGAGATACTTGTTTTGCAGATTGTCCTATGGTGCAAGGATGCACAATATCGAATCTATCAAAAGGTGGCTAGATGTGATTCTAAGGGACTCAGATGCTGTGTGGAGCTCAGACGTTGAGTGGGGATAGCTCAGGCATTAGAATGATGCTCAAACTCTGAGAGAAGTGTTCACGTGCAGTAATCAGAACTTCAAGAGTAATTCAAAATATTCTTAATTGATACATTACAACGGACCCAATCGAGATGGATCGTTCTTGAAGATTCTCCGAGATAGAGATCAATCAAGGACGTGGATCTAAGAAGATGAACGCGACTTTCCTATTGAAGGAATCCATATATGGAAACCCAAAATCATAATTGTATGGGCGATTTAATCTAAACGGGGAAGACTTTCTTTTGGCAATCCTGAACGGCTACGAGATCTTCTTTTGAATATTATCTCGCCCAAATGGGTAGTTTTGGAGAGCAATCTTCTAGAGGCCTTGCAACGGTCAGTTGGAGGCGGAAGAACATAAAAAAAAAAATCTCAAGGTCGAAAAGAAACTAGATTGGCCTTAAGAGGGAATAGTGTTTATAATTTCAAGATCGAGAGAACTTCAAATTCTTGTAATTTTCTTGATCCATTCATAGTAATTGTAAAGAGGTGTACACAAAAGTGTTGAGCGTTAGGTGTGGAGTCCTACGTCTCAAGAGAGATCACTAAGCTATAACCTCTGAGTAGTTCACCAGTGGAATCCAGCCGATTGATTGATAGCCAAAAAAGGACGTATGCTTGAATAAAGCCGAACCACTATAAACCCTATGTGCAGTTTTCTCTATCCCTTACTCTATTTGATTATATATCTGTTGGATCTAGCAATGTCACCTAGAGGGGGGTGAATAGGTGAATCTACAACTAAATTAAAATTACTTGCGGAATTTTGAAAATAATTTCAATTCGTGATCTAGGAACAGTATCAATATGCAATATAAACTAATCACAGCGATAGAGATCAAGGAAGAGAGATATGCACGCAATGTTTATAGTGGTTCGGCTTGTCAAGCCTACGTCCACTCTCCCACGATGACAGTTGATCGGTTGGATTTTCACTATGTAGAATCAAGAGAATTACAAACACTCAATCACTTGGTTTTTCTCTCTCACAGATTCTCACAATGAATAGGATTTTGAGTACTCAGAATATTCTCAGGTAAGACTCGGATTACACTTGCACTTTGGATTGTTGTTCGACCTCTTTCTTTTCAGTCCATCATGGTTCTTCTTTTATACCCCCTGCCTCCAAACTAGCCGTTGGATTCACGGCCAAGGGATCGCTCTTCAATCCTTGATTGGACGCCATCAATCGTGATTGAATGAGACTGTATCTCCAGAAGATATGTAGACCGTTGAGGAAGATATTGAACCCTTCTGATTCAGTCGCCCATACAACTAAATCTTCAGCTTCCATAAGTGTGGTAAGTCTGAGTTGGTTCCCGAAAGGATATCCTTTAGAAGGTAATATCCCATTGCAGAAAGTCCCTTAATTAATTGGAAGGGACATCAGATCGAATATCACAAGCTTCCATAGGAAATCTCGCCTTGATCAGAAACCTGTCATTCGTGGGTCTTCGCGTTTTGGAAATGCAGAAACTGATTATCTTTGATTTTTGTCTTAATAAGAAAACTTTCCTAAATAATCAGTTAAGTTGGAATGGTAATACGGAGATTAGATGCGGTCCATCTGTCACTGCATGTGGATCGTCAGAAGCACTTCCATCTGACCCTTCGTTTCCATTTGACCCTTCGTCTAATGCACTTCCATCTGACCACGTCAGAAGCACTTCCATCTGACCCTTCGTCCAGAAGCATTTCCATCTGACCACGTCAGAAGCACTTCCATCTGACCCTTGGTCCAGAAGCACTCCATCTGACCCTTGGTCCATGAGACAGAATTAGATCCACTCAACCTGCTGTTTACACATTCTTTCTGCATCATAAAATGTTATGCAATTCCTCTTGATAGTTTTGTCAGAATCAAAATATAGGAGAATTTCCACAACAATATCTCTTATGATAGTTGAACTACACACTTAGCGTATATTGTGATAAAGCTTGTATTAATCATTTGGGGGTTAAGATTAAAGCTTGTGCAATTACAATAGCAAATCCACATTAAAATCCAGAAAATTGCATTATAATTACCTATTTACCCCCTCTAGATGATAACGCTGGCCAGAACATGGAGTAAGCTCGACTCTTGAATCCTAAATTCACGTATATGCTCTAACAAGAAAATACTTACTTTTAAGAGAGATTGTAAGGCTCCACACACACACACACGCCCCCCCCCCCCCTTCTCTTTGTGTGCACCTGTCTTGCACGCGTGCGCGCGTACACACCCCTTCTCTTCCTGTCTTGCCGCAAGGTTTTTGGGACGAGGCGCAGATTGAGAGCATCGATGGTTTGAAACAAAGAAGAAAAAGATTTGGTCAGTCACCCCGGTTTAAGTTCTCTTAATGATACTTTTCATGCGGATCTTTTCTCTTAATTTCAAATAAATAACTTATGTGGATATTCCACGTCTTTTTTTTTAAGCTTAAAGGACTAAAAGCCACGTCTGCAAATGGTATTAACTTTAACTAACGAAAGGATGACATTGAACATTTTTGAATATTCTAGGAACTATGTTGAATATTTACTAATAGTACATGGATCACATTGAACAAATTGAAAATTTAGGGACGGAATTGCACATTGAATCAAAGTTCATGAACTATTTGTGTCATTTTTCCATCTTCAATTTCACCCACAAAGCACTTTTTCTATCACCGTATATCTTCTTCCGTTTGCTGAGCTCGTTGGGCAAATCATGACGTACGCATGTTGGCTTCTTTATAGTGCATTAACAAGTAGTCCACTACTAATTACGGATTTGATATAAACACTTGTGTTACTAACCTAACAAAAAGGGGGCTCTTTTTTGACAACTTCATTAAAGTTAAAATTACTTCCCAAGTCTCGAGACCTGGTTCAAGTTATAAAAAAGTGGATGAAAAGGTAGATTGGGTTCTTTCAAATCCATTTCTATCATTCGATGCTCATTAGTGTGAATCACTTCGTAAGCCGTTCGGAACATAGAAAAACGCTATTGAGTCGGACCCTCCCCTCGAGAGAGGGTTAGTCACTTTCGCAGCTATGTCCAACAAAACTCAGAATCTTATCAGCTTATTCGTAAAAGACACTTGAATTAGGAGTCTGTTTGTTAATACGTATATAAAAGCTTGTTTGTCTTCGAAGAGAGGGAAAATGAGAATTGATAAGAGTAGGTCTCTCTCGATAATGAGCTGGTCGAATGGGGATTTCAATAAATATTAGTTCTCTCCATTCGATAGCCTACTATTACTGCTATCAGGGTTAGTCCAAGTTATAAGAACCAGAAAAATGGCTACTTTCATCCGACACATGTCTGATGCTGCTGTCAATCTGAATAGGTTGGCGGTGAACCATCGATTGAGCCATCTATGCTGCAGTCTTGTAGGAAACAACTTCGCTCAACTATGAGCATCCGAGGTTTGAAGGCCAATAACAGTCCTCTTCGAGATTCTGGGTAGGTCAGGTTTGATTCCATCATTTCATGAATATTACCAGGGATTCAAGTTCGATGAAAGTTGTGACTTGAATATAGAAGGAATTGGCCACTCAATTGATATCAATTCATAAATAAGGTATAATCCTGCTAATAGGTGTGTGGAATTAGTTGAGGCGGGACATGATTAAATACAACTGTCAAACTATTACATCAATATAAATGGAATGATGTGATAGCCTCCATGTGTGCGAGTTAAAACATAATAGGTGATGAAAAATCTACAAAACACTTAGCCTCTGTTTTTTTTGTGGGAAAGATATTTTATTCAAACCATTCAGAGTTCTTGAAAAAATAGCCTAAAGGCAGGGCATCAAAACATAATAAATCCTAAAGGGATGGAGGAGATTAGACACCCAAGAAGAAGGTAGAGAGTTTGAGCGAAGTGATTTTGCTACGTAATCCGCCACTTGGTTCTCCATTCTGCTACGATGGGTTTCTTTTTGAACTTGGATAGATGGGCCTTCGCCTCCACTAAGTGTGATTCCAGATCTCACGGTACCTCCTCTATCCCCAACAGAGCTCCCACTAACATGAGACAGCTAGATCTCAAGTAGGGGTGTGCAAAAAAGACCGCCCGGACCGGGACCGATGGTCCGGTTCCAAATTTTAGGGGGATCCAATCCGGTCCCCAGTTCCTAAAATTGGAACCGGTGACCGAGCGGTCCGGTTCCCGGTTCCGGGATCCGGTTCTAGAATTGGACCGCCCGAACCACTCACTATTTTTTTTAAAAAAAAAGAAAAATATATGTTCCTCACTTTTACACCTCTAGGAGCCGCTCAATCATTAGTAATGATCCAACTTGGTGATGGTGAAGCTCACAGGTTTTTCTCTTTGCATAAGCTTGAAAGTAGCTAGTTAGCTGAACTGAGTCACTTCCATATTCTGTTCTATGTTGTTTCGGATTCAATCCTGCTTAATTAGTTCCTTCTCTTCCCTCATCCTTCCATTTATCAATAGCAATGATAGCATGTAGTTTATGCGGCTCATGAACAGAAAACCAACCGGGCGATTTCATCAGATTTTTCAGATACATTTGTAGTTACTTATGGAGTTGTCATGGTGCATGAGCATTGAGCTCAGTGCTAAAATGCTTGAAAATCCAGTGGGAACTACTATTTTATGGCCAAAACCTATAGTGGAAGCTTGGTTAATTGTTCTTTCATATCTTAGAGAGAAAGGATTTGTGCCGAATTATTTCTAGAATTCAAACAAGGCTGTAGCTTACACACCAGAGCAACCTCCCACGGCAATTCCCCTGCCAGAGAAGGCTCCCATTGCAGAAAGTTTTTGCTGGGTACAGATTTGGTACAGATTTCATTCGTTTACTGCAGGTGGCACATGCATATGATTTCTTCTTATTTGTTTTATTGGTTCCTTGGAACCGGACCGGAATCGGACCAGACCGACGGTCCGGTCCCGTTCCCGCGTTCCCAGTTCTCGGGGTGGCTGGTCCGGTCCATGGTTCCGAGAAATGTGAACCGGGACTATTGGTCTGGTTCCCGGTTCTTGAGGGGAACCGGACCGGACCGGACCGAGAACCGCTTACCCCTAATCTCAAGTACACGTTCTCATCGCTTCGATATCTGAAAAATTGCAACGCCTCAACTATCCCCCTAGCTTCTGCTTGCAAAGGTGAGGAAGCTTTGACCTTTAGCGCGAAGCTGTCCAGCAAAGATACTAACGCATCTCGAAGGACTTCGGCTACTGCTTCCTCCATGGAACCAGCCGTGAAAGAGGCATCAACGTTTATTCTCAAAGTCTTCTCTGCCTGCGAATCATTGTCGCACCCTAGGTGAGTATGGTTTACATCAAGCCTCAATTTTTTTGGGTTCCACCTCTTATAGCTACCGATTAAAGCAAAAGCCGCTTGTATTAGGGCTTCAAAGTTGGGACATTTTTTTTGTCAAAAAACCATCCCATTGCTCACTTTCCAAATAGATTGATGGGAATAAGATGAAGAGGAAGCTCAATTTACACAACTTGAGAGGAGAGGATTTTCTGTGATTTTGTAATTCTCATTCCCATGATCAAAACAATTACGAGTCTTGCCTTTATATATGTAGAATACAATGACTCTTCAATTACTCGACTTCTCAACCAATTCATAAATAACCTAAAATTCCAAAGCGATAGACTTCTAGGAAATTGCAAGACATTAACTAGTCTTAGAAATATGAAAAGACTTCATCGAAAAACAACAACACAATCAAAGCTCTTTGACTAACTCTTGAAAATCGTAAGCCTCTTGAATTTGCTTTATTTTCCAACAAAACTCCCCCTTAAACCAAATTCTCTTCAATCAATCATTCCAAGCAGACTCTTGAATTTTCGAAACGTATCGATGTTGAGAGTTTTTGTAAAAATATCTACGACTTGATCTCTGGTCTTCGCATACGACATTTCAATCTCTTTCTTTGTCACTTGCTCTCAAATAAAATGATATCGAACATCGATATGTTTGCTTCGTTCACGCAAGACTGAATTTTTTGCCAAAGCAATGGCTGAAACATTATCGACACAAATCTCTGTCGCGTTTTTCTGCTCCTTATAGATTTCTTTGAGCAGTTTTCTCAACCATATCGCATGATAGACGCATGAAGATGCTGCAACATATTCGGCTTCACATGTCGAAAGAGTAACGCTAGATTGATTCTTTGATAAGCATGTGAAAGCAGTATCGCATAAGAAAAATACGAAGCCTGAAGTGCTTTTTCGATCATTGACATCTCCACCATAATCACTGTCTGAAATGCCTCTAAGCTGAAAATTCTGAGATGGATAATAATGTAAGCCGTGAGAAACAATACCTTTGATATAGCGAAGTATCCTCTTTGCAGCTTTAAGATGAGAGGATTTCAATTTCTCCATATACCAACTTACAATTCCAACACTGTACAAGATGTCTGGCGTTGTACATGTCAAATATCTCAAGCTTCCTGTGACATTCCGAATTCCGATCCTCTTCGAGGCTATTGACATGAGATGGGATCTCGAAATTAGATATCAGACAATGACAAATTTCAACATTTGAAAGGAATTGGACTTCGCCTCATCGAGGGTAATTGATATTGGAAAAGTGAAATTTCAGACTATGAGTGTGAAATTACCATTTTGCCCCTAGAAGGTTATTCTTGTCTTAAGAATGGAACAAGGGAAAATTAGTTAATTGCCAATCCCCTAGGTGGCCAAAAATTTGGAGGGTATAAGAGTCATTTGAGGCCAAGATATTAATGGATTAAATGACAAGTGTCATTACTAGAAGAGAGTTATCCACTTAACCATTAATGTGGTCAAGTCTCAACTACCATTCTTACTTTGACCAAGGGGGATTAAGAAAGCCTTCATCTTCTCTCTCTTCTCCTTTTCGGCTGAGCCTCTCTCTCTAACCCTCATCTTCCTCCTCCTTCTCTATTTTCTCTCGCCTAGAACACTGCCCAGTCTCGTCGCCGCTCACTGTTTCGGTTATAACTCCGTCATCCGACATCGAATGGGGATGAGCCACCCACCATTAGAAAGCTTATCCTCTTGCCATTCCAACAAAGTATTATGAGCTTAAATCCACCCAGGCATTTGTCCCGTAGAGCCATTTGAATGAGCAAAATTTAGGCTAGTTAGATTTGAACCCGCGAGCTTCAAATTGGATTTTCGAGCTTGTTATGGCTTGATTCTTGGTAAGACCACCTCTCAAGCCTAGTTAAGACATATATGATTGTGTTTGAGGGTTTGAGGATGTATTATATTGGGTATTAAGGGCTGATCCAATGTTGTTTTGTTGGATAAAAATGGACCAGTTCTGTCCAGGTTGTGCCGTGAACATTGAGGGTGAATTAAGGGTTGATTTTTCTTAGAACGAAAGGTAGGATGACCCTAAATCTTAGCTTGACATGTTAATGAACTATTGGTATAGGTTTGAGGTGAAATTGATGCGTTTTAATGGTTGAAATCCCATGGTCTTTCAAGGAGCAGAACTGTCCCCCTGCTGTCAAGTTGGAACCGATGCCTTTGGAGGCTTGTCGAGGTGTCTCATTGCTTTGAAATTTTCGGTAAGACATCTAGAGACATGGCTCGATGTGTTAGCAATGTGGTTATATGGTAGAATTGAGTTTAGAATGGATTATAATGGCTGGTTTGTGTGATTATCCTAGGCGTCGACCCTGCCCTATTTGGACAAATTGTATTGAAAGGCTTGTGCGGCCATTTGTGGGACTTTGCTAGCTTGAATAGCTAGGTAAGTTGATCCTAACCCTTTATTAGGATGTTAGGTTACTAAGGGACGAAGTTGAGTGTTGAATCGATGGTTTTGTGAACCAATTGTGCTTGAATTAGCTTGTGCCGATTGTGACTTGTGTTAAGCGAATCATGCGTGCTGCCTTGAGGTGAATTTGTGAAATTCATGGCTAAAATTGTTGTGTGGACATTCGGTTAATATGTGCCTTTGATTGGCCATGTGGTGCTTGGCTCTTGCTATTAAAATGTGTGAAATCTATGCTTGAATTGTCATGGAAATGACTTGTTTGATTGAGTGTCTTGTTGTGAAGTTGTGCTATGCATTGTATGATTCGGCCAAGATTGATCTTCAAGTTAAAAGGCTAATTGCTCGTTAAGATGAGTTATACTCGATCATGAAGTCCTTTAAAAATGAGAAGCATGGCATATGATGGTTAACCTTGATTGATGAAATATGGCTAGTAAGCCCTTGAATGGTGAGAAATGGCTAGTGAGCCCTCGATCGATGAAATATGACTAGTGAGCCCTCGATCGATGAAATATGACTAGTGAGCCCTTGATCGATGAAACATGGCTAGTGAGCCGTTGATTTATGAGATATGGCTAGTGAGCCTGTCACGCCTCGCGTCCTAACGAGTGCGCTAACATCATCCAAACATCGTCCTTTGCTGCAAACATACCTAGGATCGGACTACGGGCAATAGACAAGTAAATACAAACGTACATGCGGAAGTGACATACACAACTCCATGCCATAAATAAACGAAAGATTACTTTAAGAAATAACACTTATACATAACATGAGACAGATTCAGTTTTACAAGATAAACATAAACTGACATACATAACAGGGATTAGAGGAAAGGTGGTCAGTCTAATCAAAAGGGGTCATCTAGTCAAGTCATGCGCCACTATCCTAAGGGCGCTCCAAAAAGTCGACGACTACTACGCCATCTAAAGGTCAGGCTCACTGTCGCCATAGTAGTCATCATCAGTCACGGGATCGTACTCCACCAAATCATCCGGCTTCGACTCCATCGGGACTTCCTCTTCTGGATCGGACTCTGAATACACGGGGATGTCTCCCTCCTTAGGTCGGACTCCAACTCCAAGGGCATGTCCTCGACATCATTAGGCTCCGGCTCAGACTCTGCGATATCCATGGGATCGTCATCGGCGTCAGAAGGCTCAATGACCTCACCATCTGCAACTGGGTTCTAGGACTGCATCGCCGAAAGATCCAAATTGGGCTCGGTCTCCGGATCAGAAATCTCGCCATCTGGAGGGTATACGTTCATCGGGTCCTACTCGCCTTCCATATCCCAGCGTACGTCGAAGGTCCTCAGAGGTCCAAAAGTGGTGTCGCCATCCCGATAGAACCAGGCTGCATTCCTATCCAGCCTCCAATGGTCTGTCCCTATGTCTACCCAGTCGGTGTTACGCTTCCTAATAAAAACATTATCCTCTCCCACTAGGTACTTGGTGACATACTCCTCGGTAAGCACGGGCACCCCAAAAATTGGCGGCGGCATGATTAGGGCTTAGGGTTTGAAAAGTTCGGTTCCACGACGAGGTGAGATAAATCTCAATAAGCTAATCCTAAACCTAAACTAGGCACTTCCAGACACTTCCTAACACATGCAATGAATAAAATAATTGAGAATAAGGCAAAGGGCACATAACAATTCAATTAAGGCAAGGCATTAGTAAAAATCCTCAAGTCTAGACTTAAACTTCGCACTTTGGCACTTAATCACTCGTGTTATAAAGGATAGCATTTATACTTATTATGATAGCAATTCCCACGACTAGGCATGCATATCGACGCCTCAGGCTTAATTAATTAATGAACCCGCGTTAACACGCCTCAGGTTTCTAATGCCATTTTTAAGACTCGCGTTAGTACGCCTCAAGTCGATCCTGCGTCTAACGCCTCATGATACATTTAAACCTCGCGTCTAACGCATCAAGGTACCAAATGCACATAAGCTCATAATTCAATCAATTAAGGCTAGGTGAATTTAATCGTACATTTCGTCATTCAAGAATGCCATACAGCTACCAAACTCTCAATTCCATACAATGGGGCCACATTACAAGGTTTACTCAAGGTGACACCATTTTAATACTTCATGATCGAATATAATTCGATTAGTGAATCATCATTCATCATCATCGCAATTCAACCATTGTCAATGACAATGGAATCAATCAATCAATTAAATCATCCAATGTACTCCTTTAGCATTCACGGCCGAATTCCATTAATTGAGATATCAATTCAATCATTCCATCACACATTAGTTCACGGCCAAGTAGCAATGTATTCAATGGTTATTTTAATGCGATGAAACACCACAATCCTCTCATGGCCGAATACTATAAGGCCCTCAATGGTTCAATCCCATCATTTCACCTATCACTTTAGCACCCAAGGCCGAATCATACAATCATAGCAATCAATTAAACATCTAATCTTCGAGTTGTCATTCACGGCCAAAGAGCATTAAGGGAAACTTGACATTTTAATAAAAAAACATCACAACATTTCATCATGGCCGAATACACAATGGGTCTAAATGGGCATCTAAACAACTCAATCAAGTGATTTCAAGTAGTAAATCAATCCTAGGCAATTCGGCTCCCATGGATCATTCCCAATCGAATCCTTGACGTCACAAATCATCATAAATTCAATAATTGCATGCCTTAGGACAAACAAAACATAACCGATCCCCCAAGGTCAGATTCGGCCAAGCGAAGATTCATCGGGAGTTCATCCACGAAAACCACTCAATAGCCTTTCAAACTCATCCTTCGATAACCTAACTTCCTAGAATAGGGTTAGAACTAACTTACCAAGGCAAGGTGTCAGCGAAAACAGTCGGGGAAGCGGTGCAAGGTCTCGGTCCGAAAGTGGCAAGGCGATTCTGATTCGGCGCAAGCAAAGACGAGCCGCAGTTAGCCAAGTTTCCTCACTAAACTACTCTAAACTTCTCTCAAAGACTAAGGGTGCGTTTGGAAAGACTTTTGGGAAAAGTCATTGACAAAATGCAAATACTTTTAGTGTGAAGGAATTTGGTGAAATGCAAAAGCTGTTTGGTAAATTGTAGTTGAAAAGTGCCTTGAGAAAGACTTTTGGGAAAATGCTGTTTGGTAAATACATATTTGGAAAGTCATTTAATGTGACATATTTAGATTTTTTTTATTTTAATATGTTTACAATTTGAAAAAGAAAAATAATGACCATTACGTTTGTATTATTTGCATTGAGAATAATGTCATACAAATGTATCAACAAATTTATAAATAAAAAAATCATATCAAAGTGGACTTTTTTCTTTGTCGAAAATATCAAAGTGAACTTCTTTCGCAATTAAAAAGACAGTACTTTCATTATAATAAACATAGTCACATACACACCCAATGAAATTCCCTCCCCATCGTGTCTCCGGCGGCGAACTATCAGTAAACACTCAGGAAAAAATCTGCTTTTAAACTCAAGTCCCTCAATTGCACGAAGATGATTAAGCTTCAAAAAGTTCCAACACAATCAATCTGGTCAAGAGCTAGAATGATCGCAAGACAAGCAAGAGATAACTAAGGCAAGCGCCTGATGGCCCAGATTTCATTCAAGCAAAACATCGAACACGTCATATGCATTCAATATAAGAACTTCGAATTCGAGTTTTTCTATGATGTTTCAACCTTAACTTGACATATAAAGTTCTAACTGAAAATTACTCTTCACAAATCGACCTCAGTTCAACAAAACTTGCTCAGAAATTCATCACCTAATTCAGTGCTTCATACTCGGCAAAAATCGGGTGCACCAAGGAGCTCACCTAGTTCGAACGGCAAGAAGAAGTTGTCAGGAGTCATGACGGCGGGGAACCTTGGGCGACGCTTTGCTGGCGACTCTCGCTCAGATATGAGGAGAGGGTTGCGCCCATCCTTAGATCTGTGCCATCCAGCCCTTGCCGGCACCCAGGCTTCAGGGCGTCTCAGGCGGACAGAACCGACACAAGAAGAAGAGAGAACGAACGACCGCTTCCTCTCGCTCTCGAACCAAAAAAATCTCCCGTCAACTTCTACGAAAAGCCAACGCCGCCGCGAGAAACTAGTCTATCGAACCAACAGATGCACCGACGACCTGAGGAACAACGACTTAGCAACTTGGATTGGGTTGACGAAAGACGATCGGCACAAAATGTAGAAAAATGAACTCGATGGCTTCTCTCACTCCACTAGGGACCTTGCTCCTCGAATCGAACGAGCAAATGAGCCGAGGTACTCGCGGTTCCGCGCTCCGTTTCTGCTCATGAAGCTCCAACGAGTTGCGTCCCGCAGAGCGCTTCGACGGCGGAGAGGGACTGGTCGGGAATGCGAATCGCGGTGAAGGCGACGAGGAGGGAAAGGCGATAGATGGAGAAAGCAAGATAGAAAGGGCAAACTTGGAATAATAGAAGTTATCTGAGGTCAATAACGGCAAAAATAGAAAAACATGAACAGTGTCATCTTTGCATGCCGAGAAAGCTGAAAGCCCAAGGCAGCCTCAAGGCTGCCTTGGGCTTTCAGCCTTTGGAATGCTAGTACTTGGCCTAAAGGTACTTCTAAAAAAATTCCCAAACACCAAAACTTCAGGCCAAAGGACTTTGAACACCTAAAGGCCCTTGGGAATGCTGTTCCCAAATGCAGCCTAAATCACATAGGGGGTTCGGTTTATAAGGAGGCTTACCACGGAAGAATGAGCTTGCAAAGCTCACGAATTAAGCTCAAAGACCAGCGAGGAGCGGCGGAGGAAGATCGGCGCCGGCGTGGTGGCTCGATCGTGAGGGAGCTGAGAGAGAAAAGAGAGGGAGAGTTTGAAAAGGAGAAGAAGAAGAGAAAATGAGAGTGAGAGAGTGGTGGGGGGTGTTCAGCCGAATGGTGAGGGAGAGGAAGAGGGAGTTTGCTTCAACCATTTCAATTTTCAAGAGTGAGATTTTGAGTGGGAGTGGTTCATGGGGTTTATGGCGTGAATAGTGCTCAAGAATGACTAGGTGTAAGAGAGTAGTTTAAGGGGAAAACATCAAGTCAATTTGGTCAAATCCTTGCCATTCTTGTCCTCTAATAATTCAAGAGCCAAATGACCAAAAGGTCCTCCAATTTTCGGCCAAGGGGAACCTAAACCAAATGACTATTTTGATGGATCTAGCAATATCTCCTAGAGGGGGGTGAATAGGAGATTCTTAATAAAATTGAAATTTCTTGCGGAATAAATAAAATTCAGTGTACGATTAGGAACAAGAACAGTATAACAGTGTGCAGAAAATCTAAAAACAAAGGTAAGGGTTTAGAGAAGAGAATATTGCACACGATGTTTATAGTGGTTCGGCTTAGATCAAGCCTACGTCCACTCTCCCACGATGACAGCCGATCGGCTGGATTTCACTATGAAGAATCAAGAGGATTACAAACACTCAAGTACTTGGTTTTTCTCTCACACAGATTTCCACAATGAAGGATTTTGAGTACACAGAATACTCTTTGGATGAAACTCAAATTATGTTTGCACTTTGGATTGTTGTTCGCCCCCTCTTCCCTTAGTCCATCATGATTCTTCTTTTATACTCCCCTGCCTCTGAACTAGCCGTTGGATTCCAGCCAAGGGATCGCTCTTCAATACTTGATTGGACGTCATCAATCGTGATTGAATGAGACTGTATCTTCAGAAGATATGTAGACCGTTGGGTAAGACATTGAACCCTTCTGATTCAGTCGCCCATACAACTGAATCTCCAGCTTCCATAAGTGTGATAAGTTTGAGTTGATTCCCAAATATATATTCCTTAGAAGATGATATCCCATTGTAGAAAGTCCCTTAATTGATTAGAAGGGATATCAGGATAATTGAATATCACTTGCCTTGATCGGAAACCTGCCATACGTGGGTCTTCGTGTTTTGTAAAATGCAGAGACTGATCTTTCTTCAGAATCGTCTATAAGAAGATTTGTTTCTTACTAGATAAGTTGGCACGGAATGGTAATACGGAGATTTGATGTGATCCATCCGTCACTGTTTAGATCATCAGGAGCACTTCCATCTGACCCTTTGTCAAAATCACTTCTATCTGACCTTTCGTCAGGAGCACTTCCGTCTGAGCCTTCGTCAAGAGCACTTCCATCTGACCCTTCGTCAGAAGCACTTCCATCTGACCTTTCGTCAGGAGCACTTCCGTCTGACCCTTCGTCAGGAGAACTTCCATCTGACCCTTTGTCAGAAGCACTTCCATCTGACCTTTCGTCAGAAGCACTTCCGTCTGACCCTTCGTCAGGAGTACTTCCATCTGACCCTTGGTTAGTGCTACAGAATTTGAGTCACTCAACCTGCTGCTTACACATTCTTCCTGCGTCACATTTCATTAAACAATTTCTTTTGAAGGTTTTGTCAGAATCAAAATACAGGAGAATTTCCACAACAATCTCCCCATTTTTTATGGTGACAAAACTCCTCTAGTTGCAAATACAAATAAGTGTATAAAAGAAAATTTAATCAGTGATAAGATAATAAAAGTGAGTAACCATCACATTTGCTCCTGTAGATAATCATCATTAGAGATCCTATAATGAAAGTGTTCTCATAGGAGAGCATGATCAGAGTAAGATTATCCTGCAATGATCCTACACGAAACTAAACTTTGCGATGAGAGTGTATTGAGTGTACATAAAATAGATTATCCTGTGCAAAAGTAAAGTTCTTCTCCCCCTTTCTAAATTGGAATATAATCAGAGGTAATCTAATGAGAGTATACTGGTAATCTAATGAGAGTATACTTCCTGCATAAAAGTAAGTTTAGAACTTCTCCCCCTTTTTGTCAACATCAGAAAAAAAATCTATATAAAATTTAATTGTTGCATAACAAAAATAACGTGTCCCAAAAGAATATAAAATGAAATTAGGAAGATGTGGGTGAGGGCATTTTTTTAAGAAGAGGGATGATCTTCAGGCTCATTATCAGCCTCCACTCGGGAAGGTCCTTCATAGCTACTTCCCATTCTCTAAGCATGGTCTCTTACAGCTTGAGAAGAGGGCAGGTTTGAAGGTGTTTTGTCCGTTCTGACCAGTGTGTAGGTAGGCATGTTGGCGATCTCAGCACAAAACATTCTCCCATAGAGATCAATGGACTTTTCCAGCTGAGTCACCTGACTAGTCAAACCCTGCAGCTTCCTATCTGTTTTCTGTTCAAAGGTCTGCATTTTCTGATCAAACCTTGTTTCCATTGCAGCCAGCGTCTGAAGAAGAATCTTTTGAAGATTTTCAAAGTGTGCTTGAAGTTCCATTTGTGGTTCTAAAGGTGCAGGTTCTTGAGTCTCCCCCTCAGTTTGTGCCTTGGGGAAAGCTTGAGAAGCTAGTACTTCAATGAGAAAGACATCCGATGTAACAGGCACAGGCTCTTCCTCCCCCTGATTGATAGCCCTTTTCCCTTTTGCTTTTGAGCTCGGCACGGACACTATTTCCTCATCAAAGTCCATTGGTATGGTCTGTGCGCTCGATAATTGATCTTCTCGTGCAATTGCTGAAGCTAGACTTGTAGCATCTTTGTGAATAGTTCGTATGGTGGAGGATACAGAGTAAGCTTCAATGTCATCTTGTTCTTCCTCCTGTTCTTTTGAAGCCAACTTTGCTAGAACTTGTGCTAGCAATTGCTCATGATCAAGGTTGACAAGTGTGATGTCATACTCTGTGTCATCTTCAATTCTTGCAGCTTGCTCCTCATCCCACATTGTAAGGAATTCTTCCTCAGTCAGATCATAGGGATACACAACTTTTTTCTTGTGGTTGTGGTCCTGCTTCATCTCCTTCTTCCCCATTTCCTTCAGCACTGTGATCTTCAGACTCACCATCTTCATCTGATCCACCTCGGAATTAAGTAGCTTCAGAATCATATTCCCCTGTTTTTTCCTTACTTGCTTCTGAGTCCTTATCAGTAGGACTGTCTGTTTGTTGCCCCTTTACAGCCATAACTTTTCTCCTCTTTGGAGATTTCTGCTTGGACTCTTCCTCGAAGTCCACAATGACTGGTTCATTGTTCTTTGTTCTCCATCCAGCAGGAGTCATCTTGTACCCCATCTTTGTTACCATAGTCTCTCCAGCAGTCATCAGAGGAATGTCCTGCTTGATAAAGGCGCCCAAGCCACCAATCTTGAAATGATCTATTATTCTGTAGATCAAGGCGGCATAAGGAAGTTGTCCCTTTGGCTTGAGAACTGATCTGTACATGTGTAAGAGTACTGTGTGAGCAAAGGAAATTCTCTTTCCTGTCAAGATTCCCCATAACAGCTTTTCCTCATACTTCGATATATCTGTCTTTGATGCTGCCTTGGGCCTGAGACATTCAATGATCACATTGTGCATCATGATGTGTTTCAAGGGAAAGTCCGTGTAGGCAATATGTGACTTTGCTTCCCTTGAGGAGCTCGATTTGCCAGTCAAGAAGCAAAAGGCTTCTCCTGCAGTGACATCTAGGGGTTTGAAATCTCCCTTTCTAGTTCCCATGATTGAAGCCAATTCATCAACAGTCAGAATATACTGCTTCCTTTTCATTGTGAAAGCCAGAGAGTTGAAGTTGACAAACTGAAGATTTGAGTAGAAGTAAGCTACCAGATCAGGAAAAGTGTAGCCTCTCTTTGTTATAAAATGATATATCTTCACCTTTTCTAGATGCTTCCTCAGATAGATGCCATTGCTGTCAAAGTACTTTAATTCAAAAACTCTGTGAGGTATAACACCTCTCTGTTTCATTACTTCAAACCTTTCTTTGTGAGCCTGATTCTGGAACAAGGGATCAGGAAAGCTTTTATCCAAAATAAACCCAATATTTTTCACAAAGTCATTAAACAGAATGTCATCATCATCTTCGACCTTTGCCTTCGTGCCGCCAGGTCTAATTGGGGATGATTTTCGTTTCGAGCTTGTCTCTGCCACTTTCTCCTTTCCTTTTCTAAAGGCATATGCAGGTTTTTCTATAGCAATTGGTTCAACGATTTTTCCAGGCAAGCTAAGAAACTCCAATAGTTCGTCCTCACTATTGAAATAATGAGTGTTCAACAGTTTTCTAAGTTCATTACCAAAATCTCATGTTGCCTTAATCCTATCATACATTAGCTTAATAGAATGTGCCATAGATTCTTTTCCTTCAAAGGCAGACAGAGATAGACCTTTTGCCAGGCGGAGTCTTCTCGTTGTTCGTTGATTTGGGTTTCTGTAGGTTCAGCGCCGCTTGCTGTTGATGCGGAGAGCTTTCTCTTCAACTGAGACGTCTTTTTCGAGTCAGAGGCTGATTTCGGAGCCATTGATGCGTAGAAAGTTTAAAACTTTGAGTGAAAGAGAGTTGTTTTGAGGAGGAAATCGAGAGCAAGAGGTATTGGACACGGTTTTAGGGTTTTGATTTGAGAAAAATTTGAAAGTGAGAGAATAGAGGTGACGGTTCGGCGTTTTATAAAAGAGGCGGTTATTTTTGGAAACCAAAAAAGAGAATTTTGATTTTCTAAAGGGAAACAAAAAGTTTCTATAATAAAACACTTAATCACCGTCAATCACATAATCAAAGATATCTATTCATATGAGGAACTTACCTAAAAGATAGTTTTTAGAGATACTAACCTCGACTTGTGACCCTTTTAAAAAAATAGTGAATTTCTTCTTACAAGCCTTTTAGTGTTCCTTCTGATGCTCTTTCTGATGCTCCTTTTGACGTTCCTTCTGATACTCTTTCCGACTCTCCTTCTGACGCTCCTTCCGACTCTCCTTCTGACGCTCCTTCTGATGTTCCCTGTTCTAAGGTATACTTACGAAGGAAGGTTAATGATGGATAATTCATTTCTAATAAAATTAAAAGTCTGTTTATCAAGTGGTTTAGTAAAAATATCTACAAGTTGATTTTTCGTATCAATGTATTGAATATTAACAACACCGTTCTGAACATGATCACGTATGAAGTGATGCTTGATCTCAATATGCTTTGTTCTTGAGTGAAGTACGGGATTCTTTGTAAGATTTATGGCACTCGTGTTGTCACATAGGATTTGCACAGTTGATTCTTCAACACCATAGTCTTTGAGCTGCTGTTTTAGCCAAAGTATTTGAGTACAGCAACTTCCAAGAGATACATATTCTGCTTCGGCTGTACTGAGTGCCATTGTATTTTGTTTCTTTGAATACCATGAGACAAGCATGTTTCCCATGAGCTGACAAGTTCCAGATGTACTCTTTCTGTCAATTTTGCAACCTGCAAGATCTGCATCTGAATATCCCTTTAGTATAAAATCGGAAGATTTAGAGTACCACAAACCATAGTTGGGATAAGTCCCTATGTATTTGATTATTCTTTTGACGGCTGATAGGTGTGATTCTCTTGGGCTTGACTGAAATCTTGCACATAAGCAGACACTATATAGGATGTCTGGTCTTGAAGCTGTAAGATACAGTAATGATCCAATCATACTCCGATATAGTTTGGGATCAACTTCCTTTCCATCTTCATCTTTATCTAATTTGGAGGAGTGAGACATATGAGTTTCTGTCTTCTTGCCATTCTCCAGACCAAACTTTTTCACTATTTCCAGTGCATGTTTATCTTGAAATATGAAAGTTCCTTTCTGAGATTGATGAATTTGAAGACCAAGAAAGAACCGTAATTCTCCCATCATACTCATCTCAAATTCATCCTGCATTGCTTTAGAAAATTTCTTGTAGAGAAGTTCATTAGAGGAACCAAATATAATATCATCAACATAAATTTGAACTAAAAAGATATCTTTACCTTTTCTTTGAATAAAAAGAGTGGTGTCTACATTACCTTTAGTGAAGCTGTGTTGAGATAAAAAGTTACTTAACATTTCATACCAAGCGCGAGGTGCTTGTTTCAATCCATAGAGTGCCTTTTTTAAGACATATACCAGATCCTTTTCTCTAGGTTCTTCGAAGCCAGGAGGTTGTTCAACATATACCTCTTCTTTGATGTAGCCGTTTAGGAAGGCACTTTTCACGTCCATTTGAAAAAGTTTGAAATCATTGTAACAAGCATAAGCAAGAAGTAGCCTAATGGCTTCTAACCTGGCAACCGGTGCATAGGTTTCATCGTAATCTATTCCTTCTTCTTGAGAGTAGCCTTTTGCTACAAGTCTTGCTTTGTTTCTTACAACTTTTCCTTTATCATCAAGTTTGTTTCTAAATACCCATTTTGTTCCAATTACTGGACGATTTTTGGGACGATTGACCAGTTCCCAAACATTATTGCCTTGAACTGATGTAGCTCTTCCTGCATTGCATTTATCCAGTTTTCATCTGCTAATGCATCTTCAATCCTTTTTTGCTCCAATTCAGATACCAAGGCAATGTTGCTCATTGCTTGCTTGAACTTGGATCTTGTCTTTACGCCATCACTTATGCTACCTATGATAAGTTCCTTTGGATGACTTGACTTATGCTTCCAGTTTTTGTCAAGGCTATCATTTGAGGATGTTGTGGATTTATTCTGTTCATCTTCTGGTCTTTCTTCAACTGAGGAAGTTTCCTTCTGAACATTCTCCGAACCAATATTCACATCTGAGTCTACTCGTGAGTCCGTGACTTGATGAAGTGTATGCATTTGAATGAATTCAGGTTCATCATCCTGGTAGCTTTCATCGAACTTGATGTTCACTGATTCTTCAACAGCACGAGTGTTCTTGTTGTAGACTCTGTAGGCTTTGCTTGTTGTTGAATATCCCAAGAAAATTCCTTCATCTGATCTTTCATCAAACTTTCCAATTCGATCATTAGCATTCTTTAGAATAAAGCATTTGCAACCGAATACATGAAAGTATGCAACATCAGGCTTTCTTTCTTTGAAAAATTCATAGGGGTTTTCTCAGAAAAAGATCTGAGAGAAATTCAATTTAAGATATAACATGCTGTTGAAACGGCCTCAGCCCAAAAGTTAGAGGCAATTTTACTCTCAATAAGAAGAGTTGTGGTCATTTCTTGCAATGATCTGTTTTTCCTTTCTACTACCCCATTTTATTGAGGAGCATAAGGTGCAGAGAAGTTATGCTGAATTCCGAACTCAGTGCAAAAATCTGAGAAACTTTGATTTTCAAACTCTCCCCCATGATCCGTCCTCAAACAGGAAATAGGGTAACCCTTTTCATTTTGAATTCTTTTAGCAAGTTTTGAGAAGGAAATGAAAGCTTCACTTTTGTGAGCAAGAAATAAAACCCATATAAATCTAGAGAAGTCATCAACTATGACAAGGCAATATTTCTTACCTCCAATGCTTAGAGTTCTATTTGGTCCGAAGATATCCAGATGAAGTAGCTGCAGACAATGCTTAGTGGAAACTTGATTTAAGGGCTTAAAAGAACTTCGTACCTGCTTACCTAGTGTGCATGCATGACATAGTCCACTTTTCTCAAATTTTGTTTGAGGTAATCCTCGAACAAGTCCCTTCTTGGAAATCTTTGAAATATGTTTTATACTAATATGACCTAACTTTCTGTGCTAAAGATCAGATTCATCCTTAACAGAAATAAGACATTTTGCATTTTCACAGTCTGCATCAATATCTAAAGGATAAATGTTCCCATGCCTTCGTCCCGTGAAGGATTGCTTCTTATCCTTGCTCATACCTGTGCATTTTAGATCTTGGAACCAAATATCATATCCAGAGTCACAGAATTGACTTACAGAAATTAAGTTGTAGTTCAATCCTTTGACTAGAGAGACATCTTTAACAGTCAGATTTCCAATCTTTACATTTCCTTTCCCGATGACCTTTCCTTTGTTCTTTCCTCCAAAAGACATGCTTCTTCCATCATAATCTGACAAGGATATAAATACATTTGGATTTCCAGTCATGTGACTTGAACAACCACTATCCAGAAACCATTTGTTCTTCCTTGTCTTTGGTACCTGCAATAAATAAACAACTTACTGTTTCTTTGGTACCCATGTTTTCTTGGGTCCTTCTGTGTTAGTAGGTTTTGACCTTTTAATAGGTCTCCAAATTTTCTTGCAGTAATCTTTAGTATGGCTAGGATCACCACAGTTCACACAGGATTGTCGAATGTAGGATCTAGTAAAATGCTTATGAAAATGATGCTTGTAATCGGAAAATGTTGGTTTTCGAAATTCAGTTTTAAAGAAATTTCTTTGGCTACTTTCCTTTTTAAAGCCTAACCCAGATCAGTCATTGTAGGGTATTTGTTTTGAAAAAATGCTATTCAGAGTTACTGAGCTTTGTGAAAACCTTTTTGATATGTCGGAAACTTTTTCTTTTAAGGAAGCATTTTCTTTTGAAACCAAATCATGATTTTCTTGCATCTGGTGAAACTCTTGTTGTAGAAAATCAATCTTTTCTTTTTGGGACAAATTCCGTTGTTTCAAGGAAGCATTTTCCTTTTTCAAACAAGAAACCTTTTCAAGAGCTTCTTTGTAGTTTCTACACAATTCATCAATATATTCAATAACTTCATCAGGGAGTTCAGATGAACATACATCATTTTTTGAATCTGAACTTGAATCTGATTCGGCCATGAGACAGATGTTTGCATAATCATTTTCGCTTTCATCAGAATCACTTAAAGTTTCTGCCTTTAGAGCCTTCTTGTACTTCTCATACTTGAGTTTGTCCTTCTACAAAATTTGGCAGTTTGGTTTGATATGTCCTGCCTTCTTACAGTGAAAGCAGATCACGTCTTTGTTATTTTGTGAGTCGTTACTTGATATTTTCACATCATTCTTCTTCCAAGGTTTCTTTCCTTTGATGTTTCTGCCTTTCCGAGCCATCTTCCTAAATTTCTTGACCATGAGGGCTAATTCTTCATCATCCTCATCTTCATCATCTGTATCAGGAAAAACATTGATTAATTTCAGTTTTTAAGGCAATAGATTTTTTACCTTTCTGTTCTCCCTTTTTGTTTGCTCGTTCTGTTTCATAGGATTGCAAAGTCCCGACTAGCTCATCCACCGAGAGTGGTCTGATTGTTTGGCATTCTTGAATTGATGGTTTGATGTAATTCCAATCATCTGTGAGTCCACGCAGTATCTTCCTAACTTGCATTGGTTCAGCGATAAGTGCGCCTTGTCTTGCAAGTCCACTCGCCAGAGTCTGAAACATGTCTATCATATCTGCAATAGATTCATCAGGCTTCATTTCAAATGCTTCATAGTCACTCAGTAAAATACTGAGCTTTGTTTCTTTTACACGATTTGTTCCTTGAAAGGTGACATGAAGTCTATCCCATATTGCCTTTGATGATTCCTCCTCTGAGACACGATTATAGAGAGGGGTAGATAAGGCACAAAAGAGAGCATTGACAGCTTTAGAATCAAGGCCTCTTCTTTTATCCTTTTCAACATCAGTCGTTGTTGTGAGAGTATTTACTCCGTCAACAGAGGTTGGATTTGTAGCATTTGCAAGAACTACTCCATTCGTAACGACATCCCACATCAGATCATCATAGGCTTTGAAGAACCACTTCATCTTTTTGCTCCACATATTGTAGTCCTTTCCATCAAAATATGGTGGCTTGTTGGCAAAGTGCGAATCGCTTGTTCCTGAAGAGTGATTGCTAGATATAGTAGATCGTTAACTCTGAAGTCAATAAACACTTCGTAAAATGAGCAACCTGCTCTGATACCAATTGATGGATCTAGCAATATCTCCTAGAGGGGGGGTGAATAGGAGATTCTTAATAAAATTGAAATTTCTTGCGGAATAAATAAAATTCAGTGTACGATTAGGAACAAGAACAGTATAACAGTGTGCAGAAAATCTAAACACAAAGGTAAGGGCTTAGAGAAGAGAATATTGCACATGATGTTTATAGTGGTTCGGCTTAGATCAAGCCTACGTCCACTCTCCCACGATGACAGCCGATCGGCTGGATTTCACTATGAAGAATCAAGAGGATTACAAACACTCAAGTACTTGGTTTTTCTCTCACAGATTTCCATAATGAAGGATTTTGAGTACACAGAATACTCTTTGGATGAAACTCAAATTATGTTTGCACTTTGGATTGTTGTTCGCCCCCTCTTCCCTTAGTCCATCATGAATCTTCTTTTATACTCCCCTGCCTCCGAACTAGCCGTTGGATTCCAGCCAAGGGATCGCTCTTCAATCCTTGATTGGACGTCATCAATCGTGATTGAACGAGACTGTATCTTCAGAAGATATGTAGACCGTTGGGTAAGACATTGAACTTTCTGATTCAGTCGCCCATACAACTGAATCTCCATCTTCCATAAGTGTGATAAGTTTGAGTTCATTCCCAAAGATATATTCCTTAGAAGATGATATCCCATTGTAAAAAGTCCCTTAATTGATTAGAAGGGATATCAGGATAATTGAATATCACTTGCCTTGATCGGAAACCTGCCATACGTGGGTCTTCGTGTTTTGTAAAATGCAGAGACTAATCTTTCTTCAGAATCATCTATAATAAGATTTGTTTCTTACTAGATCAGTTGGCACGGAATGGTAATACGGAGATTTGAAGTGATCCATCCGTCACTGTTTAGATCGTCAGGAGCACTTCCATCTGACCCTTCGTCAGAAGCACTTCCCTCTAACCCTTCGTCAGGAGCACTTCCGTCTGACCCTTCGTTAGAAGCACTTCCATCTGACCTTTCGTCAGAAGCACTTCCGTCTGACCTTTCTACAGGAGCACTTCCGTCTGACCTTCATCAGGAGAACTTCCATCTGACCCTTCGTCAGAAGCACTTCCATCTGACCTTTCGTCAGAAGCACTTCCGTCTGACCCTTCGTCAGGAGTACTTCCATTTGACCCTTGGTCAGTGCGACAGAATTAGAGTCACTCAACTTGCTGCTTACACATTCTTCCTGTGTCACATTTCATTAAACAATTTCTTTTGAAGGTTTTGTCAGAATCAAAATACAGGAGAATTTCCACAACATATTTTACCATTGCTTAAATCTAAGAGAAAATGCATTACCCTAAGGGTAAAAGGGTAATTTCCAATTGTCGGTTCGAATTTCACTTTTCTAATCTGTATTAGGCGAATCCTAACCTTAATGGTCCCTGATGAGGCGATGTCCAATTTATTACCGTTGGACTCCTCGAATGTCCGGCCTCTAATCTCGAAATCCAATTTATGGTCAAATTCAGTCGTTTGTCATTCCAGCGCATCTCAGACTAACGGGCGGCTCTTAGGAGTTACACGTATCGACCCGTGATTAATGTCATGTTTAAGAGTTACTCGAGCCACGGCGACTTTGGTTGTCTTGTAATTGCGAGGGTCAATCGCTAGTCCCGAAGGTTGCGATCGTTAGGAATCGGTTTACGTTAATTCGCAACTCATACTATGGTCATCCAGAATCACCCGCGAACCAATCGCATGACACTAGCAAACTGTTCCGAAACCATTCTTAGATCGACCTTTAGTGGACCAAAATATTCCCTCAGCAATCCTTTTGGTCAATGTACCGACTCGTGGTCGAGTTCTTTAGTCCACGTTCTTAAATCCTATTTAGCCTTTCCCCTTTGGTTAGTCAACTCAAGAGAGATCAATTCTGAGTGAGATTTACTGAAATACATCGATAGGCATTCATTCATTCATAAGCTTCGAGATAGGGTCGAAATTCAGTGTGACATTCTGGATTCCGACCCTATCTCGAAGCTTACTAATGAATGAATGTCTATCGATGTATTCCAGTTAATCTCGCTCAGAATTGATCACTCTCGAGTCGACTAACCGAAAGGGAATGGCCATATAGGATTTAAAGTACGTGGACCAAAGAACTTAACCACGAGTCGACGCTTTAACCATAAAGATCGTCAAGGGAATATTTTAGACCGCTAAAGGTCGATCTAAGAATGGTTTTAGAGCGATTTGCAAGTGTCATGCGATTGGCCCACGGGTGATTCCGGATGACCATGACATGATTTGCGAATTAACCTAAACCGATTCCTAACGATCATAACCTTCGGGACTAGTAATTGACCCTCGCGATTACATGACAACCAAAGCCGCCGTGGCTCGAGTAACTCTTAAATGTGACATTAGTCGCGGGTCGATACGCGTAACTCTTGAGAGCCGCCCGTTAGTCTGGGACGCACTGGAATGACAAACGACTGAATTTAGCCATGGATTGGACTTCGAGATTGGAGGCTGGACATTCGAAGTTCACAAAGGAGTAAATTTGGGTGTCGCCTCATCAGAGAGTTATTAAGATTAGAATTAGCCCCGTATAAGTTAGAAAAGCGAAATTCGGATCGACAAGTGAGATTGACCCTTTTACCCCTAACTTAGTACCCTTTCCTCTTCAAACCAAGCAAGGGCAAAATGGACTTTTGCCACCCATTAGTTGCAGCCGAAATTTAGATGGAAATTAGTTCATTTAGCCATTGAAATTATTGGAAGAAGATTTGACCTTGTTGACTTGACAACTTCCCCATCAACCACTAGTCATTCCACATCACTATTCATGTACCTTACCCCATCAACCACCTCATCAATTGTTTTTCCTCCTATTTCCTTCTCTTCAAGCCTCTCTCTTTCCCTCTTACCCCCCATTTGGACGACACTTCCCCATCTCTTTCACTCTCCCACGTTTTCTTCTCCCTCTCTCGTTTGTTCTCTCATTCTCTCCCTTCTCTCGGCTCCACCGTGCGACACCACCTTCGGCCACCACTCTACCGCCTCAAGCCACCACCGGCACGACCTCCTCTTCCTCTTGGACCGTGAAGGACCGCCGCCCAAGCCCGAAGGCCGTGCGTTTTCCCACCGATCAGATTAGGAAGCCAAGCCGTTCTTGGGAAGTTCTTGATCTATCTTAAGGTAAGTGACCCTAGGGACTTAGATATACTTGTTAATGGGTTGTAGGCTTGCATTAGGAGTGTTTTTCAATAAGTTATCTTGGCCATTTGTGGTTGTTCTTCAAGGGACCAGATCTGTTCACGCCGGACCAAACTTGCTCACGCCGCTCCATCGCCACTTGCCGCCGGTTTCCCCTAGCTTTTGGACTTGGTAAGCTTGTTCTAACCTTATCTTAGGACCTTGCGTGATGGAAGGACCGAGTGAGAGGTGTTTTAGTGTGATTTAGTGGGCTGTTCTTGATGGAGTTCAAGGGAACCCGAATCTGTGATTTTTGTGGGTAGATTGTATTGATGACTTGAGATGCTTGGAGTGTTGAAATCATGGTTGAAATGAATTAGTGGATAAGTGCTAGTGTGGACCGAATGCCTCCTTGTGCCATTTGAAGTGTTAGAGCTTGATTAGACTTGATTGAGTTAGTGTAGCCCTTGATTGAGCATGGTAGTGTTCGGCCAATTGGTGGACCAAACAGTGCAATGCATGAAATGAAATAAATGACCCTAATTTCAATGTTGGCCGTGAGCTATAATATGAGATTAGATAATTGAAATGGCACTATGGTTGTGAATTCGGCCTTGTGTGATGATTTGATGCCTTGAATGTGTTAATTGATCAATGGGCTTCATTGATTTGTGTCATGGCCGAATGACAATGACAAGGAATGTGGATCTTTTAATCGGCTCGTATTCGATCATGAAGTACTAAAATGGCCATGCTTGATTGATTGATGTAATGTGGCATCGTGATGTGAAATTGTGAATGTGATGGCCGGACGATGCCTTGAATCGACGAGATGCACATTTGATTGTATTATGCTATAATTGATCGAATTATAAGCTATGTACATATGGCGCCCTGATGCGTTAAATGCGGGGCTTAATGATATCCTGATGCGTTAAACGCGGGATAGACCTGAGGCGTTAAACGCGGGTCATGAGAAATGACATTTGGAACCTGATGCGTTAAACGCGGGTTCATTGGTTAACCAAGCCTGAGGCGTCATTACGCGGGCTGAGCCATGGGAATTACAATCGTAACTTGTATATAAGCTATCCCTTACTATATGAAAGGTTAAGTGCCAAAGTACCAAGCCAAGCCAAGCCAAGCCTAGTCTAGATTGGTGCATTATATGACAATGCATGCCTTGATTGAATTATTATGTGCCATTTGCCTGAGTTTGCATGATTGGTCATTTCATGTGTTTGGGTATGTCTGGAAGTCCCGAGTGCCTAGCTTAGGGTTAGGACTAGCTTATTGAGTTTATCTCACCCCGTCGTGGGACCCACCTTTTTCAGACCCCAAGCCCTAACCAAGCCGCCGCCAGCTTTTGGGGTACCAGTAATGACCGAGAAGTACGTTACCGAGTACCCAATGGGGGAGGATAGGGTTTTTATTAGTAAGCGTAGCACAGTTTGGGTAGACGAAGGGGCGGATCACTGGAGGCCAGACAGGTACGCAACGTGGTGGTATCGAGACGGCGACACTACTTGGGGACCCCTGAGATCTTTTGATGTGCCTTGGGACGTTGTCGACGAGCAGGATCCGATGACCGTGTACCCTCCCGATGGCGAGATTTCTGACCCGGAGACCGAGTCCGAGCCGGAAGAAGAAGTTCCAGAGGAGGCGCAGCCGGGCGATTGGGTAGAGTACAACCCCGCGGTCGATGATGACTAATCCGGTAGCAGTGAGCCTGACCCTTAGGCGTAGTAGCAGCCTCTGACTTTTGGAGTGTCCCTCAGGATGGCGACGCGTGTCCCTTAGTAGACGACTTATTTTGAGTAGGCTAACCCCTCTCCCCTAGCCCTAGTAATGTATGGTAGCCCATGTGTATTTTGTAAAGCTGAATCTATGTTATGTTATGGTTAAGTGTTTCATTTCCTCAAGTCATCTTGTTATCTATTGCATGGAGTTATGTATGTCGCTTTCGCATGTGCATATGAGTCTCATTATCTAGTGCGTGCCATTGGATCCTGGGTAAGAAGTTAAGCAGTGCGGCAGTAGGGCGATGTTAGCACGCTCGAAAGGACTCGGGGCGTGACATCCCCTCTTGTTTGGTATCAGAGCAAGGTCAGCTCGATCCAAGTTGGTTGAGGACTGGAGTAATAAGGTGTGATGACTTTGAGGATGACTAGGTAGTGAGACCTTAGGGATTCGCTAGAGTTAGGCATGAAATGCATGACATGTGAAATGGTGCTTGTGATTGGCATATTGACTGGCATCATCTTTGGTAAACTTAAGGCTATAGGGCTTCATGCTTGGCACTGAGTGTTGATTGCTGATTGTTGGATTGGATAGTTGATTGTGATTTGGCGAAGTTGCAGAAGCAACTGAATGTGTGATGCGATTGTGATTTCGTAATTGTAATGCTTCTGATGGTTGCTAGAGTGATGATTGCCTCGACTGTGATTGCTACCGTGAGAGTGGCGTAGTCTTGCTAGACTTAAATAGATGGCTTAGGTATCTAATTCCTGGATGGAATTATAGTGACTCAAGTGTTGTGAGGCTCAGCAAAATGAGCAACCGAATTAGAGGCACTAGAGGAGCGTCTAGCTCTAGGCCACAAGTGGTAGAAGATCCTAGGTGATGGAGTCATGAGGATCTTAGAGGAAATCGGGAATTCGATGGGCAGGCAGGCCCAAGAAAGAGCTGCTGCCATTGCCCAGGCTGCTGAGGCTGCAGTCGCTACCGCCAATCTGGCAAATGGGAATAATGGGAACAATGGACATGACAATGAAGGTGGCAATGCCCAAGGGCAAGGGAATCGCGTGATGGGTCAGCTGATGGAACACTTTATGAAGCTGAAACCATCGAAGTTTGATGGTACAGGGGACCCTAGAGCTGCCCCTGCTTGGATTGAGGAGCTGGAGAAGGCATTTGAAGTGTTGGGTTGTACTGAGGCTGAGAAAGTGATCTTAGCTGTGTACCAGCTTCGTGAAACTGCGAATGATTGGTGGAAGGCCACCAAAGGAAGAGTTTTCCCTAAAGGAACGGAGCCAAATTGGACTGTCTTCTCTGAAGTTTTCAATGCTAAGTATTTCTGCAGAGCGGCTCAGGAACAGAAGATGGTTGAATTCCAGAATCTCCACCAAAACTAGATGACCATCGATCAGTATGAGGCTGAATTCGCGAGACTTTCCATGTATGCCTCGAGGATGGTTGAGGACCCTGAGGACAGGGCGAGAAGGTTCAGAGATGGATTGAGACCTGACCTTCGTAGCCAGTTGGTGCTGTTGGACTTACAAGGTTATGATGCGATCTATGAAAGGGGTTAACTAGTGGAAAAGGATATGAAGGAAAGAGGAATCGCTTCTGGGTCGCGGTTCACTCCTCTAAGGGATAACCGCCAATTCGGCAAGAGGCCGATGACGAGCAATCGACGTTTTGTCCCTCCAGCCAGAAAGAATATTAGCAAGCCTGCTCACCAGTCGAACTGGAACTGTCGTTTGTATGGGTGGAAGCATAGTAATGGACCTTGCCCGAGTAGGACGGGCGCCTGCTTCAAGTGTGGCCAGCTAGGCCATCAGATAAGGAATTGCTCGGGCTAAGCGCCAGGGCCTCAAGCTCAAGGAAACCGACCACCAGTGGGACCACAGGCTGGAGCCCAGCAGAACAACACAAATAGACCGCCAGCTCAGGGAAGAGTGTATGCTGTGGCGCGAAGGAAAAAAAGAGAGAGAGCCGTGTCCGAGGTTTGTAATGGAAAAATGTGAATGTCGAAGAAAAGAGGCCTTCTTCTTGAGGACGATCTTGCACGGAGGGAGCCCATTCTGGTGCATCCAGCTCTTCAAGTCACCGAGCTCCTCTTCCTTCTTGCTCACGACAACCTTATCGCGCCACCTCCCCCCTTCCTGAGCGATCCCCCCAACAGAGTCTCGGAGCTTGCGGCGAAATGGCCGAAGGCACCGGTTCTTGAGGAAGACGCCGGGGAGAGGCGGCGAGAGGGAGCGGATCGGAGCGAGACGGTGCTGTTGTTCAAGTGGGTGGCGTCCATTGACGAAGAGGAAGGGGTTAGGGTTTTGGGGGGCGAGTGAAGGCATGGGAGATGGGAAAGAGAAATGAGTTACGGTGGTTGTTCGGGGGTCAAGAAAAATCTTTTTTTTCTAGGTTTTTTGCTGGTGGGGAAGTTCAGAGATGATTGATGAGAGCTGCGGACTCTCAGCTGGGACTTAAGAGGGGAGTTGTCCACGATAAGGCAGAGAAAGTGAGAGAGCAGAGAGAGATCGTGAGAGAGAGAGAGAGAGGGAGAGAGAGAGAGCTCGTGAGAGAGTGAGTGGAAGTGAGAGAGCAGAGAGAGATCGTGAGAGAGTGAGTGGAAGAGAGGAGAGAGTGAGAGTTGATGGAAGGATGTGATTAGTTAGGTGAGAGTTGATTTGAGGTGGGGCCACTTGGGTTTATTTTTTTTTTTTGGGTCTCTTGTGAATGAATTATTGAGGGGCAATTCGGTCATTTGATAATTCAAGACTGAAATAAAATTTGGTACATTAGATAGAGGGAAATTTTGATATTTTCACAGGCCAGATTTGGTCATATATATACATTTAGTATATGCCGTGTCCCGCCGTGTCGAAATTCTCTATTTTTGGAGAACTGCCGTGTCGGCGTGTCGTGTCGTATCGTGTCCCCGTGTCTGTGTCATATCGGTGCTACAGAGGATCTCACATACTTTATATAACTGTTGTACCTGATACAACTTATCATTCGCAGAATATGACATTCACAGAACATTCATAGATATAAATATATCCATAGAGATAAATATATCATGTGTGAATTTATTCCTATTGTATGCAACATCATGTCGTGTAACCTACTGTCACAGATGTTCTTTCTCCCCTTTTTTATAGCTTTTGTATCTTTTCTTCCTATTTTTGTTGTCAGCACGAAATGGCAAATGAATGACCTATGAGATCAAGCATAGATACTAAAGCACATAGATGGAGTAGTACTCCTTAGGGGTGAGCATGGGTCCAGGGTAGAACCGGGAACCGAAGAACCGACCCTGCGGTTCCCGATCCGGTTCTCGGTTCTGGTAAATGAGGGTCCAGTTCTCGATTCCCCATTTATAGGAACGTCGGTTCCGGTTCCGGTTCCAGTTTCAGGTTCTACCCTAGAATCGAACCGGAACCGGTATAACACACACAAAAAGCCCTAATTTTCCTTTCTCACTTCAGAGTTTCTATTATGTTCCCCATTTTAGTCTCTTTCGCTTTCTTTCTCTCGAGTCTCGACTCAAGCCACAGGTACCTTTGTTGTGATGTGGCCATCGTCGATCTCCCACACCCTCGAGTCGAGCGATCATCCTTGCCTTAGACTCTAACGCTCTGCTCCCTCGAGCCTCACCGTCCACTAGGTACCGCCTCCGACGGCGTCTATCGGCTTCACCATCGAGTTTCACACCGTCCACTGGTCTCTGCCACTTCGCTCTCTCCCTAGCTCTTCGACGGCTCTTTTCTCGTCGTCAAGTATCAATCGCCTCCAATTCCATGACTTGAGCACAGAGAAGCAGAGGTAAGAAGTTCCCTATGAGCTTTATTAGGTTTTGGTAGTTTTGCCCGATTGGCTCCATTCTCGGGCTCGAATCCTTCATGCGTGCTTCTTTCCTTTCCACTATTTGTCCTCCCTTCTCAGCAATTTCTTGCTAAGTTGACAGAGAGTGAAATTGGGTAGTATGCACTGTGCAGTCTCGACTCTCCACCCACACGGCATCCCCAATTTCCTCTTTTTGCCGAGTGCCGACGCCTTCCTACTTGCCAAATCTGATTGTTCGAGTGAGATCTGTCAAAGGTGGGTTTATTAGCTAATTTCTAGCCCTAATTTCTTGTCTCTGTGAAGGACTAATTGGTTTTATTTTGACAGGCAACAGTCGCAGGACTTCCTTTTCTTCCTTCCTCACTCATTCACATCTAAGTTCACCGAGGTTAGATTTTTAGAAAAGGATTTACTAGGTCAGACGCATATGTTTTTAACTTTTCATTCATAGTTCATACCTTCACGTGCAAGGCTGACTGATAGCACATTGCATTGCAGGCCGGTGAAAAAGGGCATTACAATTATAGGAATATACTAAACGCATCGCCGAGAATCTTTCTTTCACTTCTAATTTTGTGAGTAATATGCTTAATTTTTTTCTTTTTAATGCACGTCCATGGCATAATATGTTCTCTGAGTTTTGTTTTTCTCAATTTGTCCATGAGTGCACTTAGTTTGTAATCACCAATCAATTGTCAAGACTCAAGAGTGCATATTCTAGCAACGAGTCGAACTCATAGTCACCGGAATAGATTAATAAGTCTCACTTCTGGAAAAATTTTGCAGTTAACTGTACAAGTCCAAACAATAGTTGCTTTCTCATGATGTCATTCAACCTTAGTGGTCTGAGTGGGTTAGCCTTTATTTGTTTTTGATGAAAAGCTTAATGTTTATGTAAATCTGGTTTAGAAAGCTTGTTGACTATGCAGAGCTGAATACAGATAATGCTTTCATTCTTTTAAATTTGTTTTTCTCATTCAATGTGCTATCACAATGTGATCTTCACTATAGACCCTTTTGCTTCATCTCTATAGACATGATATTTGATGTAAGCTATTTTTTTTGTTATTGTGACTGTCAAGGTGATGTATCAAGATAACTTGTCAAAGGAGGTGGAGGGTGAGGAGATGACTCCGAACATGGACTTGGTATTTTCGAAAAATGAATATGAAGAAGAGCCACCCCCCGACTGTTGTGAGTACAACAAACAAGGTACCTGATTCTCGTCGTCCTCCTAGTGATAAGAAGCATACGTCCGATTGCTGGAATCATTTTGTGAAAATGATAGATGAGGTGACTAGAAAAGTAAATAAAGTAAGGTGTATTCATTGTGGGGCTGAATTAAAATATATTGTTTCTAACGGTACTTCTTCGATGTGGAAGCACTTGAAGACGTGCAAGAAGTTTCCTCGCAATGTAGATAAGAGACAGAAGTTCTTTACACCGCGTAATGTAGGCATGGATGGCAAGGCAGGGGGAGATCCTGGTACTGAAAGTGTCTTATCGAATTGGACGTTTAATCAAGATCGTTGTAGGCAAAGGCTTGCTCAATTTATCATAGTTGATGAACAACCTTTTTTCTTGGTTGAGCGTGTTGGATTTCGTGAGTATGTCAGTGAGTTACAACCTCTCTTCAAGAATATATCACGATTTATAGTGGCTAGAGATTGCATGAAGTTGTATCTTAGTGAAAGAACTTGTTTGAAGACCTATTTTGGTAAGCTTAATTCTAGGATTGCACTCACGACTGATACATGAACTTCCATTCAAAACATGAATTATTTGTGTCTCACTGCACATTTTATTGATGAAGCTTGGAAATTGCACAAAAGAATCATCAATTTTGTGGTGATGCATAGCCACAAGGGTAGAGAGATCGGGAAAATGGTGAAGAAATGCATCTACGAGTGAGGAATAGAAAAAAAGGTATCCACAATCACCGTAGATAATGCTAGTTCTAATGATGTTGCAGTTGGGTATTTGAAGGGTAAATTTTCAAGCGAAGGACAATTGATCTTAGGTGGTAAGGTCTTACATATGAGGTGCACTGCTCATATATTAAACTTGATTGTGAAAGATGGCCTGAAAAAAGTAGATGTGTCTATTGAACGTGTTCGAAATGTGATTAAGTATGTGAGGAGTTTTACCATGAGAGCTAAAATATTTCAATCTTGCATTGAAAGTGAAAGGATCACTTACAAGGGTTCAGTGTGTCTTGACGTCGCAACTAGATGGAACTCCACTTATCTCATGTTATACACTGCTCTAAAGTTCAGAAAAGCATTTGTAAGAATGGAAGAAGATGACTGGTCTTTCGCTGGTGAACTTAAAAATGATCTTCCTAAAGAAGATGATTGGGAAAATGCCATTATTCTTTCTGATTTTTTAGAACAGTTCTATGAAGCCACCAAACGGATGTCAGTGAGTTGATATGTCACTTCAAGTGATTATTTCGAGGGGATTGATGCTTTGTATAAGTATTTGAAAGACGCGGCGGGTTCTTCAGATGAAAAGCTTAAAGCCATGGGCACGATAATGAAAGAGAAATTTGACAAATATTATGGGAGTTTAGATAAGGTGAATATGTTGACATTAATTGCGGTTGCGTTGGATCCTACAAAGAAGTTGCATTATGTGAGTTTTTGTTATGGACAAATTTATGATGATGATTTGAAAATAAATGAGATGTATGATAAGGTGAAGAGTGCGTTGAAGGAGTTGTATGAATTTTATGAGCAATATCTTGCCTCAAGTAATAAAAATTGTGGTGGCCAAAGTCTGAGTGCTAGTAGTAGTGGTTCCAATGGTGATGGTAATGAAGGTAACAAAAAGTATGACATCCAAGCTAGGAGGAAAACCTTTATGCTCTCGAAAAAAAAAGTGCGTGATTGTAACAAGTCTGAGCTTGATCAGTATCTTGAAGATGCAGAAGAAGATGCTCTTGATCTTGATCTTTTGATGTGGTGGAAGACTACTGACTCCAAATATAAAATCCTATCTTTGATGGCTCGGGATATTTTGTCTATTCCCGTAACTACCGTTGCTTCAGAGTCGGCTTTTAGTACATCGGGTCGTGTTCTTGATGGTTTTCGAAGTTCTCTTACTCCTAAAGTTGTGGAAGCTTTGCTTTGCACTCAAGATTGGTTGAGAGCCGTTCGTATGCCAATTGATATTGAAGAGTGCATTGAGAATGCAGAAAAGTTTGAGTCGGGTAAGTTAAGTTTATATGTTTATATATTGTATTGTTTTGTATATATTTTGAATGAAAGTTCTATTTAATCTCTTCTTTTTTTCATATATGGATGGTCTTAATGAGGAGATTATCATCGGTAAATAGAGTTTACGGCTTGAAGTGGAATTACTGTATGTGGTGATGCTTTCTAATCATTGTTTTAATTTAGTTGATAGTAATTTTAATTTAAAACTAATATTAATTTGTTGTTTCGTTAGGTTTTAGGTGGTTAGATTTCGGGTCGAGTGCGATCAAAAGGGAGCTTGTTGCAACTTTGCACGTGAATTTTCATTTGGCAATTTGTGTTTATTTCAGCGCATTACGATTTGTGTTTCCTTATTTTCTTTTATTTTTGTAAGATGATGAATGCTTGGCAGAATTGTCTTTGAGGAGATCACTTGAGATTGCAGGTCAATTGTTCATGCTAGACGACTTGAGCTTTCATTCCCATGAATCGAATGGTGCAGGAGATCTTACTTTTGTGACAAGTATATGGGCTTATAGAAAATGCCTGGTGCTTAGGATTTTGGCAGTGGAAAGGCTTCAGTGGCCATATTTTGACCTTTTTAAGTTTTTCGATGGTTTCCATGTAATGTTTGGACTTTTCCATGTCTAGAGTGTAGAGCTGTTTCTGCGTTGTTATCTACTCTTAGGTTTAGTTTTTATATGAACTTTCATTTAGAATGAATCCATTTCTCAGGATTTACAAGGTAATCAATGATATTCAAGCAAAAGTTTATGCAGCCAGCTTTGTCTTCATCTTTTTCAATTTACAGGTTTTGAAGAAGGAATTTCCGAAAGGCATTGACATAGTTTATAAGTCTGTTGGTGGAGAAATGTTTGATCTTTGCTTGAATGCCTTGGCCATATTTGGACGGTTGATTATAATTAGCATCATTTCTCAAGTATTGCTTCCGTATTTTCTTGACATCCATCTGGGCCGAGATGTAATGCATGGTAGAAGTTATACTTCACATCTTCCCAACATATTGCATGCTTTAGTTTGTCCAATTCCTTCTTGTCTCGTTCCTCTTGTTTCAACCATCATCAGTTCATCACTGTCTGCTCATAACCACAATGATCTTTCATAGAAAAGGAGGTGATGGTCAACAAAGAGTGTCCGATGATTATTGATTATGATGCTGATGCTAGCTCTGGTCATCTTTTGATATGCTTGCATTGACAGGTTCTAGGGTACCTTGGAACCGGATCCGGAATCTGTGACATGGTAGGTTCTAGGGTCTAGAGAGTATGTTCCAGGTTCCGAAAAATGAGGAACCGGTAATAGCGGGTAGATTCTAGGTTCCAGGTAGAACCTACCCGGAACTTGGAACCGCTCACTCCTAGTACTCCCCCTGAGCATAAGATATATTCAGTAAAGCATAAAGGGTGACATACATCACGAGAGAACAATAAGTACTCCCCCTGAATGATATAGCAGTAAATATCAAGGATTATAAAAGGTACTTAGAGAATATTCAAACAATCATCCATAGTATGCAATTACAGCACCAAGAAAACTAGCAAACTAACAATCAGAAACACAACACCAAAAAGATTAAAAATATTTAAAAAATCTTTTTAGTCTTTTTGAGGTGAGTGAGAGGTAGATGGTGTTGAAGCTGGTTCGACTTGTTATTCAACATTATAGAGATAGTAGTTTAATAAAACTTAGTTTACCAAGAGTGTTAAGAATCAACTTGAAAGAGTTTTGAAATTTTCAGAATGAAGCCAAAAAAGATGAGATATCTTCAAGGTAAACTCTTTCTCCATTCTGTCTATCTTCTTATCAACTTGTTCTAGCTCCAAACATGTGAGATGATATTTTTTCTGTATGTCATCAATGAAGCTTTGACTGATACAACCATGATAAATTTACCCTCAAACTAATTTATTGATCATAAAAAATCCAAACTAATACAACCATGACAAATTTACCCTATGTTAGTTAACGTCAAATTGGATTAATATCACAAAAAAAACCCGGTACATCTATGATAAACGGAGGGTATAATTCTAAACTGGTACACCCGTTAACTGTCACGTGTCTTCAACTTAGCAATTTAATTATAAAATCCAACGAAAATTAATGTAGAGTAAATTTATCATATTTGTGCCAGTTTGGATTTTCTATGGACTCAATATAAATTTGTCATAGAAGTATCGGTTTGAGGTTTTTCGTGGCATTAACCTTAAATCAAATAAATGAAGTCATATGTACCTTCCACCCCACAACCCCGCCTCCCCACCCCTCCTCTTTTTTTTTTTTGACTTAATAGGATGCTATATAACGGAAATTTTGCTCACGAAGCGATACAAGTATTTCACTTGGTAGATGGTATAAAATATTCATGAGTAGGCAAAAAAATAAAAATAAAAAGGGACAACAAGTAGTATTTCCGAATTAGAAAACTATTTAACAATTTCTTTTGAGTTTAGTGATTCCGAACACAGCGCAGATTTCAAGATTCTTGAGTGGTGGAAGAATCATTCAACTCAATTTTTAGTTCTCTCCCTCATTGCAAGATAAATATTAGCGACCGCTTTTTCAACAGTGGCAGTTGAACAAGCATTTAGTGCTGGAGGATTAATTTTGGATTCCCTCCGTTCAAGATTAAGTCCGGAAAGTGTGGAGATTCAAGCTTGTGTCGATGATTGGACAAGGGCTAAATTTCGACAATAAAAGCTGGATCAAGAACACGAATTCTTTAGTGATTGCTGTAGAGATACTACCGCCACCACAATAACGGGTAACAACGATTGACGATGAGGTAAGTTGAGGTTACCAAAGGTAAGAGAACTATATGGGCTTTGATTATTTTATCCCAAAAAAGATATGTATGCGTTTAATGATAATTCATTAAGTTTAAGTCCATTCCTCCTCTCTCTCTCTCTTTTCAAATTTTATTACAATGTACAATTTGATTATAATTTTTAATTAATAATTTATTAATTTTATTTTATTATTTTAAAAATAAAATTGAAAGTTTGGAACCGGGAACCGGCCCGAAACCGGCGGTTCTGTGGAACCGCCCATCTTACCCACCTCGAAATTCTTGAGCCCAACTTTAACCCGATAGCCCACAAAAGCCGGTACTGACCCGACCCGATACGCTTGAGCGGAGTCTTCCTTGGAGGAGCGTCAGCCGCTGGTGGTGAGTCGGCGATGACGGAACTCCAAAATTTCAGATTGAATAGCTCGTCCCTCTAGTTCTCTTCGGTGATTGCGTACCGCTGAGTTGATTCGTTGACATTGACAGTCGCTGTTTGCAGAAGCATCGACTGAAACCCTAATTGCGCAAGATCGGGTTTTTGAGCTCGGGGAGAGATGGGGAAGAAACAGCACAGCAAAGACCGGATGTTCATCACGAAGACGGAGTGGGCCACCGAGTGGGGCGGTGCGAAGTCCAAGGAAACCGGCACTCCCTTCAAGCGCCTCCCCTTCTACTGTTGCGCGTACGGCCTTCTTCCTCTTCCTCTTCGTCTCGGTTTCGCCTCTAGCTTGTGATTGGAGTGTATGAACCGTGTGTTTCGGTGCAGGCTTACGTTCACTCCCTTCGAGAGCCCGACGTGCACGGCCGATGGGAGCGTCTTTGATATCATGTGAGTGGATTGGTCGCATCTTACTCGGGTTGTGGCGTGCTTTGTGTTTTGGTCTCTGATGATGGTTGCATAGTGTTGAGGGAGTCTGGTTCTGGTAATTCGTTGCAGGAACATCATTCCATATATCAGAAAGTATGGGAAGCATCCGGTCACTGGAGCTCCGCTCAGGCACGAGGATTTGATTCCTCTCACTTTTCATAAGAATGCTGAAGGTGAGTTTCTCGTCGGTATGGCCTAATAAAGTGGTAACCATGCCTCTCAGCATCTGAGCGACATGTTGTGGTTGGAAACATTGGATGAGGTTGTCTTAAGGGGAGAGGGAGAGAGGAAAAAGGAAGAGTTGGGAAATTGAGAGGGTAAAGGAAAGATTTTCCTACGGTCCAATATGTCCACTGATGCTGTTTTGGCCTTAACTTGCGTTGTACTGGCTGTATAGGACAGAATGTTGCCCAATCAGGATCGCTGCACATCTCAATTAAGAAAGAATACGGAGAAGTTGCTTCATACCTAGATAGGCTGAAGCTATGCTATGCTTTCACGTACACTATCATTTGAGGTCAAGGGCTAGCATGATGCTTGTGGTCATTAAGAATGAATCTGTGTAGGATTTTTGTGAATTCTTTGCAACTTCCTATTCAGTTCCGCGAGAGTTCCAGATTTTCTTGCTATCTGGGGTGATTAATCGAACTTGGAACTATTATGATATTTTTGTTTGTCTTGATTCATCCTCAAATATGTCAAGTTGTTGCTGTTGGATCTGTCTTTTAAATTTTGGCATTTTGGTTTTTTCTATTTGAAGTTGCGCATATTTGTGATTTCCCCTTTTAGTTTGTGCATATAGATGTGAGGTTACTGGAAGGAAGTACACATTAAGGGTCCTTTTGTGATGATATGGTTGTTGTTAAGACCGTGTTACTGTTACCACAAGTAACTGAAATATATATTGAAATGAAGTGATCAATATGATCACATCGGTTGTAGTAGTACATTAAAACAACATTTGGTGTTGCAACTGTCCAAGGGAAATGACATCTTAGAGTAGAATGTAGGATCAAAGCAATTTTTGGAGATTTATCTAGTATGCCAATGAGGCTTAGCTTAGTTGACCTTTGCTTTCTCATGAACTTCTTTGTCACAAGAACTTGTGCTAAGGACAGTAAATATCAAGCTTTCTGAAAGTTATAGCAGTAATATGTTTGATATTGTCTGTCTAGGTAGATGTTCTCATTTTCTTGTTTTTGTGGGTGTTATTATACAGATTAATCTACGTTGGGAACTAATTAACTAAGTCTCTCTCCATCATCTTCTTCATTCTCTCAATTTTATGCAGGCGAGTTTCAGTGCCCTGTCCTGAACAAAGTTTTTACTGAATTCACCCATATTGTTGCTATTAAGACTACAGGAAATGTCTTTTGTTATGAGGTCCGGCTTCTCTTTTTTTTCCCTCTTTATAATGTCTTTATCTATTTATCTTGTTTTGGAGACCTTATTCTGGGTTCATTCATTCCTTCTGTTCCTTTCTGTAGGCAATCAAGGAATTAAACATCAAGACGAAGAACTGGAAAGAATTGCTGACCGATGAACCATTCACGCGGGAGGATATCATTACTCTTCAGGTAGCTAAATGAGATGGATTTGCTGGAAAACCCTTGAGAGATTCTTGTTTCTATTGACGGACTTACTGGCACTCCAATTTTATCTTGTTTTTATGCAGTTTTTACATGTGTATCTCTGTTGCTTTTTCCTGCAGAACCCAAGCGCCATTGACAGCAAGGCACTCCTGGACTTCGATCATGTGAAAAATAGTTTGAAAGTTGATGACGAAGGTTGGTTGTAGAATTTCCTTATTTTCTAATAATTATTAAAGATAGAATGTGCTGCTAACTTTTACATCATTACTTTCCAGAAAAACAGAAAATGAGTTCGGATCCAACCTATAACATAAATTTGACTGGTGACATCAAACAAATGCTTGAAGAGATTGGCACTGAGAAAGGGAGGCAAACTGCCCTGCTTGGTGGCGGTGGCAGCAAGGCGCAAAATGAAAGGGCTGCCGCACTTGCTGCCATTTTAGCAGCAAGGTCCCGCATAAAGGAGGACACAGAATCCAATTCAAATGGTGAAGTTAGAGCCCCACAGGCATACAGTATTGTTGATGCGGCTTCTGCTGCCGTACACGGGAGAAGTGCTTCTGCAGCAAAAGCCTCAGCAAGTGATAAAACTGCTTCTCGGATAGCTATGCACATGGCTGGTGAGAGGGATCTTGTCAATGCAAAGTTGGTTAGTAATTTCTATCTGCTGATCTCATAACTAGATGTAACAAACTGTAAACCAGAGTTTCAGGTTTTCATACGGTTTATAAGCAGAAGATATGGCCTGTGCTAAAACCTTTTGCATGTTTAGATGCCCTGAAGTCATTAATATTGAAATTAGTTTCAGATGGAAATCCATATCAAAGCCAAATTTGTGAATCTGTGATTCTAGGCTACATTAAATCAGCATTTAACTTGTCGGAAACCAGAATAATGGGACACAATCAAATGAAAAGACATTTTAACAGAAGGTAAAACAATAGAATAAAAGGGAAAAGAAAACTGTATCTTAACTTATAATTGTCAGCAAAGTCGGTGAGGATTTATAACTATGTTTGGAAAAGCATGGAGGAAGATGATATTAAGTCCAATAAACTCGAGGATGAGTTTCATAGACCATGAAAAGCTAGGCAGCTAAAATAAGGGAACATATTGTAAGTTTATTCATCAAAACCTATGTGTTGGAATATGTGTGGAAGTAGAAGGTCACTGAACATTAAAAGAAATGTGGGAAAAGATGACTAAGGGCGACAATCAATAGAAAGGCATGAAGACAAGTTAATAGTGACCAATGAAGGGAAGGAAATAAGCATGTGGGTGACTGTAAACCCTGAGCTATTCTAAACTTGTTTGTCTAAGATAGAGAAACAAAAAATGAGTTTGATTGTCACCGGAAGAAGCAAGTTGAGAAATTTAAACCTAATGGGAAAAAACTGAAAATCTTTTTCCAGCTTTTGGTAGCTTCCTTATGTTTTCTTTCCCCTGGTAATATTCGATAGGATGTAAGAGATCCATGGGTTGTTTTCTTTTACTTCTGTCAAGGTTAACTTTCAATTGTTAGTTCGATCTTATACGAGGCATTAGTTATTGAGCAATGTATGTGATTAGGTGCCAAACAAGATACTTTAAATCTCTTCTATCTTTCTTGGAAATTGGTTGGCATGGTTGCACTGATCTTGTCTTTCCTAACTTCTGTGATCAAGCACCATAAGAAAATGAACTTCATAACATCTAATTGGTGAAGTCCTGGTTTCTAGATGATGTGAGATTCAGTCTAACCATGTCTCTATTGGAAGGATTTGAAAGTTGCACATAATTTTCAGTAAACTTGGTCTGTGGTGTTTTGATTTTTGCTGTTCATAGACCTTGCAGTTCACATAGCCCATTCCATCTTGATGTGCAAATAGGTATTCCACGTCGAAAAATCCATCTGGTCTGAGTTAGCTGGTTTGGTCTGAAAATGGATATCATAACGAGTAGGCAGGTTTTATTACCAAAGTAGGGATTTTTATTGGGACTGCTCCATGCACCCTGCCCTATCCCAGCCCACCATTTGAGCAGTTCTAATCATAACATTTAAGTGATCATTTTCACCTGAGAAGGTTGAAGCGATGGATATTTGGGAGGTCACTTCTCCACAGATAACTATGTGTCAGCAGTCCAAATTACATGTGAAGTTACATCAACCTGCCACCTTTCTGCATTTGATTTTGACATTCCCCCATTAGTTGGCGACTGCAAGTGCTACGAATGTCATCTCAAAGTTGGTTAACGTATGTTACTAAATTGTTTGCAAAGAAATCCTTTGCTTTGATCTCTCACTGCATCTTCTCCTTCCACTCCTTCCTCATCCATGTATCTAAGAATAGGTTGCTTTATAGATAATAAATTTCCAATTTTATCTGGTTAAACTTGTTTCTGGAGTTGAAACCGTAGTGCTCGAATTGATATATTCTTGATTGGGGTTTCTCTATTTTGCCAAGAATAGGCAAGGTCCTCCTTGGTGATGAACTTGTTAGAGAGTTGTAAAAAAAAAACAAGGGGGAAGGGTTTTTGATGCAAAGATTGCTGGAGCCAGTTTGTTTAATTTTTTAGAACTGAGTTAGTTTAAGCAAGTTCTGAGATTAGATTTCTTTTCAGGTGAAGAGCCGCTATACCACTGGTGCTGCATCACGATCCTTCACTTCAACCTCATATGACCCCGTTACCAAAAATGAATATGAGTACGTTAAGGTTGAGAAGAATCCAAAGAAGAAGGGATATGTTCAGCTGCACACAACCCATGGGGATCTGAATATAGAGCTGCACTGTGATATTGCTCCCAGAACATGTGAGAACTTCATCACACTTTGTGAAAGAGGCTATTACAATGGAGTAGCTTTTCACAGGAGCATAAGGTAACTGCAACATTATTTCAGGTCCATAATTATTTTCTTTCAGTTCACTGTGCTCCGAGATCCAGAATTTGATGTTTTTCACTTCTGTTTCAGAAATTTTATGATTCAAGGTGGTGATCCTACTGGTACTGGGAGAGGAGGTGAATCAATATGGGGAAAGCCTTTCAAAGACGAGTTGAACTCCAAGTTACTTCATTCTGGAAGGGGTGTAGTTAGCATGGCTAACAGTGGTCCACACACAAATGGTTCACAGTTCTTTATTTTGTACAAATCTGCGAATCATTTGAACTTTAAACATACGGTTTTTGGTGGAGTAGTTGGCGGCTTGACTACATTGGCAACGATGGAAAAGGTTCCAGTTGATGATAATGATCTGCCCCTGGTGAGTCATTCTATTCAGCAGTATTAATCTTTTACTGCTTTTGTTACTTTACGCGGTTGCATTCTAGTGTAATATTAGTTTACGTGCATGCACAAATACCGGGCACTTGCACCGAGAATGTTCTCGCAAACGCTAGATCAACCTTTGAGGGAGAAATAGGACTCTTAACCATGTGGTGTTCATTCTTTTGGTCACTATGGTTCGTATTTTGCTTTTGGTCCTTATACTTTGTTCGGTTATAATTTTAGTCCTTGTGCTATTCTCCGGCAACAATTTAAGTCCTTCCGTCAAAATATCCATTTAAAATTCACCGGAAATTGCTGAGTCAGCTCTATCATGGCACTGGCAAGCACAAATTAGACTTTTGGTCCCCATACTCTTAAAGGAACGATTGATTTGAGTCCTTGTACGTTGTTCTATTGATAAAACTAGTCCCTGTATTATTTGTCCCAACAAAATCTTAGTAACTTTTATCACATTTCCACTCAAAATCTTGTGAAATTGTCAAATTCAGACACACTTAATTTGTAATTCCTACATTTATAATATTGTATTCATCAATGACATCCTTATTTTCAGTTAGAGATATATAAAAGTGTTGAGGACTACTTTAGAAAATTGTAAATAGCTTTTAAATATCTAATCACAACTTTAACTCACTATAAATAGGCTAAATACGCTAGACAACTTATGGTCCGATTCAATCTCAACCCTTGAATATTCAATGGATTTGAGAAAAGTCTCTTCAATTGTTATTATTAGAACCACCACTATTGTCATAACATAATGTCATGTATGTGAATAACAGAAAATCTCATAGAAGTTATATTAAGAATAAAAGTGTAAAAACTCTACTTAAAATCTCGTCAAGTAATGGTACGAGGAGTGAAATTGTGGGAAACAAAGTATAAGGACTAAATTTGAACACTTTGAAAAGTATAGGGACCAGAAGGGCAATTTGTTTTAGAGTCTTGTACACGTAGGTGCGACATGTCGGTTGTCGGTGCATGACTCAACAATTTCCGACATAGTTAGAATGGGAATTTGATGGAAGGACTTGTGTTGCCGGAGAATAGTGCAAGGGCTACAATTATAACCAAACAAAAGTACAAGGACCCAAAAAAAAAAAAAATCAGCCCAAACTACAGGGACCAAAATTATAATTTCCTCTATTTTTTTTCACTTGTTAAAAATCCTTTGAGATTTGAAAGACACGTGTGCATACACCCTGAGCTAGTATGCACACTAAAAAGTGTGCACCCAAGCAATATCATCCTTTGGGGGAGAAATAGGACTCTTCACTGTTTGGATGCGTAAGGTTAAGGGTGTTGTGGGTTTTGGATGGATAGATTTTTCAATGTCAGTATTGTCAAATCGAGATGTAAAAAAATGCCTATAATTTTAGATCCTTTCCCATGCTGTACCGGTCTGATTTGGTAACTCATATCCAAGGAACCGACAAACTTGTAACAGCGAACACAAACATACTGCTACCAGGAGTAGATCTGTTATTGTGGTCTTCTGTCATATGTGCAGGAAGAGATCAAGATTACAGGGGTGACGGTATTTGTCAATCCTTATAATGAACCTGATGAGGAAGAGGAGAAAGAGAAGACTGAAAACGACAAAGCTGCTGAGGATGAAGAAAATGTTAGTAATCAATGTTTTGTTTTGATTTTATCTTAAAGAGCATTTTTTGTGGATAATTGGGGTCTTAGACTCATGCTGTTTCGCTCTCTCTGTAGGACAAGGTTGGGTCATGGTATAGCAATCCAGTACCTGTCGGGGGTGGCCAGGTAGGGAAATATTTGAAATCAAGGAGTGCTCCAGCTGGAACAGCTGTCACCGACAGGGTGGCAGCAGAAAATGGTGTCGTGAAGAAGAGGAAAGTAGGAGTCTCAACAGAATACGGTAACTTTTCTTCTTGGTGAAGAGTTTTGCCTTTGGTTATTTAGAGTGTTTCCATTTTGTACCCTTTGAACAGATGATGTATCTTTTTTTTTGTTCTTTTTTCTTTTTTTTCCATCCCTTCTAATATTTGGCAATGGCAGCAATTCACGTGTATATTGTTATTCAGTGAGATGTACTGTAGTCATTAGTGCCCTTCCCTAAAACCGGTTTCCTCTGTAAAATTTCATCTGGTCCCAGAACGAATTCATAATGGAAAGTAAATGCTGCAATCTATTTAGTGGAAGCAGCTGTTTGCTACTCGATTCGCAAGATTGCGCTGTGAGATTTGAAATGCCATCAGTATATGTGTGCGTGTTTGGGGGGCTGTCGAGGGGATTCATGAATTCATACCTGCATTCTGGCTCTTAAATTACTGTGTGAATTATAGTCAGCACAGAAGCTGCAGCTTGGGACTTGATTATCATGATATTGCTGTGATTTCCCAAGTACCGTCTGTGTCTGTGCGCTTGTCTATAGAGTTTGATGGGCAGTTTACGGATTCAGGAATTTTACTTGCATTTTGGCTATTCAACTCACTATTTTTCAGGGTCTATCATGATTTTTTTGCGATATCAGTTATGTGTACGTCTCTTTTTTGCTTTAGGCAATCTCAGAAAAGGTAAAAGCTAATTCAAAGTAACAAAAGATTTGTCGAATAAAGGCCTTTGCATTAACGTGAATGCTGAGTGCATTATTTTCTGGAGTCAGAGACTAGGCACTCAAAAAGAGCACCATGATATGTAAAATCAGTGAAACCCAGGAGGCATCCTTTTTCTTTTGGGCGCTTTGATGAGCTGATGTGACGCTTGTTCCCTTTTCAGGCGTCATGTGTTTTTTGTCCTAAATGAAGGTTCTTTTTATTTACTTATAATACCGTGCGGTGATAATACTCTTAATTGAATCTTTGAGGACACAATATCAAAACGACTTGAATAGTTATTTTTGCAAGTTTTGCCTGTTTATTCCCAAGTGTGAAATGACATTGCAAGTAATCAAACTCTCACTCGTTTTCCAGTTAAGCATTTAAACTCCTTTTTTATTTTTATTTTTTAACTTAGTACCTCAACTTTTCAAAATGGAAGGTTTTCGTCAAGAGGAGCGTCGTGTCCCACAATTTTCACTTAAGTGGATTCCCGATCATATAAATATGATGACATGGACGGATGCTCATCTAATTTCTCCATCTTAGCGTTGGTTCACGATTCGTAACTTCTTCCACCATCACCTCCCTCAAGTACGTTGATCGTGGCCCTTGCCTGGCCGAACTGCTGCATCTGTTATATCTCCATAATGACAGATGGCGTGATGTCAAGCTCAACCAAATATGGCGCGCTCGACCAGTTCTGGTGCCTCTGGAGTGGAGGCAACATCCCTTCCGTGGGCCACGGAGCACGGCATTGTGGCTGAGATCTTGGCGGTTGAGAGGTTGAGCTTGAAGCAACTGAAGGTGGATCATCATGGTACGTGGAAGAGATGCACTCAATACAGGAGTTATGGTGCTCAAGGGTCAGCTCCATCATGGTGCACGTTGAGCTCCACCGCGGCTGTGGTCGGCTTGTAGCGATAAAAATTGGGATTTGATAAAATCGTCAAGTTTGAATAGATGACGTCATAGAATAAATTCACGCCACATACAGAGTGGACGACTCCACGTGCCCGTAAATGATGACCTAGCTCTGCATCAATTGATTCAAATTCAAATTGGTCCTTTGTAGCCAGTTTCAGGCTTTGGAATTATCGGAGAAATGTCCTGGAGAAGTGAGATAGGGTTTGCCACTTTGGTGTCAAACAAGTTTTGCTAAGACAGTTTCGTCTGTTTTTTGGCAAGAACTTTCAATTTAAGAACAGACCTCTCAAAATCTCTTTTGACCTAAAAGACTCCAACGTGCAAATCAAGCTTTGGAGGCCTTTATGTGTATCAAAGCAGGAGTTGAAGGTTGGCCAGGGAATCAAAATCGCTCTCAAAGATTGTCTCTACTTCTTATGCTTATTTTTGAGAAAAAAATCTTGCCATGCTAATTGTAAATTTCCAAGAGAAAATAGATATAATCGTTGCAAAGAGTGCTTTGAGCGGAGAGTGAAGTGTGTAGTACTCGTAGATTGAGCTATATAAGTCTTTCGTGGAGAGTTAGATTCATGTGTAAACGCTGTCAAAGGCTTCAAGGATTGCGCTAGTGGACTCTAGCTTGTTATTGGACTGTTAAAACCGGAAGATTGGAGTAAGCCGAGTAGAAAATGCCAAACCATTTGAGCCAAAGCTCTGATCCCGTTTCTCTTCCAATTGTGCGTGTAATTTGACTCGATTCTGCGCCCACAGAAAAATTGTACTCAAATTTTCCTCGAAAAAGTTTAGAAATCAATCGCGGGTTGGCCTGACCACCCTTGCCAACCGCTGAGAAAAAGAAAACAGAGAAAATAAAAAAATAAAGGAAAAATTAGTTAAATATTCGAAAATTTATTAAAAATTATTCACGTCAGTACCGACAGTGTGGGTCCGAGTGGATATAACCCAGATAGTGATGGGAAACACCCTCCCCCAAATCCTTTGGGATCTACTTTGTAATGACGCTTTATCTGGATATTACTCTTTTAGCTTTCCTAGTTAAATGAAAATCGTTTGATTTCGACCAAAAAAAAAAAAAATCTATCGATGCTGATTTTCGATCAAAGCCTGGTGAAACGCCTGATCCAAAATTAGATGCCTACAGGATCGAACAACAGGGATTTTGATTATTTTCTTAAAATTATATGTCTGCAGGATTGAACAACAGGGATTTTGATTATTCTCTTAATGCTATTCGAGGGTCTTGATGTCTTGATCTCGAATCAGATCGTATGATCTTTAGCTCATTTCCTGACGGAATATATTGAAGGGCGATATGGCTAGATCTCAAATTAGATACCACGGTATTCATTCTTTTTTAACGAACTGGATCTGCGAGCATTTGTGGTGCCCCAGAATGTCATGCGCAACCTATGTCATTTTTTTTTATATTTTATTTTCTTGTAATTAATAGCATGCAAAAGCACCATACACATTTCCATAACATCCCATGCAACAAATCGCATGAGTTTAATCATTGTAGGTATGCTTTTTAATTTTACCACCACTAATTGCCCACTTGATACAGTATTCAATCAAATACAGTATATTACATATGAACTGGGAAGAAGGTCGCGTCAACTAACATCACCACACCCGTACTAATCCAAAAGCAAGGCCACATATTAACCAAACTACATCCATCTCCGGGGTTGATGGCCTCCTACATCATCTTGCCCCCTTCATCTTTATGTCCAGATGAACTATCGAAACCCTTAAGTGGTCCAACAAACTCCCGATTGGATCTACACTTAGTATGTACTACCGCCGATTCAGGTAGAAGCATATCTTCAAATACACAATTGAAATGCATGGGAGCTCCAAAAAGAAGTAGCGGTGGGAGATCCATCCTTTATGTCTAAAAGGTAAAGAGTGAGCCAAAAACCAACAAATGAAATCTCTGAGTTTAAGGTAGGAGATCGGATCCCCTTACCACTCAATATAGTATAAGACAACATGATTCAAAACAACGACAACAACAACAACATGTGACGAGTGCAAGAGTAAGTATATTATTCTTCTTATCATGCTATGCCATTGAAAACCAATAACAACATTACATAGTATCATTCACTCAATGCAAGCGGATGGCATAGCATATTATGATGCAAGGGTAACACCAATCGGTTCATTGGTCAAACACGTGTGCCTATAAGTGTTTATATTTATGCACATATACATGGAATGCACCGAGGCATTCGGGCACATGGGGTATTGTTTGATTCGTCACCACTAACATATGGGTGACAGAATTATATGACATCTTAATTTCCACACTTAGCCAGATAGTCTCATGCACATAACAACATTATCATCGTATAGTCTCTCTTGTTTAACATTTTTTTTTCAAGAATTGGCCTCCGGTATACAACATTTTATCATGCAAGTCATGCCTGGAATATAATTACGTTACACTTCAATAATCACATACACACCTTAAAACTTTTTAAAAAACTCTCTCGTCATGAGAACTTTTCTCTCTCGCCATGAGAGCTCCCCCATCCCTATCACCCAAACCTAATCCATGTATTTCATCCCCCCTGCATTTCTCCTTCCTTGTATATAGGAACCCACTCCAACGGCAACCTTTCCCCCTGACTTTCGTAACCCACACTGAACCCTAAACCGATTTCGCCCAAATCACACAAACCCTTCTTTCTTCCATCGATACTTGTATGTGTCCTTCAGCCTTTTCGAGCTCCCTCATCCAACAGTTGTTGAAATCTCCTACTCGCAGTGGATGCTGATGGGGCACTCTTCGTATGCCCGGTTCCCCTCACCTGCACAGTGAAGATCAGATGGATCAAGAACTAAGGATGAATTCCCTTTGTAGTCGACTGGGTCATCTTCGGGCAAAAACAAAAAAAAGCAGTGGCTGATAAGGTGGTCACCGAGATAAGCATCAAGGAAGGTGAACGAACAGCTTTTGGGAGACTCTATGGTAACCCAAAGATTAATTTTCAAGGTTTCCAATCGACAATGAAGAAAGCCTGGAAATCCGAAAAGGTAGTTTGTTCTCACCTCGAGTTGGGTCTATTTTCCTTTGTCTTTGAAAGTGTAGAGGAGAAATGCAGAATCCTAGAATCTGGCCCTTGGACTTTCTCGAGGCATCTCCTGATTCTTAAATCCGGGGAACCCAGCTTCGTGCCTCAGTGTTACTGCTTTGACTCATGTGCATTTTGGCTTCACGTTGTGGGGTTGCCTGTAGAGGGTAGAAAAGATGAGGTCATTAGCAGAATTGCTGAGCAGGTCAGGAGAGTTTTGGAGGTCAAGATTGAAGCTAGAGGCTATGCAGCTATAGCAATGTGTAAGGCCAAGGTTGTTCTAAACTTACTAAATCCTCTAGAACCTGGGTTGATCTATAACTATAAAGGGAAAGAACTCTGGATTGACTTCCGATATGAAAGACTTCCTATTTTTTGCTTTTCATGTGGCAAAATTGGACACTATGCCCAACATTGTGCTTATATCCCCTACGAGGAAGAACGCTTTGCAAGTAATGAGAATATTTTCTATGAGACGTGGCTGAAAACAGAGATGAATTCCCCCAGCCCTTATAGGAAATCGTTCTATGACACTAAAATTGTTGAAGATTTAGAGGAGGAAACTATTCCGGAGACCCCACAATCGCCCAATATAACCAATAGTGCTGGTAGAATGTTTGGGGATACTGCAAAGAGGGAATCATCCAGTGAGGAAAGAGAGAAGAGGAAGGCGAGCGAGTTAGAAAGTCATACCTTAATAGGGGACAAGGAGAAGGATCCTGTTGATATAGATGGTGCGAGACAACTCATGCTAGAACTCCCTTCATTCCATGGCTGCAATAGTCAAAAGAAAGTTCAGAAAAAATCAGCTACAAGAGTAGCAAAAAAAGGAAGAATGATGCATTGTACTGAGGAGAAGGAGATGAATGATATGCTCCTGGATGAGTCGCTCCTGCATGATACACCTGTTGGGTCTGCTGAAGAAAGTAACATACGAGCACTGGTGGCTTGCCCTAATAAGCCACCGAGTAACAAATGAGTATACTCGCTTGGAACTGTCAGGGGTTGGGCACACCTCTGACAGTTCAAGCTCTCAGAGCCATTTTGGCTCAAGAAAGGCCCAAGTCAGTTTTCCTTTGTGAGACAAAGAACCGAGAAAGAGTTGTCCTTGGTGTTAGGAAGAGGTTGAAGTTTTAGCACCGGCATATTGTAAACCCGAGGGGCTTGAGTGGGGGTTTGGCTCTATTCTGGAATGATAACATTGTTGTAGAAATTATCTTGGCTACAAATGATTTCTTGGATTTGAAATATACTGACCCAGAGCAAGGTAGACCATTCAGACTGACCTGCTGCCATGTACCTACTACCTACCAAGAAAGAGTTAGATTATGGGAAGAAATTAAGCAAATGAAGTCTGAGCCTGGCTTGCCTTGGGTCTGGATTGGTGACTTCAATGAAATCCTATATGTTTGGGAGAAAACTGGTAGGAGGGAGGCTGAGAATTACAGAATGCATTCGTTTCGGGAGCTACTTGAGGAATGTTCGATGATGGAAATCGAGAGTAAGGGGTGTGCTTTCACCTGGTTTAATAATAGAGATGGGGATAATCTAGTGAAAAAGAAACTGGACAGAGCTATATGCAACCTTGCTTGGAGGGTGGCTTTTCCGTTAGCTGAGGCTTTCGCTTTACCTGCGATAGGGTCGGATCATAGTCCTATTTTACTTACCCTGACTTTGTGCCAAATTGAAAAGGAAGAAATCCTTTAAATTCGAATCTTTCTGGACCGAGAGTAAAGATTACAGTCGCATTGTTAGAGAAATATGGGAGAAATCTGAGAGGGAAGGAGCAGATATGGTAGATAAATTAAAATCCGTCTCAGTCGCTTTGGAGAAATGGAGTAGGAAGGAGTTCCCTAACTGCAGAAACCAAATTAAGAAGCTACAAATGGAGCTCCAGAGAATCACTAATGGCCAGGATTCACCTGAAGTAAGATTCATCCAAAGGGAGTTATCAGAGGAAATTAAAAAACATTGGCGGAGGAAGGAAATGTATTGGGGCCTAAGATCAAGAGTAAACTAGCTGAGATGGGGGGATAAAAATACCAAGTACTTTCATACGACAACGATACAGAGGAGGCAATAGAATAGAATCTCAATGTTAAAGATGGTAGGGGAGGAGACATGGGTCAAAAAGCCAGCTTATCTAAAGAAGATGACTGCGCACTTCTTCGCTGAGTTATACACCTCATCAGGGCCTAGGTGTTTTGAACCAATTCTTGCACAATGTCCTAGGTTCGAAAGTGATGATATGAATGTTGCTCTATCCGCTGAAGTTACCCTTGAAGAAGTCCAGGATGCTATCTTCACAATGGGATCAGAAAAAGCTCCGGGACCCGTTGGCCTGAATAGTTTATTCTATCAGCAGAACTGGGAGCACATTAAGGCTGGGATATTCAGGGGTATCAAGGGATTCTTTGATACAGGGAATATGAACCTAGATTTGAATTAAACATTGCTAACTCTCATTCCAAAAGTGAAACATCCCGAGAGGCTGCACCAGTTTAGACCAATTAGCCTATGCAACTTTGAATAAAAAATTATCTAAAAAAATCCTTGCAAATAGGCTAAAGGGCTGGCTGCCCATGTTAATTGCAAAAGAACAGAGTACTTTTGTCGGAGGAAGACAAATTCAAGATAATATCTTGATAGTGCAGCAGATTTTACATCAAGTGAGAATTAGGAAGAGAAAGAAGAGGTTCCAAGCGGTTTTGAAACTCGACATGAAGAAAGCGTACGACCAAGTTGAATGGGACTTCCTAGAAGCTTGTTTGGTCAAAATGGGATTCTGTGGAATTTGGGTGGATAGAGTTATGAAATGTGTCTCCTCGACCACTCTGAGTGTGAAGTTTAATGGAGAACCTCTACCCTATTTCCAACCATCGAGAGGATTAAGACAAGGAGACCATATCTCCCCTTATCTTTTCATTCTGATGGCTAACACTCTGTATATGTTAATGAAAAAGACAGTCAGTGAAGGGACCATAAAGGGTATCCCACTGAACAGGTTTTGTCCCCTCCCTCACACCTATAATTTGCGAACGACTCAATTTGTTTCTTAGAAGGAAAGTTAGTAGAATGCCAGAATCTGGCGATGATCCTAAACCAGTATTGTTATGCCTCTGGTCAAGAGATTAACCTAAACAAATCTAGACTTTTCATGGGTCCAAACTGTCCGTTGCAACTCCAGGATAGCCTAGCTAATAATGCTCTTAGAGTTCTAGTCATACGGAAAATAGGAAAGTATCTGGGCCTCCCTTCTGGCTGGGGAGAAACCAAAAAGAAGATGTTATCATGGATCGATGCATGTGTGGATATGAAACTGGAAGGATGGAAAGAGAACTTATTTTCAAATGCTAGAAAGGAGACTGTCATGCTCCGAGCCCGGCGAGCACGCGAGCATTCCACCTTCGCCGTTACCTTTGATGATCTCCCAAGAACCAACGGCCATTAACTTAAGGACCTATATGAAGCATGCAAGCGAAAACGAGAACATATCCTTATCAAATAAAACAACACAAGATGACTTAAAACAAAAGGATACGCTTCCCATTAAGGTCTATCATATGTCAAAGGTTAAAATTCTAAACCCACAATTCATTGTACAATCCCTAAGGCCACAAAAGGTTCATAACCATTTCCTCCAATTCAGTCTTCAAATGTCAATCATGGCATTCCTCGAGTTTCCATAGCCTGGGACCTGAAAAATATTGTCCCACGACGGGGTGAGATATATAATCATAGTAAGTCAAACCTAACCCTAAACTAGGCTATCAGTACCTCCAGACACTTTTGAAAAACAGGGTATCTTGGGATCAAAAGCTTTGGCATAACAGGGTACTTGACAAAACTTGATATTTCAGTACTTTCAAAACAGCTTGACTCAGTCAAGAAAAATCAAGATAACTCTAAGCTTTGTACAATGGTAGGGTTTTCAATCAGAAGCAAGCACTCGACGCCATCTCAAAACATGAGGCAACTTTCATTTCTTTCTCAAAAGTATCATTCCTCGAAATTTTCAGAAAACATATTATTTTCTCTCACGCCCCTCTTTAGGCTAAATTTCAATTCATGAGATAAATTTTCAATCTCCAACCATGAGGAATTTTCAAACTCGTGAGGTAAATTTAATATTTGAGGCAAATCTCGATTCAAGAGGCATTTCAATTTCTCAAAAATCAGTTCTTTGATATTTTAGGAAATAGTTCTTTCCATAACCACCCATCTTAGGCCGCCCACTTTGGGGCTGCGAGATGATTCGGTCTCCATATGACCCGTCAGTACATATGAGACTCTCGTGTCCGGACCTAGAGATGATTCGGTCACCATACGACTCTCGACACCCATTTTCAATCGAGATGAATCGTGTCGGTATGGGACTCTCTAGCAGCACGACCTCGTCAGGTCAAATGGGAGTAACTCCCTCCCAGAGCTCTATTTGAGAGTAACTCCCTCTCAGCCAAATGAAGTAACTCCCTCCATATCAAATTGATAGTAACTCCCTCTCAGATCAAATGAAGTAACTCCCTCCATATCAAATTGAGAGTAACTCCCTCTCAGTAAAAATTAATTGGCCTCAAGTTTTTAATTAAAACAATTTCATGCCTCCAATCTTTCATTCAAAAAAACTCATGTATTCCCATCAAAGCCTCAAACAACTCAATGAGCACAGCTCAAAGCAAATAAGGTCTCAATTTCTCATTCAAAAACAATTCATGAAATTCAAGTATTTTCATCGCCTATTTGAGGTATTCATTTCAAACGTCCCTCAACTAGACAAAACACATTTCTCATTATGAAATTCTTAGTCAAGCAAATGCGTTACTCAGCCATTTACGACATTCGACGCTTGACACAAAATCATGGTTTCACAAGTCATCTCAAAACTCAATTGGTGATTCAATCCACTCAAAGTACTCAAACGAAATAGGAATCTCCACAAAGCATGTCAAAAGTCTAACCACATTCCACAATCAAGTTAAGACTCCTCAATTCAACTTCGATTTCACAATTTTCATGCAAATCACTCAATCACAGCTTCATTAAAAACAGGGCAGGTTCGGGTCTAATGCTCCTCAATCAAAATCGGTTCATAACTCACCAATTTTCTCAAACAAGATCATCTCTTAGTAGCCTAACATCCTAATAAAAGGTTAGGAATAACGTACCTCAAGCCTAGGCCAAGCAATTTCCACAAAACGCACGACACAACGTCGCAGCACCAAGCTGTCCATATTGGCCTTCAACGACCAGATTCAGTCCTAAATAAACTGGCATTGCTCCATCAAATTTCTACGAAATCAAATTTCATAATCTTATACTTCAATTTCTTATGGACGCGTGGGCGAAACGGAGCTCAATTCGGATACCGGACGACTTAGAACGACTCATTTTAAAATCGGTGCGCGTTAAGGACAGATTGGTCGGTCCTATGGATTTCATGCAAACCGTCCATTAAAACTCATCCAAACTCCTTTCTAACTCCTTATACTCTTCACCAACATGTAATACTATGTCTTAGAGAGCCTTACCAGCAATTTCCGGGCAAGGCGACACCTCGGCGAACCTTTAAATGACTCGGTTCCCACGGTCCAGTGCAGGGGCAAAATTCGGTTCTGAGTTAAACACACCCAACAGCCATTTAATAGCCTCTAAACCCAAATTCCTCACAAAATCGACTTGCCAATACATCTATTTATAAGTTTATAAGGCTCACCGTAAATTTGGAAGCAAGCTAAACCTTCTAGATCTTCCAATCGGTCCGATCCTACTCGGTTCTCAGGCGAGCAGGTTCTGCTCCACAGAAGCGACCTCAAAACAGCCATGGAAACCCATCTAAACTCAACTAAACTTGTAACCACAGCTCAGCCAACTCAAGTACTATGAGTGTAGAAGATCTCACCGAAAATTTGTAGCCATTTGAAGTCTTGAAGCCCCCGAAACATATTTTTCCCCAAAACTGGTCAGATTCTGCCTCCATCCTGACCTTTGCTCATTTAAATGGACCCATGGGAAAAATGGCTGGGCCAATCTGAGCTCATGACATGTCCCTAGAAATAGGACACAATAAGCCTTCAGATGGCGGTGGAATCACCTCAATCTGATGTTGGATGAAAACGTTATGGCCGGAGGAAGGGAGGTGGTTGGTGCTGGTTGGGCGGGTCTAGTTCGGCCGAGAGAGAGAAGAGGAAGAAAATGCCATGGAAATAAGGAAGAGAGAGAGGCTTCTCAATTATTGGTTTGAAGACACCAATAATTGGTGCAAGACACAAATAATTGGTGCAAAAGGGGTTCCTCATAGGATGACATGTGGCATTTCTCCATTAATGTCCATGAAAAATTACCATAATACCCCCATAATTTCGGCCACCACATTCTGAAATTGCAAATGACCAAATTGCCCTCCTTTAGTTCTTAAGGCAAGGTTAGGGATCGAAGGGCAAAACGGTAATTTTGCACTTGTAGTCTGAAATTTTATTTTCCCAATCTGAATTGCTCTTGATAAGGCGACTTCTATTTCAATTCAAATGTTGGAATTCCTCAATGTCTAATGCCCAAATCTCGAGGTCCAATTTCATGCCGAATTCTCATCGACTGTAATTCCAGTTTATCTCAAACTGACGGGCGACTCTTGCAAGCGCTACGCGTATCGACCTTGGGGTTTTTCTCAAGCCATGACGACTTTGGTTGTCATGTTATTGCGAGGGTTTATCGCTAGCTCCTACGGTCCTGATCATCGGAATCCGATTTAGGAAATTCTCACAAATTACACATTGGTTAAGCGGAATCACCTGCGTCCCAACGTATAACGCTAGCAAGGCATTCCATGATCGTTCCTAGATCGATCTCTGCTGGCCCAAAATATTCCCTCGACAATCCTTATGGTCAAAGTGACATTTCTCATTCAAATCCTCCAGGTCCACGTACCCGACTCCGCGTTAGTCTTTCCCTTTTGGTTAGTTAACTCAAGGGTGGTCACCTCCGAGTGAGTTACAACTGAAACTCATCGATCAATACATTGTCATTCCATAGCCTCAAGAGGGGTCGGAATTCGAAATGTCACAGAGACCCTCATCAAAGCTGTTGTCCAGGCTCTTCCCCAGTATGCTATGTTCATTTTCAAAATTCCCAAGTTGATTTGCATGTTGATTGAAAGGAAGATAGCCCGCTTTTGGTGGAAAAATAATGAGAAGAAGGCCGGAATTCATTGGCGCAAATGAGAGCTCCTGAAATTAAGGAAGGACAACGGAGGTTTATGCTTTAGAGATATGGCAAGTTTTAATCAAGCTATGTTGGGAAGACAAGCATGGAGATTAACTCAAAACCAAAACTCCCTATGGAGTAGAGTTATTAAAGGTATGTATTTCCCAAACAACAACCTCCTACAGGCTAAAAGAGGCGTGAGACCATCTTGGGGTTGGATTAGTATCCTACACAACAGGGATACTATAGCAGATTCGATGCGCTGGTCTATCGGAACAGGGGAGGATGTACTTATCCAGGAAGATCGCTGGCTTAGGAGGGGTATCATTGGGGGTCCGGCAAACATATTGGATCTGTTGTACGTTTCAGTGCTGATCCTAAAGGAGGAAGCTGCTTGGGATGTCGAAAAAATTAATCTCCTCTTTGATGAAGATATAGTTTCGGAAATCTTAGCCATCCCTATTAGTCCAACATCTCAGGAAGATAAGCTGAAATGGATTGAATCTGTGAATGGGGACTACACTATAAAAAGTGCCTACAACTTTTTACGAGAAAAGGAAATGAAACAGAACCAGGAGATGGCTTCTACTTCGGTCCAACTATCAAGAAGACTTTGGAATGGAATTTGGAAAGCCAATATCCCTTATAAAGTTATATTATTTCTATGGAATACTGCACAAAATGCCTTGTCTACAAGGGATAACCTTCATCGGCGACATATAATCAATGATCCTCTATGCCCTATTTGCAACCGACAACCAAAAACAGTAGAACACCTCCTTCTCTTTTGTCCATGGACATATATTATCTGGAGCAAGATGAACCTAAGTCATCGATTGCTACAGACAAAACGCATGGATGTCTAGTTGGACTCAATCATCTACAACCCAAGCTGCGCTACCACCTTCGATTTGATTGCATTCACTCTCTGTAGGGGAATCTGGAAATCAAGGAATAATTAGGTGTTTAGGAGAATAAAACCGTGTGCAGATTCCTTAATTGACAAAGCGGAATCAGCTCTCGAGATTTATAGAAGATGGAACCGGAAAGCTCAGATCTCTGCGATGACAGTCGCAAACTCACCGTCTATGTGGGTGCCTCCAGAACCTCCAGATCTAAAGCTTAATGTTGATGCTTCTGTTGGGGGTGATATGGATCGAGAAGGTGCGATCACGGGGGTTATTCGTGATTCGAAGGGCGCTCTGGTTGATGGATTTGTGGAGACCATCACCCCGTGCATCCCCTAATATCTGAAGCTCATGCCCTCATCGCCGAGTTGAAGTTTATGGAAGTATGGAGCGAGATAAGAGAGAAATTAAATTCTGTTTCGGTGGAGTCAGATTCGCTTGCTTTAGTCCGTGTGGTCAACAGCGATGTGGAAGCCAGTTGGGAAGCAGAGCCTTTAATTATCCAAGCCCGTCAGATCCTCACTAGCCTTCCCAGCGTTTCTCTCTCCCATTGCAGGAGAACTGCAAATCAAGTGGCCGACCGAGTGGCCAAGTTATACCGTGCTCAACAACTTCTGGCCCAATGGGCCTCCGCCCCACCTATGTCCGTGTGGAATTTACTTTGTGCTGATGCCCCTTCGATGGGCCTCTATGTACAAACTCCTAGCTTTGAGTAATATCATTTTGCTTGTTCCAACAAAAATAATAATAATAATAATCACATACACGGGTAGAATAATGACATGCTCGCATCTTTTCACTTCTCATGTAACTCATGCAATTATGTGCACCACCAAACGCATACCATTTTTCTCTTCTCCTCATGCAATCATCATTGTAATAGAATGCTTGAATTGATTAACGGTCACAAATGATAAGTGGGTATGATCGGCAAGTGATCGTACACAGAAAATGGGTATAAGCGGTATGTGATTATACTCAACAAGTGATTATGAGCAATATGTGTTTATACTCAACAAATGGGGATAAGCACACCGGGAGTGTCATAATTTGTGTACAGTATTCACTTGAGTGTCATAACTATTTTTTTGCTCGCTTGAGTGCCACAAATTTAAAATAAATGATCATTTAAGTGTCATCGCCGATTTGCCCTGCCGAAAATCCTACATGGAAGCTGAAAAATTTGATGTGGCATCACCGGAGCAATTTTTTGAAATTTTTAATGCACACGTGGATTTTAATTTATTTATTTAGTTATTTTTGAAATTTTTCTTTTTGCATTGTTTTTTCCCTCTGGCCGACGAGGGTCACTGTGAGGGCCTTCGCCCTCAACCGGAGGGGCCACAACTGCCATCGCGGGTGAGGCGGTCCTCGCCAGATTTGGAAGAGGGCCCTCGCAGCCCCACCGACTGTGGGCGAGGCGACTGTCACCCAGACCTGGCGAGGGCTGCCGCACCGATGGTCAATTGGGCCTTGAGGGCCCTCGCCCATAGCCGTCAGCCAAGGGCGAGGCGGCCCTCACTCTGGGCTAGCCGGCCATGGGGAAATTTCAGTTTTTTTTCCAAAAAATATTAATTAATTAAAATAAAAATAAAAATATCAAAATAAATAAAAAATTCCATAAATATTAAAAAATTAATGTGTCATTGAATAAATAAAATAATAATAATAAGTTCACATAAGACGATTTGCTGAAAATGGCACTCAAGTAAACGATTTTGCTCCGATGTGGCACCCAAGTGAACATAATAAAAAAAAATTATGGCACTTAAATGAATGCATAAAAAAGTTATGGCACTCACGGTGTACTTATTTCAAATAAATGGATATGAGTAGTAAGTGGCAGGTACTCAAAGAGTATCCCGACTCTACTCGATGTACAATTTGATTCATTCCTGCTCCCTCGCCATCGTAGATGCTTGCAAAGAGTGGCTACTTGTCCGAGCTCTCTGATCTCGACGACCACTCCCTATCCTTATCAGACTGGATCGTTGCATGCCTAGTAGCTTTCGCCTAGTTCTCCCCAAACCACACACCTAACAAAGAGAGTCCTGCTTTGGCATCTTGAGTTAACTCACGTGAGGTATAAGCGGGTATACTATGCAAGTGTGTATTGTAAGCTGCGACTATAATCCGTATGCAGCGACCCAAGAATCACACATATAGATACACGAATCACCAATTCATAGAGTTAAAGAATTAACGCACCTTGTTTCGGATCCATCGTTCTTGATGCGGAATTGCGACGATCCAATGCCCAAGAGCTTCTCCTCTATGAACCCCCTTTATTGCTGGCTTCAATGAGACGGCCCTCTCACGCGTCGTGTCTGACGACTCCTTATGTGAGGCTATGCGGACATCAAGGTTTAGAGGAGGGACTTGAGTTCTATTTATAGAGAATGAAACATATCCCCTCATCAAAGATTAGTTTTATCTCGGCTCATACAATCTAGCCCAATATCCGACTAGAATTAGGAAACTGTATATATCTCTCTTTATTAGACTAAATAATATTTACAATAACAATTAATAAAGCCCACAATTGAATATTAAAAATATTCTAACATTCTCCCACTTGGGCTAAATTAATTGAAATTATATTGTATATGCGCATCTTTATATTGGTCTAGAGATAATTTCCAATAGTCAATCCGATCCTATAAAGTCTTAAGTAGCGAACCATGCCAGTAACTGCATTAGAAGACACAGAGCCATCCATGATCACAAATACTCGTAACTTTACTGATATAGATTTGATATGGTAGTATGGCAATCGGATAACATCTCAAATAACAGAGACACCTTATATGTTATCCTCCTTGTCAGTCACCATTCTCTCACTTTTTTGTGTCACGAAACCGGATGTATCACGAGAGAACATCTTTACGGTTCTAACGAACCAACATATTTCTTACATTTATAGTTAACTATACTTTACGTGTAACAAGACATATGCTTTTGGCTAAAATAAATGCCCCAGCCATCACTCAAGGTTTACACGATGCCTTGAAATTTTCAATTAATATATATATTCAACTCCATTTAATCATTATATCTTTATTGCATGCAATGGAGTTGATACATATCTAGATGTTACCAAATGTAACAAACACAGATGTAAACTTTATTAGAGCAAATACCGAATACAGCTCCCACTGACACTTAGCCCATCAATTAACACGTCATATCAGCATCCTACGATGATTTTATGTTTGCCACATGTCATCTAAATGTGTATAGGCAGAGACTTTAAGTTAGTGAGTCTGCAGCCTTATCATCTGTGTAATAAACTCTACTGTAGTGCCACCCTTTCATCTGTCAAAAACTTGGCCGCCAGATGTTTAGACCCCTTAGGACCTCTGCTGTTGCTAATGAACAATACTGCATAATTATAGTCACAATATAACTGTATGAGTCTATCCATAAAATTAAATACGGTCAACTCTTTAATGAGATTCCGGAGCCAAATAACCTGAATAGCAGCTAAAAAAACATACTACAAACTCCGTTTTCTTGATCGATGATTACATAGATTTATGCTTACACTTTTTTTATAATACTGCACTTCTCTGCAAACATATAAATGTCTGCAGTTATCAACTTTGCATCATCCTGACAGCTAACAAAGCCTGAACCCGAATGCCTTACTAGCTGCAGGTCCTGAATATGTCTGTAAATTAGCATACAGTCTTTTGTCATTTTCAAGTACCTCAAAACTTTCATAGCAGTAATCCAAGAAAATCACTTTCAAACAATATATCCTCTGTATAAGACACAAGAAAAATAAATTCCTCCCACTGATCTTACAGTATATATACTAATTTACTTAGTTCTTGACAGAACAGAATAGAGCAATAGCATTATGAAACTTCAAGCAACAATTGTCTAAAAGCTTACTTAAACTCATAAATAGACCTTTCAGTCTAAAATATCCATGAACATGATCAAACTTTATTCCATGGCATTTATATGGGATTCATCTTTCTTTACGCACAAGTTTATCCGAATCATCTACTGCAAAACTTTCGGGTTACAAAAAAAACTTTTATATTAAGAACTCCAATAAAAGAAGTTTCAATATCTGTATGGTAAAGCTCCTTATTATAATGAGCTATTAATACCTTAATCACTCTGAAAAACTTTATGAGAGACTGAAAAGAAAATTTATTTTAAGTCTGCTCATTCTTTATGAGTGAAAAATTTTACTACTAGTTTGTTTTTAAACTTCTTAAATAAAAATACTGATCAAAATATAATTTGATGTAATAAAGTAGACAAAAAACTTTCATCCGGAGTCCCCTTAAGTTATACACACCCAATTGCAGCAGATGGACTTATGACCTTGAGGCATGCTAATAAGCTTTCAAACACCGCATGTTTCATAATCTGTATCTCATCTACCATGCACCCAACCACAGTTCTAATTATGAACAAGAAATAGCGACTGTATAAATTACTAGATCAATTACATAGTCGATTTTGTAGTCATGCTCTTCCGGATTGACTTGATACAGTTGATCATCTCTGCCTGATAAATCTTTTAAGAGGAGCTACTTTAACCTTTATTCTGCGCTTGTAGAGTTTGATAAACTTCATCAGGCATTTTCTTAATAACAAAAACCTGAACCCCAACAGAATCAAACTGTAACTTAGAATGCTCCATGATCATCTATATAGGCAGAAATAACGATACAGTGGTCCCTACCACACCATTACCTTTAATAGTCTGCGAGGAACTACCTTTATCCAGCTATATCAAGCTCCAGCAATTTAGCTATCTGTAATTCCACAATTCTTGTTCCTCTTTTAGGATGATAAATCAATATCACTTTAGATAAACTGTGTAAGGTACAAAATAAAACTGAGTAGTTCTGGAATCCAACTTATCCAATGTTGGATTATGCAACTTTATTTTTGCATGAACACCTCAAACCTTAATATGGTTCAAACTAGATTAACGTTCAGTCCATTACTCAAAAGAAGTCAAGGAAATAATTTTGGTAGAAACATAATGGATTGCTTTGAAAGTTTTACCCCACAAAAATTATATAAGTTGGCTTCATTAATCATACTCTTCATCATATCCATATGGTGTGATTTTGCCTTACAGCAACACCTTTCTGTTCAGGACTACCGAGCACAAAGTCACAATCCCAGAATCCTCTTAAGCATTTGGTAAATTACTCTTTAAGCTATCCAGCATTGTCATGTCAACCATGAACTCACCACCTGTGTCACGCCCCGACCCCGGCGGGCACGCCAACATCCCACACAGCCGTCAATACAAATAAGATAACCCAGGATCCGACGACTATACTTTCAAAGCGTGATATGAGAAGCACATGCGGAAACGAAAATAAAATCCCATACATAATAACAAACATAAGGTGACCTAGGATTTAAAAACAAACAAACAACACACATCGTCTTACAGTTAAAAAGGTCTAGTACATCAAAAGTCAGAAGGGTTCAGAGGAAGGCACTATGGGACTACAAAAGAAACTTCCAAAAAGAAATTCAAAAACTTGACAAACTCGTCTTCATCTTCCTCCTTTTTCCTTCTTCATCACCTCCTAGGCATTCTTCCAGGCTTTGGGTCTGAAATGTTGGTCCAACGACGGGGTGAGATAATAATCTCAGTAAGTAAACCCTAACCCTAAGCTAGGCTATTGGTACCGCCAGGCACGTTTGAAAATATGCAAGTTTTGGGCAAAATGATTTTCACACATGACACTCAAGCAATTGGCATAATAAAACAACTTAGGCATATCAGGCACCAGGTTCATTTCTTCCATACTTTCATTTTTCAATATGAGTCTCTCAAGCCATACAGGCATAATAAACATTCCATGCACTCTCGGCATCCCAGGCATTCCAGCCAATTCAAGCATACAGACTCGAAAACATATCAAGAATCATGTTTCAGTCTTTTATCTTCTTTACACCCATCAAGGGCCGCCCTCCTTGGGCCGCGAGATGATTCGGTCAATCATATGACTCTCGACGTCTTATCGAGATGATTCGTTCATCATGACTCTCGCTGCGAGATGATTCGGTCTCTATAGCGACTCTCGACAATCCGCACCATCGAGATGATTCGGTCGACTATAGGACTCTCGCGTCCGGACCTAGAGATGATTCGGTCACTATCTGACTCTCGATTCTTATAGCCTTCGAGATGATTCGGTCAAGGTAGGACTCTTTAGCCGCACGACCTCGTCAGGTCAATGGGAGTAACTCCCTCCCCGGCTCAATGCATTGGCCATAAAAACAAACAGTGATTCTTTCTCATTAAGCCATTTATCACAATCATAGGCAATTCATGGAATCATGTCATATCATCGCCATTCAAGGCACACGGTTCAATCCCAACCAATTCACCATTTCAAGCATATCATTCGGCCATCAAGCATATGCATATCACTACATTAGGCCTCATGCGACATCGAGTGCAAAACCAAGCATTAAAGCCTTCAATTGAACCCAATTAATCATCACATGCCCAAATTCACACATGGCATATCATCACCAAACAACCACAGCATCATATCGACGCTCCCTAGGCATGTTAAAGGGGCATTCAATCAAGAAAAGTCATCAATGACCCCAAACCACAAAATACTCACCACGACCAGGTTCACTCTCGAGAAAACTGCAATTTTTCTACTGAATTTTTGGGAAAAAAATTTCATGGTATTAAACTTCAAGATCTTACGGTCGTGTGGGCGAAAACGGTGCTCAATTTGGACATCGGATGAATTAGAACGAGCCGTTTTAAAATCAGTGTGCGCAGAAAACGGAAATTGAACGGTTTCGGGTCTCACGGGTATTTCTCACCAAATCAGTCCTTTAAACCCTTTTAATTCAACCAAAATTCCACCCTTTAGTGACTCAACATCCTAACAAAGGCTTAGAATCAACTTACCAAGCTAAATAAGCCAATAAACTCCTCCAAGAACCGCAACAAACTTCGGATCCTACACTGTTCAATGCCGGGCAGATTCTGTTCCAACAAGTTTCCATATAAACCAACCATCAAAACTCCAATATAACTCATCTATCCTTTGCTAACATGTAATATCATGTCTTATGGTACCTTACCAACAAATTTTGGGGCAAGGCGATACTTCTACGGCCTTCAAAGGAGCTCGGTTCCCAGACCCGTCGAAGAGGACAGATTCTGTCCTAGATGAAATCATCCAAATTCCACCATTAAAACCCATCTATCATCAACCAATCTTCAAACCAAACTTACTCAACCTTAATACTATGTCTTAAGAAGGTCTCACCTTAATTTGGAAGCAAGGCAAGCTCCCAAAGTCTTTCCAAAGGAGCTCACGCCCAGGTTCACTCCGAATCTGACCTTCGTCTACTCAAACGGAGCTACGGAAATATCTACTGGGTAAAAACGAGCTTATAATATGTCTATGGAAAGAAAAGACAATAAGCTTTCTAATGGCGAAAGAATGACCTCATTCTGATGTCGGACGACGGAGTTATGACCAAAACAGTGCGACAGATCTGTGTTGGCCGCGAGCTGGCGGGCGAGAGAAAAGAAAACACAAATGGGGGAAGAAGGAAGGAAAGTGGTCGTGAATTATGAGAGAGAGGAAGAAGAAGACCAACTTAGCTCAAACCTTGGTCAACTCACTTTGAATGGTAGGTTAAAAGTGATTAATAAATGACAAACCACAAGAGCTTGACACTTGTCTTCTTCTCAATAATTATCCAACCTTCTTTGACTTCCTTTGACCAATTTTTCTTTTCATTTTCAGCAGCCATAGATAGGGAGAGGAATTGTCCATTTTTTCCTTCATGAAGTCTTAAGGCAAGGGTAAATGGTCTAGGGGCAAAACGGTCTTTTCGCACTTTCAGTCCAAACTTCACTTTTCCAATTAGAAATTACCATTAGGCGAGACATTGTCAAATTCCTACTCGGAATTGGAATTCTCTATTTCCAATTGCCTATTTTGAGCTTCCATTTCATGATCATTCGTCCATCGATCGAAATTCCAGTTTGTCTCGAACTAACGGGCGTCTTTTGCAAACACTACGCGTATCGACTCTGTGATTCTCATCACACTTAGGATAACTCAAGTTATGACAGCTTTGGTTGTCATGTAATTGCGAGGGTTCATCGCTAGTTCCGACGGCGTCGATCGTCAAAGTTCGATTTAGGAAAATTTGCAAATTATACATTGGTTAAGCGGCTTCACCCGCGATCCAATCGTATAACGCTAGCATTGTATTCCTTAATCATTATCTGATCGGCCTCATTGGCTCTAAATGTTCCCTCGACAATCCTTATGGTCAAAGCGTCACTTCCTTTTTCGAGTTTCCTAGGTCCACGTATCTTGTTATGCGTCAGCCTTTCCTTTTTGGTCAGTTTACTCAAGATTGATCAGATCTGAGCGAGACACAACTGAAATACATCGTAAGGTACATTCACATTCAACAGCCTCAAAATGGCAGGAAATTCAGAATGTCACAATTCTTCCCCCCTTACAAAAATTTCGTCCTCGAAATTTGGAATAACCAGATCTATTCAAATAAATGGGGGTACTGGCTCCTCATCGCTTCTTCGCTTTCCCAAGTACCGCCTTCCGTTCCATGGTGTTCCCAGATCACCTTGACAAGTGGAATCGTCTTGTTCCGCAAGACTTGCTCCTTTCGATCTTCAACTCGTATTGGCCTTTCCACATACGATATCTTATCGTCCACTTCGATGACTTCATGATCCAGTACATGAGTCGGGTCCGGTTCATATTTCCTCAGCATCGACACATGAAACACATAATGAACTTGCGATAAGCTTGGTGGCAAGGCAAGACGATAAGCTAAAGTCCCAATCTTTTCTAATATCTCAAATGGACCTACGTACCTTGGACTCAGCTTCCATTTCTTTCCAAATCGAGATAATCCTCGCATAGGTGACACCTTGAGAAAGACATGGTCACCCACTTGAAATTCCAAAGGCCTTCGTCGCTTATCGGCATAGCTTTTCTGGCGACTCTGGGCCGTCTTAAGCCTTTCTCGAATGATCTTAACAGCCTCAACGGATTGTTCCACCAATTCTGGGCCTGTTATGCTCCTCTCACCAACTTCATCCCAACATATCGGAGTCCTACACGCTCTACCATACAGCGCTTCGAATGGTGCCATTCCGATACTTTGCTGATAGCTGTTATTATATGCAAATTCCACCAAGTGCAGTTTCTCCTCCCATCCACTTTTAAAATCAATGACACATGGTCGCAACATATCCTCTAACGTCTGAATCGTCCTCTCAGACTGTCCATCAGTCTGTGGATGGTACGCCGTACTAAACTGCAATTTCGTTCCCATGGCATTATGTAGACTCTTCCAAAAATTCGCAGTAAACTTAGGATCTCTATCTGACGTTATTGTCACAGGCACTCCATGAAGTCGCACTACGTGTCGCATATACAAATCAGCATATCTCTCCATCGCGAAATCCTTTCGTACCGGCAGGAAATGAGCAGACCTGGTCAATCTATCCACTATCACCCAAATCGAATCGTGACCCCTTTGACTCCTCGGTAAGCCCATGACAAAGTCCATGGTGATATGTTCCCACTTCCATTCGGGAATTTCCAAAGGTTGCAACATACCACCAGGTTTACAATGCTGTGCCTTCACTTGCTGACATGTCAGACACTTAGCCACGTGCTTAGCCACGTCCACTTTCATCCCATTCCACCAATAATGCTGACGTAAGTTCTGATACATCTTTGTGCTACCCGGATGAATACTGTAGTTGCTCCTGTGAGCTTCAGACAAAATATTTTCCTTAAGTTCCTCGTCATTGGGTACACACAGTCGTCCTCGGAACTTCAATGTTTCATCTTCAGATACTTGGAAGTCAGACTTCCTCTTGTCCACATCCATTTCCAAGATCTTCTGTATATCTGGGTCCGTGGATTGCAATGCCTTAATCCTCTCATGTATTTCTGGTTCGACTCTCAAAGTTGCCATCAAACTTGACAATCGGCAAACTTCCAACTTAAACTCTGAATCTCTCAGTCTTTCCAGTATAGACCATCCCTTGACCAACAGATGCGCAATGCTCGACTTTCGACTAAGGGCATCTGCTACCCTGTTAGCCTTTCCAGGGTGATATAGAATATCACAATCATAGTCTTTAAGCAATTCCATCCACCTACGTTGCCTCATATTCAATTCCTTCTAAGAGAATAAATACTTTAAACTCTGATGGTCCGTATAGATTTGGAACTTCTCACCACACAAATAATGTCTCCAAATCTTCAGCGCAAAAACAATTGCAGCCAAGTCCAAGTCGTGGTCGGGTAGTTCATCTCATGAGGTCTTAACTGACGCGACGCATACACCACTACTTTCCCATGTTGCATTAGGACGCATCCTAGTCCCTTCAACGACGCATCACTATAAATCTCATATCCTCCAGGACCAGACGGAATCGTCAAAATCGGTGCAGTCGTCAACCTTCGCTTAAGTTCCTGAAAACTCCTTTCGCATTTATCCGTCCATTCAAACCGTGTATCTTTCTTAGTCAACCTCGTCAATGGAGTGGCTATAGATGAGAACTTCTCTACAAAGCGTCTATAGTAACCCGCCAATCCTAGGAAACTTCGAACTTCAGTAACCGTTGTGGGTCTAGGCCAATTCATAACTGCCTCGATCTTTGAAGGATCCACGGAGATTCCTTCTCCAGACACTACATGACCAAGAAATGCAACCTTATACAACCAAAACTCGCACTTACTAAATTTAGCATAGAGCGAGTGTTCCCTTAAGGTCTGTAAGACAATCTGCAAATGTCGTTCATGATCCTCATTGCACCTTGAGTAAATCAGAATATCATCAATGAAGACGATAACAAATTGATCCAGATACTCCTTGAATACTCGATGCATCAAATCCATAAATGCAGCTGGGGCGTTAGTCAACCCAAACGGCATGACGGTAAACTCGTAATGTCCATACCTCGTCCTAAAAGCCGTTTTCGGTATATCCTCTTTCTTGATCCTCAACTGATGATAACATGTCCTTAAGTCAATCTTAGAGAACACGGATGCTCCTTGCAACTGATCAAACAAGTCATCTATCCTTGGCAATGGATACTTGTTCTTAATAGTAACTTGATTCAGTTGCCTATAGTCAATGCACAAGCGCAATGACCCATCTTTTTTCTTCACAAACAACACAGGTGCACCCCACGGCGACGCACTTGGACGAATAAATCCCTTGTCCAGTAATTCCTGCATCTGTACCTTTAGTTCCTTTAACTCAGACAGAGACATCCTATATGGTGCTTTCGAAATCGGCTCCGTCCCAGGGGCTAATTCAATCGAGAACTCCACTTCTCTTTCAGGTGGTAAACTAGGCAATTCTTGAGGAAACACATCAGGGAATTCACATACTACGGCTATTTCCTCCAACTTAGGCTCTTCAATCGTCGTATCCACCACAATGGCTAAGTAAGCCTCACACCCTTCATTCATTAACTTAGTCACCTCTAGTGACGAAACCAAAGAAATCGAAGTTCCTCCTCGGCTCCCCACAAACTCGAAACTAGGGCGATCGACAGGATGAAATCGAATTACCCTACTACCACAATCCATTACAGCCCCTTGTTTACTCAGCCAGTCCATTCCAATAATGACATCAAAATCAAACATGGGCAACACAGCCAAATCTATTCGTCTTTCACTACCTCCGATAACTATCTTACAATTCCGGCATCCTAGTGAAACAAGCACTCTATCCATTAAGGGTGTTGTCACATGCAAGATAACATCCAGCGGTTCCAATTTCATTTCAGTCAAATTAGCAAACTGGGCAGACACAAACAAATGCGACGCTCCAGGGTCAAACAAGGCATAAGCAGCATGATCACAGAGAGAGATCTTACCCGTGACCACGCCAGGCGTCTCCTCCGCCTCCCTGCGAGCTACGGCATACACCCTCCCTTGAGCCGGCGGCCTATTTTGATTGGCCTGCGGGGCAGCTCCAGCTTGTGGTCCTTGTTGAGCTCGTGGCGGTTGATACTGAGGACCATGTTGTCCACATTCCCTTGCCCTATGGCCCATCTTGGCACATTTGAAACATCCTCACATTTGCCTTGGACATGGTCCACTTCCATGCCTTCGCCCACAGAGGCGACAACTCCAGTTGTTCTGGTGAGCAGGTTTCATGATATTCCTCTTAACTAGGGGAACAAACCTCCTATTGTTCACCATAGAACCTTTGCCCAAATTTCGATTGTCTCTGACTGGATTAAACCGCGGTCCTGAGGAAATTCTTCTATTCCTCATATCTATTTCAATCATCTGGCTCCTGGTATAGATCTCATTGTAATCCCTCAGGTTCATTAAGATCATCTGGCTGCGAATATCGGGCCTCAATCCATCTCGAAACCTTCTCGCCCGATCCCACGGATTCTCCACCATCCTTGGTGCATACTTCGACAACCTTGCAAATTCCGACTCATACTGATCAACAGTCATTTGATTCTGGCGAAGATTCTGGAATTCAGCCAACTTCTATTCTTGGGCAGCTTCAGAGAAATATTTCACATTAAAAGTCTCGGCAAAGATCGCCCATGTCGGCTCAATCCCTTCAGGAAAAACCATTCCCTTGGTGGCCTTCCACCAATCATTCGCAGTTCCTTGGAGCTGGTAAGTCGCTAGGGTTACCTTCTCAGCTTCAGTGCACCCTAACACCGTAAATGCTTTCTCCAACTCTTCAATCCATCTGGGGGCTAACTCAGGGTCTCATCTGCCATCAAACCTCGATGGTTTTAGCTTCACAAATTGCTCCATCAATTGACCCATAGCACGATTCTCAAGGCCTTGCACATTGCCACCTCCCATTCCTTGGCCACTATTTCCATTCGCTAGGTTCACAGCAGTCACTGCAGCTTCAGCAGCTTGAGCTATTATCTCTGCTCTATCTTCGGCCTGTCGAAGGGCCGCAGCAGCCCTATCTTGGGCTTCCTTTCCCATTATCTCTCCAATTTGCTCTAGCGCCCTCAAGACTCCATCAACTCTTGGATCCTCGGCCGCTGGTGCTCTCGAGCTAGATGCTCCTCTAGTGTTTCTACCTCGGTTGCTCATCTCGCTAGTTTCCACAACACCTGGACCACTACAATTCCACTCAGGAATTAGAGACCTAAGTCACTAACTTAAGTCTAACAACTCCAGGCTACTTATCACCTCAACAATCACAGCTAGCCATTCATCACAACTCAAACAATTAGAGGCATCACAACAGGGAGATTTCACTCATACCTTAGGTCCAGACGCATCTGCGTGTTAGCAAAATCGCAACCAGCTTTCCAGCATATCAATATATCACAACCAGTCATGCCTGAACACAATGCCAATCACAAGCGCCAATACATATGTCATGCATTTCATGCCTAACTCTAGCGAATCCCCTTAGAGTCTCACTACCAAACCATCCTATAGTCACCACTCCTTATCACTCCAGACATCGAAAAGATTTAATCGAGCTAACCTCGCTCTGATACCACTTAAACGGGGATGTCACGCCCCGACCCCGGCGGGCACGCCAACATCCCACACAGCCGTCAATACAAATAAGAAAACCCAGGATCCGACGACTATACTTTCAGAGCGTGATATGAGAAGCACATGCGGAAACGAAAATAAAATCCCAGACATAATAACAAACATAAGGTGACCTAGGATTTAAAAACAAACAAACAACACACATCGTCTTACAGTTAAAAAGGTCTAGTACATCAAAAGTCAGAAGGGTTCAGAGGAAGGCACTATGGGACTACAAAAGAAACTTCCAAAAAGAAATTCAAAAACTTGACAAACTCGTCTTCATCTTCCTCCTTTTTCCTTCTTCATCACCTCCTGGGCATTCTTCAAGGCTTTGGGTCTGAAATGTTGGTCCCACGACGGGGTGAGATAATAATCTCAATAAGTAAACCCTAACCCTAAGCTAGGCTATTGGTACCGCCAGGCACGTTTGAAAATATGCAAGTTTTGGGCAAAATGATTTTCACACATGACACTCAAGCAATTGGCATAATAAAACAACTTAGGCATATCAGGCACCAGGTTCATTTCTTCCATACTTTCATTTTCCAATATGAGTCTCTCAAGCCATACAGGCATAATAAACATTCCATGCACTCTCGGCATCCCAGGCATTCCAGCCAATTCAAGCATACAGACTCGAAAACATATCAAGAATCATGTTTCAGTCTTTTATCTTCTTTACGCCCATCAAGGGCCGCCCTCCTTGGGCCGCGAGATGATTCGGTCAATTATATGACTCTCGATGTCTTATCGAGATGATTCGGTCATCATGACTCTCGCTGCGAGATGATTCGGTCTCTATAGCGACTCTCGACACTGCGCGCCATCGAGATGATTCGGTCGACTATAGGACTCTCGCGTCCGGACCTAGAGATGATTCGGTCACTACCTGACTCTCGATTCTTATAGCCTTCGAGATGATTCGGTCAACGTAGGACTCTCTAGCCGCACGACCTCGTCAGGTCAATGGGAGTAACTCCCTCGCCGGATCAATGCATTGGCCATAAAAACAAACAGTGATTCTTTCTCATTAAGCCATTTATCACAATCATAGACTATTCATGGAATCATGTCATATCATCGCCATTCAAGGCACACGGTTCAATCCCAACCAATTCACCATTTCAAGCATATCATTCGGCCATCAAGCATATGCATATCACTACATTAGGCCTCATGCGACATCGAGTGCAAAACCAAGCATTAAAGCCTTCAATTGAAACCAATTAATCATCACATGCCCAAATTCACACACGGCATATCATCACCAAACAACCACAGCATCATATCGACGCTCCCTAGGCATGTTAAAGGGGCATTCAATCAAGAAAAAGTCATCAATGACTCCAAACCACAAAAATACTCACCACGACCAGGTTCACTCTCGAGAAAACTGCAATTTTTCTACTGAATTTTTGGGAAACAAATTTCATGGTATTAAACTTCAAGATCTTACGGTCGTGTGGGCAAAAACGGTGCTCAATTTGGACATCGGATGAATTAGAATGAGCCGTTTTAAAATCAGTGTGCGCAGAAAACGGAAATTGAGCGGTTTCGGGTCTCACGGGTATTTCTCACCAAATCAGTCCTTTAAACCCTTTTAATTCAACCAAAATTCCACCCTTTAGTGACTCAACATCCTAACAAAGGCTTAGAATCAACTTACCAAGCTAAATAAGCCAATAAACTCCTCCAAGAACCGCAACAAACTTCGGATCCTACACTGTTCAATGCCGGGCAGATTCTGTTCCAACAAGTTTCCATATAAACCAACCATCAAAACTCCAATATAACTCATCTATCCTTTGCTAACATGTAATATCATGTCTTATGGTACCTTACCAACAAATTTTGGGGCAAGGCGATACTTCTACGGCCTTCAAAGGCGCTCGGTTCCCAGACCCGGCGAAGAGGACAGATTATGTCCTAGATGAAATCATCCACATTCCACCATTAAAACCCATCTATCATCAACCAATCTTCAAACCAAACTTACTCAACCTTAATACTATGTCTTAAGAAGGTCTCACCTTAATTTGGAAGCAAGGCAAGCTCCCAAAGTCTGTCCAAAGGAGCTCACGCCCAGGTTCACTCCGAATCTGACCTTCGTCTACTCAAACGGAGCTACAGAAATATCTACTGGGTCAAAACGAGCTTATAATATGTCTATGGAAAGAAAAGACAATAAGCTTTCTAATGGCGAAAGAATCACCTCATTCTGATGTCGGACGACGGAGTTATGACCAAAACAGTGCGACAGATCTGTGCTGGCCGCGAGCTGGCGGGCGAGAGAGAAGAAAACACAAATGGGGGAAGAAGGAAGGAAAGTGGTCGTGAATTATGAGAGAGAGGAAGAAGAAGACCAACTTAGCTCAAACCTTGGTCAACTCACTTTGAATGGTAGGCTAAAAGTGATTAATAAATGACAAACCACAAGAGCTTGACACTTGTCTTCTTCTCAATAATTATCCAACCTTCTTTGACTTCCTTTGACCAATTTTTCTTCTCATTTTCAGCAGCCATAGATAGGGAGAGGAATTGTCCATTTTGTCCTTCATGAAGTCTTAAGGCAAGGGTAAATGGTCTAGGGGCAAAACGGTCTTTTCGCACTTTCAGTCCAAACTTCACTTTTCCAATTCGAAATTACCATTAGGCGAGACATTGTCAAATTACCCGGAATTGGAATTCTCTATTTCCAATTGCCTATTTTGAGCTTCCATTTCATGATCATTCGTCCATCGATCGAAATTCCAGTTTGTCTCGAACTAACGGGCGGCTTTTGCAAACACTACGCGTATCGACTCTGTGATTCTCATCACACTTAGGATAACTCAAGTTATGACAGCTTTGGTTGTCATGTAATTGCGAGGGTTCATCGCTAGTTCCGACGGCGTCGATCGTCAAAGTTCGATTTAGGAAAATTTGCAAATTATACATTGGTTAAGCGGCTTCACCCGCGATCCAATCGTTTAACGCTAGCATTGTATTCCTTAATCATTATCTGATCGGCCTCATTGGCTCTAAATATTCCCTCGACAATCCTTATGGTCAAAGCGTCACTTCTTTTTTCGAGTTTCCTAGGTCCACGTATCTTGTTATGCGTCAGCCTTTCCCTTTTGGTCAGTTTACTCAAGATTGATCAGATCTGAGCGAGACACAACTGAAATACATCGTAAGGTACATTCACATTCAACAACCTCAAAATGGCAGGAAATTCAGAATGTCACAACCTGAGTCAAATCTGACAATTTTTTTTTAAACTTATTGACAATAGTCAGAAATATATTAAACTTGTCACGGAAATGAAACTTTTCTTTAATTAAGTACAAAAACATATAGAGAAAAATCATCATTTAAATGTGATAAAAACTCTACGCAATATTACTATATAGGATCCACTTATACCAGTATAAATGACCTTCAATAGGTCAAAACTATCAACTACAGTTTCATCCTTGATCTTAGTTATCTTACGTCCGCTTCAATCTACACATGTGTCTAGGTCACTTTTAAGAGTGAGCAGAATGCTTACCTTTATCTGTCTTTACACTCTTTCTTTACTGATGTGACCAAGAAATATATTCCATAATGTTCATAATTGTTCCTTAGGCAGAAATCTTTTGCAAACAACGTTTCAGCTGCATAAGTAACGTATAATTTATTGGGAGATAAACATAATCTGTACAATTCATTGGACATTGAGTAGTACCCAATTTTATTTTAATTAAAAGAAATAGTATTTGCTTTATTTGAAATCTCAAAGTAATAACTACACATGTCCAAACTTGATACAGAAAATAAATTCTGTCTTTAAGGAGAGTACATGAAATATGTTTCTTAATGTCACATTAAAATCAGAATCCGGAATAACATTCCCATCAATTCAACGTCAACCTTATAGCTGTTTCCATAACGAGCTTGATTCATCTTGATTTGGTATATTTCAGTTTATGAATTCTTATATGGTAAACGCAACATTATATGTCGCACCGCTATCTAGCCATCACAAACAAGATGAAGCCTTAGATAGAATGAATTCACATACCAATACCAAAGAATTAATACTTTATGCTCATACTTAGATAACCAAGTCTTTGTATTAACTGTAGTCTTTCTTTACGTGATCGTTCTTCTTATAAAAGAAGTAGAGATCACCATCCTTCTTAAAGGATGCTTTTCATGGATCCAAATCATCAGAATGACCAGTGGTTTACTATTATACTTTATGAGTATGATTTCAGAACCGCTTAAAATGCAATTCCACCAACTTTAAGACGTCATCTTTAATCTTAATAGAACCATTACACCTGATGTTGAGGAGTCATTGTAGATATTTATCACTCTTAGTAATAGACGAGATATAATTTCAAAGCCTTCAAGGCTACCTTTATTTATTTAACAGTGCAGTTAACTGACAAAAAACACTTTTCAAGTGTTCTTTAGTAGATCGCTTTAGATCAAATAAGCGAATCCGATTGCTCTTTACCCAATAAGCACATAATGCTTTTGAAAATTCTCACTAATGAAAGTGAGATCTAGGGGCTGTTGACACCTAATTTTTTACCATTTATTATTGTGATTTTTATTCTTTAAAATTAATTAAAAATATCAAAAAAGGTCATAAAATCACAAAATCAACTTTGGAAGCCTTGGTTTAGCCTTAGGAACCAATTTTGAACAAAAAATATTTTTCGATATTTTTAATATTTTTCGAGTTTATTTAATTATAAAAATACCCAAAAAATCAGAAAAATACCATTCGTGGTCAGAAAAATACCCAAAAATATTCGATAATTTTGTTTTAATTTCCTCTTCAAGTGTGTCACTTTAAATCTCAAAAATTCGGCTCGGGTCACTATGTTCCTTCACAAACATAAACCCGAACCGAGCCTAAAAAAAAAAATCATTTTCGAGTCTTTTAGTTTTCAATTCTCACTTTTTATAAGCTATGACATTGGATTCTAAAGTCTTAAAGTGCAATTAGGTCAATTTGCCCACCAATTTAATCAATTTTTACCAAAAGGGCTTAATTGCACATTTTTCTTTCAATTAATCCCCGGTTTCACGGATGTATATGTATGCTCTACGTATTTATACTTCATACGTATTTATACGTTATGCATATTTGTACTGTTTGGTAACCTCTTTAACTCTTGTAATAATAATAATGGTTATTATTTTTAACACCTTTGTTAGTGCCTTTTTTTTTAGCATTTTTGTATTGTGAGTGCTATTGCTAGTGCTATTTTTAAATAGCATTTTTTGTATTATAAATTGTGAGTGCTATTGTTAGTGCTATTTTTAAATAGCATTTTTGTATTATAAATTGTGAGTGCTATTGTTAGTGCTATTTTTAAATGGCATTTATTTATCATAAATTGTGAGTGCTATTATTAGATAGAATTTATAATTGTTAGTGCTATTTTTAAATAGCATTTTTGTATTATAAATTGTGAGTGCTATTGTTAGTGCTATTTTTAAATAGCATTTTTGTATTATAAATTGTGAGTGCTATTGTTAGTGCTATTTTTAAATGTCATTTATTTGTGAGTGCTATTTTTAGATAGAATTTATAATTGTTAGTGCTATTTTTAAATACAATTTATTGGAAGGTATTTTTGGCTATAAAAGGATGGCAAGAGTTTTGAGGTTGAGGGGGGAGACATTTTGTAGAGTGTGCAAATTTTTGAGAGCTTAGAGAGAAGAACACAAACACTCTCTATATTCTCATAATCTTGAGTGAGCAAAATATACTAAGTTCGGAATATTGATTCCGCATATTGCTAGCACAATTGTTGTGGAGTTATTAGTCGTCTCCCCATTCGTCAATTGGTGGTGCGTCCGAACTAGATGCCTAACACTTGTGGAGGCTGAGATCGAAGAACATCGAACCGACACCTCCGTTCAAGCACACTACGAGAGGTAATCTATTTACTCCCTTTGAGACTTTGTGATTTTTTTCGATTGAAATGCACGAAGTACGCCTCTGGAGATACATGTATGGGTTGTTATTTATTTCCGCTACGTGTTACGTGGATCCCAACAGTGGTATCAGAGCCAATCCTTAGGTGTTTTCGTGCATTTAATTGATTTTTTGCAATTTTTGCAATACTATGGCCAATATGTATTAATGAATTGTTCGTCTTACATGGCTAATGGAGGTTGATTATTTTATATGATAAATTAATCAACGTAGCAAAAATTGAGACTAAATCAATTTTGAATCGAAAATTTATGGCTATCTTATTTTACGTAAAAATTCTGAATATGATTCAACGTAGAATTTTTATTGTGCCTTCCTAAGTTTTAAATTGTGAATTTATTACTTACGTGGAAGGGTGGTGATCATGGAAAAATCCTAATCAATGTGATTGATGTATATATGAATGTATGATGATTATTTATATATTTGGGGTTGTAATTATTAAATGGAGGCTGCGTACTCCTTTTATTTTTCATGTAATCTTTATTTTTAGCATAGTCAATTGTTGATGTAAATGCTACGAGGATTACGTGGAGGAGCCTTTTAAGTCGGCGAGCTCTTTGGGGCCCAATTCTTGAAGAGTTCAAGAAACCAAGAAGAAGCGAAGAGCGGCTCTCCGTTATTAAAATATTAAAATGATTAAATGTGGTCTCATTGGCTCGAGACCCATTAAATCATAATTCCATGATCACCACGTAGGATAGATGTTTATGTGATTGACATCTATTTATTTATTATGATTACGTGAGCATGTTAAACTGGTTAATGTGCAAAGTCAGACTTACCTCACCCAAAATTGCGCCTGCATGAAATCTTAATTAGGAAAATCACTCGCGTTAGGTACCGAAAGGGCGTTGGTAATGACACCGACGTAACCAAGTCCCCGAACCCAAAATCTCTGGTTCCGCAGAATTGATCGATCTCTCCCAATCGGTCAGTAAGGTTTCCGGTCTACCCTCCAAGAAAGACCGGTGGCGACTCCAAATGCATGCACAAGTTGCACATGCCACCACGACCACACTGAAGGTCGAAAGCGATCGACTCTTAGCGTCGAATCCTTTGAATAATATTCCCGCCGCGATTTGGTATGGGCCTGGGAGGGCCCGCGCCGATCCAAAGCCCGCGATCCGCACTCCGGTGCTGGGGAAAAGGCCCGCGATCGGTAATCCATTAGCCGCGTCCGCCTTCGGACGGGTCGCGACAGCTGGCGACTCCACTGGGGACTTTGTTCTAGAACCTATCGTTCTAGACCTCAAGTGGACTTAGGCCGTAATTAAAACGCTGAGTGATTTTTCTAACCATGCAGGCGCTCTTGTAGGTGAGGTAAGTCCGCTTACGATAGGTGTTATATGTTTTTGCAGATTGGAGAAATAAGGGGTGTAGTCCGTGATTAACATTGTCTTATGCAGGTTGGGCGTAGGAATGTATGTTGTGTGGATGATTTGAAGTGCTGATTGATAAATGTTGACACCTGATTTTTTTTACCATTTATTATTGTGATTTTTATTCTTTAAAATTAATTAAAAATATCAAAAAACGTCATAAAATCACAAAATCAACTTTGGAAGCCTTGGTTTAACCTTAGGAACCAATTTTGAACAAAAAATATTTTTCGGTATTTTCAATATTTTTCGAGTTTATTTAATTATAAAAATACCCAAAAAAATCAGAAAAATACCATTCGTTGTCAGAAAAATACCCAAAAATATTCAATAATTTTTTTTTAATTTCCTCTTCAAGTGTGTCACTTTAAATCTCAAAAATTCGGCTCGGGTCACTATGTTCCTTCACAAACATAAACCCGAACCGAGCCTAAAAAAAATCATTTTCGAGTCTTTTAGTCTTCAATTCTCACTTTTTATAAGCTATGACATTGGATTCTAAAGTCTTAAAGTGCAATTAGGTCAATTTGCCCTCCAATTTTATCAATTTTTACCAAAAGGGCTTAATTGCACATTTTTCTTTCAATTAGTCCCCGGTTTCACGGATGTATACGTATGCTCTACGTATTTATACGTCATACGTATTTATACGTTATGCATATTTTTACTATTTGGTAACCTCTTTAACTCTTGTAATAATAATAATGGTTATTATTTTTAACACCTTTGTTAGTGCCCTTTTTTTAGCATTTTTGTATTGTGAGTGCTATTGTTAGTGCTATTTTTAAATAGCATTTTTGTATTATAAATTGTGAGTGCTATTGTTAGTGCTATTTTTAAATGACATTTATTTATCATAAATTGTGAGTGCTATTGTTAGTGCTATTTTTAAATGTCATTTATTTATCATAAATTGTGAGTGCTATTATTAGATAGAATTTATAATTGTTAGTGCTATTTTTAAATAGCATTTTTGTATTATAAATTGTGAGTGCTATTGTTAGTGCTATTTTTAAATAGCATTTTTGTATTATAAATTGTGAGTGCTATTGTTAGTGCTATTTTTAAATGTCATTTATTTGTGAGTGCTATTTTTAGATAGAATTTATAATTGTTAGTGCTATTTTTAAATACAATTTATTGGAAGGTATTTTTGGTTATAAAAGGATGGCAAGAGTTTTGAGGTTGAGGGGGGAGACATTTTGTAGAGTGTGCAAATTTTTGAGAGCTTAGAGAGAAGAACACAAACACTCTCTATATTCTCATCATCTTGAGTGAGCAAAATATACTAAGTTCGGAATATTGATTCCGCATATTGCTAGCACAATTGTTGTGGAGTTATTAGTCGTCTCCCCGTTCGTCAATTGGTGGTGCGTCCGAACTAGATGCCTAACACTTGTGGAGGCTGAGATCGAAGAACATCGAACCGACACCTCCGTTCAAGCACGCTACGAGAGGTAATCTATTTACTCCCTTTGAGGCTTTGTGATTTTTTTTCGATTGAAATGCACGAAGTACGCCTCTGGAGATACATGTATGGGTTGTTATTTATTTCCGCTACGTGTTACGTGGATCCCAACAGTGGTATCAGAGCCAATCCTTAGGCGTTTTCGTGCATTTAATTGATTTTTGCAATTTTTGCAATACTATGGCCAATATGTATTAACGAATTGTTCGTCTTACATGGCTAATGGAGGTTGATTGTTTTTATATGATAAATTAATCAACGTAGCAAAAATTGAGACTAAATCAATTTTGAATCGAAAATTTATGGCTATCTTATTTTACGTAAAAATTCTGAATATGATTCAACGTAGAATTTTTATTGTGTCTTCCTAAGTTTTAAATTGTGAATTTATTACTTACGTGGAAGGGTGGTGAAAATGGAAAAATCCCTAATCAATGTGATTGATGTATATATGAATGTATGATGATTATTTATATATTTGGGGTTGTAATTATTAAATGGAGGCTGCGTACTCCTTTTATTTTTCATGTAATCTTTATTTTTAGCATAGTCAATTGTTGATGTAAATGCTACGAGGATTACGTGGGGGAGCCTTTTAAGTCGGCGAGCTCTTTGGGGCCCAATTCTTGAAGAGTTCAAGAAACCAAGAAGAAGCGAAGAGCGGCTCTCCGTTATTAAAATATTAAAATGATTAAATGTGGTCTCATTGGCTCGAGACCCATTAAATCATAATTCCATGATCACCACGTAGGATAGATGTTTATGTGATTGACATCTATTTATTTATTATGATTACGTGAGCATGTTAAACTGGTTAATGTGCAAAGTCAGACTTATCTCACCCAAAATTGCGCCTGCATGAAATCCTAGTTAGGAAAATCACTCGCGTTAGGTACCGAAAGGGCGTTGGTAACGACACCAGCGTAACCAAGTCCCCGAACCCAAAAACTCTGGTTCCGTAGAACTGATCGATCTCTCCCAATCGATCAGTAAGGTTTCCGGTCTACCCTCCAAGAAAGACCGGTGGCGACTCCAAATGCATGCACAAGTTGCACATGCCACCACGACCACACTAAGGTCGAAAGCGATCGACTCTTATCGTCGAATCCTTCTGAAAAATACTCCCGTCGCGATTTGGTATGGGCCTGGGAGGGCCCGCGCCGATCCAAGATCCGCGATCGGTAATCCATTAGCCGCGTCCGCTTTCGGACGGGTCGCGACAGCTGGCGACTCCGCTGGGGACACTGTGTTCTAGAACCTATGGTTCTAGACCCCAAGTGGACTTAGGCCGTAATTAAAACGCTGAGTGATTTTTCTAACCATGCAGGCGCTCGTGAAGGTGAGGTAAGTCCGCTTACGATAGGTGTTATATGTTTTTGCAGATTGGAGAAATAAGGGGTGTAGTCCGTGATTAACATTGTCTTATGCAGGTTGGGCGTAGGAATGTATGTTGTGTGGATGATTTGAAGTGCTGATTGATAAACTGCTATGCATGAATTGCATTGTGATGATCACAACACGTGGACACACACAACCGCGCCTAAAACCCCGGGCGTCGCCTATAGGAACACAATAGAAGGAATTGAAAATGGAATCTCCGTGAGGAAAAACGCGGGGTAATCCACTTTTCAATTCCGCTCGCTTCGAACTATGGATCGAGTCCCAATGCAACGATAGCTGTGCAATGGAATCGGCTCTTTCTAGAACTCGAAGTGGGAACCTTAACCTTAGGTGCCAAACCCTCTGATTTTTAGAAGTTCACCATAACTTGTCTCATGCGCATGTCTTTGGGCGGTTGGTACACCTAAAACCGCACATAAGTCGACGAGTTTGGTTGGTAAGACTCTCTATACCTCGAATCTATTACAGTTCATATAAATATAGGCATTTCATTCATTGCATTCTGGTGATTAGATTAAATGCCATTTCAAGGATAGATGTGTGTGTTTTTCCCAAACGTCCTTGATAGAAGACGAAGAGGATGATATCCCATGACAAGCACCGAGTGAGCAACAAAGGAGCCTACTATGGACATTATTGAGATATCGTCCAATGAAGATGACGAGTTGGGGCAAGTGATCCGGAAGTCACAGATCGAACTTGGGGCATCCTTAAACGTTAGGATCACATTCCTTTGTTTCATTTTCCATTGCTAGTCCTCTTGTATAGGGTTTACTTTTATCGAGGCTTTCTCTATCTCACCCCTTAGAGTGATTGTATTAGGGATCTATTGGTGTATACATTTAGATGGAACTTGGTTGTATTTCTTTTGACAGGTCATGGGAATGTGATAGTGGCATTTTCTCTAATCATCCGAATACTCCCAAGTCAAGTTTATAATTCCTTTAGAGAAAATTAAAATTGGAAATCTTGCACGACCTTTTTGGTCATATAGGGTAATCCAACCCCAATTTCGCTAGAAGGAATTATACACTTGAATTGGTCCATGCATGTTTTACGTCGCTGGTAATCCACGATAATTGATCGAGAATATCGGCGTTGTTTTGAATTTAATGACGAGATAGATGTCCAAATTACTCTCGTTCTTAACAAAACGGCCTTGATTTGGATGACGTATCTTCAATTAAATTTAAAACACGTTATTATGCCTCGCACTTTTGAGTAATTCGTTCCTCTCGAAATTGATCAAAAGCGATTATTGTGAATTACATTCCTTTCAATAGTATGCTTTCTTTCGAGGAATATTGATAAAAACTTTTCGCGCAAGATTAAAACCCTTGTAAAAGTTCTTGTCCTTATTAATCATGGGCAAGCATAGGATTGAAAGGGGTTTTTGATTTCTTTTTCAAATTATTCCTTCTGATTCTGTCTTTTTATTTGCAGGTAAAAAAATAGGTAATAGAGAGAAATCTTTTCCTGGACAAGTCTAAGGCTATTATCTCATCTGATCATGAGCGAGTTATAAA